>OX411714.1:0-2400000 GCA_948252095.1 Dicycla oo | reverse complement strand
TAAGCCGAGGTTCGTTCCCCACAGGGGGAGCCCTTAGCGTGTAATCGCTTAGTCTGTAAGTTTTATGCTCCTGCCTGGAGGCTTTGAGTTCGCTTAAGGCAGCCACAGGATTGTCCGGTTAAGTAGTCACGGCCTCTCTAGGCCAACTACGAGATGCCATATATATAAAAAAAAGCGGCCACGGTCTCTATACAGCGTGCATTCGCCCCATCATGACCTATGCAGGCTTAGTATTTGCGGGCTCAGTGTTTGCTCACGCAAAACCCCGACTCATTTATAGGGTGCAGGCCCTCAAAACCGTTTCCTCTGAAAGGCAACGGGAGCCCCTTGGTTCGTTCGGAACAAAATCCTCCATTTAGATCTCGACACCCCCACCATCTCTCAGTTCTTGAAACGCAATTCCAAGCGTTTCTTCGACTCAGCCACCAACCATCGCAACTGTCTGGTTGTCGAAGCGGCAGTTATGTCCCCTCCCATATCAGTAAGGTCCGTTGCCCCAGGCTTGTCCTCTCAGATCCCGATGACCCCATAACCCTTTTCCAGGAGAGCAGTAGGGACCGTAGGAACAAAAACAAATCGACAAATGATAAATAAATGATAAATGATTTTATTTCTGTAAGTAGGTTTGTACAAACACTTTTACAAGTCAATCATGTTTTTATTTTTTAAACTAGATGAGGTCGGCGTTTCCTATCTGATTACTCTGAGAAGAAAAGCCGAAACAAACTCAGAGGTCACAGTCTCTTATATCACAGTCTCTTATAAAGTCCAGTCATAATCTTGGTCAATTCATGTGAAGACCATGTAGATTGGTGTCTGAAATGGTCTTTTCAGGAAAGAACGACACAGATTGAGAGGACCTGTCCAGTCAGTGCACGCATTTGTCAGTAATCGCGTAGCTCAACTCAGAACTTAAGGAGCTCAATGATTCAACGAACAATAGCAAAGAAAGGACATTGGGGTAGGCCGCATAAATTACTCAAACTGCCAGACCATGATTAAAAATAACTGAGAGAAAAAATAGAGCAAACAAAAAAAGCAATGACCTACATAGTCATCACATTTACAATAAATTTAAATAATATAATACTTTACAAAGTAAATATTCATGTCAACATCCAGTATGCAAAAATAAAAAGAGAAAAAAGAAAATTTGGAGCAGTTCAGTTTATCCCAAGCCTTTTTGTCCTCAATATAATCTTTAACGGTATAAAAAGCTTTCTGACACAACTTACGTTTAATTAATGATTTAAATTAATAAGGCTTAGATCTTGAACGTGGCTTGGAAGTTTATTATAAAAGCGTATACATTGACACCTGAATGAGCCACCTAATTTCTTGAGCCTTGTTGGAGGTACAACAAATTTGTGTTTGTTCCTAGTATTTATATTGTGGATATCACTGTATTTTTTAAACAATTTAATGTTTTTATGGGCATATAAAATATTTTCAAAAATGTACTGAGAAGGCAGCCGTTTAGTGTATATTAATCTCATTATATTATTCTCCTTAAATTTCTTTCTGAGAGATTGTCTCGGACTTAATTTATAAATGCATCGAACAGCTCTTTTCTGCAAAACAAAGATAGTCTGAATGTCGGCTGCATTTCCCCACAACAGAATACCGTACGACATTACACTATGAAAATAGCTAAAGTACACTAAACGGGCTGTCTCTATGTTGGTTAAATTACGAATTTTACTAACAGCAGCGTATCGCAGCATACGCTGTTAGGAAAATTCGTAATTTAACCCGAGCTTAGCTTTTTTGACAATTTATTAATATGTTGACATTCCGACCTCGATGCCGAGGTCCCTCGCGACGACCCCGAAGTAATTGTCCTCCCCCCCGTACCTTGCTCGGTAATAAAGTGCCAGCTGGTGGCGTAGCTGAGCCAGTAGCTTTAAATTCCCCTGATAATAATAATTACCCTGATTTGATCCAGCCTGTCCCATCTTGCTGTCCTCCCCCCAGCGACGCCCTAAGTCGAGTTTCGTTCCCCACAGGGCGAGCCCTTAGCGTGTAGTCAGCCACAGGATTGACCGGTTAAGCAGTCACGACCTCTCTAGGCCAACTACTACTATATATATATATACATATATATAATAATATAATTTAAAAAAAGTGGCTACGGTCTATATTATTTTGGCGCTCGTAATGGACGATCGTAATGGATGAACCTGACCATTTATCGTGTGCTTGGTTATTTTTTATTCATGTACTGATTATTCCTATGGACTTGTGTAATTTCTATTGGATTAATATTTTTATAAGTTTTGTGAAGTGTAATTTAAAGAATTAAATAAAAAATAAAAAAAAAATTAAAAAATCTTTTATTTACAGACTACATAGGCCCACATTGTGTTAGTGTCTAAAATTATCTTATAAACTATGTTAGTATATACTAAGAAAACAAATATAACGGTGATAACAGAACACAGATAGTTTCATCAAGCTCCATGTAACACATGCAGCTTGACAAACCTACCCATGGTAGGCCCATCCAGCCTTTCAGCAAACACCCTCAGGATACTGTTGGTGCTTTCTCCCACTCTGCGTGTCATCGATGCCACCTTCTTGCGCATTATTGAAAAATAGTCGTCCATGTGCGCATCCTACAATAGGGTGGTAGCCTCAACAGCACCCTAAAGGTATTATTATATTGTATTATATTGTATGCGCAGGGCTTTGCTTTTTGGGTATGATTAGCCCAAAGACTGTTTATTTATTTTTTTAACTTATTGCACTTCTGATTCCTAACAATATGTATTAAAATTTGTTAAAGATACTCGTATTTGTCAAATAACACAAAATACGTAACCGTTCAAAATATAAACATGGAATATATTAGTCATTTAGGCGACTTATTTTATTTTTGTACCTTTATTGATACTATGAGAGTATCCTCAAAAATAATTATAATGATCTAAAGCACTGGTCAACTTCGTCTTCTGTTAATTTCACTAATCTCACGGACTCTTCCCAGAGAACTTTAGCAGTCTTGTCACAATACGCACGTTTAACAGCTCCCACTATTTCACAATTCTTGAAGTATGCTCCACTGACGTCACCAGCCTTCTTATCCAACGCCGCATGGAGAGCCGTCTGCGCGCCTTGCCATGGCGTCTTGAAGAAAAAAGTTAACGTTACTGCTATAATTGCTCCACATAACTTATTCAAGCAGTCAAAGATCCTAGTGCCAACTGCTCCAGGATCCACATTATTGATCACAACGTTAGAACCCTTCAATCTCTTGGTCAGTTCATTTGCGAATAAGACGAGACAAATTTTGCTGTTACCATAAATCCGGTTTATGTTCCAATAGTTCGTTCTGTTTAAGTTGTTGATGTCCACCTTTCCAATCATATGAAGGACTGAAGCTGTTGTTATTATCCTGCTTGACTCACCAGGTTTCCCTGTCTTCTTCAAAAGTGGAAGAAGTAGAAGAGTCAGTTGGAATGTTCCGTAGTAGTTCACTTGCATTATGAAGTTCATTCCGTCGGCCGTCAGGAAATCTGCAGGGATCCAAACTCCAGCATTGTTCAACAAAATGTCTAGTCTATCTTCTGTATTCAAGATGTCTGCTGCAAATTGTCTCACTGACTTCAACGATGCCAAGTCAAGAAGTTTGAATACTACATTCTCATTGCCAGTTTCTTGTATTATTTGTTTCTTTGCGTTGGTGCCTTCTTCTTCGAAGGGACAGGCAATGATGACCCTCGCTCCTCTGTGGGCTAGGTCTGTTGCTATGTGGAGGCCCATTCCTGCAGTTCCTCCAGTCACTATGACTGTTTGACCCTCTAACCGTTTTCTTGAGATGCATATTGCGTTCGTGCTCTTCTCATAGACGGCCACCGACAGCGCGATTATGATAACGATAGCTATAATCAACAGAAGTCCGCACATGATAGCGGCGTTGGTGCTGGCTGTAAACACACTGTTAAACGAAGTAAAGATATCGCCCCATTATAAACCATACCTTATTATTAAATTATTTAAATGAATATGGTTATTGCCTCATTGTTCCAATTTGAGAACAGATTAGTCTGGAGGTCAATTGTACTAATTACCGTATAAAGTGAAAAACAGGGAGGCCGGATTACGATGACTGCGAATAGACGAAAAATGATATTCTGCTAATGTTAAAATTGGGTTTGTTGACATTGCGGTCGCAATCTCATCGCAGTCTAGTCTCATGGCGGTCTACTTTGTTTTCGTTTACGAAAATAAACATTTTTTTCATGTTGGTTCAATGTACGTGTATGTACGTAGACGATACGTGATACTTTAATTGTTAGCAACTTTATTTTATAATTTTTTTAATGCCTTAATTAGTTAACTTGGTTTACTACACATTCATAGATCATTAAAATAAATAATTGGATAGAAAGATAACTTGGAACGTATTGGTTATAGCGAAGCGCAAGCGTGACGACGCTGATAATTTAAGATGTCAAGAAGAGATGTCAATATAATGAAATTCATATATTCTATACATATAATAAAAGTGTAACTGATCGCGGTCTGTACATGGAAGATATTTGAGAAAGATAAATGATAATGATTTTTAGAATTTTTTTCTGTGTTTGCGCGCTAATCTCATACCCGTATTTATAAACAAGTAAAAGTTATTACTTCAGTAAAAATAATGACTCAAGTAACGATTTTTATTCTATAGTTTAGTATTTGCTTGCAGTTAGAACTGTCATAGATCAGAATTCTTAGCCAAGAAAAAGTCATATTTTTCTTTACTTAAGAATTGAGAACTCGACCATTTTGCGTTTGATTTTGCAATGGAACGTAGATTCTTACTCAAGCATTTACTCAAGTAAGTAATGTGAATTACTCGACTACAGAATAAGATTTAATAATGATGAATGTAAAAAAAATTCAGTAATGACTTCACTAAGAAATTACTTATAAGCAAGTAATTGCTTGTTTATAAATACGGGTGTTAGAAACGGCTAAATGTATTTTGGTAAGCTTCACTTAACATTTGGTGTTTGTGTAATTCAAATCGTTGCATAAATAAGAAAGTTATGTCAGCTTGACAAAATGTTAAAAAAATGCTAAGTATATAAATACCTAGCACGTCGGAAAGAAATACCTCTGTTAAGGGGGAAGCGTCAGGGTAGGCTGCGAAATTTAAAGTTACTTACGTTAGTTAGTGTTAAGTTTTATGTTAAATAAATTATGATTCGCGGCCGTAGCAAATATGTATTTACAGAATTATAATCATTAGAATCAGTAATAAACTCCTTAAGTTAGTATAATCCTCAAATGTCAAGATTTCTTGTAGGTAATAGTCATTCATTAGGATTTAGGATCACTTTAATGATTATAACTATGTAAATACATACTTGTTACGGCTGCGAATTACATTTTGATCAACGTAAAACCTAATACTGACTTGTAAATTGCAAAAAACGTAAAAAAAAATGTATTTGGCGGGCTACCCTGATGCTTTCACCTTAACAAAAAGTACTAGGATTGAATCATAAGTATTATGCTTCTAATGGCTGATTCCTATAATTTACGCACTGTATCTTTACCATAGTTGAAGCTCATAGCTTTGCATAGTAAACCCTCTCATATAGAAGTAGCTATCACAGATAAAATTAGTTTACGAATCTATTTACATGCCCAGTTGGCAATAAAAAATGCTACCATTGGCAAACGATCCGTTTTTGTTTATAGACACCGAGCATAATATGATTTAGATGAAAGAAGAACGGTCCTTTGTGACCCAGACCCGACACGGAAGAGCCCTATCTCAGTTTTTTTGTTATTTTAAATATAGCTAAAATATATATTTCTTATATTCAAAATCAATGGCTAACACCCTAACATCTTATGTTTTTGTTCAGGTGATATACAAAAACCAAAATAAAAAGATATACCTATTAACTTACTAAATTCGTAATTTTATGTAGCTCAATGACGATACATTAATTATGGAATTATCCAGGTGTCCTGGTGATGGAGCTGGATTATGTAATTTTTAAACTTCTAGTATAACAATCGAGGTAGGGTTCACTAAAATCGTCTTAATCGGTAATTCAGTACAGATTAGAGTACAGATTAGAGATTAGGAAATCAATAAGAAGCTAGATAGATAGCGAAACATTTTGGTACTAAACACATCGAGTTTGAGCTTTTCAGTATTAATTTTCTTTCAGTGCCGTTTGTGAAAAAATAATAAAGTCAATATTTGGATGTCTCATAACACATAATCTTTATTGGCCGGCTGGAGTGAACACTGACGAGGAACAGAGCTTCCACCTCCTTTTTGCCTTTATTGGCCAGCTTGAGTAGAGATTCGCAAGAGCAAATGTGCTGGTAGGGATCTTGACCGTACTTCCGGAATTGTTCTGATGGCCGTGGAATGCCACTCCACTCCTCAAGCACCTCAGGAAGTGTTGCCGCTTGTCGCTTCGTCACTATGTGCTAGCGACCGTTTCCGGGGGCCCATTTTTGAGTGTGCAAGTCACCCCCTGCCACTTCATCCGTATAATTATATAACATTGAATTAAATAAAAGAAAGTGGACTCTATAATAAATTGAATCTCACCAATGCACAGCAGTAATTCAACATTAGAAATAGGAATTGAACCCATTTCTATCTAACATAATGAAACCTAGTACAAGGGTGTATTTTTTGAAACCAATAAGAAAACCTGATAGCGTTTTAACTACACATAATAATATATTTGATTAACCAAATCACATGAGTTACATTTCTTTATACACATTTTTAAAGGACAGAACCTTAGACGTTATTCTATTATCACGAATAGGTACACATTTTATTACACTTCAGTTAAATTAGGTCAGTACCTATTAGCAAGGGTACCTTTACACAGAGTTTACATAGAATGGCTAAGAAATAGGGTTTTAGAAAAAGTAAATACTCATCTTTATATCATTTGCGCAGAGCTTTTGCTTCACAAGGCACCCAGTACTATTTCCTAGGCGTGACATCCTTAAGTATGTACATAAGGTCCAACAGCAGCGGCGGGAAACTTTATGCAACTTAAAATGGCGTCTGTACCGTCGAACAGTTAGTACTTACAGTAAGTTCTTGGATAATTTGGCCAGAGCTTCCGCGTTACGGTTACGGCGTACCTTTTACCCTTTGGCTTGCCAGCCATTTTCCACTTTGCAGTGTACTGTCTCCTTGTGGCGAGGATCTCCTTAGCAGCTTAATGTTTATACCAGAGGGTCTTTCCGTTAGACAGCTAGCATAAAGAGTCCTAGCATAATTATTGAGTGTGCAAGTCACCCCCTGCCATTTTATCCGTGTATAATTATATAACATTGGTCAGGCAGAGGACATAGTTCTTCCATAGTTCAAGTTATCCTATCCATTTTAGCCACCCAAACCCATAGCACAATATAGTCCTGCACCAACCGGGGGTTGCAGTTGTCCTTGGGTGCATTTGCATAGTACATATAGGAATAATCGTCAGTTTGTGCCACCTCGTCATTTAAAATTGTCCAAGGGAGTTGAGTTCGGTCCCTCGTACGCCTTCCAAAAGTCCAGGACGATAGAGTTTCGAGATATGTCAAAAAAAAAATACCAACAACTCAAAATAAAGCCACTAAAAAAGACTGCCGTATATAGTGTTCCTCTAGGAATATTTTAGCTCTAATCGAGCTAAAAGGTTGATGACTGTCTATTTTTTTATACAAATTGGCGTCATTTTTTTAAATAGTAAGTAATTGCTATTCATTAAAAAATATTTAAAAATATTTTGCCTGAACAAAATCAAATAGCAATATATAGGTGTTAGCCACTGATATTCAGAATTGTATTAATTTATTTCTGTTACATTTAATACAACAAAATAACTAAGATACGTTCCTTTTGTGTCGGGCCTGGGTAAATTTTCTATAGGCCATGACCGCTCTTCTTTGACACACAGATAATACACACATGGATTAACACATTTGATACTTTTTATCGGGGTAGTACGTTTCTGTGGGTTAATTTACACCCTCCCATCCTCCACGCGGGCGAAGCCGCTGTCTAAAGCTAGTTATTAATAAATGTAAAATATAATCAATCTCATATTTTATATAATTTTTATTTATTAAATGATTGATTTATGGCTAAAATTACTGTAACGATATAACACAGGAAGAAAGAGATTTTCTCGAATATCAGAACATTTTTCAGTATCTTAGGGCGGGTTTTTTGATCCGTAGTTAACTCAACCAATGGTTAAACAACTAACCAAAGTAACTAATGGTTGAATTTGGCTAAATATGAAAGGCTAGACATGAATGTATTCATGTTAGCTGATTCATTTAAAAAAATAGTAACTAATAGCATAACTTATTGTTTGGCGCCGCCTCAAAATTTGTAATTTAAATTAATTTAGGAGTTTAGTTAGATTAAAAGGTTTTTTATTTTTCACTTTTCAGTGTTTTCGTCGGCTTAATTATTTGTATAAAAGTTTTTTATTTTTCGCTTTTCAGTTACTTTTTCATCAATTCATTGTTGTGGCTAAAATCTACTACCTACGTATTTTTTCTGTATGGGTATGTTGCTACACCTCGAGTAGTTGCAACTTTTAAAGGTACGAGGATTATGGTGATAATGAGTGTAGGATGTTGCCGATAATTTTGTGCTGGCCCGTCACGGTACACAAATTACAAGGAACGACACTTGATAAAGCTGTAATCGACCTCGATACAAAATTCCAAAGGGCAGGCATATGTAGCACTGAGTAGAGTAAAAACATTCAAATATCTGATTCAAACCAAATAAGGTATTAAACAAACTTTATGATGAACGAGCTTAGGCCGAAATGCAGAGACTGCGAGGTTTACTTAAAATTCAACAATAGACTCGAAGACTGGTTTTTGTAACAACCTTATAAAAATATTTTTAAAGTCGATAAACAATGATTTTATTTAGGGGTAAGTATCGTTTTACCCAGTAACTGGGTTGTGGCGGTCAGATAGGCAGTCGCTTAATGTAAAATACTGGTATCCAGCTGCTTACGGTTAGACTGGAAGCCGACCACAACATAGTTGGGAAAAGGCTAGGCAGTAGATGATACAACCATTTTATTTCTCGTGAATCTTGCATTAATTGTTATATTCCTCCAACTTCCGAAATTAAAGATTTTTCACTTTGCATTTTTTTTTGGAAGTCTGATGTTTGCTTTTTTTTGTGAAAGTTTTTATTTTCCACACAAATTCGAATACCACTACACTACTACTACTAGAACATCAGCCATATAAATTAAGTGGGAAATGTGCGTATTATTGAAGCTAACTCAAAAACTATCCAAGCAAAGTTAATAGACTTCCAGATAAGGGTATATCTGGAAGTTGGTTCCATATAAAATTTATTAACTTTGCTTGGATAGTTTTTGAATGAAACAAAAATCTTTCAAATCGGGCTACTCAATAAAAAGTAATGCGTGGTCATACATGAAAATAAAAAAATATATATACATGTCGAATTGAGAACCTCCTCCTTTTTTTTTAAAAAGCGGTTAAAAAGCGTTTTGTGTCTTTTTAATTAATCAAGAGCTGCGTATGAAACGAGAGACATCTAAATGTTTGTCAAGAACTAAATTTGAAAACACTCTTGTGTGACGTCAAAATCGTGTTTATGCGTGAACGGTCGCCATGTTAAGTGCTGAGTTATGTGGTAGATGATTGGTAGATGTGCTGTCAAACGCTTGCTTGCTCTCTCTCTCTTGCACTCGCAGTTACAAACCTACGAAAGGCGGCCATGTTGAGTGCCCGATTTTTGTAGGTATGGACGCTAATTTTGTAGTTAGGACAAGTCCATAGGTTTACAAGTCAGTGGTTTTAGTACACGCATTGTTCGTCAAGAAAAATAGTGAACTGTTTAAAAAAAAACTTCAGAGCAACGCTATAGATCGACAAAACAAGAATATCGTCACGAATTATGTCTAAGAGCCTCAAAGACCACCCTTATGTACAAAAGCATCCTCTGCATCCGCTCCGAAAATATTCAATAAAATACCAAATGACATTAAAGATTTAAACTTGACATAATTTAAACGGAGACTAAATATTTTTTTAATTGATACCATTGATGAACTCCTTAACAAAATGTAATTATTAACTAAATGATAATTATGGATTTATGCCTGAAAATTCAAAAATTTGAGTTATTAATTGTGTTCTGAATGTTTATTTATATATAATTAATTGTATTCTAAATGTTTATTATAAAAACTGATTGTATTTTAAATATTGATTTTTTTTTGTACGCTCTAATGGCTAGTTTTTTGAGTTACCATAACCTAACTACGTATAAGACCTACTGTATCACCAATAATATAATAAATACTGTCACAGAAATGTACTCAACATTTCTTATGTTCAGTGTAGTCTCAATCTCATTGCACGTGACGTCACGTCTGACTAAATTTTTTGGTTTAGTCTAGTAGTATATTATACTATATCTATGGGTTTAGTAGAATACGAGTACCAAATTGTCATAATTTGGATCTTTTCCGGTAGTGCCACTTGAATTTGAACGTTTTTTAGGTACGAGAATTGGCCTTGGTCTCGTCAATATAATATCGTTCTATCTCAGAAGGTTCATTGGGTAGATCCATGATGGATCTAGTGACGATTGTTTTCTCATTAGGTCTATAAACAAAAAAAAAAAAAAAGTAATATTGATCTTGAGACATTTTGATGTAAAAAAAAATAATGCTACAAAAACAAATATACACATATATACACTATAACAAGTGAATATCACAAATTTAAACAAATTACTATCCTGACATTATATGTCCAGGTTTAAAAGCTTCTTTGAGAACAAGTAAGATGAGGCAATGAATGAGGGAAGGGCAGTATGGAAAAATCGAAAACATTTAATCATAAATAAAAAGAGGTTTATTTTATAGAGAAATTATCATACTTTTTCTTTTAAATATTAAAACCCAAATATTCCTCAGTGGAAAATAAAAAACAAACAAAATTGTTTGACAAACTGTCAGAAGAGGAAAACTACATAGAAAAATTTCGATAAGTACCTACCTACTCTTATCGTATTTTTTCTAAGAAGTAGCCGATTCCAATTTCGCCATTTGCGAGCTGCATTTATGCAATTGTCATTTTGAATTCTCGTTTTGCGACGTTTAGATGATGACCTTTTTTTAAATCTTTCTAAACGGTCACAACTGAGTGAAGTCAGTGATGATGTAAAATGTGCAGCATCTGTAAAAGATGCACTTCATTTTTATTAATGTTCGTATTGATGCCGTGATTCTAACCTTCTACAATATTGTTAGTGCGGTGGCGCAGCCCATACACACATCAGATCCAGTAGTAGTACAAATTTAATTTTTTACAAATTTACTTAGCTGGTTCTCGTTTGGCGAATTCTCAATTTTAATATAATCCCAGTAATCTTTTATAAGGTTTTCAAGAAGCAAAGCCAGTTTACCACTTAATGTAATTACCCTCCTGTTGTTTTTAGTTAGCTTTATATCTAAAGCTTTCGCTTTAAGAAAATCATTAGAAAGTGGCAACCATGAATTTCCACATCAATTTTTGGCAATGCAAGCATAACTGCCTTTTCAAAAACAATGGTGACTATCTTGGACTGCCAGTCTGGAACTTGGGCTCTAATTATTAAATTAAATAGGATCGTATACGCCTCTTTGGTTTTATGTGTCATAAAGGCAAAAACCAATGGAACTATGTTGGTACTATTAGAGTCGCTGCCTATATCTGCTTGAATAACATATATCTGTCCAAAAACCAATGGAACTATGTTGGTACTATTAGAGTCGCTGCCTATAACTGCTTTAATAACATATATCTGTCCAAAAACCAATGGAACTATGTTGGTACTATTAGAATCGCTGCCTATATCTGCTTGACTAACATATATCTGTCCAAAAACCAATGGAACTATGTTGGTACTATTAGAATCGCTGCCTATATCTGCTTGACTAACATATATCTGTCCAAAAACCAATGGAACTATGTTGGTACTATTAGAGTCGCTGCCTATATCTGCTTGAGTAACATATATCTGTCCAAAAACCAATGGAACTATGTTGGTACTATTAGAATCGCTGCCTATATCTGCTTGACTAACATATACCTGTCCAAAAACCAATGGAACTTGGTTGGTACTATTAGAGTCGCTGCCTATAACTGCTTGAATAACATATATCTGTCCAAAAACCAATGGAACTATGTTGGTACTATTAGAGTCGCTGCCTATATCTGCTTGACTAACATATATCTGTCCAAAAACCAATGGAACTATGTTGGTACTATTAGAATTGCTGCCTATAACTGCTTGAATAACATATATCTGTCCAAAAACCAATGGAACTATGTTGGTACTATTAGAATCGCTGCCTATATCTGCTTGACTAACATATATCTGTCCAAAAACCAATGGAACTATATTGGTACTATTAGAGTCGCTGCTATATCTGCTTGAATAACATATATCTGTCCAAAAGGTGTTGGACAAGCTTGATAGGGCCCATCCATAAAATAATTAGTAAGTAGTTTTAGACGCATTTGTGCGTCTTTAGAACAAAATACAACAATTCGCATACCTGTATGCGACTAGTCCGCAAGTAAAAAGTTTTCATTCTGTTTAAAAATAGCACAAAAAGTTGAGAGGAGGTAGAAGTACTTCTACCTCCTCTCAACATTTTGTGTTATTTTCTTAGCTTGAGCCAATTTATTTCTTTGACGATATATCCCAGATTTTTTGTCATCGAGAGTAGGTAGTACTGTTCGTTAGTTAGATGATTAGTGCCAACCTTTGCTTTCTATATAAGAAAGTGCTTTCTTATATATGCGAGGAGCAGGTTCTTTGACTTATGTATGTTGCTTCAGTTCATTTAATGTACCTTCTATAAAATGATGAGCTACATCAGGAACAATGGGGTTTCCGTTTTGTAATATTTTTATCCTAAAACAAATTATGTGGGTAAAAAAGTAGTAGTAAAAGTTGTAAAATAATGTTGGTAAATGTTTTTTACCTGGAAGAGAAATCACTCACCGAATTTAATGTTACTGATCCAGTACATTTTAATTTTGAAGTTTTTTTAATTTTTACAACGCCAGAGACTAATGCCTTTTTTATAAAGAACAGGCTTATGGAATCTGCAGCCCTCGGATAATAATAATTTACCACGCCCACTTTTAGTAAATTTCAACTCTTCGTTCGCACTCATTTTTAACCGACTTCCAAAAGGAGGAGGTTCTCAATTCGTCTGTATTTTTTTTTTGTTTTTTTTTTTTGTATGTTTGTTACGCGATTACTCAAAGACGGATGGACCGATTTAGAAAATTCTTTTTTTGTTTGATAGGGTATACTTCCAAGGTGGTCCCATATAAATTTTATTAACTTAGCTTAGGGAGTTTTTGAGTTAGCTTCAATAATGCGTATATTTCCCACTTATCTTATGTGGATGATGTGATGGTGTTTTAATAACTTCCTATCACTGTTATTTACATCTACAATTATTGTGCTCAATTATGTATTCGAATTTGTGTGGGGTAGGTTCCACAACTAAAAAGTGAAAAATAAAAGCTTTTTAGCAAAAAATGAAACCGACTTCCAAAACAAAACACTACAAAGTGAAAAATAACTTTCATTTCGGAAGTCGGTGGCAAAACACGAAAATACAAAACCCAAGACACCGACTACCGAAATTAAAGTTATTTTTCACTTTGTAGTGTTTTGTTTTGGAAGTCGGTTTTATTTTTTGCTAAAAAGCTTTTATCCGTAAACAATTATAACCACAGACTACGTAGTAAGTTACGTAGTACGCACTCAACTGCATATTCAGTATGACAGATATATTCATTTAGTATTGTTTAGATTCATCATGGGTCTGGCTTAAGATCTTTGGAAACAAAAAAAAATCTCAGTAGTTTCACAACTTGAAATCAGTATTCAATGAGAAAACAATCGTTACTAGATCCATCATGGATCTGGCCAAAGGATCTTCTGAGATTGAATGTTTAATATTGATCAGTTGAAGTTTTTGTAGGGGTATGTTAAGATGTGAATAAATTACCTCGCCGTGAGAAAATAGTCGTGTTGTTGGATATTTTAAAATTTTATTACTTTATTATTACGTCGTTGTCAGTACACTGACGCCACACTACACAACGTCATATACTTCCATTACCCACACATTCTTAATCAGTTAAAATAACATCCTGTTGGTAGAGTTAGTATTTCTAATTAACATAACATCACTCCTCGTTCCCCCGAAGGGTTGGGCAGAGGTTGTTTAACTTAGTAAATAATTTCTGTTAATCAATCTGCCTAGCCCTTTCCCAACTATGTTGGGATCAGCTTTCAGTCTAACTGGATGCAGCTGGATACCAGTATTTTACATGGAGCGACTGCCTATCTGACTTCCACAATCCAGTTATGGGGTAATACGATACCCTTGGTAAGACTGGTTGTCAGACTTTCGGGCTTCTGACGACGCATAGCGACTGTCAAAGATCCACGAATGACAGTCGGGGCCAACGGCTTAACGTACTTTCCGAGGCACGGAGGAGTCTCGGTATGAAAAGATGGTCACCCATCCACAGACCAACCCCGGCAAGCGTAGCTTAACCTGATGGATCGACCCGTGTGGCTGTTATTACTTAGCCACGAGCTCCTCCGTTACATAGTTGGTCGATTCCAATTGAGAATGTTAGCACATAAAGCCTATGTAAACAAAGACACGTTTATATCAGACAAATTTAAACTTTTCGAACCATCTGAAACACCTGTTATTTCAGCTACAATTTTTTCACTGTTAGACTGCTGTTTTCGCATGGGAAAGTTCGCTGAAGCAAGAACAGAACTAACCTCCTTGCCTATCGCTACTACCTCTGAAATGGAGTCACCACCACTTAGATAATTGTCAACGTAATGGTCAACGTTTGATCGATAACCTCGCAGAAGAGCGAGTCGGACTTGCGCACGGAGGTTTCCGTACCATCATATTGTATATTAAAAAAGTGTGCTGATTTTTCTTTGTGAAAACTTCAGAGATAAGGGGAAGGGGGGAAATATTTTTTTACGTTTTTCATCAAAAGTCGAAAACTAGACGGCCTAAAAAAAAAGTTTTTTTTTTTTGAGAATAAATGATAAATGATAAATGATAAATGATTTTTATTTCTGTAAGTAGGTTTGTACAAACACTTTTACAAGTCAATTTTTTTTTTTTTAAACTAGATGAGGTCGGCGTTTCCTATCTGACTACTCTGAGAAGAAAGGCCGAAACAAACTCAGAGGTCACAGTCTCTTATAAAGTCCAGACATAATCTTGGTCACTTCATGTGAAGACCATGTAGATTGGTGTCTGAAATGGTCTTTTGAGGAAAGAACCACACAGATTGAGAGGACCTGTCCAGTCAGTGCACGCATTTGTCAGTAATCGCGCAGCTCAACTAGCTCAACGATTCGACGAACAATACCAAAGAAAGGACATTGGGGTAGGCCGCATAGATTACTCAAACTGCCAGACCATGATTAAAAATAACTGAGAGAAAAAATAAAACAAACAAAAAAAAAAAGCAATGACCTACATAGTCTTCACATTCACAATAAAGTAAAATAATATAATACTTACAAAGTAAATATTAATGTCAACATTCAGTATGCAAAAATAAAAATAAAATAAAATAAAATTGGAGCAGTTCAATCCCAAGCCTTTTTGTCCTCAATATAATCTTTAACGGTATAAAAAGCTTTCTGACACAACTTGCGTTTAATGAATGATTTGAATTTATTAAGACTCAGATCTTGAACATGGCTTGGAAGTTTATTATAAAAGCGTATACATTGACACCTGAATGACCCACCTATTTTCTTGAGCCTTGTTGGAGGTACAACAAATTTGTGTTTGTTCCTAGTATTTATATTGTGGATATCACTGTATTTTTTAAACAATTTAATGTTTTTATGGGCATATAAAAGATTTTCAAAAATGTACTGAGAAGGCAATGTCAGTATATTAATCTCCTTAAATTTCTCTCTGAGAGATTGTCTCGGACTTAATTTATAAATGCATCGAACAGCTCTTTTCTGCAAAACAAAGATAGTCTGAATGTCGGCTGCATTTCCCCACAACAGAATACCGTACGACATTATACTATGAAAATAACTAAAGTACACTAAACGGGCTGTCTCTATGTTGGTTAAATTACGAATTTTCCTAACAGCGTATGCTGCGGAGCTTAGCTTTTTTGACAATTTATCTATATGTGGGCCCCACTGAAGCTTAGCATCCAAAGTTAAGCCCAAGAATACTGTGCTATCTTCAGGATTCAACTCTTCGCCCTTTATCAACACGTTAGTTTTCACCTGCCTAACGTGAGGTAGTGTAAACTTAATGAATTTGGTTTTTTTTTCATTAAGGAGTAAATTATTAACACTGAACCAGTGAACTACTTTTGAGATCGCTCTGTTTACATCGTCAGTAACCAGCTGCTGACGTTTAAGTTTAAACAAAAGTGAAGTATCATCCGCAAACAAAACTATATCATGATTATCCTTAATGAGGTAGGGCAAATCGTTAATATAAATAAGAAATAAGAAAGGACCAAGAATCGAGCCCTGTGGGACCCCCATTGTTACTATAGATCCGGGCGATCTTTTTCCATTAACGTCAACGCTCTGAATCCTATTACTCAAGTATGAAGTAAGAAGATCCAGAGCGGTGTTCCGGATCCCGTAATGGCGGAGTTTCCTGATTAACGTTTCATGAAGAACGCAATCGAATGCCTTGGACAAATCACAAAAGATGCCCAAGGCATCGCATTTGTCTTCCCATGCATTATAAATATGTCCTAAAAGTTCAACACCGGCATCAGTAGTTGAACGACCCTTTGTAAAACCGAACTGCTTGTTATGTAATAATTTATGTTTATTAAAAAATCTTTGCAATTGGTCTAAAATTAATTTCTCAAAAATTTTACTAAACGTAGGTAGTACTGAAATAGGTCTATAATTTGTGGGGTCTGATGTACTACCTGATTTAAACAAAGGTATTATTTTACTATATTTCATGAGGTCAGGAAACTCCCCACAGTCGATACAGTTATTAAAGATAAGAGCTAAAGTAGGTGCTACAATGTCAATAATAGACTTAGCAACTTCTACAGAATTACCCCACAGATCTGCTGTCTTTTTTACATTTAAAGTGTGAAAGGTTTTAATTATGTCTCTACAGGTAATTTGTTGAAAATTAAATTCCGAATCGCAAGCATTAACATTTTCCTTAAGCAAAGACTCAGCAACAGAAGTTGATGAGTTTAGGGATTTAGTAGTTGAAACGGGAATATCTGAAAAGAAATTTTCAAAGGCCGCGGCGACTTGTGAGTCTGATTTTATTATATTGTCATTAATAGACAGGCTGTAGTCAGCACTTCGGTTATTAGACCTTCCCGTTTCACTATTAATAATATTCCAAGTCGTTTTAATTACATTACTACTGTTTTTAATCTTCGAACTCAAATAACGCGACTTGGCCATACAACAAACTTTTTTAAATAATTTTGAATAGTTTCTAACATATAAATTAAATTCAGCAGTGTTTACAAAAGACCTTTCATTATATAGTTCATAAAGCCGTGTTCTACTTTTATGAATACCAATGGTAGCCCAATCACTGAAAGACGCGTTACTATTAACCGAGATAGTCTTGGGAATAAAGACGAGATTAAATTGTTGGCAGTACATATTAAAAAAATCATCATACAGATCATTAGGATCAGTATGATTAGCCAAAACTGTTAATTTATTAATGAGTTTAACTTTAAAAGCTTCCAAGCGACTTGTAGTTTTGGGGTTAACAATGATATCCTTTTTAGCCACTTTTTTGTTTTGGTTTTGGATAGTAATCCTTTGCCCGCAATGATCAGAATCTAGCAAATTTATAATTTCTTTATGGCTTGGAATAACATCTGTATAAATATTATCTAGGCATGTGGCACTAGTAGGGGTTATTCTTGTGGGCTCCAAAAATAGGTTTACAAGATTGTATGACTGAAAAAGACTTATTATTTTACTACAAGAACCTGACTTTTCTAATAAATTAACATTAAAATCACCACAAATGATAATAGATTTATTTGAGTTACATATCTTGTGTAACACTTCATCCATTACCTTTTCAAAGCAGTCATACAATCCTGAAGGGGGCCTGTACACACTTAATACAATAAATTGCTCCAATTCTATACAAGCTATTTCAACTGTCCGCTCAACAGATAGGCTCACAATATCCTTCCGGTCTTTAAATATAATCCGGTCTCTAAAAATATGCAAACGACGCTCTTTCATATGATACCTCACATGCCCTAGTAGCTCCACTTCGAATTTTTAAGACCCCCTTTCAGTCCCTGTTGCAAAAAAGAAAAAATCTGTATTTTTATTTCTTTCTTATTTGAAAAATAGTTGGGAAAACGTCATCTAAAACTATTCCAAAATTCAAGGAGATAGCAATAGTAGTTCTACCAAAAAATGGTTCCTAAAAGCATCAGCAATATTCTTATGGTCAGTAATACCACCAACACTCACCGGTAGACTCGGCCTCACATTCATTTTATTTGTGTTTTTCATTTTTTATTCATTTTATTTGTAAAGTCTTTGTTAGCGTGGTGTCTGTGCTTGCCTTTGTGTTGTATTCTAGGGTTTCTAATAAGTCAGCTTTTTTACTAATTAATGAATAAAATTGTGACAATGTAAGTGATCCTCGTAAAGTGTTTCGATGTTCTTCTCAATCTCTACTGGTGACAGAATCTAATTTAATGGTCATCATATTATTATATACAATCAACCTATCTCAGTACTCCGTGGGCTCATTCAATGTTTTCAGGGCTCTTATATTTTTTTTATGACGTCAACTAACCGCCGCAAGAAAATATATAAGACTCGTTTTGAATGTACTCAACATTGAACAATGCCTGTACGTGGTTATTAATAAAAGTCTACTATTCATCTATCAAATCGGTTACATAGCAACTTCCATGCCATTTCATAATGCTCACTTTTAAAATAAATATTTTTAATAACTTCCACTGCATCACCTTTAAGCGATGCACGAAGGTAATGGAACTTGCTAATATAGTCTATGCAACTACTATTATGTATTAGTGACAAAAATGTATATGTAATGTATCAAGCCAGTACTGATAATCACCATCAAAACTAGGCAAATCAATTTTGGGTAAGCCTATAAAGTTACGTTGGAATCTGTTTCACCTGTTCGTTTGCCTGGCGAGCCCGCTACAGGCCCATTATTACCAGCGCCGTCGGTGGCGCCAGCCAGCAGACTACGTGCACGCGCTGCTAGTGCATGGAACTGCTCCTCAAACTTGGCTCGCTCCGCATACGCCTCGTCTGGCTTGTCCGATTGCACCTCGATTTGCAACTGTAATTTGTCAAAATTATCGTTTAAGGCATCAAATTTACTTAAGCGGTCCCTCCAACTCGAAGCGCTGCAAGTCTGAAACAGTTTCACAACTAAGTAGCACATTGATATAGTTGCCAAAGTTCGTAAGCTTGGCTTTCATAGCACTTCGTTTCCTAATTTGCAAAACTATATTAGCCATAATGATAAAGATATAATAATACTCGTATGTATTTGAAAAAATCAGCGAAGCGATAAACAATGAATTATTAATAATATTTTCACAAAGAAAAAGTACGTACGTAGTACGTTAAAGTATGAATAGACGCGTGACCTTGAAACACTGTGTCATCGTACGACGACAGTCAGCTGATGCGACCGTTATAAACTATAACGATAAGTTATAGATTTAATCAAAATTATGCGACTGCTAAGTAATGCGTGAGTGCGCTAGAAGATTGAGATGCGATTTTGAGTCAATTGTCAATTTTAAAACAGCCGCATTTTCCGAATCAAAGCCCTGTGAAAATACAGTAACAAGCAACTAAATAGGACACGGAATTGAACGCCATTGATTCCCGCCAAAATTCTGATTGCCACTTCTTATTTTCATAAAATAAAGTGTTTTGATACATGTTATCAAAAATTGATATAAGTACAATTTCAATTTGACATTCTGGAAAAGCCATATGATATGACAGTATATCCCTAGCTTGCAGTACTGTATTATTTCCATATGACCTTGTCATATAAAAGGCTAAGAACTCACGGAGCGATTTTCACCCGCGCCCGCCGCGGTTGCGGGCTCGCAGCTCCTGTAGAATGCAAATATACAGGGTGTTTGGCGCATGGACCGACACAATTTTTCCAGGGATTTGGGAGGTCATTAGCTAGGTTCTACCCATACACCCTTTGTCCTTAATGTCACGGTTGGTCAAATATGTTTTTTTTTTTTGTAAATGAAAAAAGTACCCAAAATGTTTCCTTTAATTCGAAATAACTATTTTGTTTGTGAGTCTAGTGGCACAAAATAAATTTTGTTGTATTCTCCAAAGTCATTTAAATCCAAATATATCTTTGTTTGATACAACTGGTTTTTCATTATGTAGTCAAAACACTAGTTAGGAGAGTCAGGCTTAAGAAAAGACTTATTAAGGTTATTATTATATGTTTTTATTAAAGTAAAGTTATAAAATAGGAGACAAAACACCGGGAGAGATGGAAAGAAATGGGGGAGGAATCCTCAACTCTGGATTTTTACGTCTGGGGACGTGCAAAAGAATTGGTTTACCAGACAGAAGTGCCCACTAGGGAAGTTCTAATTGAACGAATAACCGGCGCGTTCCAAACTATGAAAGAAGAAATCCGACTACGTACAACGACAGTTGAAATAAGAAACAGATGTCGTGCATGCATACGAAATGGAGGAGGTCAATTTAAACAAGATTTATAACTTTTTTTAACTAGCCTATTCTGTCCCATTTCTGATGTCCAGCCAAGGTCAGCACAGAGCTTCAGATGGAACCAGGGAGCCTATGAATAAAACTTAGCAACCCTGTTCCAACGGTATATTTCTCAAGACAAAAGGATTTTCCCTTTTTTTTTGGTTGGCTTCTCGTAGTTGGCCTAGAGAGGCCGTGACTACTTAACCGGTCAATCCTGTGGCTGCCTTAAGCGAACTCAAAACCTCCAGCCAGGGCATAAACTTACAGACTAGCGACTACACGCTAAGGGCTCCCCCTGTGGGGAATGAACCTCGGCTTAGGGCGTCGCTGGGGGAAGGACAGCAAGATGGGACAGGCTGGATCAGATCAGAGTAATTATCATTATCATGGGAGTTTAAAGCTACTGGCGCCACTAGCTGGCACTTCATTCCCGAGCAAGGGACGGGGGGGAAGGACGATTACTTCGGGGTCGTCGCAAGGGACCTCAGCGGCGAGGTCGGAATGTCGAATTTTTGTTGTTCCTACGGTCCCTACTGCTCTCCTGGAGAAGAGTTATGGGTTCGTCGGGATCTGAGAGGACAAGCCTTGGGCGGCGGACCTTACTAATACGGGAGGGGACATAGCTAGCCGCCTCGACAACCAGAGGGTTACGGTGGTTGGTGGCTGAGTCGAAGAAACGCTTGGAATTGCGTTTCAAGAACTGGGAGATGGTGGGAATGTCGAGATCTAAATGGAGCATTTCGTTCCGAACGAACCAAGGGGCTCCCGTTGCCTTTCGGAGGAAACGGTTTTGGAGGGCCTGCATCCATGAATGAGGTGGGGCTTTGCGTGCGCAAACACTGAACCCGCATAGGTCATGATGGGGCGAATGCACGCTGTATAAATGCGCAATTTGCACCTAAGTGACAATTTGCTACGTGCATTCAGAACGAAGTGGAGTCTACCGAGAGCGAAAGCGGCGCGCGAACGCACCTGCTTTATGTGCTCAGAGAAGGAAAGGTGGTGGTCGAGGGTCACACCAAGGTATTTGGCTCGCTTCTCCCAAGGGGTCGGCTTGCCGAACTGGTGACCGGTCGGGGGACAAAAGGAAATTATTGTACGAGCTACCCTATACATTGACGTTTTTGGTAGTTTGTACGTCACACTCATTTATGCACATTAATATTGTTTAGCCGTGCATTTCTCTACCATAGCATTTAAGTGTAATACTTGTGTAATTATATTCAGTAGCAATAAATCCATCAAGGGACTCGTTCGTCTACTCATTTACATAACATAACATACGTAACAAGTACATAACATTTTCACTGTTGGGCTTTAAATCCCAACATTTGGTCCTTTAAGCAATTTAAAGTTGTGTGATTTATAACTTTCACGGTCGCGAATCGGTTGGACTGGTCTCTCACAAGCGAGTCGCCCCAGTAACCAATTGAGAAGGCGCATATCTTGGAAGAGAAAAGTTGCACAATAGCAAGAACCAGTAGTGTGGAGCAACAGCCTACTTCGTCAATTCGTCGGAAAGATTGGCAACATGACGTCATCAGCAAATACTTACGAGAATCAGCGCGAACTTTACGAAAACATCAAGAAAGTCGGCATTAACATCAAAAAGGATGGCTGGGACAGGAAGAACTTGGACTACTTCAAACGGCGTATGCAAATGCTGGAAACCTTATGGAGCGAATTTCAGTTCAACTATGATCGTCTGTCTACAGAAGTAAGTGCGGGTTATCCTTACTTTACAAGTGATTTATTAACACAACATTTAAGTGTCATACAGAAGTCAAGGAGTTAATTCTCCAACAAAATCAGCAACTGTCTACGTACAAACGGTCCATAGGACCGGCGGGGCAACCAACAACACCGTTCGAAAGTACTTCTGAGCAAGATAAACCAAGTACATCGAACAAGGAATTACAAGAGCAACAAAACAGAGAAGAGGAAGAAGAATCCAGTAACACAAATGAGAGCATCAACAAGGATCAATCGCATCCTCGGCAACAAAAAAGCCCTAACACGAGGGACACGGGGTCCAACAGTAAACTGGACGACCTCTTACGCGAACAATCGGCGAACTTCAAGGCCTTCATGAGAGCTGTCGCCAACATTCAAGTGGAATTTATCACAGAAAAACGGGAATTCCAGGATGCGTTGCAAACGTTACAAGCGCATTGGACTGCTATTGACAGTCTCCATTGGAAAATCGAATGCGAACTCAACGGTGTCCCCGTTGACTATATGAAGAGCGTTATACAAGATACGAAAACCAATATATTGATCTGAAGAAGGCATTAGATACCAAGATGTGGTCCGGAGCTTATCGAGAAAAAACAAACACATAGTTGGAGATACCAGTATTCCACGGAAAGTTTAATCAGTGGATACCGTTCAAAGACCTTTTCACGGAAGCCATCCATAACAATACATCCTTGTCAAATGCGCAGAAGATGCGATTTTTGAGAAGCAAGGACCAAGAAGAAGCTGAAAGATTGATACAACACTTACAAATAAGTTCGGACAACTATCTAGTATGTTGGAACATTCTCAACAATCGGTACAACAACAAAAAACTTATATTTATATCGCATATCAACATGCTCTTCAATCTGCCTACTATGCAACAACAGTCGTTAGCACCAATCAAGAAAATCCATGACGTCACAATATAATGTTTGCACGCTATCAAGAATTTAGAAGTGGATGTCAGAACCTGGGATCCGCTACTAGTGCACATTTTGGCACAAAAACTGGACGCTGAGACTTACTGAGATTACATTGAATCACTGAAGAACTCGCGAGAATTACCTGTATTAAAGGATTTCTTAGACTACCTCGAGGCGAAGTTTACTTCAATGGAATCGTCGCAGCGTAAACAAGACCACTATCAGAAAACAAGTTCTGCAACAAATCAGGATCAAGAAGCATCCCATAACAAGAAACACGGCTATCATAACAACAAGAATCAAGCGGCTAGTAACAACAAGGTTACGAAATCGTACGATGCGTCAACGTTTACTTGTCCACTCTACAACTACGAACATGGCCTCTATTTTTGTGCAAAGTTTTTAGAAATGTCGAACGACGGAAAACTTAACACAATAAACAAATTGCAAGTCTGCATTCATTGCCTGTACAGCCATAAGGGCAAAAAATGTACGTCAAACAACCGATGTCGCAAGTGCAAAGCTAAGCACAACACGTTATTGCACGAGGCTGCATCAAAAAACAATGAACAAAACTAAACAAATTCATTATCTTATGTCTCTCAAAATGTTGAAGAAGATTCGGAGGTTCTATTACCGACCGCCATAGTAAAGATAGAGGGAGCTGATGGAACTCAGTACAACATGCGAGCTCTTGTAGATCATGGGTCTCAAATATCACTGATAACAGAACGAGCGGCTCAACTTCTCTCTGGAGTTGTCTCTGGAGTTGGAGAAAAGAAGAGCAACAGTAAGGGCATGATAACAATTTTATGCAGCTCTATCTCTAGCGACTTTAAGTTCAGAAAATCAGTTTACATAATGAAAAACTTAATCAAGAATCTACCAACAAAACTTTTAGAAAACCACCATGGCCTCAAATACAAAATATCAACTTGGCGGATCTGGAATTCAACAGCAGCCGACCAGTAGATCTGCTATTTGGAGCAGACATTTACTCCCAGATCATGCTAGGAGGGATAATTAAAGGCGATGACGTCACACGGCCCATCGCACAACATACACACTTAGGCTGGCTACTATGTGGACACGTCAAAACTACAAAATTACAATGCAACGTGGTATTGAATAATCTGGAGGATATAATACAGTTTTAGGATTCCGAAGACATCAAGGACCACGCCGATGTCTCAGTAGAAGATCATGCATTGAGTACTACACTAAAACCACACAACGTTTAGAAAACGGAAAATACGAAGTGAGACTTCCAATGATAAACGACTGGGAATGCAAGCTGGGCTCTTCAAAACAGATGGCCATTGCCCGATTCAAAACGTTAGAACGAAGATTGGAGAAACAACAAAACCTATTAAAAGAAAATAAAGAGATAAAGAGTTCATAGCAGAATACATTGACTTAGGTCATAAGCAACAATCAACATGTAACGAGATACTCCACTGCTACTTGCCGCACCACAGCGTCGAACTCGCCGAGTCAACAACAACCAAGTACAGGGTTGTGTTTAATGCATCAGCAAAAACAACTACCGGTTGGAGCTTAAACGATCTCATGTACAAGGGCCCAAACCTACAAAAAGATTTACAAACAACATTACTACAGTGGAGGCAATACAAGTATGCTTACAGGCAAATTTTAGTGGCCCACTGTGACCAAAGTCTACAACATATTGTCTGGCGAGAATCACCCGAAAAACCTCTACTTTCATATCAGCTCGCTACAGTAACTTATGGCACCAACGCGGGGCCGTTCCTGGCCATAATGACACTACGAAGACTGGCGGAAGACGAGCGTCAAAATTTTCCGGAAGCTTCAAAGTTAGTGGAGGAGTCATTTTACGTCGATGATCTCGTTCACGGATCGCATACCATTGAACAAGGACAGAAGCTAATTTCGGACCTAAAACAATTACTCAAGAGTGGAGGGTTCAACCTTAGAAAATGGTCATCAAATGAACCGGCACTTTTGAAAAATGCAACATTGGGCCTGTGCTGGAATTCGACAGAGGACAACTTTACATTCCAATGTTCGATTTCAAGCGTCAACAAGTAACATACAAAACGCAGCTGAAATATCAAAATTGTTTGACCCACTTGGCTAGCTGGTTCCCTTATCAACGAAATTGAAGTTGTTGCTCCAAAAAGTGTGGGAGGTCAAATTAAATTGGGTCAACGAAGTTCCCGACTACATAGAAAAAGAATGGTGCAAAATACAAGCGGACATAAGAGCGATAAACTTGTGTGAAGTACCATGATGGCTCAGATGTAACGGAAGACAAGCTATAGAACTACATGGCTTCAGTGACGCCTCCCTGGATGCCTATGCGTGTGTTATTTACGCACGAGTTCACACATCAACTGACGTTACACTTGTCGCTGCAAAGTCTAAAATTGCACAGAAAAGCAACAACATTGCCTAAACTGGAATTAAATGGAGCGCACCTACTATGCAAATTAATGCAAAAGCTTAAGGAATCCTTACATCAACATGATATTCGAGTCTATGGCTGGACTGATTCCATGGTGGTCCTGGGTTGGCTACAAGGTGACCCATCACGATGGAAAACATATGTAGAGAATCGGGTCCAAAAAATCAACACTGTAATACGGCGTTCATGTTGGGATTACGTCAAGTCAAATGAAAATCCCGCTGACGCCGCAAGCCGAGGCAAGTCAATTGAAGGGAAAAAAACTGCGGTGGCAAGGTCCTATCTGGCTATCATCCTTTCAAATAAGGTCCCTTGTCAAACAGGTCTATACCTCAGACCAAGAGGTGAAATCAACGGCAATGAAACAAGTCAATGCTGTCCAAACCATCAATATTATCGAACAATTATTGCGAAAACATAGCTCTATTAATCGTCATACCCGTCCCAAAAAATGGCGTCGTCATGGTCACCCTACTGCCTGTAGTGAAACTATTAGCAATCAACTTACATAAGGATTCATACCTACGGATGACTGAAACCGACCTACATCAATGCATGCACAGTACGACTCTGTTGTGCCCCACGAGGTCACCAATATAAATCACATGAAGTCTGAAGAGAGCCTATGCAAGAAGAGACAGGACTCGTCGGCCTGCAAAACCAAACATGAGAACTGTCAAAACACGTGGTTGGAACTTAGCAACATAAATAGCTACATGTACTTTTGCTGTGACGCTTGCAAAACACGCGTCATATACGGGAATCAAATTTCAAATGCATTACTTAACAACGCAGGGGTAGCGACTGCACTGTCAATAGTGAGACGTTCACTGTATGTTACCAAAGGCAACACATGGATACAATACATGCCCAGGTTGAAGAACTCACGCTGGAAATCCCACCAATCAATCGGATTATCAACATATCGGTACCGGTCTTGAAACACGAACCCGAGAATGAGATGGTAATAGAGCAGAGCTCATTAATGCGAGATCTGGAAAAACAGATAGAACAGATGAAAGCCGCGGCCGCAGAAGATTTCCTATCCGATCCGGCAACATACCACGATGTCCACTAATATGTTGTCATATACGTATTGGCAACAGTAGCAGCGACAGCAGGCGCAATATATGCTTACCACCGACTTCGCAAACATAGCACGAGTCAAGAGGAACTTGATGCACAACCTGTTCCCAATCCCGCGCCCCGAAGGAGGTCAACTGCAAGCATCGTGGACAACGTAGCTGTATTTGACGTCACAGACGACAGCAGCGTAGTGCACTTATCGAGTGCACGTACACTTAACAAAGCAACGTCGCCTATTGCGCGTTGCTTAACGTGCTTTCTGAAGCACGGAGGAGTCTCGGTATGAAAAGATGGTCACCCATCCACAGACCAACCGCGGCAAGCGTAACTTAACCTGATGGATCGACCCATGCGGCTGTTATTACTTGGCTGCTATTACTATTGCGCGCGCAATATAGTTGTTAATTATACTAATGAAGCAACATATCTACTGGCCAATCGGCAAAATAGGTACTTAGTGGTTTTGCATTGTATGCCAATGAACGTGTTTGTTTGAGTGTATTTGTTATTTTGTTTTGGTATTTACCTAGAATGTATGTATGTATGTATGTTTTAAGAGATTTATAGGGTTGAAAATACAATCATAGTCCACAGGGCACTAGCAGCCAGATGCAACATGTTGGCTCACAGATTCGCTCGTTGTAGTAACGAGGTCAAAATAACTCTGTTTAAAGCTTATTGTCAAGCGTTCTACACGGGCAGTTTGTGGGTTAACTGTACGTGGAGGGCTCTAGATGCTCTGCGTGTGCAATATAATAATGGCTTCAGGGTACTGTTGGGGTTGCCCCGGTTCTGCAGCGCGTCTAGCATGTTTGCTGTAGCACGAACTGACGACTTTTATGCCGTTATGAGGAAACATACCGCATCCTTAATAAGCAGCATGAGGGCTAGCAGCAACAGTATTTTGAAAACCCAGTCGAACAACACGATGCACCAATGTTGAGACACTATGTCCGGTTGCTCGTGCGGCAGGGATGAATAATAATTATGTGTGATTATTAATAAATACTAACCCTTTAGTTGATAAGTTTGTTTTGTTTGTACTAACCATTGGACCAAAGTTATCAAATTAAATATATATATATATATAAATAAATAAATAAATAGTAAGTATCTTTAGGTAACATGTAGTCTTTATTTAATTAAAATCGGTCACTCGGTTATTGTTGTTTTCCTCGGGAGTAGTATTTTTGTCGGGATGAAAGGATGATTTCAGGATGATCGGTTCAGTGGTTAAGGCGTGAAAAGGTAACAAACAAACAAACTTACTGTCGCATTTATAATATTACTAGCTTTTGCCAGCAGCTTCGCCCGCGTGTATGTCGGAAATTATCCCACGAGAACCTTCTACCGGGATGAAAAGTATCCTATGTCTTAATTCAGGTTATAAACTATATGTATATCAAATTTCATCCAAATCCGTTCAGACATTTTTGCGTGATTGAGTAACAAACATCAAAACGTACAAACTTTCACATTTATAATATTAGTAGGATATAGTTAGGAATAGTTAGGATTTAATCACTCAAATAATGCAAAACACAATATTAAAATTAATATACATAGAATTCACGAAGTAACTTAAACTAAATTTCTAGGCGTAACCTTGGATCAAGACATCAACTGGAAAGCATGTATATTATGTTGATAAAAAAATGCTCTATTTTGATCAGTGCTGTTACATACATAATTAAGCCATAGCGTAGCATTGTTTCAACATATTTTATGCATGATATGTTGTTATAGATGTTTATTATGTTTCTTATCTCTTTTAGTGCATATACAAACTTGTTAATTCGTTTGGATACTGTCACAGATATTATAATACTACGATATATTGTAGTATTATAATATCTGTAAAATAAAAAAAAAATAGAGCATTTGTCGCACAAAAGAGATGCTTTAGAGCATTATGTGGGCTTAAACCCGACGAATCTTGCAGACCGGTATTTAAGAAACTTGATTTATTACCGCTGCAGTCCCTTTATATTTTAGAAAGTATGTTTGTGTGGGAGGGAATAGGGAATTGTTTGCGAAAGCAAGCGATGTAAATTCTCGCAGCAGGCGCGACCCCTACAAGCTCGTGTTAGATGTCCTCCCAAGGCTGGCGAAATACAATAAAAGCTGCATGTTTATATGTGTCCAGATGTACAATAGAATACCAAATGAATAAAAAAGATTAAATACAAGATTATTCAAAATTATATTGTACAAAATTGCTAATAGTTTTTTCAGGGTTAAGGAGTTCCTGGTGCATAAAAACGCATGATGACTTATTGTATCGTTATGCATGTAAAATGTGCACGCTTATATCTTTCAAGGAAAACATGTTTGTTCACATTATTAACATTACATTGCAATTGTGTCTAATGATTCAACTTGTATTTCGTTTTGTTTCGTTGCATAGTAATTTGATTCTGAATCTCGCGAAGACTGCTTAGACTGCTAAAATCTCATAATGCGGTAGAGCCATAAGTTTTAATGGTTGCCCGACTAATTTGTTCTCCAAATTGATTATACTGATTTCTGGGGTTTTTATCTTCCAACCTTGAGGAACGGTGACCAAAAAGTTTCCTTGTAACACCTGCTATCGTTCTTCGCCACAGGGTATTTTAACTTTTGTACTGTTGGGGACAGCAATTATGTAATGGTAGCTGTCTAGCTCAATCAGAGCTTCTTTGGTCAGAGAGACAGGCGTGGCTCTGCACGTTTCATATATCTCCTGAGATTGTATGAGTTTTTGAATACTGTCTATTTTTGACATAATTTCGAGTTAATCTTCGGGCATTCAGCCTCTATATACACAAACTCCAAAAACAACAAAATTCCTGAGAATTGGATGCTCTAGGTATAGGGTGCATGTGGTAATATAATTATGCTATTCTTATTTGGAACGGGGCACAAATGTCTTGTTCCCCCGACCTACCCTGTCGCATCGCATCGCCTGCCCACGCTATTACTTCGTTTTTGCTTAGCGTTATTTCTGACTTTTTTTTTTTTTTTCTCGACTCTTAAGAGCCCTACCGTGATGTTAAATGGCCTATAGCTTACATATACACAGTCTAGAAAATAAATACTGTTACAATTAAAAATAAGAAAGATATTACATTTAAAGCAGATGTTTTTTTTTTCCTATAATTATGGCCCAACAGTGTACCTTAAGAAAAAAAGTACGAAATTACAGGAAAAAAATCGCAGATTCTAAAAAAAAAATATATCGAATTTATTTGCGCATTTGTACCACCTGAAATTGTCGATCGAAGATGTTAAAACTTGTAATCCAAGAATTTCAACCTGGCAATCTCATGATTTATTTCTCCGACGATGCGTTTCGTTACTTCATTTTATAAACGTGTGAAAACCTAAAACTGTACTGTTTAGAATTTGTTTATGTATTACAAATAAGTTTTTTTTTCTAGCACACATTTTTCGCGAATTATTATGGGAACAAGAATTTACAAAATATATTTATTTCACATGTCGTATTATTTTTCGCGTTTGGTTATCTACGCCCAAAAGACAGGGCTCCAGGCCAGGGCCGGTTTTTTTTTTCTATTGTTGTTGATATTATTGTTGTGTTGTCATTGTCATTCCGTTTCGGTTACCCGTCTCTGGAGTACTATTTCCTATGTGTGAATTCCTTTTTGGTGACTACCTACCAGCCTTCATAATGAAGATAGAAGAATCAATACTTTTATTACGACTACCTATATCTTCACGATAATCTTATATTATATGACGACAATCAAGTCTTAAAGACATTTATAATCATGTATGTGTAGCTATTGGCGTTGTTGGCGTAGTATGGTCATTGTGTACTTATTTTAGATCTCTTGTCAGGCTTCGAAAGGGTGGGTATAGCTTTTTCCGTTTACCCTATATTTACTACATTCTTTGCCGTCTACGGTGGGTAGGTACTAGGTTTATTTGAACAACAACCAATGTAATATTTTGACAGATGGAACAAATTGACAGCAATCAAAGCTGTTATGGACGTTTCTTTAAACGTAGTTGCGTTGCGAGGTAATGTTTTTTCATATGCTTTTATTTCCTAATCTATCTAATATTGAAGGATTTTATATAGTGCTAAAAATACAAATTATTGGAAGGAATTTGAATAGTAATTTGTACCTCGGTACATGTTTGGGCCGAAAAAAATCACCTCCTTTGGAATCTGTCATTTTTATACGATTGTTCATTGAGTTTTCTAATTTTGGCGCCAATACATTGTACAATATTTTGCGATATTAAAATGGAGTGGGGTGATAAAGAGAACCCAATCGCTGTGATTGCATTACACAAAGTTGGTATGGAGCCAAATGCAATTTTTAAAACTCTCCATACGCTTGGTATTAGTCAAATATTTGTGTACCGGGCTATTAATAGGTACAATGCGACGTCCTCTATTTGTGACAGAAAAGATCTGGCCGTCCACGTAGTGTTCATACAAAAAAGGTGGTCAAAGCAGTAAGGGAAAGAATTCGAAGAAATCCTGTCCGAAAGCAAAAGATATTATCTCGGGAGATGAAAATAGCACCCAGAACCATGTTGCGTATTTTAAAAGATGACTTAGGACTTGCAGCCTATAAGAGACGCACTGGTCATTTTTTAACTGATAATTAAAAAAAAAAATAGGGTGGTAAAATCGAAACAACTACTGAAGCAGTACGCAAAGGGAGGTCACAGAAAAATTTTGTTTACGGATGAGAAAATCTTTACAATTGAGCAACATTTTAACAAACAAAATGACCGTATTTATGCTCAAAGCTCTAAGGAAGCTTCCCAATTAGTCGACAGAGTGCAACGTGGGCATTATCCGACTTCAGTGATGGTTTGGTGGGGTGTTAGCTATGAAGGAGTGACTGAGCCATATTTTAGTTAAAAAGGTATCAAAACATCGGCACAAGTGTATCAAGCAGTGGCGTGCACAGACTTTTTAGACAGGGTAGACAGAAAATTTTAAAAGCCAAAATACTTACTGCATATTGGTTTTGGTTCGTCGTCTTGTCGATTAAATAATGACGTAGGTAATAACCACCTCAAATATCCTTACATTGACTGATTTTATAGACATATCAATCCTTTAGTTTGTATTAATTGCAAATCTGGTGTACAACGACCTTTTACAATCACTTGTTTTTTATCACCGAATGATAGTTTTGAAAACGCATCATTTTTTATTTTCTCTATACACACACCACCTGAACCACTTTCACAGTGAATATTATCCATTTTTCACACTATTATCGACGTTAAACTCTTTAAATACCAAGTATTATGGCTCACAACACAAATCAAAACGAATCAATGAAACAATATGGCCACGTCATGGCCAGTATAGTCACAAACTCGGAGATAGTGCAAAAAATAATACGACAAAAAAGAAATAGTGTAAGCTAGGATGCAATATAATGCCACTTTTTAAAATAGTTGTATAGCTAATTTCGGTTCGGAAAACATCGGATAATTTCGTAATTTGTCGTGTTGTGAAAAAGACACTGTCTATTCTGTACGGTTGTGTGCGTTATTGTGACATTGTGTGCTACGTATTTATAGGAACGCAACCCATTCAATCCGCATGACCACGAGAGCACACATATAAACATTTAGACCCGAATAGTTTGTGTCTTTCCCGAGGCACTCCTGGTACTCAGGTCGTCGCGGCGCTAGTGCCGCGCAATGCCACAATACAATACTGAATGAGCTTGCTTGGAGCGACTGTTTTTAATTTTTTTTGTTTATTGTTAGTAAGTAGGTACTCGTCGGACTCGTAGATAAAATAATAATACATATCAGAACAAGATTATACTGAATTAGGTAGGGTAGGCAGTGTCTTTCTGTCTTTATGAAACGCACGCCACTGGTATCAAGATACCATTCTTGAGAAGGTAGTTAAGCCCCTTAACAACACCATGTTTAATAACCAAGTATGGTCCTTCCAACAAGACTCGGCGCCGGGTCATAAAGCTCGGTCCACGCAGTCTTGGTTGGAAGTGAACGTTTCGGACTTCATCAGAGCTGAAGACTGGCCGTCGTCTAGTCCCGATCTTAATCCGCTGGATTATGATTTATGATCAGTTTTAGAGAGTACGGCTTACTCTAAACGCCATGATAATTTGGAGTCCCTAAAACAATCCATACGATTGGCAGTGAAGAATTTTCCCATGGAAAGAGTGCGTGCTTCTATTGATAACTGGCCTCAACGTTTAAAGGACTGTATTGCAGCCAATGGAGACCACTTCGAATAAGCTTTTTATGTTTCAAATTGTTTTATATTTATGTATTAAACTAACACACTGTAAAAGTAATAAATGTTATTTGCAATAAATTTTTTTTCTTCGTGACAATATTTATGGCAAGACTAGGTATATAAGGATCTAGCTATCAAACGCAAAATGATTTTTCTAAATTCTACTGGTAGTTCCAGAGATTAGCGCGTTCAAACATACAAATAAAAACACACTCTTCAGCTTTATTATAAAGATAAGATTATAGATTTTATTTTAATTTTTTTACTTATTAGGATATTCTTCAATTTTTACGGTGAAGTGTCATGGCAGAATTTTTTGCCCTCGGACTGAGTTCATTTTAGAAAATTTCGTCCTAGTACTCGTACACCTAAATTTAGGTTGTTTCTCTACCTTTTGTCTTTCTGATCGTGATAGAGGAAAGTGTATCCTTGTAACAGTAATTTGAGTGCACTTTTGAAACTTGTGCTCTACTGAATTTATAATTGATGACAATTGAAAGAAAAATTAAAATCAATAGTTTTTTCTAATTTGCCTAAAAAAAGTTACTCATTTTTACATTGAAGGCAAGTTACTGAAAATGAATCTCACAAGAGTTCTGTTTTAAAATAGTTTTTGTTATTGAAAGTACTTAAGCACTTTTAAGAAACAACTTTTAAATGTTTTAATTGAGTCGAACTTTTGTGATTATTAAGCTTGAACAGTAATCGTACTCTCTACTCAGTTTCAGTCAAGTTTCCGAAGGTCCAGGTAAACCCCAATTTTAAAATGGTCTTTGACATTATGGTGACGAATTATCACAAAAAAAAACTTTCACAAACGTCCAATAGAAAGAAAAAAAAAATCTAAAGAGAAAAGAAATCAAAACCGATTTCACGTGAAAATTATGAAAAAAATCATTAAATCTCCTAAACTAGGTACTAATAATGGCGGATCATACATGGGAGTAATTCAGATGCCCTGCAATAAAAGGCATCAAAAAAATTTTTTTGGACGTCAGTTGTCCAGCCGCACTCTATAGCGGTATAATTACAGCCTTGCACCAATCATCCGGCACACGACCATACCTCCAACACATTAAAGATCCGGCGCAACAGTCTTGCTACCACTCCGTCACCGCCCTTCAGCAATTCAGCAGACACTCTGTCATACCCTGCAGCTTTTAGCGCTCTTACAATCTCATCTAGTTCTATTTCATTCTTTTCTATCTCTGAGCTTGGGTCTTCAAAACTGGCGTCTGCCCAGTTAGCCACCCTTGCAGGATAGTAATCCTGACAACTAAATAAACTCTCAAAGTATCCCTTCTAGCGTTCCAAGACCTTACATTCTTCGCTTACTAAACATCCATATTCTGCTCTTATATCGTTCATACATAAGCAATACGCAAAATAATGTAGGTACACTACGCACCACAAAACATTAAATTTAATTATTGCCATGAGTCAGCTAGCAGACGCCAATATTATACGTCAACAAAACAAAAAACGAAAAATATACATAAGCAGAAATAAAAATACAAAATTAAAACGTAAATAGAACTTTATACCTAAATAAAAGCCTCCAGACATAAATCATTTTAGACTAGGTTCATTTTCTGAAAGGTTAGTGGGACCTACCAATGGATAGGTTTATCAAGCTGCATGTCAGACATGTCAGGTTCCGTACCTCAAAAGGAAAAAACGGAACCCTTATAGGATCACTCATGTGTCGGTCTGTCACAGCCAATTTACTCCGAATCTAATGGACCGATTTAATTAAAATTTGGTACAGGTATGTCTTTTTATGTCCCAAACACAGACGTGTAATGGAAATTAATGAATTTTTAATAGGGAGATCAATTTTGGGGGCAAAATCAAATGAAAGGGCTTACTGTGGGGGTCTCAAACATATTTTTTATTTTTATAATTTTAAAATAAACTGTTTAAAAGTTATTTAAGAAAATAAACGAAAATTGACAATTCCCCCAATTTATCTCCGAAACTATTGACCTTAAAATAAAAAAAAATACAGAAACTACTACTATACCTATAGATTACAGGAAAACTTATAACAAGTCTTTGGTCTTAAAATAACATGGTAAATCTCTCAATATTGTGCGTACAAACTTACATTTGCAGTTGGAATGTATGGGAGAACACGTTTTTCAACTACAATGTTAAGTTTGTTCTTGGGATAAATTCATCCCAACTACGGAACTTTTCACTGTGCGTGGTCCGACACGCACTTCACCGGTTTTTTGTTTGGTTTTTCGAATGTTTTAATACAGTATTCTATGCCTAATTTGTTACGACTAACATATTTTTTAAGTTACTTGTAATTAACATTGCATCTTTTGTGATTGGGCCAAGGCATTCGATTGCGTTCTTCATGAAACGTTATTCAGGAACCTCCGTCACTACGGGATCCGGAACACCGCCCTGGATCTTCTTACTTCATACTTGAGTAATAGGATTTAGAGCGTTGACGTTAATGGAAAAAAATTGCCCGGATCTTTAGTAACAATGGGAGGGCTCAATTTTTGGTCCTTTCTGATTTCTTATTTATACGAGTATTAACGACTTGCTCTACCTCATAAAGGATAATCATGATATAGTTTTGTTTGCGGATGATACTTCACTTTTGTTTAAACTTAAACGTCAGCAGCTGACGATGTAAACAGAGCGATCTCAAAATTCGTTCACTGGTTCAATGTTAATAATTTACTTTTTAATGAAAAAGAAAACCAAATTCATTAAGTTTACGCTACCTCACGTTAGGCAGGTGATAACTAACGTGTTAATAAAGGGCGAAGAATTGAATCCTGAAGATAGCACAGTATTCTTGGACTTAACTTTGGATGCTAAGCTTCAGTGGGGCCCACATATAGATACATTGTCAAAAAAGCTTAGCTCCACAGCATACGCTGTTAGGGCAAATTAATTTTAAATTCGTAATAGCCCGTTTAGTGTACTTTAGCTATTTTCATAGTGTAATCGTAACTCGAATTGTAACTAGCTATTTGTAGCCGTAACTCGAAGTCACAAATGATAATCTAGGACTATCATAAAAGTAAAATAAAAGAAGAGTTGATTACTAATAATAATAATAACAAGACCAGTCACCACAAGCAGCACCCGTTCGCGAGCTGTTTGAGGGAAGGAGAAATCTGATCCCCGACGCTAGCGCAAGCAATGACATCTAAGGGAGTATGATGAACTTGCTGCCGGTTGCTCAGGCAAGAATAATATGATCAATTATCGAGGTTGCGTACTAACCACATAGTGCAATACCACTCATAAAAACATTTTAATGAGTAGATTATGTCAATGACAATACAGCGATCGTAGTGAGTGGACGTATCGAACAATATTAATATAAACAAATAATCACTTGCGAAATCGTGACCTAGTTTTTATAAATTGCCGGTAGTAAAGCAAACTGAGTCATACTTTTGGGTTATATCAGGTGAATAAAATAAGTATTTTATTATTTACTTCATACTTGAACCTGCACTGGGAACTTCGTTTTATGACATGGTGAAAAAAGATACCAACAACTATATCCAGCCGTCAAACGTCTGTGGCCATTTAGCCACAAGATAAATTGAAGACCAGTGATGAGACGAAATCTCTCGTCCAAAAAATTATCTGCCCCGAACAGATGAAGCTTCATGTTAGAGGCCTGATCCAAAAATGGCGGTGCTATCATCAGCACCGAGACGAAAAACGATATTGAGAAGCTGAGGCAGTTGGCGCAGCTAACAAAATCAGGCTTAACAGTCGACGAGCCTTACAAAAGGAAGCTTAGGGTTGTTATCATAGGAGTGCTGACAACCACGGCAGAAAATGAGGTTTTTGCGTGTTTGTACCACCAAAATCTTGCCGAGAAACTACAGGACTGCAGCCTTGAGACGTTTTTAACTTCAATTAAGTTAAGTCATAAGTCAGGAAAAAGAGACGCCGAGAACTGCAACTATATAGTTGAAGTACCTGCAGTCAAACGTAAAGCCCTGATCTCAAAAGACCGAGTATTTGTGAATTGGTCATCATGCCCTGTGAGGGATTTCACATTGGTCACACGATGTTATAAGTGCCAGCAGTATGGTCATGCTGCCAAGTTTTGTCGGCAGACGTCCTATACTTGCGGTCACTGTGGCGATCAAGGTCACTCAATCAAAGAATGTCCAAAAAAGGGAGATGAGCCAAAATGCGCTACTTGCTTTTATTACAAAAAGCCAGACAAGCACAACACAGGTGCTGCTGACTGCCCGGCGAAAATAATGGACGAAAAAAGGTATATTAATTCTATTGATTATGCAGGCGCCTAAGAGCGCCGTTAATAAGTTATTTATTTAGACTACTTAAGATATTTTTTTTCTTCCTATATTTATATTTGTATTTGCACAGAAGATATGATTAACCATATAATTAATGAGTAAGATAATTTCTCTGTATCCGAGTCAAACGTTTGTGAAGCTGAAAATTGCAAACAATATCTGTCCAACTACAAAACTCCATTAACCGTACTAACACAAAATATTCGCAGTATTTTTAAGAATTTTGATAGCTTTCCACATTTCAACAACGGTTAGACATAAATTGTGACGTTATTGTTTTAACCGAATGCTGGCTTACCAAGCAATATAGCACCCAATACCGGGATATAATATGTACAAAAGTAATAGGAATTACAATCAGAATGATGGGGTGATAGTTTATGTAAGGAATCATCTGAAGGTCTCTGTTGAGGAACCTAATATTAAAGTCCGACCGAAACTGGTTTTCCGGCCGAAACCGAAACCGAATAATCGGCCGTGGCTTCAGTTTCGGCCGAAACCGAAACCGAAACTCACGTGGTCAAGTATAAAATTCCTTAAAATACTGAAATTTGGTGCATTTTACCCATTTTTCTGCATTAATTAGGACTTGAAATGGAAACACAGTATATTAATTTTGTTGTAATCATTTATTTAATATTTAATTTAATTTAATTTATTTATTTACTTCAGACACAATGGTCCATATTTATTTATGTTAGTAGGTGTTCTTAAAAATTATGTTAGTAACTAAGTAAGTAGAGATTTAAAGTACATGCCATAATAATACTAAAATTAATAAGTAATTCATAATATTAAAATTAATTAAAATCGTATACTCATAACTTAAATTTACTTTTTGTAACGACATGTAACTGCACACAGTGCCACAATACTGGACAGTCGATGTTGCCAGCCACAACGCTGAGAATGCCATTGCCACTGCCGCGGACACGACTAAGCAATGATGCAGCTCTCTTTCTGAGGATGGCATGAAAGCCATCAATGCGAGCGTCGGCAAACATGCCTGACGCGCTGCAGTACCTCGGCAGCCGCATCAGCATCCTAAAGGCATTGTTATACTGTATGCGCAGGGCGTTGATTGTCTTCTGCGTATAGTTGACCCATAAACTGCACGTATAAAAAGATTGGCAAAACGCCCGAAACAATGTTACTTTTACTGCCTTACTGCAGCGTGCAAATCTACGAGCCAACATATTGCTACGGACAGCCAACGCCCGGCGCTCCCTCTCCATATCATCGTAGTCTGAGAGATCATCCGAGACCCAGTGGCCCAGGTACTTGAATCGCGAAACTCTGGGTAAAGAAACACCGTCTATGATGACGGGTGGTACATGTGTGACCATATGACCTGGTGATTGGAACACCAAGAGCTCGCTTTTCTTCACATTATACCTGAGCCCATGAGCCCCGGCATACTCAACACATATAGCGAGCAGTTTACGAACGGCGCTTATGGAGGGGCCCAACAACACCATATCGTCAGCGTAGCTGATGTTGTTGACAAATTTTCCATCTATAGAACAGCCAACTTCGGTGCTGCTGAGTCCCTCGATGAGTCCGTTTACGTACAGATTGAAGAGACGAGGAGAGGTTAACCCTCCTTGCCTTACACCACACCTCAGTCTGTACGCATCGGAGATCACGCCGGCCCACTTTATAACATTAACTTGGTTGTTGTACCAATAATCAAAAATGCTAACGACTTCTTCTGGGAGGCTGGTTTCTGTTCTCATTTTGTACCATAGCACATCGTAGGACACCAAATCGAAAGCTTTTGAAAGGTCTAAAAAACAGGCGTAGACCGGAGTTTTTCTATCGGTGTAGTACCGGACAGTGTGCTTGAGGCATAGAACTGCCGTTTCTGTTGACAGCCCGCGTCTAAAACCAAACTGAGCGTCGTTCAGCTTTATATGACTGCTCAAGATACGATCAAGCAGACTGTCCAGCACTTTCGCCACGGTAGTAGCTAGCGAAATGGGCCTATAATTGCTGTTGTCTGACGCATCACCAGTTTTATTTTTGATTATTGGCACAACCACTGTCTTCATACATTCATCCGGCAGGTATGAATGCCTTAAACAAAATGTATAAAACATAGCCAGAAGCCTTGGCAGATGAACCCCTGCATGTTGCAAATGCTCAATACTAATTCCATCATGGCCTGGGGACTTACCTCTCGTCATATGCTTTATAACGGCAGATATCTGTTTAGCAGTAAAAGCTGGTAAAACTGCCGGCCCAGGTGAATTTAGCCTGATTTCAATAGCATTGAGCACCCCCGGCACACAGGAAGGAGGTTAATAAAAATATTAATAATATAAAAAATATTAATAATATTTTTATTATTTTTTCAAATTAAGTTCTCATAGCAAAATGTTTATCAGTTATCAATAATCAAATCACTAATTGTTGCTGTTTCATTAAATACTAAGTATTGGTATTTTGAAATCTTATTAATTAATACTTTGGTTTGTATTTGTACTAAGAAGAATCATCAATCTCTTTTACCTCGTTTGATACCTCTTATATAAAAATAATAATTACTAACATTGTGTAGAATTCAACATACGAACATAGTAATATGTCTTCCTACTTATAGGAACAACGCAGTGATATATAACTGGAGGATCGAAACCTTCAATAATATGTTGTATTTGGATAATCAAACCCATAACTTTGCTGAACTTCTGGACTCTAATCTGCATCTGTCCTATGATTATGATATGTTATCTAAGTACACTGGTTGTCTGAATAACAACGGAATGAGAAATATATATCATAATTTAAAATGGTTAGTGGATGAATATTTCTATGATGGTACCAAGCAAAATATGATGACTACAGACGTTCAACATGATGATATCCACGGAAAAAACTCCACAGAAAATTCTGAACTTTTTCGTCTGTAGCAAAATTAATACCTATTGTTCATCAGAATATTGCTGGTCTTTTAAATAAGTCAGACTTACTAATTATTCATCTCCAAGAGTTATCAAGACACACAGAGACATTGACGTAGTCTGTTTAACGGAACACTTTATGATGCGTGGTCATGAAAAACTTTTGAACATACCTAACTACAAGTTGGCCGCCTGTTATAATAATAATAATAATAATATAACTTTATTTCAGACTAAAGTCCATAGTTGTGTTAGTATTTGGTGTTAGTAACAATATTACTTAAGTAACTAGATTAGTATTGTTAGTTTTTATAATTTCTTAACTTAATTTATTATTATATCAGACCTAAGACTGTCCGCACCCAGTGACTCTGGAAGGGGCAGTCCGGTCTAGCGGCGATCGTTTTCAAAATGCTGTTTTCACTACCATGCAGACGCTGTAGTAAGGAGAACGCTTTCTTTCGCATGATAGCGTGAAAACTACCTATGCGAGCCTCCGCGAACATTCTCGACGCGCTACAGCGCCATGGCAGTCCCAACAGCATCCTGAAGGCATTATTAAATTGAACACGCAGGGCATTGTAGGCTCGACGCGTATATGACACCCACAGGCCGCTCGTGTAAAACGATTGACAGTACGCCTTAAAAAGAGTTACTTTGACGTCTGTAGTACAACGAGCGAACCTGCGGGCAAGCATATTGCTCCTCACAGACAATGCCCTGTGCTCCCTCTCTATGTCTCCGTCGTCCCTTAGGTCGCTCGTGACAATGTGGCCGAGGTACCTAAAGCTACTGACAATATTTAGCGGTACGCCATTGAGACTTATGGGCGGAACACTGCGCGGCTGTTGCTGAGGCGCTTTAAATACAAGAAGCTCACTCTTTTTCGAGTTGTATATCAAGCCGTGCTCCTCCGCATAAGCCTCGCAGGTCGACAGCAACTTCTTCAAACCACCTATCGATGGACTGAGCAGCACCATATCGTCCGCATAGCTTATATTATTCACACATGTTCCGTCAATGTGGCAGCCGACATGTGTACTGCTCAGTCGCTCGATAAGCCGGTCGATATACAGATTAAATAGCAGTGGGGAGCTTAACCCCCCCTGTCTAACTCCGCATTCCAGCCTGTACTCGTCCGATGCGAGAAGAGCAAAGAAACGTGGAGGTGCGTGCATCCTGATTAAAAACGATCTTGAACACAAGGAACTATTGAACATTTCACGCTATTCAACAACAAATGCTATCGAATGTTGTGGTATAGAATTGGTTAATCAACAGTTAATAATTCTATGTATATATAGGCCACCAAATTCTAACAATCTGAATGTATTCTATGAAAATTTTGACATTATTTTAAAAATATTATGTTGTAATTCAAATAAGAAAATAGTTGTATGCGGGGACTTCAACATAGACACGTTAAAAAGAAACAATATGACTCTTGACTTCGAATTCTTTCTCCTAGACTACAATCTCAAACTAGAATTATGCCAACCAACCCGGTTAAGTAGTAGGTAATAGTTGTTTAGATAACTTTGCTTGCAGTTCTCGGTTAAAATGTAAATGTGAAGTGATTGACTTTGCGCTGTCCGATCACACTGCACAGATATTGGAAGTCAAGGTAAATAGAACTTGTAGAATAAGATCTTGGCGCATTAGAAAACGAGACTTATCAGAGGATAACTTAATAAGGTTCAAAAACTATCTTCAATGTCTATCCTTTTCCGACATCTACAATACCGAAGATGCCAACGATGCTTATGACAACTTTCTTGAAAACTTTCGTTTATTATACGACCTTTGCTTCCCTTACAAGCTAGTAACTATAAGGGCAAATAAAAATATTAAATGGGTTTCACGTGGTATACGTGTTTGCAGCAGGAAGCAGCGATATTTATTATGGAAATATAGGCGTAGGCCATCGAATGAAAATAAGAATAACTTTAAAAATTACTCACAAAAATTTCGGAAAATTATTAAGTTGACCCAAAAAGCACAAAACAATTATTATATTAACACCTCTAGTAACAAATCAAAGGCATCTTGGCAGATTATTAATAATAGAACTCGTTCCACTGACCCTATATCTCGGATCAATATGCACGACAACATAATTAATGACCCTAGAGAAATTGCTAATACTTTCAATAACTACTTCATTGACCAAATAAGACACAGCACTACAATATTACCTGAAGCTACTAGCTTAATTAGCAATCCTCACTCAATGTTTATGCCTCCAGTATTGCCCCAAGATGTGATGAATGCAATACATTCTTTAAAACAGAAAAATAGTGTCGGGTATGATGGTATAGCCACTAAAGTTGTAAAATATGTTTCTGATTGTATTGCTGTACATCTAAGTCATATTATAAATATTTGTATCTGCTCAGGTGTTTTCCCAAATGCCTTAAAAATAGTTATCCTCAAGCCGCTTTTTAAAAAGGACAGTAAAGAAGATTTAGCCAACTACAGGCCAATAGCCTTAATTCCTGTTTTCTCCAAAGTCATAGAAAAGATAATTTATGAATCGATTAATAAGTTTTTAAATAAATATAACATTTTATGTGATGAGCAGAAAGGTTTTAGGAAAAACAAAGGTATTAATACGGCAATATACGAATTACTAAATATTATCATGAAAAACGTTGACAATAAAATACATACATGTGCAATTTATACTGATATGACCAAAGCCTTTGATTGTGTCCATTACGAAACCCTCCTTAATAAGCTCAATATCTATGGTAACAGAGGTAACGTCCTGAACCTTATAAAATCTTACCTCAGTGATCGGAAACAACTCACCGAAATAACAAAAATTTGCGTTAAGACTAAACGTGAAAAGAAATATTTATCTGAATGTAGAGTAATTAGATGTGGTGTACCACAGGGAAGTGTGCTAGGCCCACCACTATTCTTGCTCTATATAAATGACTTGCCACGTTACATACAGTTATTTGCTGATGATAGCACCGCAATAATAAAATGCACTGACGCAAAAAAATATGAATATGACATAAATAATACACTTAAGGACATAGCGATGGCTTAATCTGCAAATCGGCCAACTCCATATTATACAATTTTAGAGGAAGGCAAAGAAACTTTGACGTATTGCTATGTCAGTGTTGGGAGTTACCCAATTGTGCACGCGATTTTCTCAGTAATTATGAAAGCTAGGAGTTGTTTCATTTTGCATACCGTAAGTGATAACTCCGCGTATTCGACGACATCAAAACATGATTTTGGGTCAAAAGTGGAGATAGCCGGTTTGCAGGTTAAGCCGTCGATAGTACATTGGCTTGACATTAACAATTTAATAATAAATTTATCAAAAACGAATATAATGCATTTCTATCAACGCTTACCAGTACAAGAAATTACTATAGAATACGACGGACAAAAAATTGACGAAGTTACAGTGGCAAAATTTTTAGGAATACTGATAGACAGTCAGTTAACATGGAAACCCCAAGCCGAAGAGGTGTGTAAAAAACTAAGCACTTCTGCATACGTGCTATTCAATTTAAGTAAAAAAGTGAGTACAACTACGACATTAGTGGCTTACCATGGTTTGGTGGCATCAATTTTGCGATTTGGAATTATTTTCTGGGGTAATTGTAGTATGAGAGAACAAGTATTTAAGGCCCAAAAACGATGTATAAGGGCAATGTGTGGCCTGAAAATGACAGACAGTTGTGTACCTATGTTCAAGTCCCTAAAAGTGTTAACATTTCCGGCTCTATATATTTTAGAAGTGGCCGTTTTTGTAAGACAAAATAAGAACTACTTTTTAACAGTGTCAGAAACTAGAAAAGGGCCTGTTAGAAGTCAATATAGGAACCTATTACAAAATGGTGGTTATAATATAGCTTTACTTAAGAAAAGTGTTTTTGGCATGAGTCCCACCATATATAACAAAATACCAGACATCTTAAAAAATCTTCCAATCCAAATGTTCAAAAAGAAACTGACTGCCCTATTAGTGGATAAGTGTTATTATTCAATTAACGATTTTTTAAATGACACTTCATTATAGATTGTAATGTCCTTATTATTATAATGCTAGCTTTAAATTGTATGATTTTTTATTATTATTTTTTTTTTTGACAGACTGTTTTTTCTTTTTTGTTTAGTAAATATTTTTTTTGATCAATGTTTGCATGCCTATTAGGGTAGATTGTACAGAGATCGCAAAACTTTGTAAACATCTTATTTTATATACCTACTTTCTTGGCAAATAAACGATTATGATTATTATGATTATGATTATTATAACATTACTATTACACTCACGACACACGACAATTCCCGAACAGGGCCGCCAGCGTCCGCCAAAGTGTTGCCGCGAGAAACGAAGTTAGGCGAGCGTGCACGACAACTTCCGAAATCAGTTTCGGTTTCGGCAAAAGTTTCGGCCAATTTTGGCCGAAACCGAAACTGCCGCCGAAACTTGATTTTGGCTGAAACTAGGCCGAAACCGAAACTGAAACCGATCTTTCGGGTGGACACTACCTAATATGTACGACTGCAATAGTTTAGTGGTGAAGATTGGATCAAACTTTGCAATATTAGCAATATGTCGACCCTCCTTTAAAAATGTTAGTAGTTTTACTGAATCGCTGAATGATGGCTTGCAGAACCTGTCAGCCATCAAAAACTTGATTGTAATTGGTGATTTTAATATAAATATTCTTCCAGGAAGTACTGATGCATCTGCTCAGGACTACCTCAATCTATGCGCATATCATAGCTTACTCCCTGCATATAGCTTTCCTACACATCTTAGTGGCTCCTGCTTGGATCATGTCATGTTAAAATCAAATTACGCCTCACTTGCACTTGTTGTTAACTCAACAATAACCGATCACAATGCTGCCCTACTAACTCTAGATTGTAACATACCTAAACAAAACACTCGCACATTTTCGAAATTAAATATAAATAAACTTGAAGAAGATTTGCGCGTCATCAACTTAGATTCCGTCTATAATTCTGATGACCTACAGTTTTGTATGTTGTATGTATTAGAAAATGTATGACATGCAAAACAGTAAAATACGGTTATATCGCAATTGAGCAACGAAAATTGCAACATAAAACCCTGGATCACGACAGGTCTTATCCGAAGTATGAAGCATAGAGATAAACTGCACATGAAAGCTAAATCTCACCCAGATAATGCTATGTTGCAACTGTCATACAAAAGATATCGTAATTTTTATAATGATCTACTCAAAAAAGTTAAAAGCAACTATGATAAAACTGCATTAGAAAAGGCTGGAACAAGTAGTAAAAAGATCTGGAAATGTATTAAAAATTTAACATATTCAACGAAACAAAATGAGTCAACTTCAGGTTTATTACAAGCGCACTTGTCGCAGCTGACCTCTGCTAACATGGCAAATAATTTCTTTGTTCATGTTGGGAAATGTCTGGCAGAAAAAATCAGGGTGAACCACTTTATCTAACGAGCACTTCTATTACAGGTAGCTCCACTTTAACATCCTTTGCACTACTAGATACTGACGAGTCTGAGATAGAAAGTATAATCATGACTTTGAAAGACGGCTGTGCAGTTGGTTGGGATAATATATCAAATAAAATTATTAAAAAGTTCAGGAAAATTTTAGTACCACCACTGGCTTATATTTTTCGCATGTGTTTATCTCTGGGTATTTTTCCGGAGTGCCTTAAAAAAGCAGTTGTTGTCCCTATGTTTAAATCGGACAGTAAAGAGCAAGTAACAAATTACAGACCTATTTATCTACTGCCTTCTATGTCTAAAATATTGGGAAAATTATAAATAAAAGATTGTTCAAATATCTGGAGGACAAATCAATTTTGTCGGAACGAAAATTTGGATTTAGACCTAAACTTTCAACTGCCGATGCTGTTCATCATCTGACTGACTATCTGGCTCAATAACTTGACAAGGGTAACCATACAATAGGAATTTTCCTGGACCTCGCCAAGGCTTTTGACACAGTGTCCATTCCTATTCTGTTGCGCATGCTTGAGCCAGTGGGCATAAGAGGCATTCAGCTGAAACTCTTCAAAGTTATTTAGAAGACCGTACTCAGTGCGTGAAGATTGGCAGTGTTCTCAGCGCAGACCAAAAAAGCACATCTTTTGGTGTTCCCCAAGGAAGTATTTTAGGGCTCACTTTGTTCTTGATATACATAAATGACCTTTGTAATATAAAGCTAAAGCATGGCACAATAATATCTTACGCTGATGACACTGCTCTTCTTTTTTCGGCTGAATCGGAACATGATGTCTACAAGCTCACCCAAAACGGCTTCAGTGTTGTAAATAAATGGCTTCAGCATAACTCACTAACTCTAAATGCAGACAAGATAAATTATATAAAGTTTTCGATGCGCAAACAAGCTTCTAATATTCCTTCAAAGTTGTATGCTCATTGTTGTACAGTACCTGCATATTGCCCGTTTATGTGTCCCAATATTAATAAGTCTAATAAAATTAAATACTTGGGTGTTATAATTGATGACACCCTGACGTTCAAACAACATATGAAAGCTTTAAATAATAGAATTTGTAAGCTGATATTCATATTCAAAAGCTACGATATATTGCAGACCCAATAATAATTATTTTGCTCTATGTCAGTCTATTTTGACGTACTGCATTACCTCATGGGGAGGAGCATGTTACTACCCATCGAAAGAGCTCAAAGAGCGATTCTTAAGGTGGCTACTGGCCGCCCTTTCCTCTTTCCCACTAACCTGCTCTATAAATGTTGTGAAGTGCTAACAGTTCGACAATTATTCATAATGAGCATTGTACTAAAACAACACACAGCCCTTCGCTACAGCACTGAATTTACTAAAAAGAGACGAAAAGACATTGTTTGCCCCACAAACAGTACAAAACATGCTTTCACAGCCAAATTTTATGTTTACCTTGGACCAAGACTCTATAACAGACTAAATTCAAAAGCAAACATCTATTCCCTAAATTATGGAAATTACAAGAAAACTCTCAAGGTATCTCTTCAAAGTTTGTCCTATGAAGATACAGAGAAGTTATTGGTTGTATTAAAATAAAGATTGTTTTGGTTTATTATTTATTTTTAATTAGTTCGCTAAGTTAGTACCTATACTAAGATTTTTAGTTTTTTTACTTACATACCTATTAGATGACTATTTTATTTTATATAATTACAGTGATTATCTAATAATTTTTCTTACCTCCTCTCGCCTGAAACACAGGATGTCCTAGTTCAGGCAAATAACACTGATGAACTTGACATAGATTTAAGCAAAACTGTATTTACTGTATTACTTTATAACTTGAATAAATATTATTATTATTATTAATGATAAATAAAAATAAAATAAAATAAATTGAATTTATCAGTCAAATAAAATAAATAATTATATGAACTCATATAACCTGTCAGAAGGTATAGTTTTGGAAAGGGAGTTCAAAAAATGTGTGGTGGATGTTTAACATCCACCACACATTTTTTGAACTCCCTTAACTCTTTTAAAGAGTAAGTGATACGAGTGATAGCTGTTAAAGTGATTATGGAGAGTTTGGTGTTAAATATAGTAAGTGTGTATGCACCCCAGTCAGGATGTGAGGATAGTATAAAAGAGAAGTTTTGGGAGGATTTCAATCGTGTGATGATGGATATGCCAGAGAGTGAAGAAGTGTATGTGGCGGGTGACATTAACGGGCATGTAGGAAGACAGAAGGATGGGTATGAGAGAGTGCATGGCGGTTGGGGATACGGAGACCGTAACACTGATGGCGAGACACTGCTGCAAGCTGCTTCTGCCTTCGACCTGGCAATAACAAAAACGTGGTTTGAAAAGCAAAACGAACACCTTATTGCATTCAAAAGTGGCCACCACGCTACACAAATTAATTTCTTGCTGGTAAGACGGAACAGCCTAAAATGTGTTAAAAATTGAAAAGTACAGCCAGGCGAAGCCTTAGCCACACAACACAGACTAACAATAATGAAAGTAAAAGTCAGTGTCTCATCCAGTAGGCACAAAGAACAGCCCCCACCCAAAATCAGGTGGCGTATGATAGAAAAAGAGGAATGTTGTTGGGGATTTCTGCTGGTTTAGCCGCAACGCAGTATCCTCGATTGTAGATTGTAGTAAAAGTATATTGACAGTAATGCCAAAACCCACCGATATTAGTTAAAAGGTTTATTTATTGAATCGCACTTATATTTACGTTTCACAATCACGTGTGACGTACGATACGCTGTGTTGTTAAGTTACGACTAAAGTAGGTTATGAAACTTAGGTATAAAGTAAAAATGCTGTACGAGCGATATTGGCTGGTACATGCTCCCGAGGGATAGGAAAAGGAACAAAAATAAAGTATAAAATATTCAAGCAATTAACAATAAGCAAAATAAAGTAACAAGAAATAAAGTAAGGTATCATTTTACATTAAGTAGTAGGTATCTTTGTTTACAGTCTGAACCCCGCGTGAGTCATTGGTTTCGAATCGGGAACGCTCTCGGATTGTCCTCGTCTAACTTCAGCGTAGTGTCCATGTCCTGTAGTTCGATATCCTCAGTCTTCGTCGAAGTTGGATTGGTAGCAGGAACTCAGAGACGTTTTCTCAATCGCCATGTTATAATAGTGACAGCGATTTCTCCCACCAGCAATAGTGAGCTTATTGTATAATTGCCGATGTCGTGGACGGACAAGTCACTCGGAAGGTGCTCTGCACTCTTTTGTGCTGTAATCTGATCGTCTAGCAACAAATGATCATTTGACATGTTTAATTTCGGTAGAATGGTATGTATGTGTTTATATGTATCCAACATATCATTCGGGGAATCGATAGTCGGGACTTCCAAACTTATACCGATCTTGGTTTTACTACTAAACACATTTTGCGAGTAAATTGTCGTGTCTTGGACACAATCCTGATCTGTTGCTAGGAGGCCCGTCTTCGTTAATATTGTTGTTGAAACCTGACTCTCACACACTATACGTGTCGGGCATTCCTCGATGCAATTATAGAGCCATAAGTTAGGTTCTTGTAACTTTATCCATTGGTCGGAGCATGGTTGCTATACCTAATCACAGGTAAAGTTTACATGTTGACTCAGCATTCTAGCCTCGCAAGGTGCGGTGGCTCCATGTAGGTTTCTTATCAATGTGGAGGCGTGGCATATGTAGTTATTAGTCACCAACGCTGTACATTGATAAAGATCCGCCTCTCTCATCTGGATGTAGGTATTTTTCGCAAAATTGATTCCAATATACTTCGTTATTGTCTTGATCAAGTGGCATTAGTTAGGCACGCTTCGTCGAATAGGTATAGGTATGCTATTATACAAAGTATGTTCGTCGTCGCTCAGTAGAGGTATGTGTAATTCGAAGAGTAGGTATTGTTCTGTGAGACGAGCTTTGACATAGATTAATTTGTAAATATTTTCAATGCTCTCTCCGTGTTTTACTTGTATGGGCAGTGTCAATCGCTTAGGTATGATTCCGGCTATGCAGTGAAGTTGTTCGGACAGTTGCTCTGGAGTGAAGAGATTCATGTCAAGATGTCCTCTGTGTATGTCTGTGATTGCATTTAAGAGCATCTGTTGGTTTCTTCTGAGTACCGAGAGAAGTAAACCCGCTGTTAGCGCTCCAGGGTTGACGTCATTCATTGTTTTCATAATCTGGAAACGGTTTTCTAATACTTTAATATCGTGTTTCGTTTCATTCATATATTGTTGAATGATGCCCATTTGTTGTGTAACGAAGTCCTCATTTTTCTTTATAATATTGTTTTCTGCTTCGATAATAAGTGTCTGATTTCTTATCAGCTGTAGTAGGTATCTTTGTTTATAGTCTGAACCCCGCGTAAGTTAGACAAGTTAGACTTGGTTTCGAATCGGGAACGCTCTCGAATTGTCCTCGTCTAACTTCAGCGTAGGGGGCCATATCCTGTAGTTCGATATCCTCTGTCTTCGTCGAAGTTGGATTCGTAGCACGAACTCAGAGACGTTTTCTCAATCGCCATGTAGGGCGATTGAGAAAACGTATAAGGGAAAGATTTATAAAACAATTGTTAGACCTGCTGTCTTGTATGGATCAGAAATTGGGCAACAAAAAGAATGAATGAAAGGTGCAGGGAGCATGCAGGGTCCATGCAGCTGAGATAAGAATGCTGAAGGGGGATGTATGGTGTTACGCGAATGGATAGAATAAGAAATGATTATGTTTGAGGAAGTCTGAAAGTGACACCGGTGACTGAAAATTTGTGTGAAAATCGGTTGTCATGGTATGGGCATGTGAGGCGGAGGAATAAAAAAAATGTCGTCAGGAAAGTTTTGAGTATGAATGTGGATGGCTATACGACTAAGAGAAGACCAAAGAAACGATGGATGGACTGTGTGAAAGATGATATGGCCAGAAAGGGAGAGACTACCGTGATGACAACTAATAGAGAGGTATGGAAGAAAAAGAAATGTTGCGCCGGCCCTAAATAAATTAGGACAAGGGCAATAGAATGATGATAACCTGTCAGTAGGTAAACGCATTGAAGGGCAAATCTAGCAAAGGATAGGGTAGCTTGTTATAAAATGATATACCAAGCCCAACAAATAAATTACGAACCTTATGAAGCCGCAGAAATGGAACACGTAATTTGTCCTTATTTCTGGTGTTCATATTGTGAATATCACTGTTTTAACGTATACATGTATATTTTTCTAATATATGACATGTTGTCGAAGATGAATTGTCATGCCACGGATCAATATGTTTAAAAAAAAGTCTCTCATAGAAGCTGGTAAATTGTTCGAACAGTTCGTTTTTGAAGAACAAATATATTTTGACTATCAGTGGCTTTGCCCCAGTGCAGAATACCGTAGGAAATAAAGATATGAAAATAACTAAAATAGACTAACCGAGCTGTATCAACGTCAGTGTATTGTAATACTTTTTTACGGCGTAGGTGGCTGAACTGAACCTTCCCGCTAGGCTTCATAGATGTGGGCCCCACTGAAGTTTGGCACCTACTGTTATGCCCAGAAAAACTGCCGAGTCTACAGTTTTAAGCACATGTTATCTAATACGATATTATTTCCTAGATTTATAACATATGGTAAGGGAAACCACATACATTTAATTTTCTTGGCATTGAGAACTAAGTTATTCGTCGTAAACCAATCCGTAACAATTGAGGGTGCACTGTGTACGTCGTCAAATTTTTGTCTATTCCTATCTACTTTAAAAATAAGAGAGGTAGCATCTGCAAACAGTACAACATCGCAGATACCCTTTAAATGTAAGTCATAGACACTGAGAAAAAGAATGGGCCCAGTATTGAGCATTGAGGTCCGCCTAACTGAACTAGTAACTCGGAAGATTTCACACTATTAACATCCACACATTGAAACTTATTATGTAAATATGAATTTATTACTTTAAGAGCTTTTATTTTGGACTCCGTAATGACGTAGTCTTTGGAGAGATCACAGAAAAATCCAATAGTATTTTGCGAGTTTTCCCATGCGTTAAAGATGTGTTTCAGCAGAGTAACTGTAGTCGAACGACCTTTTGTAAAGCCATATTCTTCATCATGAAGGAGGCTATTTAAATTAAAATGTCTTAGCAACAGCTTAAATGATAAATGATGTAATTTATGTATGTAGGTTTATACAAACACTTTTACACGTCAATCATGTTTTTAGTAAAAACTAGACGAGGTCGCCGTTTCCTCTGAGAAGAAAAGCCAAAACAAACTCAGAGGTCACAGTCTCTTCTAAAGACCAGACATAATCTTAGTCAGTTCGTGTGAAGACCATGTAGACTGGTGTCTGAAATGGTATTTTGAGAAAAGAACCACACAGATTGAGAGGACTTGTCCAGTCAGCGCACGCGTTTGTCAATAATCGCTCAGCTCAACTCAGAACTTAAGGAGCTCAACGGTTCGACGAACAATACCAAAGAAAGGACATTTGTGTAGGCCGCATACATTACTCAAACTGCCAGACCATGATTAAAAAAAAAAAAAGAAAACAATAACCTAGTCTTCACATTCATAATAATTAAAATAAAATAATACTTTACAAAGTAAATATTCATGTCAGCATTCAGTACCTATGTAAAAATAAAAAAGAGAAAAAAAATTGAAGTAGCTCAATCCCACATTGAGCTACTCCAATTTTTCTTTAAAATATTTCGGAACTTCCCTAAAAATAGGGTTAAAAATAAGATATTAGGCTCAAAAAATAAAAATAAACTTTAAAAAAAACTTCACCATCAAATTCGACCTGGTATAAAAAAAACTACGGTGTTTCAATAATTAATTTTAATCTAAGTTCGTTCTCTAATTCCTTACCTTTCCAAGGGTAATAAATTTGTATACAAAAAATGCTAGTTTAAAATAAAACATTATTATTTGTAATTGTACCGGGCAATTCAGTAAAGGTTTGTTACTACCTAAGGCTGTTAATGGCGGCAACAGTGCCTTTTGCATGATGTCAGGATTAAGGAATGTGTGGAATGCAGCGCCATGTTTTCTCTCTTTCTTACGCTAAGGGAAGGGCCATGCTGTTCTTCTTTATTTTTATTTAAGCCTTTGATTTAGGTGGGGACTGACTGCACCAACACCGAAATTGTTTCTTTAGTTTGTGTTTGATTGTTTGGTCGCTCTCACACGTGCTACTCACCGGTTCCTTCGTTATTTTTGCATTTTCGTTTTAAAATGCCGGGATACACAAATGAAAAATACGCCGACATGCTGCTGGCGTATGGTGCTGCACACAGTAACGCCCGCGAAGCGCGGCGAATTTACCAGGAACGATATCCAAATAGACGCTTACCTGACCGTGACACATTTTCTACCACATATCGTCGGTTAAGAGAAACGGGTAACTTGAACGCCAGGGAACCCCGAGTAGCTGTGCGGCAATTACCTGTTGAGATGGATCACCAGATTTTGGCAGCTTTCGAAGAAGATCCCACGACTAGCACCAGAGTAGTAGCTGCCGTTTTGGGCGTCAGCCAGTGGAAAGTCTGGTCAGTGATCGGGATCATCAACACCCGTATCATTTTGCACCTGTTCAAGGTAATTTTTAGCTTATTTTTACGTACCTAATTAGGTATTATCTAATACCTAATTTGACTAATTAAAGCGTGCGCTGTTATCTTCAGAATTAAAGAAATTGTAATTATTACGACGAACTCAGATTATAATCCTCCTCATAAATTTTAATTTGACCATTTATTGTCGAGTAGGTACAAATTTTGTCTTTAGAATAACATTTACGAAAATAATTAACAAATGTATTGTTGGCAGGGCTTGAAACTGGCGACTGCGAAAGGAGGATGAATTTCTGTCGCCTCATTCTTCACACCAATGTCGACGACCCAACATACCTGAAGCGTATTCTTTGGACCAACGAGTCACATTTCACCCGAGAAGGCATCACAAATTTGCAAAATTTGCACCACTGGGCCCGTGATCACCCCCATAGAAAAAGTGTAACGTCGGTCCAACGGAAATTTTCCGTTAATGTTATTGGTCGTAACATTATTGGACCCCATTTCCAACCAGACACGTTAAATGGGGAAAATTACTTCGAATTTTTAATGGACGTCTTGCGTCTTGAGAGATTTGGAAGTGGACGCTGCTTACACAGATTTCAAAAAGGCCTTTGACAAGGTCGACCATGAAACTTGCTCCGATCGTTTTCATCCTACATTAAAAATAGAACGCAAAAGGTTGTTGTGAGTGGCCATCAGTCGGATACATTGTCTATAACTTCTGGTGTCCCACAGGGCTCAATTCTAGGACCACTCCTATTTAATATTTATATAAATGTGCATTGGAAAATGCTTCTTAGGTACTAAATATTTTATGTATGCTGATGATTTGAAAGCCTTTAAAACTATCACTACTATAGAAGACTGTTTAAAGTTTCAAGACAACTTAGATAGACTATCAGCATACTGTCTTGACAACAAACTACACTTAAGCGTCTCCAAATGTCATTCTATAAATTTCACAAAAAACAAATTTATCACAAATTTTAAGTATAGGCTAAATAATGCCGTGTGGAGCAGCACCTCTGTTGTAAGAGATCTTGGTATTCTACTGGATAATAAGTTATCGCTTAATCAACACGTAGAAAGTATAGTTAATAATTCATTTAAAATGTATGGTTTTGTCATGAGATCATATACCGAGTTCAAACGGCCCTCCACCTATCTTTACTTATACAAGACGCTTGTACGCTCGCAGCTCGAATATGCGGTGCCAATCTGGAACCCCTTTTATAAGAAATATATAGATAGGATCGAGAAGGTCCAGCGTAAATTCCTTCGCGCCAAGTAAAATGTGCTGTAAAAGGTGTTTATCATATTCGCAATTACTAAGCAAATATAATATGATAACATTAGAATCTAGACGTAAGTTTCTGGAAGCCAAAATACTACATGGTATTGTTCATAATCACTTCGACTCCATTGATCTCACGAGTAAATTATGTTATGTGGTCCCCCGCACTGTCTATAAGCGTAGTGTTCGTGCAGGTACATTGTTCGCTGTAAATACCTGTCGGACTAATTCAGAATTGCGTTGCCCTGTTCGTCGTATGGTGGAATCGTATAATTGCAACTTCATTGACATTGATATTTTTGTATGTTCCAAATCGAAATTTAAGTACAATGTTTTTAAAATTTTATCTAATGATAATAAGAAATAGTGCGAGTCCTTTACTCAAAATTTAATATACCTATATGTATGTGTATGTATAACTTTCCCTATATAAAGTCTTATAGTTTGGGAGATATGTCAACTTTTATACTTTATTGAGATTTTTCCAAAATTTTACTTTCAAGTATTCATAACTTTTTTTTTGCATTATTTTAGTCCTTTTTTATTTTATTTTTGGTAGTCATAAACATTGGTAATTAAAATATCTACGCTTTAAAAAAAATACAAAAAAATCTTTACGATCAAATTCAACCTGAAATATAAAAAAATCTACGGTGTTTCAATAATAAATTTTTATCTAAGTTAGTTCTCTAGTTCGTCACCTTTCTAACGTTACTAAATTTGTATTTAAAAAGTTGCTTACTTAAAAAAAAAAAAACAATTCAGTATAGGTTTGTTGAAGCGAATTGTGCGAAGTATTTTTTTTGCAAATTTATGACTAGGTAGGTAGAAATGAAGTGCTCAGTGTAATTATACTATTTATTATTAAAAAAAAAAATACTTTTACAATGTAAAACGGGACATTAAGAAAAGATATGCGCATCGTGTTGAAACACAATGGGCATTTCGAATACTGACAGAAAGTAATCGGAGAACATATTACAAACCAAGTCTGGAGCACTTGACTTAAGGTTTTGGTAATGCATCGTAGATGAGATGCCTGATTTATCTTTGCGATTTGATATATAAGTCCAAAAGAATTTAATATTGGAAGTTTGATTATCCTCAACGGATTTAATGTAGGTGGAATAGCAATTGTTACAGGCTTCTTTAAAAGTTTTTCGGTGTTCAGAAAACATATTTAGTATTTAATATTTTTAAACTTCTTCCACTTTATCCAAAGGCGCAGTTTCTTTTTGAAAGTCTTAATCAAGTGAGGAGAAAACCAAAGGGAAAAGTCAAGCGCTGGAGACTTCATCAAAGGAACGAAAGGAAGGAACGTTCGGTGAAACAATGTCGCTCAGCACGTCATAAAATTTTTCCACTGCTTCTTCGGAAGAAAAATCATCCAACAGGACCGACCATTCGATTTCGATCTGTTCATTGATAACATCATAATTGGCCTTACGGAAATCGTATTTTTTCTTGGGTTTTCTTTTTATGGTTTGCATTGATATACCTATGGAGGCTTTTGCAACAAATGGAGAGTGATGTGGGTCTATAGGTAGTAAGGGGTCTATTGGAGGGCATAAAGTGATGATTATGTTCGAAATGAACAAATCAAGAATTTTACCATTTCCATTGGATATGCTATTATATTGGTAGGCATCCAGGACTTACATTAGTGTAGCTGTACCTGTGCACGCTTCTGTTTTAAAGTTCCCTTTAGGGGACATGTTACACCATTCTTTAATGAGCACAACATTTTAAAAATGAAAGCTAGACGTAAACTCCACTTGGCAAGCCTACTCTTTGGTGTTATTAAGTCCCATTCTCCTTGTTACTTATATGACAGACTATTGTGGACAAGAAGACACAAAATCGGTGAGGGAAGAAAATGTTCTCGACAGCTTTCCATCCCACGGCATAAGTCGGCGGCTTTTAGAGGCAGTTTTCGCTATGCAGCTACTAAATGCTGGAACAATATCCCTCCTCCCATAAAGTATAGCAAAAGTTGCTCGACTTTCAAATTAAAACTAAAAGATTTTTTGTTAAACCAGCAAAAAGATTTTCAGAATGTTCGTGCGAATATCCGCGATTTAATAATTAATATTATATACACACCGGCACAATTAGCGGAACAGAAAAAAAAAGTGAGACTATGAGACAATAACGCATATATTTGACGAAAATGTAATTAGACACAAAATAACAAATTGATTAACATCTTTTAACAACGACTTTGAAAAGTCTTCGTTATTTTTTATTGAAAAATAAAGAAATTTGAAATAAGTGAAATTTTTAGATGATTATGAACCATCAAAAAAAATAAAAAAAAGTAAGCATTAAATGATTTAACAATAAAATTAAAGCAAAATTAGTAACGAGTGTTTCCCCCTCTTGCTCTGATTACGGTTTCCATTCGTCTGGGCATGCTACAGATTATGTTATCGATGATTTCTTGAGGCAACCACTCCCACTCCTCAAGTAATGCGTTTCCAAGTTCATTCAGATTGTTGGGGGGTGGCATTCTGGATTTAACCCTTCTTTTTAGCAAGTCCCAGACATGCTCTATCGGATTCATATCGGGGGAATTTGCTGGCCACTGCATCACCGGTATACCTACGTGGCTCAGATATGCCTGTACCGATTGTGCACTATGAGCACGAGCATTATCTTGCATTAGAATAAAGTCGTCACCAATAAATGGGGCAAATGGTACAACATGTTCTTCTAAAATGTCTCTGATGTATCGATCTGCTGTCATGGTCCCTCCTGTGACTATCACTAACTCCGTGCGAGCTCCCAAACATATCCCTCCCCAAACCATAATCGAGCCGCCACCGTAAGCCACTGTGTGTTCAAAATTAGACTGTATGTGGCGTTCTCCTTTACGTCTCCATATTCGCTGTCTCCCATCGATCTGTTTTAAAAGAACTCTGCACTCATCAGTAAAGAGAACGTGCTGCCATTCGTTAAAATCCCAATGACGATGTTCTCGCGCATAGCTTAATCGGTTTACGCGGTGACGTCTCTCAAGTTTTGGGCCTTTGGCAGGTATATACGACCCTAAACCAACTTCTTCAAATCTCCTGCGAACTGTACGCTCACTTACTCGTACTCCCCGAACGTCTTCCAGTTCATTTCGAGCTTGTACAGCCATTAATCGCGTATTCCTACGAACTCCAAGTTGTAAAAAACTGTCATCTCGCCTCGATGTACATCTTTTTCTACCTTGACCCCTCCTCCTCACAAGAGAATTAGACGATCTGTACCGCTGGATGCTGCGATGAATCGTTGATACTGGTCGACGAAGCCTTGAGGCAATCGATCTGTAGGTATGGCCATTTCTTCTCATTTCATCAGCCCTTAATGATTTCCAGTGATGTTAAGTCAGGCATAATAAAGAGCTTTTAATAAACAAAATTGCCTATAGAATAACAAATTTATAAAAAACCATTAAGTGCAATTTTTCAAAAAAATTACAATTACGTAGTTATTACTCGAACAAGTTGACAAAACGTATTGGTCGGGAAAATAAAACAAATGAATGAAAAAAGTGTATGTCATCTAATTTTCTATTTTCAAATTTGACAATAAATTAAAAAAATATCATAACTGGCCAGTTCCTCAAGTAAAAGATTTTAAAATCCTGCTTTTTTTGTGTTCCGCTAATTGTGCCGGTGTGTATATAATACAATTTACTTCTTTCATAATGTTTTATCCATTTTATAATTTTAATTACTTTCACTATTATTTATTTTTATTATTTTTTTTTATTATAATCAATGATTATTGTCTTGTACCCTGATTATGTAAACTGCATAAAAATACGTTTCATAGTTTAGAAGAACAACGCAGTCTCACGATTTTGCTTTGAAGGTGCTTTTAAATATTTAGATATAGATTTATTATTATTTTGTTGTAGTTAATAACATTGATATTGAGTATTTATTTTAGTATTTAATTAATCACAACACACACACACACATGTATGCTACAACATTTCTTTTTAATTTATTCTCTTAATTTATTATAAAACGGACACACACTTCTCTGTGTTTATTAAATTCTAGCGTATGGCACTCGTGGGTTGCAACTGAAAATCAGCGTCAGGTGGTATACCTTGTGTTACCATCTGACATTATGCTGAGCTGAGGCCCTTTTGGCATTGCAATCATGTTTCCATAGTTTTAAGGTGTATTTATTTTATGCTGTAATGCCAATTAAACGCATTTTTCTTTCTTTCTTTCTATTAGCTGTAGTAGTACTGAACATATAGGTGAAGGACCTGTGCAAGTCATGCCAGTAATTTGTTGCTGACTACCGATCAGGGCAACCTGCCACGTAATATCCGGAAGATTATAATCTCCAACAATGAATGCACTCATCACGTCAGGTTCATTTAATAAGTCCAGTAGTGAGTCGAAGTGAGAACTATAAATATCAGCGTTCGCCCAAGGTGCTTTATGCGAGTGATTAGAAACATAAAGTGAACACGACCGAAGTTCCAGCAACACTGAGATGAGGACCCCTCCGCCGTCCCGTTTTTTTGTGGTGTTACGATCTCGGTCGCATCTGTAAAAAAAATATCGAGGATCCACGAGCTCAACACAAGCAATATCGGGCACAAGCCATGTTTCAGTTAGAATTATAATGTCATATGAAAACGATAAAATATTTACAAACAAGGTATGAAGTTTGGTTCTTACACCTCTACAGTTTTGGTAGTATATTGATATTTAGTCGCTACTATCCATAATCACAGCCCCTTATAAATACATATAAAACGACAAATGTTGTGCACGTAAGTAATAACCAAATAAACCAGAAAAACCCGGCAACATGAGCCCACATGAGATATAATCGAGAATGGCCAACATCGCTGTTCACAAACAATAATCGGCTAAGTTGTACTCACAAAAGACAGTCAGTATTCTCAGTTCGCATAGATATGTTGAAATAAGATGCAATATAAAAACAAACATTGAGTCCTAGTCTAAATTAATGACAGTACTTAAAATTGAGTATAAATAACTGGAAAATGAAGAGAATATTAAAAAAAATTAAAACTAGAAGTATTAAAAATAAAATTGGTGATACTAAGATAACTAAAATTACATACATGCAACATAGAAAAAAATAATATTACTTTTAACCTAGGTGAAAAACACCGAAAATAAACAGTGGTTGTGCAGTGGAGTCTTGTAAAGAAGAAACAGTTATTCAGCTGGTTTTGTTTTAATTTTATTGAGATTGCTTTCTCCACGTATTGCGAATGCATTTTCACCCTCACGCTCGCGCACCAGTATGGTACTATTTCTGATCCATACAAATTTGTGGTTATGATTATTAGCGACTTCACGGGCTTTACGAAATAATTGTTTCTTCCGTAAGGTTAAGTGTTCATTAACGTAAATAGACGTGGATGTGCTAGTGACATCGATTTGGTCAGTCTTCGATGAATTAGCTTTACGGAACGCGCTAAGCATGTTGTCCCTCTGTAGGCGGGTAGCGAATTTAAGAATGATGTTTTTTGGTCGTGTGCTTTGTTGATGTGCGTGGGGTACCCTATGCACCAAAACAATGTTATTCAGTAAGACCGGAGACTTAATTGCACCTCCTACAGCCTGGACAATCACTGATAAGTTTTCATTGCACCTCTCGGGCACGTTGCATATTTCTACATTACACTGCCGAGCCTGCTGTTCCAATAGGTCGATCTTAGTTTCCAAGTTACTGATTAACAGCTCCGACGCAGCTGCTGCGTGTGTACTGCTCAATTCGTCAACACGCTTCTGTAGGATATCGTGTTCCAACGACTGGCTCTGGGCACTACTTTGAAGTACTATGACGTCATCACGGAGATCAGAGACACACTGTTTTAAGATGATTTGCTCTGTATGTAGTGTTTGCATTTCCTTCTGAATATCTATTAGGGTTGACTTAATATCGTGGCGCAACTGACGCATGTCTGTATTCATGTCACTACGCCATTGACTTAGGGTTGATTTCAGATTAGCTGTGAAAGATTCAAAGTCTGCATTAGTATTAGGCTTCAATGACTTTTCCGTGAACACAGTTTTATTGTCCACGCTGGTGGACGAGCTAATAGGACCGTGGTCCAAGTTATCACATGACACATCCATAGAAAGGTCATCAGCTGGGAGTTCAGTGTAATGTTACAACAAGCCGGGCATTTCCCGGAAGCCTTGTATTCGTTGTTCAGGGCCGTAAACTGCTGCGATGTCACATTTTAAGCATTCGTAGTAGTATTTACCACCACATGCAGAGCACTGGAGGATGCTGTTGACCGCTGATGATGTATCACTACAACACTGCATGATGAGCGATCAAAGGGATCACGATCGAAGTATAGAAATATTGGAAACACAGGTACTATGGGCGCCCTCTATAACTTTCTTGTTGCACCGCGATGGTGTCTTGAAGCGTTAGCTACTACTATCGCCCTCTATGCTTTCTAGATGCAATCGGTTCAGATTAGGTCACGACAAATTAAAGTTGCGGTCGATAGCTACCATAGTTTTCTAAGCAATTCCGCTATTTGATAACAGATGGCGCTGGTACCAGTTTAACACATTCGATGCGGCAGACGCACATGTGTGTTTTCATAACTTTCTTCGAGTGCGGCGCGGCACACCTGTGCGTTCGTTGTGCATCTCTATTGTTTCGAAAACATCGTAAAAAAAAGGGTCGGTAAGGGTGTAGCATAAAGAAGCGTTTGCATAAAGAATTCAGCAGAGAATGTGTTAAGCTTTGTTAAAATGACTAAGCGGTTTTGATAAAGCGATTGAGTTTTTAATATAGCAAAAGGCACAGCCAGCAATCAGCAACACGGGAAACACCAACGAAATTGTTGTTTGGGTCCAGTAATAATACCTTTAGGCCACGAGATAAGATTGTTTCATCAAGTTTTGTTCCCACTATTATTAGCCACTTCACAACACACTTCACAATTTAGATCGTTGCTACTAGTTATTTAGTTTATATAATGTTTTTGAATTGAGCACAAGAAACAATAGATACGATCACTTAATCCGCTCCGTATCTGAATAATTATTAAAAATATAATAATTATTCAGATACGGAGCGTTGTAAGAAGAAAACTAATACTTGCGCCCTCTAGTGGCAAAATTTATTATAAAAGCATTTGTATACATTGACACCGGAACGAGCCATCTATTTTCTTGAGCCTGGTTGAAGGAACCACAAAGAACAATGGCAGCTTCCCATACATTGTTTTATTTGAAATTAAATCACTATGTCTTGAAATGAAAAATACCTTATTTAACTCAGCGTCATTTCCTGAGATAGTTTCAGTGTTGAACTTTGAACTTTTAAACAACATAGGACAAAGCCACAGACTACATAGAGATACAGAGCACAAGCATCAGTTGTAAACTGTCAACGGTTGTCAATGTCAACCACCAATAAATATTTTTTTAAGACTTTGAATACTAGTCGTTTAAGTTCAGAATTGCCATAACATTTGATATATTTCCTACTTTGCTGCAATACTTTTATCTAAGGAAGAACAAAATAAACTCAAACATCAACAAAATAAATAGGTACATTATTTATTTGAAGTCTTTCGACTTTTATCTAATGTGTTCTCCATGTTCAGGTAGGCGTGAATTATCGGGTAGGAAGGTAATAAAATAACATCTGTCACAATCACTCCACTTCTAATTCTCAATAATTCAATCAAACACTTTGCAAAATAATTATAGATCGCTTAGATTAAGAGGGATGTCATTAAAATATAACGTCCCCGACCACGAGTTCACTGCTCGTTTTGCACGATGGCCGCCTCACCAGTTCTCGATGTTCGTTTTTGAGGTTGACATGTATACAACAAGTCTATTAACAGTCTAGAAAAGCGGAGGCGCCGACCATGTTCAGATAGGCGTGGATTATCGGGTAGAACAGGTGTTATTTTTTTAAATACTGCCACTGCACTCCACTTCGAATTCTCGATAATTCAATCAAACACTTCACAAAATAATTATAGATCGCTTAGATTAAGAGGGATGCGATTAAAATATAACGTCCACCGACGACATAGTTGCGTGCGCACCTTACCGCATTCTGAAGTTCCCTGCTCGTTTTACAAGATGGCCGCCTCGCCAGAGTAATCGGTGTTCGTTTTTGACGTCGATATTTGTACAACATGTCAATTGACAGCAACAATTTCCTAACCTTTTAGAACGAAGTACCTAGTCAAAAAACTTTTCATTAAGCATAATTTTTTATTTGGCCTTAATTAGATAATTATGATAGCATGAAAGAACATAGATAACAAATTGAATTTCTTTTCTATAAGTGTCACTTTTAGACGTTCAAATTTATTTCAAATAAGAATTCGCCATTGTTCTTTGTGTTTGTTCCTAGTATTTATATTGTGGATATCACTGAACTTCATTTAACAATTTTATATTTCTATGGGCATATAAAAGATTTTCAAAAATATACTGAGAAGGCACAGTCATTATATTAATCTCCTTTTTCTCTCTGAGAGAGTGAGTGTCTTGGACTTATTTTATAAATTGATCGAACAGCTCTTTTCTGCAAAACAAAGATAGCCTGAATGTCGGTTGCATTTCCCCACAACAGAATACCGTACGACATTACACTATGAAAATAGCTAAAGTACACTAAGCGGGCTATCGCTATGTCAGTTACGAATGTGTCTAACAGCGTACGCTGCGGAGCTTAGCTTTTTTAGGGTTCCGTAGTTCTGACAAGGAACCCTTATAGTTTCGTCATGTCCGTCTCGTCACGTTCGTCTGTCCGAGGTTTTGCTAAGAGACCGCTCGTACTAGAAAGCTGTAATTTTGTAGGAGGGTGTATATCAATTACGTCGACAAAGTGGTAAGTCTGCCCCAACATGTGGGGTATCGTTGAATAGGTCTTCTAAAATGTCTTGGGAGTAGCTAAAATTATTTTTTGGATTAAATACTTCATTTACAAAATTTTAAAAAAATTTGTTCCGGTAGGACACTCCCCCCCCCCCCCCCCCCCTTTTAAAGGCTAAACTGCTGTTTTGAAAAATCTGGAAAAATTCACGAGGATAGTGCATTTTATGACCTTTAAAGGGAAATTATAGCGGTTAAGCTTTATTAGTTTGGCGGTAATAATCGTTATAATTTTGTACCAAATACAAAATCCTTAACATTAATCCTTTTAAGTGATTAAGATGAAGTAGTTGCTTGTTTATAACGGGTAAAGACTTGCATTGAACAACAAAATATGAAATAAAAAAACTAAAAAAAAAACATAATAAATTAAATTATCATAAGATTCACAATACTGCCGCTAGATGGCGCTGTACCGACGGGTTACGTTTTCATTCGAGTAGGTACCTATAGTAGTCACAAACGAACTTTCTTTAATATAATAACTTGGCAGCAATCGTACTCGTATTTTTTTGCTTTAGCAGGAAGAAAGTGGTTATTATTAGTTAATGTCTAATCTGTTTAAATAGTTATCTTCGAAAATCAACATTTTGTCATAATTTTAGTATCGCTATACGATAACAGATGGCAGATGGGGATGGGATGTGCCGTGATGTCACTTTTGTAGATCGCGGTGTTAAGATTTTCTTGCAAGGTATGACCTCCGTGGTTACGTTATGTGTTAATGTTTTGTTTTACTCTGGGCACCCTTGCCATATGTTTTTTGTTGTTATTATAACCATTTACTCCTAATATCTTTACCATTACTTATATTCAGAATAAAGAACAACAGAATCGTACTATATTGTGATAACGGGCTACTACGGAACCCTACACTGTGCGTGGCCCGACACGCACTTGGCCGGTATTTTGGTGCTTTGAGCTTGGCTCATCTTGACGTCTTGAAAGTACATTGGTACTCTTTTTTCCACAACATAAAAAAGGGCTCAATAGATTTCATTACGATTATCGTGATCTACTTATCGTGATTTACTATAGATAGTGTAATTCTATGGGCTATATTACTTTTAAACTTGTTGCAACGACTAGCTGTATAAGGTCTGCATTCTATTTTATGCGGCTTTATATGAAATGACATAGGGAACCTAGCTAATAAACCACAGTGGTCAGACGTTAAGCCACTTAGCACTAATATTTTATTTTTGACATCACAATCACTAATTATATCATCAAGACAACATGTCTTGATGATGCAGATGCCGTGCTCCTATTAGGTTCCAAAAAACAAGTTAATTAAATTATAGGTAAAAGACCTAAACACATTGAAGTATTAGACATACTTAATGGAGTAACATCTAAGATATTAATATTAAAATCTCCATATAAAATAATACTTTTATTACTAGATTTTAACCTATTGCGTGAATCCTCCATTACCGATTCAAAACGAATAAAATCCCCATAGGGGGATTGATAAGCGCAAATTAAAACGTATCGCTCGTTTAGATAATTTACGTGTAACTTGAGGGCGCGAACCTTTGCGCAATCGATTTCTGTAGGTCGTAAGCCAAATCCATGACCAAAAGAAATTTACTAATTTAGGTACTTACATCTAAGTTTTCTCGCGCAATCCTTTCTTGTAAAACAAGCATCCTCATCCTCATCCTCCATCAGCAATCGTTTTTAATATTTTAGTTTTGATTGATTTCCTCTTTTTACATTTTATATTGTTTTGATGGGAATTTTTATTGATAAATTATACTTTTTCCAAGTGGCTGAAGTTTATTTGTTATTTCGCTAAAGCTGGCATTGCATTTTTTATGTTTTTCAAATAAAACGATAATTGTTTGAAAAAGTGGTGGAATTTAACGTTGAAACCTTTTTTTAAATAAATAATGAGACCTTACATAACTACATATATCCGATACTAAACATAAAACTAAGCCCTTTTATTGGGGAAGAAAATCACAAAAAAGTGTAAAAGCTTTTCGCGCGACTGTACCTATAATTATGTCAGTGTTTAAGTTACGCGTCCACTGGGTCGGAGTCGGAGCGTACGCATCGTACGGAGCGTCCGGATTTACAAAATGCCGTTAAGGTGCGTTTACTGCATTCGGATTTTACATCAGCAATATCAACCAGTGTTTCCATTTATAGAGCTACTTTATTTTGACAGGGATTTATGAAATATATATTTTTTAAATTCTTTTTTATTTGTGATGGGTTGGTTTGCTCTTGACTCTAGTCTAGGTCAGAGGTGACAGAGACAAAGTCGACGATGTACTGAGCTTACCCAGAAGAAGCCTGTTCACTCTCACTTTGAAGAGATTAGGGTTGTATGCGTTCGGAAATACAGACGCAGGTTCCATTCCTTTGCTGTGCGCATTATAAAAGACATTGCTATTCCACCAATTCGCACTAAGCGCTTCCAAATTTTGGAAGCGCTTAGTGCGAATTGGTGAAGAGCAACCAGGTAGGGATGGTAACTGGCAGTGCGTCTAGATGTCCGATGGTAGAAGGGGGCCGGTGGAATGAAGCTTGGCATCCACCAGTTTCACGTCGCCAATGAGCCTCTTAGCTCTGCGTTCCACCGAGTCAAGCGCGGCTAGTTGGTATTTGGCTGATCCATCCAAAAGGTGACTGCAATACTCCATGCAGGATCGGACTTGCGCTTTGTAAAGGGTTAAAAGCTGTCCAGGCGTATCGCTTCACCCTATTTAGGATGGCCAGTTTCTTGGTCGCAGTTTGGGCCTTGTATTCGATGGTGGCGCCGAAGTTGTGACCAGATGTCAACTCCATGCCTAGGAGCTCAAGAATATGTAACAATAGCTATAACATATTTTTACCCGACTGCTAAGGAAGGGTTATGTTTTTCACGCGTATGTTGTACAGACGCCAGCAGGTCAAGCTACCCGAAACTGTCAAATTTTCCCAATCAACCTTGAACCTAATGCTTTAGCGATAAAGTTGAAAATCTATTGAAGAAATTTGACAGATTGTAGTAGCTTGAGGTGCTGGCGTCTGTACGTAAACGGCTGGAAGGATTTCGACAGTTAAGATATCGTTTTAATTGTCTTAAAAACCCAAGTGCCTGTAGATAGATATTTGATAAAAAAAAACAAAATGGCGGATTTTTGGCGCAAAATAGTAATAAGTACGTTAATAAAAAAATCATAACCAAACCTAACGAGTAGGGTATCAAAATAAAGGAAATGACATCATTTTAATGTTTAAATTAATTAAATTTAAAGGAATATTCAATTGGTTTAAATGTTTTTGCTAGCGTAAAAATGGGCCATGTTTGTGTCGGACCTCATGCTATCATATGAAATTTAGAATAGTGATAAATATCCGTAGCCCAATCATATTTAAAATGAAACAAGTAAATGGTTTTGTTTATTTATCATTAAAATGTGGGGTCAAAAGGGGTGTCAAAATTTTTAGATAGGGCAATTATGGTAAATTAGGTACCATCGTTACGATGTAATAAGGATTTTTGTGAGAATGAAATTCGTGCTTTCTTGACAACACCTTATGACTTCATTGGTATCTAAGTAGGGGTTCAACGATTTCAAAGGGCTTCTTTTCTTTACATCATTTCTGTTTTTAGTAGTTGAATTTCCTCTTCAAAATCGTTCTCTTGTGTCATTTTTACACATCTATGTAGTGTTTTAGTACTTTTGTCGTGATATGTTTCTCGGATTCAGTAATAACTACGTTGCTTTTATAATGTAGAAATCTTCGACAGTAGCAGATGACTGTAAGCAATTCCTTTAAATTATTGAAATATTTAAACTGTTCTGTTATTTTTGTGTAATCTCATCAATTATGATTAAGTTTTAATAATAATAATATTCATTTATTTGCTCAGAATGTAGGTATTTACAATAAGGTGGTTACAGAAATGTTGAAGAATCCTTGTACATTCTACCATTTTGGCATGCAAACAATGATGCAGTTCATCATTACACATAAAAGTCCAACTAAAAAGTATCAGCTAGAAAGTCCGATACGGAGTAGTAACACTTATTCAATAAAAGAATTTTTGGGGTGGTTTTGGGATCTACCTCCTAGTGGTCCACCCCGGGCAACGGCACCACAGGCTTGCCTGTGGTACGGCTGAACGATCCCACTTAGCGGTGGTAGGCTCCGCAAGGGGCCGCCTGGCTCGCGACCACCATCCCACCGGAGTCCGGCGCCAAGCAGCTTGCTGTGTTCCGTCGGTGTGTGGGAGTGCCAGTGCCTTTGGGGGAGAAGGAGATTGTCAGTTGCGCTGTTTGGCACCGGTTGTGGTCTCTGAGTCAGCTAGCCGGGTAACTCATTTTGGAGGGTAGCGGGATCCGAAGCACGGTGCCAGCCGTTGGCCGACCGCAGTCAGTAGGGGGCCCAAGTAGCACGCCAGCCACGTGCCAAAGGCTGCCCCGCCAACTCGCGAAAAATCCCGGTATGCTCCACCGTGCCAGCCGGCGACTGGATGGGAGGACCCGGTGGCCATATCCGGGGGGGTTCGGGCGTCCCCGCAGTCTCCAGATGAGTTCCCCGTAGGTTTGGTTGGCTCTAGTGTTCCACTTGGATCACTGAGCGGCGCCTCGACAAGTCGACTTTTTCCCCCAACAACTCCACTCAATATGACACACAAAGCGAAGAAAAATAGGGTAAACAACGGCTGCACTTCCTCCCACTAAAAGTGCACCTCACTAATATCAGGGGGTTGCACTCCAATCTCGATTCGGTCCATCACCACCTTGAGACCGAGAAGCCGCACCTGTTTTTCTTAACGGAGACGAAGATAACAACCCCGTCGGACGTGGCGTACCTCAACTACCCGGGGTACTCTCTTGAACACAAGTTCAAGAAGCAAGCTGGGGTCTGTGTGTACGTCCGCGATGACATTTGTTGTCGTCGTCTCCGTTGCTTTGAGAAATCGGGTTTCTCTGCCATATGGCTACTTGTGGATACTGGCGTGGAGAAATCTCTCTACATCGGCATCTACCGATCGCATAGCGGTGACCAGGAGACAACAGCGCTCTTTAATTTCCTCGTGGAGTCGACTGACGTAGCCCAGCAACGGTACCCAACGGCGAAGCTCATTTTTCTGGGGGACTTCAACGCCCATCATAAAGAATGGTTGTTCCCATACCAGAAAACTGACCATGCTGGGTTGGAGGCGCGCAATTTTGCTTTAACGCTAGATCTAACCCAGATGGTGAATGTGGCAACGCGGGTACCGGATGTTGACGGCCATACACCCAATTGCTTGGACCTTCTGCTGGCATCTGATCCGGACAGTCATTCAGTATCGGTCTCAGCCCCGCTGGGAACGTCTGACCACTGTCTGGTGAAATCCATATCAACCTGCTCTCCTCCAGATGAGAGCCCTAGAGGCACGAGGCGAGTATGGCGATACGGGTCAGCAGACTGGGATGAGATGCGGCACTTTTTTGCGTCTTATCCATGGCGGCAAGTGTGCTTTTCCTCGGGTGACCCCTCGCGCTGTGCTGACGCGGTTGCGGACGTGATTCGGCAGGGGATGGAATATTTTATTCCCGCTCGGTCACGAATCCCGGCCTTGGTATAATGCAGAATGTGCCCACGCTGAGGCCCGAAAAGAGACTGCCTACCAAGAATGGGTCAAGGCCCGCGACCGCAAAGTTAGAGCGCGCAGGGTTCGCGCGAGGAAGAGAGCCTTTAATTCTGCCGCCAAGTTCTGCAAGCGGGTTTTGCGTAGGGCACGTTTTGACCATGTCGGACATATCGGGGCCAGGCTGGCTTCGCACCCTCCGGGTAGTAAACAGTTCTGGTCCCTGTCTAAAGCGGTTGAAACGAATTTCTGTCGTCCCACTTTACCTCCTATGATGAAACCTGATGGGTCGCTGGCTCACTCTGCAACTGAGAAGGCAAATTTCTCTCTTCGCAAGCAATTCACGTCTGGACGCTGGCTCAAAGCAACCACCTACTGTACCTCATTGTGACTCCTCGATGCCGGAGATCGCAGTACACATTAAAGAGGTCCGAAGAGTATTGTGCAGTCTAGACGTGAACAAGGCCAGCGGGCCTGACGGCATTCCAGCGAGAGTGTTGAGGCAGTGTGCGCCTGAACTGTCTCCTGTATTGACACGTTTGTTCCGCCTCTCTCTTGAAAAAAGAACGGTGCCGAAATCCTAGAAGCTTGCAAATGTACAACCAGTGCCCAAAAAAGGCGACCGTGCAGACCCTGTCCATTACCGTCCGATCGCCATTACCTCCATTCTGTGCAAAGTTTTGGAAAGGGTACTGAACAATAAGTTGCTGAACTACCTTGAAGACAATGATCTTCTCAGTGACCGTCAATATGGCTTTCGCCGGGGACGGTCAACTGGCGATCTTCTTGTGTATGTCACGCACTGCTTTGGCGAAGCCATCGAGAAACACGGCGAAGCACTGGCTGTATCGCTTGACATCTCGAAGGCCTTTGACAGGGTCTGGCACGCTGCTCTGCTCAGCAAGCTTCCTGCTTATGGCATCCCAGCTGATTTTTGTAGCTGGATATCAGATTTCCTTAGTGAACGGTCGATTAGAGTAGTTGTTGATGGCTGCTCTTCTGACCTTATGGCTATTAATGCCGGAGTTCCTCAGGGGTCTGTTCTCTCTGCAACTCTTTTCCTGCTGCACATCAATGACCTGCTTCGGCCTGGTATTGTTGGGTACGCAGATGACAGTACAGTTTCAGAGAGATACTTGTCCAGCGCAAAAACCAGCGGGGCTGAAGTTCGTTCCTTGAGAGAGGCCATGGTAGAGCGGACAGATTTGACCTTAAGCTTTGTCTCCCAGTGGGGTTATGATAATCTGGTCTCTTTTAACGCCACCAAAACGCAGGCGTGTCTTTTTACCGCTAAAAAGAGTCGTTTCGCCCAAACTCCTACTTTTCGGGGTACATCTGTTCCTGTAACTGATCGACTTGAGCTCCTAGGCATGGAGTTGACATCTGGTCTCAACTTCGGCGCCACCATCGAGTACAAGGCCCAAACTGCGGCCATGAAACTGGGCATCCTAAATAGGGTGAAGCGATACTTTACGCCTGGACAGCTTTTAACCCTTTACAAAGCGCAAGTCCGATCCTGCATGGAGTATTGCAGTCACCTTTGGGATGGATCAGCTAAGTACCAACTAGCCGCGCTTGACTCGGTGGAACGCAGAGCTAAGAGGCTCATTGGCGACGTAAAACTGGTGGATGCCAAGCTTCATAGCTTGGCTCATCGCCGCAAGGTTGCCTGCTTGTCGGTCTTCTACAGATTGTACTTCGGAGAGTGTGCCCGAGTACTCCACGACCTCATTCCACCGGCCCCCTTCTACCACCGGACATCTAGACGCACTGCCAGTTACCATCCCTACCTGGTTGCTATTCCACCAATTCGCACTAAGCGCTTCCAAATGTCTTTTATAATGCGCACAGCAAAAGAGTGGAACTCACTACCTGCGTCTGTGTTTCCGAACGCATGCAACCCTAATCTCTTCAAAGTGAGAGTGAACAGGCTTCTTCTGGGTAAGCTCACTCCATCGTCGACTTTGTCTCTGTCACCTCTGACCTAGACTAGAGTCAAGAGCAAACCCATCACAAATAAAAAAAAAAAGAATAGTTAGTTTATTTTTGAAACTTGTTACTGGTTCCTCTTTTATAGAATCAGGAATGTGGTTAAAGATAGCGGGTGCCATACCAAAACACTTTTCTTCAACAAAGCAGTCCTATATCTTACAGTGCGTAACCAGTTTCGGTACTGAGATCGCAAAGTTACATCTCGGTATCTGCTTTCCGATAAAGGTAAAAATAGGTTTCTATTAGATTTAACAAAAATAGCAATTTCTAAAATGTAAAGGCAAGGAAAAGTCAAAAAATTATAATTTTTAAAAATTGGAACACAGCTGTCAGTAACTTTCAAACCAAATATTGCTCGCAAACAGCGATTTTGGGCTTTAAAAATACTCTCCCTTTCGGAACAATTGCCCCAGAATATGCGGACGTAGATCTTTTAAGTGGTTCGAACACTTATACATACCTAAGCGAGGCTCATGGAACTGTCAGATGGTTAGACCATTGCCTGGTTACGTCAATGGCATTTCAAACAATTGAAAGTATTAAAGTATTGTATGAGGTGTCATGGTCTGACCACTTCCCAATGGAAATTATTTGTAATCTTAACGAGTTTGCCTAGAAAAATCGTTGTAAACAAAGTCGTGAATAACAAAATAGTATGGGGAATAAGGAATGACGAACAAATTTGTAAATATAGGGAGTTATGTAACGAGGCATTACGAAATATAGACTTTCCTGTGGAATTGCGGGATTGCTGTGACCACATGTGTGATAATTTAGATCATAGGAACATAATTAATGCAATGTACGCGAACATTAAGTCTATCTTGAGTGATGCCTCTGAAAAAACTCGAAGTGTCAGTAAGAGGAATAAAAGGAAGTGTATTGTAGGATGGAACAAGCATGTAAGTGAATTTCATAGGAGAGCTCGGCTTAGTTTCAGTAACTGGATTTTACTAGGGAAGCCGCGTGCAGGACCACATTATGTAGATATGTGTGAGACACGTAAAGTGTTCAAGAAAAAATTAAAATGGTGCCAGGATAATGCCGAGCAAATAAAAATGGACATACTGGCAGCAAAGCACAAGGCTAAAGATTTTTGCAGTTTCTGGAAAAATACGGGGCATCTGAACCCTGGGCCGAGCATTCCTGTGAGTGTTGATGGTGTAGTAGGTGATCAAAATATTGCAAATGTTTTTAGGGATCTGTTTACTGTAGAACCAATGCCCTGTGATAATGAAAACTTATGTAAACCAGACATCAGACCTGGTGATAACTATACTCGGATTAGGCCAGTAGATGTGAGGAATGTCATAATAAAGATGAAACGTGGAAAGTCACCAGGTCATGACGGCATAAGTATAGAACATTTGCGATACGCAGGTGTACATCTGCCCAGAGTCTTGAGTCTACTGTTTAACTTTTGTGTAGGTCATTCTTTTATTCCGGATGATTTGTTGAAAACAGTAGTAGTTCCAATAGTAAAGAACAAAACTGGGGATCCATCAGACAAGCGTAACTACCGCCCGATATCATTGGCTACTACCGTGGCGAAGGTCCTCGACAGTCTCTTGAACGCACAGCTGAGTAAACACCTTCAGATCCATGACTTGCAGTTTGGCTTCAGACCCAACCTGTCAACGGAAATGGCGATTATGTGTCTGAAACAAACTGTAAGGTATTATACTGACAGGAATACACCGATATATGCGTGTTTTCTTGATCTGTCGAGGGCGTTCGACCTGGTTAATTATGATATTCTGTGGCATAAACTACTTGAGGAAACCACTGTGCCGAGGGAGACGGTATCCCTCCTCAAGTACTGGTACAGTAATAAAAAAAATGCGGTCAAATGGGTCAGCTCGCTCAGTCAGGAATATCCTCTGAAATGCGGTGTCAGACAAGGTGGGTTGACTTCTCCGAGCTTGTTTAACTTATTTGTTAATCAGCTGATTGGCAGGCTCAGCAGAGCTATGGTCGGGTGTTCGATAGATGGAACCATGATAAATAATATTAGTTATGCGGACGACATGGTTCTGCTGAGCCCGTCAGTGAGTGCGCTTAGAAGACTTCTGGGCATTTGTGAAGCGTATGCCACGTCGCATGGACTCAAGTATAATGCTAGTAAGAGTGTCTTCATGGTATTCAAGGCGGGGAACAAAGCTCCATCAAATGTGCCACCAATTAGGATCGGGGGGGCGTCACTAGTAAGGGTGACTGAAGCAAAATACTTGGGTCACATGCTGACGGATCGCCTACAGGATGATGCAGACTTAGAGAGGGAAAGGAGGGCGTTGGCAGTCCGCTGCAATATGTTGGCCCGCAGATTTGCACGATGTACTACAGATGTAAAACTGTTACTTTTCAGAGCCTTCTGTCAGTCATTCTACACGTGCAGTCTGTGGATCAACTATACGCCGCGGGCTTTCAATGCCCTGCGTGTTCAGTACAATGACGCTCTGAGGGCAGTGTTGAGGAAACCCAGGTACTGCAGTGCTTCAGAAATGTTTGCGGCAGCTTTCATCGATGATTTCTTCTCCATCATTAGGAAAAGAACCGCATCGATGATGAGCAGGGTCCGTGGTAGCACCAACACTGTCCTCAGAACGTTAGCGTGCAAAATAAACGGTCCGTTTACTGTTTACTGGGCGAGTGTTCACTTACTCAGAAACAGGAAATAGACTGCAATATAATGTAATACACTGATCTCGATTTTGTACTAACAAATTACTAACACCCTGTTATTTGTATTTTTTGTATTTTTATGTGTTCTACTAACAACTTTACTAACTTTTCTTTTGGTAAAAATGTATGGACGTATGTCTGAAATAAAGATATATTATTATTATTATTATTATTATTATATAATTCCAAACCTTAAAATGGAAACGACAAGACCATGATATGTTAGTAATACTGTTTTTATTAACTGATATTAACTTTTTTCCTAAGATTATGAAGTGCATATGCAGATGCGCTGAGTTTTTTACATATTGCTTCAGCCTGTGGCTTCCATGTAAGCTGACTGTCAATTAAAATTCCTAAAAATTTTGTAACCTCTACTCTATCTACATCTTGGCTATTATAATTGATATTCAGGTCATTAATACGTAGTCTTTGTAGTAAAAAAAATCGAACTAAATATTAGTTACAATAATTCAATCAATCAAAAGTCATTTATTCAAACTAGGCTGAGAATCAGCACTTTTTGATTCACTTATACAACAGATAAAAAGCGCAAAATTCTTAGGCATTATTCTCGATACACATCTCTCATGGAAAGAACATATTAACAGTTTATGCATTAAAATAAACAAGTTTGTGTTTGCACTTCGAAAGGTAAAAGACGTGACGAGCAGACATACCTCTATTATTGTATATCACGCTTACATATGCTCCATTATACGGTATGGCATAGTTGTCTGGGGACATTCCTGTGACATCTCGAGGGTGTTCATAGCACAGAAAAAATGCATTCGGGCACTGTACGGCATGGATTGGTCGGAATCATGTAAACCTATCTTTAAATCCAAGAATCTACTAACTGTTCCCTGCATATACATCTATGAAGTAGCTAAATTTGTTAAATACCACAGCCATCTTTTCACCATCAACGACAATACATTTAAACGTAAAATTAACCACCTGCCCTTAAAAATGCCTGTGCCTAACCTAGAACTCTTCAGAAAGAACTGTGCCTACTTGGCACCTCTAATATATAACTCTTTGCCCAAAGGAATGACTTACCTGCCATATAAAAGGTTCTGTTGTGCCTTGCGAACATGGTTAATCCAGGAGAGTTTCTACACTATTAAAGATTTTTTGAATACAAGTAAGAGCACATGTCGATTTGGTGTCCACTAAGACACTGGTTCTTTCCTCTTATTTCCTGTGTTTTTGCCCTTAAAAATAATATTTCAATAATTTATGTAATGGAAATCACTGTAATTCTAATAATTGTAATTTCATTCAAATAATTGCTGTAATTTAGCTATAATTTTGCATGCCCGTAATGAGGGTGAAATATGTCCTGTGCTATAATTTAATTTAACATCTTGTGTATCCACCATATTTCAGGCAAATAAATGATTTATGATTATGATTTATGATTATGATTTATGATTATGATAAAAATGCATTATTTTTGTTTTAAGTATGTTAATTTGTAAGTTTAGCCAATTAACTAAACTATTTAGCCAAATTATTATAACTTTAATGGTGTAGTTTATATTGTTTTCGTAATTTTCATTATTGTCACATTTTAAGAGTGCTGTACTGTCGTCGGCAAAAAGTACCATGGGATGGTGGATTTGGCGTGGGAGGTCGTTAATGTAAATTATAAATAACAAAGGTCCTAGGACGGTTCCCTGTGGTACACCAAATTTAATTTCTCTACTGGAAGACACGTATCTGTTTTCTAATTTAGACTTGACACATATTTTATACATTTCTGTTATTTGTTCGACCGGATAAATATGTTTTTATTAGGCTTAGGATATTACCTCGAATGCCATAGGCGTTTAATTTCTGAAGCAGTATGTTATGGTCGACAAAATCGAAGGCTTTCGACATATCTGTATAAACAGCACATATAGGCGTTTTACTATCAACATTTGACATAATAACATTCAACAAGTCGAAAATTGCCATGTTTATATTCCTATTTTTCCTGAACCCGTATTGCTCATGGCAAAGTATGTTAAATTTATTTAAGAAAGATGATATTGCCACATATATGACTTTTTCTACTATTTTAGACATATCCTACATATTATGTTCGACATATCCTCTTTACTGTTCTTTTGATATATTGGTTTTACAATTATAGTTTTTAAGCTGTCTGGAAATGTTCCTGACGATATGCTAACGTTAATAATATGTGTTTAAGGGCCGGCTATACTATTAGCAACAAATTTTATGACTTGAGTAGAAATCCCATCATAACCAAAGCTCTTTTCATTTTTTAGTGATTTAATTATTCTTATCACATCTTGAGCTACGACTGGTGGCACAAATATTGAGTTTGGGTTTTGGTCTATTTTTTTAACGTTGAGCATTGAGTTATTAGGTATATTTGTAATTTGGTCAATGAAAAAATTATTGAAAGACTCTGCTATTTCTTTCGGGTCCGTAATTGTCCGGTTATTATTTCTTATCTGTGAAATTGGTTCCTTAATTATTTTGTTGTTATTTATTATTTGCCATGAGGTTTTTCATTTATTCATAGAGTTCTCGATCAAGTAATTATTTTGGGATTTCTGAGTCAATTTAATATTTTTTTTAAATCTCTTAGAGTAATTAACAAAAGCTATTTTATTTTCTCGTAATGGTCTTAGTCTATGTTTCCAAGCTGTTTCTTACTGCATAATCTTATGCCACGCGATAGCCATTTAATTGTTTTTTCTGATTTTTTTGTCACTAGCTTATAGGGAAAACATAAGTCATGCAGAAGCTTAAATATTTCAATGAAATTATCATGCGCTTTTTTTTTGAATCCTCCGTGTCATATACGTCAAAAAACGATAGATTTTGTAGATAGCTATAAAATTTAGTGAGATTTTCTTTACACGTATCTCGAATCTTAGTTCTCCAAGTTTTAATTATGCATGATTTATTTACTTTTATCTTAATAACTTGTGCTGTGTGGTCAGATAGCCCGAAGTCTATTACTTGAGAATTACATTTCTGTTTAGTATTATGTGCAAAATTGTCTAAACAAGTATTACTGACAGGACGTGTTGCTTCATTAATTTCTAAAATAAGATTGTAACTCAGGAGAAAGCATTTAAGTTCCAAGGTAATTCGATTATTTTTTTAAACGTCTATATTAAGATCGCCGCATAAAATTATTTTAGTGTGACGATTAATGCATATTCTTTTTAGAATAATATCTAAATTTTCATAAAATTTACCTAAGTTGGACAGCTTGGGCGGTCTATTATACATAATATAATTAAATTATGCTGTAATTGCGCAACATTCTATTATTCCTGAAACCGAGTATTTCGTTATGTCGGGTAATTCTTTATACTCATGACCCTTTTTGACTAAAATACAGGCTCCACCGCGTTTTACGTTGCCTCTTGCGTAACATGCATCGAGCCTATAATTAGGTATATGAAGAAGATTTTCCTGCCCGGACATTATAAAATGCTCGGTTATGCATATAACATCTACATTTATTTGTTTGATTAACAGCTCCTGAATGTGCACGGTTAACAGGTCAGATTTATTTATAAGTCCGGCAATAATTTGATGCATAACATACATGTGATCAAAGAAAAAACTCGGCATGTGTGACCGCATTCGTGTTAACATTATTTTCCAGATCAGGCTCTAGTTTCGATGGTGACATTTGGTAATCATTTATAAGTAACAGCAAATTTTGAAAAAAAAATCTCATACCCCGATTATTTAATTTTCTATTATATTTTGAACACATAGCAAAATCGTAGGATAAGTCTAAATTAGAGTCTAGTACTGTCACATAATTATGTGCCAATAAATCTAAGTGAAGCAAGTTGTTAAACGTTTCGATACGCCAGTTGAACATCATTGAATAATCGCTTAGTTTAAATGTAGGTAAACATAAAATAATATTTGTATGCTGAATTTTTTCCAGTGTTTTCCTTAATCCTATTACGAGTTTTACATAATTTTTGGTTATTTGGAAATCTTCTTCTCTAATTAAAATTACACAGTAATCGATAAACGAGTACCTAATCTACAACTTTTTCATGTAAATTGCTGATAAGTTGTAACAATCCACATTTCGGTGACAAATAGTGGCAGATCTGTAAGTTTTGGAATGTCTATTCCGCGATTGACAGAATGTCATTTGTTTTGTTAGCACTAACAATGCATAACTTATTCCTGCAAGATTTCACACATTTATCCTCTATTTCTGTTATTCGAGTTGTTATATTTTGTTTTGTGTTTGTGGAGCATAAAGTGTTTGTTAGTTGTTTTTCTGTTGTGGTTCGTTTGCTGCTTAGCTTCTGTGTTTTTGCTACGGATTTGGGAGTTGTACTTTTGCTTTGCATCTCAGGTTTATTTCGTTTTTGAATCAAAATATCTTCTTCATGGGAAAGATTTAGTTTGCCTTTATTTATACTTTTCCTTTTAGTTACGCTTGAATCTCTTTCGGGTGTACTATTACATATTTCTTTCAGGTTGTTTATAACCTTCTCATGGTTAGTTATAATATTTTTAAGTGAAATATTCTTGGTTACCAAGTTTTCAATTTCGCAGTCCGCAGAAGCCAGTTTATCTCGCAAGGTGTTGACTAATGCCTCTAATTGTGTTATTGTTTCATTTTCAGTCCCTTGTAATTGAGGGCAACTTATGTTATGATTGTCGCAAGACGTAATAGATGAACATTCGTTGTCATCGTCCACTGACAGGGATGGAAAAGAATTTTCAGTACTTATGGTTATATTGTTTTGCTGTTTTCTAATGGTTACATTATCATTTACAAGTGAAGGCGATTGAAAGCCCGAGTTTTTTTGACATCGTAAATACGGCGCGACTCACTGTATTGTATTGTAGATAAGGATCGGCACAGATCGACACAGAACGCGATCCTTTCCAGCAGCCGTTCACTGTGCGACACAGTTTTAGGTGGGCGGAGCTTACCGCTGCGGTCGTCCATCGCGGTGACACGCTGAGACACAGATCGGCACAGAACGCGGTCCAATTACCATTCCAATTACGCGACACTGTGTTTTTTCTCAATAGTTCGTTATTCAAATTTTGAGATTTGTTTTTGTGAATAACTTGATTACCACTTATTATTTTTTAGTTCTGATTTCACAGTCACACAGATAGTTCTAACAGGCACACCGCAGTATATTTTACTTTATCACTAGTTTGGCTTTTACGTAATAATAGAATTTAAAATCGCAGCACTCGTTTCAACCGTGTTTACTTTCAAAGTCGCACCCACTCTCGTACGTCGTTTAAGTTAGTTTGTAACTCTTTAATTGTTTTCTTTTCTTCATCAGTTTGTGTTGTCCAGCAGACTGAATTTGATTTCTTCCGTGCTTAGCCAACTTGGTTCCTTCCACCAGAAATTACATTATTTTAATTTTTCTACTGGTATCCCTAGAGAAGGAATATCGGCGGGATTTTCATTGGACAACACGTGATACCATTGATTGCAGTTTATATTGTCCAATATCTCCACCACCCGGTTCGCCAGACAACCAGGCCTAGACACTTGACGAATCTGTCCAAGCGAAGAATTGTCATTTAGGTATTTTCATTGCTCTACCTATATGATTTAATAATTGTGACAACAGTAGTGCTCCACACAATTCAAGTCGCGGAATAGAAACAGTTTTTAATAGAGCAACTTGTGTTCTAGCTGCCATCAGATTAGTATGAATTTCACCGTGGGAGCAAGTTACTCTCACGTATACAACCGCTGCGTTAGCACGTGATGATGCATCGCTGAATCCATGCAACTGAATACATTCTTTGGTTTCGCCTGTTGTGTGTATCCATCTGTCAACACAAATGTCGTTAATATGCTCAAAATCAGATCTTATGTGTAACCATTCATTTTCTGTCTTGTCAAGTCCTGACTAATTTTGTCATCCCAGCTGATTCGTTACAGCCAGAGTTTTTGCATTAGTAACTTAGCTGTAATTATGCTTGGGGACAACCATCCCAGAGGATCATATAATTTTTGCACATTTGAGAAAATGCTTCGTTTGGTTGTGTCACCTTCTACAGGTTTGAAGGTAAATTTTCAATTTGTAATAAGGTAAAATTTGTATTCAAATTTGTTTGTTTTCAGGTTCCAAAGGATTCCCAGCGCCTTCACCTTTCCAGCGATATCTCCTTGATTTGAATATCGCTGGAAACTTATAACTTATTTTGAGATCTCTCGTCTGTTGGACCATTTCTTTAATAGGAAACCACCTCTTTTAGTTGTTGACTGGCTTCAATAGCCGTTTCTAGCGTGTCCGTTCCAGACAAGAGATCATCGATGTAAAAATCTGATATCAAAATTATCCTATCGCCGCGCAAATGATTGCGCGGTGATAGGATAATTTTGACCTTCATCATTTGCCAGCTGGAGTAAGGTTCTACATGCTAAGTAGGGTGCTAGAGCTGTGCCAAACGTTACGGTAAGTAAACGGTAATCTTTGACAGGTTCGGACGGGTCTTTTCTCCACAGGATACGTTGGAAATCCGTTTGGGTTTTGGACAGCCCTACTATTCTATACAATTTTTCAATGTCGGCTACAAAGCTAACGGCGTGCATCCTCCATCTCATTATAATACTGCAAAGGTCGTCTTGAATTAAAGATCCAACTAGTAATTCGTCATTAAGTGAGATGTTATTGGAACCTTTGCAAGAAGCATCGTAGACCACTCTTGTTTTGGTAGTCTTTTTCTTTCTCATATGCCTCCTTTAAGTCTGGTTGTTTTGTAAAATTTATTTCTAATTGTAACAGTCGACGCATTGCTATTACTCGTGTATTACTGTCTGGTGATTTAGGGTTTTGTGTTTTGAAAGGTAAGGTATCATAACCTAGGTCCTGGCCTATTCATATGCCTTTCATCCAAATCTGATGGATGAAAGGCATACGCAATTATAGTTTTATCCAAGTTAAGTCAGACGATTACTTACGATTCCTTGCATTTTTGCTTTCTTCGCACTTCGCAAGCGTCCCTCCCTGTCTTGAAGCCCTTGCTGAATAACTAAAGCGGTCATAGTCATAATTATGTAATAGTATGTGCCTAACATGAGAGGAGTGCATCCGCAAGCCGAAAGAACATTAAAATCATACCTCACATTTTTATTAACATCAAAACACTTATTTCCTATTCATTTAATGGAGTGAGAGAATACTTACGAAGTAAATATACTTCTAATACGTGCAATATTTGTGAGGTATATAAGGTTAATGGAAATTATTAGGCGAAACTTTAACAGTCAACGATACTGCACAACTTTCCCAACAAAACCTTAATATTTTGAAAAAAAAGTAGGTGCCTATTCATACATTGTCCGATCAGCTGTTAAGGTTGATCCGCAAAGGTAGCTCGCGAAATTTAAACTTTCTTACTTTTTTTCCAATTTCTAGGTCAGTGTCGGGTATCTAACACACACACACACACATACATACACACACCACACACACACACATATTTGTTATAGTCGCGAATCATATTTTGATCAAGATGCGACCTGACACTGACCTGCAAATTGCAAAAAAGCGTAAGAAAAATAGAACTTCGCGGACTACTTTTGCGGATCCACCTTAAGGGTCAATGTACGGGTAGGTGAATTTTTATTTTATTCCTCGACCTATGTTCCCTTGAGAAAGTTGTGCAGTATCAAATAGACACTCAAATCCAACACCAAATAGACATTGTCTATCTTGTTTGTTCCGGTCACATTCCATCAACACGTGATAAATGTAAAAACTACTCCACAAACTGAACAGTTTGGTGAAGTACATTTACCCATTAAATATTTAAACTGGTTCGATGGGATGTGGCCAGAACGCATCCTCAACAGAGCCACTTTATGATTTCTGTTGACGACGCGTTCATTGTATTTAGGTCATTTTACCATTTCCTTAAATTGCTCGCCTGTTGGTGAAGCATCACCACGTTAAGTGCGCACACGGTAACCAGGAAACAGTAGTGAATAACTTGAAAGAAAAATATTGGATAATTAGATTACGTCCTACCGTAAAATATATTGCTTCTAGGTGCATGCTTTGTAGGATTAGGAAGGCTACGCCGAAAATACCGGTAATGGGTAACTTACCTGCAGTTCGGATGGCGCATCATTGCAGGCCGTTTACACATTGCGGCTTAGACCTATTTGGACCTATGGAGGTTACGGAGGGCAAGCGACGCATGAAGCGGTATGGCGTACTTTTCACCTGCTTGACGGTAAGAGCGATCCACTTGGAGATCATACATTCTTTAACTTCTGACTCGTTAATTATGGCGCTCAGGCGAATGGCGGCGCGACGTGGTTGGCTGCAGCAGCTGTACTCTGATAACGGAACTAATCTCCGGGGTGCAGATGCTGAACTAAAGAAAGCTGTAAAGGACGTCGACTACGATATCCTGAAAATGAAGCCGTGAATAATGGTACCAAATGGAATTTCATCCCGCCTCTCAGTCCCCATTGGGGTGGAGCATGAGAGAGGCTGATACGAAGCGTAAAAACTTCGCTAACGGTAATATTAAAAGAGCGGGCACCAAAGGACGAAGTCTTAAGAATGCTCCTGGCAGAGATTGAACAAGTGGTCAACAGTCGCCCCGTAACTCACGTGTCGGTTACGAAGCCAGGTAGTTCTTCATCTTTGACACCCAATCACTTTCTCATAGGTACAGCTTCAAACTTACCTGTTCCAGGGTCATTTGATGACTCAGATTTGTGCCTACGCAAACAATGGCGTACCGCGCAAAGGTTGGCAGATATGTTTTGGCAACGTTGGATGAAAGAGATTTTGCCGGAACTTCTGCCGAGAAAGAAATGGCACCGAGAGCAAAACCCACTAAAAACAGGTGATCTTGTTCTTCTTGTCGATCCTGATTCTCCGCGTAATGTGTGGCCAAAGGGCGTGATTCAGCAGACATTTCCGGGAAGGGATGGACGGGTAAGGGTGGTGGAAATTAAATCCAAGTCAGGTGTCCTGAAGCGATCAGCGGCACGCGTCGCTCCTGTCCCAATGGATGATGAGTGCTGAGCCAGCACTGGGGTAGATAGTGTTGACGACGCGTTCATTGTATTTAGGTCATTTTACCATTTCCTTAAAATGTTTTGTTTAGTAAATAAAAATGATGTTTACATTTAAGAGTTGGCAACTTTAATTTGTCAAGCAGCATTTATTTAGGTTTGTTAATCTGTGGTTTGTGAGAATAACAGCACAATGTTGACAGCTGACGTTTTAAATTTTTTTCTCTAATATAATCTGCCATGGTAAAATACGCAAAATTGTACGGCATTTTTTTACATTTGTTAAATCCAGTTAAATCTCCAAATAAAACCTGCATCTCGACCTGAAGAACTGCGTTTTAAAATCCAACCTACGCTTCTAACCGTAACAATTTCTATCCATCTCCCCTCCTTCAAACCATGGGTAACGAAGCGGTTAAGACTGAATGGTTTTATACCAGATTCCTTTTTCCTTTGAGCGCTCATCAAAGTATTCGTGCCATCTTTGTCTGCATAAATCTTTGACATGACCAAGCCAATCATAGTATAATGGTACACAAGCATAGTCAATACCCTCTCTATGGTCTGTTTTTTAATCTCGTAGACTAAATTGACATTTCAAATGTTCCATGTATCATTTTTTCATTTCATAGTTTGACATTTACACCTGTCAAATTAGTCTACGAGATTAAAAAACAGACGTTAGATGCTTGACGAGCTGCTAAGTCTGCCTCTTCGTTACCCATGATTCACATGCACACCCCATTTAGCGCCAGCTAAAACTTTAAAAATATTTAAAAATCGGCAAACTTTTTCCCGGATCTCATTTACAAGTTTACCCCACTTTAAGGAACTGTCCAACCACATTCCAAGGTACTTGGCACAATCTACTTGCTCAATAAAATTGTTGTTAACAGATAGATTGATTCTATTTCTTCTTCTTCTCCTACTGAAAAGGCAGACCTTTGTTTTCCTATAAGATATGCTGAGACCCAATTCTGTCATCAAACTTTGAAAAACAAGCAACGCGTTTTGTATAATCGGATAACCTCTTTTGTGTGTCCTACAAAACAAAATCATCAGCATATTGTTCAATGAAAACATTATTAATTTTCCTGCATACATAAACTGTTGTTGCATTAAATAGTAGAGGGGATAAAGGGTCTCCTTGAGCTATGCCTACACCCGTGACTCGACATATTATGCTATTATCATGTAACTCAATAAATAGATATCTCTGATGAAGATACTGCCAAAGATAATTACACAAAACAGAGCCCACTCCTAAGTTATCCAAAATGCCTAAGAGAGATGTCAAGTTTATATTATTGTAGGCACTGTCAATGTCTATAAAACAGCCAACAGTTGGACAATTTTTAGAAAAACCCGTTTCAGCCCGTGCTACCAACCTAGAGAGACCATCATAACAAGACTTAGACCTTCGGAAGCCTGTAGTGTCACTTTGGATAATATATTATTTTTCTCTAGAAATCATTCAAGCCTGCGTGTTATGATACTATGAAATATCTTACATAAACAAGATATTAGCGCAATAGGTTTAACACCCACCTCCCGGCTTCGGTACACGAATAATTTGAACTTTTTTCCATTGGTCAGGTACGAATCCGGATAACAAAAACTTATTGAATATCCAAGTCAACATAATCTTAGCTATGTAGGGTAGATGGCTTATCATAGAATATGATACATTATCGTGACCTGGAGACGAGTGTTTATTTTTAATTGAGTTAATTACTTCCTGTACCGAAACCGGGCTGGATAATTACAAGTTGCAAGAAGTGAATATAGGAGGTTGTGGCGTCATGTGATCTGGGGCCAGACTTGGCAATAGTATTTCAGCTTTATCTTGATCAACTGATGATGCAGGTGATTTGTATCCTTTGATCCATCTCATCCGCCTCCACATTTCTTCTGAAGAAGTCACACTATCTATGCCATTGCAAAATTCCTGAAAAGATTTATTCCTGGCTTGTCGTACTAGCTTTTGCGCTTCAGCCACTTTTCTTTGTAGAACTTCAGGATTTTGAGGGTTGGGGTTACCTCTAAACATTGCTAGAGCAAGACGTCTCTGTGCAACAATCTGTGACAACCTTTGACTCCAATATGGTTTTGGTATGAATTTGTTTGACTGGAGAGGATTCTCACTCACTTTAGTTAAAGGTATGAATTGATCAGCTGTAGAGTTAACAACATCTAAGAATGTATTATATGCACATTGGTGATCTAAAGGTAACTCCGAATTAGTTAATTTCGATTCTATATACTGAGTGTATGATTGCCAATCAGCTATTTTAAAATTTCTACGTTTTTAAAAATTAAGTAAATTATTAGTTTCTAAACCAATTTTAATCACAATATGATCACTTCCCAGGTTTTCATTCATGACCCTCCATTTTAATTGCAAAGCGAAATCTGTTGAAGCATTAGTCACATCTGGGGAAGATTTTTGTACAGCTCCATTGACCAATTTCATGCGTGTATGTGAGTTACCGTTCAATGTGAACAAGCTGTTGTCCATAACAGAATCGAAAATCTGATTACCTCTCACATCAGTTCTGGAAGACCAGTTTGAGTGGTGGCCATTCAAATCGCCAGCAATGAGGGTTTTGAGTTGTGCAATTGAGAAGATCTCATCCCACTCACTTCTGCGTGTATGCACTGACGAGGGGCAATAGATGGAAATTATATTTTTTAGTTGATAGAGCTAGAGCAATTTTTTATGCAGAACTTGAATTTGTGAATTCGAAATGTTTACATTACTTTGTATGAACCATACAAACATATACATTTCGAATTCACAAATTCAAGTTCTGCATATAAAATTGCTCAACTCTATCAAGTCAAGTTTATATTATTGTAGGCACTCTCAATGTCTATAAAACAGCCAACAGTGCAGTGCCTTGATAGAGCGGTGAGTAAAGACTGCTGTACCTCCATAACAATCGTCGCGATCTGCCCTGAATATGTTGTATCCGCTGAGTCTGAATGTGCTGTCTGGGTCAAACCAAGTTTCACTGATGATAGCTATGTGAATTTTCTCCTGATTAAGTAAAGCCTCAAATTCTGAAATCTTTGGTCGTAAACTTTGCGCATTCCATTGTAAAATGTTGATTTTCAAATGTCTGTGTCTATCATTAGCTATCTTATGTCAGATAAGAAAGGTAATTTCGTTACGTAATGCATTAAGAAAGATGTAAACCAGTCAGTTATGACTTTTACACAATCTAAAATTTTATTTTCCAGACTAATCCCGCTATTCCAAATTTTTTCCTTTAATTTATTCAATAACGATTTCAGGGTCTTTTTCTTCTCTTTATTTGTATTATCTGTTTTTCCTATTTCTGCTTGTTGTATTTCAGAGTCACTGTCTGATACTGCTGCCCATTCGTTGACTGTATCCGGTCTTTGTTTATTTTTTGGGTTAACCTTATCCTTTTTAGTACCGACTTTTTGGGTAACTGTAGACTTTGTTTTTGAGGTTGAACATACTGCTTTAATTATTGTGTCTTCTCTAATGTGTGTATTTGGAGAAGGCGTTACAGGTACACTTTCCATATTAGGTTCCTGACTTAAAACTTGGCACTGTTCTTTTTCTGTTCCCTGTTCTGTTTCTATGGAAATCTCCTTATAATTTAGTTCAGGTGGAACATACAATGTTAAGGCTCTCTTGTAAGTGCAGTTAAACTCTGCCATCAATTCTCTTAGCCGTTTTGCTTTTAGAAACTTTGGGCATGTACGAAATAACGCCATATGCTTTCCGGAACAGTTATTACATTTATACTCCGCAGTGTCACAATTAGGATGAGCTTTACTACATTTTGGACATATCTCTTTGATTGATGAACAAACTTTTACTGTACCTATGTCCAAATCTCCAGCAACGTGAACATTGCGTGACGGGGTATTGGTATGGATTCACTTTCACCCTGGTCTCATATATGTATACATAGGTAGGTAAGGAAGATCCTTTAAAGGTTACTCTGACTGATTCCCCAGGTTCCCACTGCCCACTTTTTGTGTTGCGAAGTTCTCTCTGTTTCACCGCTCAAACCCTCAAGTATTTCCTCATCAGAAAATTCTAAGTCTATATCTTTAATAACTACGTAAGTTTCTCTCACCTCTAGTGTTTTTTGACATCTAAGTCCTTTGTCTTTCAGACACTTGACCAGATTAATTTCTCCGCACTCTCTTCATTGCTGAACTGGACTAGAACTTTAAACGCATTAATGTATTTTACATTTGTAATGTTTGTAATATTCTCCGATTTTAATAATTTTGCTAATCCAACCTGTTTAGGCAACTTTTCTACAACGGACGATATGCTAATTTCAATTTTATCCTCAGGAATTCTTGTCTCGACATCCACCTGACTATCTCGGGCAAATCGTTTACCCCCTCTCGCAATGTTTGTCCACACTTCCTCTTAGTCTAACTGCCTATTTCGTTTACAAGATCTTACTGTCTCGTCATCTCCTGTATACTTTCCTGTACATTCTACTGTCACCTCCATATTCTCACTATTACTGTTACTAATCATCTCACTATAATATTCTTTAACTTTATTCACATTGCCTAACTCAATTGATTGGCCGTGTTCGAGCTCGCTGCTATCCATTAGTGATAAACATTTTAAAACAATGAATCATACGCACGTCGAAAGAAGCTAGTTAAAACCGGTTAAAAATCTCACAGTCTGCGCGTCTAATGAAGACAAGCACCCGCGCGCAACTGACCTAAAAACTTATTATTGTTTATTTTCTGTCAAAAGTATAAATAATGAGTTTCGAAATATTCGGTACCGCGCTTTAAAACTCTTCCATACAAACTTTAGCCCCCTTGTAACATCCCTAAACCCCTTTTGAGGTGTAGAAAAACTAATAATGACAAACTTTATTACTTACTTAGGCAAGTACCTATTTGTACCAACTTTCAAGTTAATTAACCAAATGAATAAGATTTTTCATATAAACTGTAATCCCTGTTTTCCAAATCCAAATGATTTTTAAAATTCCACACCTGTGGAATTACACCCACCAAACCCTGGGGGGGTTTGGTGGGTGTAATCCTCCTTAGGGGGTAGTTTAGGAAAACTAAAAATGTCAAACTTTATAATCTACTTAGGTAAGTATTCGTGTCAAGTCTAGTAACTAAAAGAATAAGATTTTTCATGCAAACGTTCTTCCCCTGTTTTAATTTCGAAAAACCCTTTCTTAATGGATACCTACTCTTCATAAAGAACACAGCCTCTAAATCTCATGTCTCTAAGATCAGCGGTTTAGGCTGTGGCCGTGAGTGTGTGTGTGTGTGTGTGTGTGTGTGTGTGTATTTTTACTTGAATTCATTTTTTTTAATGAATAACTTAAATACAAAATGTCATCCCCCTTTTCACCCTCTAAAGGGTTGTAATTCCAACAACACCGATACGAGTATAAACGTTGCGTTAGTTGCGCTAGATCCTAGAAAGTTACTACAAACATACGATCAAAATTCTCTTGATGAATTAAACCGCTTACGTAAATTGTAATTTTAATTTGTCTGTTTTGTTTGGCATGCAATCAATTGTCTCTTGCCCGACTTACATAAGTAAAATACAGTTTTTGTTCATAAGAATGTGCCGGGATACTAAAAAGTCTAAATCAAAATAAATAATCAAAAATATCAAAAACCCGACTGCAAAAAATAAAATTTAAAAGTACTGCACCAAAAAGACCGAAACAAGATTGAGAATGGAAAACAAAATTAAAATAAACTATAAACAAAGTAATCTCTACTTCGGTTCAATAGACAGTTACAATGAACTGAAAGCCTAATAATAAATACCCGCATTAAGTTTAGCAGCAAGCAGGACCCAATTGCAAATTATAAACCGAAAGAAAATGAATGGGTTCTGCTTGCAACTAAACTTAATGGGGGTATTTAACTTAGGCTTTCAGCTCATAATATCATCTGTTAAACCGAAGTAGAGTTCTCAATCTTGTTTCGGTCTTTTAGTGCATTAAGTACTTTTAAATTGTCTTTTTTGTAGTTGGATTTTGATTTTTTAAATTTTCTTTTTTTTTAGGTGTTCTATTAGTTATTCGTTTGAAAGTTATTTTAATTAAAAATATTTTTGTTTGTTATTGACTGTTACGTTTTAAAGATTAGTAGTTGTTATAAAATACATAATGGCTTTTGATTTCTTGAATTGAAGTAGTAAGTACATTTGCCGACTATGTAGTACCTACATACTTTCAAAACAACTACTACTCAATCATTAAAACGTAACAAACGCACGGCAATTGATCAATTGCCATCATTTTATATTGTAGTAATGTTGGCAATCGCTTCAATTGCACTTGCTAGACGATCAATTTGCGCATCAATGTGCATCAATCACGTAAAAATTGACAAAATTCAAGTGTCAAATTTTAAACCGTGTAGGTTCACGGTCGCACCCGGTATTACGAGTACTAAGTAGTAACACTGGGTGCGTTCTCTGCGGATGTCGTCGATTTGCCGATCTAGTGCAATACCACAGAAAAGAGGACAAAAAGGCTTGGGATTAAACTGCTCCAAATTTTATATTATTTTTATTTTTGCATACTGAATGTTGACATGAATATTTACTTTGTAAGTATTTTAATTTATTGTGAATGTGAAGACTATGTAGGTCATATCTTTTTTTTGTTTGTTTTATTTTTTCTCTCTGTTATTTTAATCATGGTCTGGCAGTTTGAGTAATCTATGCGGCCTACCCCAATGTCCTTTCTTTGGTATTGTTCGTCAAATCGTTGAGCTCCTTAAGTTCTGAGTTGAGCTGCACGATTACTGACAAATGCGTGCACTGACTGGACAGGTCCTCTCAATCTGTGTGGTTCTTTCCTCAAAAGACCATTTCAGACACCAATCTACATGGTCCTCACATGAAGTGACCAAGATTATGTCTGGACTTTATAAGAGACTGTGACCTCTGAGTTTGTTTCGGCCTTTCTTCTCCGAGTAGTCAGATAGGAAACGCCGACCTCATCTAGTTTAAAAAAAAATATTGACTTGTAAAAGTGTTTGTACAAACCTACTTACAGAAATAAAAATCATTTATCAATCATTTATCATTAAAATCAATACAAAGCAAGCAACAAATCCGTACCTATCTACGGTCCGGACGGTCCGATTCCAACCCGGTGGACGCGTAACTTTATGTATTACCATAAAAAGGGCGAGTATAAATTCCTCTACGACCGTCGTAACACTATTATATTAAACGAGGTGTTCATAACTAGACGAACTGATAGATATTTCCCTTAAAGGAATTTACAGCAAGTGTGTTTTGTCTCGTGCAATCTTGTTCGTGACACGCGCTAGTATATCAGTAGTCAATCGTGATTGTGTTGGGCAAAAGTAAATTCACCCTGTTAAACCAACAACATGTTGGTGGAGTTGTTATTACCGATCGCCATTATTCTGGTATTATACCAACGTTGGTCCAAAAGAGATGTTTACAAGTTAGGGAAACAGTTAAATTCTAGAGTATGGACGTTACCTTTTATTGGACATAGTTATTTGTTCATTGGCAATGGTCAGAGTAAGTACCTACAAGTTATGTTTATCAAACTCTTTAACCTACTTTTCTTTATGAATAATTATGTTAATTAACGTAAGATAATCATATTACTTGGTTATCGATACGTACATAAAAAATAATATATCCACGCAAAGTAAAAATGTGTCTATTTTTTTAGAAAAGTATCCCAAAAAGTAAAATAGAGACATTTTCGAGACGCGTTCAGGCGCACTTAACATGCGACTTACATAAACACAAAATGTATTTATGTTTCAGTAGAAGTTTTATAATTTTTATTACTTTTGGGGGCGTTTTGTGTCTCGTAAAGTGGTAAGACTGAGAAAAATGTATAACAGACTTTGATTATTATAGCGGGTAGATGTCAAGTGAGCATGTAAAGAGTCTTTATTTTTCGAATCTGTTTTAAAAATCTAAATATTTTCAGCTTTAATGTTACTTCTTTCTTCCTGTACCTATTTTTATTATTGCAGAACTTATGAATGCCTTCCGAATTCTTGGTCGCGATGCATTAAGAAATGAGAATGGTTTGTCATCATGGTGGCATGGAAATTATTTATATACGAGTAGGTTTATTACTTTTCTATGATAAATCAAATACCACCAGGATTTTTTTTATTTTATTTTATTATATATTAATCTCCATACAAAAAATAAAAAGGTGAATAAGGAAGGACCCTAGACGATCAATTATATTACGAACTGCGCAATGTTTTTGACCGTTTAGGGTTAATATTGAAGATTGCGCAATGATTGAATGAAACTTTGAGGAAGTTTAATTCTTATTACTCAATATTTTAATTGCACCTTGTAGGATAAGCATTGCGCGGGTTTTGCTCACGCGAAGTGCGTCAATGTTATTGCGTGAAAATAATGGATCGTGTGATTCAATTATATTGGGGATTGGGGATTGCGTATTGCGAAAACTTATTGTTGGTGTAAAGGTCACCTCACAAAAGATCATTGTGTGTAAAATGTTCGTTTTTTTCCGACTGCATGTCGGAAAAAAACGAACATGGTAAATTGGGTTTCACTTCAGCTATACTTTTTTTTAACATATGTGTTTAAAACAAGTTTATTTTTCAGTGATCGCTGATCCTGCGACAGCTGAGATAGTTCTAAAGACTTGCCTTAATAAAGATGACGTAATGCAGGTGTCCCGGTTTATCATTGGAAGTGGCTCCCTTATAGCTCCAGGTAATTATGAATTTAATGAAAATCGAAATGAATTATGGGACCTAATTTGTACTTGCGTATTTAATTGTTACCCTTGCAAAAGTTAATGCCCGTATTATGAATAATAAAAAATAAAAAATAAAAAGAATAATTAAATAGTTATGCCATCACTGTTCAATTGCAAACAGGGCCGTCTTTAACCTATCGGAGGCCCTGGGCACATTAGGATAATGGGGCCCCTATGACTGACAGAGCATTATTTTGTTAGAATAGACGAAGAAAGTAGAGAAAATAAATAAAAGGTTCTTCTATACGTAGATATATTTTTATTTTCTTACAGTCATATTAAATAAATAGATAATATAATATAATCCACAAAAATAACCCTTTTAGCATTCATAGGGGTGAGTGCTTAAAAATATATGTTAATTGAAGAGGTACCCTTCTAGATTTGAGATGGGCAAAATCGTTAATCACTTCTACAAAATCTATGTTTTTGAGCATATCACATTCTATGGACATCAGCGACAAACCGGTTAATCTCTCTTGAAGCATTGTACTTCTTAATACATTTTTATTCTTTTCAATTTGGAGAAGGAGCTTTCCCCACTGCAGTTAGTTACCATCATGCTTAAAAAGATTCTCAATGCGATTTCTACATTTGGAAATGTGTCTTCAATTTTGTTTTCTTTTAAAAGATGATATATTTAGCTATTAAACAAACTTGAGCGCTTGCAAAACTTGTGCATTCGCTTTGTTTTTGGTCTTCGAAAGTATGATCATGTTTCTCACTTTCGCAAGGAACTCAAGTGGCTCCCAATCCGCCTTCGCAGGAACACTCGGGTTTTATGTCTCCTCTTCAACATTTTACACCACCCGTCTTATCCTTCCTACCTGCGTGAGCGTTTTTCATTTGCTCGCCCTAGTGATTCACCGTGTAAATCACTCCTTAGATCCCTCCTTAAATCTCATCCTCATAAAACTAGCTACTATTCTTATTCCTTCTGTATCCATGCTGTGAGACTGTGGAACTTACTTCCGCCTAGCATTCGCGATTTAAAAACTGTCTCTTTTCAAATATAGAGTAAAAGAGCATTACTTTTCCTCTCAACTGTGAGTATTTATATAAGTATAGTATATGTATGTTTATGTACATTTTAGCTTTATGTATTTATTTAAGTTTATGTTATACGTGTAGGTATAGTTAATATTTTAGTTTAAGTCTTCGCATATTCATATTTTTCTCTTCTTGTTATCACACACTATTGTCTACATTTCTATTTCATTTCTCCTTTCGCAAGTCTGCTGGAAGAAATTTCTTAAGAAATAAGCAGTACCTTTGTACTCCTAATTATAAATATGTATTTTATTATGTATTTTTCTGTGTGTACATAAATGGTAAAATAAATAAATAAATATTTCCATTATACTGTTAATTCCTCCTTTTATAAAACCTCATTTTCACTGTGAACAATTTTCAAGTATTCTGTTAAATGCAGACATTCCATTTCCAAATCTTTCTCGTTAACGTCTTCATAATAGATTTCAGCAAATTGTTTGAAACTTTGTCTTAACTCTTCGGAATTCAGAGTTTTCAAGCGAAAAAATAAACTAAAACGATTACTAATGTTCTTATACAAACTTAATCGCTGTATTAGATGAACGCTCTGGGTATCAATTATGGGAAGAAAGGTTTTTACTCTGAATTTTTCTCTTCTATTCAGTTGGACTGAGAGGTTGGTGCAGCGCTCAGGGTATCAATTATGGGAAGAAAGGATTTTACTCTGAATTTCTTTTCTCTTCTATTCAGTTGGACTGATGGTGCAGAGCCATAAAAAAAACTCTGGCATGACCGCGTGAGCTTCTACGTTTTGTTCTTTGAGATAGGTCCTTGTAGTCAGATTCCGGGTTTCTTTTTTTGACGTACGATTTGAAGTTATCAAATTTATCCCCGAGGTTAATAATAATACATTTTATTAAAATAGTATGTTGACAAAAAGTGTACATATATTTCAGTATATAACATAAATCTAGGCCTATAATAGTATAATAATGTAGGTAAAAACTATGGTATTAAAAATATAATATGACAGTTGCAAAATAAAATAAATAAATTCATAGAATTCTGAAGGTAATGTAGTGCGTTGTCCGAGCTAGGTTTATTTAAACCTGTGTGTCAGGCCATATCGAACGACAGTACTTTTCAAATAGGGTAGTCATTGAATTTATTTAACATATATTTTCAATATCTAAGCAGTAGCAATATTTTGCGTTAACTTATCTTAAGTTTAAACTAGACGTATAGGATATATTTATATCTATTACTGATATTATTATAATATTAGTCTAGGTAAATACAGTTAATTCATTAGGCGCGGCAGACGCGCATGCGCGTTTTTGGACGTTCACCAGGTGCTTGACGGCGCGTATGCGCGTCCATACAATTTACATAACTTTCTTGGAGTGCGGCGCGCCGCACCTGTGCGTTCGTTGTGCATCTCTATTGTTTCGAAAACATCGGTGTCTACACTCAAGATATTTTTTGCACGCACCCGAGCTTTTGCCACACAGCATTAGTGTAGCATAAAGAAGCGTTTGCATAAATTTCGCGCAGTTAATGTGTTAAGTTAAGTCAGCTATTTTATTTCAGCACCTCCAGCAGTTTTGCCGTGTCTGAGTAATTAAGTTGTGATAAATAATCGGGTAACATTGTACTACACCTATTATAACTTACATTGTATATCTTAAGCAATTTGTTAAATTTATTATATAAAAAAGGACCTAGAAACAAATAAAATCTTTTAGTGAAAGCATGTTTAGTGTGAGGGTACTTGCAAACCAGATCCTTTCTTCTCTTATCTGAAGGTACTGGTTTAATCTAGTTCAGTGTGTTGCAGGTAAACTATACTTAGAACAAATAGTTGCTGAACTGTTAGCACCTTGCATGCCAAATAAAGCTGGTGTGTAGGAAATCTGTACAGGCGACAGGTGGCGACTTTGAGCACGTTCTAGGAGAAGTAAACTTGATTTTACGGCACCTCCCGAGGAAGTAATGCAGTAGATAAGAGTAGATTGACCCAATGCCAAGTAAACCCGTTTAATTAATTTAAAGTCGTCTATGTCCCGTAAATTCTTCAAATGTATATTAATTTACGTAATCTAATGCATAACACATCGATATGTTTACGGAAGTTTAGATTTGTGTCAATGGTGACGCCTAGGTATTTGATATGGTCGGTTTGAGTTAAAGTGGGACAAGGGCATGCCGTGTCAGCGTAATATGTATAACAATTGTGCGCGTGAGTATTTTGGTTAGTAAGCATCGTAATGTTTTGATTAGTATTTCTCATTGCAAATAGAATAAGTTTGGTTTTATCTGAATTCAACGTTAATAGATTGTTATGTAGCCAATTACACACAATATCTAAGCCATTCTGTGCAAGTTCATAGACCTCAGCTCTTGATTTACCTGAGAACAGTGGAGCTATGTCATCCGCATATGACATAATTAAACCATTATGGCGTTGTAAGAACAAAGGTCATTTATATATATTAAAAATAAGGTAGGCCCTTGAATGCTGCCTTGTGGGATTCCATTATCACTACTTTTAAGTTCAGAGCTCGTGTACTGACCTATTTTAAGAGACTGATAACGGTCGTTAAGATAATAATAAAATCTTCAAGTGAAGTAAACAAATTAGTTGCAACATTCAGTGTTATTTTTTTCTTTCTGAAGATAATTACTTATGTTGTCTATTCTTTTCAATATAGAGTTACAAATTTCCGTTAGTATAATAAATTCCAGCTTTCCCATTTTTCTAGACAGACTAAGGGCTTTGTGTGAAGTATACACACCTTCTTATTACATAGTAAAAACTCTATGGACTACCTGTATTGCTACGCAACACACTCCGCTGTTGATACTTTGAAGTTTTGTGACTTACAATAAAACTATTTTTTTTCATGTATTTCTATTATATTTAACATGGTAGCAGAGCGTGTACGAAGTTACGAGATTTAAGTGAGTAACCCTGTCGCATTTGTTTTTAAAATGTCGAGCACCAAAATCGAGCCTCTTACGAGAGAAAATTACGACACATGGGTCATACAAGCTGAAGCCGTCATAGTTCGACAAAAACTGTGGAAATACATTGAAAATAATGCTACTGAAGCTGACAAAGAAGGCGACAGACAAGCAAGATCAGAACTGATTCTTATAATCGCTCCTTCTGAACTCAAACAAATTAAAAATTGCAAAACAGCTAAAGCATTATGGGAAAAACTGAAAGATACCTACGCCAGCAAGGGGCCTGCACGAAAGGCATCCCTATTGAAACAACTGATCCTAACAAAATTAGAAGGACACGACGTACGTGATCATCTGAACAAATTTATGGACATAGTTGACAAACTGGCAGATATGGATATAGCCATAAACGAGGACTTGTTGACAATCATGATTTTGTACAGTCTCTCATCCGAATACGAGAATTTCAGAGTCGCTATCGAAACACGAGACACTCTTCCGAAGCCAGAAGAACTGAAAAACAAAATTATCGAAGAATGTGAAGCTCGTCATAGCAAAACTTCAGAAAACAACGACAAACCTGAATATTTCACGCATGAAGAAGCACTATACGCCACATGTAAAATTTGCAAACAAAGAGGAAACATATTTAAACGCAAAACCCACAAAATCTGTACTAACTGCTGGAAGAAGAACAATGAGAAACCAACCAAAAACAACAATGGTTCTCATAAGAACAATTATGCTACACAGTGCCTCCTCACACAAAACGAGAAGCCTAGAAACAGCATTTGGGTCTTAGACAGCGGTTGTACGTCTCACATGACGTATCAACGAGAATTATTTACGACCATTGAGCAAATATCCAGAAAATTAAGCTTCGCCACTGAAGAACATACTGCAAAGATTGAAGGTAAAGGCACAATAACATTTTTATCCAAAAATGGTAGCGGTATTGCGCGAACACACCTAAAAGACACGCTGTACGTACCTAGTCTTTGTACTAATTTGATGTCCGTTAGTAAAATGACAGATGCAGGATGCTCTGTCCTCTTTACGAAGAACAAAGCAACGGTCAGAAACACAAAAGCTGGAATAACGCTCACTGCTTACAAAGAAGAAGATGGTCTCTACTATATTAAACCAAATGAACATGAGCGCAACAACCTGGCCAATGATAACGATGACGTTACAACTACTACGAAGAAAACGAACTCATCAAACATCAGCGACTGGCACAGAAAACTTGGTCACATGAACGCCAAAGATATGAAACTTGCACTCATAAACGAGAACTTAGTTGGCTTGAACTTTGATGCTTCTGAAACCTTGGCAGAATGTGAAACCTGCATCCAAGCAAAACTGCATCGAGTACCAGCCCCCTGTGAGAAAAATACCCAAAGAACAACAGAACGCTTAGAAATTGTTCATAGCGACGTGTGTGGACCTATACAAACGCCCACAATCGGCGGAAACAAATATTTCGTTACCTTTATTGATGACTATAGCAGATACAGTCGAGTTTATCTCATCAAAACCAAGAACGAAGTATTCGACAAGTTCAAAGAGTTCAAACATCTAGCGGAGACACAAACTGGAAATAAAATTAAGTTTTTACAGTCAGACAATGGTACTTAATACGTCAATAAAGAGTTTGACACTTACCTAAAATGTTGCGGAATATAGCGAAGGCTCACCGCACCTTATACCCCGAATCAAAACGGAGTTGCAGAAAGAAAGAACCGCACCCTTGTGGAGAAAGCGAGAGCAATGATGATTGACGCACATACACCATTAAAATTCTGGGGCGAAGCAGTCTTCACTGCACACTACCTATCAAACAGGAGTATTAACAGCGCTATCCAGAACGAAACGCCATTTGAACGATGGGTAGGCAGAAAGCCATGTATCAATCATTTGTACGTGTTCGGTTCCAAGACTTTTGTTTTGAAGAAAGGCATCAACGGTCACAAATTTGCACCAAAGGCAATTCCCGGCATGTTTGCGGGATACTCTGAAACAAGCAAAGCTTTCAGAATTTTCATACCCTCGAAGAACATTATTGTTACATCGAAAGATATTCGAGTGGTTAAGAACATGTTAATGTTCGAGTGGTTATGAACATAATAAAACTGAACTTTCCAAATTGTTCAATGGAATTCAAAGTTCATCAGATGAAAACAAACAAACGTCACAACAAACATCACGCAAGCAAGTGACTATTACGTTTGATGATAACAAAGGAGATAACCAGCACAGTGATACAGACACCGATGATCAAGCTGAAACATCTCTTTGTGAGAGAATGTGTTATCAACAGAGACTTAAATGTCTAACACGTTCCGTCGGAGTTGCAGTTGGCCGATATGCTAACGAAGCCACTGTTTGGCCCTAGGCTGCAAGATTTAAGTTCCAGAATGGGACTCAAAAATTTATTTATAAATTCTTAAAAACGTGAGAGGATGTGAAGTATACACACCTTCTTATTACATAGTAAAAACTCTATGGACTACCTGTATTGCTACGCAACACACTCCGCTGTTGATACTTTGAAATTTTGTGACTTACAATAAAACTATCTTTTTTTCATGTATTTCTATTATATTTAACACTTTGTCTCTAGTTTCTCGTGCCTGTTCTGTATCTTTTGCGATGCTCATCAAAGCTTGTATAATTTGTTTATGACCTTCGTGCAAGGCGCTTACTGCATCAGTTCGGGCTGCCCATCTGGTTTGTGAAAGACTTTTAAAAACTTTTTTGTCTAAATCTTCTGTCAATAAATTCCATCGGTGGGTAGAGCCCGAGCTACATATCCACTGACGATAATCCCAGTTTTTTTAAGAGGTTTTTGTAATAATTAAATCTAGTGAAAGGTTTAAAGTGATGTGTGTATCATATTTGAAGAATGAAGATTCCTCTTTGTAAAAGTATACTTTTTCTACCAAATGAGTGTATGATTGTATTAGTGGTAGTAATTGAAGTTGGTTAGGTTAGGTTAGGTTAGGCTGAATTCCTCCTGCGCTGATGTCGGTCGGGTACGTCACCGAACAGACTGAGGGCGCTCGCACAATTCCATGCTCGGAAGTCGACCGACGTACGCGGCGCTGACGAGCGAGACCGACGCGCGCAATACGCGGCGCGTAGCAATCTAGCAACGTACGCGCCGCTGACGTTAACGTCGCGGTCACGGGTCGCAGTGTGGTGCTATACATATAGAACACAATGTATGACACGCGCGACCGACATCAGCGCAGGAGGATTGCAGGCCTTAAGCTACACGTTTTTTTTTTTACCGATAATAATGCACAGCCGCGTTGCGGCGTGCAAAAGTAGGTAGTTTCGAGAAAAACCCGTTTAAAGTTTTGACAGACTTGAGCGCTGAGTAGAGCCGGGAGACTTTAACGAGTTATAAATCTAAAAACCGCGCCACAGTTTTTAAACTATTGCTGCCATCATCGTTACATAAAAATTGTTAAATGTTTTATTTAGTTCCAAATAAAGATTATTATTATTATTAGAGAAACCGTCAAAAAAAAATCTAAAAATCATGAGAATTTAATTTTGAAAATTCACAGGCATGTTTTTAAGATGTCTATTTATGCAAAAAAAAAACAGTTTTTTATTATTTTACATGTATCGCCCCTCATTGAAATGAAATTGAAATGAATTGACATTGAAATGGCGCGAGTCACTACTGTAACTCTTGATGAAAGACAAAAAATAAAATTAATAATGTGAAAAACTAGTTCACTGATGATTTTTCTTTAAAACAGTGTATTACTTAATTGTATTTTTATATATTTAAACTTATCTAAGCATGCGGAAAGCTTGAATTTTGGATTTCGCATATTCAAAAGCTCATAAGTAAGTTGGTATTGTTGTCAGTCATATATAGGTTCGATTTATTCGAATTAAATAAGTTTTTCGGTAATATATATCGGTTATCGTTTGGTAATCTAGCAGGAACTTGGGGGCCCCTATCGATCGCGGGGTCCTTGCCCAGAGTTCCCAGTGGAAAACAGGGGCCTGATTGCAAAAAAGAGCACTAGCTATCCGTCTTGAATACGACCATCTCTCTTTCACACTGAAAATCTGGTTCTAAAACATCATACAACCTCTGAACTGAAAATGAATAATTTCAACTGTGAAGCTTTATGCCGACTCTTCTCCATAGGAAACAACCGATGGGAACCGTGCAGCCAGCTTGTGACGTTTTATAAGTGCCCATGTAGGTTTATGTGAAATAACATGTTTTGAAATTAAATTTGAATTCAATGTTACAGTTCCGATCTGGCGCGTGCGACGAAAGTTCCTAGTTCCGAACTTCAGTTCCAAAAAGTTGAAGTATTTCATGACAATATTTGAGAGAGAGAGTGCCACCCTTGTGCAAAACATGGGGAAAATGGCTGGCTCCGGGTTACTGTATGTGTTTAAATATTACACTGCCTATACCATGGATGCCATTGTTGGTAATATCATGTCTTTAATAATATACTATAAGCCCAAAATGCCCATTACTGCAGGCATGTCAATGCCCTAGATACCAAGGGCAATAGAGAGAAAAATGAAGAGGTCAGCCCGAAGAATTGGCAAACTTAAGTGGCAGTATATTGCTCGTAGAACAGATGGCCGATGGGGTCGAAAGGTTCTGGAGTGACGACCGTGGATTGGAAGGCATGGCTTTGGAAGGTCTCCCACAAGGTGGACCGATGACCTTGTGATGGCCGAAAGAATCTGCTGGATGCAAGAAGCACAGAATCGATCGATGTGGCGGTGCTAGGGGGAGGCCTATGTCGGTCATAGGACCAATAGGTCTGTTTTCTGGGTCAGAAAACCGATCAAGTTTAAAAAATATCTTCATCGACCTACTGTTGGATGATGAACTGTATCCCTTCTAGTACAGAACCCTTTACAAGGCAAAGGGGCCTTTGCCCAGCTGTGGGACATTATAGACTCAATACATAGATAAATAGATAATAAATAGATAAATAGATAGATACATAGATAATAAAGAGCCCTGATAGTTCGAATCCAACTCGCTCTTGACCAATAGATAGATACATAGATAATAAAGAGCCCTGATAATTCGAATCCAACTCGCTCTTGACCAATAGATAGATACATAGATAATAAAGAGCCCTGATAGTTCGAATCCAACTCGCTCTTGACCAATAGATAGATACATAGATAATAAAGAGCCCTGATAGTTCGAATCCAACTCGCTCTTGACCAATAGATAGATACATAGATAATAAAGAGCCCTGATAGTTCGAATCCAACTCGCTCTTGACCAATAGATAGATACATAGATAATAAAGAGCCCTGATAGTTCGAATCCAACTCGCTCTTGACCAATTTTACTCTGTTACAGTGACTGTTCTTTTGTTAGAATTTATTGCATGATAGCTTGATAGCACAAGTTTAAACCTTAGTGGTTTTTGGTTGCAATTTAATATGAATAATCCTGTATTCTTTTGTATAATGATAAACAAATAAAAATAAAATTAAATAGGTACGTTTGTCATTACATAATTTTTGGTTTTCAGAGTCAACAATGGGTTATAAAGTATGTGCCCAGCAGGAGATAGAAAACCCTTTCCTGGAAGCACTTGATATGGTGATAACGAGCGTATCAGAACGAATTTGCAAGCCATGGTTACATAGTGACCTGTTGTACCACCATCTATCTCGTTATTCAAGATTGATAAAAAAAATGAAGTACATAATTAATTTAACGAATGAGGTAAGTAACGTATTATCGAAAAAAAATGTCACGTAATGGCTAACGCAGATTTAGGCAGGCCACACTGCAATGCAAATCCTCCTACATCATTTTATTTTGTATAAACTAAGTATCGCACACTAGGTGGGCCGCATCACACTTTTTTATCTTGAAACTCAAAGTGCAGCGGCCCGCGCGCCTCGGCTAGGCCATTTCTCTAATCTGCTCTGGATCTCAGTTCTATCTTCACCGGCAAGAACGGTGTCGTCGGCAAATAGCATGCACCAGGGTGCCTCTTCCTAAGTCCCACGTCAGAGCATCCATAACTAACAGAAATAAGTAAGGACTTAAAGCCGACCCTTGGTGCAAGCCTACCGCCACACTGATCTCGTCGGTGTTGCCAGTGTCCGATTGGACGTAGGTACAAGATTGACTGTACATAGCACGAATAAACTCTACATATTTCCCGGGCAAACCTTTCTCTTTCACCACAGACATCCCGAGGTACCCTATCATACGCTTTCTCAAGAATACCATGTGCATGTTCTTGGGTGCACGTCTGTATTTCTCGCACAATTGGCGGAGTGCAAAAGTAGCATCCACTGTTCCTCGACCTGGCATAAACCCAACTGGTTTGGGGTAATCTTACTCTCCTCTCGCAATCTTTTCTCTATTATTTTCTCCCATACCTTCATACTATGGGAAATGAGCTTTACCCCTTAATATTTGCTGCAGTCCTGTACATAATCTTTATTTTTAAAGATAGACACTAATTAATCATTCAAACTTTATATGATTGCAGTTAATAGAAAAGAAGCGAAAAGAAATTAAAAAAGAAAACAACGTTACTCAAGTACACTATGAAAGTAAGTTTTAGACTGTTTTGTATTAATAGAATAGTATTTATGTAGCGTGTCTTTCCTGACCAATTATAGGATTGGGAGAGTTTTGTCCAGATAAAGACTATGTCAAGCAAGGTAAAGTAACCATGCCAACATTACTGACGGCATACAGGAGTCAATTTATATTTTTGTCGAGAATTTATTAGGTGACTTTTTATATGTATTATTTCGATACCTTTAGGCTCAAAGGGCGTATCCACCAAAACACAACTATTCAGTAAAACAATAAAACGAAAAAAGTAAAAAGTTTTCTATTATAACTTTTTTGTGCTTATAACTAAAAAAATAAACAATAAAAAGCAAAGTGTAAGAATTTTCAGATAAAGAACATCCTAGAGTAATATTTTAAACAAATGTAATAAATACAAAAATAGGGTTCCTATACACCCTAAAATAAATAAAACATGTCGGTTACACTGAAAAAAAAAGCTCCTAAACAATCAACTAAGGTTGTAATTGCAATTTATACTATATCAACTAATCAATTTATGATGTAAGTCACAATCAACTTTGTATTTTACGATCTAACAAACGATGTCATGAGAAGCATTTTTATGTCCAATATACGGTTGCGGTATTTCTTACCTATGATTGTTCAATATAAATTGAGGTACCTATTTGTGTAGACGCGTTGAATTTTGCCGAGCGGCCCCAACTACCAACTACCACCAACGGGGCCACCAGCGGGGCCAACTACCACCTCTTGAAGCAGCAGTATTTTAATATTACTTCAGTGTGAGAAAGAGATGGAGCTATACAAGACGTCTAGCTCCATCACTTTCCCACGCTCAAATAAGATTAAAATAATACTGCTTTAAGAGGTGGTGGTCTAGCCGCGATTTTCTCAAAAACTATTGAACCAATTTTGATGATCTTTCTCTAGCGTGATCTACATACTTTTAGGGAGGTTTTAGTATACAATACATTAGGTAATAAAACTTACATGTAATAATCGGTATTTCCGGCATTTCTAATCGGATTTTGATAATTCTCCTTCTCGTTCGTCTTGAGCTTATGTAATTATTCAACTAAAAATGGAAAAATAAATTTACTTTAAAAAGTAAAAACCGACTTCAAAAACCCAAAACGAATAACATAACTTTCATAAAAAACTTAACAGTTTAAAAATTCTTCAATGTCAATGCACCTTAGCTTGGCACCGACTTCAGAAGCTGTTAAGCTTTTTATGAAAGTTATTTTATTCGTTTCAGGTTATTGAAGTCGGTTTTTACTTTTTTACAGAAAATTTATTGTAACTGAATGATTGTGTTGTTAAAATTAAAACAATAGAAATAATGTATATGTAGTATATCAGTTATCTGGTTTCCATAGTACAAGCTCTGCTTAGTTTGGGATCAGATGACCGTGTGTGAAAATGTCCTAGGATATATTATTATTATTATTATTATTATTAATGTAACCAAAATTGTTTTCTCACAGCAATAGGTACAATTACGAACTCTGCCATCTTGAAAACAATAACTAAAATTACTACTTAACACTGTGGTTAGCAATTAGCGTAACACATAACTATTAAAGAGTTGTGGTCTTTTAAACTTACAAAAACGAAAAATCTGTCAAATAAACGATGTCGTTCGATATAAAAAAAAGAGTTAAGGCGAAGTTGTAGTACTTTTTGTAACTAGGAACTTGTACTAACAAGTAAGCCTCCCAAATTACAAGGATTTAAACATAAGTCTTAATCTTCCGCGGTACCTTCGTCTTCTTCATCTGTTTCATTTAATTAAAACATTCAATACTGCCCACTTTGTGAAATACTGTTGTACTACAATCTGATTTTATATAAATAAAGATTATTATTATTAATCTTGTCGTGCCATCCATCAATTTCTATAATTGAAACAGATATAGGTATTACTCAATCGAATTTGATGGCTCAACGATAGGTATTATTTTTGACTTTTTAAATGCTCGTTTTTCTTTTTGCGTTGGGGGTTTTTTAAATTTTTAATTTAGTTTTATTTTAAAATCTTTTAACTTAGTTACAAAAGAAGTCATGCAAAGTACATTTTTTCTACTAAATCATCTTTGATTTTAACTGAAATAGTTACTTACCTGCCTTACCTATATTCTGGTGCGCTTTCAGCGAGCTCGAGTACTGTTTGGTAGTCGTAATTCCTGAAAAACACGTTTTTGACCAAAACACAAAATTTGTTAGGCATAAAATCCACTAACTACATAGCCCGCGCAAGATCAAGACTGTATCCATTTCTGGTATTGTTCCACACACTCGCTCGATAGCCTGCATCCAGTCAGCCTCAGAGTGACAGATGGGCACAGACCAGATGCTGCGCCAGAATGCGCTCGTGGCGGTATTATCTGGGCGGCACACGTCTGTCACATTTTGTTCAGGTCGCTCCCAAGCTCTATATACCCACCTCTCATCGCTCTGGAACACGCGATTCTGTGTGTATCGATCAACCCGCCGCTTATACCGCCGAATACGGCTCGCCCATGCGTAAACTTTCTGCTTCAGGAAGTCGATGCGCTCTGTGACACTGGACATGTATTCTCGAGGGCTGATTCCAGTCCCCGAGAATGCCCGCCTTGGCATCGCTCGTGGTCGTGTATTACCCGCCCTGAAGCAGTATAGTTTGCCGATGAGGACCCTGGCCCTATCGATACGACGCTCGATCCTGCATTGCCAGGCTGGTGCGGCTGGTTTTGGTGGTGAAACTCTGTCACAGCTAGAAAACTTGTCGTTAGCTAAACGACATGTCGCAACAGCCGCGCAATACAGAATAGAGTGTGTATCAACGAGATCCTCGCTGCTTTCGAGGAAATTCTTAAGCTGCGAGTCCAAGGCACATAACAGCGCCCTATTTTTCTTGTGCATAGGTAGGCGTGGTAATCGGGGTCTAAGTTCGGTTGGAGTGAACCTATACTCGCGAAATGCTTCCTCCAGTGCGCTCCTCAACCGGGCGTTGTTTTGGCTACTTACTGTGGCAAAACTATCCTCCTCTTCTTCAACATGATTAAACCGTGGCGTGATTTCATCTATAGTCGACGCTTGTACCGCGGTTTGTGCTGGAGTCGAGACGATATGTTTGCTCAGTACCTCTGAGCGCAGCCTACCAAGTGCGGCATCGTCCAACCTGTGATTGTGTTGGTGCGAGTCGCACCTGACCCACCTGTCGTTGGGCCGAGGTGTTGACGGTTAGTTCTAGTTCCTGGAACAGAGACAGAATTCTATTGCAGTACGCAGTGAGGTCAGTTCCCCCCTCTGTAGGCCCGTAATATGCACGCATGACGTTCTCGTTCATGGACTGAGTCCATCTCATGCGCTGAACATAACCAACGGCAGCGGGGACCCGACTCGGGTTATTATTATTATTGCCTTCACAATTCTTAACTAACTAACTTAACACCGAACAAAATGTGACATGTGAACGCGACGATGACGTACTCGCGCGCCGATCGCTTTCTAAAACTACGCGGGGTTTGAGGTCGGATGATGTCGACCAACGTCTCCAGAAATCTTGTCTCACGACCTTTTACATCGTTTTCGATTTTGCCAGACAACACCCGACGTCGCTCAACTTCACACAACTTCTTTAGGGACACGTGTCGCGGGAAGCTTCAGTCGGAAGTCACGTTGGCGCGACTGCGGGGAGCGTTAGCGACTTGCGGAGGCAAAAGGATTGAAGACGCTGTAGTCCGATTAAGTCGCCGCTACGCGCCGCTTGTAGGATGCCCCGTTGAAGCGGCCGCGTTACTGGCGTAAGATACAAACAAAAACCTCTAAAAATAAATAATATACATTGACCCTTTAAGTTTAATATACGAGGGGTGATCAAAAAGTATTGATAATCTGGTAGCTCTAGTGCACATAAAAATAAAAATAAACTTTTTATCAAAAAATAAAACCGACTTCCAAAACAAAACACTACAAAGTAAAAAATAACTTTAATTTCGGAAGTCGGTGGCAAAAAACGAAAATACAAAACCAAAGACACCGACTACCGAAATTAAAGATATTTTTTACTTTGTAGTGTCGGTTTTATTTTTTGCTAAAAAGTTTTTATTTTTCACTTTTTAGTTGTGGAACCTACCCCACACAAATTCGAATACATAATTGAGCACAATAATTGTAGATATAGCCATGTAAATAACAGTGATAGGAAGTTATTAAAACATCATCACTTATTTTATGTGGATGATCCACATAAAATAATTGGGAAATATACGCATTATTGAAGCTAACTCAAAAACTCCCCAAGCAAAGTTAATAAAATTTATATGGGACGTCGGAAGGGTATACCCTTTCAAACAAAAAAAGAATTTTCTAAATCGGTCCATCCGTCTTTGAGTAATCGCGTAACAAACATACAAAAAAAAAAAAACATACGGACGAACTGAGAACCTCCTCCTTTTTCAAGTCGGTTGAAAATGAATTTTTTTTTTTGCTTGCAAACAGTCGAAGAGATAATATCAAAATGGAGAAAAACGAAATTAGAGCTGTCATCAAGTACCTCTGTTTGAAAAAATGTCTACCAAAGACATACACACCGACTTAGTGGAAACATTGGGGACTCTGCTCCTCCATATTCCACAGTTGCACACTAGGCGAAGGAGTTTAAACTGGGCAGAACATCCACGGAAGATGAACATCGCGAAGGACGCCCATCCACGTCCCTCACTGAAGATAATGTGAAAAAAGTCGAAGATGTCGTGTTGGCAGATCGGAGAGTAACCATCAGACATATAGTTGAGGTCACAGAGATCTCATATGGCAGTGTTCAAAGAATCTTCACGAACGAATTGCATATGAAAAAGGTCTCCGCGCGTTGGGTGCCGAGAATGTTAATCGACGAGCAAAAGAAAAAACGAGGCGACATTTCGAGAGTGAATCTCGAAAAGTTCTAAGCAGATCAGGAAATTTTTTTGCCACGTTTCGTGACCATGGACACGACCTGGGTTCACCATTTTGATCCTGAAACCAAACAACAATCAATGACCTGAAAGCGAGCTTCCTCACCGTCGCCGAAGAAATTCAAAGTGTCAAGTTCAGTGGGAAAGATTATGGTGTCCGTTTTTTGTCACGCTGAAGGAATAATTATGGTGGAGTATTTAGAAAGGGGAGCCACTATTTTGGGCTCTTACTACACAGACCAAAGAAGAAGATTGCGGGAATTCATTAAGAAAAAAGACGCGGCAAACTGCGAGCTGGAATGCTGTTTCACCAAGACAACGCACCAGCTCACAAAGCCGCAGTTGCGATGGCTGCCATTCAAAAATCGGGATTCGGACTGCTCGTACACCTGCCCTATTCGCCAGATCTAGCTCCTAGTGACTTCTATCTCTTTCCTCGGCTCAAGGAACACCTCCGGGGCAAGAAATTTGAAGACGATAGCGAAGTGATAACCGCTGTTGAGGGGTTTTTGGAGGGTCAAGACAATTTTTTTTTTCTAAGGGAATTCTGGGTTTAGGAAAAAGATGGACTAAATGTATTGACTTTGGTGATGCGATGCGGTAGTCAGAAAAGAAATGCGGGGCGAACTTAGCAATAATGCGGGAGAATTATATATGAGCGGGCGAGGTAATATGGTATGCCGAAACCCAATCAGACAAGCTAAGGAAAGCAAATCCACTCACCTGCAGTGCCGCCACGAGGTCCTGAAGAATGCTTCTTGGAGACACTTGAAGCAGCGTGCACAAGCGATAGATATTCACGTCCAGTTAAGCGGGTTTTTGAGTTATAATAGCGGCAGGTTGCGAGCATGCAAGCGAAGTTTAGCGGTTTTTATTGGCACGAAAGACAAATATGGCGGCGCGTCGGAGCAGTTTCTTGAGCAACGTGGATGCGGAGCGGCGATCGACAAACGAATGAATGGCCGCCGGACATGGCGGTCACACACGCGAATGATGAGTGAATGCAATCCCAACACTCGCTGACCGAGTAATTCGGCGCAACCATCCTCCCCCCTTTGGAAATCCGTAGGATTTTCGAAACAAAAGAAAGGATAAGGAAAGGATTTTAGATTAAAGCGGAGCAAGATCAAATGGATTGACATAAAGTTAAAGGTTACGAGAAGTTAATATTGAAGGTGTGTATTAAATTACAGGTATATCTATACTAAATTATATTCTTAAGATTAACGAATTTATAACTGTGCTAATTGATAGACTAAGTTTAAATTATTGTGAACGAAGGGGACACAACTTAACGACGGGGCGTTTGAACGTCCCTGCTGTAGTGCGTACTAATGCTACTCGCACGATTCCATCTTTACCCGGATATACCTGTTCAACAATGCCGGTAGGCCAGCGAAGCGGCGGTGAATCGTCCTGGTGGATGAGAACAAGTAAACCCGGCTGAATAGGTACCTCAGGAGTATTCCATTTTTGCCTCAGTTGAAGTGTATGCAAATAATCTATATGCCATTTTTTCCAATAGCTTTGGACTAAACTGTCTAATAGGTTTTTTCTATTATGAAGGCTTACAGATGCGTCAACCTCATAAGCAGGCAACGACTGCAAAGGGGTTGTGTTTAGAAAATGCGCAGGAGTTAGAATCGTATGCGGCTGGTCAGACAGCGCACACAATGGACGAGAATTTAAGACGCTCTCAATTTGAGTTAATACTGTCAACAATTCCTCATAGCACAGTAATTGTTGCCCAATGCAACGATATAAATGAGTTTTTATGCATTTTATATTGCTTTCCCAAATTCCTCCCCAGTGAGGTGAGCGAGGAGGGATATTACGCCATGTTACTTTAAGATTATTTAATTCAGTTTGAAATGCGGTAGATGTATCTTTAGAAGAAAGGAAAGTATATAATTCGTCCAATTGACGCTTTGCACCGATGAAATTTGTTCCGTTATCGGAATAAAGAACAGATACCGGCCCTCGCCTAGATAGGAAACGCTTGAAAGCATCAAGGAACTTTTCTGAACTTAAGTCTGAGGCAATTTCAATGTGTATGGCTTTGGTAGTCAAACACACGAAAAGACAAATGTACGCCTTTTGGCTTTTAACGCCCCTCTTTCGCGTGATGGTAATATTTATAGGCCCAGCGTAATCAACGCCAGTGTGAGTGAAGGCCTTAGCTTCTTGCACTCGAGAAGGGGGTAAACTTGACATCATAGGCGTAGGATGTGAGGGCGCAACCTTAAAGCAGAAGTTACATTGGCGTATGCGTTGGCGAATAATATTTCGAGCGGAAATGATCCAATATCGTTGCCCTAACAAAGACATAAGAAGATGTGAACCAGTATGACAATTGGATCGATGACAATCATCTATTAGTAAATCGACTAAGTGATGTCGACGAGGAAGCAACAATGGATGCCGACTTTCATAAGGTATATGAGCATTTGTCAGTCGACCACCCACGCGGAGCAATCCGTTGTCATCTACAAACGGATCGAGCTTTCTTAAAGAAGGCGAAGGTAATCTACCCTTTTTAATATTTTTTATTTCATCAGCAAAGTGTTTTCTTTGCAACTCGCGAAGAATCACGAGTTCAGCGGTTTCAAGGTCAGAGACCTGAATTACCGGAGCGGGAGGTATCTTACGTAGAAAACGCAAGACATATACCAGAATACGTAATAATTTTTTCCAAGACGAGACTCTGAGACTAGCTCTCAGAGTCTCGTCTTGGAAAAAATTCCAGAAGTATCGAAGTATCCAAATCAGAAATGACTGTTAGAGTAACAGAACTCTTTGCTTCAGGTATAGAACCTTTAACACAGGACGGTTTGAATGGTGCGATTGGCCATTCAGCGATTGGATGGCAAATCCAAGGTGGACCGTGCCACCACAGCGGATGATTAAGGAGTTGCGAGGGTAATAAACCTCTCGACAAACAATCACTGGGATTTTCTATCCCGTTTATGTGGAAAAAGCGGTCAGGAGATAAATTTTCCTGTATCACGGTATCAGTCACACGGTTGGCCACGAATACTTGCCACCGGTGTGTAGATGAATGAATCCATGACAGAGCGATCGTAGAATCACTGAAAGCGAAAATCTCCTTTATACGATAGCGATTATCCAAAACCGTATGTACTTGTTTGACAAGTTTAGCCAGAAGCAGCGAGGCACACAATTCAAGCCTTGCCAACGAAACAGTCTTTAGCGGAGCCACTTTGGACTTAGCGCACACTAAATGAATGGATATATTACCGTTAGGGTTCGTTATGTGCAGGTATAGGACGCAGCCGTAAGCCTTCATACTAGCGTCTCCAAAGCCTAGTAAATTTACTACACAGCCGGCCGCGACACCTAAGTGGCGAGGTATTTGTAAATTAGATAATAACGGTAATTCCGATTTCAGTTTAGCGAAACGTTCAGTAATGATTTCCGGGGGCTCTTCATCCCACTTCACTTTAGCAAGCCAAAGATCCTGTATTAGCAGTTTGGCATAAAGAATGACAGGTGCGACGAACCCTAGCACGTCAAATAAGCGAGCAATAGTAGACAATATAGCACGTTTAGTATTACAGGTAGTCGCGGAGGATGTGGAGAACGAGAACACATCAGAAGTAGGTATCCATTTTAAACCTAAAACCTTCAGTGTGTCATCATCATCTGTGAACTCGATCACCGCACGATACGACTCCGGCAAGTGAGCGAGAAGTACCGGTGAGTTGCTCGCCCATTTGACGAGATCAAATCCGCCGACCTTGAATAAAGCGAGCAGCTCGTCCGCTAAACGAATACCATCTTCGACAGAGGGTACAGAAGTGGTTAAATCATCCATGTACAGTTCTCTCATGGCGACATCTGCCGCGAGAGGAAAGCGCTTGCGATAGTCCTCCGCCAATTGACGGACGGTACAGATCGCCAAAAATGGACTCAAGCGCAGGCCGAAAGCCACAGAGTTAAATTGAAAAATACGAATACTCTCGGTATCATTAAAGCGATATAATATTTTTTGATATTTACGATCGTCCTCTGACAATGAAATTCGAAGATACATTTGACGTATATCAGCGGTTATTGCGACCTTAAAATATCTAAAATTAAGCAAAAGCGAAAATAAGTCTGCCTGCAAATTAGGCCCTGTATGCAACAAGTCGTTGAGCGACTTGCCGCTATCCGTTTTAGCGCTTGCATCTAAAACAATACGGGTTTTTTTTGTCGACTTGTCAGGCCGTACAACAGCGTGGTGCGGGATGAAGTAGCCTTCATTTATAGCGGACAAAGAATAAGGTATTTCCGAAAGATAACCCTTACCTATATAATCATTAATTACGTCGTTATACGCTTGACGTAATGCGGGAAGCGAATTTAACTTGCGCTCTAGCGCAGAAAATCTACGCTGAGCGTGAATGAAGGAGTTACCTAAAGACTTAGGTTCACATTTAAAAGGTAACGACACAATATATCGCCCACATGAATTTCGTGAAACGGTCGATTTATAAAAATCTTCACACTCTTGATATTCCGGGCTTTTTTTGTTAGCAGTAGGTACTTCCTCTATTTCCCAGAATTTTAAAATTATATTATTTAAGTTGTCTACTAATGGGCCGAAGGACCAGGCTACACTGTCATGTTTATTGACAGAAGGTACCTCACCCATGACAATGTAGCCAAGCGTGGTTTCTAAAGCATGAGGTATGAAGCGAGCATTGACCGCAGAATCAGCTGATTGAGAGATAGATGCTGGTATAACCTTTTTTCCGAGCAAAACAAATGCGAACATTTGCGTACCAAGAATCGCGTCTATGTTCCCAGGTACATCCCAGCATTCATCTGCCAGCGGTAAACTCTTGAAATGATCCATCACGGACCTTTGTACCGCGCGAACAGGTAACGGATCAGCTATATGATCAATCACTAACATTGTCAATTCGTATTGAGCGTCACTTACGCGCGATTGTATTGTAAGCGACACGTATCCCTTAATGGGAGTGGAAACTGTACCTACTGATTTTAAAGATGAGTTAACAAGCGGTTGAATATTTAGTTTTAATTTTCTACAACATGCGAGAGTGATAAGGTTATTTTGAGAACCACTGTCTACTAAACACCTTATGACAAAGCGTTTTCCATTTATCGGAACATAAACTTGTGCCGTTGGTAAAACCACTGATGTATTCAACTGGTCACAAGGTACATTTGTATTATTACGCGACGTCAACGCGATCGAATTGGTAGAATTAGTACATTCTTTCAACTCGGCACACGAACATGTCACGACCGGCGGTGGCGCGGCTGTGTTTACATGCATACACACTGACTGGGCTCCGCTATTCGGTGCGCTTGCACCCGACAAGGTCGAGGCTCCTAACGTATTAGGTTGAGATTGTTGTGGAATTAACTCGCGATTATTAAAATGCAGCAATGAATGATGCTTTTTGTTACAATGTTTACGTTTACTACTAAAACAATTGATGCACATTTTATTATTTTTAATGAACTTAAAGCGATCTATCACACCCAATTTTTTGAATTCTGAACACTCGTATAAATGAGTATGTTGCGAGTTTTTACAAAAAATACAAGAGGGTATATTACTAACCTCCTTTTCTGTTACTGCAAAACTATGCGAAGTTTTTGATGCAGAAGAACGCGATCGATTTTGTAAATTATTCCCCTGATTATTTTGAGGTGATGGGTTCTGACGAGCAACAGTTGTTCGTTCAAGAACCTTTATGTGATGCCGTACGAAATTTACTAAATCATCACTTGTGGGTACATCTTTGTCGCGGACGGATAACTCGAAACTTTGTAGTACTTGCGAATCTAACTTTTTTAAAACAAGATGAGTAAATATGAAATCGGATAAATCGCTAATGTCTAACTGTCTTAACGCGGACCAAGATGAATGGACCTTTTCAATCAAATTATTTAATTGACCGGGTGAACCCGAGGTCGGTTTTATGTCGAGTATATTATTTAAATACATAGACCCTAGTAACCTTTTGTCCTGGTATTTTGTCACCAACGAATTCCATATCGTAAGATAGTTAGACTCATTAGGAACTATTCCCGCGAATACATTTTTAGCGCTACCATTTAATTTGCTTACTAAATACTGTACACGCTGATCATTAGTTAGATTTTTATTGTCATGAACATTAGTTTTGAAGCATTGGTAAAAGAGTGGCCGACTTTCCGGCTGGCCAGAAAAACTTATTAATTCCAATGGCGGTAAGCGGCAAAAATAAGATTCGCCCGCGGGCTTATCTACCTTCGCGCGGTTAGATTCTAATAAGGTATTACGTTTATATTGAATTTCTGAAAATAATGTTTCGAAAGAGCTCCAATTACTAAAACATATTTTACAATCAGGGTCTATTTCTAATAATAACGCATTATGTTGATCACAAAGATCGTTAAAGTTATTATATAATTTTTCGATATTCGAAGAAGCGGCTAGAAATTCTTGTTTACTTCTAGTATCAATATTTGATGGAATAATTTTCTTTGCAATCTTGAATAAGTCATTGATTTTTTCGAAAATAGTTTCTTTTTTTGCAATGATCATTTTCAATTTTGCTTCCGACGCCATTTTGTGGCGTCCCTAAGTTCCCGTTGTTCGAGTTAAAACTTATAGAAAATGCGCTAGCTATGGATTATTGAACAAGTAAATCCGATTATTACTAGTCAAAAACGTTAAATTGAATAGATCGGACTTATTATCCACTCGCTACGTCGATAAGTCACTCGAAGCACGGCACGATACACGTACGTGACTTCTTCGTTATGTTAAAGATGCGTAGGTAATTTACTCGAACAAAGCACAGTTATAAACGTAATTATGTAAGGAATACTTAGGTAGGGAGATAGGGATTATATTATAAGGTATGTACTGGCTCAATCCGGCTCGAAGGACCAAAATTATGGTGATGCGATGCGGTAGTCAGAAAAGAAATGCGGGGCGAACTTAGCAATAATGCGGGAGAATTATATATGAGCGGGCGAGGTAATATGGTATGCCGAAACCCAATCAGACAAGCTAAGGAAAGCAAATCCACTCACCTGCAGTGCCGCCACGAGGTCCTGAAGAATGCTTCTTGGAGACACTTGAAGCAGCGTGCACAAGCGATAGATATTCACGTCCAGTTAAGCGGGTTTTTGAGTTATAATAGCGGCAGGTTGCGAGCATGCAAGCGAAGTTTAGCGGTTTTTATTGGCACGAAAGACAAATATGGCGGCGCGTCGGAGCAGTTTCTTGAGCAACGTGGATGCGGAGCGGCGATCGACAAACGAATGAATGGCCGCCGGACATGGCGGTCACACACGCGAATGATGAGTGAATGCAATCCCAACACTCGCTGACCGAGTAATTCGGCGCAACCAGACTTGTTAGGAGACTATGTAGAGAAATAAATATTTTTTTGAACTATAATCACCGTGTTTAATATTCATTATCATTACTTTTTGATCACCCCTCGTAAGTTGGAGGTAAATTTTTTATCAAAGCGTTCGCCTCGTCGCGTCGGGGGTGGCTATGAAAACGCCAAACAGACTAAGCTTATACCCTGCAATAAGGAATGTTTACTATTGTAGAAAGGCTAGCTAGCAGCTGTTAATTTCCTATTTTCATCAGCCGTCCCCCGACGAGACGACGCTTTAATAATATCTACACCTTATATTAAACTTAAAGTGGCAATGCATAATATCTTTTTTAACTTTTTACAGGTTTTTGTTTGTATCGGGGTTTTTTTATAATTTAACTTTTGAAAATAGCAGATATTATAATTTATGTGCTATTATTTTTACTATTGATGTGTTGTTTAACTTATTTCTTGACATTGACATATTAATAATTTCATACCTGGTTTAATTCCAGATTCGTCAGACGATAGCTCAAAGACATTTCTAGAGAGTTATATAAGGTTGACAGGACAGGACAAAGGGTTCAACAATGATGAAATTAGGGAAGAGGTATTGGTTGTAATAGCGGCTGGTACCGACACATCGGCAGTCGGAACTTCATTCACAACCCTCATGCTTGCCAGACATCCAGACGTACAGGAGAAAGTTTATGAAGAGTAAGTAACATTACAAAGTATTATTATTATCAGCCTTTAATGTTCCACTGTAGGTCAAAGGTCTCCCTTTCCTCCTTCGATTTATCTATTTTTACCCTACTACGCGACGCAAAAGAGGGTAAAATGTTTATTATCAGCCTATGTTTGTATGTTCCTTTGTGGCGATCTAGAGACCAAACGCGTAGGCCCATTTAGATGAGTCTTGGGTCATATGGCGACAACCAGACGCCATAGTGAAAAAGAAAAATGAAAGTCGACGAACTATGTATATCATTTGGGGTATCATTGAATAGGTCTTTGAAAATCATAGTCATTTTTTTTATCATTTTTTATTTTGTATGACCATTTAGAGTTGAGATTTAAAGTTGGTTAGCAACCATTCTTACATAGAGGACATCGTCGGAAATCGCCCTAGGACTTTGACTAGGACAAACTTTTGACGTACTTAATAATTGTAAATCTTTATTTTATTTTTAAATCATAAAACTATTTAAGGTAAATGCAGGTATTAACGACCCTCCTAAGACAATTTTAAAATCAACCATATTTTTTTAGTATACTGGTTCCTCTAAAGATTAATAGTTTTATTTTATATGCTAGTGTTATGTATAAAAAATGTATTTACTGAATCAAATACATTTAAATAAAGGATTATCTTGTAAAAAATAATTTACAATGTGACTTAGTCGATTGTTGCAATTACCGACCCATAAAAACGGCTGTGAAGCTATTAACGATTTTTATGCAGCTATTCCCGATCGTATATGAGAGGTGGCTTTTTTCCAGCAATGGAATGTATATAAGCTAGTGATGATGATGATTACCGATCTTAATAAAATAAAACAAAATAAAAATGCAAATACTTATTCTTATTTTTTTATTATCGTTATTTTTAATAAAACAAATTAGTACTTCTTAGTAATACCTATGAACTAAATAATTATAAACTTTTAAATTAATCAACATAATACTATTAATACACATATATATTTTAATTTAAGGATTTCAAACTCTAGGATATTTCCTTATGCTATTGAGATCATAATCATTTTTTGAAAATTATAATATTAATCATCACAGTCATTGGTTCACCTCTTTTTAGAAATAAATTGCAACTAATTAGTTACATATATGATTTGGTACAACTGGTGCTTACAATCGAAACATTAAAGTCACTTAAAAAATACATTCATCATCAGACTCACTGCTATATAAGACTCGACGTTTAACTGTCTCTCTTGCAGAGTCTGACTCTAATAGACGTACGGTAGTTTCTGTTTCAAAAGAATCTCTATCATTAATTAAAGTACTATTAGAATGTTCATGTCCTTTTTTAGATTCATTTTCTAACTCACTGTTACAAAGCACGCGACGCTTTGCTGCTTCCTTTGGAAGTAAATTAAAATCGGATTCACTATCTGATTGATATTTACTAGGTCCTGCTACAGGAGAATCTTCTTTGTTAACCGCATTCACTTTTTAATAGGTTTTTTCTTCTTTAAGGTCGTTGTTTTCTTCAATAATTCTTTTTGTTCCCTTTTTTCTAAGATTTCTTGTTTTCTTTTCTTTTTATTATTTTCTTTGTCTTCTTTTACTTTTCGCCGCTTTTGTGGCTCCATACTTCTGGAAAAAAATATAATTGTATGTTTTATGTTGCTTTAGCCAATAAGTAGCATTTATTAATAGGTACCTATTATGTCATAAAAGTAGGTGAGAAACTAAATAATCTATATACGATCGGTAATAGCTTCTTATAGTTGCTATTGCCGACCCTCATGGGTCGGTAATAAAGTATGTAAGTATAAACATAAATTGTATTACCGACTCATAAAAAAAATATTATTTTAAGTAAATTGACCTTCTGACTATAAAATAGATTATAATTGATTAATATCACAAAAAAATATGAACAATAAATCATTGTTTTTGTGTTTAAAACAGTATGCATTACTGTTTTAAACACAAAAACAATGATTTATTACTGTAACTATTCTATATCGATCCTCGAAAAATATCATAACTTTGGTTAAATTGACAACGCTAAAAGCTAAAAACTAGACAAAAAAGTTTAGTCGCTAATAGATTTTTATAAAGACTGATAGCTTAGATTTAAACTGGTCCATAAAAATACTTGTGTTAGTGTGATATAATAACATAAAAGAAATATAAAACGAAAAGTGTCGTTGCTGCCATTGCCGACTTATGGGTCGTTGATAGCTGCAACGACTAAAACTGATGAAGCTAACACCATCCCATTTTAATTTAAAGTTTTATCGTTTCAAATTACTTTTTATTAATAAAATGTCGTAAGAAATCAAGAGTTGACACTTAAATGAATACATTTAGTAATATAAGATAAAGTATAGACGTCATTTGTTTGTATAAATGTCTTAAATAGAAAAGTCACGTACTTACTTGAAGGAACAAGGGAACAGTACGACACGTTCTGCGTCCACGCTGCCCCGCAGTAACTGACGTATTTTATCTCTTTTTTGCACAGCTACTCACACTAACGAAAAAGTATACGATACTCAAGGAATAACCGCGTGTGTAACTTTGCCTACCTATAGCTAGAATAGTTCTGGAAACGTAAAGATTTCGAATTACTTTTATAGGTCGGTAATAACTACAGATTTTCGATGGGCCGTTGATAGCTGCGTTTACCTTACACCATGTACAAAATTATATTACTACTTAACTAACTGTATATACAAATAAATACAAAAACAAGGAATTTTAGGCGTCCAAGTACTCGTCCGCATCGCTGTCGTCCGGAAACGTGCCCAGAAGACTGGCAGCATTGCCACGTTGAATGGCAATGCTAATTCTTTGACCAAAGAAAGAGCCAGCCCTCTGGTCATGTGAAGTGTCGATCAGTCGGCGAGAAATTTCCTTAAAAAGAAGACGCGCACTCGGGCCTCATGACCCGAGCGTTTCGACCCCAAACGGCTCAAAACTGTAGTTACCTATAAGGTTACAATATTTGCGCCGCTTGAGGGTATCAGCAGCCGCCGCAGCGGTGCCAGCGCAGCACGCCGAGCTTGGAACATGACATGGCGCAAGGGTGTCGACACAGGTTGCGTCCCACACCAGAGGCCTACCCACCTTCCAAGGCAACAACGTCATGCCGTCTGGTCTCTTGCCATCGTCACGTACCAAGCCGAAGAAGCGACGAATAATATCGTTGATGCTGGCGTGCCGTGCTATGCGACCTGCACTCCTGAAGCAGGACAGGCCATGGTGCCCGAGACTGTCGACAGCTTCACCGCAGTGACACCGATGCGGAGCAACACAAGGAGCGCCTAAGCGGAGACACGTAGCGAGCCGAAACGATGTGTCATCCATCATAGTGCCTATGGTGGATGACGGTAGCGCCTGAAGCCACAAGCCTGACTCCCATTCTCCCACAGCCAGTAGACGGGCACGCTCAACAGTATTAAATGACGTGTTTACTAAGGTATTCCGTATAATACTGCAGAGCGGCACATCCCACCGTTTCTGGGAGGATTTGTCGGGGTTGTCGGGCAAATCCGTATTGGGACAAGCCATTTTCCAAGCGTACAGTAAACGCTCAAAAGTCCATAAGCGTGCTAAGGATTTCATTGCTATGAACTGTGCGTGTGCCTGTGTGAGCGATGTCTCACTCAACATTCCGCAGATAACACACACTAATGAATTGTCGCATGTCGTCGTACTACGCGAAATAACATTATATTTCTGTTGCGTTTAGAATACGCGTCATAGTGGCGACCTGTTCTTACCATTGCATTGCTAAAATTCGCATAAACATAACATGTGCTGGTAGCTGTTTGGGCTAAGCAATGGTTTCACGATCAATGAAGTCTGAGTTCGAATCTTAATCACAATGTGGGACTGTTTTTTGTTTCTATGGAACCATAATAATATATTTGTACTATTTTAAGCAAAAACTTGTTAGATGTTTTAAATGTTCATTTATTATTTATTTTTATAAGAAGTTAAATATTAGTTATTGTATTATTATTTAACTATTTATGTGATTTTTAATTTATCTTTTCGGTGTTGGAAGGTTGAAATAAAAAAGTCGTGCTGAATGGTAACAAAAATGTTTATTCGTTTTATTTACTTATTTATAAAATTAACAAACTTAAGAGAATTGTGACGTTACATTCCTACTAGATAAAAGAAGTTTTTTTGTAACCGTTCATAGGATTTTTTGTTGTATACCCACTTAGTCAATTCATAATAACATAACAAAGAAAGGATATTCTAATAACACATATATAATTGTCAATACAAAGATATGGGTATCTGGGTCAGCAGAGTTTATTCAAAACTAGTCTATGATTTAGACGTTATGAACATGTTTTTTTAATGTAACGTCATTCACTATGAATGTATCGAGGTTATAGCTTAAGTGTTCATTTTCTTGACGAAAAGAAGATTGAAACTAAACCTCAATTTAAGATCATTAAATAATTACGAATATGTCAATATTACTAAATATTCAGCTACACCGTCTAATTAAAAAAAAAAACATCCAGGTATTAATATTTTGTATAACCCCCATTATTTTCAATACAGTCAAGTAGACGTTTGCGCATGGACCCTACAATATTACCACATATTTCGGTTCCTCTTAAATTTTCCCATACCTCCATGCAATGGATTTTTAATTGTTCTATACACCTTTCATCCCGTGACTCCCACCTTTGGACCATCAAACCCCATAGATTTTCTATGGGGTTGAGATCGGGTGATCGCGCTGGCCATGGAACAAAAATTATCTCCGGGTGAGTTTGAAACCACTCACGCACACTGCTCGCCCGGTGAATAGGACAATTGTCCTGCACAAATGTTATATGTGTCAACTCATCAGCTGGGTAAATGTTGCGCACAGTAGGTAACATGACATCGTCTAATACTTCTACATAAGTAGAACTGTTGGCGCGTGGAGGAATAAAAGTCAGTTCTCCTGGCCCTGCTGCACTCATCCATCCCCACACATTAATCGTAATTCGACCTGAGTCTGTATTAGGAATTACGTTTTTATCACACCAGCGAGTGTTATCCTTGCGCCATAAATGAAGCCTACCCTTTTGACTAGACTTAAATGTCTTTTCATCTGAAAATATGGTAGTAAGATTACTATGGACTAAGATTTTGACTGGAAGTCAAAATCTAAATAATCCCGTGCGAAACGTAATCGTTCTTGTTTATGTCTTTCTGTCAAGAAGGGCTTTTTAGCTGGTCTTCTATGATGTAAGCCTTCAGCGTGGAGAGCACGGCGAACAGTTTGCAATGAGGTATCGAATAATTCCGCAAAATGTCTCGTTGGTTTGAAACCATTTGATTCATACTCGCCCACCATATGACGTCGCTGCGCCTCGCTAATAAGCGACGGCCTTCCACTTCGCTGTCGACTAGCAAGGCTACCCTCTTCCTCAAATCTTTTGATCCAGAGACTTACAGTATTCCTCTAAAACAAAAAAAAAAGTAATATTAGGCTATAACAAAATACTAAAGAGACTCAACTTTTATATACTATAGACTTTATATATATAATAAAATACAAAATACTCTGCATTTAAAAATCCAATAATAAACACAAATTATTTATTTTATAGACCTCATGATGGATTTAAAAAACAATAAAAAGAATTAATCCATATGTCACCAAATAATCTTAGGTATAAATTTCAAATAAAAGATACAATTCAATACTCACATTCAGTCCAGTTTCATTAGATATTTGTGTTCTATTAAGACCACTTTTATGCAGCGCAATAATAGTCGCCCTCGTCTCAATATTAATATATGCCTGCATTTTGAGAATAACCGCTAACCGCTATCTATTAAACCACACGTCACTAACCAACAACTACAACCAACCGACAACGTTCATTCCGATCAAGTTAAATATTCCTAAAACTCATGTCTACCTCACAGAAATCGAAATTATTTATTTAGTTTTCTATGATCTACCTTTCTAACTTTACAAAATGAGTGACCAAGCGAACAAGATAAAGAATATTATATTTCTGTCCCATTACTTCCAATCAAGTAAAAACTTACAAAAAGTCAAGTACTGCGTGAGATTTGAACTCACGGCTCACTGATTCACGCATCTATCTGCACGCGCTTAACCGCTAGGTCATCTTTACACATGTTATAACTTTGAAATTATGAACTACAATCAGTTGTTGACGACAATAATTATGCATGTTTATATTCTTGGAAATAGAAGGTCTTAAGTCAAACTAAACGCCAAGCTATAGCTTTGTGAGTTTGCTTATCGACTTTTGGTCGCGACTGTACCTCAAAATCATCCAGTGCGGAAGATAAAATTTTCCTGGTTAATTTATCGGTACTGTGAACCGAGGAGAGGAAGGCCGGTAAACTTATACTTGAAATTTTGCTGACACCGAGACCACCCAGGCTAATAGGAAGTGTAGCTTGCTGCCACGCTCGGTCGTCCAGAGCCACATTTAGGATAGAAGTTAGTGTGTTTCTAATAATTTGGTCGACTTTTTCTAAAAGTTGTGGATGCTTCCACAGATGGGAAGAGCGAAGGCTATATGTGAATTTTGGTCCAAAGCAACAGTATCGAATGAGAGTGAAGGCCGAATGAATATTAAATTTTGAAAAGTCTTTCCGAGACATCATGAAAATTTTGAATTTTCTCCTCAATAAAAGTTGGAAAGGATTCGTCAAAAATTGGGGACCCCAGGAGGTGAAGAGAGTTTCTTTCCGCAATTTTGATATTTGGTGCTATTTTATTAAATTTTGCTATGTTAGTCTGTCTGTCAGTATTTTGGGGAAGATAAATTTCACATTTTGAAAGGTTTAGGTCAAGGCCAATGGAGCTAAATTTTTCTTTTAATAAAGCTAATCTTTTAAGAGTGTGTCTACATCCCCTCCTAGGGTTCCGTCATCCAAATACCGGGATGTGTAGGCATCCACTAAAGAACGATTTTTGGAAATTCCACAAGGTAAGATTGTATGAAAGTCCGTCAGTTTTGAAGTTAGGATCTTCAAATGTTGTGTTTAGGCTGACGATAGAAAATTATTTTTTGCGTATTTGATAATTCCACCCCTGAAGGAGTGAAAAGGGGCAAAAATCACAAAATTTATTATTTAGGCTTATGGTTGGAAACTAACGCAACGTAGTTATCGGTGTTGTTGGAATTTCAACCCTTTAGAGGGTGAAAAGGGGGATGAAATGTTGTAATTAATTTGTGTGTTAACAAAATTTTGTATTCAAGTAAAAATATTATACACGTGTATCGTGTTATTACTAAGCTTCTACTGCCGCCCGTCATACACACACACACAGCCACAGCCTAAACCACTAGTCCTAGAGACATGTTTGGAGGCTGTGTTATTTATATAAAGTAGGTATGTGGATATCTAAGAAAGGGTTTTTATAAATTCCACCCCTAAGGGGGTAAAATAGGGGAAGAAAGATTCTATGAAGAATCTTATTACTCGAGTAACTAGACTTGAAACTTGACCCGAATACTGATCTTAGTAGATTATAAAGTTTAATATTTTTAGTTTTCCTAAATTCCTAAGGTAGATTGTGGCGTGTCAAAGTTTGTATGAAGGATATTTAACGCGCAGTCCGATTAACTCGAAGCTCAGTATTTATACTCGAGACCAAATAAAAATAAAAAAAATAATGTGTAACCGGGGTTTTCGAAAATCAACCCCTAATGGGGTGAAAAAGGGTAATCAATTTTATAGGCAGGATTTTACTGCGGGGCTTGATTAACTCAAAAGTTGGTATAAGTAATCTTTCAGTCGAATTATGAAAATATCAACCCCTGCGGGCACACAGGGGTGGAATTTTGAAAAATCGTTTGGATTTGGAAAACAGGGAACACAGTTTATTTGAAAAATCTTATTCATTTGGTTGATTACGTTGAAACATGGGACAAATACTTGCCTAAGTAATAAAGTTTGTCATTATCAGTTTTCAAAACTACCCCACAAGGGGATAGAGGGATAGGGGGGGAGGGGGTTGAGGGATGTTAAAAATTGTATGGAAGAATTTTAAAGCGCGATCAGCTCTAAACTCAGTATTATACTTTCGACAGAAAATAAACAATAATAAATTTTTGGGTTTTTCGAAAGTTGATACCTGAAGGGGAAAAACGGGGTAATTCAATTTTGAAGGGTAGGATTATACTGCATGGCTTTATTAACTCAAAAAATGGTATAAATAATCTTTGAGTCAAGTTATGGAAACTTCCCAAACGAGTTTTAAATATTCTACCCCTGTGTGTGTGAAAAGAGTCACAACAGTTAACAACAGTTTATAATTGTGAACAATCTTATTTCTTTGTTTAATAAACTTGAAAATTGACACAGTAAATAATACAGATTGACACTAAGCTTTTTAAAACAACTCCTCACATTGGATTTAGGGGGTGTCAAAGTGAATAAGGAAAAATTTTGTTGTACAAAAACTAAAAGTATTACCCAAACACTTCCCACTTCCCTTATTTCCACACTACCCCAGCACCTCCCTGACCCCACCCCCTGCATATCAGCGACGCGACGCCGCCTCGACTCTAGCTCGTGTGAGCGACGCGCCTAAGTCAACTTGAATCCATCTTTTTAAAGTACACTTTTTGCGCAGTCGAGTTTTTTGATTTTTTAAATTTGCTTTTTTTCTGTACGAGTATGTGGCCAATCTTAAAGAAATGAGTTCGTTCCGCCACCTCCTCGCGGGCCTGCCGCGTTTCCTTTTGTTGCTGTTTGAGATCCACTGTGTGGGGTTATATTAGCCCATAGCTTCTCTGCAATGCGATAGATGTGGCCTGCTCACTTGCTCAGTTCCAATTAAAATTATCACTTGAGTTTCGGAACACAATATCGAGTTCCTCACGCGATCAGTGAGTTTACTCCTAGGATACTGCATTCCAGTGTTCGCTGACAGATTTCACATTAGACAAGTACTTATAGGTATTTTTTTTAAATAATTTTTAGGTTGCAAGAAGTGTTTGGTGACTCAGACCGGCCGCCAACTTTTGATGACTTGCCTCGTCTCAAGTACCTGGACGCGGTGATCCGGGAGACTCTGCGGCTGTATCCACCTGTGCCTGTTATAATCAGGAAAGTCGAGACGGATATTTCATTACGTAAGTATTTGGTGGTTATTGACAAAGTGTCAGTTTACTTTTAACACTCGCTGCCGGCCCCGCTAATATGCGGAGTAGCACCGCTCGGTTTCTATGAATTAATACGCGCCCGGCGCTGCGCTTGGCAACACGTTTGTAGGCTGGCACTGAACCTGTTAAGACGAAAATAATTGCCTATTTCATCACTTACCTACTTACTTGCTAGTGATAAAAACTCTTTTAGAAAAAAAAAAAAACATCGTCTTCAAAAAGAAATTAAATCAAAATTATGAAATAATTTTGATTTCTGAATCTGATCTAATCTAATCTGTATTTTAATTTTTGCCACCGACTTCCAAAATTAAAATTATTTCATAATTTTGAGTTGATTTATTTTTGAAGTCGATTTAATTTTTTAAATTATTTTTTATTTCGTAATTTTTAGTTTTTAGTAAAAACTGGAATATTTATTTGTAATAACTAGTTAATAGTTTTGTTATAAATAGAACTAGAATTTGACAAAGGTTATGAAATGTTTTCCCTTTGACATCACACCCATAGCTCGTATCAATAAGCCAGGTCGTCACACTTACACGTTGAAAGCTAGGTCATCCTAACTATTGTCATTACTGAGGACCAGTAAGCGCTTACCTGGTCATCATCAGACTTCAGAAATTATCATGTGGTAGCACCCTTGCTCAATTAGATAAATGTTGAAAGCTAGGTCATCCTAACTATTGCCATTACTGAGGACCAATAAGCACTTACCTGGTCATCATCAGACTTCAGAAAGTATCATGTAGTAGCACCCGTGCTCAATTAGATAAATGTTGAAAGCTAGGTCATCCTAACTATTTCCATTACTGAGGACCAATAAGCACTTACCTGGTAATCATCAGACCTTCAGAAAGTATCATGTAGTAGCACCCATGCTCAATTAGATAAATGTTGAAAGCTAGGTCATCCCAACTATTTCCATTACTGAGGACCAATAAGCACTTACCTGGTCATCTTCCATTATCTTGAAAACTACTAAACCGATTTTGATGAAACTTTCTCTGTACCCTAAGATGGAGTAAATGTAAACCAACGAAAAATGAATGGTCACGATCCGAATAATAGTTTCGGAGATATGCGTGGACAAACATACATCCATACAAACATACGTCTATAAAATTTTGTATATTTGCTTGGAAGCTCTGATCATCATATGTGAATATCTCGCAGATCCAATAATATTACATACATAAGTATCGAATCGATAAATCCTTTTGAAGTCGTTAAAAAAAGACAACTGACTTAAAAAAAAAACACTGCAGTGTCTTTGAATCTGAATTTCAGTTTTTTGCCACCGACTTCTGAAATTAAAGTTATTTTTCACTTTATAGTGTTTTTTTTTTTGGAAGTCTTGTTTTTTTTTATGTAAAAAAGTTTTTATTTTTCACTTTTTAGTGGGTCAGTTTGTAATTTATACTGCTCATCAGCTTTTACAAAATATTGCTTTTCCCGATGCAGAGACGTTAACTGTTGAGGAGTTCTCCTAGTAAGAACCAGGATAATCATGTATTTACTCATAAATCAACATTAAAATTGCTATTATAGACAATATTGTCAATTATTATGAGTAAATACCAAAATAACTGTAAAAAATAGCATAACGATCTAGGGAGTGTATTAAAAGAAGTTGTAATTTGTTTTAAATGTATTAAAGTAATCACGATAAACCTGTAGAAATGCGACGTTGCCAGCCCGCACGGAATAACCGCTCTCCTATGACACGGACAAGAGCTAACGCACGGTCACTGTCGAACTGCATAGAAAAAAAAAAAACGAAGCACGATGACACAACGCTTGTAATTTATTGCAAAATGGTAACAACCAGTTCTGAGAAATATGTTCAAGATTAATACTCGTATAATATGTATATACAGGCTGGAAAAAAATCAATAGGCCCTCAAGGGAAACCATTTTAAATCCTTAAGGTAGATTGTTTTACTTAAAGGAAACATTCCTTTATTATAAGAAGACACAAAACTGCATTTACTGATTTCTTCGACAAGTTTACCTAAACCGGGAATCGATCCTGTTAAAAATTAAAAAAATAAAATAAACACCCGCTATTTTATTTCACTAGTCGATAGTAGGATATTATTGGGCATTCTACCCCACCTTCCGTTCCATCGGCTCACTCCGTTCGCCTCGTCACTCTCGGTGGAGTATAATGCCCAATAATATAAATGAAATCCACTGGTTCGGCGCCTATTCCACCCGATGGAATGATCATCTCCGTCACTCTCGGTGCAGTAAAATGTCTAATACTGGTTCGGCGCCTATTCCACCCGATGAAACGGAAGGTGGAGTATGAATTCCTACATAGTGCAGTAAAATACTGGTTCGGCGCCTATTCCACACCAAAAGTGCGCACCGTGACTTACAGCTTAGTACGGCCGTTATTCTAAGTGCGTACGATGTGGCTATGTAGCCCCCTAGTTATCCTAACGCCCTAGCCTACCATACAAACCACACCAAACGTAGGTTACGTTGGTTTTACGTGAGGGAAGTCTGTTACCAGGAGACCTACGGGAACAGACGGAACTTGGGTAGGAATAGGGGTTTGTGTACGTCGTGCAATGTACACAGGAAATGGTTTTCTCACCGCCGATCCCACAGACTCATAGGATCGATGACGGCTAAAGGTGTCTTGGCCACAGTGAGAGGAACACTTTATTTCTAAAACTCAATATTAACTTACCGCGTTACCGTTATTTTAATTAAGTCATTCAGTCGACACTAGTTTACTTATTAACAAATAAGGGTGCTCGCTACTTGAACTGGTAGCCTAAAATTCAGGACAGATTGTCTCATGTCTCTCCACAAAATTAGAGGTAGCTCATAACCTTAATAGGCTACACACTTACTCCGCTTAAGTGACCAGATTGGCTCGAGGATCATCTGAACTTTAAGTTACCCTACATTAAACTAAAATCCAGGACAGATTGTCTCATGTCTCTCCACAAAAGTAAGAAATAGTGCATACCCGGAGGCACCCACACATTCTATTTTCTGTGACCAGATTGGCTCGAGGACATCCAAATTTTAATTTAATTAATTCAAACAGAGAGCACTACCTTGCTCCACTTCACTACTAACTGTTACTAACTAACAATATATCGCTTTGTAATCGACACCAGCAGTTAGCAAGGTACCTTTACACTCGACGATACCCGCGCCGTTCTCAGTTGCGAACCGCCTGACGGCAGCGTCGGAAACCGTGGTCAGTTAGTCAGCCTAATAAAAACAAGTAATAGGTGTATGCTGCGTGTGCAACACGTTTTCACAGTCGTTCTCAAAACAGTACACACGTATTGTCCGGCGTCACCGCACCGTTCCTTATCCTGAACGCTTTCATCAGACAGTTGTAACCACGTAGTGTAAATGGTACTTTATATGTGCAAGGCTGCAATCTTGCAACATGCAGTCTAAGCAGTTTTGAACTTCATTGCATCTTGAGTAGGTATGTGTGTGTGTTAAAAGAATTATAATGTTGAATGTAACATGATCGTCGTTCACGTTGTAGTATTTAATTAAATTTAGGTTTATACAGAATTGTCTAGGTACTTCACATACCTACTATGTCTTACCTAGATTTGTTGTAATCTAGTTTATATAAACTATAATAAAATAATACTTATACCTTCTTATTCTTAATAAATCTTCACTGAATTCGTCTTTTATAGAACTTCCTAAATATTGTTTTCGTATTTATATTTGAAGTTTGTAATCGCTTCTAATTTATTGTGTTTCATTCTTCTAGGTAATAAGATTATATAATCTTATTTATATGAATATTTATATGATATATTTTTTATCAAGTACAACATGTATTATTGGTTGAACCATTACCCACTTCGATCGAGTGCGATTTTAACTTAGATAAAAGAGAACCCTGTGCACAACAAGATTATTTGGGAGCATTATAATAGTACCTATGCTAAAGTTAAACTAAAGTTATTATCGATAAATTAGACAACTATAAAACCATAACTCAGACATGTGTGTTCGATTCCCACACGATACAGTTTCTTGGATTCTTTAATTGTGGGTTTAAGTGATTATTTAATAATACGAATTAAAATTTTATTTGTGAGTATTTTTAAATGAACTTATTCCACAGTAGTATTTTTATGTGATTATAATATTAGTCCCGAGTTTAACTGCAACTTAACAATAACAACCACACGGATTGGTTTGTGCGTATTACAAAATGGTTTATTATCAAAATAGTTACGATTATTTTCAACTACCTACTTACTTCTTGAGTCAACTATGCTCACAAAATTTACTTTCAACGACGCGATCTACCTACGAGTTTCACCTCTCGCATAAACGTAATTGTGATGATAAAAATTCTCAACAAACATACATCAATTATTCAATTAATTATACATATTAATTCAGTATTGAGTCATAAAGAATAACAGGGATCGGGTTCACTTTGTCGGCTTTATTTTGCGGTTCTCATGAACAAATTGCAATTTAGCGAAATTGGTATGCGATCAATATGGTTCAATATGACATAAACGACATATTTTTTTATACAACTGTAAGACATGTACTTAGAGTTTAAAATTGAAACGATCTATTTTATGCTTAAATTGTATTTTTTGTGAATATAAACGAATTAATTTCAATCAATAAATTACATTCGCTCCAGAATCTTCAAAGTGACAAGTAGTACTAGCAGTACTTTAAAATCAACTTTAAAACATGTAAGTGAGTACTTCTTAATTTTAAATTTGTAGTCATAATGCACAGCTACGGACCTGGTTTTTGCCTGCCGGCTGTTGTAATTAACATGTTATATCTATCCATCGTGATTGCTACTCAGCTACGGACCTGGTTTTTGCCTGCCGGCTGTTGTAATTATCATGTTCTATCTATCCATAGTGACTGTTACTTAGCTACGGACCTGGTTTCTGCCTGCCGGCTGATGTAACTGTTCTCATCCTGTTATAAATTGATTATTGTATCTCAAAAAAAGACCTTAAACGGTTATTTGTTTTGTTATATAAAATATTAAGTACTTTTTATCTTGTGTATTAGGTCTGACTCCGACGTTTCCCGTGTGTCCGACTACATAAAGAGCCCGCCGACTGCTACAAAGGTCGTGCCGAGCAAGAGCCAGCCTACGAAAAAAACAACAAAGCGCAAAGCTTCCTCGGTCGAGGAATTAGGATCAAGGTAGTTTATGACTATTTTTATTTTCTAATTTATTACTTTCACATATTCTAATATAAAGTAGATTTCAATAGAGAACTTTGATTTGCAAAAATAATTTTAAGTACATACTTATTTTTCTCTCATCATAAGTTTGTATCTAGAAAAGTGTTTCTTCTAGATTATTAAAATAAAATTTAATTTGTTTACAGTAACAAGAAACCAGGGAGCACCGATCTTTTCGGTTTGGAAGACTTAGATGGCCTTCCTCCGCAGTCGGAGTTAGGTTCATCCTTGCTGTCCCGCGTCGCCAACGGGAAGGTACGACGGACAGCGGTTCTAAGGGGTGCCTTCTTTGTGGAACTGAAGGTGTACCATAAAGAAGACATCATCTCCACTGCTCCTGAGGAGCGTTGGAAGAAGTCCCAAGTTGCATTAAAACTGCAATTGGATAAAGGTAGCTCGCAGTGGAACTCACTACAAAAATTCATGCATAAGGCTCACGAGTTGTTCAATGACTCAGAGCCGGTATATTATAGCGATAAGATACATTTTAAATAAGTTACACTATTAATTTAAAATTTTAATTTGAGGCATCCAAAATAAAGATTAAAACTGCAACTGGATAAAGGTAACTCGCAGTGGAACTCACTACAAAAATTCATGCATAAGGCTCACGAGTTGTTCGATGACTCAGAGCCCGTATTTATAGTGATAAGATACATTTTAAATAAGTTACATTATTCATTTAAAATTTAAATTTGGGGCATCCAAAATAAATCTTTATTTTTAAACTTAGCAAGTAATTAATTACAATAGAATGCCTTTCTGCACTGTTTGTAACATATCTGTTGAGCGCAGTCATTGGACAGGTCATCTACGCAGTACCGATCATAAAAATAAAAAATATTTCATACGTTTGCGAAGGTGTTGAATTAATTCATTCTGCATTTCTAAATCGTATAGCTTCTTATAGAATTATTGATACTAATGAAAATTATTCTTTAGATTCGTTTTTTAATAACAGTCAAGAAAAAATCAAGACATTAATAAACAAATCTCTTAAGGATCATATCTGTCTAAAAATTAATTTTGAATATTTTGCTTTGTTTTTGATGGTTAAAAATGATAGTCAGGAGATGAAATCATTTGCTACAAAGAATTATGTAGTACATCAGAATTATGATTATGATTCATTAGCATCTCAGGTTAGAAACACGTTGAAAAAAAAGATAGAAGAATTTCAAGATCGTGACAGTGGGTGGACATTTTTAAACAGTTCGTATTTGGAAGTTAATGTTAACAAATACCAACCTTTGCGCGGCTCAAGCTTTATCGAGTTGCCGACATCAATTAAATCAAAAAAAGCATATATTAATATTCATAATAAAGATAATTATTGCTTTTTATGGTCAGTTGTTGCTGCTTTATATCCAGCTAAAACTCATCCTGAAAGAGTATCATCTTACCCCCATTTTCAAAGCGTGTTAAATATAAAAGACATTCAATTTCCATTGAGTTTCTCAGATATTGCTCGATTCGAATTAAATGACCCTGAAATTTGTATATATATATATGGCTTTAAAAATAATTCCGTGATTGGACCGTTTTATAAACCAAAATCTTTGAAGAGAAAAGTGATTCATTTACTTTACTTAGAAAAAGATGATTTATCACATTACTGTCTCATTAAGGATTTACCTCGTCTTGTTAAAAATCAAATAACAAGACACCACAGTAAATTATACTTTTGTGATGTTTGTTTAATGTTCTTTGATTCATGTGATGATCTGAATTCACACAGTTGTGGAGGAGTTGCTACTGAACTACCTCCAAAGGGTTCTTTCATTCAGTTTGAAAATTATGGTAGAAAGCAATTTGTGCCATTCGTTATATATGCAGATTTTGAAACAATGCTAGAGCGGTACGACTCCTGCGAACCTGACCCAACTCAGGCGAGCACCGTTACGAGACAGCGACATGTGCCCATCGCTTTCGCTTATCATATTACATGCACTCTAGATGAAACCTATAATCGTTACGTTTCGTATCGTGGTTTTGATTGCGTTTCGAAATTTGTGAAGTCTATCTATAAAGACGCTAAAAAGCTTTATAGAATTTTAAATAATACCATTCCTATGATTTACACGAATGAGAATGCTCTCGACTTTGAAAACTCTGATACATGTCATATTTGCGAGAATTTCTTGTTTGGTGATAGGGTTCGCGATCATTGTCATTTGACTGGTAAATATCGTGGCGCAGCTCACAGTTACTGTAACCTACAATATAAAATGCCTAAGTTTCTGCCTGTATTTTTTCATAACTTATCGGGTTATGATTGCCACCTTTTCATAAAAGAATTAGGTAAAGCTCCAGGATCTATTAAAGTCATACCTAAAACAAAAGAAAATTATATTTCTTTCACGAAGTATATTCCGATTTCCGATAATGAAAGCATACAGGTACGATTTGTAGATTCTTTCAAGTTTTTAGGAACAAGCTTAGAAAAGTTGGTTAGTACAATGAAAAAACAAGAATTTAAACAATTAAAATTTTATTTTCCCGAAAAAACACAATTCGGTCTACTTACCCGTAAAGGAGTTTATCCGTACGACTATATGTCTCAATGGAAACTTTACGAAGATACGTGTTTACCCTCCAAAAAATTTTTTTTTAACTCTTTAACTAATGAGTCAATTACTGATGAAGACTATGAACACGCTCAGTCCGTTTGGTCAGTATTTAATATTCGTAACATGGGTATGTATACAGATTTATACCTTAAAACCGACGTTCTTTTGCTTACAGACGTGTTTGAAAGTTTTAGAAAAACATGTAAACGACATTACAATCTGGATCCCCCGCGTTCTATCTTACAGCACCAAGTCTATCATTCGATGCAATGCTTTTGAAAACTAGAATTAAATTAGAATTGATAAGTGATGTTCAAATTTATAGGATGATACAAACAGGTATTAGAGGAGGTATTTGTATGTGTTCCAGAAGACATGCCCAAGCCAATCATAAATACTTGGATTCTTACGACCCATCCCTTCCGAATTCATTTATTATTTATTTAGATTGTAACAATTTATATGGCTATAGCATGTGTCAATATTTGCCTCATTCGGATTTTAGATTCATGAGTAGACAGGAAATAGATGATTTGCAGTTGAACTTAATAGATATAAGCGATACTGTGGAAAACGGTTATATTCTTGAAGTTGATTTATTATATCCTACAACATTGCATGCATTGCATTGAACATAATGACTTTCCATTTTGCTCAGAAAAATTCGTCCCACCCGGTGGTAAGAATAAAAAATTAATACCGAATTTGTATGACAAATACCACTATATTATTCATTACATACATTTAAAAAAATGCTTGCAACACGGATTGGTATTACGAAGGATTCATCGTGCAATTGTTTTCAAGCAAAGCTGTTTTTTAAAACAATATATTGATATTAACACCCAGTTACGTCAAAAAGCAGAGTCAACGTTTGAACAAGATTTTTTCAAATTATTGAACAATAGTATTTTTGGAAAGACTCTGGAAAATAATGAGCATCGAATAGATGTTAAGTTAGCAAACAAGTGGTGTGACTTGAACAATAAAACAAAAAAGACTACTTGTGCTGAGAAATTGATCGGCAGTCCATATTTTCATAGCGCCTCAGTATTTTCTGATGATCTAGTGGCAATCCAAATGAAGCCTTCTCGCGTTATTCTTAATAAACCAATATATATAGGATTTACTGTATTGGAATTATCTAAGAGTCACATTTATGACTTCCATTATTCAATCATAAAGCCTTTTTATGGTAACCGAATTGAATTGTGTTATACTGATACGGATAGTTTGGTTTATGATGTAAATACTGATGACATTTATCAAGATATCAATGAACATTTTCTAAAATATTTTGATACCAGCAACTACGACTTAAACAACGAATTTAACTTACCAATTATTAATAAGAAGGTTCCAGGGTTATTTAAAGATGAAATGGGTGGTAAAATTATCAAAGAATTCGTAGGACTGCGCTCAAAGCTTTATTGTATTAAAACTTTAGACAAAACAATAAAGAAAGCAAAAGGTACAAAAAAATGTGTTACGAAAAATTTAAATATGTTAGATTATAAAAACGTTTTGTACAATTGTAATGTCATTCGCAAAAAAAATGTTTTGTTTAAGTCGATAAAACATGAAATATTCACTCAGGATGTAAATAAAGTAGCACTTTCAAGCAATGATGATAAGCGGTTGTTATCGTTTGATAAGGTATCTACTTTAGCTTGGGGCAATGCAACTATATTTAAGTAATGAATTGCCATTATTTTTAATGTAAGTAATTACAGTAGATACATTTTTTACAATGTATTTAGATAACGTTCAAATGTAATGATAATTACCTAAAGTAAGGTCAAATAATGTGTAATGTAATTGTAAAAATTTAAATTTTCTTGGTGCCTCAAATAGATATTATTATTTTAACTGTTACTTATAACAAAATATGTATAAACTTTAGAACTTAGTAAGTACTTAATTAGTTTTAAGAGCATTTACGCGACACAGCATTTCGTAAAATTCCTAAAATATAATCTACTAACTTTTTGTGACGTATCCTGCTTAGACGTATCAAGTTTTATTAAATCATATTATTCATTTCCAAAACTTCGGACTTAAGTTTGTATGAAATGCCATGTCGCTATGTGATAAGTTTTCTTATATTGGTAGTAAATAAATAAATACTATTTAATGGTTATAATTATATCTGTTTTATTTCCATTCCTGATTGATTACAAAGCACACAGGTTCCAACTTGATAAACATATAATGTTCATTTTTGATGACAAAGGACTCGTGCCTCGAAGTTTGCACGCGCATTGTAGAATTTGACACCGAACAGGTGCTCGGACATGTTGAAACATGAAATTGATTCACAGCGTATGGTTTTATGGAGTCTAATTACATATTAGTCACGTTCCACAGTAATATTATTGTGTAGAACATCATTCTATCATTACACAGTCGGCCGGAGCGGTCATATCACGTTGAATAAAAACAAAACAAATTGTAAGTATTGCACAAGCTTATACGTATTTATAAAATTATTTCATAAGCTGTTAAACATAATTGTTATCAATAATTATAACTTTGTTTGTTTCAGATCATCAATAATGTGCGATTCTCCTGATTTTATCTTCTCACAATATGGTCAAGGTTGGCCAACTCCAAGTTTAAGCTGGCATGTTCCAGAGCAACAAAGACCTGAACCAACCAACAAAAAGCCTAGAGCAAGACGGGAGGGTTTAAAACGGAAGGCACCTGAACATTCTATAAGTCAATCGTTCGTTATAAACAACGAAAAGAAAAAAGGTTTACGACTGATCCAGATACAAGTATTAGACATCAGTGAGCGACAAGAAGCAAGTGTTGCAAGTTCAAGTGACAATGAGAACGTGGTATTGTTAAGTGCACAATATGTAGTTAGTGAACCGGTGGACAATGTTATGGAAGAGACACAATCATTGATAAATAAAATTTCAAAGAAACTTTGTGGTGATGATTATTATTAGTAAGTAAGTAATGTATCTACCTAGTTTGTATATTCAGTAGAAATAAATAATTAGTTTAATATTGGTATTATAAATTCATTTGTTAATCTGTTAGTGTAATAAAATGATTCCACATAGATCATCACAATTTGTAAATAAAAAATAAAATATTAAGAAAACTTTAAGCCCTTAGTTAGGTTCTTAGTTAAGGTTTTTAGTTAATATGTAAGTTTAATGTATAAATAAATGAAATATCTAAGGTGTAAGTTTTATTGTAATTAGAGAGAATAAGTTAGAAGAAATAAAATAATTTATTTGTTAATGTAGTAGTGTATTAAAATTCTCAAAATACATCATAATTCATAGTAGATAAGTTTCATGTACATACATAAAATATTAAATAACAAGGACAAGTGTATTTAGTTTCTAATTGTAAATAATGTGAAAACTAAATAAATAATATATTTATAATTTAAATTATCTTTTATTGACGTTATAAACATACTCCCACTTTAAATTAGCTCTAAAGAAATGTTCTCATTATAGGTTTTAATTATGTTTTCAATATTTTAAAATTAATAGAATACTTACTCAATTAAATTCATTTTATTAGAGCTAATTTTAAGTTTGTTATGTAGGTTACCCAGATTATATTATTAAATAAAACAACCTTATGTACATAATCATTTTTATTAACTGAACATTACAAAATAATTTAAAATAGATTAAATATAGACATATTATTATCAAGATACCATTTTCTAATACACACCGCATTATTTAATGCACAATTCACTTTATGGTTCACACAATTAAAATCAGTTTTATTTTTACAGAATTTTTTTTTTAATGTCGCAAAATTAGGACACCCTTTCTCACCTATATCAATCACTTCACAGTTTGCACATAACTCTTTAATCCACTTAATCTTTTCCAAACCCTTTGTAATAATTTTTTTATTTTCTAAATACGGTACGATGACATGTTGAAACTCTCTGTAGTCTATAAAGCCCTCACTCCAGAAAATTCCACGATTTCTTTCCAACCACCGCACCTGCTTCTTTTCTTCTTGAGTTAAGTAATAAAACGTATGCGGTGGTTTAACCAAGAACGTCTGTGTGTGCTCATTACTTACGATAGCCACTTCTTTGACAATAAAATTATTGTCTAAATATTTAAATCCTTGGAGTTCGACAATGATAATATCCGCGTTCATGATAACTTCTTCACTGTGTTGCTTAATGGCTTGTATTCAACAATGCAATCGTTAAGAATGAGACAGTATGCTGAAGTTTGATCTGGTATTTCTGAATCACTCTCAATTTCTACCCTTACATCCACAACTGGTCCAGTCTTCAGATTATCGATCTGTCTAGAGCAATCGATAACAAACAACGGTGCTAATTCTTTAAATTGTTTCTCGCTTAATAAAGACTCCGAACAACGGTCGTAATACGACTGCTGAAATCTGATGTATTGCTCGTATAATAAAGCAATTCTGTTATTAGCGAAGTTCACATTGAGGCTTTCATACGGGAAATATGTTGAATTAAGGTACACTCGAACATCACGAACATAGCAGTGATCAAACTGCGATATGTCAGAACTTGCATTATTTTTTCTACTTGTTTGTAGTCCGATTATTACATATCGCGGTTTTTCTATTTGAGATGATGTTTTGATAGACCAGGTGTGCTTTGTAGTTCTAGGTAAAGTGGGATATTCGTATAGATCCCAGTTTCTAAATATCATCTGGAGCGGTCGATCTTTTTCCAACAGTTTTAATAAACTTATTTTTTCTTTGTCCGATACTTTCACATGGGGTACGCGCCATATGATTTTATTGATTTGAATGTCTTCCACTATTTCTCCGGTATTCAATTTTACAGCGTTCAAATTAGTGTTGCTTCGTAACAATATTAGTTCATGTCTACTATTTATTACAACTTTTTTAATAATCTTCTGCGAAACCGATGATATTCCGAAGTGGTATAGACGCAGAAAAACTTCCCCCATTAATATTTTTTATACCATCGATACTCCAACCCCAAGCTCTAGCTACTTTTGATTCATTCTCATTCATTGATATTAACGATTTCATGGTTGTAGTTATACCAGCATTTTTTATTTTATCAATCTCCACTCCGTTTAGTTCGTACCTAATATCTTGGAACAAGAAGAGTAGTCCATTGTTCGTAAAATTAACACTAGTAGCTTTCTCTTTTGAATCTTTTTTGCTAACGATAACGGTTCCTTCCAAATACAGAGTGCTGGCTGATGGTAATATGTAAAGATCCTGTTGGTTGATAGGTATGCGTATTTCATCGTTCCTGTTGAAACTTGTTACATAAGGTTTGTACGAATGAAATTCGATTCCTTCTATACTGTTGTCGTAAGTCGGAGTGGATAAAACGTCTAAGATATTCATTTTAACAATCCGATCGCTTTGAGAAATATCTTATTGTCTTTAGTTAATTTTATTTTGCTCTTAGAACGACGTCTTATTTGGTAGGTAGCTTGAGTAGAACTGGTATTTTTAATTTGTTGAGACATATATTTATTGTAGTCAATCATTTTTTCTTCTAAGATGTAAATACAGCTGTACTTCTTCACCACGCAAGTTAATTAAGCGATTGTTTATATCTAGTAGTCGGATATGTATGCAGCTTATGTTGTTTTGATTGATTGGAAAATATATTGCGTTCTTCGGGATTTCTATGATTCTGTAACCAGGTGGTACGTTGAGTGCGAATTCATGAATTATGTGACTTGGTTCACCGTTTATGTAAGAGCCGCTCACAATGTCACATTCGATCCTTACCACAGTCGTCGGTAAAATGTTGACTGGATGCTGTGACACATGCCATTTATTTGCTTTTAAGACCTGCTTATCAAACCCTAACAGTCTACTGAAAGAGTATTCTTTCTTTAAATTAACGTCTTTTGAACAATATATGGCAGTTTTTAAAGTATTGTTATTGCATTGTAATTTAATTGAGGCATCTTTTATTTCGGATTTTAAATAATCATAAATATCTTGCAATTCATAGGTGCCTTCCGGTATTTCAATAACTTCGTTTGAACCATAATAGAACTTGTTATTACTTTTATCAATATTTGGTATAGAATTAAATGTTGAAAAATGCAATAAAGCACACTCATATTCTCCATTTAGTTGCAACGTATTAGGATAGTACGTAGATAAAATTGATGAGTTTCCAGTTATCGACAAAGTGAGTGACATCTTGCAAATGATTGAAATAAAATAAAATCATTTATTTTATACATTTTTATTCCAAAAAGTCCTCAAATATTTTAAACATAAATGACCACAGTTCACAGTGTTAAATTTTTGATATCTTGTGTAGTTATATGAAACTTTACAATTCTTAAAATAGCGTAACAGTTCTAATGGAGGTTTTAAATTTCCATAGCTATCAAAATAATCACAATAGTCATATACTTTTACATAAGCTACCCAATGCGTTCCTTCGTTTTTAGAATCGTCTAAGTTAACAATACCACATTCCATACGTTTCGGCTTCCTTGGCAATTGATCTTTCATATATACTCCTCGGAAATATGGGATGTCTCTTGCGTAGTATTGGATGTCTACATTAGTTAGTGCGCGATTTGGTAGCTTCTTGTTCAGTTTTTTGTTGATTTTATAAACAATCCTTTACCGTTTTTATAAGGTTTTATGTATAAACCCTTACCCACTGCTAAACCCTCCATAGTTCTATTATGTCGTTCCGTCTCTCGCAAGTTTTGTTGAGCAGATTTATAATCATTCACCGTTTTTGCAATTCCAGCTGCACCACCAGCTAAAGCTCCTAAAGCTGATAAGCCAGCAAAAATTGGAATTAAAGGTAGAACTCCACCAGTCTTCGGTATGGGGATCACTCTCGGTACTCTGATTTGGTGTAATTTGGGGCATAACTTTTTTGCAGCTAAGTAAGCCAAGTTTATTAAAGACTTACTATCCTTGGGTTTTAGCTTTTTTATTTTAGATTTTATTTTTGATAAATGATAAATAAATGATAAATGATAAATGATTTTTATTTCTGTAAGTAGGTTTGTACAAACACTTTTACAAGTCAATTTTTTTTTTTTTTTAAACTAGATGAGGTCGGCGTTTCCTAACTGACTACTCTGAGAAGAAAGGCCGAAACAAACTCAGAGGTCACAGTCTCTTATAAAGTCCAGACATAATCTTGGTCACTTCATGTGAAGACCATGTAGATTGGTGTCTGAAATGGTCTTTTGAGGAAAGAACCACACAGATTGAGAGGACCTGTCCAGTCAGTGCACGCATTTGTCAGTAATCGCGCAGCTCAACTCAGAACTTAAGGAGCTCAACGATTCGACGAACAATACCAAAGAAAGGACATTGGGGTAGGCCGCATAGATTACTCAAACTGCCAGACCATGATTAAAAATAAGAGAAAAAATAAAACAAAAAAAAAGCAATGACCTACATAGTCTTCACATTCACAATAAATAAAAATAATATAATACTTACAAAGTAAATATTAATGTCAGCATTCAGTATGCAAAAATAAAAATAATATAAAATAAAATTGGAGCAGTTCAATCCCAAGCCTTTTTGTCCTCAATATAATCTTTAACGGTATAAAAAGCTTTCTGACACAACTTGCGTTTAATGAATGATTTGAATTTATTAAGACTCAGATCTTGAACGTGGCTTGGAAGTTTATTATAAAAGCGTATACATTGACACCTGAATGACCCACCTATTTTCTTGAGCCTTGTTGGAGGTACAACAAATTTGTGTTTGTTCCTAGTATTTATATTGTGGATATCACTGTATTTTTTAAACAATTTAATGTTTTTATGGGCATATAAAAGATTTTCAAAAATGTACTGAGAAGGCAAAGTCAGTATATTAATCTCCTTAAATTTCTCTCTGAGAGATTGTCTCGGACTTAATTTATAAATGCATCGAACAGCTCTTTTCTGCAAAACAAAGATAGTCTGAATGTCGGCTGCATTTCCCCACAACAGAATACCGTACGACATTATACTATGAAAATAGCTAAAGTACACTAAACGGGCTGTCTCTATGTTGGTTAAATTACGAATTTTCCTAACAGCGTATGCTGCGGAGCTTAGCTTTTTTGACAATTTATCTATATGTGGGCCCCACTGAAGCTTAGCATCCAAAGTTAAGCCCAAGAATACTGTGCTATCTTCAGGATTCAACTCTTCGCCCTTTATCAACACGTTAGTTTTCACCTGCCTAACGTGAGGTAGTGTAAACTTAATGAATTTGGTTTTTTTTTCATTAAGGAGTAAATTATTAACACTGAACCAGTGAACTACTTTTGAGATCGCTCTGTTTACATCGTCAGTAACCAGCTGCTGACGTTTAAGTTTAAACAAAAGTGAAGTATCATCCGCAAACAAAACTATATCATGATTATCCTTAATGAGGTAGGGCAAATCGTTAATATAAATAAGAAATAAGAAAGGACCAAGAATCGAGCCCTGTGGGACCCCCATTGTTACTATAGATCCGGGCAATCTTTTTCCATTAACGTCAACGCTCTGAATCCTATTACTCAAGTATGAAGTAAGAAGATCCAGAGCGGTGTTCCGGATCCCGTAATGGCGGAGTTTCCTGATTAACGTTTCATGAAGAACGCAATCGAATGCCTTGGACAAATCACAAAAGATGCCCAAGGCATCGCATTTGTCTTCCCATGCATTATAAATATGTCCTAAAAGTTCAACACCGGCATCAGTAGTTGAACGACCCTTTGTAAAACCGAACTGCTTGTTATGTAATAATTTATGTTTATTAAAAAATCTTTGCAATTGGTCTAAAATTAATTTCTCAAAAATTTTACTAAACGTAGGTAGTACTGAAATAGGTCTATAATTTGTGGGGTCTGATGTACTACCTGATTTAAACAAAGGTATTATTTTACTATATTTCATGAGGTCAGGAAACTCCCCACAGTCGATACAGTTATTAAAGATAAGAGCTAAAGTAGGTGCTACAATGTCAATAATAGACTTAGCAACTTCTACAGAATTACCCCACAGATCTGCTGTCTTTTTTACATTTAAAGTGTGAAAGGTTTTAATTATGTCTCTACAGGTAATTTGTTCAAAATTAAATTCCGAATCGCAAGCATTAACATTTTCCTTAAGCAAAGACTCAGCAACAGAAGTTGATGAGTTTAGGGATTTAGTAGTTGAAACGGGAATATCTGAAAAGAAATTTTCAAAGGCCGCGGCGACTTGTGAGTCTGATTTTATTATATTGTCATTAATAGACAGGCTGTAGTCAGCACTTCGGTTATTAGACCTTCCCGTTTCACTATTAATAATATTCCAAGTCGTTTTAATTACATTACTACTGTTTTTAATCTTCGAACTCAAATAATGCGACTTGGCCATACAACAAACTTTTTTAAATAATTTTGAATAGTTTCTAACATATAAATTAAATTCAGCAGTGTTTACAAAAGACCTTTCATTATATAGTTCATAAAGCCGTGTTCTACTTTTATGAATACCAATGGTAGCCCAATCACTGAAAGACGCGTTACTATTAACCGAGATAGTCTTGGGAATAAAGATGAGATTAAATTGTTGGCAGTACATATTAAAAAAATCATCATACAGATCATTAGGATCAGTATGATTAGCCAAAACTGTTAATTTATTAATGAGTTTAACTTTAAAAGCTTCCAAGCGACTTGTAGTTTTGGGGTTAACAATGATATCCTTTTTAGCCACTTTTTTGTTTTGGTTTTGGATAGTAATCCTTTGCCCGCAATGATCAGAATCTAGTAAATTTATAATTTCTTTATGGCTTGGAATAACATCTGTATAAATATTATCTAGGCATGTGGCACTAGTAGGGGTTATTCTTGTGGGCTCCAAAAATAGGTTTACAAGATTGTATGACTGAAAAAGACTTATTATTTTACTACAAGAACCTGATTTTTCTAATAAATTAACATTAAAATCACCACAAATGATAATAGATTTATTTGAGTTACATATCTTGTGTAACACTTCATCCATTACCTTTTCAAAGCAGTCATACAATCCTGAAGGGGGCCTGTACACACTTAATACAATAAATTGCTCCAATTCTATACAAGCTATTTCAACTGTCCGCTCAACAGATAGGCTCACAATATCCTTACGGTCTTTAAATTTCAGCTGGTTACTTACTAAAATTAATGAGCCACCATGTATAGCATTTACTCCGCTGAAAGAACTACCAACCTGGTGATTATTAAAATTGAACATAAACTGGTGGCTTTTTAAGCCAATGTTCTGTTATACAAAGAATATCAATACTGTTAAAATTCATAAATAATTCTACTTCTAAATCTTTGTTGAGAAAACCTTGAATATTTTGATGCACCAGGTTAATACTATTTACTAATTTTGAAATTTTATTTGATTTATTCTTGCATTTCTGTACATTATTGCTAGAGGATGCCTCTATTGTCTTAATTTCTAATTTAAATTACTACCAATGTCAATTTTGGATACCAAATTATTGGATGAATGATATAAAATGTCATGGCATTGCTCAATAGAAGCAACTTGTTTAGCCAAATTCTTGGCTGTAATAGAAAAATAATATGATAGCGACACAGCTAACTGTCTTTTGCAATACTTTGAAAGATAGTACCTATCCATAAAAAATCTATCTTTTGTCAAATATAAATGATTACCAACATAATTGTTCGTGTCAATTAAATGGAATAAATTATTATTATATGTCAAGTTATGTAATGTCATATTCATTTCATATCTAAAATTGCTTCCTTCCTTTGACTGTATGGGAATGTAAACAAAACAATTTTTCTTAAACTAATGTTGCACAATGATCTATAATATTGGAGTAATTCTCCTTTGTTCACATTACCCCTATTACCAACAAATATTAATAAAATAGAATCCTGGTTAAAATTGCATTTTAAAACTTTTTTCATTATGTCAAATAAAGAACAACCAGGCATACAGTAGTTCATTATTGAGTGTCCTGGATATTTATTTGTTAACAAGTGGCCTAGATCTTTTCCAATTTCATCACAAAATAACACTATTTCTTTATTTACACTCTGTTTAGGCAAGCAGTTAGCAATTGACAATGGCAAACTGGCACAAGACTGCGGCACGGTGGTATCACATATTGTCAATGAATGATCCGGTGTGGGTTGAATAGGTGGTTGTTCACTATGTACACATTTGTTTGTTTGTGAGCTTACCAGCTCATTCATTGCCAATACATATTCGCTCATTTGGTTTTCACAGGCTGTATATTTTATGGTCATAGAAGTAAGTTTCTCCTGTAGTAGATCTAGTTCATACCGCAAGTTATCTGTGTCAATTTGGTATTTCCTAGTACTTTCTTCTAAGTTCAATGAATACATATCTAATTGTTTCAGGAGATGTAACCTTTCTCTGTTATGTTTTACATTTCTGGTGAATAATTTTTGATTTTTGATCATTTAAAATATACTATATATAGATACTAAACTTTTAAATGTTTTGGCACCAGAACCAGATTTCAATTTGGCTTTCATGACTTTGCTTACTAACCATGAGCTTAATTTTTCACCTTTTCCTGCATCTTTTGATTTTAGTCTCTGTTTAGCCATGTTCAAAAGCTGTAAGTCGGCTTTGTGACGATTAGGTAAATCTGTATGATTTTCATATGCTATATCGTGGTGCATACAAGCTTCGTCTAGTTTATTCACACCTCGATCGCCTCGCAACAAACGTTTATGAAGTTTAGTTCCTGGTCCGCAATAATTGTATCCAGGCAAATGAGCTTCGAACGGTAGATTATTAATTATACTGTTAACTAGTCCACCACCTTGCATTACTTAAATAATAATGATACAAATTTCACAAAGTATTTCTTTTATATCTTAATTTATTAATGAGGATTTATCAATCCAACTGTTTTCATCATTATTGAGACCTAACCATTTAACGAATAGTTTCTTTCCTTTCTTTTTAAGTATTTTTTCTACTAAATAAACACCAGGATAGTTAGATTTTTGAAGTTCTTGCTCGTAAAAAGTTCCTAATATATCTTGCTTTCGTTGATCTTCTATGTGGTATGTTACTGGTATAGTTTTATTAATCTTTTTTATCGTAAAGAGTTCAGTTGACCAATTAGGAGTATAACCTTTCTCGAAATTGTGTTTGTATTTACTGATACGAACACAGTCACCTTTTTTGAACTTAGGCTTCCGCTGGATGGATACATGATTACATATGTTTTTAATATTCTCTTTTACGATGGTTTCATTCGATTTATTAACATTATTCGGTTTAATTTTAATAGTACGATGTTTTGTGTTATTATATGTATTAAATAAATCTTCTAAAGGTGTTCCTAACCACTTATAATTTCCAACGAGATTAAAATATTTGTACAAATTATTTTTAACAGTTTTAATTAGTCGCTCTACAATTGAAGCTTTTTTAGTAGAGAAAGATGAGTAATGGTTTATGCGGTACTTCTTCATTAGCGTTTGGAATGTGATGTTATAAAACTCTGTGCCCATATCAGTTTGTAAATTAATAGGATTTTTATTGCTGCTTAGTAGTATTCGTTCAAAAGCTCGAGTTACTTCAGATTTATTTTTAGATTTTAACGGTTCTGCCCAGGCATACTTTGAGAAGCAGTCAATCACCACTAAAATGAAATTGTAACCTTTGTTATACTTTCTTAGGTTTTGCATGTCCATTAGATCTGCTTGCCACAAATCATCGATCCCTTTGAGAATAACAGAACGTCGAAGGAAGTTTCTTCGTGCCGCTTTGTGTATTTCATTTACTATTTGTTGTTTTGCCATTACTGAGATTTTTAAGTAATTTGTCTATATCTGCTTTGGAGTAAAACTTCTCTTCCAAATGAATCAAAACCTCAGGTTCCTTTACTTTTAAAGTAGTCTGAATAGACTTTTGTGCATCTAATATGATTTGAGCACGCAATGATGCAATCAGCTTATTAAATTGTTTTATCGTATCAGCACACATTCGATCTACATAATCCTTGTTCACAGCATCGTCTGATTCTAATGGATGTCTAATTCCTCTCAATCTAGAAGACTTTAAATCAAAATCTCCACTTTCTGATTTTAACAACGCGTTATCATTGAAATTAATCAGTTCTGACAAACGCATTCTTTTATGAATAAAATGTCCAAATTTATCTATATTCATGTTTAAGGTGTACTTTATGTAAAGGCTGATGATGAACTAAACAATAGTTAATTTTACACCTATTTATTTATAAGTTTACTTTCACTATATCCCTGGCTACCATCATTGCAAAGGTCTTGTGCGGCGCGTCGTAGTGTGCGAACGTTAACAATGGCTGATGTGAACGGGTCAACGACCTCAAAAATGTTAAAGTGCGCGAACTGTAACTTAGTTATAAACGAGGTTCTGGCCTTCATCCAGAACAAATGTGATGTGATGGACGATGAGTCTATGATCAGACTGTGTATTACAGCGTTTAAAGCGGATGAAATTAGTGCAGCAAAAAATCTTCTATTTACCTCAGTCAAGACAACGGGAAGAAAAATTAACCGAAAAAGAGAGGGGAAATCACAAAGAGAAATAGAAGACATAATCACACTAATAAAACAGAAAGATCCTGAAGAAATGCCGATTTTTGTCGCCCGTGACCTACAAAAACTACCCCCGGTCACTTTTGATCACCTGGATGCTACGCGGATTTCGAAGGATCTTATTATACTTAAACACGAGATCGAGACTATTAAGGAAACATATACACAGGTGGACCAGTTCAGGAGGCTACAAAATGAAGTAATTAATCTACAGCGAACATCGATAGTTAATAATTTCGATCGGGACAATTTTGTCAACAAAAAACGAGGTACAAATCGCATGTTAGATAGCTCAGAATTTAATTGCGAAAGTGGTCCCTCAGGTATTATTCATATTGCACATGAGCCGGTGAGCGATATCAGTCATCCCACCGGTATTGATAAGGAGGTAGATGAAAGTACTCGTGCTCAGCGTTCTCTGTCCCTGTCACACGCGCGCACGCTGCCGCTACCTGGTGGCGACGATCTCTCTGTCGCACACAGCTCAGATGTTTCTCGGGCTGCGGTGCTCACCGAAAAACAAATGCTAAGTGCCTCGGCTAGCGCGGTGACTAATACTACTGATACATCGGCATCGGTATGTACACGCGCAGCAAACAATCAGCTGATTCGAGCGCCCCATTCGCAGAGCGCCTCACTTACGCAAAACGCAGACGACGAGTGGCATGTTGTACAAAGGAAAAGGTACAGGAATCGATTTATAGGTAAAAAAGGAACTTGCACCGAAATAGAAAGTTTTAAGGCTGCAAATATCAGTGTTCCACTATTTATAAATAATGTACATAAGGAAACCTGCGAAAAACATATAGTTGACTACATAAAGAACAAAACGAACGTTGAAATCACACTACAGAAGATCGAACCCAAGCAACAAAAACAATATAACTCATATAAAATGTTCGTTCCAAGGGAGAAACTAAGTTTGTTTTTGGATTGTAGTTTATGGCCTGATGGTATAACCTTCCGCCGTTTCGTAGATTTTTACAGACGAGATTTAGACAGACGCAAGAAATCTGAAACCAGTGCAAAAATAAATCTAAATGGGTAGTACAACTAACAACGACAGTTTAAAACTCATCAGCTTCAATTGTAAGTCTTTTAAAAGATCTTTTGAGTGTGTAAGACGGCTTTGCCAATCCGCTGATATTATTGCACTGCAGGAGACTTGGCTCTTGCCACACGAGATACCCGAACTCGGTAAACTAAACAATGACTTTGGATTCTGCGGTAAGTCTGCAGTGGACCTTACAAGCGGCATACTGCGCGGGCGGCCGTACGGCGGCGTAGCGCTTCTATGGAGAAACAGTAAGTGTCATTATGTGTCTGTGATTCCGTGTGAAAGTGACCGAATAAGTGCAATTAAGGTGTGTGTAATGGAACGATTAATACTCGTTTTTTCTATATACATGCCTACCGACTCCTCTGACAATCTTGTGGAATTTGTTCAATGTTTAGGTGAAATAACGTCAATAGTTGAGAGTTACAATATTGAAAATGTATTCATCTTGGGGGATTTTAACGCTCATCCGGGCGAATTGTTTGGCAATGAACTCCAAAATTTTTGTAATGAACAAAACTGGACATGTGTCGACCTAGAGATGTTGGGACCGCATTCAAATACCTACACTTTTGTGAGTGAAGCGCACGGCAGCCGCAGGTGGTTAGATCACTGTGTGGTTACTGATGCTGCATTAAAATCTGTTTCTTCTGTTAATATATGTTACGACATTTTCTGGTCTGATCACTACCCAGTAGAAATTCAATGTAATATTAAATCAGTTTGTAAAACCGTTAAGTCACCGTTCACCCAAACAAATAAAGTTATTTGGGGAGACAGAGATTCAAGCCAAATTGAAATGTATACCAAATGTTGTAACGAGAAACTACGGGAATTAGGTTTCCCTCTTGAATTCCAACATTGTGGTGATAGCATGTGTGATCATAGTGGTAAAGACCACTTGTCAGCGATAGACGCGCTTTACGGTGACATTATAAAATCGTTACGTGAGGCTTCTGTTGACAGCTATATAGGTCGTGAGAGTTGCGGTCGGCATCGCGGCCGGCATATTGTCGGCTGGAACAAGTATGTTCGTGACGCTCACAGGGATGCTAGGCAGAAGTTCTTAACCTGGGTGAGTTATGGTCGACCTAACAGTGGTAACTTTTATAGTGAAATGTTTGAATCTAGAAAAAAATTCAAAAGCAAATTACAATATTGTCAGAATAATCAAGAAGTAATAAAAATGAATATTTTAGCTACAAAACATAAAAATAAAGATTTTAAAGGATTTTGGCAACAAACGAAACAGTTAAACCCAAAACCTAGTATCCCTGTGAGTATCAACGGCATCTGTGAACCTAAGGACATTGCCAATTTATTTAAATGTCACTTTCAAGTGGAGTCTCCGCTGAAAGGTGAGCAGACCAGGGATGTTGGGGTCGTCGTGTCAGGGGTACCTGAACGTGTCACAGCAAAGCAAGTTGCTCTAATAATAAAAGGTATGACGCGAGGGAAGTCCCCTGGGCACGACGGCTTGAGCATCGAACATTTTCAGCATGCGGGGCCACACCTCTCGAGGCTCCTGGGACTGTTATTTACTCTTTGTATTAGGCATTCCTACCTGCCCAATGAACTGATGAAGACGGTGGTAGTGCCTATAATTAAAAACAAGACTGGAGATAGTTCCGACAAGTGTAACTACCGCCCGATATCATTGGCTACAACCGCAGCTAAGGTGCTTGATGGTCTGCTTGAGAAACAACTTAAAGAACACATAAATTTAAATGACGCACAGTTCGGCTTTAGACCTGGACTTTCGACAGAATGTGCTGTTATGTCTCTCAAGCAGACTGTCAAGTATTACACCGACAGGAGCACGCCTGTATATGCAGCCTTCCTTGATCTCTCCAAGGCTTTTGACCTGGTTAGGTATGATATTCTCTGGCATAAATTGAAGAGCACAGGTGTGCCAGGTGAACTCATCAATATTTTTAAATACTGGTACGACCATCAAACTAATCGGGTCAAATGGCTTGGAGAACTTTCTGACGAGTACGGGTTGGAGTGCGGAGTGAGGCAGGGGGGGTTAACATCTCCTTCGCTCTTCAACTTGTACGTGAACGGGCTGATTGGTGAGCTGAGCGACACTGGAGTCGGATGCTCAATTGATGGTCATTGTATAAATAGTATTAGTTATGCAGACGATATGGTGTTGCTCAGCCCATCAATGGCCGCACTCAGAAAGCTGATAGGTGTATGTGAGGAGTATGCGAGGGTACACGGTCTCCTGTACAATGCCCAGAAAAGCGAGCTCCTGGTGTTTCAAGCCAGGGGTCGGAAACTGGGGGATGTGGCACCTGTGCTGCTTAATGCTGTCGCTCTTAGAAGAGTGAAGGAATTTAAATACCTCGGCCATGTGGTGAACGAGGATTTAAAAGATGACGGGGATATAGAAAGGGAAAGGAGGGCGATGGCGGTCCGCTGTAACATGTTGGCACGCAGATTTGCAAGGTGTAGTCTTGAGGTAAAAATCACCTTGTTTAAAGCATTCTGCCAAACTCTCTACACCTGCAATCTGTGGGTCACCTACACGCAGCGGGCCATCAACGCTCTCCGAGTACAATATAATAATGCGTTCAGGGTGCTGGTGGGGCTCCCACGTTACTGTAGCGCATCTGCGATGTTTGCGCATGCGCACACAGACGGCTTTCACACTGTGCTGCGGCGCCGCATCGCATCGTTGATGTTTCGTACGCGTGGGAGCACCAACACCATTCTGAACGTACTCAGCCACAAGTTGGACAGCCCCCTTCTGCGGCACTGGGTTCAAGCACAAGTGCGTGTGCCTGGGGCCCCAGAGGGCGGCAAATACCTTAATTAATTCTTAAATAATGTAACTAACATAGTTTTTAAGTTGTATACTAACAATATTATGGGTATATTGCCTGAAATAAATAGATTTTATTTTTATTTTATTTTATTTATTTAAAGGTGTTGGACAGTCTGATTGATCAGCAGCTGGATAGGCACTTAACACTCAACGACGCCCAGTTTGGGTTTAGGCCACATTTATCCACGGAAATGGCTATACTATGCCTGAAACAGACTGTTCAATACTATGCAAGTAGGAAAACACCTGTATATGCATGTTTTCTGGACCTCTCCAGGGCTTTCGACCTCGTATCTTATGACTACCTATGGAGGAAACTGTCAAATGTTAAGAACCTCCCTAGCGATATCATTGGGATGCTAAAGTATTGGTATAAAAACCAATGCAATTATGTTAAGTGGGCGGGTGTCCTGTCGGATGCATACGGGTTGGAGTGTGGTGTGAGGCAGGGGGGAATCAGCTCACCCAAGCTATTCAACCTGTATGTAAACGAGCTGATCTGTGAGCTCAGCAATGCCAATATCGGGTGCTCCATTGACGGGCACTGCGTCAATAACATCAGCTACGCGGATGATATGGTATTGCTGAGCCCATCGATCAGTGCACTTAGGAGGCTTCTTCGCATCTGTGAGGACTATGCGGTGGCTCACGGCCTTAGGTACAATGCGACCAAGAGCGAGCTACTGGTTTTCAAAGCGGGTAACAAATGTTATGATACTGTCCCACCGGTCACCTTGGGGGTCGCTCAGCTGTCCAGGGTCACGAAGTTCAAGTACCTGGGGCATTGGGTCACCGATAGTCTGTCCGACGATGTGGATGTGGAGAGGGAACGCAGAGCATTGGCAGTTCGTTGTAACATGCTGGCTCGTAGGTTTGCACGTTGTACTAGGGAGGTGAAAATTACACTCTTTAGAGCGTATTGCCAATCTATGTACACGTGTGCCCTATGGGTCAGCTATACAAAGAGCTCGTACAATGCTCTGCGAGTCCAATACAATAACGCTTTCAGAGTTATGTTGGGGCTGCCGCGCTTTTGTAGTGCATCGGGGATGTTCGCGGAGAATGGCGTGCCAGATTTTTACGCACTGATGCGGACACGAATAGCATCCCTGATGCGGCGAGTGCGTGACAGCTCCAACAGCTTGGTGGCTATAGTAGCCGACAGGATGGACAGTCCAATGATGTGGCAATGGATGACCAGTCATCGTGCGTCATTCTGTTATGTAAAATAAGTTGTTCTAGTGTATTTTTTGTGTAGTATGTGTTTTCATGTATGTATGTATTTTGTGTATAAAATTATAATGTGTGTTTGTTTATGGACTTATGGTCTGAAATAAATTTATTATTATTATTATTATTATTATTATTATTATTTCACGTAATTCTTCAATAATGGATATTATTTCATTATCTAATCCTGTGTTGCCGGCATCTCGAGATGCTATTAATAACTTTAACCTTTCCACCAATTCATTAGGATCATCCCAATACACAAAATCTACGTTATTTTTCCAGATTTTTGTTAATGGTAGTCCTTTACCTTTCGAATGATGACCCTGAACCGTACTTTGCAGATTAAAAAGAGGTTTAATAACTTGTAAATATTTTTGTCCCTTATTACTTTTTATTGGTTTACTTGGGTCATTATCACGACGATGTGCATTTGTATCAAGTAACATTTTCTTATAATATTGCAAGTCATTTTCAGTAACCAAACTTAAATCAATATCTTTCTTAAGCAGTAGTTGTTTTAAACCAGGCGTATGTTTGTATTTATGACCAGCCACGATGATATAACTATCGTCGATTGTTATATGAGCAGAACCTAACATCAATTTTCCGCGTTCTACTCTGACACCAAATGGAATGTCTGTTAACGCTTCTGAAGACACTGACCAGGATGATGTATCACGACCTTCACTTTTTTCAACTGATTTATACGAAGATTCACTGTTGGTGTCAGACTCCTCTACATCACTACCAATTGCGACTTTTTGCAACGTTTCGTCTCTTATCAGATCTTTAGATTCTTCATCTTCATTACTATACAGCAAAGGAGTTTGCATACTGGCTGTAGCAATTTGGTTGAGAGGCTCTGTTACAGGTTTAAAAACTGTTTCCAAGGCTTGCTTACTCTCATTCTCAACATCTCGCATTTTTCGCACCTTCTTCTTTACAGCTGCTGCAGCATCAACAATTTGTCTCTTTAAAGATTTTTCCATAATTGTTAAATGTATTGTAACCGGTTAAGCTCTGTTTGTAGAGTAATGTAAATTCAACGGTGACGTCTTAATATATACTCGTGCTCTTAATCAAAAATTACAAACGTGTCAAATTTATTTCTATAACATCCTTTATTTTTTGCACAATCTTTATTAATTACAACATAACTGAAGGGCTCACTCCATATTTTTGAACACATTTCACGAAATTCAAGCCATGTCATGTCAGTGTTGACGTGTTCTTCATAAACATGTCTCATATTTCTTTCATCTTGTTTAAAAAGTATGATTAGGTTTGCGTTGTCTCTTACTAACTGCTTAGGGATTTTACTATACGTCTGATTTAGATAAAAACAATCGATGAACTTGTGTCTCCCCATAGCAAAATAATCACGCATACCACTTTGATTTTCACAAGCAACATCGTCAAATATAATTACAGAATTCGGTTTTGCGGTCTGAACACTCAGTACTTGCTCATTTTCATGATATTTCTGAAATGAAATGCCTGGTACCCGTTGCAAGACTTTTTCTAAAAAAACGTACTTGGGCTGTTGCAAGGTTTTCGAATAAACATAAACATTTTGAAATCTTAAACCATTCTCGTGTATAAGAAGACCGATTAATAAATTAGTTTTTCCACAATTTGACGGTCCGCAAATGATGCATCGTACCGATTTAGGTAATAATTCTCCATGGCGAAAACCAGTCTCCTGAGACTGAATACAAAGTTTGTTTACATGTAACGATTGCGGTTGTTTTACAAATTTCATGACGACTCCTTGAAACGGTTATATTAATAATGAGTCAATTAATGTATTACATCGACATTTATAACTCATTGTCGCTAACTCAAACAAATGTTTCAACCTAGTGGAATAGGCGCCGAACCAGTATTTTACTGCACTATGTAGGAATTCATACTCCACCTTCCGTTTCATCGGGTGGAATAGGCGCCGAACCAGTATTAGACATTTTACTGCACCGAGAGTGACGGAGATGATCATTCCATCGGGTGGAATAGGCGCCGAACCAGTGGATTTCATTTATATTATTGGGCATTCTACTCCACCGAGAGTGACGAGGCGAACGGAGTGAGCCGATGGAACGGAAGGTGGGGTAGAATGCCCAATAATATCCTACTGTCGATTCAGTCAATGTTAAAGATAAAATTTCTCCTAGAAACATTAGGTGTTACACTCGTGTGTCGTACAAGATACCCATGAAATCTAATATTTAAGTAGGTAGGATTGGTACAAATGGGACGATTAGATGGCCTGTAAGAAGTCCAGACCTGACGCCTCTGTACTATTTTTCAAGAGGCCATGTAAAAATTGTTTATTTTACTAATTGTCTTATCAGACTGTGGAAGAGCTAAGGCTTGAGGTAGAAAATGTTATTAGGAGCATACACCACAACACTAGAAAGCTACATGAAGTGAATTTCAAAGAAGAGTAAATTTGTGTATCCGTAACGAGGGGTCTCATTTTATCATTATTAAAGTGTAATAAGTATTCAGCTGCACCCGGTTAGACTCGAAGCCGACCCCAACATAGTTGGGAAAAGGCTAGGCAAATGATGATAATCTAAATATATAAAATTCAAAGTCCTGAGTGACTGACTGACTGACTGATATATTATCAACGCACATCCTAAACCGCTGGTTCTAGAGACATGAAATTTGAAGTGTGTGTTCTTTGTCAAGAGTAGGTATCCACTAAGAAAGGTCTTTTCGAAATTCCACCCCTAAGAGGGTAAAATAGGGAATAAAAGGTTGTATGAAAAATCTTATTCTTTCAGTTAATAGTCTTGAAACTTGGCACGAATACTTATTATAAAGTTTGTTACTTTTAGTTTTACTATAATACCCCCTTTTTTGCGTGGAAAAATTCTCATGCATACTGCACTACCACGGGGAGACAGTGCAGTTATGTGGGACTGCAACCCACTAAAACTCCACGGTGTCCTCCTCTGCCGCTTGTGGCGAGAGCATGGGCACGCGTTAGCACTCGCCCATGCTCTCGCCACTTTTTTTTTTTTGGGTGGGAAATCATCAAATAACTTCTCCCGCTCTGGGTGGAGCGGAAGGGCGTGTCAGACTTCTACTGACTAAAACCCACCCGTGTTCCTTCAGTTGCCTGTGCCAGGGCCACGGTAACTCTTTCGAACAACCCGCAACCCTGGCGGGCATCGGCCTTAGCGGACCCCTTCAGCTAGTGCTGACATCTCTTTGAGGCGCGCGTGGAACACAACGCGCCGTCGACCCGGGCCTGGTCCTTACCGGACGGCGAGCTACCCATTGCTCGCCATCCGCAAGCCCGCGCCTACGGTGGCCGGGAATCGGCTATCGATTCCCGACGCCCAGGGCGTCTCCTGCGGCGACTAGGGGCGTGAGGGCGCAAAGATTGCCTCTCCCTCACGCGTTCAGCCTCCTCCTTCGCGAGCATTACTGCTTCGCAGAAGGAGGCGACGGCTTCCCATGCACTCTCGCTCCGTACCATGGCCTGTACCAGGGCCGGACGCGAGAGATCGCCGCCGCCGATCGCCTCCGCGAGGACGCGGCGGTGCTCTGCCCAAGCCGGGCAGACCTCCACCGTATGCTCCACCGTGTCCTCCGGGCGATCGACACAGTGGTAACACCCGGGCGTTTCCTCCCGCCTTATCCGGAACAGGAACCTCCCGAAGCAACCATGTCCGGTGAGGACCTGCGTCAGGCGGAAGGTGAGGATGCCGTGACGCCTCTCCAACCACTCCTCAAAGAGGGGACTTATCGCCGCAATTGTGGCGTGCCCAGCACTGGGTTGCGACAGTCGCACTCTCCATGTCGCCATGAGATCCCGCCGGAGCTCTGTCCGCTGTGCCATGATTTCTCGCGGCAGCGTAGTTACGCCCCGGCGTTTTGCCTCCTCACGCCACTCCCATGTGTATGCGAGGCCTTTTCCCTCCAGATCCCATGGCGGCAATCCGGCAAGGAGGCTCGCCGCCTCACCAGAGACCGTGCGGTATCCCCGAACTAGCCGGATGGCCATGACCCTTTGGGACGCGTTCAACCGGCGGGTTGGTCGCCGCCCCAAAGAACGCGCCCACACTGGTGCCCCGTAAAGGGCCATGGACCGCACGACCCCTGCGTAGAGCCTCCGGCAGAAGGCGTTTGGACCCCCTAGATTGGGCAGCAGCCGCTTCAAGGCAGCCCCGGCCCGCTCCAGTCTGGGAGCCAAACGTCGAAAATGCTCCACGAAGTTTCACCGGCTGTCGAAGACGAGTACCAGGTACTTCATCGTCGGCTCGACGCCGATGTGAACCCCTCCTACCGTTATTTGGGAACCCGACGGTGGCGCGTTCCGAGGACCATGAAAACACATTACCTCAGACTTGTGCAGGGCCACCTCGAGTCCCAATCGCCGGATCCTCTCGACGGTTATCGCAACCCCGTGTGTCGCTAGCTCGGCCGCCGCTTGGTGTGACCTCCCCTGCGCCAGGACCAGCGTGTCGTCAGCGTAGCATACCACGCTGACGCCGCTAGGGAGGTCAGCGCGCAGCACCCAGTCGTACCCGATATCCCACAGATGTGGCCCTAGGACCGATCCCTGTGGGACACCGCACGACATCTCTCGCCGGTTCCAGTCTCCCTGATGACCGGGGTAGATGACGGCCCTGTCCGTCAAATAGGCCTCGACCACGCGACAGAGGTAGGTCGGCATCCGGTGATACCGGAGTGCCTCCCTAATGCAACTCCAAGGCAGGGTATTGAAGGCATTAGCGATATCTAGAGACACCGCCAAGACAACCCCACCCCGGGCCACAGCATCCCCTGTTGTGAGGGCTCGCACGCACATGATGGCGTCCACCGTAGAGCGCCCCCTGCGGAAACCAAACTGGCTCTCTGCAAAATCCGGCCCCACTCGCACCAGCCGCCCGACGAGGCGGTCTGCAATTACTCTTTCAAAGAGCTTGCCCACCTCGTCGAGCAGGACAATGGGCCGGTAAGCGGACGGAGAGTCCGCAGGGCGTCCCGGCTTTTTAATGAGAACCAGTTTCCCCGTCTTCCACCGAAGTGGGAACTGGCCTCTCTCCAAACATGCGCTTAGGAGCCCCCTTAGTCGAGGCTCGAGAGCCTCCAAGGCCAGAACCCAGGCTTTTCCAGGAAAGCCGTCGGGTCCTGGGGCGGTATTTTTGGCATTCATCCTACGTACCGCCACTCTCAGCTCTACCTCGGTCACCTCCGGAGCATCGTCATCGTCGTCAGCGGTGTGGTCCGCATCGGGCACTGCAAGAGGCAAAGCCATAGGCGGGGGAGTATGTTCCCCTCGCGAAGGGAACAGAGTGCTCACCACATCCTCCACGAGCTGGGGCCGGAGACTCTGCGTCAGTGGGGGAGCCCATGGGCGACCCTTGGTACCCCTGCGATCGGTCAGGTTAGTGGCCCCGTCGCCTACCGCTTTTTGGCCGCAGAGGATAGGGAGAGCGGCCAATGAAATACCGCCACTCCTCCCCTGTGGCCCCACCGTGTCCGCAATCAGACGGTGGTGACCCCGTCTAGGCCGCGGAAGGTGGGGAGAGCGGCGCACCGCAATACCGGCACTCATCTCTCGCCGCGATACCTCCCGTACGACATCGCGGCCCGCCTCAGTTGCGATGTCGCCCAAGCGACCAAAGCGGCACCGCAACGTTCCTGGTGGCCGCTACGTCGTCGACTTCCTAGGAAAAGCCCTGACGAGCGGCTCCTCCTCTGCTTCCTCTTGGGTGACAAAGCCACGGCTACTGAGCCCCCCCGCCACGACAATATGGGAACCCCCCAGGGAGGACTAAACTACCCCCTAAGATTAGATTGGGGGTGTAAAGTTTCTATGATCAGATTTCAAAGCGCGGTCCAATTAACTCGAAACTCAGTATTTATACTTCAGATCAAAGATAAAGAATAACGTGTATTAGAGTCTTTCAAAAATCTACCCCTAACGGGGTAAAAAGATGTAGGCAATTTTACAGGGGAGGATTTTACTGCGGGGCTTGATTATCTCGAAAATTGGTGCAAATAATCGCTAATTCACATTATGGAAAGATTCCAAGCGATTATTTTTTAATGTCGGTTGCTGTACTTTGGAATAGCCACCACGTTGCTATATGGCAGCAGAAGGGCACATTCGGTACTTGAAGAGCCATTAAACTTAGCTCATGAGGAAATGCCAGATTGTAACATTCGTAAAAACAGCGAGCGGGGACGAATGTTGTGAAACTTTAGATTTGGCATTTTTTTTTTAAGACAAACCTACTTAGGACTTTTGACTCTGGTCAGCCTTAATCCATATGGTAATACACATTTACCCTACCTTTACAGCCTGTGGCATCAAACTCGTGCCCGGTACTGGAGTTGCGGTAAACATCAGGGCGTTACATCGCAACCCTCGGTACTGGGGAGACGACGCGGAGCTGTTCCGAGCTGAACGGTTTATCGACACGCCGCTCGCGCATCCCGCTGCCTTCATGCCATTCAGCTATGGACCGAGGAACTGTGTTGGTAGGTTTTATAAGATAGGTTGTTGTAGCTTGAGCGGCCAATTAGGTTTTCCGTAGAACAAAATACAAAACAGTACTCTTATCCTGAGGTACTTCTGATGGTCATTTCTTAGACAACTACCTCCTGATCTATCGCCAGTTTTTTATTTCCCTTTCCGGGTTTGACGGAATCTAAACAGTTCGTCCAGCTACTCGTATCACCTTCGTGAATTATCTCTTTTTTTATTGATTTCGCTCCGAGAGCCCCGTGGTGGTCCAGTGGAAACGGTATTTACTTATGAGTTGTAGGTAGGCAATGGTTTCGAACCCAGGCAGGGATTTTACATTTTTTTCATCACCACTGCTCTCAAAACGATGAAGGATACCGGAAACATCCGAGAACCAAATATTCGGAGACATGTGATATCTAACAATATGCGCTGGTCTTCTGTAGTGCATTACAGCTTACTGCCTATCTGAGAGGAGGCCTGTGTCCCAGCAGTAGGAACGTTAAAGGCTGATTATGCTTATGCTTAATGTTTTCTCTCAGGTTACCAGTACGCCATGACATCAATGAAGACAGTACTGTCAACACTGCTGCGACGCTACAAGATCCTGCCAGCTTCTGCACCAAACAACAACTCTGAATACCCACCAATACGTCTCAAGTATGAGATCATGATGAAGGACGAAGACGACTTCCCAATACGATTAGAATCTAGATGTTAGTTACTGTTTGTGCTCTGGAGAAATTAATTTCGAAACGGAGACCTTAGTATATTTTTGTTTTTGATTTGGTTCTACGAGTATATTATTAAATTATAATAAGTAATACTAGTCTGTGATTGTGCTACTGCAAAGCACGGGCCTCTTCTTATACAGATAAGGCATAAGCATTAATCACCACGCCTGCTCAAGGCGGATTACCAATTTCAAATTTGTATTAATAAAGTCCAGGTTTCCTCAAGATGTTAATCGAAGCCAGTGATGTCCAAGTTAGAAAGCACATTTGAATTGAAAACGTCACTTTGGTACTTGCCCGCATTCGATGCACGCCTTGCTTGTTGCGGATTTCGTTGTTACCGTTATGTGATGTAGGCTGGTCCTATCCATTAAAACAGGTGAGATAAGTCTTTATCAGATGTATTTTTACTTATGCTATCACAGTAAAAGCAATAATTTTCTTCTGTTGAACCATCGTTTATTACCAAGTACCTCCTATCAAAATATTACCCTGTCTGGAACAATTTTTGTTTTTAATATTTTTTTTTATTTTTATTTGTGATGGGTTTGATCTTGACTCTAGTCTAGTTGAGAGGTGACAGAGACAAAGTCGACGATGGACTGAGCTTACCCAGAAGAAGCCTGTTCACTCTCACTTTGAAGAGATTAGGGTTGTATGCGTTCAGAAACACAGACGCAGGTAGTGAGTTCCACTCCTTTGCTGTGCGCATTATAAAATTTGGAATTTGGAAGCGCTTAGTGCGAATTGGTGGAATAGCAACCAGGTAGGGATGGTAACTGGCAGTGCGTCTAGATGTCCGATGGTAGAAGGGGGCCGGTGGAATGAGGTCGTGGAGTTCTCGGGCACGCTCTCCGAAGTACAATCTGTAGAAGACCGACAATGAGCGGCGATGAGCCAAGCTATGAAGCTTGACATCCACCAGCTTTACGTCGCCAATGAGCCTCTTAGCTCTGCGTTACACCGAGTCAAGCACGGCTAGTTGGTACTTAGTTGATCCATCCCAAAGGTGACTGCAATACTCCATCCAGGATTGGACTTGCAAATACGTGCTAAAAGGGGGCACTGTTATAATATACCATTTTAGAAAGCTAACAAGACAAGGAAGTTGCTCCTGTCATTTGTATCGCCCAATTACTAATCACACTGTATACAGTGCTTACCTATAGGTAAGCCACTTAACGAGTATCACATAGAACCCACACCTTCTGGTTTTCTGGTCTTAAGGCACCTGTTCCACCGCCGCCGGCGATTAACGAGAAGTGAGTAGATCTAGGAAATAAAAACAAGTTGGCTAGCAACGAGCGGTTACTCACTGGTTTGCGTATGTACCAAGCGTGATTCTCTTCGCAAGATATATTCACCAATCTGTAACTGAATAATTAAGGAAAGGATGCTTTAATATTCGTAAGTTTAAGACTAATTTACCATCATTGTTCGATTCAAATACTCAAACTGATGATAATCTTGTAGTGAGTCAACTAGTACACTAGGCATGGGATGGAACTCATCAACTGATCAGTTACATTTCCCTATCAAATGCCCATTTTTCTCTTACAACAATTTGACTAAAAGATCTTTTTATCTTCTATTTTTAAAATCTTTGACCCCTTAGGACTGATTAGTCCATGTGTAATTAAAATGAAAATGTTGTTACAACAACTGTGGCTGCATAATTTAACTTGGGACTCTCCAGTCCTACATGTAGTTCAAAGAGACTGGAACTATTTTATGCAGCATTTACCTTCTTTTTCAATTCTAGAAGTTCCGCGGCGTTAGCTTTGTAATGAACCCGTATTTTTAGAATTACATTCATTCAGTGATTCATCCCATAATGCATTTTTTTTTTCATTTATTTACGTTCAGTTAATGCTGCGAACGAAGTCACAGTCCATTTACTTAGTTCTAAGTCCAAAGTAGCTCCGATGAAAGGGATGACTATCCCTCGTCTAGAATTGTGCACTGCCCTACTGGCAGCAAGGTTATGCAAGGCTGTCAGGAAGTCACAGCGATATGAAGTTTAGTATCAAGTACACTGGTGTGATTCGTCAGTAGTGCTAGCCTGGCTCCACACCAGTTTTATAAATTTGAAAACATTTGGATTTCGGAGATCTGTGAGCTAACAGATGCTTCCTCATGGCGATATGTGCCCACATCTGTCAATCCTGCTGACCTCATATCTAGAGGAATCACTCCGGACAAGCTCGGCAGTACCCCATTGTGGAGGTCAGGGCCTCCATTCCTCAAGGAGCCTGAAAGTGATTGGCCTATCTTAAAACCTAATAAAATTAATACTAATGACTTACCGGAAACTAAACCTAATTGTACCACCCATGTTGCTACACAAAATGAACCTATAATTATTTTTAAGCACTTTTCTAGCTTAACTAAAATAAAACGAACTTTCGCATCCGTGCTAAGATTTATTAACAATCTAAAACGAATAAAGATAAACTTCTCGGCAATCAGACTGTTGATGAATTAAATAATTCCTTTCATTATTTGTGTCGTCTCGCACAGCAAGAATCATTCTTCTGTGAATATTATTTACTATGCAACAATAAGGTTTTAAGTTCTAAATCAAATATTTTATCATTAACTCCATTTTTAAGCGACGACAAGGTCATCCGAGTTGGTGGCCGATTAGGCTCATCTGAGTATAATTATAATAAAAAACACTCCTGTTCTCCTGCACGCCTAGCATCATTTTTCCAAATTAATTTTCGAGTACAAACATAAACGCGGATTACATTACGTGCTGATCCACAATTATTGTTGGCCATGGTTAGAGAATACGTTTGGCCGATTAACGACAAAAATTTATCTAGACGCATTTTTAATAACTGCTCCAGACGCTTGCGGGGCAAGACTATTGCGCCAATAATGGAACATTTGCCCTCACAACGTGTCACGCCAAATTTTCCATTTCACACCGTGGGAATTGATTTCGCTGGCCCATTCCTTATTGTAAACAGAAAGGGACGTGGTGCTTCGTTAGTCAAGTGCTATCTTTGTTTTTTCTAAAATTTTTCACCTCGAAGCCGCTTTCGTTATGACATTCCGATGGTTTGTGTCATGAAGAGACCGGCCAGCGGAGGTATTCTGCGACAACGGACGCAACTTTGTCGCGGGAGCTAAAAAAATTATTGATTTTTTTAAATTTACCAAAATGATTTATCTGGTTTTGCATGTTCGGAAGGTATTTAGTTTTACTTTTCACCAGCTTACGCTCCTCATTTTAGCAGTATTGTTGATGCGGGTATCCGTTCAGAAAAGTTTCATGTCAGGCGAGTAATGGGTAATTCTCATTTAAGTTTTGAAGAACTTCAAATTCTTTTCGCTCAGGTAGAAGCTGTGTTAAATAGTAGACCCCTTTGCCCTTTATCCTCCTCTCCTGACGTTTTCCACTATCTTACTCCTCCTTACTCCTGGGCATTTTCTCATTGGTCGGGCTCTTACCGCGCTGCCTGAAACAGCTTTGGAAGATCGCCACTCAACCAACTTGCAGCGCTATGCCAGGTTGCAGCACATCGCCGAGTTGTAACTTCGTCGTAAATGGAAGACCAACGCCGACGCAGTCAGAATTGGGGACATGGTCCTACTAAAGGAAGACGGCGTCCCACCCCTATGTTAAAGTTTTGGACGCATTACCCGGCTCTTCTCGGGACATGATGGGGTTGCAAGAGTAGCCGACATAAACACACAAAGAGGAACTGTACGGCGCCCTCTGGTTTGCATCTGTTGGTCGGTTTGAGCTACTTAAGGGTTGAAACTCTCAGAGTTTCAACGGGGGAGGATGGTTACGCCTGTGTTAATTGTGAAGACATTTAGTGCGTGTCGCGTTTGCTAATCTAAAGGGCCAGGCGTCCCGTACGGATTTTATTAGTTTTACTTCTACCGACATTATTCATATTTTGTATTAAATTGTTCACCATCGTCGCTTACTTGTACGCTCCGCGTATTTATTGTAAAAACATAGTTTATACCAAATTAAACAACCATACCTCGATACGGGAGTTTCATTGAAGCCCCAATACTGATTATTATCATATACTTGACGAATAATTAATTAATTCTGATTATATTTAAACATTGACAGTAGGTTTCATCAAGTACTATGGTGTAAGATCTTACCTTGAAATAAGTTGTGTAGAGGAATCTCAGAAACATATTACTAACATAGGTAATTGTTTTCTTATTACGATATGTCAATATAATTGCCGTATCCAAAAACATTGCCCTAACAAAAGGAAAGCAGTTTGGTGAACGTTTATGAACAAACATGTTGGTACAATTGTTACTATCGATTGCCATGGTAATACCAACGTTGGTCAAAAAGAGATGTTTACAATTTAGGTAAACAGTTAAATTCTGGAGTATGGACGTTACCTTTTATTGGACATAGTTATTTATTCCTTGACAATAAACACAGTAAGTACCTACAAATCAGTAATATTAATCTTATTGCCTAAGAACACGGGACTGTTCCTGACTGACGGGAATGATCTGATGGATTGTTGATCGTTGTTTTAGACAGAATGAACTTGCTTACGTAATCCTCGAGTCACTTTTTACGGCAAACACCATCAACCACAGACTAAAATCTAGAGAACGACACCGTTACAAAGTTCCTGAACCTCTTTCTAAGTCACCACCTCCACTTTCAGTTGTAGACTTATTTCTGTCCTTCCCTTTTGTTTCAATCCTTTCTTGTGTGCTTTTCTCAGTTAATTAAGAGGCATATAGTGAGCTAGAGACATTGGGTTTTATTCTCTAATTTATTTTTCCTTTGGTTTTAATCTAACATTATCTTTCTATTTATTATTGCAGCACGAATGAAAGCCTTCAAAATTCTTGGTCTCGACGCAATAAAAAAAGACAATGGTGTGTCATCCATGTGGCATGGAAACTATTTATAAACAAGTAAGTTTGCTTTTCTATCATGGCTTTTTTGGTAGTCACTATTTCATGAATTTCGAGAAATTTCGTGTTCAAATTACTTCATTGAATTTTAACATTTTATTTTATGACAGTGATCACCGATCCAGGGACCGCAGAGTTTTAAAAACATGCATGGCAAAAGATGATATTATGAAAATGGCAACAGTTTTTATAGGAAATGGCTCCATATTTGATTCAGGTATTAGACATTTAAAAATATTTGTGTTGCAAAATTAATATAGGCATGTAAAAGTTTAACTAAAACAATATTTCATTCAATATTACAGTATCAATCTGGCGAACGCGTCGAAAAATCTTAAACCCAAGCTTTAGCACGAAAATGTCGAAGAATGTCATGTCAATATTCGTGAAACAGAGTGTCATCCTTGTGAAAGAGATGAGTAAAATGGCGGGCACGGGTCAACTTTTTGCATGGAATTTCTTCACTGCCTATATTATGGATGCGACTGCAGATAATGCCGTATTTATCACACCGTAAAAGAAAATGGTGTTGTCGTCGTAACTTGGTACGAAGTATATGACAATACCAGTTATATCGGTTGGATTAAACTACCCAGACATACTTTTAAATCACATAACTAAAATTGCTTTGCCCTGTAGTGGGAAAACATTATGCTGGTATTATTATTTATTTTAACTTAAATTGTGGCACCTTTTTGATGCACGAATAAAGTAATAAGATAGTCAATGTATGAATGTGACGCAATCTATGATAATTATCATTCTTAACTTCTAGAGTCAACACTGGGCTACCAAATAGAAGCACTAAAGGATACAGACCATCCTTTCTTGAAAGTATTTTGTTGACGCCGTATTTGTATCCGGACGTACCAACCATAGCTGACAACACTAACAGTTGTATCCTGCAGCCGCCGCCAATAGCGGCCCTTCACCATGACGTGATAATTTACGCAACCAATGGCGTGACCGCTATATCACGCCATACTCGCCGCCCGCTGGAGAACGCACGCGACGCTACACTTGCTCGACCGCCATCTACCTAGCATTGCTTATTTGTGCTCCATATTGTTATATTTTAAACTAAGGATATTAGTAGTATATTTAACGCACATTAAACCCTAGTCTTTTATTTTTAATCTATTATTTAAAGTTTTGTTCCGTATATCGAACAAAAAGTGGCGACCGTGACAGGACTCGGATCGACTTCAATACCTAATATTTTGTCGAGTTCGAAAGTTCCGTACTCACCAAGAAACTTCACCAAACCGAAGAGGGCTTTCCGTTAGATTGGAATTCCTGCGGCGAAGACGACGAACACGTCGGTCACGTGCCTACGCATACCTACCCATCTACCTGGAGCATTGGAGGTACCTACGTCCTGGAGCCGCCTAATCAGCTGAGGATAAAGCTGTGGAGCCTGGACACATACCTGCTTTGGTTGCTTGCCATCATTAACGTGAGCCCGTTCCTATCATGTTTTCCTAGTCTGTCCTCTTTTATCTGTGTTCACACTTAGGATTCGTTTCGCTAAATGCTTGGTGATCATTATCAATCTATCTAGTGCTTGTGAAATTGCGTACCTATATTGTTTTGCTCTAAGCATTTTGCCTAATCATTCAAAGGGAATCTGCAAGCTAAATTCACGCCTTCCCTTTGTGATCAAATTTTTCACTATTGCACGTAGCCTTATCTATTTCAAGTCGAGCGATTCGAAATCTATTCGTAGCTTAAAATACCTACAGTCAATCTAATTTACCAATAATTTATTTCATTCGCCTATAGCTACAAGATTATTTACCTATTGTAACGTAACGAGTACCTAGAAAGATATTCGCTTCTGTCCCTCACTGCACGCTTACCGCAGTCAGCTGTTTAGTTGTATTTAACGTTGATTCCAGTGTTCCTAATCAGGCTTGTGGGGTCAACGACCTGCCGCGCGCTTTGTTCCTGCGGTTGCCTGGTTTAATTACCCGCGCCGCGCCGCTGTTCGCTTGCTTAGCTGATAAGAAACTTTCTGTGCATGGGACTACGAAACGAGGAGCGTATTCTATTCTATTATTGTATTATTCTATTCTATTCTATTCTATTATTATAACCGAATTCCACTGTTGCAACCTTAATACTTTTCACTATTTGTTTTCTTTTTATTCTTTGATAGTTTATCGCAATGTCTACCGATTTAAATTTTAAAGAGTTAAATGCTAAGCGTGGGTCCATTAAGGGCCGCATAACTAAATTTAAAATGTATTTAGATTCCTTGGGAACTTTCGACAGTATTTCCGCTGTTGAAATAAATAGGCTTGCGATGAAGTTATCCAGAATAGAAGCGTTATTCATTGAGTTCGACAGGTTGCAGAGTCAAATAGAAATATTAACGAGTCTAATCAAAGTGCAGAATTAATTACTCGTGATCTTGTTGAGCAAGATTTTGATACTTGCATTGCCGTTGCCCAAAACTTAATTCAAGTGCACAGCCCAACCCCCAAACAACCTGAAGGTATAGCTAGCTGTTCTCACAGCAATGGTTGCCCTCATCATGAATTCGATGGCTTCTATAATTTAGGTTTCAAATTGCCTACTATTAATATACCTAAATTTGATGGTACCTACTACAAGTGGCTCGAGTTCAAAGAGATCTATTCTTCATTGATTCATGATAATCCTAAAATAAAAAATATTCATAAATTCCACTACCTCAGCTCTTATTTGGAGGGTGAAGCTGCTCGAGTACTAAGCAACCTGGAAGTATCTGATAAAAACTACATAGAGGCTTGGTCACTTCTCTGCAACCGGTTTGACAACAAAAGGCAATTAATTAATAATCATTTAAAGTCGCTATTTACTATTGACTCAGTTCGTGAAACTGATAAGTCTCTTAGATACATTATTGATCATGTGACTAAAAACTTACGTGCCCTCTGCACACTAGGTCTCCCTACTGACAAGTGGGATGTTTTAATTATTCATCTTCTGGCGGCAAAGTTAGACAACAGTACTATGTTCAAGTGGGAAGAACACCGTAACATTCCAATATATCTGATATACCTACACTCGATGAGTTCTCATTTTTTAAAAATTGTGCAGACGTTCTCGAGACTGTTAACAAAAATAAGACAGATAAAACAGCTGGAGCTAAACAAGTTCCCCACAACTCAGCTTTTCATAATAAGAACACTATACAGAATAAATCATTAGTTGCTACGTCCAAGGAATCCTCCTCTTCTTCTCGCACCCCGGTTGAGTGTGTAGTATGCTCAGGCAAGCATCGCGCATACGAGTGCCCCACCTTCAAGTCTAAGACACCTGAAGATAGGAATTCCACTGTTGCAACCTTAAATTTGTGTCGTAATTGTCTGAGGCCTGGCCACGATAGTCAAGCTTGTAAGCTCCCTGGTTCTTGTAGGTCATGTAAACAGAAACACAACTCACTACTTCACTTACCTGATCCAGTCTCGTCCGTCATTAGCCAACCTAAATCTGTCTGCATTGTCCTCCCCAGAGGTTCTTTTGTGTACCGCTAAAGTGCGACTAACTAACCCAAAAACTAACATAACTATTAGCGTTAGGGCTTTACTTGATAGCGGGAGCCAATCGTCTTTCATCACTGAAAGTGTGAAGCGGGTACTCAATTTGACTCTTCAGCCATCAAACATCAGTATTGTAGGTATAGGTAACAACACCCTAGACCTAAACCCAGAGCGCTGTTCTATAAAACTTCAATCTAATTCAACTTCATTTGAAGTTGTAATGTGCTGTCTAGTATTGAAAAATATAACTGATGACTTCCTCAAGCATCATTTCGATACTAGTTCACTAAATCTAAACGACTTTGAGCTTGCGGACCCCAGCTTCAACGAACCATCACCTATTGACATGCTTATCGGCTCAGACCTGTTTTGGTACTTGATAGGTTCCAAACAGCAGTCCCTAGGTTCCAATAAACCACTAACAACAACAACAACAATAACAATAATAAATACAGCAATTAAATACAGCAATTACCAAAATGTACAAAATACATAAAAAACTGCCAAATCGGAGGTGACATTTGTCATGTCACCTCCGATAAAACAATACAAACCCAAATGAAAATAAAAAAATGTTGACGAGAGCAGCTGCAAGACGAGCACGTCTACCACCTCCGGACTCTTCGCTCGGCTCCGCCTCGCTGCCGCCGGTACCCAGCCCCACCGTGAGCGCTGTGACGACGCCGGCCGCAGTAGTTGCGTCGAGCTCGAGCGACGAGTATTTTTCCCCGCCGACGTCGCCAACACCTGTACGTCGGCAGGGGAGAGGCCGGCCACCGAGAAGCTTGGGACTTAGGGGCCATCCAGCCCCGAGCCGGGTCCCCGCTGCCGGTGGTTGTGTACAGCGCATGAGATGGACTCAGTCCATGAACGAGAACGTCATGCGCGCATATTACGGGTCTACAAAGGGGGGAACTAACCTCACTGCGTACCGCGATAGGATGCTGTCTCTGTTCCAGGAACTAGAACCAACCGTCAACACCTCGGCCCAACGACTGTCGGATCAGGTGCGGGTCATCCAACGCAATCACAGGTTGGACGATGCTGCACTTGGTAGGCTGCGCTCAGAGGTACTGAGCCAACATATCGTCTCGACTCCAGCACAAACCGCGGTACAAGCGTCGACTATAGATGCAATCCCGCCGCAGTTCAATCATGTTGAAGAAGAGGAGGATAGGGTTGCCACAGTAAGTAGCCAATACAACACCCGGTTGAGGAGCGCACTGGAGGATGCGATTCGAGAGTATAGGTCCACTCCGACCGAACTTAGATCCCGATTACCACGCTTACCCATGCATAAGAAAAATAGGGCGCTGGTGTGTGCCTTGGACTCGCAGCTTAAGAATTTTTTCGAAAGCAGCGAGGATCTCGTTGATACACACTCGATTCTATATTGCGTGGCTGTTGCGGCATGACGTTTAGCTAACGTCAAGTTTCCTAGCTGTGACGGAGCTACTCGACCAAAACCAGCCGTACCAGCCTGGCAACGCAGGATCGAGCGTCGTATCGATGGGGCCAGGGTACTCATCGGCAAACTATACTGCTTCAGGGAGGGTAATACACGACCACGAGTGATGCGCTTTGTAAGGCGGGCATTCTCGGGGACTGGAATCAGCCCTCGAGAATACACGTCCAGTGTCACAGAGCGCATCGACTTCCTGAAGCAGAAAGTTTATGCATGGGGGAGCCGTATTCGGCGGTATAAGCGGCGGGTTGATCGATACACACAGAATCGCATGTTCCAGAGCGATGAGAGGTGGGTATATAGAGCTTGGGAGCGACCTGAACAAAATGTGACAGACGTGTGCCGCCCGAATGATGCCACCACGAGTGCATTCAGGCGCAGCATCTGGTCGGTACCCGTCTGTCACGCTGAGGCTGGCTGGATGCAGGATATCGAGCGAGTGCGTGGAACTATACCAGAAATGGAAGCAGTTTTCATTACGCCATTAGACGTAGCCAGAGCAGTCCGTCCGTTACCGAATTGGAAATCACCGGGACCGGACGGACTGCACAACTTTTGGTTGAAATGGATAACTAGTTCACACACTCGCCTGGCATCTCAATTTCAGTCATCCTTAGAGTATGGGTCGCTACCGCAGTTTCTAACAACAGGCGTTACCCACCTGCTCCATAAGTCAGGTAGTCCCGCGGAACCCAAGAATTATAGACCGATCACATGTTTGTCGACGATCTATAAACTTCTTACATCCATTTTGAGAGCGAAAATTAATACGCATATTGAGAATAACTCGATTATGTCTGCCTCTCAGAATGGATGTCGGAACGGGTCCCGTGGTACTAAGGAGCTACTCCTCATCGACATGGCCATAAGCCAACAGGTTCGTCGATCCCGCAAGGATTTGTCGACATGCTGGATAGATTACAAGAAGGCCTACGACTCGGTGCCACATACATGGCTCATGAGGGTGCTGGAGTTATACAAGATAGATGCAACTCTACGCACCTTCCTTGAGTCATGTATGGGGCAATGGAGGACGGTCCTTCGCTATCCTGGGTGTCGACAGATCCAGGGGAATGATGAGCATGTATGGATTAAACGGGGAATATTTCAGGTTGACAGTTTGAGTCCACTTTGGTTCTGCTTAGCCCTGAATCCTCTAAGTACACTGCTAGAGGATTCAGGTCTAGGCTATCGGTTGAGGAGAGGCGGTCAGGTCATATCTCACCTCCTCTACATGGATGACTTAAAACTCTTTGCTCCCAACAAATTGCGACTGATGGAGCTACTGAAAACAACTGAAACTTTCAGTAGCGCCATCAGGATGGAATTTGGTGTGGACAAATGTGCAGTCATGCATGTAAAGCGAGGTGAAATCATGGAATCCGAGAGAATCCAACTGTCGGATTCCATACACCTTAGATCCCTCTCCTCATCCGAAAGCTATAAGTATTTGGGTATGTCGGAAGCGTTAGGCATCAACGATGCTGACATGAAGCAATCGTTGAAGGAGCGATTCTTTGGTCGCTTGAAGAAGGTATTAATTAGTCTTCTTTCAGGCGGAAATAAGGTGCGCGCCTTCAACGGTTGGGTCATGCCGATCTTGATGTACTCTTTCGGCATACTCAAATGGACTCAGACAGAACTTGACGCCCTGGATAGGAGGGTCCGTACACTGTTGACCGCAAACCGGATGCATCACCCACGTTCATCGGTGATGAGACTGTACATCTCGCGGAAGTGTGGGGGCCGTGGCTTTTTAAATGCTAAAACCCTCCACAATCGCGAGGTGTGCAGCCTCAGGGAATATTTTTTAAAAGCCGAATTGGGTATGCACCGTGATGTGGTCACAGTGGATAAGGGGCTCACCCCGTTCTCCATGGCTAAAGAGAACTGGCGCAAACCTGTAGTACTTACTACCGATGACCGCAGGAAGATATGGCAAAGCAAGGAGCTTCACGGGCGCATCTATCGGGCCCTTCATGAGCCCGGTGTAGATTTCTTAGCGTCCGTATCCTGGCTACGTTTCGGTGACCTATTCGGGGAAACTGAAGGTTTTGTTTGTGCAATTATGGACGAAGTTATTCTGACGAATAACTACCGAAGACATATTATGAAGGACGGGACGGTTGATGTGTGTCGGGCATGCCACTGTCCGGGTGAGTCCATCAGACATATTATCTCTGGTTGTTCTCGTCTGGCTAACGGCGAGTACTTGCACAGGCATAATCAAGTGGCCAGGATTACTCACCAGCAACTTGCTTTGAAATATAAACTTGTGGATTCTGAGGTACCGTATTACAAGTATGTGCCCGACCCAGTTCTCGAAAATGACCATGTCACGTTGTACTGGGATCGGTCTATCATTACTGACAGGACTATTGTCGCCAATAAGCCTGATATAGTGGTGATAGATCGATTAGTGCGCCGCGCAATGATTGTCGATGTTACCATTCCACATGACGAGAACCTCGTGAAAGCTGAGAAAGAGAAGCAAATGAAGTATCTCGACTTAGCACACGAGGTTGTTGACATGTGGAATGTGAGCTCGGCTGTCATTGTGCCGATTGTAGTAACGGCCAATGACCTGATGGCCGAAAGTCTCGATCAACATCTTTCGAGGCTCTCGTTAGGCGGTTGGATCAAGGGCCAGATTCAGAAAGCAGTACTTCTTGATACGGCTCGCATTGTGAGGAGGTTCCTGTCTTTGCAGCCCTAACCACCGGCAGCTTGGACTTTGCTCCCGCTACTGGCGGATCACTATTTTTTATATTTTTAAATGTTTTTTTTTAATGTTTTTTATAAAAAATATTTAAAAATGTATTTAATAAGTTTTTAAAATGAATAAAGGACACAATAATAATAACAAATGACGTGATATGTTGAAGGCCTTGGCCTTTTTCAAAGTCTCGGTCTTTAGAATTGTGGAGCCAATTTCCACGACAATAGGAGTGTTTTGTTTTTCCGTTGTTTTTCCGCGTACTCGATATATATCCTTAATGTCGTATTTTTTAATGCTACATTGTATGTTTTCAAAAAGGCACACAGCCATTTCTAAAAGATCTTCCTTAGTCTCGCCATTTTTTCTCGGTACATTTTTAATCATTAGATTACTTTTTCGACTTTCAGTTTGCATGTCCTCAATCTTATTTTCTAAAATGGAGATATATTTCTTGTCTTCTTTAGACTGCGTTTCGAGGCGGGTAATCTTCTCTTGAAGGTCCGAGTTTTGTGCTGTTAAGAACTCAATCGATTTTTCTATGTGTGCGTTTGATTGGTGAATCTCCTGTAGTTTTGTTTTAATTAGTTGTGTCTCTTTCTCTTGTTTTTCGTTAAACGACGAAAACATTATTTTCATCTCTTCCTTAAATTCATTTAATTGTTGGATAAGTGAGTCATCCATATCATCTGTGCCTCTTTTGGCGCGTTGGGTCACATAGTTAGGTGGAGGTGTATCCGCTGAGTTGTTACTTTCCGTGTACGATGCAGATTCATTCAGGAAGTTAGGTTCCGAAGTCGGTAAGGACTGCCGGCGACGACTTGGCGGCGGCGTGCGTTTCATTTCGAGGCGAAGCGGTGACACGGAGCGCTAGCGATAGACACGTGTTGCTGTATGCGTGACTAGTACGCGCGGACGATCTCAGCGTTGCCAGAGAGGGATAGCAATTATTAGACTGCTCTCTTTCTCGCGGGTCGAGACACGGGGGGTTCCAGACGCGGTCACTCCTCCAGCGAAGCCAGAAAGGGATAGCAATTATGAGACTGCTCTCTTTCTCGCGGGTCGAGGCACGGGGGGCTACTGACGCGGTGATTCCTCGCACAAAGTTTTTCAAATATCTAGTTTATTACACTTGTAAGTAGAACTATTATCGCAATTAGATTAATAGTAGATTTCTTAAGACATTGGACAACACGTCTGTACTGGGTGATGGTTTGAACGAAAAAAGGATGCAATATATATTGTATCTGGAATAATAAAACAAGGAGAGGAAGGTATAAATATTGTATAGCCTATGTTACTTCCACATTTAAGACAAATCCTACGACACATCATATATTATGTTAAAATCCATCAAGCCGTTTAGGGTCCAGGAGGTCACAATGGAATGGACATACATACATACAAAAAACATTAACCTCCTTTTGGGTCAGCCAGTTAAAAAAAAAAGTGTGCATTATTAGAAGCACTATAAGTTTCCAAAGTTCAATTAAAAAGCGTCCATCATTAGAAGGTCAAAAGTATTTAGAAAATTTTAACATACATATAATATTTCCCTGGATATTGAGTAGGTATGTTAGGCCTAATCACTCTGCCTAGGCTTCTCCCAACTACGTTGGGGTCGGCTTCCAGTGTAACCGGATGAAGCTGAATACCAGTATTTCCACGCATATCTATGAGTATTTCACATGGAGCGACTGCCTATCTGACCTCCACAGTTACTGGGTAATAAGATACCCCTTGGTAAGACTGGTTGTCAGACTTTCGGGCTTCTGACAACCCGTAACGACTGTCAAAGATTTAAGTAGATATTTTAAAGATAGAGTACCTAAACGACGATGTCTGTCCTAGTATTAACTGTGTGACAGACATCGGTGCCTTCCTCCTACAATCACTTTAATTAACAAGCTATACCGTGACACAATGATTTGCTATTGTTACAAATAGTTCTGGTACAATTTATATTACGCTCATTTAAGATTATTTAAAAAGAAAAAATTAATTTAATATACTTAATTGATAGAAAATAATATATTTATTTTAATTTTAAGGCATGCAAGGAAATACGTGAATGTGTGTGTACGAGTGAGGGTGTGTGTGTGTGTGTGTTGTGTGTATGTGAGTGTGTGTATGTGTGTGTGTGTGAGGGTGTGTGAGTGTGCGTGTGTTTAAGCGCTTATTATTTATGATTCCCTGAAGAACAGTCTTTCAGTGTCGTCGTAAGTAAGACCGTCAAGGTATTGGTTTACTACGGTCTTACACTTATATTTTGGATGGGGATATATGTTGCAAGTTTTGTTAATTGCATTATAAAGGTGGCCACTCAAATTCAAGTAGCTACGACTTGCTAGAGCAGTTTTCATTCTAACCGAAGTGCAAACCAGGTCTTTACGTCGTTTATTTATAAGAAATTTAGGGTCATATTTGAGAGAGAAGTGCTTACGTAGTATTATATTGAGCGTACAGAGTTGCCTGCAAGTGAGTACAGACATGTCCTTGTATAATTGGGTTGTAGAGTAGCAATACGGTTTGTGAAGCATCACCTTTAAAATGGCCCTCTGCGCCCTCTTAAGGCGAAGCATTAGGGTCTTAAAAGTGCCACCCCAAACTGAGATGCATTAGGTTAGGAGTGACTGAACTAAGGCAAAATAAACAGTTTTCAACAGTGGGAAAGCAACTACATGTCTGAGCTTTTTCATTGGAAACATAAGCTTACGCACACGAGATACTGTTACATCTACATGTTTATTCCAACATAATGTGCAGTCAATGTGTACTCCTAGATACTTCACGCAAGATGTTCTTTGAATAGGAGAGCAATTACAGACTTTAAGCGCAGGATGAGAGCATCTATGAACCTTTATATCCGGAATGCCAGGCTGTGTAGAAGAGTTTGCTGAGAAAGCAACATAGTGGGTTTTGGAGACATTTAATGTTAGTAAATTACAGGAAAGCCAGTCCATCACTATAGCAAGAGCATGTTCAGCCGAACGGTGAGTAGAGGCCCAGGTATCTCCACTTATAATAAGTGCAGTGTCATCAGCATAGACAAGGATCTTGCAATCCGGTATAGTGAGTTGGCATAGCCTGGTCACGTATACAAGAAAGAGAGTAGGACCCAGCACACTACCCTGCGGGACTCCATAAGATAAATACTCATCGTCGCTAGTGTAGTTCTCTACCTTTACTAGATGGCTATGATCGGTAAGGTAGTCGCAAAAAATCTTTAGAGCAACATCTCTTATTCCTAATGCTTCCAATCGAATCGAAGAATATAAGAATTATTTAAAACCATGGCTTTTTACGTGTAAAACTTTTTACAAGGACATTCCACAGTGTTTTTTTTGTAACAAAATTCCTTTCATTCGATTTTCTAGTGACTTACTCTTTATATACTTTCTTCTGTACTTCAGGATGTATAGACAGCATAAGGGAAGTAAAAGTGCTCCGACTGCTGAAGTATCGTTACCTGATGTCATTATAATAATCAACTCTTCACCAATGTTGACATCTGTGTACCCTTTGTCACGAACGGACAACCTTATACGACTCTCTAGGAATGTATTCGATCTTCTGTTTGAGGAATCTGAAACTATTGAAATGCTCAATTTTTTTATTTATAGCTATATTTTAAGAGAACCGTTAACCGTAATATTGCAATTTATTGCTCCCCCATCGTTTTCAGACATTTAGGCAATCACATAGAACGAAATCCGTAAAAGTCTACTGCTAAATATTGTGGACACATATTATAATGTCTTATGACTATCATTAAGGATCTAGGTAAGTAGGGATGGTTTTATATGTACTTTCAAACTGTTCTGTGGTGGCGTTGAGTGCTTTCATGTCCTTCCGCTTGTTTGTTATTAACTACAATTATTTTTGTTTCCATTGAAACTGCTTTATTTAAGACCCATTGTTTCATAAAATGTTTTAATAATTATTTACCTCGCTCACAAAATCCCACATTAACTTTCTGGCCTTCATCTCTTTTGAGTAAACAGGTAAGTTCTTGTACACAAGGTCATTATGTAGCCATGGCTGCCACAGTCGATCTCCTATTCTTGCATTTCCAGCATCAAATGCTTTCAAGAAAGGATGGTCTGTATCCTTCAGTGCTTCTATTTGGTAGCCCAGTGTTGACTCTACAAGTTAAGAATGATAATTATCATAGATTGCGTCACATTCATTCACATTGACTATCTTATTACTTTATTCGTGCATCAAAAAGGTGCCACAATTTAAGTTATAATAAATAATAATACCAGCATAATGTTTTCCCACTACAGGGCAAAGCAATTTTAGTTACGTGATTTAAAAGTATGTCTGGGTAGTTTAATCCAACCGATATAACTGGTATTGTCATATACTTCGTACCAAGTTACGACGACAACACCATTTTCTTTTACGGTGTGATAAATACGGCATTATCTGCAGTCGCATCCATAATATAGGCAGTGAAGAAATTCCATGCAAAAAGTTGACCCGTGCCCGCCATTTTTCTCATCTCTTTCACAAGGATGACACTCTGTTTCACGAATATTGACATGACATTCTTCGACATTTTCGTGCTAAAGCTTGGGTTTAAGATGTTTCGACGCGTTCGCCATATTGATACTGTGATCAAATATGGAGCCATTTCCTATAAAAACTGTTGCCATTTTCATAATATCATGTTTTGCCATGCATGTTTTTAAAACTCTGCGGTCCCTGGATCGGTGATCACTGTCATAAAATAAAATGTTAAAATTCAATGAAGTAATTTGAACACGAAATTTCTCGAAATTCATGAAATAGTGACTACCAAAAAAGCCATGATAGAAAAGCAAACTTACTTGTTTATAAATAGTTTCCATGCCACATGGATGACAAACCATTGTCTTTTTTTATTGCGTCGAGACCAAGAATTTTGAAGGCTTTCATTCGTGCTGCAATAATAAATAGAAAGATAATGTTAGATTAAAACCAAAGGAAAAATAAATTAGAGAATAAAACCCAATGTCTCTAGCTCACTATATGCCTCTTAATTAACTGAGAAAAGCACACAAGAAAGGATTGAAACAAAAGGGAAGGACAGAAAAGAAGTCTACAACTGAAAGTGGAGGCGGTGACTTAGAAAGTGGTTCAGGAACTTTGTAACGGTGTCGTTCTCTAGATTTTAGTCTGTGGTTGATGGTGTTTGCCGTAAAAAGTGACTCGAGGATTACGTAAGCAAGTTCATTCTGTCTAAAACAACGATTAACAATCCATCAGATCATTAACAGTCCCGTGTTCTTAGGCAATAAGATTAATATTACTGATTTGTAGGTACTTACTGTGTTTATTGTCAAGGAATAAATAACTATGTCCAATAAATGGTAACGTCCATACTCCAGAATTTAACTGTTTACCTAAATTGTAAACATCTCTTTTTGACCAACGTTGGTATTACCATGGCAATCGATAGTAACAATTGTACCAACATGTTTGTTCATAAACGTTCACCAAACTGCTTTCCTTTTGTTAGGGCAATGTTTTTGGATACGGCAATTATATTGACATATCGTAATAAGAAAACAATTATGTTAGTAATATGTTTCTGAGATTCCTCTACACAACTTATTTCAAGGTAAGATCTTACACCATAGTACTTGATGAAACCTACTGTCAATGTTTAAATATAATCAGAATTAATTAATTATTCGTCAAGTATATGATAATAATCAGTATTGGGGCTTCAATGAAACTCCCGTATCGAGGTATGGTTGTTTAATTTGGTATAAACTATGTTTTTACAATAAATACGCGGAGCGTACAAGTAAGCGACGATGGTGAACAATTTAATACAAAATGTGAATAATGTCGGTAGAAGTAAAACTAATAAAATCCGTACGGGACGCCTGGCCGTTTAGATTAGCAAACGCGACACGCACTAAACGTCTTCACAATTAACACAGGCGTAACCATCCTCCCCCGTTGAAACTCTGAGAGTTTCAACCCTTAAGTAGCTCAAACCGACCAACAGATGCAAACCAGAGGGCGCCGTACAGTTCCTCTTTGTGTGTTTATGTCGGCTACTCTTGCAACCCCATCTTGTCCCGAGAAGAGCCGGGTAATGCGTCCAAAACTTTAACATAGGGGTGGGACGCCGTCTTCCTTTAGTAGGACCATGTCCCCAATTCTGACTGCGTTGGCGTTGGTCTTCCATTTACGACGAAGTTACAACTCGGCGATGTGCTGCAACCTGGCATAGCGCTGCAAGTTGGTTGAGTGGCGATCTTCCAAAGCTGTTTCAGGCAGCGCGGTAAGAGCCCGACCAATGAGAAAATGCCCAGGAGTAAGGTAGTGGAAAACGTCAGGAGAGGAGGATAAAGGGCAAAGGGGTCTACTATTTAACACAGCTTCTACCTGAGCGAAAAGAGTTTGAAGTTCTTCAAAACTTAAATGAGAATTACCCATTACTCGCCTGACATGAAACTTTTCTGAACGGATACCCGCGTCAAGAATACTGCTAAAATGAGGAGCGTAAGCTGGTGAAAAGTAAAATTAAATGCCTTCCGAACATGCAAAACCAGATAAATCATTTTGGTAAATGTAAAAAAAATCAATAATTTTTTTTAGCTCCCGCGACAAAGTTGCGTCCGTTGTCGCAGAATACCTCCGCTGGCCGGTCTCTTCGTGACACAAACCATCGGAATGTCATAACGAAAGCGGCTTCGAGGTGAGAAATTTTAGAAAAAACAAAGATAGCACTTGACTAACGAAGCACCACGTCTCTTTCTGTTTACAATAAGGAATGGGCCAGCGAAATCAATTCCCACGGTGTGAAATGGAAAATTTGGCGTGACACGTTGTGAGGGCAAATGTTCCATTATTGGCGCAATAGTCTTGCCCCGCAAGCGTCTGGAGCAGTTATTAAAAATGCGTCTGGATAAATTTCTGTCGTTAATCGTCCAAACGTATTCTCTAACCATGGCCAACAATAATTGTGGATCAGCACGTAATGTAATCCGCGTTTATGTTTGTACTCGAAAATTAATTTGGAAAAATGATGCTAGGCGTGCAGGAGAACAGGAGTTTTTTTATTATAATTATACTCAGATGAGCCTAATCGGCCACTAACTCGGATGACCTTGTCGTCGCTTTAAAATGGAGTTAATGATAAAATATTTGATTTAGAACTTAAAGCCTTATTGTTGCATAGTAAATTATATTCACAGAATAATGATTCTTGCTGTGCGAGACGACACAAATAATGAAAGGAATTATTTAATTCATCAACAGTCAGATTGCCGAGAAGTTTATCTTTATTCGTTTTAGATTATTAATAAATCTTAGCACGGATGCGAAAGTTCGTTTTATTTTAGTTAAGCTAGAAAAGTGCTTAAAATTAATTATAGGTTCATTTTGTGTAGCAACATGGGTGGTACAATTAAGTTTAGTTTCCGGTAAGTCATTAGTATTAATTTTATTAGGTTTTAAGATAGGCCAATTACTTTCAGGCTCCTTGAGGAATGGAGGCCCTGACCTCCACAATGGTGTACTGCCGAGCTTGTCTGGAGTGATTCCTCTAGATATGAGGTCAGCAGGATTGACAGATGTGGGCACATATCGCCATGAGGAAGCATCTGTTAGCTCACAGATCTCCGAAATCCTATAAGCTACAAATGTTATCAAATTTATAAAACTGGTGTGGAGCCAGGCTAGCACTACTGACGAATCACACCAGTGTACTTGATACTAAACTTCATATCGCTGTGACTTCCTGGCAGCCTTGCATAACCTTGCTGCCAGTAGGGCAGTGCACAATTCTAGACGAGGGATAGTCATCCCTTTCATCGGAGCTACTTTGGACTTAGAATTAAGTAAATGGACTGAACGTAAGTAAATGAAAGCTCCGTATGCATTATGGGATGAATCACTGAATGAATGTAATTCTAAAAATACGGGTTCATTACAAAGCTAACGCCGCGGAACTTCTAGAATTGAAAAAGAAGGTAAATGCTGCATAAAATAGTTCCAGTCACTTTGAACTACATGTGGGACTGGAGAGTCCCAAGTTAAATTATGCAGCCACAGTTGTTGTAACAACATTTTCATTTTAATTACACATGGACTAATCAGTCCTAAGGGGTCAAAGATTTTAAAAATAGAAGATAAAAAGATCTTTTAGTTAAATTGTTGTTAGAGAAAAATGGGCATTTGATAGGGGAATGTAACTGATCAGTTGATGAGTTCCATCCCATGCCTAGTGTACTAGTTGACTCACTTACTACAAGATTATCATCAGTTTGAGTATTTGAATCGAACAATGATGGTAAATTAGTCTTAAACTTACGAATATTAAAGCATCAGGTGAATATATCTTGCGAAGAGAATCACGCTTGGTACATACGCAAACCAGTGAGTAACCGCTCGTTGCTAGCCAACTTGTTTTTAGTTTCTAGATCTACTCACTTCTCGTTAATCGCCGGCGGCGGTGGAACAAGTGCCTTAAGACCAGAAAATCAGAAGGTGTGGGTTCTATGTGATACTCGTTAGTGGCTTACCTATAGGTAAGCACTGTATACAGTGTGATTACATGCAGCATGATTTAACGTCTCCAAATGTTACGTGTGCTCCTTCACTCGGAAGCCCGTACCTATCACATTTGACTATAAACTTTTAGACAGATCCCTAGCTAGGGTTAACACAGTAAAAGACTTGGGAGTTGTATTTGATTCTAAACTTTTATTTGATCAACACGTAGATAAAATCATTAATAAAGCATCAAAATCACTAGGGTTTATTTTGAGAGTCTCATCTGAGTTCAGGAGCATCAAAACCATTAAAATTCTCTACTGTACTTTTGTTCGCAGTCATCTCGAGTATGCCTCTCAAGTTTGGAATCCCAATTACAACATATACATCAATCGTTTGGAAGGCATACAAAGAAAATTTTTGAGGTATATTCAATTCCGGTCTAAAACTTATTCTCCCACTTATCTCCTACGCTGTAAAAGATTCCATCTACTTCCTCTTTCTGAACGTAGAAGAATTGCAGACTTAGCGTTTTTAATTAGAATTGCTAATGGTTCTACCGGGCTTCCCGAATTGCTGAACAAAATCGGACTGCGGGTTCCTTCTGCTTTTCTGCGCAATCCTTACCTATTGCATACTCCTGTGGTACGAACGAATTACAGACAAAATTCATACTTAATTAGAGCGAGTCATACGTATAATGCGGTCTGCCGCCGCCGCGCCGGGGCGTCGACATCGATGTTTTCAATACTAGCATCTCAAAATTAAAAAGAACTCTTTGTGATTTCTTTTTTGATCACGTAAACTAATTTATTTCAATTTACGCTGTTTTAAACACATGTTTACTTATATATGGTTTTTACTTAAAACATTGTCTACCTTCTCAATTTTTTATCTTTATAAGCTCTTTTCTATATGTGAAAACTTTTAATTGGCCTTAATTTTGTTATTCTCAATCGTGCAAAAATGTTTAGCTGTAAGTTTTCCAAAAAGTGTAAAATAAAATAAAATAAAATAAAATTAGTAATTGGGTGATACAAATGACAGGAGCAACTTCCTTTTCTTGTTAGCTTTCTAAAATGGTATATTATAACAGTGCCCCCTTTTAGCACGTATTTGCAAGTCCAATCCTGGATGGAGTATTGTAGTCACCTTTGGGATGGATCAACTAAGTACCAACTAGCCGTGCTTGACTCGGTGGAACGCAGAGCTAAGAGGCTCATTGGCGACGTAAAGCTGGTGGATGCCAAGCTTCATAGCTTGGCTCATCGCCGCAAGGTTCCATGCTTGTCGGTCTTCTACAGATTGTACTTCGGAGAGCGTGCCCGAGAACTCCACGACCTCATTCCACCGGCCCCCTTCTACCATCGGACATCTAGACGCACTGCCAGTTACCACCCCTACCTGGTTGCTATTCCACCAATTCGCACTAAGCGCTTCCAAATTCCAAATTTTATAATGCGCACAACAAAGGAGTGGAACTCACTACCTGCGTCTGTGTTTCTGAACGCATACAACCCTAATCTCTTCAAAGTGAGAGTGAACAAGCTTCTTCTGGGTAAGCTCAGTCCATCGTCGACTTTGTCTCTGTCACCTCTCAACTAGACTAGAGTCAAGATCAAACCCATCACAAATAAAAAAAAAAAAAATATTAAAAACAAAAATTGTTCCAGACAGGGTAATATTTTGATAGCAGGTACTTGGTAATACACGATGGTTCAACAGAAGAAAATTATTGCTTTTACTGTGATAGCATAAGTAAAAATACATCTGATAAAGACTTATCTCACCTGTTTTATTGGATAGGACCAGCCTACATCACATACCGGTAACAACAAAATCCGCAACAAGCAAGGCGTGCATCGAATGCGGGCAAGTACCAAAGTGACGTTTTCAATTCAAATGTGCTTTCTAACTTGGACATCACTGGCTTCGATTAACATCTTGAGGAAACCTGGACTTCATTAATACAAATTTGAAATTGGTAATCCGCCTTGAGCAGGCGTGGTGATTAATGCTTATGTCTTATCTATATAAGAAGAGGCCCGTGCTTTGCAGTAGCACAATCACAGACTAGTATTACTTATTATAATTTAATAATATACTCGTAGAACCAAATCAAAAACAAAAATATACTAAGGTCTCCGTTTCGAAATTAATTTCTCCAGAGCACAAACAGTAACTAACATCTAGATTCTAATCGTATTGGGAAGTCGTCTTCGTCCTTCATCATGATCTCATACTTGAGACGTATTGGTGGGTATTCAGAGTTGTTGTTTGGTGCAGTAGCCGGCAGGATCTTGTAGCGTCGCAGCAGTGTTGACAGTACTGTCTTCATTGATATCATGGCGTACTGGTAACCTGAGAGAAAACATTTAGCATAAGCATAATCAGCCTTTAACGTTCCTACTGCTGGGACACAGGCCTCCTCTCAGATAGGCAGTAAGCTGTAATGCACCACAGAAGACCAGCGCATATTGGTAGATATCAGATAGGCAGTGAGCTGTAATGCACTACAGAAGACCAGCGCATATTGGTAGATATCAGATAGACAGTGAGCTGTAATGCACTACAGAAGACCAGCGCATATTGGTAGATATCAGATAGGCAGTGAGCTGTAATGCACTACAGAAGACCAGCGCATATTGGTAGATATCAGATAGGCAGTGAGCTGTAATGCACTACAGAAGACCAGCGCATATTGGTAGATATCACATGTCTCCGAATATTTGGTTCTCGGATGTTTCCGGTATCCTTCATCGTTTTGAGAGCAGTGGTGATGAAAAAAATGTAAAATCCCTGCCTGGGTTCGAAACCATTGCCTACCTACAACTCATAAGTAAATACCGTTTCCACTGGACCACCACGGGGCTCTCGGAGCGAAATCAATAAAAAAAAGCCATCATTCACGAAGGTGATACGAGTAGCTGGACGAACTGTTTAGATTCCGTCAAACCCGGAAAGGGAAATAAAAAATTTGCGGTAGATCAGGAGGTAGTTGTCTAAGAAATGACCATCAGAAGTGCCTCAGGATAAGAGTATTGTTTTGTATTTTATTCTACGGAAAACCTAATTGGCCGCTCAAGCTACAACAACCTATCTTATAAAACCTACCAACACAGTTCCTCGGTCCATAGCTGAATGGCATGAAGGCAGCGCGATGCGCGAGCGGCGTGTCGATAAACCGTTCAGCTCGGAACAGCTCCGCGTCGTCTCCCCAGTACCGAGGGTTGCGGTGTAACGCCCTGATGTTTACCGCAACTCCAGTACCGGGCACGAGTTTGATGCCACAGGCTGTAAAGGTAGGGTAAATGTGTATTACCATATGGATTAAGGCTGACCAGAGTCAAATGTCCTAAGTAGGTTTGTCTTAAAAAAAAAATTGCCAAATCTATAGTTTCACAACATTCGTCCCCGCTCGCTGTTTTTACGAATGTTACAATCTGGCATTTCCTCATGAGCTAAGTTTAATGGCTCTTCAAGTACCGAATGTGCCCTTCTGCTGCCATATAGCAACGTGGTGGCTATTCCAAAGAAGGCTACTGCAACAGCAACCGACATTAAAAAATAATCGCTTGGAATCTTTCCATAATGTGAATTAACGATATTGGTGCAAATAGCACCAATGTTCGAGATAATCAAGCCCCGCAGTAAAATCCTCCCCTGTAAAATTGCCTACATCTTTTTACCCCGTTATGGGTAGATTTTTGAAAGACTCTAATACACGTTATTCTTTATCTTTGATCTGAAGTATAAATACTGAGTTTCGAGTTAATTGGACCGCGCTTTGAAATCTGATCATAGAAACTTTACACCCCCAATCTAATCTTAGGGGGTAGTTTAGTCCTCCCTGGGGGGTTCCCATATTGTCGTGGCGGGGGGGCTCAGTAGCCGTGGCTTTGTCACCCAAGAGGAAGCAGAGGAGGAGCCGCTCGTCAGGGCTTTTCCTAGGAAGTCGACGACGTAGAGGCCACCAGGAACGTTGCGGTGCCGCTTTGGTCGCTTGGGTGACATCGTAACTGAGGCGGGCCGCGATGTCGTACGGGAGGTATCGCGGCGAGAGAGGAGTGCCGGTATTGCGGTGCGCCGCTCTCCCTACCTTCCGTGGCCTAGACGGGGTCACCACCGTCTGATTGCGGACACGGTGGGGCCACAGGGGAGGAGTGGCGGTATTTCGTTGGCCGCTCTCCCTATCCTCTGCGGCCAAAAAGCGGTAGGCGACGGGGCCACTAACCTGACCGATCGCAGGGGTACCAAGGGTGCCTAGATACGGGGTCTAGCGCCTATGTGCTGGTTCGGTCCATGGGGTGGTCACGGCGCGCAATGTGTTCTTATGCGCCGGTGATAGGGGGTGCTCCCCAGAGGAGGGTCTGGTGACGAACAGCCGCGGCGGGTTCGCGGTGAGTGCTAACGCGTGCCCATGCTCCCGCCACAAGCGACAGAGGAGGACACCGTGGAGTTTTAGTGGGTTGCAGTCCCACATAACTGCACTGTTTCCCCGTGGTAGTGCAGTATGCATGAGAATTTTTCCACGCAAAAAAGTTTGTTACTTTTAGTTTTACTATAATACCCCCGTATTATAGTAAAACTAAAAGTAACAAACTTTATAATAAGTATTCGTGCCAAGTTTCAAGTCTACTAACTGAAAGAATAAGATTTTTCATACAAACTTTTATCCCCTATTTTACCCTCTTAGGGGTGGAATTTCGAAAAGACCTTTCTTAGTGGATACCTACTCTTGACAAAGAACACACACTTCAAATTTCATGTCTCTAGAACCAGCGGTTTAGGATGTGCGTTGATATATCAGTCAGTCAGTCAGTCACTCAGGACTTTGAATTTTATATATATAGATTATCATCATTTGCCTAGCCTTTTCCCAACTATGTTGGGGTCGGCTTCGAGTCTAACCGGGTGCTTATTACACTTTAATAATGATAAAATGAGACCCCTCGTTACGGATACACAAATTTACTCTTCTTTGAAATTCACTTCATGTAGCTTTCTAGTGTTGTGGTGTATGCTCCTAATAACATTTTCTACCTCAATACTTAGCTCTTCCACAGTCTGATAAGACATTTAGTAAACTAAACAATTTTTACATGGCCCCATGAAAAATAGTACAGAGGCGTCAGGTCTGGACTTCATACAGGCCATCTAATCGTAAATCCTACCTATTTAAATATTAGATTTCATGGGTATCTTGTACGACACACGAGTGTAACACCTAATGTTTCTAGGAGAAATTTTATCTTTAACATTAACTGAATCGACTAGTGAAATAAAATAGCGAGTGTTTATTTTTTTTTTAATTTTTAACAGGATCAATTCCCGGTTTAGGTAAGCTTGTCGAAGAAATCAGTAAATGCAGTTTTGTGTCTTCTTATAATCAAGGAATGTTTCCTTTAAGTAAAACAATCTACCTTAAGGATTTAAAATGGTTTCCCTTGAGGGCGGGTTTGAAGAATTGATTTTTTTCCAGCCCGTATATACATATTATACGAGTATTAATCTTGAACATATTTCTCAGAACTGGTTGTTACCATTTTGCAATAAATTACAAGCGTTGTGTCATCGTGCTTCGTTTTTTTTTTTTCTATGCAGTTCGACAGTGACCGTGCGTTAGCTCTTGTCCGTGTCATAGGAGAGCGGTTATTCCGCGCGGGCTGGCAACGTCGCATTTCTACAGGTTTATCGTGATTATTTTAATACATTTAAAACAAATTACAACTTCTTTTAATACACTCCCTAGATCGTTATGCTATTTTTTACAGTTATTTTGGTATTTACTCATAATAATTGACAATATTGTCTATAATAGCAATTTTTATGTTGATTTATGAGTAAATATATGGTTATCCTGGTTCTTACTAGGAGAACTCCTCAACAGTTAACGTCTCTGCATCGGGAAAAGCAATTTTTTGTAAAAGCTGATGAGCAGTATAAATTACAAACTGACCCACTAAAAAGTGAAAAATAACTTTAATTTCAGAAGTCGGTGGCAAAAAACTGAAATTCAGATCCAAAGACACTGCAGTGTTTTTTTTTTTAAGTCAGTTGTCTTTTTTTAACGACTTCAAAAGGAGTTATCAATTCGATACTTATGTATGTAATATTATTGGATCTGCGAGATATTCACATATGATGATCAGAGCTTCCAAGCAAATATACAAAATTTTATAGGTTATAGGTACGTATGTTTGTATGTATGTATGTTTGTCCACGCATATCTCCGAAACTATTAATCGGATCGTGACCGTTCATTTTTTGTTGGCTTACATTTACTCCATCTTAGGGCACAGAGAAAGTTTCATTAAAATCGGTTTAGTAGTTTTCAAGATAATGGAAGATGACCAGGTAAGTGCTTATTGGTCCTCAGTAATGGAAATAGTTGGGATGACCTAGCTTTCAACATTTATCTAATTGAGCATGGGTGCTACTACATGATACTTTCTGAAGGTCTGATGATGACCAGGTAAGTGCTTATTGGTCCTCAGTAATGGAAATAGTTAGGATGACCTAGCTTTCAACATTTATCTAATTGAGCACGGGTGCTACTACATGATACTTTCTGAAGTCTAATGATGACCAGGTAAGTGCTTATTGGTCCTCAGTAATGGCAATAGTTAGGATGACCTAGCTTTCAACATTTATCTAATTGAGCAAGGGTGCTACCACATGATACTTTCTGAAGTCTGATGATGACCAGGTAAGCGCTTACTGGTCCTCAGTAATGACAATAGTTAGGATGACCTAGCTTTCAACGTGTAAGTGTGACGACCTGGCTTATTGATACGAGCTATGGGTGTGATGTCAAAGGGAAAACATTTCATAACCTTTGTCAAATTCTAGTTCAATATTTATAACAAAACTATTAACTACTTATTACAAATAAATATTCCAGTTTTTACTAAAAACTAAAAATTACGAAATAAAAAATAATTTAAAAAATTAAATCGACTTCAAAAATAAATCAACTCAAAATTATGAAATAATTTTAATTTTGGAAGTCGGTGGCAAAAATTAAAATACAGATCGCAAGACCGACTTCCGAAATTAAAATTATTTCATAATTTTGATTTAATTTCTTTTTGAAGACGATGTTTTTTTTTTCTAAAAGAGTTTTTATCACTAGCAAGTAAGTAGGTAAGTGATGAAATAGGCAATTATTTTCGTCTTAACAGGTTCAGTGCCAGCCTACAAACGTGTTGCCAAGCGCAGTGCCGGGCGCGTATTAATTCATAGAAACCGAGCGGTGCTACTCCGCATATTAGCGGGGCCGGCACTCCGCGCTCACCCCGCACTCCGCTAATTCGCGGAGCTGGCAGCGAGTGTTAAAAGTAAACTGACACTTTGTCAATAACCACCAAATACTTACGCAATGAAATATCCGTCTCGACTTTCCTGATTATAAGAGGCACAGGTGGATACAGCCGCAGAGTCTCCCGGATCACCGCGTCCAGGTACTTGAGACGAGGCAAGTCATCAAAAGTTGGCGGCCGGTCTGAGTCACCAAACACTTCTTGCAACCTAAAAATTATTTTTAAAAAATACCTATATGGACTTGTCTAATGTGAAATCTGTCAGCGAACAATGGAACGCAGTATCCTAGGAGTAAACTCATTGATCGCGTGAGGAACTCGATATTGTGTTCCGAAACTCAAGTGATAATTTTAATTGGAACTGAGCAAGTGAGCAGGCCACATCTATCGCATTGCAGAGAAGCTATGGGCTAATATAACCCCACACAGTGGATCTCAAACAGCAACAAAAGGAAACGCGGCAGGCCCGCGAGGAGGTGGCGGAACGAACTCATTTCTTTAAGATTGGCCACATACTCGTACAGAATAAAAGCAAATTTAAAAAATCAAAAAACCCGACTGCGCAAAAAGTGTACTTTAAAAAGATGGATTCAAGTTGACTTAGGCGCGTCGCCCTCACGAGCTAGAGTCGAGGCGGCGTCGCGTCGCTGATATGCGGGGGGTGGGGTCAGGGAGTTGCTGGGGTAGTGTGGAAATAAGGGAAGTGGGAAGTGTTTGGGTAACAGTTTTAGTTTTTGTACAACAAAATTTTTCCTTACTCACTTTGACACCCCCTAAATCCAATGTGAGGAGTTGTTTTAAAAAGCTTAGTGTCAATCTGTATTATTTACTGTGTCAATTTTCAAGTTTATTAAACAAAGAAATAAGATTGTTCACAATTATAAACTGTTGTTAACTGTTGTGACTCTTTTCACACACACAGGGGTAGAATTTTTAAAACTCGTTTGGGAAGTTTCCATAACTTGACTCAAAGATTATTTATACCATTTTTTGAGTTAATAAAGCCATGCAGTATAATCCTACCCTTCAAAATTGAATTACCCCGTTTTTCCCCTTCAGGTATCAACTTTCGAAAAACCCAAAAACTTATTATTGTTTATTTTCTGTCGAAAGTATAATACTGAGTTTAGAGCTGATCGCGCTTTAAAATTCTTCCATACAATTTTTAACATCCCTAAACCCACTCCCCCCTATCCCTCTATCCCCTTGTGGGGTAGTTTTGAAAACTGATAATGACAAACTTTATTACTTAGGCAAGTATTTGTGCCATGTTTCAACGTAATCAACCAAATAAATAAGATTTTTCATATAAACTGTGTTCCCTGTTTTCCAAATCCAAACGATTTTTCAAAATTCCACCCCTGTGTGCCCGCAGGGGTTGATATTTTCATAATTCGACTGAAAGATTACTTATACCAACTTTTGAGTAAATCAAGCCCCGCAGTAAAATCCTTCCTATAAAATTGATTACCCTTTTTCACCCCATTAGGGGTTGATTTTCGAAAACCCCGGTTACACATTATTTTTTTTTATTTTTATTTGGTCTTGAGTATAAATACTGAGCTTCAAGTTAATCGGACTGCGCGTTAAATATCCTTCATACAAACTTTGACACACCACAGTCTACCTTAGGAATTTAGGAAAACTAAAAATATTAAACTTTATAATCTACTAAGATCAGTATTCGGGTCAAGTTTCAAGTCTAGTTACTCGAGTAATAAGATTCTTCATAGAATCTTTCTTCCCCTATTTTACCCCCTTAGGGGTGGAATTTATAAAAACCCTTTCTTAGATATCCACATACCTACTTTATATAAATAACACAGCCTCCAAACATGTCTCTAGGACCAGTGGTTTAGGCTGTGGCTGTGTGTGTGTGTGTGTATGACGGGCGGCAGTAGAAGCTTAGTAATAACACGATACACGTGTATAATATTTTTACTTGAATACAAAATTTTGTGAATGAACAAATTAATTACAACATTTCATCCCCCTTTTCACCCTCTAAAGGGTTGAAATTCCAACAACTCCGATAACTACGTTGCGTTAGTTTCCAACCATAAGCCTAAATAATAAATTTTGTGATTTTTGCTTTGTAAATTAAAGACTTTCCATACAAAAATTCATACCCCTTTTCACTCCTTCAGGGGTGGAATTATCAAATACGCAAAAAATAATTTTCTATCGTCAGCCTAAACACAACATTTGAAGATCCTAACTTCAAAACTGACGGACTTTCATACAATCTTACCTTGTGGAATTTCCAAAAATCGTTTTTTAGTGGATGCCTACACTGCATAAGATATCTAGATACAAAATTTCAAGTCTCTAGGTCCAGCGGTTTGGGCTGCGCGTGTATATATCACCCAATCAGTCAGTCAGTTAACCATTTTATATATAATAATATATAAAGGGTCTTTCAAATAGGGCGGGTCGATGTTGACAGTTTGTGGCGGCCATGTTGTTTTGGCGGCATCTTTCAAATGCCTTGTTATTTCTTCAGTTAGTGATGCCAAAAACACCATGGCAAGTTACACGACTGAGCAGCACGTCCAAATGATCTTGGGCCAGTCATTTTTAGTCTGGCAATAAATCCAATCATTCGACAACTAAATTCAAAATTTAACGTATGGTATTTGGATGACGGAACCCTAGGAGGGGATGTAGACACACTCTTAAAAGATTTAGCTTTATTAAAAGAAAAATTTAGCTCCATTGGCCTTGACCTAAACCTTTCAAAATGTGAAATTTATCTTCCCCAAAATACTGACAGACAGACTAACATAGCAAAATTTAATAAAATAGCACCAAATATCAAAATTGCGGAAAGAAACTCTCTTCACCTCCTGGGGTCCCCAATTTTTGACGAATCCTTTCCAACTTTTATTGAGGAGAAAATTCAAAATTTTCATGATGTCTCGGAAAGACTTTTCAAAATTAATATTCATTCGGCCTTCACTCTCATTCGATACTGTTGCTTTGGACCAAAATTCACATATAGCCTTCGCTCTTCCCATCTGTGGAAGCATCCAAAACTTTTAGAAAAAGTCGACCAAATTATTAGAAACACACTAACTTCTATCCTAAATGTGGCTCTGGACGACCAAGCGTGGCAGCAAGCTACACTTCCTATTAGTCTGGGTGGTCTCGGTGTCAGCAAAATTTCAAGTATAAGTTTACCGGCCTTCCTCTCCTCGGTCCACAGTACCGATAAATTAACCAGAAAAATTTTATCTTCCGCACTGGATGATTTTGAGGTACCGTGTTTGACCGATGCGTTGAACGCTTGGAAAATGGCTTGTCCCAATACGGATTTGCCCGACAACCCCGACAAATCCTCCCAGAAACGGTGGGATGTGCCGCTCTGCAGTATTATACGGAATACCTTAGTAAACACGTCATTTAATACTGTTGATCGTGCCCGTCTGCTGGCTGTGGGAGAATGGGAGTCAGGCTTGTGGCTTCAGGCGCTACCGTCATCCACCATAGGCACTATGATGGATGACACATCGTTTCGGCTCGCTACGTGTCTCCGCTTAGGCGCTCCTTGTGTTGCTCCGCATCGGTGTCACTGCGGTGAAGCTGTCGACAGTCTCGGGCACCATGGCCTGTCCTGCTTCAGGAGTGCAGGTCGCATAGCGCGGCACGCCAGCATCAACGATATTATTATCAACGATATTATTCGTCGCTTCTTCGGCTTGGTACGTGACGATGGCAAGAGACCAGACGGCATGACGTTGTTGCCTTGGAAGGTGGGTAGGCCTCTGGTGTGGGACGCAACCTGTGTCGACACCCTTGCGCCATCTCATGTTCCAAGCTCGGCTTGCTGCGCTGGCACCGCTGCGGCGGCTGCTGATACCCTCAAGCAGCGCAAATATTGTAACCTTATAGGTAACTACAGTTTTGAGCCGTTTGGGGTCGAAACGCTCGGGTCATGGGGTCCGAGTGCGCGTCTTCTTTTTAAGGAAATTTCTCGCCGACTGATCGACACTTCTCATGACCAGAGGGCTGGCTCTTTCTTTGGTCAAAGAATTAGCATTGCCATTCAACGTGGCAATGCTGCCAGTCTTCTGGACACGTTTCCGGACGACAGCGATGCGGACGAGTACTTCGACGCCTAAAATTCCTAGTTTTTGTATTTATTTGTATATACAGTTAGTTAAGTAGTAATATAATTTTGTACATGGTGTAAATAGTTTTATGATTTAAAAATAAAATAAAGATTTACAATTATTAAGTACGTCAAAAGTTTTTTGGTCCTAGGGCGATTTCCGACGATGTCCTCTATGTAAGAATGGTTGCTAACCAACTTTAAATCTCAACTCTAAATGGTCATACAAAATAAAAAATGATTAAAAAAATGACTATGATTTTCAAAGACCTATTTAATGATACCCCAAATGATATACATAGTTCGTCGACTTTCATTTTTCTTTTTCACTATATGGCGTCTGGTTGTCGCCATATGACCCAAGACTCATCTAAATGGGCCTACGCGTTTGGTCTCTAGATCGCCTCAAAGGAACATACAAACATAGGCTGATAATAAACATTTTACCCTCCTTTGCGTCGCGTAGTAGGGTAAAAATAGATAAATCGAAGGAGGAAAGGGAGGCCTTTGACCTACAGGGGAACATTAAAGGCTGATAATAATAATACTTTGTAATGTTACTTACTCTTCATAAACTTTCTCCTGTACGTCTGGATGTCTGGCAAGCATGAGGGTTGTGAATGAAGTTCCGACTGCCGATGTGTCGGTACCAGCCGCTATTACAACAAATACCTCTTCCCTAATTTCATCATTGTTGAACCCTTTGTCCTGTCCTGTCAACCTTATAAAACTCTCTAGAAATGTCTTTGAGCTACCGTCTGACGAATCTGGAATTAAACCAGGTAAGAAATTATTCATATGTCAATGTCAAGAAATAAGCTAACCAACACATCATATAATAAAAATAATACCACATAAATTATAACATCTGCTATATTCAAAAGTTAAATTATAAAAAAACCCCGACACAAACAAAAACCTGTAAAAACGTTAAAAAAGATATTACGCAGAAGTGTAGGTGGGTGAATAATCGAGCGTTTTAACCGCCGTCATTACCATTCGCTAAAAGTTGATGAAAGAGAATATATTTAATGAAATATTTCATCAATTCCCAGAATCTGCTTAAGGACCAGAATTGGACGCAGCCGAAAGTGACTCGAGTCGCGGGACATTTGATAAATGAATACGAGGCTTTACAATACAATACTTTTCAATAAATAAAATATAATAACAAAAATAAAATGATAACCCGAGCCGGGTCCCCGCTGCCGTTGGTTATGTTCAGCGCATGAGATGGACTCAGTCCATGAACGAGAACGTCATGCGCGCATATTACGGGTCTACAGAGGGGGGAATTAACCTCACTCCGTACCGCGATAGAGTTCTGTCTCTGTTCCAGGAACTAGAACCAACCGTCAACACCTCGGCCCAACGACAGGCGGGTCAGGTGCAACTCGCACCAACACAATCACAGGTGCAGGCTGCGCTCAGAGGTTAACATATGGTCTCGACTCCAGCACAAACCGCGGTACAAGCGTCGACTATAGATGAAATCACGCCACGGTTCAATCATGTTGAAGAAGAGAAGGATAGTGTTGCCACAGTAAGTAGCCAAAACAACGCCCGGTTGAGGAGCGCACTGGAGGATGCATTTCGCGAGTATAGGTTCACTCCAACCAAACTTAGACCCCGATTACCACGCCTACCTATGCACAAGAAAAATAGGGCGCTGTTATGTGCCTTGGACTTGCAGCTTAAGAATTTCCTCGAAAGCAGCGAGGATCTCGTTGATACACACTCTATTCTGTATTGCGCGGCTGTTGCGACATGTCGTTTAGCTAACGACAAGTTTTCTAGCTGTGTCGGAGCTTCACCACCAAAACCAGCCGCACCAGCCTGGCAATGCAGGATCGAGCGTCGTATCGATAGGGCCAGGGTACTCATCGGCAAACTATACTGCTTCAGGGCGCGTAATACACGACCACGAGTGATGCCATTAGTAAGGCGGGCATTTTCGGGGACTGGAATCAGCCCTCGAGAATACATGTCAAGTGTCACACAGCGCATCGACTTCCTGAAGCAGAAAGTTTGTGCATGGGACGAATACATGTAGAATCGCATATCCCAGAGCGATTAGAGGTACATATAGAGCTTAGGACCTACTCGTACCTGAACAAAATGTGACAAACGTGTGCCGCCCAGATGATACCGCCACGAGCGCATTCTGGCGCAGCATCTGGTCGGTGCCCATCTGTCGATCGAGCGAGTGTGTGGAACAATACCAGAAATGGATACAGTCTTGATCTTGCGTGGGCTATGTAGTTAGTGGATTTTATGCCTAACAAAAATGTTGTGTTTAGGTCAAAAACGTGTTTTTCAGGAATTACGACTACCAAACAGGACTCGAGCTCGCTGTAAGCGCACCAGAATATTATAGGTAAGGCAGGTAAGTAACTATTTCAGTTAAGATCAAAGATGATTTAGTAGAAAAATTGTACTTTGCATGACTTCTTTTGTAACTAAGTTTAAAGATTTTAAAATAAAACTAAATTCAAAATTTAAAAAACCCCCAACGCAAAAAAGAAAAACGAAAATTTAAAAAGTCAAAAATAATACCTATCGTTGAGCCATCAAATTCGATTGAGTAATACCTATACGTGTATCTGTTTCAATTATAGAAATTGATGGATGGCACGACAAGATTAATAATAATAATAATGATAGATAGATTAGCGCGCCGCGCAATGACAGTCGATGTTACCATTCCACATGACGAGAACCTCGTGAAAGCTGAGAAAGAGAAACAAATAAAATATAATAATAATAATAATAATAATAATAACGTCATGCGCGCATATTACGGGGCTACAGAGGGGGGAACTAACCTCACTGCGTATCGCGATAGGATGCTGTCTCTGTTCCAGGCGCTTCAACCAGCCATCAACGTCTCGGCCCAACGACTTTCGGATCAGGTGCGGGTTATCCAACGGAATCACAGATTGGACGACGCCGCGCTTGAGAGGCTGCGCTCAGAGGTACTGAATAACCATATCGCCTCAACTTCGACACAAACCGCGGTACAAACTTCAACAATTGATGTAATCCCGCCGCGGTCCAATCATGTTGTTGAAGAGGAGGATGATACGGTTGCCACAGTAAGTAGCCACTGCAACGTCCGTTTGAGGGGCGCACTGGAGGATGCGTTTCGCAAGTATAGGTCCACTCCGACCGAACTTAGACCCCGATTACCACGCCTACCTATGCACAAAAAAAAATAGGGCGCTGGTGTGTGCCCTGGACTCGCAACAAAAGAATTTTTTCGAGAGTAGCGAGGATCTCGTTGATACACACTCGATCCTGTATTGCGCGGCTGTTGCGGCATGTCGTTTAGCTAACGTCAAGTTTCCAAACTGTAACGAAGCTACTCGACCAAAACCAGCCCTACCAGCCTGGCAATGCAGGATCGAGCGTCGTATCGATGGGGCCAGGGTACTCATCGGCAAACTATACTGCTTCAGGGAGGGCAATACACGACCACGAGTGATGCGCTTTGTAAGGCGGGCATTCTCGGGGACTGGAATCAGTCCTCCAGAATATATGTCCCGTGTCACAGAGCGCATCGACTTCCTGAAGCAGAAAGTTTGTGCATGGGCGAGCCGTATTCGGCGGTATAAGCGGCGGGTTGATCGATACACGCAGAATCGCGTGTTCCAGAGCGATGAAAGGTGGGTATATAGAGCTTGGGAGCGACCTGAACAAAATGTGACGGACGTGAGCCGCCCGGATGATGCCACCACGAGTGCATTCAGGCGCAGCATCTGGTCGGTACCCGTCTGTCACGCTGAGGCTGACTGGATGCAGGATATCGAGCAAGTGCGCGGAACTATACCAGAAATGGAAGCAGTTTTCATTACGCCATTAGATGTAGCCAGAGCAGTCCGTCCGTTACCGAATTGGAAATCACCGGGACCGGACGGACTACACAACTTTTGGTTGAAATGGCTAATTAGCTCACACACTCGCCTGGCATCTCAATTCCAGTCATCCTTACAGTCTGGGTCGCTACCGCAGTTTCTAAAAACAGGCGTTACCCACCTGCTCCATAAGTCAGGTAGTCCCGCGGAACCCAAGAATTATAGACCGATCACATGTTTGTCGACGATCTATAAACTTCTTACATCCATTTTGAGAGCGAAAATTAATACTCACATTGAGAGTAACTTGATTATGTCTGCCTCTCAAAATGGATGTAGGAACGGGTCCCGTCGTACTAAGGAGCTACTCCTCATCGACATGGCCATAAGCCAACAGGTTCGTCGATCCCGCAAGGATCTGTCGACATGCTGGATAGATTATAAGAAGGCCTACGACTCGGTGCCACATACATGGCTCATGAGGGTACTGGAGTTGTACAAGATAGATGCAACTCTACGCACCCTCCTTGAGTCGTGTATGGGGCAATGGAGAACAGTTCTTCGCTATCCTGGCTGTCGACAGATCCAGGGGAATGATGAGCCTGTATGGATTAAACGGGGAATATTTCAGGGCGACAGTTTGAGTCCACTCTGGTTCTGCTTAGCCCTGAATCCTCTAAGTACACTGCTAGAGGATTCAGGTCTAGGCTATCGGTTGAGGAGAGGCGGTCAGGTCATATCTCAACTCCTCTACATGGATGACATGAAACTCTTTGCCCCCAACAAATTGCGACTGATGGAGCTACTGAAGGTAACTGAAACTTTCAGTAGCGCCATCAGTATGGAATTTGGTGTGGACAAATGTGCAGTCATGCATGTAAAACGAGGGGAGAATATGGAATCCGAGGGAATTCAACTCTTGGATTCCATAAACCTTAGATCCCTCTCTTCATCGGAAAGCTATAAGTATTTGGGTATGTCAGAAGCGTTAGGTATCAACGTTGTTGACATGAAACAATCGTTGAAGGAGCGCTTCTTTGGCCGCCTGAAGAAGGTACTAGGTCTTCTTTCAGATGGAACCAAGGTGCGCGCCTTTAACGGTTGGGTCATGCCGGTCTTGATGTACTCTTTCGGCATACTCAAATGGACTCAGTACGAACTCGACGCCCTGGATAGGAGGGTCCGTATACTGCTGACCGCAAACCGGATGCATCACCCACGATCATCGGTAATGAGACTGTACATTCCGCGGAAGTGCGGGGGTCGAGGCTTTTTAAATGCGAAGACCCTACACAACCGCGAAATGTGCAGCCTCAGGGAATATTTTTTAAAAGCCGAAGTGGGTATGCACCGTGATGTGGTCGTAGTAGACAAGGGGCTCACCCCGCTCTCCATGGCTAAAGAGAACTGGCGCAAACCTGTAGTACTTACTACCGATGACCGCAAGGGGATATGGCAAAGCAAGGAGCTTCACGGGCTCTTCATGAGCCCGGTGTAGATTTCTTAGCGTCCGTATCCTGGCTACGTTTTGGTGACCTTTTCGAGGAAACTGGAGGTTTCGTCTGTGCAATTATGGACGAAGTTATCTTAACGAATAACTACCGGAAACATATTATGAGGGACGGGACGGTGGACGTGTGTCGGGCATGTCACCGTCCGGGTGAGTCCATCAGACATATTATCTCTGGTTGTTCTCGTCTGGCTAACGGCGAGTACTTGCACAGGCATAACCAAGTCGCCAGGATTATCCACCAGCAACTTGCTTTGAAATATAAACTTGTGGAATCTGAGGTACCATATTACAAGTATGTGCCCGACCCAGTTCTCGAAAATGACCATGTGACGTTGTACTGGGATCGGTCTATCATTACTGACAGGACTATTGTCGCCAATAAGCCTGACATAGTAGTGATAGATAGATTAGCGCGCCGCGCAATGATAGTCGATGTTACCATTCCACATGACGAGAACCTCGTGAAAGCTGAGAAAGAGAAACAAATAAAATATCTCGGCACACGAGGTTGTTGACATATGGAATGTGAGCTCGGCTGTCATTGTGCCGATTGTCGTAACGGCCAATGGCCTGATGGCCGAAAGCCTCGACCACCATCTCTCAAGGCTCTCGTTAGGCGGTTGGATCAAGGGCCAGATTCAGAAGGCAGTACTCCTTGATACGGCCCGCATCGTGAGGGGGTTCCTATCTCTGCAGCCCTAACCACCGGTGCCTTGGACCCTGCTCCCGACACCGGCGGACTACTATTTTATATATTTTTAAATGTTTTTTTTTTAATATTTTTTAAGAAATATTTAAAAATGTATTTTATAAGAAAAGAAAATATGAATAAACGAAATAATAATAATAATATAATATCCTGGGACATTTCACATACGGTCATCTGATCTCAAACTAAGCAGAGCTTGTACTATGGAAACCAGATAACTGATATACTACATACACTACTTTTTTTTTTCTTTTGTAAATACATACTTATATAGATAATTACACCCAGACTCAGGACAAACAGACATGTTCATGCACACAAATGTTTGTCCTGGGTGGGAATCGAACCCACAATCTGCGGCATGATAGGTGGTATCTTAACCAACCACGCCAACTGGCCTGTTAATATACCAATATCTCGACTTAGCACACGAGGTTGTTGACATATGGAATGTGAGCTCGGCTGTCATTGTGCCGATTGTCGTAACGGCCAATGGCCTGATGGCCGAAAGCCTCGACCACCATCTCTCAAGGCTCTCGTTAGGCAGTTGGATCAAGGGCCAGATTCAGAAGGCAGTACTCCTTGATACGGCCCGCATCGTGAGGAGGTTCCTATCTCTGCAGCCCTAACCACCGGTGGCTTGGACCCTGCTCCCGACACCGGCGGACTACTATTTTATATATTTTTAAATGTTTTTTAAAAATATTTTTTTAAGAAATATTTAAAAATGTATTTTATAAGAAAAGAACATATGAATAAACGAAATAATAATAATCTTTATTTATATAAAATCAGATTGTAGTACAACAGTATTTCACAAAGTGGGTAGTATTGAATGTTTTAATTAAATGAAACAGATGAAGAAGACGAAGGTACCGCGGAAGATTAAGACTTATGTTTAAATCCTTGTAATTTGGGAGGCTTACTTATTAGTACAAGTTCCTAGTTACAAAAAGTACTACAACTTCGCCTTAACTCTTTTTTTTTTATATCGAACGACATCGTTTATTCGACAGATTTTTCGTTTTTGTAAGTTTAAAAGACCACAACTCTTTAATAGTTATGTGTTACGCTAATTGCTAACCACAGTGTTAAGTAGTAATTTTAGTTATTGTTTTCAAGATGGCAGAGTTCGTAATTGTACCTATTGCTGTGAGAAAACAATTTTGGTTACATTAATAATAAGCTGGCAACACCAACGTCAACACGTCAAAATTTATTTTCATATATTTTCGGTTTTATATTATTTTCAGTTTAATATTAGTCGCAGTTTTTTTATTTTATTTCCTGAGAAAAACCCACACGCCACTGCAAGAAAAAATAATCAAGATAATTTAAATACAGCAATTACGAAAATGTACAAAATACATAAAAAACTGCCAAATCGGAGGTGACATTTGTCATGTCACCTCCGATAAAACAATACAAACCCAAATGAAAATAAAAAAAATGTTGACGAGAGCAGCTGCAAGACGAGCACGCCTACCACCTTTGGACTCTTCGCTCGGCTCCGCCTCGCTGCCGCCGGTACCCAGCCCCACCGTGAGCGCTGTGACGACACCGGCCGCGGTAGTTGCGTCGAGCTCGAGCGACGAGTATTTTTCCCCGCCGACGTCGCCAACACCTGTACGTCGGCAGGGGAAAGGCCGGCCACCGAGAAGCTTGGGACTTAGGGGCCATCCAGCCCCGAGCCGGGTCCCCGCTGCCGGTGGTTGTGTGCAGCGCATGAAATGGACTCAACAAATGAATGAGAACGTCATGCGCGCATATTACGGGGCTACAGAGGGGGGAACTAACCTCACAGCGTACCGCGATAGGATGCTGTCTCTGTTCCAGGCGCTTCAACCAGCCATCAACGTCTCGGCCCAACGACTTGCGGATCAGGTGCGGGTTATTCAACGGAATCACAGATTGGACGACGCCGCGCTTGATAGGCTGCGCTCAGAGGTACTGAGCAATCGCATCGTCCCTGTCCCGTCACAGACCGCGGTGCAACCTCTAGTCAGTGACATAACCCAACCGCGGTCTTATGTTAATGATGAGGAGGGGGGCGAGGAGATTGTTACGGTAAGTAGCCAGTGTAACGAACGATTGAGGAGCGCGCTGGAGGATGCGATTCGGGAGTTTAGAACTGCCCCTGTCCAACTTAGACCACATTTACCTCGCTTGCCTATGCACAGAACGAATAGGGCGATGGTGTGTGCCTTGGATTCGCTGCTTGGTGTTTATTTTGAAAGCAGCGAAGATCTCGTAGATACGCACTCGATCTTGTATTGCGCGGCTATTGCGGCGTGTCGTGTAGCCAATATCAAATTTCCAAATTGTGACATAGCTACACGACCAAAACCCGCTGTTCCAGCCTGGCAGTGCAGGATCGAGCAGCGTATCGAGGGGACCAGGGTGCTCATCGGCAAACTATACTGCTTCAGGGAGGGCAATACTCGCCCTAGAGTGATGCGCTTTGTGAGGCGGGCGTTCGCGGGGACTGGAATCAGTCCTCAAGAATATATGTCCCGTGTCACAGAGCGCATTGACTTCCTGAAGCAGAAGGTCTGTGCATGGGCAAGCCGTATCCGTAGGTATAAGCGACGGGTTGAGCGGTATACCCAGAATCGCATATTCCAGCGTGATCAAAGGTGGGTGTATAGAGCATGGGAACGACCTGAGCAAAATGTGGCAGACGTATGCCGCCCGGATGATGATGCCACTAGCATATTCTGGCGTAACATCTGGTCGGTGCTCGTTTGCCATACTGAGGCTGAATGGATGCGGGATGTTGAGCGCGTGTGTGACGCCATACCGGAGATGGAGGAAGTAATAATTACTTCCTATGCACAGCCAGTGCAGCCCGCCCGATACCGAACTGGAAATCTCCGGGACCGGACGGACTGCACAATTTTTGGTTTAAATGGCTGCAAAGTTCACACGCGTGCTTAGCATCGCAATTCCAGTCGGCCTTAGAGTCTGGGTCGCTGCCACAGCTCTTTACAACAGGAGTTACTCACCTGCTCCATAAGTCAGGTGATGCCACGGAACCCAAAAATTATAGGCCGATCACTTGTTTGCCGACGGTCTATAAACTTCTTACATCCATTTTGAGAGAGAAAATTAATTCTCATTTAGAAAAGAATTCTATTATGTCTGTCTCTCAAAATGGATGTAGGAATGGGTCCCGCGGCACCAAGGAGCTACTCCTCATTGACATGGCCATAAGCCAACAGGTCCGTCGATCCCGAAAGGATTTGTCGACATGTTGGATAGACTATAAGAAGGCCTTTGATTCGGTGCCGCATACATGGCTCTTGAGGGTGTTAGAGTTGTACAAAATTGATACAACTCTGAGCACCTTCCTAACGACGTGTATGGGGCAGTGGAGGACGGTTCTTCGCTATCCAGGATGCCGACAAATTCAGGGGAGCAACGAACCTATTAGGATTAAGCGGGGAATATTCCAGGGCGACAGTCTGAGTCCACTGTGGTTTTGTTTAGCCTTGGACCCTCTTAGCACTCTGCTGGAGGGTACAGGGCTGGGCTGTCCTTTGCGGAGAGGGGGTCAGGTAATATCCCACCTGCTTTATATGGATGATTTGAAACTGTTTGCCACCAACAAATTGCAACTGCTGGAGTCACTAAAAGTAACTAAAACTTTTAGTGATTCCATCAGGATGGAATTTGGTGTAGATAAATGTGCAGTCATGCATGTAAAGCGGGGCGGGATTGTGGAATCTGAGGGACTACAACTCTCAGATTCTATAAACCTGAGATCACTCTCCGCAACTGATACCTACAAATACCTGGGTATGTCAGAGGGGTTAGGCATTAACGGACCTGACATGAAAAAATCGTTGCAGGAGCGCTTCTTCGGTCGCCTGAAAAAGGTACTTAATAGTTCTTTGTCCGGCGGCAACAAGGTGCGCGCCTTTAACGGTTGGGTCATGCCGGTCCTGATGTACTCCTTTGGCATACTAAAGTGGACCCAGACGGAACTAGACGCCCTGGATAGGAGAGTCCGGTCACTGCTGACTGCAAACCGGATGCATCACCCACGTTCGTCTGTCATGAGGCTGTACATTCCGCGGAAGTGCGGGGGTCGAGGTTTTTTAAATGCTAAGACCCTCCACAATCGCGAGGTGTGCAGTCTCAGAGAATATTTTCTCAAGGCTAACGTGGGTTTGCACCGAGATGTGGTTGCAGTGGACAAGGGACTCACCCCGTTGTCCTTGGCTAAAGAGAACTGGCGCATACCTGTGGTGCTTAGTACCAACGACCGCAAGGAAGTATGGCAAAGCAAGGAGCTTCACGGACGCTTTTTCCGGGCCCTTCATGGGCCCGACGTAGATTTCTTAGCGTCCGTGGCCTGGCTACGCTTCGGTGACCTCTTTGGGGAAACCGAAGGTTCAGTCTGTGCGATTATGGATGAAGTTATGCTAACGAATAACTACCGGAAGTATATAATGAAAGACGGGACGATCGACATATGTCGAGCATGCCATTGTCCCGGTGAGTCTATCAGACATATTACTTCTGGGTGTTCTCGTTTAGCTAACGGCGAGTATTTGCACAGGCATAATCAAGTAGCCAGGATTATCCATCAGCAACTTGCTCTGAAATACGGCCTTGTGGACTCTGAGGTACCGTATTACAGGTATGTGCCCGACCCAGTTCTCGAGAATGACCATGTCACGTTATACTGGGATCGATCTATTATCACTGACAGGACTATTGTAGCCAATAAGCCTGATATAGTGGTAATAGATCGATCAGTGCGCCGCACAATGATAATCGATGTCACTATCCCGCATGACGAGAACCTCGTGAAGGCTGAGAAGGAGAAACAATTGAAGTATCTCGACTTAGCCCACGAGGTTGTCGCTATGTGGAATGTGGACTCGGCAATCATTGTGCCGATAGTCGTTACGGTCAATGGCCTTATCGCTAAGAGCCTCGACCAACATCTCAAGAGGCTCTCGTTGGGTAGCTGGGTGAAGGGCCTGATTCAGAAGGCAGTCCTCCTTGATACGGCGCGTATTGTGAGGAGGTTCCTGTCTCTGGGGCCCTAACCACCGGTAGCTTGGACCCTGCACCCGCTACCGGCGGATCACTATTTTTTTATATTTTTAAATGTTTTTTTTAATAATAATAATAATAATATATCCTGGGACATTTTCACACACGGTCATCTGATCCCAAACTAAGCAGAGCTTGTACTATGGAAACCAGATAACTGATATACTACATATATATTATTTCTATTGTTTTAATTTTAACAACACAATCATTCAGTTACAATAAATTTTCTGTAAAAAAGCAAAAACTTCAATAACCTGAAACGAATTAATAACTTTCATAAAAAGCTTAACAGCTTCTGAAGTCGGTGCCAAGCTAAGGTGCATTGACATTGAAGAATTGTTAAACTGTTAAGTTTTTTATGAAAGTTATTTTATTCGTTTTGGGTTTTTGAAGTCGGTTTTTACTTTTTTAAAGTAAATTTATTTTTCCATTTTTAGTTGAATAATTACATAAGCCCAAGACGAACGAGAAGGAGAATCATCAAAATCCGATTAGAAATGCCGGAAATACCGATTATTACAAGTAAGTTTTATTACCTAATGTATTGTATACTAAAACCTCCCTAAAAGTATGTAGATCACGCTAGAGAAAGATTATCAAAATTGGTTCAATAGTTTTTGAGAAAATCGCGGACATACAAACTTACATACATACACAGATACGGGTCGAATAGAGAACCTCCTTTTTTGAAGTCGGTTAAAAATAGCGTAAATTTAATATAGCTGTTTGAGAAGATTTAAAATTACTTTGTGAATGATATGCTAAAACTGCACTTCACTTGTATTGAGCAGGTAATTTTCAAACTAAGAAGCAAAATGACCCGCTCGGCAAAATTCAACGCATCTACACAAGTAGGTACCTCAATTTATATTGAACAATAAGAAATACGTAAGAAATACCACAACCGTCACATACACCGTATATTGGACATAAAAATGCATCGTTTGTTAGATCGTAAAATACAAAGTTGATTGTGACTTACATCATAAATTGATTAGTTGATATAGTATAAATTGTGATTACAACCTTAGTTGTTTGTACAGGAGCTTTTTTTTTCAGTGTAACCGACATGTTTTATTTATTTTAGGGTGTATAGGGACCCTATTTTTGTATTTATTACATTTGTTTAAAATATTACTCTAGGATGTTCTTTATCTGAAAATTCTTACACTTTGCTTTTTATTGTTTATTTTTTTAGTTATAAGCACAAAAAAGTTATAATAGAAAACTTTTTACTTTTTTCGTTTTATTGTTTTACTGAATAGTTGTGTTTTGGTGGATACGCCCTTTGAGCCTAAAGGTATCGAAATAATACATATAAAAAGTCACCTAATAAATTCTCGACAAAAATATAAATTGACTCCTGTATGCCGTCAGTAATGTTGGCATGGTTACTTTACCTTGCTTGACATAGTCTTTATCTGGACAAAACTCTCCCAATCCTATAATTGGTCAGGAAAGACACGCTACATAAATACTATTCTATTAATACAAAACAGTCTAAAACTTACTTTCACAGTGTACTTGAGTAACGTTGTTTTCTTTTTTAATTTCTTTTCGCTTGTTTTCTATGAACTGAAATCATATTAAGTTTGAAATATTGATTAGTGTCTATCTTTAAAAATAAAGATTATGTACAGGACTGCAGCAACTATTAAGAAATAAAGCTCATGTCCCATAGTATGAAGGTATGGGAGAAAATAATAGAGAAACGATTGCGAGAGGAGAGTAAGATTACCCCAAACCAGTTGGGTTTATGCCAGGTCGAGGTACAGTGGACGCCACGTTTGCACTCCGCCAATTGTGCGAAAAGTACCGACGTGCACACAAGAACTTGCACATGGTATTCATTGATCTTGAGAAAGCGTATGATAGGGTACCTCAGGATGTCTGTGGTAACCTTGAAAGAGAAAGGCTTGCTCGGGAAATATGTAGAGTTAATTCGTGCTATGTACAGTCAATCTTGTACCTACGTCCAATCGGACACTGGCAACACCGGCGAGTTCAGTGTGGCGGTAGGCTGGCACCAAGGGTCGGCTTAAAGTCCGAACTTATTTCTGTTAATTATGGATGCTCTGACGTGGGGCAAAGGAAGAGGCACCCTGGTGCATGCTATTTGCCGACGACACCGTTCTTGCCGGTGAAGATAGAACTGAGATCCAGAGCAGATTAGAGAAATGGCCTAGCCGAGGCGCGCGGGCCGCTGCACTTCGAGTTTCAATATAAAAAAGTGTGATGCGGCCCACCTAGTGTGCGATACTTCAAAATAAAATGATGTAGGAGGATTTAGGATTGCTGTGTGGCCTGCCTAAATCTGCGTTTACGTGAGCCTTTACGTGACATTTTTTTTCGATAATACGTTACTTACCTCATTCGTTAAATTAATTATGTACTTCATTTTTTTCATCAATCTTGGATAACGAGGTAGATTGTGGTACAACAGGTCACTATGTAACCATGGCTTGCAAATTCGTTCTGATACGCTCGTTATCACCATATCAAGTGCTTCCAGGAAAGGGTTTTCTATCTCCTGCTGGGCACATACTTTATAACCCATTGTTGACTCTGAAAACCATAAATTATGTAATGACAAACGTACCTATTTAATTTTATTTTTATTTGTTTATCATTATACAAAAGAATACAGGATTATTCATATTAAATTGCAACCAAAAACCACTAAGGTTTAAACTTGTGCTATCAAGCTATCATGCAATCAATTCTAACAAAAGAACAGTCACTGTAACAGAGTAAAATTGGTCAAGAGCGAGTTGGATTCGAACTATCAGGGCTCTTTATTATCTATTTATCTATCAGGGCTCTTTATTATCTATTTATCTATCACGGCTCTTTATTATCTATTTATCTATCACGGCTCGTTATTATCTATTTATCTATGTATTGAGTCTATAATGTCCCACAGCTGGGCAAAGGCCCCTTTGCCTTGTAAAGGGTTCTATACTAGAAGGGATACAGTTCATCATCCAACAGTAGGTCGATGAAGATATTTTTTAAACTTGATCGGTTTTCTGACCCAGAAAACAGACCTATTGGTCCTATGACCGACATAGGCCTCCCCCTAGCACCGCCACATCGATCGATTCTGTGCTTCTTGCATCCAGCAGATTCTTTCGGCCATCACAAGGTCATCGGTCCACCTTGTGGGAGACCTTCCAAAGCTACGCCTTGCAATCCGCGGTCATCACTCCAGAACCTTTCGACCCCATCGGCCATCTGTTCTAAGAGCAATATACTGCCACTTAAGTTTGGCAATTCTTCGAGCTGACCTCTTCATTTTTCTCTCTATTGCCCTTGGTATCTAGGGCATTGACATGCCTGCAGTAATGGGCATTTTTGGGCTTATAGTATATTATTAAAGACATGATATTACCAACAATGGCATCCATGGTATAGGCAGTGTAATATTTAAACACATACAGTAACCCGGAGCCAGCCATTTTCCCCATGTTTTGCACAAGGGTGGCACTCTCTCTCTCGAATATTGTCATGAAATACTTCAACTTTTTGGAACTGAAGTTCGGAACTAGGAACTTTCGTCGCACGCGCCAGATCGGAACTGTAACATTGAATTCAAATTTAATTTCAAAACATGTTATTTCACATAAACCTACATGGGCACTTATAAAACGTCACAAGCTGGCTGCACGGTTCCCATCGGTTGTTTCCTATGGAGAAGAGTCGGCATGAAGCTTCACAGTTGAAATTATTCATTTTCAGTTCAGAGGTTGTATGATGTTTTAGAACCAGATTTTCAGTGTGAAAGAGAGATGGTCGTATTCAAGACGGATAGCTAGTGATCTTTTTTGCGATCAGGCCCCTGTTTTCCACTGGGAACTCTGCGCAAGGGCCCCGCGATCGATTACGCAACATTAGATTACGTAAATTAATATACATTTTATGAATTTACGGGACACAGCCAACTTTAAATTAATTAAACGGGTTTACTTGGCATTGGGTCAATCTATTCAAACTAAGTTTACTTGTCCTAGAACGTGCTCAAAGAGTAATTCTAAAAGTCGCCACCTGTCGCCCGTTCAGATTTCCCACACACCAGCTTTATTTGGCATGCAAGGTGCTAACCGTTCGGCAACTATTTGTTCTAAGTATAGTTTTACTGCAACACAGTGAACTAGATTTTAAACCAATACCTTCAGATAAGACAAAAAGGATCTGGTTTGCACGTAAAAGATATCTTTTTTCACACTAAACATGCTTTCATTAAAAGATTTTATTTGTTTCTAGGTCCTTTTTTATATAATAAATTTAACAAATTGCTTAAAATATACAATGTAAGTTATAATAGGTGTAGTATAATGTTACCCGATTATTTATCACAACTTAATTACTCAGACACGGAAAAACTTCTAGAGGTGCTGAAATAAAATAGCTGACCTTACCTAGTAGTCTAGTTTAAACTTAAGAAAAAGTAACGCAAAATATTGCTGCTGCTTAGATATTGAAAATATTTGTTAAATAAATTCAATGACTGCCCTCTTTGAAAAGTACTGTCGTTCGATATGGCCTGAGACACAGGTTTAAATAAACCTAGCTCGGACAACGCACTACATTATCTTCAGAATTCTATTCATTTATTTATTTTATTTTGCAATTGTAATCTTATATTTTTCATACCATAGTTTTTTTTTACTTAGATTATTATAATACTATTATAGGCCTAGATTAATATTATATACTGAAACATATGTACACTTTTTGTAAACATACTATTTCAATAAATTTTATTTATTTATTTATTAACTTATGCAAGGGTAACAATTAAATACGCAAGTACAAATTAGGTCCCATAATTCATTTCGATTTTCATTAAATTCATAATTACCTGGAGCTATAAGGGAGCCACTTCCAATGATAAACCGGGTCACCTCCATTACGTCATGTTTATTAAGGCAAGTCTTTAGAACTACCTCAGCTGTCGCAGGATCAGCGATCACTGAAAAATAAACTTTTTTAAACACATATGTTAAAAAAAAGTATAGCTGAAGTGAAACCCAATTTACCATGCAGTCGGAAAAAAACGAACATTTTAGACACAATGATCTTTTATGAGGTGACCTCTACACCAACAATAAGTTTTCGCAATACGCAATCCCCAATCCCCAATATAATTGAATTACACGATCTATTATTTTCACGCAATAACATTGACGCACTTCGCGTGAGCAAAACCCGCGCAATACTTATCCTACAAGGTGCAATTAAAATATTGAGTAATAAGAATTAAACTTCCTCAAAGTTTCGTTCAATCATTGCGCAATCTTCAATATTAACCCTAAACGGTCAAAAACATTGCGCAGTTCGTAATATAATTGATCGTCTAGGGCCCTTCCTTATTCACCTTTTTATTTTTTGTATGGAGATTAATGCTTAAAATAAAAAAATACCTGGCGGTATTTTATTTATCATAGAAAAGTAATAAACCTACTCGTAAATAAATAATTTCCATGCCACCATGATGACAAACCATTCTCATTTCTTAATGCGTCGCGACCAAGAATTCGGATGGCATTCATAAGTTCTGCAATAATAAAAAAATAGGTACAGGAAGAAATCTTTAATGCATTAAAGCTGAAAATATTTAGATTTTTTATACAGATTTTACATGCGCACTTGACATCTACCCGCTATAATAATCAAAGTCTGTCATACATTTTTCTCATTCTTACCACTTTACGAGACACAAAACGCCCCCAAAAGTAATAAAAATAATAAAACTTCTACTGAAACATAAATACATTTTTTACGTTTAAACTTGTTTATGTAAGGCGCATGTTAAGTGCGCCTGAACGAGTATGTCTTTATTTTACTTTTCATACTTTTCTAAAAATATAGACACATTTTTACTTTGCCTGGGTATATTATTTTTGTATGTATGTATCGATGGTAAGGAGTATAACCAAGTAATATGATTATCTTACGTTAATTAACATAATTATTCATAAAGAAAAGTAGGTTAAAGAGTTTGATAAACATAACTTGTAGGTACTTACTCTGACCATTGCCAATGAACAAATAACTATGTCCAATAAAAGGTAACGTCCATACTCTAGAATTTAACTGTTTCCCTAACTTGTAAACATCTCTTTTGGACCAACGTTGGTATAATACCAGAATAATGGCGATCGGTAATAACAACTCCACCACCATGTTGTTGGTTTAACAGGGTGAATTTACTTTTACCCAACACAATCACGATTGAATACTGATACACTAGCGCGTGTCACGAACAAGAATGCACGAGACAAAACACACTTGTACGACGGTCGTAGAGGAATTTATACTCGCCATTTTATGGTAATACATAAAGTTACGCGTCTACCGGGTTAGAATCGGACCGTCCGGACCGTAGGTAGGTACGGATTTGTTGCTTGCTTTGAGTTGATTCTGAAATAAATGTTTATTATTATTATCTCCTTTATTTATTTTTTAAACTTATTTTATTACATTTTTAAATATTTTTATAAAAACATAAAAAAATAACATTTAAAAATATAAAAAATAGTGATCCGCCGGTAGCGGGTGCAGGGTCCAAGCTACCGGTGGTTAGGGTCCCAGAGACAGGAAACTCCTCACAATACGCGCCGTATCAAGGAGGACTGCCTTCTGAATCAGGCCCTTCACCCAGCCACCCAACGAGAGCCTCTTGAGATGTTGGTCGAGGCTCTTAGCGATAAGGCCATTGACCGTAACGACTATCGGCACAATGATTGCCGAGTCCACATTCCACATAGCGACAACCTCGTGGGCTAAGTCGAGATACTTCAATTGTTTCTCCTTCTGAGCCTTCACGAGGTTCTCGTCATGCGGGATAGTGACATCGATTATCATTGTGCGGCGCACTGATCGATCTATTACCACTATATCAGGCTTATTGGCTACAACAGTCCTGTCAGTGATATTATTTATTATTATTGTCTCCTTTATTTATTTTTTTTTTAACTTATTTTATTACATTTTTAAATATTTTTATAAAAACATTAAAAAAAAACATTAAAAAATATAAAAAATAGTGATCCGCCGGTAGCGGGTGCAGGGTCCAAGCTACCGGTGGTTAGGGCCCCGTTATTATTGTTATTATTATTATTATTCATTTCGATTTTCATTAAATTCATAATTACCTGGAGCTATAAGGGAGCCACTTCCAATGATAAACCCGGTCACCTGCATTACGTCATCTTTATTAAGGCAAGTCTGTAGAACTATCTCAGCTGTCGCAGGATCAGCGATCACTGAAAAATAAACTTGTTTTAAACATATGTTAAAAAAAAAGTATAGCTGAAGTGAAACCCAATTTACCATGCAGTCGGAAAAAAACGAACATTTTGCACACAATGATCTTTTATGAGGTGACCGCTACACCAACAATAAGTTTTCGCAATACGCAATCCCCAATCCCCAATATAATTGAATCACACGATCCATTATTTTCACGCAATAACATTGACGCACTTCGCGTGAGCAAAACCCGTGCAATACTTATCCTACAAGGTGCAATTAAAATATTGAGTAATAAGAATTAAACTTCCTCAAAGTTTCATTCAATCATTGCGCAATCTTCAATATTAACCCTAAACGGTCAAAAACATTGCGCAGTTCGTAATATAATTGATCGTTTAGGGCCCTTCCTTATTCACTTTTTTATTTTTTGTCTGGAGATTAATGCTTAAAATAAAAAAATACCTGGTGGTATTTTATTTATCATAGAAAAGTAATAAACCTACTCGTATATAAATAATTTCCATGCCACCATGATGACAAACCATTCTCATTTCTTAATGCGTCGCGACCAAGAATTCGGATGGCATTCATAAGTTCTGCAATAATAAAAAAATCGGTACAGGAAGAAATCTTTAATGCATTAAAGCTGAAAATATTTAGATTTTTTAAACAGATCTTACATGCGCACTTGACATCTACCCGCTATAATAATCAAAGTCTGTCATACATTTTTCTCATTCTTACCACTTTACGAGACACAAAACGCCCCCAAAAGTAATAAAAATAATAAAACTTCTACTGAAACATAAATACATTTTTTACGTTTAAACTTGTTTATGTAAGGCGCATGTTAAGTGCGCCTGAACGAGTATGTCTTTATTTTACTTTTGATACTTTTCTAAAAAAATAGACACATTTTTACTTTGCGTGGGTATATTATTTTTTATGTACGTATCGATGGTAAGGAGTATAACCAAGTAATATGATTATCTTACGTTAATTAACATAATTATTCATAAAGAAAAGTAGGTTGAAGAGTTTGATAAACATAACTTGTAGGTACTTACTCTGACCATTGCCAATGAACAAATAACTATGTCCAATAAAAGGTAACGTCCATACTCTAGAATTTAACTGTTTCCCTAACTTGTAAACATCTCTTTTGGACCAACGTTGGTATAATACCAGAATAATGGCGATCGATAATAACAACTCCACCAACATGTTGTTGGTTTAACAGGGTGAATTTACTTTTACCCAACACAATCACGATTGAATACTGATACACTAGCGCGTGTCACGAACAAGAATGCACGAGACAAAACACACTTGTACGACGGTCGTAGAGGAATTTATAATCGCCATTTTATGGTAATACATAAAGTTACGCGTCCACCGGGTTGGAATGCGAAAAACCCTACAGCGATTGCTTATTAGTTCGATAGTATGTCGGTTCGAAACGCCTACTGTTGTCCGTGACATTGAATTAATAATCTTGTTTTGCATTAGAGACGTTAAGGAAATACATTAAATACCATACATATCTTCACGTCTATTTTCCTAAAATGAGGAAGACAGGTAGCAAACTCACCACGTTTAGCTTTTGCATGAGTTAAAGATAACGTAGACATTATCAGTGACCGGTTGCTAGCCAATTGCCTTTCCGCAAAAGCCAAAACTGTCATACTTCAATCGTCTATTTCGATATGCAGGGAAAAGAAAGCAACTGGGGCACTCTAACTCTATTTTTTTTAATCCTCACCCAGTACTACTGCTTATGTTTGCTAATACCTAAAATAAATTAACAACACCTAAAATACTAATTTAAATGTTTTATTTTAATAAAAAATCATATAACAAAGTAACGAAAAATATACACTTAGACATGATCAGCATAGAAAAAGAAATAAACAAAACAAATCGTAAATAAAAAAAAATGATTATATTACTATATATATTGTATTTTCTATGTATTATTATATTTTCATGTAACGACACATTTAAGAGAAAAAAACAATGAAAATGCAAAAAAATATTTACATAATAATATTGTAAATTCAATTCTATGTGATTAGAAATGGCTCTTAAAAAAGGAAGAAGTCCAAATTATTACGGTTTGCACAAATCTTCGCAATAGAATCGGATACTCTTTTCCTTCTTTTTCTTTGGTGGAGTCTTATCAACGCTAGCCTGTGCTTTTTCAACAGCGTGATATGTGCTTATTTGTTCTTTTAGGAGGCTCAAAAAATAAAGATAGAAGTAATATAAGGTGTAGGTATGCCAATTTATTTTCTGATTTTGTTTTTGGAATATATACAATAGGTATCATATATAAAACATTTTTTTGTATATATATACATATAATATTTATTTTAACTTATTTAGGTATAGGTAGATTACGATTATTTTAATATATTGAAATATAATTCATTAATGTATCTTGATGTAAATTATAAACTAGGAATTTTTTTTTTTAATTAAAGGAATTATTAATATGCAAAACAAGATTATTAATTCAATGTCACGGACAACAGTAGGCGTTTCGAACCGACATACTATCGAACTAATAAGCAATCGCTGTAGGGTTTTTCGCAACAGGATTTTTCGCACAAACGATACATCGCACCAATAAAGCATCGATGGAATAAAACATCGTACAACAGAATTATCGACACACCGTGTTCGATATAATAAAAATCGAATCATCAACTTTCGAAATCAAGTAGGGACCCCAGAGAACGCACCCAGTGTTACTACTTAGTACTCGTAATACCGGTTGCGACCGTATACCTACACGGTTTAAAATTTGACACTTGAATTTTGTCAAATTTTACGTGATTGATGAACATTGATGCGCAAATTAATCGTCTACCAAGTGCAATTGAAGCAATTGCCAACATTACTACAATATAAAATGATGGCAATTGATCAATTGCCGTGCGTTTGTTACGTTTAAATGATTAAGTAGTAGTTGTTTTGAAAGTATGTAGGTACTACATGGTCGGCAAATGTACTTACTACTTCAATTCAAGAAATCAAAAGCCATTATGTATTTTATAACAACTACTAATCTTTAAAACGTAACAGTCAATAACAAACAAAAACATTTTTAATTAAAATAACTTTCAAGCGAATAACAAATATGAAGAGTCCCTGGACACTGGGAACCCCGGGGAATCGGCTGCAGTAAAACCACGTCAATCGGGTAACAGATTTATTGAGAGACTGACTCACACATGCAAGGTTGTACATACCCACTTATTGCATAGAATAAATAATATAGAAATACCTACATCACACCTCCACACTTAAACTTCTAGTATATGACTAATACAGAAAGATATAAAACTAAACGTTACATTAACTAACATACTAACTTAACCTAATTATAACTAAACTTTTACCTTATGTACTATAATAATAATAACAATATATTCTTACATCTAATCGAACTCAAATCCATATCTAACCGGTTTCTTGCGAATACGGATGGGACGGTTCACGGGATCCGGGACGGTCGCGGCTGTCGGAGATAATTTACTGCCGACTGGTGGTGACGATGGTGCCCTACGGGTTGGTGAGGTCTTAGTGACTGCTGTATCCACCGCGTCACTCACTACTGGGCCGTCGCCCCCGACTTCGGCCCTACTCGTCCCCTCCCGAACCCTTGGCTCCGATATAGTTGGAGACAGCTGTTGCTGCTGCGGTTCAACGACATCCCCACTGACCTGTCCCTCGGACATTACGTCTGGGTACATTATACTTGAACGTCGGGTTCTATGCCTAATTTGATCGCTATGCCGTGTGAGAAGTCGACCATCATTGCTGTTTACTACATACCTACGTGAACCTTGTTGGTTTACTACTGTTCCTTTTAACCACTTGTCTTTGCTACCGTAGTTCCTGGCCCATATCGTATCACCAACGGTGTGTTGCAATGGTTCAGTGCCCGAACTCGTCGACTGCTGACACTGCACCCCTTCCACCCGGTCCTGACGCGCGCGGTCTGCGCGCAAAAGATCTAACCGAGAACGCAACGGCCTACGTTGCAACAGCATGGCGGGACTTTCCCCTGTAGTGCTTTGAATACTATTTCTATACGCTAGTAGGTATGTCTGTAAGGCTGTGTCGATGTCTACTGCCTCTCGGACTGCCTTTTTTATAGTTCGCTTACATAATTTGACGGCATTTTCTGCTGCCCCGTTTGAAGCTGGATGATATACTGGGGAATACGACTGCTTTATACCGTTAAATTTTAAGAATTCTCCTAACTCCGTACTAGTAAATGGTGGGCCCTGGTCGGATACAACTTCCAAAGGCAAACCGAATCGCGCAAATAATGACCTCATCACCTTAATGACAGCCGAAGCATTTGTTTTATTCATTTCAAAAATTTCAAACCACTTTGTACTGGAATCTATAATTACGAAAAACGTTTTACCCTGGTATGGGCCTAAAAAGTCTACATGTAATCTACTCCACGGCTGGGCTAAATACGGCCAACTACGTGGTGCAGCCTGCGGCGGCGCAGCTGCTTCCATCGCACATGTTTCGCAAGAGAGGCATGTCGATTCGATGTCTGCGTCTATATTAGGCCACCACACAAAACTTCGAGCCATCGACTTGGTCTTAACTATGCCCATGTGGCTAACATGGAGCTCTTTTAGTATTGTGTTCCGAAGAGTTGGTGGTACAACGATTCTATAGCCCCACATAATACAACCCCGTTCCACATATAATTCGTGTCGCCTATTAAAGTACGGTTTCATCAATTCGTCTGTGCAATGCGACGGCCACCCTGACTGTACGCTCACCATCACTCTACTAAGCACCTGATCCCGCGCTGTTGCTAGACGTACATCATCATTCGTCACCGGCAAAAAACTTTCTGCAAAATTTAAATAGGTATATTCACGCCCGATTTTATTCTTAACTGTTGGTTGAGGCAGTCGCGACAATGCGTCGGCACAGTTTTTAGCAGACGCAACATATTCTATATCATACGAATAGCCTGTTAATATTATTGCCCACCTTTGCAACCTGGATGCTGCCATAACCGGAATGCCTACTTTATTTCCAAAAATGTATGTTAGGGGTTTGTGGTCTGTTCTTAAAGTAAACTTCCTACCATACAAGTATTGATGAAATTTTTTAACACCGTATATAATTGCTAAGGCCTCCCGGTCTATTTGTGCATACGATCTCTCCGCGGAGTTAAGTGTGCGTGACGCGTATGCAATTGGGCGTTCGCCTTCCGGCGTGATGTGCGAGATGACGGCGCCTATTCCCGTGGCGCTAGCGTCTGTCGTCAGCACAAGCGGTAGCTCCAGGGTGTAATGCACAAGCACTTCACTCGTGCTCAGTGCCCGCTTAACCCGAGTAAAGACTACCTCACAAGCATCGCTCCATACGTACTTCACCCCGGCACGCAACAAATTATACAATGGTGTAAGGATCGAACTTACATTTTTTATAAATTTGCCATAATACATGACCATACCAATGAATGCTTTCAACTCCGTTACGTTCCTCGGTATCGGAGTTTTAACAATTGCTTCCACTTTATCTTTGCACGTGTGCACACCTTCCCTACTTATTACATACCCTAAATATTCGAGCGATTCCACAAAGAAAGAACATTTTTCTTTTTTTACTTTTAAGCCATTCGACTTCAGGCGTTCAAAAACTTTATGTAGGCTACTTAAGTGTTGGGGTGTGTCCTTTCCCGTTATAATAATATCATCTAAAAAAACTCCTATGTGGGGTATATCTGCAAACAATTGTTCTAAACATCGTTGAAATATTCCTGGGCTCGACGACAGCCCATACACTAATCGTTTATACATGAAAAGCCCTTTATGTGTGTTTATTACCGCGTATCTCCTAGTATCATCCAGTTCAAACTGTGCGTACGCCTGTGACAAATCGATTTTACTAAATCTTTCGCCCCCGTGCAACCGAGACAAAAGATCTTCTACCTTAGGTAATGGATAACGGTCGACTTCTAACACTTTATTCAAGGTTAGTTTAAAATCGGCGCAGACTCTAATGGTACCATCTTTCTTGACGACCGGCACGATTGGTGTTGCCCAGTCTGAGTGGTGGACGGGAGTGAGGATGTCGTCGCTCACCAGCTGTTCCAGTGCGCGCTCAACCGGCTTCCGCAGCGCGTACGCCAATGGGCGCGCGCGCAGGAAAATCGGCCGCGCGCCCTCGCGCACGCGGATGCTCACTTGTCCCCCCGTGAACCGCCCCAGGCCATCCGCAAACACCTCACAGTATCTGGAACTGAATTCCGAGAAATTAAAATCCAAATTCCGATTATTGTTGACTTTATTATAATGTATGGTCGACACCGATATATTTAGCTCCGCTAACCATTGTCTACCTATTAAAACGGTATTTCCATTGTCAATAACATATAAATCTAATTTGGGGTTTAAGTGTCCTTTCATTACCGCTATTAACTCCGTATAAGTCTTTGTGGATGGTTTAACGGGTGTGCATAAATTAACCATTAACTCATATGCACTATTACCAATGACAGTAATTAAAGTTGCGACTTTTAATTCACTTTTTACACTGTTGGCAATAAAGTATTGATCTAATCGATCCACATACGTGTCCCAATTGTCTTTCGTTAGGTCAAACGCACCGATCTTTCCAACCGCCATTTTAAGTCCGTTATTCAACTTCACACCGCACAGCTCGTACACGAAAAAAAAAATTTCCACAGCACCTTTAGAGTTTTCTGGTCGCAACATAAAATTTACACGCGTGAAATCACTTAATCGTCGCCACTGAAGAGTCCCTGGACACTGGGAACCCCGGGGAATCGGCTGCAGTAAAACCACGTCAATCGGGTAACAGATTTATTGAGAGACTGACTCACACATGCAAGGTTGTACATACCCACTTATTGCATAGAATAAATAATATAGAAATACCTACATCACAAAATAGAACACCTAAAAAAAATTATTTAATAAATCAAAATCCAACTACAAAAAAGACAATTTAAAAGTAATGCACTAAAAGACCGAAACAAGATTGAGAATTGAAAACAAAATTAAATTAGACTATAAACAAAGTAAACTCTACTTCGGTTTAACAGATTATATTATGAGCTGAAAGCCTAAGTTAAATACCCCCATTAAGTTTAGTTGCAAGCAGAACCCATTCATTTTCTTTCGGTTTATAATTTGCAATTGGGTCCTGCTTGCTGCTAAACTTATAATAATAATAATAATAATAATAATAAATTTATTTCAGACCATAAGTCCATAAACAAACACACATTATAATTTTATACACAAAACACATACATACATGAAAACACATACTACACAAAAAATACACTAGAACAACTTATTTTACATAACAGAATGACGCACGATGACTGGTCATCCATTGCCACATCATTGGACTGTCCATCCTGTCGGCTACTATAGCCACCAAGCTGTTGGAGCTGTCACGCACTCGCCGCATCAGGGATGCTATTCGTGTCCGCATCAGTGCGTAAAAATCTGGCACGCCATTCTCCGCGAACATCCCCGATGCACTACAAAAGCGCGGCAGCCCCAACATAACTCTGAAAGCGTTATTGTACTTAATGCGGGTATTTAATATTAGGCTTTCAGTTCATTGTAACTGTCTGTTGAACCGAAGTAGAGATTACTTTGTTTATAGTTTATTTTAATTTTGTTTTCCATTCTCAATCTTGTTTCGGTCTTTTTGGTGCAGTACTTTTAAATTTTATTTTTTGCAGTCGGGTTTTTAATATTTTTGATTATTTATTTTAATTTAGACTTTTTAGTATCCCGGCACATTCTTATGAACAAAAACTGTATTACTTATGTAAGTCGGGCAAGAGATGATTGATTGCATGCCAAACAAAACAGACAAATGAAAATTACAATTTACGTAAGCGGTTCAATTCATCAAGAGAATTTTCATCGTGTGTTTGTAGTAACTTTCTAGGATCTAGCGAACTAATCACCAGACCTGAGAGTGATCCAACTCGGCTCAAAGCGACGTAAGCCTTTCCTAATTCTTTTGTGTAAAGGTTTTTTGACGATTTCTTAAAACAAAGTAAAAATCACAAAATTTATTATTTAGGCTTATGGTTTGAAACTAACGCAACGTATATATCGGTGTTGTTGGAATTTCAACCCTTTAGAGGGTGAAAAGGGGATGACATTTTGTATTTAAGTTATTCATTAAAAAAAAAATGTATTCAAGTAAAAATAATACTCTAACTAAGCCCTGCCGCCCGGCCCGCCCTGCTGCCCTGCCGCCCGTCACACACACACACACACACACGAACACACACACACACACACACACACACATACACACTGCACACACACCCTAACACATCGCACTCACACACACACACACCCTCACACACACACACACATACACACACACACACACACACTCACGGCCACAGCCTAAACCGCTGATCTTAGAGACATGAAATTTAGAGGCTGTGTTCTTTATGAAGAGTAGGTATCCATTAAGAAAGGGTTTTTCGAAATTAAAACAGGGGAAGAACGTTTGCATGAAAAATCTTATTCCTTGAGTTACTAGACTTGACACGAATACTTACCTAAGTAGATTATAAAGTTTGACATTTTTAGTTTTCCTAAACTACCCCCTAAGGAGGATTGGGGGGGTTTGGTGGGTGTGATTCCACAGGCGTGGAATTTTAAAAATCATTTAGTTTTGGAAAACAGCGATTACAGTTTATATGCAAAATCTTATTCATTTGGTTAATTAACTTGAAAGTTGGTATAAATAGGTACTTGCCTAAATAAGTAATAAAGTTTGTCATTATTAGTTTTTCAAAACTACACCTCAAAAGGGGTTTAGGGATGTTAAAAGGGGTTAAAGTTTGTATGGAAGAGTTTTAAAGCGCGGTACCGAATATTTCGAAACTCATTATTTATACTTTTGACAGAAAATAAACAATAATTAGTTTTTAGGTCAGTTGCGCACGGGTGCTTGTCTTCATTAGACGCGCAGACTGTGAGATTTTTAACCGGTTTTAACTAGCTTCGTTCAACGTGCGTATGATTCATTGTTTTAAAATGTTTATCACTAATGGATAGCAGCAAGCTCGAACACGGCCAATCAATTGAGTTAGGCAATGTGAATAAAGTTAAAGAATATTGTAGTGAGATCATTAGTAAAAGTAATAGTGGGAATATGGAGGTGACAGTAGAATGTACAGGAAAGTATACAGGAGATGACGAGACAGTAAGATCTAGTAAACGAAATAGACAGTTAGACCAAGAGGAAGTGTGGACAAACATTGCGAGAGGGGGTAAACGATTTGCCCGAGCTAGTCAGGTGGATGACGAGACAAGAATTCCTGAGGACAAAACTGAAATTAGCATATCGTCCGTTGTAGAAAAGTTGCCTAAATAGTTTGGATCAGCAAAATTATTAAAATCAGAGAATATTACAAATATTACAAATGTAAAATACATTAATGCGTTTAAAGTTCTAGTCCAGTTCAGCAATGAAGAGAGTGCGGAGAAATTAATCTGGTCAAAGTGTCTAAAAGACAAAGGGCCTAGATGTAAAAAACACTAGAGGTGAGAGAAACTTACGGAGTTATTAAAGATATAGACTTAGAATCTTCTGATGAGGAAATACTTGAGGGTTTGAGCTATGAAACAGAGATTATAGGTATTAAACGACTGAAACGTCGCAACACAAAAAGTGGGCAGTGGGAACCTGGGGAATCAGTCAGGGTAACATTTAAAGGATCTTCCTTGCCTACCTATGTATATAATATATGAGACCAGGGTGAAAGTGAATCCATACCAATACCCCGTCACGCAATGTTCACGTTGCTGGAGATTTGGACATAGGTACAGTAAAAGTTTGTTCATCAATGAAAGAGATAATAATATGTCCAAAATGTAGTAAAGCTCATTCTAATTGTGGCACTGCGGAGTATAAATGTAATAACTGTTCCGGAAAGCATATGGCGTTATCTCGTACATGCCCAAAGTTTCTAAAAGCAAAACGGCTAAGAGAATTGATGGCAGAGTTTAACTGCACTTGCAAGAGAGCCTTAACATTGTATGTTCCACCTGAACTAAATTATGAGGAGATTTTCATAGAAACAGAACAGGGAACAGAAAAAGAACAGTGCCAAGTTTTAAGTCAGGAACCTAATATGGAAAGTGTACCTATAACGCCTTCTCCAAATACACACATTAGAGAAGACACAATAATTAAGGCAGTATGTTCAACCTCAAAAACAAAGTCTACAGTTACCCAAAAAGTCGGTAATAAAAAGGATAAGGTTAACCCAAAAAATAAACAAAGACCGGATACAGTCAACGAATGGGCAGCAGTATCAGACAGTGACTCTGAAATACAACAAGCAGAAATGGGAAAAACCGATAATACAAATAAAGAGAAAAAAAGGAAAAAATTTGGAATAGCGGGATTAGTCTGTAAAATAAAATTTTAGATTTTGTAAAAGTGAAAACTGACTGGTTTACATCTTTCTTAATGCATTACGTAACGAAATTACCTTTCTTATCTGACATAAGATGGCTAACGATAGACACAGACATTTGAAAATCAACATTTTACAATGGAATGCGCAAAGATTTCAGAATTTGAGGCTTTACTTAATCAGGAGAAAATTCACATAGCTATCATCAGTGAAACTTGGTTTGACCCAGACAGCACGTATTCAGACTCAGCGGATACAACATATTCAGGGCAGATCGCGACGATGGTTATGGAGGTACAGCAGTCTTTACTCACCGCTCTATCGAGGCACTGCACTGTTGGCTGTTTTATAGACATTGAGAGTGCCTACTAATATAAACTTGACTTGATAGAGTTGAGCAATTTTATATGCAGAACTTGAATTTGTGAATTCGAAATGTATATGTTTGTATGGTTCATACAAAGTAATGTAAACATTTCGAATTCACAAATTCAAGTTCTGCATAAAAAATTGCTCTAGCTCTATCAACTAAAAAATATAATTTCCATCTATTGCCCCTCGTCAGTGCATACACGCAGAAGTGAGTGGGATGAGATCTTCTCAATTGCACAACTCAAAACCCTCATTGCTGGCGATTTGAATGGCCACCACTCAAACTGGTCTTCCAGAACTGATGTGAGAGGTAATCAGATTTTCGATTCTGTTATGGACAACAGCTTGTTCACATTGAACGGTAACTCACATACACGCATGAAATTGGTCAATGGAGCTGTACAAAAATCTTCCCCAGATGTGACTATTGCTTCAACAGATTTGGCTTTGCAATTAAAATGGTCATGAATAAAAACATGGGAAGTGATCATATGATGATTAAAATTGGTTTAGAAACTAATAATTTACATAATTTTAAAAAACGTAGAAACTTTTAAAAAGCTGATTGGCAATCATACACTCAGTATATAGAATCGAAATTAACTAATTCGTAGTTACCTTTAGATCACCAATGTGCATATAATACATTCTTAGATGTTGTTAACTCTGCAGCTGATCAATTCATACCTTTAACTAAAGTGAGTGAGAATCCTCTCCAGTCAAACAAATTCATACAAAAACCATATTGGAGTCAAAGGTTGTCACAGATTGTTGCACAGAGACGTCTTGCTCTAGCAATGTTTAGAGGTAACCCCAACCCACAAAATCTTGAAGTTCTACAAAGAAAAGTGGCTGAAGCGCAAAAGCTAGTGCGACAAGCCAGGAATAAATCTTTTCAGGAATTTTGCAATGGCATATATAGTGTGACTTCTTCAGGAGAAATGTGGAGGCGGATGAGATGGATCAAAGGATACAAATCACCTGCATCATCAGTTGATCAAGATAAAGCAGAAATACTATTGCGAAGTCTGGCCCCAGATCACATGACGCCACAACCTCCTATATTCACTTCTTGCAACTTGTAATTACCCAGCCCGGTTTCGGTACAGGAAGTAATTAACTCAATTAAAAATAAACACTCGTCTCCAGGTCACGATAATGTATTCTAAGAAATACGACCAGAAGTGATTTTTTAAAAACAATTTTTTAATACTATCTAACAAAATAAATTGAACCGCGAGGTAATGATCTAGACCTAGATCGGTTGCGCTGGTTATGGCTACGGAAAGGCGGCACAAACCGATCACACGATCGCGGACTTACATGTGGCGATTGCAATCTACGCGTATGGCTCGACGGCGGTGGCGGCGAAACATAACGCTCACTACGCAGATCCGCACGATCCGGTGATCGTAAAGCATTACGCCTAGGTGACTGTCTGACCTGATCACGTTGTCGTGATAACGACCTATCGCGGTTTCTAGTTTCCGGCACTAATAAGGCACGATCACCAGAATGCCCTGACAAAGGCGACGCCCTAGGCCTATCCTCTAACGCTTTAAGACGCGTCATCATAGCCTGCATCTCGAGCCGCAACTTAAAACTTTCGTCAGGTGATCGCTCGCGGTTTCTACTATCACGTCTGTCGCGACTATGACGATTGGAACTACGACTATCGCGACGATCCGCACTATATTCACGCTCACGATTCGACATGACAAAATCAACAAAAGTCTAAAGTAGAAAGATAAATGAACCGCTATGACACAAAAATAACAAAATACGACACAAAAACTAATCAAAAGCACTAACTAATCTCCACTAAACACTCCAACAAAAATCGTACTACCTGAAGGTAGCTGGAGAAAAAAAAAAACCGAACAAAACGTCAAAGCTTCTAGAATAAAACTAACTGATAAGCACTATCCTTTAACAAAAATAACAGTGGGCAATTGGGAGAGAATCCCACTTCTGATCTAAGAAATAAGACCCGAAGTGATTTTTTTAAAAACAATTTTTTAATACTATCTAACAAAATAAACTAGCTAACACACAAAAATAATACGAAACTAATTAGTCTAATTAAGATCTAGAAACAATCTACCTATGACGAAACAATTAGCAAAAGCTAGGTACAATCGGACAGAGTAACGACCTATCTCAACAAAGGCGAGCGCAATAAGAGGGCGAGCCCGGGTGAGGCGCCGAGTTTTATTAACTCTCCCCACCCTTGCCGCTCCTACTCCTACACGGCCTCTCCTGACAGGAGTCCGTCCTCGGGCTCCATCTTCTAACTCTGGAGGTCAGTCTCCAGGGTCGGCAACGATCTCCCTGAACCTTCATTACCCAACGAAGCGTTGAACGGGACTGGAAGTTCTTCGATGCGTCCCTGTGTCCCGGACGTGCTAGGCTGTGGTTCAATCGCGACATCAGGCGTCTCGACTTCGGAAGGCTGGACGACGACACTTGGAGCGGTAGATTCCTCATTATCGACGTCCGATTCTGTAACAAAAATAAATCGCAACAGAATACTATGTTCACACACTAAATAAGACACAGATACTCCATGTGTCCTTATCAAGTTATACAACTATGACACATGATAGTTAGGCTCAACTAGCTAAACCAATAAAAAAAGGAGAAAAATAAACAAACAAATATCTGTATCGATCACCTGGGGCAGTTCCCGTCGGGGGAATGCCACCTCACGACTCGCTAGAGGTCTACGCGGACTTACGTGAGACATAACTTTGCGTGTGTGAAACGATTCACATAAAAGCATGTTTCAAAACAAAAAAAAAACAAAAAAACACAGAGACCATGTTCGTCACCGAAACATGTCTCATACCACGACTCGTTAGAGACCAACCTTTTGGCATAACCCTGCGCGTACTACAGCTCCAGGACCATGTCCGAGCGCAACAAAAATAAAAACACAAACCACCCAAGGCCTGTTCCATATACTAGGATCGCATGACTGAGCATACTCCAAGACAGCATCCAATAACATGAAACCAAACCTCACTTGAAGTGTATCCGTCAGTCAGGATAGTATATCTGAGTACAAGGACATCCAAGACAGAGGCTATCCCAACCGCAAGACAACACTTCCCTTATTGCGTTTTATCCCTTGAGGAAGCACACAGTAAGTAGGTATATGGTACATAACGGAGTACGTACTCTTAAAATAAGTACATAAGACAGAGACCACTCAATGGCATGTCTACAAGTCATTAAGAGGAAAAACATCAAAGCGATGACTTAGACCACTTACCAAGGAAAAAATCGGCACACACATCGGGAGTCCATTCTCCACGCCACGGAATCATATACTCCGCGGCTGCTTGCGTCGTTTTCCCATACGAGCCGGCCAAAAGCTGAAGCTCGTAACGACCGTGTGACAGAGCCTTCACAACACGGTATGGCCCTCGCATGCAGGAATCCAGTTTCCGAGTCGACTGCGCCTGTTTTCTAACAAAAAACAATGAATTTATTTCGAAGACGCGCGGTGCCTTGCGTCCTTGGTTGACGTAAGTATCTTGAGCTTCGCGATTTGAACGGAGACATTCAGATGCTCTCTGCCGACGCATCTCACGAAGAGCCTCCCTGTTCGGACTGGAACCTTCAATAGCCACGTCGCGTACCAAACTTCGGATGAGTGGAGTAGCCGCATCGATGCCAATCAGCAGGTTAAGAGCCGACTGTTGAGTTGTTCTGTGCTTGGTGATGTTCAGAACCAACCGGAGCTTCCACATGACAGTCGGCCACCTCTGCTGTCGATGATTGCATTCGATATGTACCATGTTGAGTACCGTGCGACAATAACGCTCCACCTGCCCGTTGGATTGGTGCATCTCAGGCGTTATGAGATGAGTGTCGCAGCCCATATCCGTGACCCAGTTGAGAAAGTCCGCACTTTGAAACATCCTACCTCTATCAGCTACAATTAACTTAGGCGTACCAAAAAGTGAAATTAAATTAGTGAAATGCTGTTTTAACCCGTCAGCATCCTGACTGTACTTAGGGTACAATAGAACAAACTTAGAAAATGCATCGACTACGATCAGAACATAGCGATAACCATCTGCTTCAGGTAAGGGACCTAGGGCATCTAAATGGATGGTTTCAAAGGGAGAGTCTGGTTTTTCCCAAGAGTGAATGGGTTGGAGTGGGGCACGGGCGACTTTTTTATGTGAAAGACACACTAAACAGTGTGTTACATATTTGAGAACGAAAGCTCTCAAGCCCGGGCACCAGAAATGTTTCGTAATAAGATCGACTGTCTTATCTACACCGGGATGGTCATGTTCATCATGAAAGATACGTAAAAGGCTAAGTCGATGACCTTTGGGGATAAAACAAAGCAGTTTAGGGTTTTCACCAGTAGGTGTAGACTTGAAGTACAAGATATCATTTTTAATGACATACCGGGAAGAGTCCAACTGACCATCGGATAAACTCTGGATGATAGATCGAGTCTCTTCATCAGAGGCTTGAGCAATTTGAGCCCAGTTCAAAGGCTTTTGAACCGAAATTACGTTGACGGGATTGCGACTAAGATAGTCAGCATGGGATAGAAAGGAACTTTTACGGTAATCGAGACTGAAATCAAAGTCCTGGAGGTATACCCACCAACGAGCTACCCTGGGCAACAAATCTTTCTTACGTTGGGTGAGTTTTAGTGCGTTGCAATCGGTAACTACGGTGAAATGAACCCCCACAAGATAATGCCGGAAATACTGAAGAGCTTTAACGACAGCAAGCGTCTCCAGCTCATACGAGTGGTATCTACTCTCAGCCCCCTGAGTAAGCCTGCTGAAATAAGATACCACACGCTTGCGATTATCCTCATGTACTTGCATCATGACTGCTCCATAACCAATAGAGCTCGCGTCTGTGTGGACCTCTATTGGTAACGAAGGATCGTAGATAGCTAGTACTGGCTCACTCGTTAGACATTCTACAATTTACTTTCGAGCAGCCTGTTGCTCTGAACCCCAGTTAAAGGGAACGCCCTTTTTAGTCAACGCAGCAATACAAGCATTCTCTGGGCAAAGTCAGCTATGTAGCGTCTAAAATAGCTGGCTAAGCCCATAAACTGGCGGACCTGTTTTATGTTTTGCGGTTGAGCTGAGTCAATCAAAGCCCTTACTTTGTCATGACTCGGCCTAACTAATAGAACTAATAGATAAATTGTCAAAAAAGCTAAGCTCCGCAGCATACGCTGTTAGGAAAATTCGTAATTTAACCAACATAGAGACAGCCCGTTTAGTGTACTTTAGCTATTTTCATAGTATAATGTCGTACGGTATTCTGTTGTAGGGAAATGCAGCCGACATTCAGACTATCTTTGTTTTGCAGAAAAGAGCTGTTCGATGCATTTATAAATTAAGTCCGAGACAATCTCTCAGAGAGAAATTTAAGGAGATTAATATAATGACTTTGCCTTCTCAGTACATTTTTGAAAACCATATTTTTTTATATGCCCATAAAAACATTAAATTGTTTAAAAAATACAGTGATATCCACAATATAAATACTAGGAACAAACACAAATTTGTTGTACCTCCAACAAGGCTCAAGAAAATAGGTGGGTCATTCAGGTGTCAATGTATACGCTTTTATAATAAACTTCCAAGCCACGTTCAAGATCTGAGCCTTAACAAATTCAAATTATTCATTAAACGCAAGTTGTGTCTGAAAGCTTTTTATACCGTTAAAGATTATATTGAGGACAAAAAGGCTTGGGATTGAACTGCTCCAATTTTATTTTATATTATTTTTATTTTTGCATACTGACATGAATGTTGACATGAATATTTACTTTGTAAGTATTATATTATTTTACTTTATTGTGAATGTGAAGACTATGTAGGTCATTGCTTTTTTTTTTGTTTGTTTTATTTTTTCTCTGTTATTTTTAATCATGGTCTGGCAGTTTGAGTAATTTATGCGGCCTACCCCAATGTCCTTTCTTTGGTATTGTTCGTCGAATCGTTGAGCTCCTTAAGTTCTGAGTTGAGCTGCGCGATTACTGACAAATGCGTGCACTGACTGGACAGGTCCTCTCAATCTGTGTGGTTCTTTCCTCAAAAGACCATTTCAGACACCAATCTACATGGTCTTCACATGAAGTGACCAAGATTATGTCTGAACTTTATAAGAGACTGTGACCTCTGAGTTTGTTTCGGCCTTTCTTCTCAGAGTAGTCAGATAGGAAACGCCGACCTCATCTAGTTTAAAAAAAAAAATATTGACTTGTAAAAGTGTTTGTACAAACCTACTTACAGAAATAAAAATCATTTATCATTTAACCTGATTCTCACTAATGGTTCGCTCCAGATACTCAATTTCTGTAGCTAGGAACGACCACTTCTTCAAGTTAATTGAAAAACCGGCCTCAGTCAAGGTATTAAGAACACTACGAAGTAGAATCAGGCCCTGTTCGACTGTTTTACTCAGAATCAAAACGTCATCGATGTAAACAAGAATATCACCAGATTCAATGAACTCGCGAAGTGTTTTTGTAATAATCCGCTGATAGACAACCAGCGCATTTGCCAATCCATAAGGCATTTTCAAATATTGAAAATGTCCCTCTGGCGTGACAAATCCCGTAAGCGGTACTGACTCGCGATCCAACGGAATTTGATGGAACCCAGTAGCCATATCAAGACTACTGAAGTACCTATTATGTCCTAGACGGTCTATATGATCATCTATCCGCGGCAGTGGAAATCGATCCTTAATTGTTACGTCATTGAGCTTACGATAATCAACACACATCCTATCCATACCGTCTTTTTTTTACTAAAAGGATAGGGCTCGCATACTCGGAATCGGACTCTTTGATTATGCCTTTATCTAAAAGATCCCTAATAATTTCTCGAACACGGAGCGTCTCGGCAAGAGAAAGTCGGTAAGGACGGTAATTAACAGGTGTGTTGGAATTGAGTTTGATTGTCATACACCCCGTTTAACTGGTGAAGTCGCGGTACCAGTAATAAAAAATTTTGAAAACTCGTTAATAATATTCAACATCTTTCCTAATTGATCATCAACAAGAGGCGTGTTAATTGGAATAGAAACCTCGGGTTGAATCGTCATTACTCTAGTCGTAGGCCCACTATCAACCCTCGTAAGTGTCTGACAATCTTTAGTACGAACGTACCTAACACCTTCTCTATTTAAAATATCCGTACCTACTATGACTGGAATGTTCATGTATTGGGACGATACTACGAACAAATCTACATCAAGAGTCAGATCGTCAAACTCGATAGGTAACGTAACGTAAGACGTGCTTTCCACTTCCTGACTACCCAAGCCCTTCAAAATACGGAAAGCCAGCTTGCGTATGACACACAAAAGAGGTTATTTGATTATGTATCCAATATACAAAACGCGTTGCTTCTTTTTCAAAGTTTGATGACAGAATTGGGTCTCAGCATATCTTATAGAAAAACAAAGGTCTGCCTTTTCAGTAGGGGAAGAAGAAGAAATAGAATCAATCTATCTGTTAACAACAATTTTATTGAGCAAGTAGATTGTGTCAAGTACCTTGGAATGTGGTTGGACAGTTCCTTAAAGTAGGGTAAACATGTAAATGAGATCCGGGAAAAAGTTTGCCGATTTTTAAATATTTTTAAAGTTTTAGCTGACGCTAAATGGGGTGTGCATCCCTTACATCTTAGTACTATTTCAGAGTGGCGGCGGGCGCGGGTGCTAGCGCCGGCGCGTGTAATTCAAAATATATGCAGACGCCATTTGCGTTCACAGTGCTCCCGCGAGTCGCGCGTCTTCATGAGGCGGGCGCGGGCGCGGGTGGCGCGGGAGTTTCTAATGGCTCAGTCCGCTCGTATCGTTCACAGTGATATAGCGTCTGTTAGGTGACTACGCTTGTGGTTCTAAACCATTGTGATTCACCCGCCGAAGCGTAGCTCGTTCGGCACTGTGAATACGCCAAGACCCGAGCGCCCGCGCCCGCCCTCGCACCCGCTAGTGCAGTCTGATTGACCACTTAGAAGGCTATACATAGCCATAATACGTAGTAGAATAGATTATGGTTGCTTTATGTACGGAAACTGTGCAAACAGTCCTCTTCAGAAGCTTGACAGAGTACAGAAGCAGGCAATGAGGATAATAGGACGATTTATTAGAACCACGCCTATCCATGCTATGGAAAGTGAGCTATGTCTTCATCCACTATTTATGCGAAGACTCTTTCTATCTTGTAAATTTTATTTAAAAACTAAATCGATTAATAATAACATACTTATTAGTATCTTGGGGGAGCTGTCCAACCAATGCCAAGGACTTTATTGGAGAAACAAGAAAATTTCACTATTAGTCGAGGCCCACAGAGTTTACTCAGAATTTTCATTGTACTCGAGCCCCATGTTAGATATTTATTCCTTGGTAACCCAAGTACGGTTACCAATATAGATTTATCTAGTGCAATTAATGATGAAATTGAAGGTGTAAGATCAGCAAAAAGACTAGTTAATGTAACTGATCTTAAGAATACATGTATGAAAATGATAAGTTCAGTCAACACTATAAAATATTTACGGATGAGGATTACGGATGATTTCGAGGATTTCCGATAGCCATTATTATTTTAGATTTAATCTGTAAGATGCAATCTTTAAATAAAACCGTCACTATTCAGTGGATACCTTCACACATTGGAATCATGGGTAACGAAGAGGCAGACTTAGCAGCTCGTCAAGCATCTAACGTCTGTTTTTTAATCTCGTAGACTAATTTGACAGGTGTAAATATCAAACTATGAAATGAAGAAATGATACATGGAACATTTGAAATGTCAATTTAGTCTACGAGATTAAAAAACAGACCATAGAGAGGGTATTGACTATGCTTGTGTACCATTATACTATGATTGGCTTGGTCATGTCAAAGATTTATGCAAAGATGGCACGAATACTTTGATGAGCGCTCAAAGGAAAAAGGAATCTGGTATAAAACCATTCAGTCTGAACCGCTTCCTTACCCATGGTTTGAAGGAGGGAAGATGGATATAAATCATATAGTGGCTCTGTTGAGGATGCGTTCTGGCCACATCCCATCGAACCAGTTTAAATATTTAATGGGTAAATGTACTTCACCAAACTGTTCAGTTTGTGGAGTAGTTTTTACATTTATCACGTGTTGATGGGATTTGACCGGACCGAACAAGGTAGACAATGTCTATTTGGTGCAAGATTTGAGGTGGGGGCATGTAACAGCATCTTGGCGTCCCCGAGGTCGGAGGAGGCTAAGATGTTGTGTAGGCTATTATTAAGTATTTACCAAAATGTATAGGATACACGTCACTCTATTGTTTATTTAAATATTAGTAACTGTGTTTTACCCTTTGTGTTAGATTTAAGTTATTGATTGTTTTTCTCTACGGGGGTGACATTATCACTAAGTGACAAAACCGCTTTAAATAAATAAAGATTAAAAAAAAGATGTTTTTAGGTTTTTCGAATGTTGATCCCGAAGGAAAGTCGATCCCTGAAGGGGCAAAAAGGGGTACTTAATTTAATTTTAAGGGGATGATTTCACTGCGTGGCTTTACTTACTCAAAAATTGGTATAAATAATCTTTGAGTAAAGTTATAGAAACTTCCCAAATGAGTTTAAAAAATTCCGCACTTATAAGGAGGTGAAAAGAACGGATACAGTTTATAATTGTGAAAAATCTTATTCCTTTGATTAATAAACTTAAAAATTTACACGAACAATTATCTGAGCTATCTGGAAAAGGTTGAGGAACTTGTGGATATGTCTCATGGCCATAATTTAAGTCAAATAATCCCGATCCGACAACTCACATAAATAATAGATAAATTACGAGAAACTTTGACAGTGTAGCAAGTCAATGATACTGCACAACTTTTTCAAAGAAACATAGGTCGAGGAATAAAATAAAATTCACATACCCGTACATTGAACCTTAAGGTGGATCCGCAAAAGTAGCCCACGAAGTTCTAATTTTCTTACGTTTTTTTTTGCAATTTGCAGATCAGTGTCAGGTTGCATCTTGATCAAAATATGATTCGCGACTATAACAAATATGTGTGTATGTGTGTGTGTGTATGTATGTTTGTGTGTGTGTGTATGTGTTAGATACCCGACACTGACCTATACATTGGAAAAAAAGTAAGAAAGTTTGAATTTCGCGAGTTACCTTTGCGGATCCACCTTAACAGCTGATCGGACAATGTATGAATAGGCACCTACTTTTTTTTCAGAATATTAAGGGTTTGTTGGGAAAGTTGTGCAGTATCGTTGACTGTTAAAGTTTCGCCTAATAATTTCCATTAACCTTATATACCTCACAAATATTGCACGTATTAGAAGTGTATTTACTTCGTAAGTATTCTCTCACTCCATTAAATGAATAGGAAATAAGTGTTTTGATGTTAATAAATATGTGAGGTATGATTTTAATGTTCTTTCGGCTTGCGGATGCATTCCTCTCATGTTAGGCACCTATACATAATTATGACTATGACCGCTTTAGTTACCCAGCAAGGGCTTCAAGACAGGGAGGGACGCTTGCGAAGTACGAAGAAAGCAAAAATGCAAGAAATCGTAAGTAATCGTCTGACTTAACTTAAATAAAACTATAATTGGGTATGCTTTTAAATGATAAATGATTTTTATTTCTGTAAGTAGGTTTGTACAAACACTTTTACAAGGCAACCACGTTTTTTTTTTTTTGAAACTAGATGAGGTCGGCGTTTCCTATCTGACTACTCTGAGAAGAAAGGCCATCCATCCATTTTCATCCATCAGATTTGGATGAAAGGCATATGAATAGGCCAGGACCTAGGTTAGGATACCTTACCTTTCAAAACACAAAACCCTAAATCACCAGACAGTAATACACGAGTAGTAGCAATGCGTCGACTGTTACAATTAGAAATAAATTTTACAAAACAACCAGACTTAAAGGAGGCACATGAGAAAGTTATAGAAGATTACGAAATGCTAAATCAACTGGAAAAAGTACCTGCAGAAGAATTGAACACAAAGAAAGCTGTATACTTACCCCACCACGCAGTTGTCCGATGTGATAAAAAGACTACCAAAACAAGAGTGGTCTACGATGCTTCTTGCAAAGAGAGAGAGAGAGAGAGAGAGTTTTTTATTTGCTTAAAATTGTGTGTGTACATACTTAAAAAGTGCATACAAGATGATACAATAACTTAAGTGCAAACATGTTTGTCACTACGTGACGTGCAAAATAATAGATTTATAAAATAAAATAGAAAATAACAAAATGTTAAAAGTTGTCTTACTTATTATTAATGGCTTATTAAAATTAAAGAATAAATTAACATTATTATAGAAATAGCTCCAAATTAATTTAATTACTTATGTCAAGACGAATTCCTTTTCATTAAGAAACTCAGTAACGCTATAATATGCTCTCGCGGTCAAAAAAGTACGAATTTTATTTTTAAACATAGATTGAGGTAGTTCTCTCCAACTTTTAGGCAGTTTGTTGTAAATGACTGGAGCCATACAGTACACACTTTTACGCATTAGGGTCGTCTTAGCGGATTGGAGACAAAGTTGACCATTGTCACGTCTATTGCGTGGGAATATGTCGGCTAGACGCTTATAGTGATGCGGATTCGACTTAACAAACACAGCCACTTCTAATATGTACAAGCACGGTAATATCTTGTAATTTTTAAAATAAGGCACGCAGCTATCGGTCCTCTCAAGTTTAAACATCGCCCGTAAACATCTTTTTTGAGACTTGAATGCTGATTCTTTTTCAGTCGAGTTACCCCAAAATATTAGTCCATAGCGTAGATGGGATTCTACTAAACCATAGTACGCTGTAAGTAGAGCATCCGTATATAATACGAATGAAAGTGTGCGTAAAGCGTATGCAGATATACTAAGTTTTTTACATAAAATCTCAATATGTGCTTTCCAGTTAAGGTTTTTATCAATTAGGAGGCCAAGAAATTTTGTAGAGTTTACTTCTTCTATGTTTTAATTGCAGTGTTGTATGTTTAGGTTCATGCTAGGTACCCGTTGCGTAAAATGTATAGCCTTCGTTTTCTTTATGTTTATTTTCAAATTGTTTTCTTGCATTCATTGTATAGCCGATTTTAAGGAATTATTAATATCATTCTCATACGTCTCTACACTTTTACAAGGTATTGTCAAAGTACCGTCGTCCGCGAATAGGGTCATCGGTTCTTCAATGCATTTAGGCAAGTCATTAATGTATAATATAAAAATAAATGGTCCCAACACGGTTCCCTGTGGTACCCCATGTTCTACTTCACGCCTTGACGATCGATAAATCTCTTCTTTCTTTTTTACGGTATTGATATGTCTGATTTCAGTAATTTGATTTCTATGTCTTAAATATGATTCAATTAAATTAAGGACATTGCCTCTTATGCCATAAGCTTCCAACTTTTTTAAAAGTGTAGCATAATGTACGTGGTCAAATGCCTGGGTCATGTCACGGAATATGCCACAGACTGGGTTTCGTTTGTCAATATTGTCAATAACATTATACAAAAAGTCATATATAGCCATATTCGTAGTCCTCTGTTGTCGAAAGCCCTTCTGTTCATCACATAAAATATTTTTTTTTTTAACGAATTGAGACAGTTCTTTATATATATATTTCTCAAATATTTTTGATATGACTGGAATAAGTGCAATAGGCCGGTAGTTTTCCATTAGATCTCTATTTTCTTTCTTAAAAAGAGGTCTTATGATAGATGTTTTTAACGCAGCCGGATAGACACCCGCGGTTATACTTAAATTTATTATATGACTTAGATGTTCACATATTTCCGCCGATACATGTTTTATTACTTTACTGGAGATATCATCATAGCCTACGCTGCCTGTATTGTTTAAAGACATTATAATTTTATGTATGTCTGGTGGTACGCTGGGTGCCATGAACATAGATTTGTTGCTCCAATCTGATTTTTGACAAATAGGATTACTGGCAACGTGTATTTGTGATTGGATTTTATTAATGAAATAGTCATTAAATGCTTCCGAAATTTTTTGGAGACATGTTACTAAGCGATTTTCTAACTTGATTGTATATATGCTATGTTTAGGTAAGTTATGCTTAGCACGATTAATTATTTGCCAGCTACTTTTAGATTTGTTTTTTGATGTTTTTATAAAATAGTTGTTTTGTGCCTTTTGTGTTAGGTGTATTATCTTTTTAAACAACTTGGAGTAGTTCTTGAAGCAAGTTTTATTTTGACTATTAGGGTTTAACCTAAGATGCCATAAAAGTTTTCTTTTTTTCCGACTACACAATTTTATTCCACTAGACAACCATTTTGGTTTTCTTATTATATTGATTTTAATTAGTTTTTTCGGAAAGCATAGATTGTATATCAATTGGAATGTGTCAATAATTTTGTCATAAGCTATATTTTTTTTTAAAGTTCCAATAACATCTCACTTAATGACGAATTACTAGTTGGATCTTTAATTCAAGGCGACCTTTGCAGTATTATAATGAGATGGAGGATGCACGCCGTTAGCTTTGTAGCCGACATTGCAAAAATGTATAGAATGGTAGGGCTGTCCAAAACCCAAACTGATTTCCAACGTATCCTGTGGAGAAAAGACCCGTCCGAACCTGTCAAAGATTACCGTTTACTTACCGTAACGTTTGGCACAGCTCTAGCACCCTACTTAGCATGTAGAACCTTACTCCAGCTGGCAAATGATGGAGGTCAAAATTATCCTATCGCCGCGCAATCATATAATTTTGATATCAGATTTTTACATCGATGATCTCTTTTCTGGAACGGACACGCTAGAAACGGCTATTGAAGCCAGTCAACAACTAAAAAAGTTAATTAAAAGAGGTGGTTTCGTATTAAAGAAATGGACCACCAGACGAGAGATCTCAAAATAAGTTAGTTTCCAGCGATATTCAAATCAAGGAGTGCTCCTTGATTTGAATATCGCTGGAAAGGTGAAGGCGCTGGGAATCCTTTGGAACCTGAAAGCAAACAAATTTGAATACAATTTTTACCTTATTACAAATTGAAAATTTACCTTCAAACCTGTAGAACGTGATACAACCAAACGAAGCATTTTCTCAAATGTGCAAAAATTATATGATCTTCTGGGATGGTTGTCCCCAAGCATAATTACAGCTAAGTTACTATCGAAAAACCTCTGGCTGTAACGAATCAGCTGGGATGACAAAATTAGTCAGGACTTGACAAGACAGAAAATTAATGGTTACACATAAGATCTGATTTTGAGCATATTAACGACATTTGTGTTGACAGATGGATACACACAACAGGCGAAAACAAAAACTGTATTCAGTTGCATGGATTCAGCGATGCATCATCACGTGCTTACGCAGCGGTTGTATACGTGAGAGTAACTTGCTCCCACGGTGAAATTCATACAAATCTGATGGCAGCTAGAACACAAGTTGCTCCATTAAAAACTATTTCTATTCCGCGACTCGAATTGTGTGGAGCACTACTGTTGTCACAATTATTAAATCATGTAGGTAGAGCAATGAAAATACCTAAATCACAAATCTTCGCTTGGACAGATTCGTCAAGTGTCTAGGCCTGGAAGTCTGGCGAACCCTCCAGGTGGAAGACATTAGTGGCGAACCGGGTGGTGGAGATATTGGACAATATAAACTGCAAGCAATGGTATCACGTATTGTCCAATGAAAATCCCGCCGATATTCCTTCTCTAGGGATACCAGTAGAAAAATTAAAAGAATGTAATTTCTGGTGGGAGGAACCAAGTTGGCTGAGCACGGAAGAAATCAAATTCAGTCGGCTGGACAACACACAAACTGATGAAGAAAAGAAAACAATTAAAGAATTACAAACTAACTTAAAAATTAATAATGATTGATGAGATTACACAAAAATAACAGAATAGTTTAAATATTTCAATAATTTAAAGGAATTGCTTACAGTCATCTGCTACTGTCGAAGATTTTTACATTATAAAATCAACATAGTTATTACTGAATCCGAGAAACATATCACGACAAAAGTACTAAAACATTACATAAAAATGACACAAGAGAACGATTTTGAAGAGGAAATTCAACTACTAAATAACGAAAATGAAGTAAAGAAAAGAAGCCCTTTGAAATCGTTGAACCCCTTCTTAGATACCAATGAAGTCATAAGAGTAGGAGAAAGATTGAGAAATGCAGATATTGCTTTTGAAAGTAAACACCCAATTATACTTGGAAACGGAAACGAATTGACTCGATTGATCGTGAAGAATGTACATGCAGAGACAGTTCATGGAGGGGCGCAATTGATGTTGGCCTACATTAGATCCAGATACTGGATATTACGAGTCAAAGACATCGTAAAGGCAATGCATAATGCCGAAAATGTCTGGTGTGTGCTAAACATAGTGCCACAGCAAAAAAAAAAACAACTTATGGGTGATTTACCGAAAGAGCGCGTTACTCCAGCTAGACCATTCCTTCATAGTGGAGTCGATTTTGCAGGGCCATTTCAAGTGTTGATATCAAAAGAGAGCTAGAACCAACAAAGCATACATCGCCATCTTTATCTGTATGGCAGTCAAAGTAATACACCATGAATTGGTTGGCAATTTAACAGCAGAAGCGTTTATTGGCGCATTTAAAAGATTTACATCTAGACGAGGCAAATGCGCCCACTTATCACTGATCAAGGCAGAAACTTTGTCGGCAGTAATAAAGATCTTATAGCTGCATTACAAGACGCGCAATGTGAGCTCCTAAGAGACGTAGCAGACTCACTAGCAAAGGATGGAACCCAATGGCATTTCATACCTGAGTATAGTCCGAACTTCGGCGGTCTCTGGGAGACAGGAATTAAATCCATCAAACACCATTTGAAGAGAGTTCTTACAAGTAACTTAACCTTCGGAAATGACTACCTTATTATGTCAGATTGAAGCCTGCTTAAATTCCTGCCCTCTCACACCTGCAGATGATGATGAGTGAGTGAGTCAGATATCGATGCAATGGAAATGCTAACCCCAGGTCACTTTCTCATTGGAGAATCTCCAATTGTAGTGCCACTTCCAAACCTAGAAAATATAAAATTCACTTACCTTTCACGTTGGCAGCACATGCAGAAACTTCTGGGAGATTTCTGGAAAAAATGGCAAATGGAGTATTTAACACGTCTGCAGCAAAGACCTAAATGGATAAAAAAAGAGATAGAATTAGAAAAGGGACAAATAGTACTTATAAAAACATAACTTACCACCTGGAAAATGGCATTTAGGAAGAATAATTGAAAAACACCCTGGACCTGGTCTGACCAGAGTCTATAGTGTAAAAAGTGGAGACAGTGTTATCAAAAAGTGCATTACTAAAGTGTGTCACTTACATGTGAACTGTAATGATGATTCTTAACATTTCTAATAATTTACTTACCTTATATTTGCACTGTTATTATTGTATTAAATTCGTAGGTTAATGAAACTTAATTTAAACAGTACCAAATACAACTTACATGTAAAGTTGAAACGTTAACTACGGTAACTATTTGTCTTAGTTACTAATATTTTGTTAATTCATAAACTTGATTACGTTTATATAATTGAGTTAGCAATCACGATACCAGCCTTTGTTAATTATACGATTTTGCATGTTAGTTTCTTTCGTTAAAAGGACATGATAGTCCTTTGGGGACCGGTATGTTGTATGTATAAAGACGTAAACCAATGTTCATTGAATTTAGTCGCATTAAAGGTGTTGTCAAGAACGCACGTTGAGTAATTTATGCGGCCTACCCCAATGTCCTTTCTTTGGTATTGTTCGTCGAATCGTTAAGCTCCTTAAGTTCTGAGTTGAGCTGCGCGATTACTGACAAATGCATGCACTGACTGGACAGGTACTCTCAATCTGTGTGCTTCTTTCCTCAAAAGACCATTTCAGACACCAATCTACATGGTCTTCACATGAAGTGACCAAGATTATGTCTGGACTTTATAAGAGACTGTGACCTCTGAGTTTGTTTCGGCCTTTCTTCTCAGAGTAGTCAGATAGGAGACGCCGACCTCATCTAGTTAAAAAAAAAAACATGATTGACTTGTAAAAGTGTTTGTACAAACCTACTTACAGAAATAAAAATCATTTATCATTTATCACGAATTTCATTCTCACAAAAATCCTTATTACATCGTAACGATGGTACCTAATTTACCATAATTGCCCTATCTAAAAATTTTGACACTTCTTTTGACCCCACATTTTAATGATAAATAAAAAAACCATTTACTTGTTTCATTTTAAATATGATTGGGCTACGGATATTTATCACTATTCTAAACATATGATACGAGTAGCATGAGGTCCGACACAAACATGGCCCATTTTTACGCTAACAAAAATATTTAAACCAATTTAATATTCCTTTAAATTTAATTAATTTAAACATTAAAATGATGTCATTTCCTTTATTTTGATACCCTACTCGTTAGGTTTGGTTATGATTTTTTTATTAACGTACTTATTACTATTTCGCGCCAAAATCCGCCATTTTGTTTTTTTTTTTTCAAATATCTATCTAAAGGCACTTGGGTTTTTAAGACAAATAAAACGATACCTTAACTGTCGAAATCCTTCCAGCCGTTTACGTAGTACAACATACGCGTGAAAAACATAAAACTTCCTTAGCAGTCGGGTAAAAATATGTTATTGCTATTGTTACATATTCTTGAGCTCCTAGGCATGGATTTGACATCTGGTCCCAACTTCGGTGCCACCATCGAATACAAGGCCCAAACTGCGACCAAGAAACTGGGCATCCTAAATAGGGTAAAGCGATACGCGTGGACAGCTTTTAACCCTTTACAAAGCGCAAGTCCGATCCTGCATGGAGTATTGCAGTCACCTTTGGGATGGATCAGCCAAGTACCAACTAGCCGCGCTTGACTCGGTGGAACGCAGAGCTAAGAGGCTCATTGGCGACGTGAAACTGGTGGATGCCAAGCTTCATTCCACCGGCCCTCTTCTACCATCGGACATCTAGACGCACTGCCAGTTACCATCCCTACCTGGTTGCTATTCCACCAATTCGCACTAAGCGCTTCCAAAATTTGGAAGAATGCGAATTGGTGGAATAGCAATGTCTTTTATAATGCGCACAGCAAAGGAATGGAACCTGCGTCTGTATTTCCGAACGCATACAACCCTAATCTCTTCAAAGTGAGAGTGAACAGGCTTCATCTGGGTAAGCTCAGTACATCGTCGACTTTGTCTCTGTCACCTCTGACCTAGACTAGAGTCAAGAGTAAACCCATCACAAATAAAAAAGAATTAAAAAAATATATATTTCATAAATTCCTGTCAAAATAAAATAGCTCTATAAATGGAAACACTGGTTGATATTGCCGATGTAAAATCCGAATGCAGTAAACGCACCTTATCGGCATTTTGTAAATCCGGACGCTCCGTGCGATGCGTACGCTCCGACTCCGACCCAGTGGACGCGTAACTTAAACACTGACATAATTATAGGTACAGTCGCGCGAAAAGCTTTTACACTTTTTTGTGATTTTCTTCCCCAATAAAAGGGCTTAGTTTTATGTTTAGTATCGGATATATGTAGTTATGTAAGGTCTCATTATTTATTTAAAAAAAGGTTTCAACGTTAAATTCCACCACTTTTTCAAACAATAATCGTTTTTTTCGAAAAACATAAAAAATGCAATGCCAGCTTTAGCGAAATAACAAATAAACTTCAGCCACTTGGAAAAAGTATAATGTATCAATAAAAATTCCCATCAAAACAATATGAGATATAAAATGTAAAAAGAGGAAATAAATCAAAACTAAAATATTAAAAACGATTGCTGATGAAGATGCTTGTTTTACGAGAAAGGATTGCGCGAGAAAACTTAGATGTAAGTAGGTACCTAAATTAGTAAATTTCTTTTGGTCACGGATTTGGCTTACGACCTACAGAAATCGATTGCGCAAAGGTTCGCGCCCTCAAGTTACACGTAAACTATCTAAACGAGCGATACGTTTTAATTTGCACTTATCAATCCCTCTATGGGGATTTTATTCGTTTTGAATCGGTAATGGAGGATTCACTCAATAGGTTAAAATCTAGTAATAAAAGTATAATTTTATATGGAGATTTTAATATTAATATCTTAGATGTTACTCCATTAAGTATTAGACTTTTCAATGTGTTTAGATCTTATACCTATAATTTAATTAACTTGTTTTTTGGAACCTACTAGGAGCACGGCATCTGCATCATCAAGACATGTCGTCTTGATGATATAATTAGTGATTGTGATGTCAAAAATAAAATATTAGTGCTAAGTGGCTTAACGACTGACCACTGTGGTTTATTAGCTAGGTTCCCTATGTCATTTCATATAAAGCCGCATAAAATAGAATGCAGACCTTATACAGCTAGTCGTTGCAACAAGTTTAAAAATAATATAGCCCATAGAATTACACTTCTATAGTAAATCACGATAAGTAGATCACGATAATCGTAATGAAATTTGTTGAGCCCTTTTTTATGTTGTGGAAAAAAGAGTACCAATGTACTTTCAAGACGCTAAGATGAGCCAAGCTCAAAGCACCAAAATAACCGGCCAAGTGCGTGTCGGACCACGCACAGTGTACGGTTCCGTAGTAGCCCGTTATCACAATATAGTACGATTCTGTTGTTCTTTATTCTGAATATAAGTAATGGTAAAGATATTAGGAGTAAATGGTTATAATAACAACAAAAATATATGGCAAGGGTGGGCACCCTTGCCATATATAAGAGTAAAACAAAACATTAACACATAACGTAACCACGGAGGTCATACCTTGCAAGAAAATCTTAACACCGCGATCTACAAAAGTGACGTCACGGCACATCCCATCCCCATCTGCCATCTGTTATCGTATAGCGATACTAAACTTATGACAAAATGTTGATTTTTGAAGATAACTATTTAAACAGATTAGACATTAACTAATAGTAACCACTTTCTTCCTGCTAAAGCAAAAAAATACGAGTACGATTGCTACCAAGTTATTAATAGGTTGGGGAAAAAGTTTCTTCGCATTTTTTAAGAAAATTCAAAACATTTTTTAATATAGTTCATTTACATTTAACTAAAGTATGTAGGTACCATTTTGTTCGATAACTTTTTGCCATCTTGTAGGTAGGGACATGATCCCATTGCTATAGAAATTTTGGGACTTCTGGTCAAAATACCGCGATAAGTGGTTTTGGCAGTCCTTTCGTGATGTTAACCTGACACTGCCTAAATAATTCTGAAGAGACCGAAACAGGTGGAAATCTGAAGGTGCAAGTCAGGACTATACGGCGGATGCATTAACACCTCCCAGCCAAACTCTCTTAATTTTTGCTGAGTGGCTAAAGATGTGTGAGGTCTAGCGTTATCATGATGAAAAACCACACCCCTTCTGTTGATTAATTCCGGCCGCTTTCTCTCAACTTCTTGCTTTAATCTCATCAGTTGTTCGCAGTAGAGTTCAGAATCGATGGTCCTGCCTGGTGGTAACAGCTCATAATGAATAATGCCCTTCCAATCCCACCACACACACAGCATCACCTTGTTGCGAGTTAACCCGGGTTTCGCCACAGTCTGTGAAGCCTGACCGGCCTTTGACCACGACCTTTTTCGCACGTTCTTGTCATACGTGATCCACTTTTCATCACCAGTTATCAGCTTCTTCAAAAATGGTTCGGTTTCATTACGTCGTAATAAAGAATCACAAATGAGTACACGGTTCATTAGGTTTCTTTCAGTAAACTCGTGAGGTACCCAAATGTCGAGCTTTTTTGTGTACCCAGTTTTTTTGAAATGCGCCAAAACTGTTTTGTCAATGGTCAATTTCCAGTTCTTCAGCTACGTCGTAACTACTGATATGCCGATCTTGCTCCACTTTTTCAAAAATGGCATCCATTTTATCCGTAATAGGGCGACCAGAGCGACGTGCATCTTTGACATCAAAATTTCCGGATTGAAAACGCTTAAACCAAATTTGTGCTACTCTCACAGACACTACACTAGGTCCATAAACATCGCAAATTTTTTTCGCGGCTTGCGTTGCATTTTTACCTTTTTTGTAGTAAAATTTTAAAATGTATCGAATTTCTTCATTAGATTCACTCATCTTGACGGTACGAAAAACAAATGAAAATCACACATTTTCCTAATTTGAATTTGGAATTATGTTCTTTAAAATTTAAACTTTCAATGATACCAAAACCAGCCAGATACAAATAGTATAGCTAAAGAGATTTTATTACAAGTTCATACATACTATAATGCGAAAAGACTTTTTCCCCAACCTAATATTTCAATTCACACAATTGTAATTCGAATATTAAACAAAGTTCGTTTGTGACTACTATAGGTACTCGAATGAAAACGTAACCCGTTGGTACAGCGCCATCTAGCGGCAGTATTGTGAATCTTATGATAATTTATTATGGGTTTTTTTAGTTTTTTAATTTCATATTTTGTTGTTCAATGCAAGTCTTTACCCGTTATAAACAAGCAACTACTGCATCTTAATCACTTAAAAGGATTAATGTTAAGGATTTTGTATTTGGTACAAAATTATAACGGCCAAACTAATAAAGTAATCTTAACTCTTAACCGCTATAATTTCCCTTTAAAGAGGGGGGAGGGGGGGGGGGGTTAGCTACTCCCAAGTCATTTTAGAAGACCTATTCAACGATACCCCACATGTTGGGGCAGACTTACCACTTTGTCGACGTAATTGATATACACCCTCCTACAAAATTACAGCTTTCTAGTACGAGCGGTCTCTTAGCAAAACCTCGGACAGACGAACGTGACGAGACGGACATGACGAAACTATAAGGGTTCCTTGTCAGAACTACGGAACCCTAAAAAAGCTAAGCTCCGCAGCGTACGCTGTTAGAAACATTCGTAACTGACATAGCGATAGCCCGCTTAGTGTACTTTAGCTATTTTCATAGTGTAATGTCGTACGGTATTCTGTTGTGGGGAAATGCAACCGACATTCAGACTATCTTTGTTTTGCAGAAAAGAGCTGTTCGATCAATTTATAAATTAAGTCCAAGACACTCTCTCAGAGAGAAAAAGGAGATTAATATAATGACTGTGCCTTCTCAGTATATTTTTGAAAATCTTTTATATGCCCATAGTAATATAAAATTGTTAAAAAAAATTCAGTGATATCCACAATATAAATACTAGGAACAAACACAAAGAACAATGGCGAATTCTTATTTGAAATAAAGAATCATGTCCAGTTCTGACCTGAAAAATTTCTAACGCGTCTAGTCATGTAAAATATCTTAAAAAATTGCATTTTTTTGTTATTTCGTATCGCTTAGTTGAATAATTTCAAATATGGCTGTATTATATATAGGGAAAAAAACCATGTTACTATGTTCATCATTCTCTTGTTGAGATTTGGAAACGGAACGTGTTTTAAACTCGTTCCGTTTCATAGAATACGAAAAACTTGTTCGTTCGTTATGTGGTTTAATGTTCCAAATAACCAGATGGTACTTTTTTAATTTACTTATTAATTTATGACTAGCTATGACTTTTTTATCTGGAAAGAAAAATAAGTGTACATTTGACAGGTTACGCGTGAAACGAACTTCTTTAGCCGCAAAAAAGTCATCGCAACGTTAAGTGGATGACAGGCTGTCAATGTCATCTGTTTGACGTTTTGTAGTCGTTCGTTTGCTCTTGCTACGTATTGTACTGTGCGATTTTGGATTTTCTAATACCCTTACATTTTTTACATTTTCCACGGACTTCGATACCTATCATTTACGATTACTTTGGCCTGGGTTATACGGATAATGATTAGTGCTTTTTGATTGGGATTTAAGACGTTATAGCTCTTGTTGGAAAGCGTTATAGAGCCTTCTACGACATTGCTTTGTATAAACTGTAACATAAGTGTTAATACGCTTCGGCGTTATCGGGCCCTTCAGCTTGATAGCAGAGTCATCTCGCTAATTAGCACTTGGATATCTCTAGTAATAGTAAGTATAATAACAATCAAGTACCTAACCATTAAGGGCCGGTTTTTTGATCCGTTGCCAACTCAACCAGTGGTTGAACACAGTAATGATTGAATTTTGGCTAAATGTGAAAGGCTAAACATGAATGAATATATTGATGTTCATGTTAAAAATAGTATCTAATAGTATTTCGGCAAACACATTTAGCCAACATTCAACCATTAGCATGTTTAACCATTGGTTAACTATGGATCAAAAAACCGGCCCTTAGTATCCAGTCAATGAACGCTAGTGTAATGATTGTTTTATAAAAAAGGATCGATATTCAGTAGGTAGTGGTAAAGTATATTTTTCAAGTGATTAGGTGTTATGTGACGTCCCTAAGACGACCCAGTGACCGAATATGTTAGTTACATGTAGATTTTCCCCATCTTTTAGCTAGTTCTTTTAAACAGCTGTTTAAAACAAAACATGTAAAAATACAAAATTAAATATACTTATTTCCATTGTAGGCTTTAAAATCTCAAAATTGATTTGTTTTTCAGATAACAGAAGTAGATTACATTTGTGAAGCATGCTTTGATGTATCCATGCAGACTATTAATGATCTGATTCATGGAAACAATCAGTGTGACCCATCTGCTTGTTCATCTCGCCGTGGTCATGCTCAAGTATGCCCGGTTTGTGGTCGATCATTGCTCAATCGTCAAAGTTGCTCATTCTCAAAGAAAACCTATCAAGCCTCACACTAAGGATGATCAACTTAATACAAACTACTGTAGAACCTCGTCAGGTTTGTATTTAAATATTCAAACCCATTTTAAATTGCAAGCAATTTTTTCTTTAAATATCACTTTCTAATCCACAACATTACTAGGTATGTCACTGCATTTATTACAATTAAGTTGTTTTTTGTTGACAGATATCACAATCTGATCGTGTATGTCATGCCTGTTGGTTGCGATTTAAAAGACAAGCTCTTTCAACTCAACAACAGGATGAGAGAAGAGGCTTAGACGGTGACGAGACTCTTCAAGGTGAAGCAATCGAACAAGAAGTGGAACAGTCTGTTGATCCAGTCCGTGTTCCAGAAATACAACCTCCCCCGCTCTTTGTAAGTACAGATGAGGTGCATGAAAGAGAATCATCTGTAGAATCAGTTCCAGCTCCAGAGGTTCATTCTCAACAATCTCAAACCCAACAAGTGATATCAACAAACAAGGAACATAACATTACTTAATTATAAACGACGATCAACAACGATCAGACCCCATAAATTATAGACCTATTTCAGTACTACCTACGTTTAGTAAAATTTTTGAGAAATTAATTTTAGAACAATTGCAAAGATTTTTTAATAAACATAAATTATTACATAACAAGCAGTTCGGTTTTACAAAGGGTCGTTCAACTACTACTGATGCCGGTGTTGAACTTTTAGGACATATTTATAATGCATGGGAAGGCAAATGCGATGCCTTGGGCATCTTTTGTGATTTGTCCAAGGCATTCGATTGCGTTCTTCATGAAACGTTAATCAGGAAACTCCGCCATTACGGGATCCGGAACACCGCTCTGGATCTTCTTACTTCGTACTTGAGGAATAGGATTCAGAGCATTGACGTTAATGGAAAAAGGTCGCCCGGATCTATAGTAACAATGGGGGTCCCACAGGGCTCGATTCTTGGTCCTTTCTTGTTTCTTATTTATATTAACGATTTGCCCTACCTCATAAAGGATAATCATGATATAGTTTTGTTTGCGGATGATACTTCACTTTTGTTTAAACTTAAACGTCAGCAGCTGATTACTGACAATGTAAACAGAGCGATCTCAAAAGTAGTTCACTGATTCAGTGTTAATAATTTACTCCTTAATGAAAAAAAAAACCATATGTATTAAGTTTACGCTACCTCACGTTAGGCAGGTGAAAATTAACGTGTTGATAAAGGGCGAAGAGTTGAATCCTGAAGATAGCACAGTATTCTTGAGCTTAACTTTGGATGCTAAGCTTCAGTGGGGCCCACATATAGATAAATTGTCAAAAAAGCTAAGCTCCGCAGCATACGCTGTTAGCAAAATTCGTAATTTAACCAACATAGAGACAGTCCGTTTAGTGTACTTTAGCTATTTTCATAGTGTAATGTCGTACGGTATTCTGTTGTGGGGAAATGCAGCCGACATTCAGACTATCTTTGTTTTGCAGAAAAGAGCTGTTCGATGTATTTATAAATTAAGTCCGAGACAATCTCTCAGAGAGAAATTTAAGGAGATTAATATAATGACTTTGCCTTCTCAGTACATTTTTGAAAATCGTTTATATGCCCATAAAAACATTAAGTTGTTTAAAAAATACAGTGATATCCACAATATAAATACTAGGAACAAACACAAATTTGTTGTGGCTCAAGAAAATAGGTGGGTCATTCAGGTGTCAATGTATACGCTTTTATAATAAAATTCCAAGCCACGTTCAAGATCTGAGCCTGTTTGTGTCAGAAAGCTTTTTATACCGTTAAAGATTATATTGAGGACAAAAAGGCTTGGGATTGAACTGCTCCAAATTTTATATTATTTTTATTTTTGCATACTGAATGTTAACATGAATATTTACTTTGTAAGTATTATATTATTTTAATTTATTGTGAATGTGAAGACTATGTAGGTCATTGCTTTTTTTGTTTGTTTTATTTTCTCTCTGTTATTTTTAATCATGGTCTGGCAGTTTGAGTAATCTATGCGGCCTACCCCAATGTCCTTGCTTTGGTATTGTTCGTCGAATCGTTGAGCTCCTTAAGTTCTGAGTTGAGCTGCGCAATTACTGACAAATGCGTGCACTGACTGGACAGGTCCTCTCAATCTGTGTGGTTCTTTCCTCAAAAGAACATTTCAGACACCAATCTACATGCTCTTCACATGAAGTGACCAAGATTATGTCTGGACTTTATAAGAGACTGTGACCTCTGAGTTTGTTTCGGCCTTTCTTCTCAGAGTAGTCAGATAGGAAACGCCGACCTCATCTAGTTTAAAAAAAAAAATTGACTTGTAAAAGTGTTTGTACAAACCTACTTACAGAAATAAAAATCATTTATCATTTATTAACGTGCTCCCAATACAGCATCTCATTGTGCATTTTATGGGTGTGAGAATGAAAATCTACATACTGTGTCAGATGCACTGCGGGCTACCATTTTGTCCAACTACAATTTTTATATTCCCAAACTGGCTAGAGTATGCACAGCCCATTTACATGGAAACAGTTGGGATTCCTTTTATGCCAGTGACAACAGCATGAGCGATTTCACTGTTGAACAAGTTGAGCATGTTTTTTCCTTTGTTCATAAACACAAGCATTTTCTCGATTTTTTAAGTATAGAATCAGTACAAGAAATTGATGAACATTTATTTGGATTTTGGATAGGCTTGTCAAAAGCAAAATTCCTTCATTTATTAGAAGACCTTCCCCGACTGTTGGGAAAACACAGGGGTATATTAGGTCTAGCTGCTGTATTGATAAAGATGCGGACTGGTGATGGTAAGCCTGCTGTTGACGCCGAGCTTGGGACTCTTCTAGTGTCTCAGCATCTTGTTGAGTTGCCAGATACTCAACGTGTGTGTTCTTGTGTCTCTGAAGACCGTTGAAACGCTATAGCGCTAGATACTCAGTATGCTATTGACGCCACTCTTAGTACTATTTTTCAGTCTCAGCAGCTCGTTGAGACGCCAGATAAGCATGCCAGTCAAGATTGGGACTGTCCTGGTGTCTTTGTAAACCGCTGAAACGCTAGATACTCAGCATGCTATGGGTGCTAATCATGGTACTGTTCTGGAGTCTCACCAGCTCGTTGAGACGCCAGATTCTTAGCATGCCTTTGACGTCAAGCTTGGGACTGTTTTGGTGTGTCAGTAGCTCGTTGAGGTGCCAGATACGCAACGTGTTGTCGAGGCCAACCTTGGGAATGACTTACCATTCTATTTAAAGGGTATCTGTGACGTTGTACTGTTTGCAGATGACACCTCTCTTATTTTTAAAGTAGACAGGAATAGACAAGATTTTGACGACGTAGACAGTGCACTCTTAATAGTTAAAGATTGGTTTACGACAAATAACTTAGTTCTCAATGCTAAGAAAACGAAATGTATAAAGTTTGCCTTACCGAATGTTAGAAATATAGGACCCAACATCGACTCTTATACAAACACAAATATAGACTCGGCAGTTTTTTTGGGTATAACAGTAGATGCCAAACAATTATATGCCAGATAATAATAATAAATAATAATAATTATTATTTTTGTGCTGGCAATTAAAATAAATTCCACAGATTTTTAAATCTCTTACGTACTATGAGAAGTACAAATGTACGCAGGAGGATAAATTGGAATCAAAACTTCTTTGCTATAAAAATGGCGCGCCCTGCATATGCGTTCAATTGGAAAAAAAAAATTGATGGAAACTCCTTGGTGATATTAACTTCTTAGTTTTGCCCTGTATCGTGATGGTAAAAAAAAAATGTTTTGTAACAATATTTTGTTTTAGAAAAAGTGTTATTATTTTATTTTTAAATTTCGGTATCGTGTTATAAAGTATATCAATATAAACTCGTTTTGAAGTTTATTATTCAAATGTAACAATATGAGAGTAGATAAAAGTGTATATATACCTAGTCTTGCCATAAATATTGTCACGAAGAAAAACATTTTTTTTTTATTGCAAATAATATTTATTACTTTTATAGTGTGTTAGTTGAATACATAAATATAAAACAATTTAAAATATAAAAAGCTTATTCGAAGTGGTCTCCATTGGCTGCAATACAGTCCTTTAAACGTTGAGGCCAGTTATCAATAGAAGCACGCACTCTTTCTTTTAGTGATTAACCTGGAAAAAACGAACGTAATGCATTTTTATCAACGCACATCAGTACCAGATGTAATAACTGTAATATAGACCAAGTACAAGTTGCAAAATTCTTAGGTATACTGATAGACGGTCAGTTGACTTGGAAACCTCAAGCAGAAGAGGTTTGTAAAAAATTGAGCGTATCTGCGTATGTCTTATACAATTTAGCGAAAAAGGTCAACATTACCACAACAGTAGTTGCATACCATGGTCTAGTTGCGTCCATTTTAAGATACGGAATAATTTTTTGGGGAAATTGTACTCTGCGAGAACAGGTGTTCAAAGCTCAAAAACGCTGCTTAAGAGCAATACTTAATATGAAAGTGACGGATAGTTGTGTTCCTGTGTTTAGGTCCCTCAAATTATTAACTTTCCCGGCTATGTACATTTTAGAAGTCGCAATGTTTGTTAAATGTAACATTAACCTTTTCACTGCAATGTCAAAAGATAGAAAGCGACCTTTAAGAAGTCAGTATAAATATCTATTGCAGGTTAAGAGTTGTAATACTGCTTTACGACAAAAAAGTGTCATTAGTATGGGCCCAATAATATATAATAAAATACCCAACATAATTAAAAATGACAGTATTCAAAACTTTAAAAAGAAGCTGACATCATTATTAATTGAAAAATGCTATTATTCTGTAAATGCCTTTCTAAATGATGCTGACTTACCTACTGATTAATTGTAATTTATTTTTTACATAAGTACTTACTACTCATGACATTGTTTCCATTTTTTTTTTATTGAATTTCAATTTTATTTCAATTGTTGTATTCTTGACATTTTAATGTGTGTTTTATAATATAATTTCACCAACATCAACAATAATATAAATAGGTTAACATTTGCATCTCAGTCTAATACTAATTTTATATTGTCATAATTCTACTATAATGTTGCATGCCTAGTATAAGGTAGATTGTACAGGGATCATCACCCATATTTTAATTGTCACCTTATTTACTGTACCTACAATCTGTGCAAATAAAGTCTTACTCACTTACTGACTTTCCATGGGAAAATTCTTCACTGCCAATCGTATGGATTGTTTTAGGGACTCCAAATTATCATGGCGTTTAGAGCAAGCCGTACTCTCTAAAACTGACCATAAATCATAATCCAGCGGATAAAGACCGGGACTAGACGACGGCCAGTCTTCAGCTCTGATGAAGTCCGAATCGTTCACTACCAACCAAGACTGCGTGGACCGAGCTTTATGACCCGGCGCCGAGTCTAGTTGGAAGGACCATACTTGGTTATTGAACATGGTGTTGATAAGGGGCTTAACTACCTTCTCAAGAATAGTATCTTGGTATCTTGATACACTTGTGCCGATGTTTTGATACCTTTTTCACAAAAATATGGCTCAGTCACTCCTTCATAGCTAACACCCCACCAAACCATCACTGAAGTCGGATAATGCCCACGTTGCACTCTGTCGACTAATTGGGAAGCTTCCTTAGAGCTTTGAGCATAAATACGGTCATTTTGTTTGTTAAAATGTTGCTCAATTGTAAAGATTTTCTCATCCGTAAACAAAATTTTTCTGTGACCTCCCTTTGCGTACCGCTTCAGTAGTTGTTTCGATTTTACCACCCTATTCTTTTTTAAATTATCAGTTAAAAAATGACCAGTGCGTCTCTTATAGGCTGCAAGTCCTAAGTCATCTTTTAAAATACGCGACATGGTTATGGTGGTGCTGTGCTGAGAAGTCACATATATTGTTCATCATCGTGTCACGTATGTTGTACATCAGCATGTCACGTACTGTCCAGGGTTAAGTTAAGGTAAATATACTGTTCTCCGTAGGCTTAGTGTTAGCACGTAGTCACGTACTATCTATGTATATTTAAACCACCTATTAAAGGAGAGAGGGCAGTTGAGGACTGTAGTTGAGGACAGTTGAGTCTCAGTTCACAATTGACTCTCAAAATAATACACGTCATGTTGTTTACTTAACCCCTCCTCATCCCCACATCGCATGGCGACCCTGCCAGTCGGCTGGACGGCGTTATAGTTCTCCGTTCGAGGGATTCGCAGCAGCAGAAGTCGACTAGGCTTCGGTGAGCTTCGCGTCACATCGGGTCACGGGCCATGGGGAGCACAACGTCAAAGGAAGAAGTGGTCATCGCTCAGACGGCAGCGGGTGGTTCGAATGCCGCAGCGGTTACACAGGAGCAGGTGACGGCCATCCAAACGGTGCTGTTATTTATTGCTGTATGTTTGGCACTTGTCATCGTTGGTGTGGCAGTCCGGATATTTAGAAGGTGTCACCACAGTTGGGTCGAGGACTAGCTAAACCAGCGGGAGGTTCGCAAGGCTGTGCAGATGGCCTGACCAGATATGGGCGAAGTAACTTTCCCTCGTCAAGAAGTAAGTGATTAAGTGATTTTATACGTGAACTTAAGTGTGTGTGATGACCGAGCGGTAAATTTAGAGACAATAGTATACATATAGTATATTAAGTTTAAATGGAAGTGGAACTAACGTCACTGTTCGTGCAACTAAAATTGTTAAGGGAAAATATTGTGAAATTAGGTCCTAGTAGGCGGAAAGGCGACAATTTCAATAAGAAAATTAGTGACGCGAAAGCCTTATACGATAAATTTAAGAGTATAATTTCAAGTTCGGGCAGATTTTCAGAAGAGTTAACACAGCTGATAGTTAAAATACAAAATTTGTACGTAGATACTATAAAATTTGAAGACATCGGCAAAATCAAGTTAGAGATGGCGGCGGAAAGATTTTCTTTAAAGACGGCGGTTAGCTTGCTACCGAAAATGAATGGCGATGAGCAGGTGACCCAAGATTTGATTGATGCTATGGCATCAATCAAATCTTGAACTAGAACACAGAACATAGAACTATATAAACCTTTGGGTTTATATAGTTCTATGTTGGAGGAGACAGATAATACTCTTTTAGTAAAATTCGTTCTAACCACACGGCTTACCCAGGGGGCTAGGATTCGGTTGTCTTCCAATTACGCAACAGTGGACAGTCTGCTAGCTGACATGAGAAAACATTTAATAACAGTAGAGTCGGACGTGGCTGTGCAAGCCAAACTTGCACGCGCTAGGCAAAACAATAAATCGGTCGCGGAATTTGGTGCCGAGATAGAAAAGTTGATGGTCAATTTGACTATTTCTCAAGCCGGGGAAAGTTCGGAAGCTTATAAAATTTTGCAGCCGTTGAACGAAAGATATGCGATTAGGAAGTTTGCCGACGGACTTCGTAATCAGCATCTTACTACGGTTATTGCGGCGCGGAATTTAACTTGTTTAAAAGATGCTATTAGGGTAGCGGAAGACGAGGATTGTGCTTCGTCGTCGCAAGTGTTGGCGTACCAGCGCTGGCCCGCAAGACGTGGTTTTTCATCGGGCGTAAGAAATTGCGGAAATAACCATAGGCGGCAGGTTGTAGAGAGTAGGCACGCGCAGCATGGAACAGCTGTTGAGCGTACGCGCAAAAATGTCAAAGCATGGCATAGCAGTGGAATGCGCGGTCGCAGCGATAATGCTCGTCGTGGACGCCAGGCTCAGCAAGGTCGACGGCGTGTAGCGTGTTTTGAGCACGCGCGGGGCGATGCTGACTCAGGCGCAGTGTCAATGTCACGGAACGATGAAGGCGGGCAGCTGAGTGAGACTCAGTTTTTTCGTGCCTAAGCATATTTTAGCTTGTGATAGCATTAACTGGGTTAATTTGTTAGTGGATAGTGTAGATACGGAATGGTTAGTGGATACGGGTGCGTCCATAGCAGCCGTAAAAAACACTTTTTTAACGAATAACGCTTTGTATTATAAAGTGGTTAAGGAAGAGTTGGTGATCAATGGTATAGGAGGTAGTTTGCGAGCTATGTATATTATGTATATGTATATGGTTATGTATATTTAAATTTGGAGTACGGTCGATGTTCGTTCGTGCATAGGTTTTATATATTTGATGAGTTGCCATGTAAGTCGGTAGGCATATTAGGCCAGGATTTTTTGCAGAAATATAGTGGTATTATAGATTTTTCATTGAATAGGTTGTCTCTTAAGGGTAATAAGGGGCAGAAGGTTTCGATGCCGCTCAAGTCGTATGATTACCTGTTGACTATTCCTCCACGTTGTGAAGTAGTTAGGTATTTTCCCGTTAATAGAGCAGAAGATTGTATAGTGGTAAGGAAAGAATTGCGTGGAGGTGTTTTTTTGGCAAGTGCGGTGGCTAGGCCTAGGAATGGGATGATACCCATTAGGATTTTAAACACAAACTCTGAAGAAGTTGTGTGCAGTATGTCCGGTGTAGAAGTTTATCCGTTAAGTGGTTACGATTGTTGTAGTTTTGCGGAGCCGGAAGGGAACGTTGAGCGTGTTAAGGAAATATTTTCTTTGCTTAAACTTGATTATATGAATGCCGAGGAACGATTGTCCATTGAGCGAATTTGCGCGAAGTATTCTGATATATTTCATGTTCCGGGAGATAAATTATCAGTCACGAATGTGTATGAGCAGTCAATACGATTGAAAGAGAATGTGACTCCAGTTTATAGGAGGCAATATAGAATACCTTATGTACAGAAGAAGGAAGTTGATAGGCAAGTGCAGGAGATGATGGATAGTAATATTATTGGGGAGAAAGTTAGTGAGTGGTCTAGTCCTGTTTTGGTTGTACCCAAAAAAGCAGATCGTAGTGGGGAGAAGAAATGGCATGTGGTGATAGATTACAGGCAGTTGAACGAAAAGATACAGGATGATAAATTCCCTTTGCCTAATATAACTGAAATCTTAGATTCAATGTCGGGTGCTGTTTACTTTAGTCACTGTGATTTTTCGCAATCATATTATCAATGTGATTTAGAAGAAAGTAGTAGGAGATACACTGCTTTTACGACTGATAAGGGGCAGTATCAGATGTGTAGGTTACCAATGGGGTTGAAGATAAGTCCGAGTTCTTTTAGCAGATTGATGACTGTGGCCATGTCTGGATTGAATTATGACAGGTGTCTGATTTATTTAGATGATCTAATTATTTTTGGACGGAATTTGGATGAGCATAACAGGAATCTTATATCAGTTTTTTCACGCTTGAGGAAAGTAAATCTTAAGCTAAATCCATCCAAATGTGAATTTTGGAAGAAGCAAGTGCTTTATTTAGGACACGTAATTTCGGAGGAAGGTATTTCACCAGATCCAGAGAAGGTAGAAGTCGTAAAAAGTTATCCGCGTCCAACGACGGTTGATGAGGTAAAGAGGTTCGTAGCGTTTGTGAATTATTATAGGAAATTCATACCAAATTTTGCTAATATAGTGGTACCTATGAATAGACTGTGTAAAAGAGGTGTCGTGTTTAGTTGGACCGATGAGTGTGAGAGGTCTTTTCTGTTGCTTAAGGAAGCGTTGATGAATCCACCGGTGTTGGATTATCCAGATTTTTCTGATAACAACACTTTCATATTGCAAACCGATAGTTCGGGGTATGCTTTAGGGAGTGTGTTGTGTAATGGGAACGGGAAACCCATTGCATATGCTAGTAGGTCTTTAGGGAAAAGAGAGTTAAATTATCCTATAATAGAGAAGGAGTTATTGGCAATAGTTTGCTCAGTTAAACATTTTAGACCATATTTGTACGGACGGAGGTTCGTCGTAAAAACGGATCACCGGCCGCTGTTGTATTTGTTTAACATGACAGATCCTTCAAGTAGGTTAACTAAGTTTCGTTTGTGTTTAGAAGAATACGACTTTGAGGTTGAAGGGAAAAGAAAATGTGCAAGCAGATGCACTTTTCAGGATAGTGATTACAAGCGAGGATTTGAAAACCATACGCGGAAAGACTATATCCGTGATGACGAGAGCGCAGTACAAACGGTTAAGAGAGCCGAATGTTTGTGATATGGACTCCATGGTATCTGGGACTGATCACCCTAGGATCGTGAAAGTTCTTAAAAAACAAGGAAATGACGTTGAGATATGTTTAAACGAATGGGAGAAAATGTTACGTAACAACAATTATAAAAAAGATATTTTCAAAAACGCGCAATTTAATGTATGTGCCAGGGAACTCGAGTATTTATGTAAACTATGAATCTTTATCGGCATCATCGCGAGACGAGTTGTTGAAAGACATAGTAGATTTTTGTATTGAGAAAGGCATAAAAGAAGTTATTATTTTAAAAAATCGTTATAACGTTGAATTTATTACAAAAATGGCACAATATTTAAAGGAAAATAGTGGTAAATCTCTACATACGAAAGATTTTAAAATGTGTGTGGTGAAGGATTTACGGAGAGTAGAAGGGGAAGTTGAGAAGAGGATTATTTTGAATGATTTCCACATTTTACCCACAAGTGGCCATGCAGGTATACGCAGAATGGTGAATAATATAAAGAAGTATTATTATTGGTCTTCTATTGAAAAAGATGTAACGGAATACATTAATAAATGTGATAAGTGTAAGAAGCAAAAGTATTCTAGACGTACTAAGGAACCAATGACAATTACTACCACTGCATCCGCATCTTTTGAGAAAATTTATTTAGATATAGTGGGGCCACTTGATAGGGACGAAAAAGGCAATATTTATATATTGACACTTCAGTGTGAGCTTACAAAATTTGTAGAGGCGTATCCATTAAAGAATAAATCCGCAAATGAGGTAGCGAAAGCGTTGGCAGAAAATTTTGTTTAGAGATATGGAATACCGCGGACAATTGCTACAGATAGGGGTTCTGAGTTCATTTCAAAAGTAATGGTAGAGCTATGTAACATCTTATGCATCAATAAAATCTTGTCGACATCATATCATCATGAGAGTATAGGATCTTTGGAAAATGTTCACAAAACTTTAGGCGCGTATTTAAGGATACAGACGGAGAATAATCCATCGTCATGGAGTTCTTGGATTCCATATTGGTGCTTTTCATATAACACTACAGTTAATACTGTGACCAAATATACACCTTATGAATTAGTTTTCGGTAAAATTTGCAGGTTACCAAGTAGTCTTCAAGGTGAAAGTGTTGAACCATTGTACAATTTTGATGATTAGCCTTTAGAATTTAAGTTTAGATTGCAGAGGGCTCAAAATGATGCGAAAGAAAATTTGATAGCAAGTAAGTTAGCGAGGAAAAATTGTTATGATAAGAACCTTAATTTAATAAATTATAAAGAAGGTGACTGGATATTGATAAAAAACGAAACAGGCAATAAATTAGAATGTATTTATAATGGACCATTTGAAGTTATAAAGGACGAGTCACCAAATGTCATTGTAAAAAAGAATGATAATAAGATAGATGTAATTCATAAGAATAGAACAAAATTATATTGTAAGAGTTAGAATGTAAGAAGGAAAAAAAACCGTAATTTAGTTTTTTTTTTTTACTTTAAGAGGGGTGATGTGCTGAGAAGTCACGTATATTGTTCATCATCGTGTCACGTATGTTGTACATCAGCATGTCACGTACTGTCCAGGGTTAAGTTAAGGTAAATATACTGTTCTCCGTAGGCTTAGTGTTAGCACGTAGTCACGTACTATCTATGTATATTTAAACCACTTATTAAAGGAGAGAGGGCAGTTGAGGACTGTAGTTGAGGACAGTTGAGTTGTAATGATTTTGTTCTGACATTTTATAATATACTATGGGAAAATATAGATAAATACACTCCGAAGGGTAAGCCTAAGAATAATTGTTATCCAGTTTGGTTCTCAACTTCGTTGATTAAACTTCTTAAAGAAAAACATAAATACAGGACTCGGTTCAAACGGTACAAAAACCCTCGGGATTACGATACTTTTGTTACCCTACGGATGCGAGCTGGGAGAGTCATGGATAACTGTTTTAAAGATTATATTGATAGAATTGAGAGTGAATTAAAAACAAATGTAAAAGCTTTTTGGCGTTATACTAAGTCTACAAAATCTTTCAGAGGTGTCCCTGACCAGGTTTCGTGGGGTGCTCGTGTTGTTGAGGGTGGTAGAGGTGTGGCAGATCTTTTTGCTGACTATTTTGCATCTGTGTACGGTGTTAATCAACAGCCTAGTAACTTTTCTCCAGGTTACTCCACATCTAATTACAGTATATCTTCTATTGGCATTACTGAAAATGACGTACGTGATAGCATCAAAAAGATAGATCTTAATAAAGGGGCTGGTCCTGATGGACTTCCTCCTATTTTCATTCGTCTTTGCATTGATGCACTTATATAATATACAGATTATATATAATAAATCCCTTAAGGAAGGTACATTTCCTGATTTATGGAAAATCTCACACATTATCCCCATACATAAATCTGGTAGTATGAATGACGTAACTAACTACAGACCAATCTCTATTATATCACAATTTGCAAAGATGTTTGAGGGTCTCATATACAATGTAGTTTATTCCCACCTCCGTCATATTATTAGTTTGAAGCAGCATGGTTTTGTGTCTAACCGTTCTACTATGTCTAACTTACTTATTTACACTACTTTCATTAGTGACACCTTTGAAGCTAGGGGTCAGGTTGACGCTGTTTATACAGATTTTGCAAAAGCTTTTGATCGCGTTGATCACACAATTCTTTATATGAAATTGAATTGCGCTGGTATTCATGGCTCTTTGTTGCGGTGGTTCGAGAGTTATTTAATTAATCGTTCTCAAATAGTTGCCTTGGCGGGTTATGAATCTGTACCTTTTTCTCCTGGCTCTGGTGTTCCACAGGGCTCTAAGTTGGGCCCTTTGCTTTTTTTGGTATTTTTGAATGATCTTTTAGGTTTACTAAATTGCGATTGTTTAGCCTACGCTGATGATTTAAAAATATACTGTAAAATATCTGACCTGAGTGATTGTGTGAAGCTTCAAAGCGATCTTGATGTGCTTCAACAATGGTGTTTGGACAACAGAATGATGCTCAATGTTAAAAAATGCCAGACTATTACATTCACGAATAAAGTGAATTTTATTAAGTTTGATTATCATATTGATGGATCAGTACTGAGCAGAGTGTCGGTCATCCGTGATCTAGGGGTACTCTTCGATACATCTTTATCTTTCCGCGATCATATAGATGGTATAGTGACTAAGGCTAAAAGAATGCTTGGCTTTATAATCCGTATGTCGAAACCTTTTCGTAATCATAGTAGCATTATTTTGCTTTACAACGCACTAGTAAGGAGCTCCTTGGAATATTGTTCTACTATTTGGTCTCCCTATTATTCAACTTATATTAATAGTGTTGAATCTGTTCAGGCCCGTTTTGTTAGGTATTTATGTATGAAGAATGGGATCCGAAAAGCTATACCTGATTACTATGGCAGGTTGAAGCACTTCAAAATGATAAGCTTAAAAGAGAGACGTAATCATTCTGACTTACTAGTGCTCCATAAAGTAATAAATGGTTCTATAGATGCAGAATTAGTAAACTATTTTAACTTTAGGTCAAGTCAACGTAGTAAGCGTCATCATCGTATTTTTGAATTGCCTACATCCACCCTAAATACCACATTTAATAGCCCACTAACACGTATGGCGAGGCAATATAACGAAAGGTCCAACTCGGCGGATTACCCTATTGATATTTTCTCCATGAGTTTTGCTTCATACAGGCGTTCACTATGTAAACAGAGCGAAGAGTGCACGTCTATATAGCTCTAATTGGTACGTTTTGTAGTGTTCTAGATTTAGGTTCGCTAGACACACTTTTTATTGTTCTTCGTTGTCTCTAATATTTCATAGATTAAAGTCATGCATACCTGTTATTTGCATGGTTACTAAAATGCCTTCATTTTTATGTTATTTAATTTGAATTGTAAGTGACTGTGCTGTTGGTGTGCTTATTTTTAAATAAATAAATAAATAAATAAATAAAAAGATGAACTTAACGTCGTTGACTGGCAGTACGAGTTGGGCCATAGGTCACTAGACGATGCCGTAGCATTCTTTTATGATGTTTTATATAAAGTACACAAAACTCATATCCCATCGAAAACAGTTGTTTCCAAGTCTAAATACCCCCTCTGGTATAAGAGACCGTTAATAAAAATTATTAAAGAAAAATCCAAATACCACGCTAAATTTAAAAAGTATGGGAACGATTCGGACTACCAATCTTTTGTAATATTACGGCAACGTGCAAAGGTATTAGAGCAGTGCATGTTCGATGATTACATGGCAAAGGTAGAATCTGCTATACGCAACAACCCTCGAGCCTTCTGGAGCTATATAAAATCAAAAAAGGAAAACAACTCCTACCCTTCCGTGCTGCGGTTTAGGGACCTGTCCTCTAGCAATGGTGAAGAAAATTGCAATTTCTTTGGCGATTATTTTCTGTCAAACTTTCGTGAATACACCAGCTCTGAGAATAATGCACAATACCATTGTACCAATGAGCGGACTGATTACAGTACCTACGATATTGCTGCTATAGAGGTTTGTGAAGACGAGGTTATGAAACTGTTACAGCATTTGGATTTAAATAAATCTGCTGGTCCAGATAAGCTCCCACCGGTTTTCATAGTTAACTGTGCTACAAGCCTCTCGGTTCCTCTTACAATCCTATTCAGACGGTCTCTTAATACCGGGGTTATGCCTGTTATATGGAAGTCGGCTTATATAACTCCTATTCACAAAAAGGGACCGAGAAACTGCGTTGAAAACTACAGACCGATATCCAAATTATGCGTGTTTGCTAAAATATTAGAAAAAATTGTATACAGGCAAGTTTACTCTGCTCTCAGACTCAGTTTTACCGACAACCAGCATGGTTTCTTGGGTGGTCGTTCAACAACTACAAACCTCGTCCTCTGTAGTGACTTCCTGTCTGAGGCTATGTCAAATCGGTCCCAAATCGACGTCATTTATACAGACTATGCCAAATGTTTCGATAGAATTGATCACGTCGTTCTCATGCGGAAACTTCTATCGATGGGTATTAGGGGTAATCTCTTCCGTTGGTTTAAGTCGTATGTAGAGGACAGGTGTCAGACTGTTGTGCTGAATGGGTATTCATCAAGATCAATGCGTATCCCATCAGGAGTTTCTCAAGGATCTTTATTAGGGCCGCTCTTATTCAATTTATTCGTCAACGATATTGATTCCTGCTTCCTTCACTCTAAAATACTTTTATATGCGGATGACATGAAAATTATGTCAAAGGTATCCTCCTTATCAGATGCTATATCACTGCAGGAGGATCTAGATAGGTTCCAGTACTACTGCAACACTAATAAGCTCCATTTAAACGTCTCCAAATGTTACGTGTGCTCCTTCACTCGGAAGCCCGTACCTATCACATTTGACTATAAACTTTTAGACAGATCCCTAGCTAGGGTTAACACAGTAAAAGACTTGGGAGTTGTATTTGATTCTAAACTTTTATTTGATCAACACGTAGATAAAATCATTAATAAAGCATCAAAATCACTAGGGTTTATTTTGAGAGTCTCATCTGAGTTCAGGAGCATCAAAACCATTAAAATTCTCTACTGTACTTTTGTTCGCAGTCATCCCGAGTATGCGTCTCAAGTTTGGAATCCCAATTACAACATATACATCAATCGTTTGGAAGGCATACAAAGAAAATTTTTGAGGTATATTCAATTCCGGTCTAAAACTTATTCTCCCACTTATCTCCTACGCTGTAAAAGATTCCATCTACTTCCTCTTTCTGAACGTAGAAGAATTGCAGACTTAGCGTTTTTAATTAGAATTGCTAATAGTTCTACCGGGCTTCCCGAATTGCTGAACAAAATCGGACTGCGGGTTCCTTCTGCTTTTCTGCGCAATCCTTACCTATTGCATACTCCTGTGGTACGAACGAATAACAGACAAAATTCATACTTAATTAGAGCGAGTCATACGTATAATGCGATCTGCCGCCGGGGCGTCGACATCGATGTTTTCAATACTAGCATCTCAAAATGAAAAAGGACTCTTTGTGATTTCTTTTTTGATCACTTAAACTAATTTATTTCAATTTACGCTGTTTTAAACACATGTTTACTTATATATGGTTTTTACTTAAAACATTGTCTACCTTCTCAATTTTTTATCTTTATAAGCTCTTTTCTATATGTGAAAACTTTTAATTGGCCTTAATTTTGTTATTCTCAATCGTGCAAAAATGTTTAGCTGTAAGTTTTCCAAAAAGTGTAAAATAAAATAAAATAAACTATTTGTCTTAGTTACTAATGTTTTGTTAATTCATAAACTTGGTTACGTTTATATAATTGAGTTAGCAATCACGATACCAGCCTTTGTTAATTATACGATTTTGCATGTTAGTTTCTTTCGTTAAAAGGACATGATAGTCCTTTGGGGACCGGTATGTAGTATGTATAAAGACGTAAACCAATGTTCATTGAATTTAGTCGCATTAAAGGTGTTGTCAAGAACGCACGTTGAGTAATCTATGCGGCCTACCCCAATGTCCTTTCTTTGGTATTGTTCGTCGAATCGTTGAGCTCCTTAAGTTCTGAATTGAGCTGCGCGATTACTGACAAATGCATGCACTGACTGGACAGGTACTCTCAATCTGTGTGCTTCTTTCCTCAAAAGACCATTTCAGACACCAATCTACATGGTCTTCACATGAAGTGACCACGATTATGTCTGGACTTTATAAGAGACTGTGACCTCTGAGTTTGTTTCGGCCTTTCTTCTCAGAGTAGTCAGATAGGAAACGCCGACCTCATCTAGTTAAAAAAAAAAACATGATTGACTTGTAAAAGTGTTTGTACAAACCTACTTACAGAAATAAAAATCATTTATCATTTATCATTTATCACGAATTTCATTCTCACAAAAATCCTTATTACATCGTAACGATGGTACCTAATTTACCATAATTGCCCTATCTAAAAATTTTGACACTTCTTTTGACCCCACATTTTAATGATAAATAAAAAAACCATTTACTTGTTTCATTTTAAATATGATTGGGCTACGGATATTTATCACTATTCTAAACATATGATACGAGTAGCATGAGGTCCGACACAAACATGGCCCATTTTTACGCTAACAAAAACATTTAAACCAATTTAATATTCCTTTAAATTTAATTAATTTAAACATTAAAATGATGTCATTTCCTTTATTTTGATACCCTACTCGTTAGGTTTGGTTATGATTTTTTTATTAACGTACTTATTACTATTTCGCGCCAAAATCCGCCATTTTTTTTTTCAAATATCTATCTAAAGGCACTTGGGTTTTTAAGACAAATAAAACGATACCTTAACTGTCGAAATCCTTCCAGCCGTTTACGTACAGACGCCAGCACTTCAAGCTACTACAATCTGTCAAATTTCTTTAATAGATTTTCAACTTTATCGCTAAAGCATTAGGTTCAAGGTTGATTGGGAAAATTTGACAGTTTCGGGTAGCTTGACCTGCTGGCGTCTGTACAACATACGCGTGAAAAACATAAACCTTCCTTAGCAGTCGGGTAAAAATATGTTATTGCTATTGTTACATATTCTTGAGCTCCTAGGCATGGATTTGACATCTGGTCACAACTTCGGTGCCACCATCGAATACAAGGCCCAAACTGCGACCAAGAAACTGGGCATCCTAAATAGGGTAAAGCGATACGCGTGGACAGCTTTTAACCCTTTACAAAGCGCAAGTCCGATCCTGCATGGAGTATTGCAGTCACCTTTGGGATGGATCAGCCAAGTACCAACTAGCCGCGCTTGACTCGGTGGAACGCAGAGCTAAGAGGCTCATTGGCGACGTGAAACTGGTGGATGCCAAGCTTCATTCCACCGGCCCCCTTCTACCATCGGACATCTAGACGCACTGCCAGTTACCATCCCTACCTGGTTGCTATTCCACCAATTCGCACTAAGCGCTTCCAAAATTTGGAAGAATGCGAATTGGTGGAATAGCAATGTCTTTTATAATGCGCACAGCAAAGGAATGGAACCTGCGTCTGTATTTCCGAACGCATACAACCCTAATCTCTTCAAAGTGAGAGTGAACAGGCTTCATCTGGGTAAGCTCAGTACATCGTCGACTTTGTCTCTGTCACCTCTGACCTAGACTAGAGTCAAGAGTAAACCCATCACAAATAAAAAAGAATTAAAAGAATATATATTTCATAAATCCCTGTCAAAATAAAATAGCTCTATAAATGGAAACACTGGTTGATATTGCCGATGTAAAATCCGAATGCAGTAAACGCACCTTATCGGCATTTTGTAAATCCGGACGCTCCGTGCGATGCGTACGCTCCGACTCCGACCCAGTGGACGCGTAACTTAAACACTGACATAATTATAGGTACAGTCGCGCGAAAAGCTTTTACACTTTTTTGTGATTTTCTTCCCCAATAAAAGGGCTTAGTTTTATGTTTAGTATCGGATATATGTAGTTATGTAAGGTCTCATTATTTATTTAAAAAAAAGGTTTCAACGTTAAATTCCACCACTTTTTCAAACAATAATCGTTTTTTTCGAAAAACATAAAAAATGCAATGCCAGCTTTAGCGAAATAACAAATAAACTTCAGCCACTTGGAAAAAGTATAATGTATCAATAAAAATTCCCATCAAAACAATATGAGATATAAAATGTAAAAAGAGGAAATAAATCAAAACTAAAATATTAAAAACGATTGCTGATGAGGATGCTTGTTTTACGAGAAAGGATTGCGCGAGAAAACTTAGATGTAAGTAGGTACCTAAATTAGTAAATTTCTTTTGGTCACGGATTTGGCTTACGACCTACAGAAATCGATTGCGCAAAGGTTCGCGCCCTCAAGTTACACGTAAACTATCTAAACGAGCGATACGTTTTAATTTGCACTTATCAATCCCTCTATGGGGATTTTATTCGTTTTGAATCGGTAATGGAGGATTCACTCAATAGGTTGAAATCTAGTAATAAAAGTATAATTTTATATGGAGATTTTAATATTAATATCTTAGATGTGTCTCCATTAAGTATTAGACTTTTCAATGTGTTTAGATCTTATACCTATAATTTAATTAACTTGTTTTTTGGAACCTACTAGGAGCACGGCATCTGCATCATCAAGACATGTCGTCTTGATGATATAATTAGTGATTGTGATGTCAAAAATAAAATATTAGTGCTAAGTGGCTTAACGACTGACCACTGTGGTTTATTAGCTAGGCTCCCTATGTCATTTCATATAAAGCCGCATAAAATAGAATGCAGACCTTATACAGCTAGTCGTTGCAACAAGTTTAAAAATAATATAGCCCATAGAATTACACTTCTATAGTAAATCACGATAAGTAGATCACGATAATCGTAATGAAATTTATTGAGCCCTTTTTTATGTTGTGGAAAAAAGAGTACCAATGTACTTTCAAGACGCCAAGATGAGCCAAGCTCAAAGCACCAAAATAACCGGCCAAGTGCGTGTCGGACCACGCACAGTGTACGGTTCCGTAGTAGCCCGTTATCACAATATAGTACGATTCTGTTGTTCTTTATTCTGAATATAAGTAATGGTAAAGATATTAGGAGTAAATGGTTATAATAACAACAAAAATATATGGCAAGGGTGGGCACCCTTGCCATATATAAGAGTAAAACAAAACATTAACACATAACGTAACCACGGAGGTCATACCTTGCAAGAAAATCTTAACACCGCGATCTACAAAAGTGACGTCACGGCACATCCCATCCCCATCTGCCATCTGTTATCGTATAGCGATACTAAACTTATGACAAAATGTTGATTTTTGAAGATAACTATTTAAACAGATTAGACATTAACTAATAGTAACCACTTTCTTCCTGCTAAAGCAAAAAAATACGAGTACGATTGCTACCAAGTTATTAATAGGTTGGGGAAAAAGTTTCTTCGCATTTTTTAAGAAAATTCAAAACATTTTTTAATATAGTTCATTTACATTTAACTAAAGTATGTAGGTACCATTTTGTTCGATAACTTTTTGCCATCTTGTAGGTAGGGACATGATCCCATTGCTATAGAAATTTTGGGACTTCTGGTCAAAATACCGCGATAAGTGGTTTTGGCAGTCTTTTCGTGATGTTAACTTGACACTGCCTAAAGAATTCTGAAGAGACCGAAACAGGTGGAAATCTGAAGGTGCAAGTCAGGACTATACGGCGGATGCATTAACACCTCCCAGCCAAACTCTCTTAATTTTTGCTGAGTGGCTAAAGATGTGTGAGGTCTAGCGTTATCATGATGAAAAACCACACCCCTTCTGTTGATTAATTCCGGCCGCTTTCTCTCAACTTCTTGCTTTAATCTCATCAGTTGTTCGCAGTAGAGTTCAGAATCGATGGTCCTGCCTGGTGGTAACAGCTCATAATGAATAATGCCCTTCCAATCCCACCACACACACAGCATCACCTTGTTGCGAGTTAACCCGGGTTTCGCCACAGTCTGTGAAGCCTGACCGGCCTTTGACCACGACCTTTTTCGCACGTTCTTGTCATACGTGATCCACTTTTCATCACCAGTTATCAGCTTCTTCAAAAATGGTTCGGTTTCATTACGTCGTAATAAAGAATCACAAATGAGTACACGGTTCATTAGGTTTCTTTCAGTGAGCTCGTGAGGTACCCAAATGTCGAGCTTTTTTGTGTACCCAGTTTTTTTCAAATGCGCCAAAACTGTTTTGTGGTCAATTTCCAGTTCTTCAGCTACGTCGTAACTACTGATATGCCGATCTTGCTCCACTTTTTCAAAAAAACTTTTTAGCAAAAAATAAAACCGACTTCCAAAACAAAACACTACAAAGTGAAAAATAACTTTAATTTCGGTAGTCGGTGTCTTTGGTTTTGTATTTTCGTTTTTTGCCACCGACTTCCGAAATTAAAGTTATTTTTCACTTTGTAGTGTTTTGTTTTGGAAGTCGGTTTTATTTTTTGCTAAAAAGTTTTTATTTTTCACTTTTTAGTTGTGGAACCTACCCCACACAAATTCGAATACATAATTGAGCACATTAGTTGTAGATATAGCCATGTAAATAACAGTGATAGGAAGTCATTAAAACACCATCACATCATCCACATAAAATAAGTGGGAAATATACGCATTATTGAAGCTAACTCAAAAACTACCCAAGCAAAGTTAATAAAATTTATATGGGACCACCTCAGAAGTATACCCTTTCAAACAAAAAAAGAATTTTCTAAATCGGTCCATCCGTCTTTGAGTAATCGCGTAACAAACATACATAAAAAAAAAAAAAAAACATACAGACGAATTGATAACCTCCTCCTTTTTGAAGTCGGTTAAAAATGGCATCCATTTTATCCGTAATAGGGCGACCAGAGCGACGTGCATCTTTGACATCAAAATTTCCGGATTGAAAACGCTTAAACCAAATTTGTGCTACTCTCACAGACACTACACTAGGTTCATAAACATCGCAAATTTTTTTCGCGGCTTGCGTTGCATTTTTACCTTTTTTGTAGTAAAATTTTAAAATCTATCGAATTTCTTCATTAGATTCACTCATCTTGACGGTACGAAAAACAAATGAAAATCACACATTTTCCTAATTTGAATTTGGAATTATGTTCTTTAAAATTTAAACTTTCAATGATACCAAAACCAGCCAGATACAAATAGTATAGCTAAAGAGATTTTATTACAAGTTCATACATACTATAATGCGAAAAGACTTTTTCCCCAACCTAATATTTCAATTCACAAAATTGTAATTCGAATATTAAACAAAGTTCGTTTGTGACTACTATAGGTACTCGAATGAAAACGTAACCCGTTGGTACAGCGCCATCTAGCGGCAGTATTGTGAATCTTATGATAATTTATTATGGGTTTTTTTAGTTTTTTAATTTCATATTTTGTTGTTCAATGCAAGTCTTTACCCGTTATAAACAAGCAACTACTGCATCTTAATCACTTAAAAGGATTAATGTTAAGGATTTTGTATTTGGTACAAAATTATAACGGCCAAACTAATAAAGTAATCTTAACTCTTAACCGCTATAATTTCCCTTTAAAGAGGGGGGAGGGGGGGGGGGGGGTTAGCTACTCCCAAGTCATTTTAGAAGACCTATTCAACGATACCCCACATGTTGGGGCAGACTTACCACTTTGTCGACGTAATTGATATACACCCTCCTACAAAATTACAGCTTTCTAGTACGAGCGGTCTCTTAGCAAAACCTCGGACAGACGAACGTGACGAGACGGACATGACGAAACTATAAGGGTTCCTTGTCAGAACTACGGAACCCTAAAAAAGCTAAGCTCCGTAGCGTACGCTGTTAGAAACATTCGTAACTGACATAGCGATAGCCCGCTTAGTGTACTTTAGCTATTTTCATAGTGTAATGTCGTACGGTATTCTGTTGTGGGGAAATGCAACCGACATTCAGACTATCTTTGTTTTGCAGAAAAGAGCTGTTCGATCAATTTATAAATTAAGTCCAAGACACTCTCTCAGAGAGAAAAAGGAGATTAATATAATGACTGTGCCTTCTCAGTATATTTTTGAAAATCTTTTATATGCCCATAGTAATATAAAATTGTTAAAAAAAATTCAGTGATATCCACAATATAAATACTAGGAACAAACACAAAGAACAATGGCGAATTCTTATTTGAAATAAAGAATCATGTCCAGTTCTGACCTGAAAAATTTCTAACGCGTCTAGTCATGTAAAATATCTTAAAAAATTGCATTTTTTTGTTATTTCGTATCGCCTAGTTGAATAATTTCAAATATGGCTGTATTATATATAGGGAAAAAATCCATGTTACTATGTTTATCATTCTCTTGTTGAGATTTTAAACGGAACGTGTTTTAAACTCGTTCCGTTTCATAGAATACGAAAAACTTGTTCGTTCGTTATGTGGTTTAATGTTCCAAATAACCAGATGGTACTTTTTTAATTTACTTATTAATTTATGACTAGCTATGACTGTTTTATCTGGAAAGAAAAATAAGTGTACATTTGACAGGTTACGCGTGAAACGAACTTCTTTAGCCGCAAAAAAGTCATCGCAACGTTAAGTGGATGACAGGCTGTCAATGTCATCTGTTTGACGTTTTGTAGTCGTTCGTTTGCTCTTGCTACGTATTGTACTGTGCGATTTTGGTTTTTCTAATAACCTTACATTTTTTACATTTTCCACGGACTTCGATACCTATCATTTACGATTACTTTGGCCTGGGTTATACGGATAACGATTAGTGCTTTTTGATTGGGATTTAAGACGTTATAGCTCTTGTTGGAAAGCGTTATAGAGCCTTCTACGAAATTGCTTTGTATAAACTGTAACATAAGTGTTAATACGCTTCGGCGTTATCGGGCCCTTCAGCTTGATAGCAGAGTCATCTCGCTAATTAGCACTTGGATATCTCTAGTAATAGTAAGTATAATAACAATCAAGTACCTAACCATTAAGGGCCGGTTTTTTGATCCGTTGCCAACTCAACCAGTGGTTGAACACAGTAATGATTGAATTTTGGCTAAATGTGAAAGGCTAAACATGAATGAATATATTGATGTTCATGTTAAAAATAGTATCTAATAGTATTTCGGCAAACACATTTAGCCAACATTCAACCATTAGCATGTTTAACCATTGGTTAACTATGGATCAAAAAACCGGCCCTTAGTATCCAATCAATGAACGCTAGTGTAATGATTGTTTTATAAAAAAGGATCGATATTCAGTAGGTAGTGGTAAAGTATATTTTTCAAGTGATTAGGTGATAGGTGACGTCCCTAAGACGACCCAGTGACCGAATATGTTAGTTACATGTAGATTTTCCCCATCTTTTAGCTAGTTCTTTTAAACAGCTGTTTAAAACAAAACATGTAAAAATACAAAATTAAATATACTTATTTCCATTGTAGGATTTAAAATCTCAAAATTGATTTGTTTTTCAGATAACAGAAGTAGATTACATTTGTGAAGCATGCTTTGATGTATCCATGCAGACTATTAATGATCTGATTCATGGAAACAATCAGTGTGACCCATCTGCTTGTTCATCTCGCCGTGGTCATGCTCAAGTATGCCCGGTTTGTGGTCGATCATTGCTCAATCGTCAAAGTTGCTCATTCTCAAAGAAAACCTATCAAGCCTCACACTAAGGATGATCAACTTAATTCAAACTACTGTAGAACCTCGTCAGGTTTGTATTTAAATATTCAAACCCATTTTAAATTGCAAGCAATTTTTTCTTTAAATATCACTTTCTAATCCACAACATTACTAGGTATGTCACTGCATTTATTACAATTAAGTTGTTTTTTGTTGACAGATATCACAATCTGATCCTGTATGTCATGCCTGTTGGTTGCGATTTAAAAGACAAGCTCTTTCAACTCAACAACAGGATGAGAGAAGAGGCTTAGACGGTGACGAGACTCTTCAAGGTGAAGCAATCGAACAAGAAGTGGAACAGTCTGTTGATCCAGTCCGTGTTCCAGAAATACAACCTCCCCCGCTCTTTGTAAGTACAGATGAGGTGCATGAAAGAGAATCATCTGTAGAATCAGTTCCAGCTCCAGAGGTTCATTCTCAACAATCTCAAACCCAACAAGTGATATCAACAAACAAGTAACATAACATTACTTAATTATAAACGACGATCAACAACGATCAGACCCCATAAATTATAGACCTATTTCAGTACTACCTACGTTTAGTAAAATTTTTGAGAAATTAATTTTAGACCAATTGCAAAGATTTTTTAATAAACATAAATTATTACATAACAAGCAGTTCGGTTTTACAAAGGGTCGTTCAACTACTACTACTGATGCCGGTGTTGAACTTTTAGGACATATTTATAATGCATGGGAAGGCAAATGCGATGCCTTGGGCATTTTTTGTGATTTGTCCAAGGCATTCGATTGCGTTCTTCATGAAACGTTAATCAGGAAACTCCGCCATTACGGGAACCGGAACACCGCTCTGGATCTTCTTACTTCGTACTTGAGTAATAGGATTCAGAGCATTGACGTTAATGGAAAAAGGTCGCCCGGATCTATAGTAACAATGGGGGTCCCACAGGGCTCGATTCTTGGTCCTTTCTTGTTTCTTATTTATATTACCGATTTGCCCTACCTCATAAAGGATAATCATGATATAGTTTTGTTTGCGGATGATACTTCACTTTTGTTTAAACTTAAACGTCAGCAGCTGGTTACTGACAATGTAAACAGAGCGATCTCAAAAGTAGTTCACTGGTTCAGTGTTAATAATTTACTCCTTAATGAAAAAAAAAACCATGTATTAAGTTTACGCTACCTCACGTTAGGCAGGTGAAAATTAACGTGTTGATAAAGGGCGAAGAGTTGAATCCTGAAGATAGCACAGTATTCTTGGGCTTAACTTTGGATGCTAAACTTCAGTGGGGCCCACATATAGATAAATTGTCAAAAAAGCTAAGCTCCGCAGCATACGCTGTTAGGAAAATTCGTAATTTAACCAACATAGAGACAGCCCGTTTAGTGTACTTTAGCTATTTTCATAGTGTAATGTCGTACGGTATTCTGTTGTGGGGAAATGCAGCCGACATTCAGACTATCTTTGTTTTGCAGAAAAGAGCTGTTCGATGTATTCATAAATTAAGTCCGAGACAATCTCTCAGAGAGAAATTTAAGGAGATTAATATAATGACTTTGCCTTCTCAGTACATTTTTGAAAATCTTTTATATGCCCATAAAAACATTAAGTTGTTTAAAAAATACAGTGATATCCACAATATGAATACTAGGAACAAACACAAATTTGTTGTGGCTCAAGAAAATAGGTGGGTCATTCAGGTGTCAATGTATACGCTTTTATAATAAAATTCCAAGCCACGTTCAAGATCTGAGCCTGTTTGTGTCAGAAAGCTTTTTATACCGTTGAAGATTATATTGAGGACAAAAAGGCTTGGGATTGAACTGCTCCAAATTTTATATTATTTTTATTTTTGCATACTGAATGTTAACATGAATATTTACTTTGTAAGTATTATATTATTTTTATTTATTGTGAATGTGAAGACTATGTAGGTCATTGCTTTTTTTGTTTGTTTTATTTTTTCTCTGTTATTTTTAATCATGGTCTGGCAGTTTGAGTAATCTATGCGGCCTACCCCAATGTCCTTTCTTTGGTATTGTTCGTCGAATCGTTGAGCTCCTTAAGTTCTGAGTTGAGCTGCGCAATTACTGACAAATGCGTGCACTGACTGGACAGGTCCTCTCAATCTGTGTGGTTCTTTCCTCAAAAGAACATTTCAGACACCAATCTACATGCTCTTCACATGAAGTGACCAAGATTATGTCTGGACTTTATAAGAGACTGTGACCTCTGAGTTTGTTTCGGCCTTTCTTCTCAGAGTAGTCAGATAGGAAACGCCGACCTCATCTAGTTTAAAAAAAAAATATTGACTTGTAAAAGTGTTTGTACAAACCTACTTACAGAAATAAAAATCATTTATCATTTATTAACGTGCTCCCAATACAGCATCTCATTGTGCATTTTATGGGTGTGAGAATGAAAATCTACATACTGTGTCAGATGCACTGCGGGCTACCATTTTGTCCAACTACAATTTTTATATTCCCAAACTGGCTAGAGTATGCACAGCCCATTTACATGGAAACAGTTGGGATTCCTTTTATGCCAGTGACAACAGCATGAGCGATTTCACTGTTGAACAAGTTGAGCATGTTTTTTCCTTTGTTCATAAACACAAGCATTTTCTCGATTTTTCAAGTATAGTATCAGTACAAGAAATTGATGAACATTTATTTGGATTTTGGATAGGCTTGAAAAAAGCGAAATTCCTTCATTTATTAGAAGACCTTCCCCGACTGTTGGGAAAACACAGGGGTATATTAGGTCTAGCTGCTGTATTGATAAAGATGCGGACTGGTGATGGTGAGCCTGCTGTTGACGCCGAGCTTGGGACTCTTCTAGTGTCTCAGCATCTTGTTGAGTTGCCAGATACTCAACGTGTGTGTTCTTGTGTCTCTGAAGACCGTTGAAAGGCTATAGCGCTAGATACTCAGTATGCTATTGACGCCACTCTTAGTACTATTTTTCAGTCTCAGCAGCTCGTTAAGTCGCCAGATAAGCATGCCAGTCAAGATTGGGACTGTCCTGGTGTCTTTGTAAACCGATGAAACGCTAGATACTCAGCATGCTATGGGTGCTAATCATGGTACTGTTCTGGAGTCTCACCAGCTCGTTGAGACGCCAGATTCTTAGCATGCCTTTGACGTCAAGCTTGGGACTGTTTTGGTGTGTCAGTAGCTCGTTGAGGTGCCAGATATGCAACGTGTTGTCGAGGCCAACCTTGGGAATGACTTACCATTCTATTTAAAGGGTATCTGTGACGTTGTACTGTTTGCAGATGACACCTCTCTTATTTTTAAAGTAGACTGGAATAGACAAGATTTTGACGACGTAGACAGTGCACTCTTAATAGTTAAAGATTGGTTTACGACAAATAACTTAGTTCTCAATGCTAAGAAAACGAAATGTATAAAGTTTGCCTTACCGAATGTTAGAAATATAGGACCCAACATCGACTCTTATACAAACACAAATATAGACTCGGCAGTTTTTTTGGGTATAACAGTAGATGCCAAACAATTATATGCCAGATAATAATAATAAATAATAAGTATTATTATTTTTGTGCTGGCAATTAAAATAAATTCCACAGATTTTTAAATCTCTTACGTACTATGAGAAGTACAAATGTACGCAGGAGGATAAATTGGAATCAAAACTTCTTTGCTATAAAAATGGCGCGCCCTGCATATGCGTTCAATTGGAAAAAAATAATTGATGGAAACTCCTTGGTGATATTAACTTCTTAGTTTTGCCCTGTATCGTGATGGTAAAAAAAAAAATGTTTTGTAACAATATTTTGTTTTAGAAAAAGTGTTATTATTTTATTTTTAAATTTCGGTATCGTGTTATAAAGTATATCAATATAAACTCGTTTTGAAGTTTATTATTCAAATGTAACGATATGAGAGTAGATAAAAGTGTATATATACCTAGTCTTGCCATAAATATTGTCACGAAGAAAAACATTTTTTTTTTTATTGCAAATAATATTTATTACTTTTATAGTGTGTTAGTTTAATACATAAATATAAAACAATTTAAAATATAAAAAGCTTATTCGAAGTGGTCTCCATTGGCTGCAATACAGTCCTTTAAACGTTGAGGCCAGTTATCAATAGAAGCACGCACTCTTTCTTTTAGTGATTAACCTGGAAAAAACGAACGTAATGCATTTTTATCAACGCACATCAGTACCAGATGTAATAACTGTAATATAGACCAAGTACAAGTTGCAAAATTCTTAGGTATACTGATAGACAGTCAGTTGACTTGGAAACCTCAAGCAGAAGAGGTTTGTAAAAAATTGAGCGTATCTGCGTATGTCTTATACAATTTAGCGAAAAAGGTCAACATTACCACAACAGTAGTTGCATACCATGGTCTAGTTGCGTCCATTTTAAGATACGGAATAATTTTTTGGGGAAATTGTACTCTGCGAGAACAGGTGTTCAAAGCTCAAAAACGCTGCTTAAGAGCAATACTTAATATGAAAGTGACGGATAGTTGTGTTCCTGTGTTTAGGTCCCTCAAATTATTAACTTTCCCGGCTATGTACATTTTAGAAGTCGCAATGTTTGTTAAATGTAACATTAACCTTTTCACTGCAATGTCAAAAGATAGAAAGCGACCTTTAAGAAGTCAGTATAAATATCTATTGCAGGTTAAGAGTTGTAATACCTACTGCTTTACGACAAAAAAGTGTCATTAGTATGGGCCCAATAATATATAATAAAATACCCAACATAATTAAAAATGACAGTATTCAAAACTTTAAAAAGAAGCTGACATCATTATAAATTGAAAAATGCTATTATTCTGTAAATGCCTTTCTAAATGATGCTGACTTACCTACTGATTAATTGTAATTTATTTTTGACATAAGTACTTACTACTCATGACATTGTTTCCATTTTTTTTTATTGAATTTCATTTTTATTTCAATTGTTGTATTGTTGACATTTTAATGTGTGTTTTATAATATAATTTCACCAACATCAACAATAATATAAATAGGTTAACATTTGCATCTCAGTCTAATACTAATTTTATATTGTCATAATTCTACTATAATGTTGCGTGCCTAGTATAAGGTAGATTGTACAGGGATCATCACCCATATTTTAATTGTCACCTTATTTACTGTACCTACAATCTGTGCAAATAAAGTCTTACTCACTTACTGACTTTCCATGGGAAAATTCTTCACTGCCAATCGTATGGATTGTTTTAGGGACTCCAAATTATCATGGCGTTTAGAGCAAGCCGTACTCTCTAAAACTGACCATAAATCATAATCCAGCGGATAAAGACCGGGACTAGACGACGGCCAGTCTTCAGCTCTGATGAAGTCCGAATCGTTCACTACCAACCAAGACTGCGTGGACCGAGCTTTATGACCCGGCGCCGAGTCTAGTTGGAAGGACCATACTTGGTTATTGAACATGGTGTTGATAAGGGGCTTAACTACCTTCTCAAGAATAGTATCTTGGTATCTTGATACACTTGTGCCGATGTTTTGATACCTTTTTCACAAAAATATGGCTCAGTCACTCCTTCATAGCTAACACCCCACCAAACCATCACTGAAGTCGGATAATGCCCACGTTGCACTCTGTCGACTAATTGGGAAGCTTCCTTAGAGCTTTGAGCATAAATACGGTCATTTTGTTTGTTAAAATGTTGCTCAATTGTAAAGATTTTCTCATCCGTAAACAAAATTTTTCTGTGACCTCCCTTTGCGTACCGCTTCAGTAGTTGTTTCGATTTTACCACCCTATTCTTTTTTAAATTATCAGTTAAAAAATGACCAGTGCGTCTCTTATAGGCTGCAAGTCCTAAGTCATCTTTTAAAATACGCGACATGGTTATGGTGGTGCTGTGCTGAGAAGTCACATATATTGTTCATCATCGTGTCACGTATGTTGTACATCAGCATGTCACGTACTGTCCAGGGTTAAGTTAAGGTAAATATACTGTTCTCCGTAGGCTTAGTGTTAGCACGTAGTCACGTACTATCTATGTATATTTAAACCACCTATTAAAGGAGAGAGGGCAGTTGAGGACTGTAGTTGAGGACAGTTGAGTCTCAGTTCACAATTGACTCTCAAAATAATACACGTCATGTTGTTTACTTAACCCCTCCTCATCCCCACATCGCATGGCGACCCTGCCAGTCGGCTGGACGGCGTTATAGTTCTCCGTTCGAGGGATTCGCAGCAGCAGAAGTCGACTAGGCTTCGGTGAGCTTCGCGTCACATCGGGTCACGGGCCATGGGGAGCACAACGTCAAAGGAAGAAGTGGTCATCGCTCAGACGGCAGCGGGTGGTTCGAATGCCGCAGCGGTTACACAGGAGCAGGTGACGGCCATCCAAACGGTGCTGTTATTTATTGCTGTATGTTTGGCACTTGTCATCGTTGGTGTGGCAGTCCGGATATTTAGAAGGTGTCACCACAGTTGGGTCGAGGACTAGCTAAACCAGCGGGAGGTTCGCAAGGCTGTGCAGATGGCCTGACCAGATATGGGCGAAGTAACTTTCCCTCGTCAAGAAGTAAGTGATTAAGTGATTTTATACGTGAACTTAAGTGTGTGTGATGACCGAGCGGTAAATTTAGAGACAATAGTATACATATAGTATATTAAGTTTAAATGGAAGTGGAACTAACGTCACTGTTCGTGCAACTAAAATTGTTAAGGGAAAATATTGTGAAATTAGGTCCTAGTAGGCGGAAAGGCGACAATTTCAATAAGAAAATTAGTGACGCGAAAGCCTTATACGATAAATTTAAGAGTATAATTTCAAGTTCGGGCAGATTTTCAGAAGAGTTAACACAGCTGATAGTTAAAATACAAAATTTGTACGTAGATACTATAAAATTTGAAGACATCGGCAAAATCAAGTTAGAGATGGCGGCGGAAAGATTTTCTTTAAAGACGGCGGTTAGCTTGCTACCGAAAATGAATGGCGATGAGCAGGTGACCCAAGATTTGATTGATGCTATGGCATCAATCAAATCTTGAACTAGAACACAGAACATAGAACTATATAAACCTTTGGGTTTATATAGTTCTATGTTGGAGGAGACAGATAATACTCTTTTAGTAAAATTCGTTCTAACCACACGGCTTACCCAGGGGGCTAGGATTCGGTTGTCTTCCAATTACGCAACAGTGGACAGTCTGCTAGCTGACATGAGAAAACATTTAATAACAGTAGAGTCGGACGTGGCTGTGCAAGCCAAACTTGCACGCGCTAGGCAAAACAATAAATCGGTCGCGGAATTTGGTGCCGAGATAGAAAAGTTGATGGTCAATTTGACTATTTCTCAAGCCGGGGAAAGTTCGGAAGCTTATAAAATTTTGCAGCCGTTGAACGAAAGATATGCGATTAGGAAGTTTGCCGACGGACTTCGTAATCAGCATCTTACTACGGTTATTGCGGCGCGGAATTTAACTTGTTTAAAAGATGCTATTAGGGTAGCGGAAGACGAGGATTGTGCTTCGTCGTCGCAAGTGTTGGCGTACCAGCGCTGGCCCGCAAGACGTGGTTTTTCATCGGGCGTAAGAAATTGCGGAAATAACCATAGGCGGCAGGTTGTAGAGAGTAGGCACGCGCAGCATGGAACAGCTGTTGAGCGTACGCGCAAAAATGTCAAAGCATGGCATAGCAGTGGAATGCGCGGTCGCAGCGATAATGCTCGTCGTGGACGCCAGGCTCAGCAAGGTCGACGGCGTGTAGCGTGTTTTGAGCACGCGCGGGGCGATGCTGACTCAGGCGCAGTGTCAATGTCACGGAACGATGAAGGCGGGCAGCTGAGTGAGACTCAGTTTTTTCGTGCCTAAGCATATTTTAGCTTGTGATAGCATTAACTGGGTTAATTTGTTAGTGGATAGTGTAGATACGGAATGGTTAGTGGATACGGGTGCGTCCATAGCAGCCGTAAAAAACACTTTTTTAACGAATAACGCTTTGTATTATAAAGTGGTTAAGGAAGAGTTGGTGATCAATGGTATAGGAGGTAGTTTGCGAGCTATGTATATTATGTATATGTATATGGTTATGTATATTTAAATTTGGAGTACGGTCGATGTTCGTTCGTGCATAGGTTTTATATATTTGATGAGTTGCCATGTAAGTCGGTAGGCATATTAGGCCAGGATTTTTTGCAGAAATATAGTGGTATTATAGATTTTTCATTGAATAGGTTGTCTCTTAAGGGTAATAAGGGGCAGAAGGTTTCGATGCCGCTCAAGTCGTATGATTACCTGTTGACTATTCCTCCACGTTGTGAAGTAGTTAGGTATTTTCCCGTTAATAGAGCAGAAGATTGTATAGTGGTAAGGAAAGAATTGCGTGGAGGTGTTTTTTTGGCAAGTGCGGTGGCTAGGCCTAGGAATGGGATGATACCCATTAGGATTTTAAACACAAACTCTGAAGAAGTTGTGTGCAGTATGTCCGGTGTAGAAGTTTATCCGTTAAGTGGTTACGATTGTTGTAGTTTTGCGGAGCCGGAAGGGAACGTTGAGCGTGTTAAGGAAATATTTTCTTTGCTTAAACTTGATTATATGAATGCCGAGGAACGATTGTCCATTGAGCGAATTTGCGCGAAGTATTCTGATATATTTCATGTTCCGGGAGATAAATTATCAGTCACGAATGTGTATGAGCAGTCAATACGATTGAAAGAGAATGTGACTCCAGTTTATAGGAGGCAATATAGAATACCTTATGTACAGAACAAGGAAGTTGATAGGCAAGTGCAGGAGATGATGGATAGTAATATTATTGGGGAGAAAGTTAGTGAGTGGTCTAGTCCTGTTTTGGTTGTACCCAAAAAAGCAGATCGTAGTGGGGAGAAGAAATGGCATGTGGTGATAGATTACAGGCAGTTGAACGAAAAGATACAGGATAATAAATTCCCTTTGCCTAATATAACTGAAATCTTAGATTCAATGTCGGGTGCTGTTTACTTTAGTCACTGTGATTTTTCGCAATCATATTATCAATGTGATTTAGAAGAAAGTAGTAGGAGATACACTGCTTTTACGACTGATAAGGGGCAGTATCAGATGTGTAGGTTACCAATGGGGTTGAAGATAAGTCCGAGTTCTTTTAGCAGATTGATGACTGTGGCCATGTCTGGATTGAATTATGACAGGTGTCTGATTTATTTAGATGATCTAATTATTTTTGGACGGAATTTGGATGAGCATAACAGGAATCTTATATCAGTTTTTTCACGCTTGAGGAAAGTAAATCTTAAGCTAAATCCATCCAAATGTGAATTTTGGAAGAAGCAAGTGCTTTATTTAGGACACGTAATTTCGGAGGAAGGTATTTCACCAGATCCAGAGAAGGTAGAAGTCGTAAAAAGTTATCCGCGTCCAACGACGGTTGATGAGGTAAAGAGGTTCGTAGCGTTTGTGAATTATTATAGGAAATTCATACCAAATTTTGCTAATATAGTGGTACCTATGAATAGACTGTGTAAAAGAGGTGTCGTGTTTAGTTGGACCGATGAGTGTGAGAGGTCTTTTCTGTTGCTTAATGAAGCGTTGATGAATCCACCGGTGTTGGATTATCCAGATTTTTCTGATAACAACACTTTCATATTGCAAACCGATAGTTCGGGGTATGCTTTAGGGAGTGTGTTGTGTAATGGGAACGGGAAACCCATTGCATATGCTAGTAGGTCTTTAGGGAAAAGAGAGTTAAATTATCCTATAATAGAGAAGGAGTTATTGGCAATAGTTTGCTCAGTTAAACATTTTAGACCATATTTGTACGGACGGAGGTTCGTCGTAAAAACGGATCACCGGCCGCTGTTGTATTTGTTTAACATGACAGATCCTTCAAGTAGGTTAACTAAGTTTCGTTTGTGTTTAGAAGAATACGACTTTGAGGTTGAAGGGAAAAGAAAATGTGCAAGCAGATGCACTTTTCAGGATAGTGATTACAAGCGAGGATTTGAAAACCATACGCGGAAAGACTATATCCGTGATGACGAGAGCGCAGTACAAACGGTTAAGAGAGCCGAATGTTTGTGATATGGACTCCATGGTATCTGGGACTGATCACCCTAGGATCGTGAAAGTTCTTAAAAAACAAGGAAATGACGTTGAGATATGTTTAAACGAATGGGAGAAAATGTTACGTAACAACAATTATAAAAAAGATATTTTCAAAAACGCGCAATTTAATGTATGTGCCAGGGAACTCGAGTATTTATGTAAACTATGAATCTTTATCGGCATCATCGCGAGACGAGTTGTTGAAAGACATAGTAGATTTTTGTATTGAGAAAGGCATAAAAGAAGTTATTATTTTAAAAAATCGTTATAACGTTGAATTTATTACAAAAATGGCACAATATTTAAAGGAAAATAGTGGTAAATCTCTACATACGAAAGATTTTAAAATGTGTGTGGTGAAGGATTTACGGAGAGTAGAAGGGGAAGTTGAGAAGAGGATTATTTTGAATGATTTCCACATTTTACCCACAAGTGGCCATGCAGGTATACGCAGAATGGTGAATAATATAAAGAAGTATTATTATTGGTCTTCTATTGAAAAAGATGTAACGGAATACATTAATAAATGTGATAAGTGTAAGAAGCAAAAGTATTCTAGACGTACTAAGGAACCAATGACAATTACTACCACTGCATCCGCATCTTTTGAGAAAATTTATTTAGATATAGTGGGGCCACTTGATAGGGACGAAAAAGGCAATATTTATATATTGACACTTCAGTGTGAGCTTACAAAATTTGTAGAGGCGTATCCATTAAAGAATAAATCCGCAAATGAGGTAGCGAAAGCGTTGGCAGAAAATTTTGTTTTGAGATATGGAATACCGCGGACAATTGCTACAGATAGGGGTTCTGAGTTCATTTCAAAAGTAATGGTAGAGCTATGTAACATCTTATGCATCAATAAAATCTTGTCGACATCATATCATCATGAGAGTATAGGATCTTTGGAAAATGTTCACAAAACTTTAGGCGCGTATTTAAGGATACAGACGGAGAATAATCCATCGTCATGGAGTTCTTGGATTCCATATTGGTGCTTTTCATATAACACTACAGTTAATACTGTGACCAAATATACACCTTATGAATTAGTTTTCGGTAAAATTTGCAGGTTACCAAGTAGTCTTCAAGGTGAAAGTGTTGAACCATTGTACAATTTTGATGATTAGCCTTTAGAATTTAAGTTTAGATTGCAGAGGGCTCAAAATGATGCGAAAGAAAATTTGATAGCAAGTAAGTTAGCGAGGAAAAATTGTTATGATAAGAACCTTAATTTAATAAATTATAAAGAAGGTGACTGGATATTGATAAAAAACGAAACAGGCAATAAATTAGAATGTATTTATAATGGACCATTTGAAGTTATAAAGGACGAGTCACCAAATGTCATTGTAAAAAAGAATGATAATAAGATAGATGTAATTCATAAGAATAGAACAAAATTATATTGTAAGAGTTAGAATGTAAGAAGGAAAAAAAACCGTAATTTAGTTTTTTTTTTTTACTTTAAGAGGGGTGATGTGCTGAGAAGTCACGTATATTGTTCATCATCGTGTCACGTATGTTGTACATCAGCATGTCACGTACTGTCCAGGGTTAAGTTAAGGTAAATATACTGTTCTCCGTAGGCTTAGTGTTAGCACGTAGTCACGTACTATCTATGTATATTTAAACCACTTATTAAAGGAGAGAGGGCAGTTGAGGACTGTAGTTGAGGACAGTTGAGTCTCAGTTCACAATTGACTCTCAAAGTAATACACGTCATGTTGTTTACTTAACCCCTCCTCATCCCCACATCGCAGTGCTATCTTCATCTCCCGAGATAAAATCTTTTGCTTTCGGACAGGATTTCTTCGAATTTTTTCCCTTACTGCTTTGATCACCTTTTTTGTACGAACACTACATGGACGGCCAGATCTTTTTCTGTCACAAATAGAGGAGGTCTCATTGTACCTATTAATAGCCCGGTACACAAACATTTGACTAATACCAAGCGTATGGAGAGTTTTAAAAATTGTATTTGGCTCCATACCAACTTTGTGTAATGCAATCACAGCGATTCGGTTCTCTTTATCACCCCACTCCATTTTAATATCGCAAAATATTGTACAATGTATTGGCGCCAAAATTAGAAAACTTAAAGTATTTATGGCCAGTCTGTGTATATAATAGTCTTTACTTCATAAAGCTAGCTCTAATTTTATGGAAGGTATTGAGGTTTTTGTTACCGACCCGCTTTTTTGTGGCCCAGTGTATTACGGGTTCTAACGTTGTGATCAATAATGTGGATCCTGGAGCAGTTGGCACTAGAATATTTGACTCCTTGCATAAGTTATGTGGAGCAATTTTAACAGTAGCGTGCCTTTTATTCTTCAAGATGCCATGGCAAGGCGCGCAGACGGCTCTCCATGCGGCGTTGGATAAGAAGGCTGGTGACGTCAGTGGAGCATACTTCAAGAATTGGGAAATAGTGGGAGCTGTTAAACGTGCTTATTGTGACAAGACTGCTAAAGCGCTCTGGGAAGAGTCATTTAATTTTTTTCATTTATTTCACTAACAATTTTTACATTGTATCGAAAATTCACCCTAGGTATATTAACATTAAATATTAAATCGACTGAAAAAGAATCAGCATTCAAGTCTCAAAAAAGATGTTTACGGGCGATGTTTAAACTTGAGAGGACCGATAGCTGCGTGCCTTATTTTAAAAATTACAAGATATTAACTTTACCGTGCTTGTACATATTAGAAGTGGCTGTGTTTGTTAAGTCGAATCCGCATCACTATAAGCGTCTAGCCGACATATTCCCACGCAATAGACGTGACAATGGTCAACTTTGTCTCCAATCCGCTAAGACGACCCTAATGCGTAAAAGTGTGTACTGTATGGCTCCAGTCATTTACAACAAATTACCTAAAAGTTGGAGAGAACTACCTCAATCTATGTTTAAAAATAAAATTCGTACTTTTTTGACCGCCAGAGCATATTATAGCGTTACTGAGTTTCTTAATGAAAAGGAATTCGTCTTGACATAAGTAATTAAATTAATTTGGAGCTATTTCTATAATAATGTTAATTTATTCTATAATTTTAATAAGCCATTAATAATAAGTAAGACAACTTTTAATATTTTGTTATTTTCTATTTTATTTTATAAATCTATTATTTTGCACGTCACGTAGTGACAAACATGTTTGCACTTAAGTTATTATCATCTTGTATGCACTTTCTAAGTATGTACACACACATGTTTAAGCAAATAAAAAAACTCTCTCTCTCTCTCTCTCTCTCTAAAAGAATTACAATATAAATCATTAAAATCAATAAAGCAGTAAGCAAATTAATTAATTAAAAAAGTAAAACAACAGCAAAAAAAAAGAATAATAATAATAATAAAAACAAATAAATTATAGTTCCACCATTTCAAATGTCAAAAATATTATAATATAATGTCAATAAAAATAGTCTAATAATAAATTAAAGTCTAGTTGTAAGTGTCACATAGAAACACATCAAGGGTGTAATAGCACTTTTCTATTAAAAATGTTTTTAACTGCTGCTTAAACTGATTTATGTTGTATAGTGACTTTAAGTGTACAGGTAGTTTATTAAACAGTTTAATTGATTGATAACCTGCAGCATGGCTCACTACTTTTAAATGAGGTTGCATATTATTTTGTAAGTCCCTACGCCTAGTAGCTTCCCGCTTACTTCTTTGCTCTGGTGTTTCTATATTCTGCAGCTTTTTCATAAGATCAGTGAGAAGAACTAAAATATACAAACAAGGGACCGTTAGTATCTGAAGTTCTTTAAAGTACTCCTTACACGATACCCACTGTGGAATTCTCACCATGGTTCTTATGGCCCTTTTTTGTATAATGAAAGCTGTATTTATATTGTAAGCATAACTACCTCCCCATAGAGTGATACTGTACCTAAGCTTTGACTCCACAAGCGAATAATATACCACCTTTAGTTGCTCAATAGCGATCACGTCTCGAAGACTTCTTAGGGCATAGCAAGCTGAGCTAATTGAACTTTCTATAGCAGTCAATTCTTTCTTCCAGTTAAGGCTTTCGTCGATGTGAATACCTAAGAATTTTACGCTGTCTACCAATGTTATTGAATTTTCATTCAATACTATGTCTATGTTTTCTTTGTTTCTCGACGTCGTCCTAAATAACATGGCATTCGTTTTGCTGACATTCAATTTGAGATTATTGATGGTAAACCAATGACTAAAGAGAGCAAGAGCATTATTTACTTTACTGCTTAGAGTGTAGACATCTTTATCAGCAAAACGCACAAGTTCAGTGTCACTTAAATCCCACATAAAGCTAATTAAATCATTAACAAATAAAATGAAAAAGATTGGCCCTAATATTGAACCTTGTGGAACTCCTTCTTTTATTAGTTTAAGTCTCGATTTGAAAACTTTTTTACAATTACCTTCATCCACTTTAATTTCCACATACTGCTTTCGATTTTCTAAGTAAGACCTAAATAGACATAAGACCGGTCCTCTTACTCCATAATGTTCCATTTTTGCTAACAGTAACTTGTGGTTAACCGTGTCAAAAGCGGAACTAAGATCGAGGAATAACCCTACAACTTTCAGTTTATCATTGATTTTGTTAACTACTTGCTCCATTAACGCATTAATTGCGTCATTTGTTCCCACACTTTTCTGATAGCCGAATTGTCTGTGATTAAGTATTTTATTACGATTGAGGTGTCTTAATAGCCTTATTTTGAGTATTTTCTCAAAAATTTTAGAGATTATTGGTAACAAAGAAATCGGTCTATAATTATTAGGATCTAATTTGCAACCTTTTTTGTAAAGTGGTAAAACTCTTGCTATTTTTAGTTGTTCAGGGAATATATTCATATTTATACATGTGTTTATGAAATATGCCAGAGGTCCTGCCAGTATGTCAATGTGATCTTTAATAGTTTGGATAGGTATTTCATCATGACCAGAAGATTTCTTTGTGGCCATAGAACTGACTAGTTTTTTTATTTCGGAGGCAGTGACTGGCTCGCAAATCATTTCTTGATCTACACGCTTTACGCTATTTTGTAAAGTTTTAATAGCTTGATCAAAATAATTTGAGTCGCCAACTGTATCTGCACTGTCGAACGTGTTCGAGAAGGTGTCTACTATTTGCTGGGGATTCGATATTATTTTATTATTAACTTTAAGGAGTAGGTTTTTATTGCTTTCGCGTTTTGATTTTGTGTTCCTATATCTATTTACAACCTGCCATATAGCTTTTGAAGATTCCTTTGCTTTCGTTAGTTCTTTACTGACTGCAATGCGTCTAGCTTTTTTTAAGAAATCATACATTAGAATATACAGACTAGCTGTATATTCTAATGTATGATTTTGTATATGCCCTTATTTTCTCCGTACAGGTCACATCGTTTATATTTTGAAGCAAAATTCGCTTCATTTTACTAGAAGCTCTAATTCCTTTCGTTATCCAGGTCTTTTGACATTTCTTAAAATTTACCCGTTTTGTCTTCTTTTTGAAACTAACGCGGAATATTTGTCCAATTTTCTTTAAAAAGCCATTTATACCTTCTTCCAACCAATTTATATTCATAATACGTCGTCTAAAACTATTTGAATTTTTGTCACTAAACTGTCTAAACTCTATATTTAAAAAATCTTTATCACCATCGGGCTGTACTTTTTCAGTTTTTAAGTGACAGAATAACGCCGCGTGTCCATCAGCCAAGCAATTATGATCAACAAAATGCTCATTGATAAAATCATCTGTTAAATTCGTCAAAAAATTATCCAAACATGATTGCGCATTATTCCGTTTATACGTTACTTCATTTATAATTGGTCTAAAATTGTAAGATGTCAGTAATGTCAAAAAATTTGAAGTTTTTTTGTCGCTTTTAAGCAAGTCAATGTTGAAATCTCCACAGATAATACATTTTTTACTGAAGTAGTGTTCTAGTAATTGTTCCAACTTAGATATAAATGTTTCATAATTCTGTTCGATTGGATTTCTGTAACAGCAGAAGATATAAATGTTAGTGCTAACATCCTTAACACCACATAATTCGAAGCTTTCGATTTTGTATATTTTTTGACAAAAAGGTACCTCTTCACAAGCAATATCGTTTCTCGTCATAATGAGGCTACCACCCCTTTTTTTGTTTTTTCTTGCATTAAACGATACCAATTTATAATTGTTCATTTTAAACAGTGGAGCTGACTCCATGGTCAAGAAATTTTCCGTTATGCACACATATAGATTGTCGAGATGAAGGTCTTGCAAATATACTTCTAATTCCTCTTTTTTGTTACCTACCCCACATAAATTCTGAAGATAAATATTAAGGGAGACGTAGTTATTATGGGTTTCAGACATGGGTAGCGTACCATGAGAGTTGTTGAGCCATTTAGGCCCGAAAAAAGTCATCACTATTACCTAGGTCATCAGTCTGAGTTCCGATGCTATTTGTAACTGCTAAGGAACGCCTTGATGAAGTTTCTATGTCCGTCTGTGTATAATTATTAATGTAACACTTTTGTGCTTTGCCACTTATCCCGTACTGGTCATTACTTTTAGTTTTACTATAGTTTACAAAGTCATGTCTGTACTTTAAACGAAGTATTTCCTTATGAATTAGTCTGCTTGCTTGTATTGTATTTACATTTTTTGGAATTAGTTTCATGCGAAAATGATCCAGGTCCAGTGGCAAAAATATTGAATTTACAAAATTACTACATACTAGTCTCAAAGAGTTATTGAGCATATTAACACCAAGATATTTGTTTTTATAGACTTTCCCAACTAACACATTAATATGCCTAACTTGACCTAGAGTATGATACAAGGTTGACTGTAAATTCAAAGGATTTGAATCATTAGAACCCCCTAGTATTATTATGTAGTCAGAGCTGGTAAAATCTTTACACTCGGCGACACATGTTCTTAAAATTTCGGCCATGGGAGCTCCTGTCTTTACTAGCGATGTCACTTTGAAAGAATTACCTAGTAGGTCTTGAAGCAGCTTTCTCATATCAAGCCCTGCTTGGTCAGAAAAAATTTTGACTTGATGTTTTCTTGTGAAATCGTAAGGTTTTAAGTTCGATGAAATATTATTGTTTAAACTTAAGTGTTTCTTAATATGCTCTAAATCCACTTTTGTATTTATGGTTAGAGTCTCTGTTGTTTCCGAGTCTACTATTGTACCCATGTCGATGTTAACTTTCTCCAAGATTGGTCAATAAGATGGCTGATGGTTTATCATTGTATCCTGTAAGCCCTTGTCAGCTGTTATGGGTTGCTCGAAAAAATAACTTATGCTGTTGCTATCGTCATGCTTTAGATTATTGATTACTGCATCTATTCCTAGTTCTTTAGAAGAAGTCCTTGTCAAGCCTATTCTCATACCACACGACCTATGTCGTTTTTGATACTGTGGAGAGTAAAATTTGAGTGGGGAAGCAATCGGTTTGTTACTTCTATTCAGTTCAAAAGCGCCTACTGATTTATACATATTAATTTTGTGCTGGAATGTCGATAATTTTTTCTTTAATGCGCTATTCTCAATGTTTAAATTGTCTATTTCGGTGTTTGCTATTTGTAATTCGAGATTTAATTTTGTAAGTGGTTCCTTGGTTGTAGTTATTTCATCTCTGCTCATACTATTTGGTAGACTCTGATAAGAAATGTCCAGTTCGTACTCGCTGTCTTGGAAATCTAGACTTAGCCGGCGACGTCGACGTCTTTGAGTGTTAACGTTTTGCATTTCTTCCATGTTTTTATCAGCAATTGATATTGAAAAACATACAAAAAGAACTTCTTACTTGTTGGTTGGAATAGTTGAAAAAAAAAGCAAAGCTTGCGCTCGGGAACCAAAGCGGTGACTCGGCTAGCTAGCAAGGCGAGGAGCACACGCATTCAGTGCTCGGAGGTGCGTGATACGTGAGCGAGCAGCGAAGCAACAGTCCGTACGCGTAGGAGCGACAGCGACAGCAATAGTGTGACGGTTGGCCGGTTGGCCCGGCCGGCGCATGCAATGACTCACCCGCGACAAACAGCTGATCAGTGTTTGTTTACCGATTTTGGTGCCACTTAATATCGTAATATCTACGGTAATATGGGTCCGATTTTAATGAGCACTATCACAGAGCACAGAACTTTTCTTAAGCTTTATACTGATATAACTTTTATGTGTACATGTACACTTTTACTATTTAATAAGAATATTAAACACGGAGAACGTATGTTGTGCTGCACACACGAACGAGCGTGACTCACTGAAGTGTAGTAAGTCGGTGAGTTTAGTGAAATTAACAGAAGACGAAGTTGACCAGTGCTAGAAAAGTTGCCTGATATTATTACTCTGATACATTTTGTGTTTACATTTAGGAATGTATTGTATTGGGTTGGTAAGAAAATAATGAAACACTTTCAGGTGCTCTTGAATTTATTAATTATTTATTTAATGTTACATGTTTAATCAACAATATAATCACCCTCTGTAGCAGCAGCGGTGAGGTTTGGTGAAAACTTAGACGTTCCTTTTAGATTGTGTAGAGGATTTCAATAAAATACGATGCGTTACTTTTACGAGCAAATTATGTATTCGCCATCTTACATTATTCAAGGAGAGGGGTGTAGGAACAATATTTTAAATAGAACCAATCACGGTTGAAAGATGGTATGACGTAGTTTTGGTTTCATTCCTTGCCCCAAGATGTCGCCATCAGTAGAAGTTCTCAACATGCCCCCGGCCTTGGAAGCAGTGGCTTTCAATGGTCTTCAGTCGCTGCATCCGTGTCGATCACGTCCTGTATTAGAGGACAAATCTTGGTAAGTGCGCGCCTCACCACTCCCGATGACGTCTGTATATCCGCCACCCGAGATATACCATCCTTTCCTGGGATAGTGCAAATTACACGTCCCAAATGCCACTTCAAAGGTGGGAGGTTATTATCCTTAATGACAACTAAGGAATTTGGTTTGAGTTCATCCTTATTCGCCGTCCATTTTGTCCGCACCTGCAGCTCGGAGATGTATTCCTTCGCCCACCGGTTCCAGAAGTGTTGGCGAAGTTGTTCTACCCTCCGATATCGCTGGAGACGACTAGCAGGAACATTGCGTAGGTCGTCGCCGGCTGGCGCAGTCAGTGGTCGGCCAATAAGGAAGTGACCAGGAGTGAGCGGGTAAAAGTCATGAGGATCGGGGGAAAGAGGAGACAGAGGTCGGGAATTTAGTACGGCTTCTATTTGAGCCAATACTGTGCTGTACTCTTCGAACGTGAGGTGCGCGTTGCCTATCACACGACGAAGATGGTATTTACTCGACTTTACTCCTGCCTCCCACAGACCACCAAAATGCGGAGAATAAGGGGGAATAAAATGGAATTTAATATTTTGACTAGATGCGAATTCTAAAATATCATTACCACAATTAGTTAAAAATTTTGAAAAATCGTTCATTACACCCACGAAATTACGACCATTATCGGAGTAGATATCTGCAGGCTTACCACGGCGTGCAATAAATCTTTTTAAAGCACATAAATACGCTTCACTGGAGAGGTCACTGACTAACTCCAGGTGTATAGCACGTGTTACGAAACAAACAAATAGGCAAATGTAGCCTTTGATAAGCCTAGCACCCCTACCTTTGCGGTTCAGAATGAGCACTGGCCCAGCGTAATCCACCCCACACCGAACGAATGGAAGACTAGGTGTAACTCGCTCCCTAGGCAAGTTACCCATCATAGGACTAAGCGTCTTACCTCTAATGCGAGTACAGGTAACACAACTATGCACTACGTGGCGAGCCAAATTCCTACCTCCAACAGGCCACCATGATTCGCGTAAATGGAAAAGTAATGCCTGTGGAGCAGCGTGGAGAAGCTGAATGTGCTCATGACGAAATAATAAAGTGGTAAAATAATGTTTACTATGAGTAACCATTGGATGTTTTTTACCGTAAATAAATTCATCTGAATTAACTAAACGACCACCTACGCGCATTACTTTGTGATCATCTAAAAACAAATTTAATTTAGACAAACAACTTTTACTTTTAATAATCTCATTATTAGATAATGCCTTATATTCATCAGGATAAGACTCCATTTGACAAAGTCGAGCTAATGTTTTATCTGCATAGTCTAACTCATCTACACTAAGGCTGCCGGTACGCTTATTATTTTTACATCGACTGTTATTAATAAAACGTAACATAAAGGTAAAGCACGTCTCATACGTTTAAATTGAGAAAACCGATGGAAGGGAAACAAAGATAACTCGCAACAATCCTGAGCTACCACGGCGGTGACGCATGACTTGACCTCAGGTAAGTCGTGATGTTTGAACGAGTCCGAACTTTTGTGATCGTCTATAGAAAAACTAGGATCACGAAGAAATTTAGGTCCCTCCCACCATAAGGTAGACGAAGAAAGTTCTTCCAATCGAGCACCGCGTGACGCTAGATCGGCGGGATTATCTCCACTGCTTACGTGACGCCACGGGACGTCTTGTGTAAGTTCATGAATTTCTGCGATCCTATTTTGAACGAATGTCTTAAGTTGGTTCGGCCTCATGTGTAGCCAGGCTAAGACAATCGAGGAATCTGTCCAAAATACTATGCTATTAAATTGACAACGTAATGAGTTGCGGACCTTGTCATACAGACGAGCACCCAATAAAGCCCCACAAAGTTCGAGACGTGGGACACTAATAGGTTTCAAAGGCGCGACCTTTGTTTTAGAAAACAATAATCTAACTGATACTGTTAAATCGTTGTTAACTGTGCGAACATAAATACACGCGCCGTACGCCGTCTGAGATGCGTCACTAAAAATGTGTAACTCAATATACATAGGCTGTGTACCTATAACGTGGCGTGGTATACGAATAGTGTTTAGCGCTTGCAATGAAATAACAAACCGAGACCACACGCGCGCCGTGTCATTAGGAACGTTATCATCCCAACCTATTTTTAATAGCCATAATTGTTGTAAAAGAACTTTGACAACTATTATGACAGGACTTAACAAGCCGAGAGGGTCAAAAATTTGCGAAACGTTTGATAAAATATACCTCTTTGTAATAGGTTTGGTATTTTCAATTTTAACGTGAGAATTAAAATAAAAGTTGTCGCTTGCGTTATGCCAGCCTATTCCTAAGGTTTTAGAACTAACATTTTCATATAAACTTAAAGGTTTAAACTTACTACACGACTGACGGTCATCATCGTGTTTAAAATTAAATATCCACTTCCTAAGTGGAAAGCAGCCAGACTGCAGCGTCTTCCGAGTTTTGTCGCATAGTTCTAATAATTTAGTTTTATTATCTAAACCCGTAATGTAATCGTCGACATAAAAATCTTCTTTTATAGCTCGAGCGACATCAGGATCAGAAGATTCAGAGGCTAATTGTTTCAGGCACCTAACACTTAAAAAAGGCGCGGAGGCGGTTCCATACGTCACGGTGTTTAATTTAAATATACCTAACGGCTTTGAGGGATGGTCACGCCACAGAATCATTTGCAAGCTGCGCTGACGCTCATCTACCAGGCACTGCCGATACATCTTCTCCACGTCAGCGCACACGACGTACTTGTGCTGCCGAAAGCGGAGAAGAATGGCAATGAGATCACCCTGTATAGGAGGGCCGACTAGTTGCAAATCATTCAGTGACTTACCAGAGCTCGATGGTGCGCTTGCGTCAAACACCACGCGCAACTTGGTGGTGGTGCTGAGCTCGCGGAACACGCCATGATGCGGCATGAAATAACACGGGGATTCATAGGAATCTACCTGTGTCATATGGCCTAAACTAAGATACTCCTGTAAAAAGTTGGAATAAATAATTTTATATTCAGGCGAACGCTGCAGACGTTTTTCTAGCGCTAGAAATCGACGTTCTGCTTGTGTATAAGAATCCCCCAAGGTATCAGGTGACTGATGGAGTGGAATGTGCACGCAGAATCTCCCCTCGCTATTGCGAGTAGTAGTGCGAACAAAGTGATCTTCACATGCACGTTCTTCCTCAGTCTGTGCGTCTCTGACCTTGGACGGTTCTTCAATTCAGAACAATCGAATTTGCGTATCTAAAGAATTAATAATATTGCAATGAATTGGCGCATTTTTGCGCGTATAATTAACTATAGGTCCGGAAATAATCCAGCCTAGTTTGGTGTTCTGTAGAAACGGACCACAAGACAAACGAATCTTACCGTCTTCTAACAGATCCCAAAACCTATCTGCGCCAATCAAAATATCAATATTTTTGTAGTCTAGAAACTCAGGATCGGCTAACCGTATGTTGTCTGGAATACAGACTTGCGCGCTTAATTTACATACGGCAGGCATCGAAGCCGTAATCCTAGACAGCACATAACAATTAATGCGCGTAGTAAATGAATTATTGACGCAGGATTTGATAACGATACTACAAGCTTGCGAACAATGTACTATCGAATCACCTACGCCTCGAACTTCGTTTGTGGACTGTATTAATGGTGTGTTTAAAAGTTGACATAGTGACTTAGAAACAAAACAGCGCTGGCTTCCATTATCAAGGAGTGCCCGCACTTTATGGTATCTTCCGTGCACATCTGCTACTTCAACGATAGCTGTTGACAATAACACGGACTGCACACCTATAGACTTAATCGATTGCGTTTGCATGTGTGTCTTGTTTACTTGAATAGGGACTGCGGAGTCCGGGGCGGCAGTTGCGGCCGCGGGGAGGTGCACCTGCGCACGCGCTTCCCTCGCATTAGCACGCGACGCCTCAGTGTTCGTTGTGGAATGCAAAGCAACAGAACTATTAGCGTTATCATTGTGCAATAGTGAGTTATGTTTTTGATTGCAGTGTCTACAAGGCCCAAACCTACAATCATTTATTGAGTGTCTCGAATGTAAACAATTCTCACATAAGTTGTGCTCGCGTACAAGTTTAAGCTTTGTGTCTAAGTCGCATTCAATAAACTGTTTACATGTATAAAGTGGATGATTCGCGTTGCATTTTGCGCATGTTAACTTACCGCGTTGTTTATTTGATTTACTTAGCCCGCTGGAAACATTGCAGTGTGACATATTATGACGTTTTGAGTGTTGTTTTTTACAGTCAGTGCTTTGAGCTTCTTTGCTATGTGAACGCTGCAATGCGTCCAGCATGTCTGCTTTGTTGCGCAAAAAGTTAATTAAAACATCCACCGATAAACGTTTAGAATTGTTCTCGTTTGGGTTCGGGAACAATGTGCACTTATGAGACCCCCATTCTCTTTCAGTAATTTTATCTAATTTCGACACCATGATATTAATAATCAAACTATCCCAGTAGTTTGTAGGTTCACCTAGAACCTTAAGAGCGCGTAAATTTTTCAAAATAGTGTCTATTAATGTTCTAATTGAAGAAGGCGACTCTTTAGTTAATGCAGTTATATTTAACAAAGCTTTGATATGGTGATCAATTAAAAGTCCGCAATTATTATATCGGTTGAGCAACAAGTCCCATGCAACCTGATAATTATCAGAAGAAAATTCTATGGAATGTATAACTAGTTCTGCACTGTCTTTTAGGGACGATTTGAGATAGTGAAACTTTTGGATGTTGGAAATATCTTTAGAATTATGAACGAGTGAGGTAAATGTGTCCCTGAATTCCAGCCAGAGCTCATAGGAACCGTCAAATGTAGGCATGGAGATAGTGGGTAATTTCACGGAATGTATTTGATCGTTTTTATGACTATGACATGACCTGGAGCAGTCAGCAACCTCATCAGTGTTCAGCATAAACTCAGCAAGTGATATTAAATTCCTAGTAACTATCTTCAAAATGCTCTCTTTGATTTAATTGTTCATCTAATTCACTATCAGAAACTTTTTCTTCTATTTTAGATTGAATGGCGTTAAATTCAGAAAATAAAGTAGTACATCCTTGAATCCTTAACTTTATATCAACGCGTTTTTGAGGAAAATCATGATCACAATCTTTTAAAGACTCTAAATAATTATTAAATTTGGTAAGCCTGCCCTTAATTATACCACGCTTCCTAACTAAATCGCGAACTAACTCACTACTTTCTGCACTTAGCAAATTAGGAGATTTATCATGAGATTTAGCAGAATCAATAGGCATTTTGGTGGTCAGTGAAAAGAGGAGTACTCACGGTTTTCTAGAATCGTCAACTCAATCACACACGGCACTGATGCTAGCAACGTCACCAGGCTAGTAATTGACTGGAAATCCGATATTCCGAGAATACAATGCGGCAACTTTACTGAAATAAGAGCACAGACACAATATAGCACCAAATAGAACTCAGGAGATGATGGAAAGGAATAAGGATTGGCCCCACCGATTGCGTATTATTTTCGATGAAACCTTTTGCGTTTTAATCTCAATCCGCCACGTGCAACGGGTCCCCATCCAAAGGTCGCTCGGCGATCTTATAGGTATCTTTATCCCAATGTTCGGTTCGAAGGTCCAAAATGTAGCAGCAGCGGTGAGGTTTGGTGAAAACTTAGACGTTCCTTTTAGGATTTAAATAAAATACGATGCGTTACTTTTACGAGCAAATTATGTATTCGCCATCTTACATTATTCAAGGAGAGGGGTGTAGGAACAATATTTTAAATAGAACCAATCACGGTTGAAAGATGGTATGACGTAGTTTTGGTTTCATTCCTTGCCCCAAGATGTCGCCATCAGTAGAAGTTCTCAACACCCTCCGTATCTACTACCTCTGCCCATCTTTGTGGTAGTGACTCAGCTTTTGCCCAGAAGTGTGGAGACTGAGATTGAAAGAATTTCTCTATGTCACTTTTGAGATTGTCATATGATTTGAATTTTTTTCCACGTAAATACTGTTTCACTGACCGAAATAAATGGTAGTCAGACGGAGCAAGGTCAGGAGAGTACGGAAGATGCGGTACTGTTTCCCAGCCAAGTTCCTTTAATTGATGATGAGCAACGGAAGCGACGTGCGGTCGCGCATTATCATGGAGAAGGTGAACCTCGACTCGTCTTCGGCGTTTTTCCCGGATCGCAGCAGCGAGCTGGCGTAGTTGAGAGGCGTAAACATCCCCCGTGATAGTGTCATTGTTATGCAACATGTCCCACCAAAGGATTCCACGAGAATCAAAAAAGCAACACAGTAGAGACTTCCGACAATAGGGATTGCGTTGTGGCTGGACTGGCGGTTCTTGTCCACAGGGAAGCCAGAAGCCGCGTCGCGTATCGTTTTCCTATAGAACGTAGCTTTCATCTCCCGTCACTAAATTTGTTAAAAACTCTTTACGTTGTGAACGAAGTAGAAGAGATTGGCATATCGCAACTCGGACTTCTCTTGTAGCATTGGTCAATACGTGGGGGATCCACCGCGACAGAACTTTTCTGTAGGTGAGTGCGTGAAGACGGTTCTCAATTGTAACGTGAGAGCAACCGATTTCTTTGGCCAATTCACGAGTGGTTGCATTTGGGTTTATCTGCAATTTCTCTAGTAGTACGTCGTCATTAAAAGCGGAGTGCCGACCGGTGTGCTCCTTGTCCTCAAAACTTGTATCTCCAGAGGCAAAGCGCTTAAACCAACGACTCACGGTTACATGACTAGTAGTCCCCGGGCCCAACGCATGGTTAATGTTATCCGCTGCTTCACGCGTCGAATGACCTTGTTTAAACTCGTAGAAGTAAAGTGCTCGAAGATACTTGTTGTCCATCTCGAATAATATTTTGCGTGCCGCACTTATTTACTCTTCAGCGTATTCCTTCGAGAGTATTCTACAAAGTGCTAGAAATACTTACTATAGAAAAAATATTTTTAAGGGAATAGATAAATAATTAAAAAAGTGTTTCATTATTTTCTTACCAACCCAATAATAAAAATAACGAAGTAAAATAAATAATGAAATTAAAATTACCACCTCACCATAATATTAACATACATATTATAATTATAACCGGACTGGTTGGTTTCGGATCTATAAAGGCTTAATCAATGATCTTATAAGTAAAAAGACGTAGATACGTTACCTACCCAACATTCGATGTTCAAAAACGGCACAACGTCGAACTATTATATGACACGTGGAAATAGGACGGCATGTCGTAATTATCGGGAGCAAAACAGAGACAAGACGACGAAAATAGCCACATTTAGACGTACTACTTGTGGAGCGTGTATAACCTATCTACGACTTTTTACTTTTAATATCATTGGGCTTGGTAAATTTATAACTTGCTGCTTGAACCCAGATCCTTTATGTCGAGCACTTTAGGCGAAGGAGATCATGTCATGGTTTATAATACACAGACAAGATTAACTTAAAGTTAATACTATGTTTTATTTATTAAAAGTAGATAACAACGTAATGTTAATAAAATACAGAACATCGTTATAAACGAAACGAACAGAAAATCAAACCAAGGAAACGTCGGTATACCTACTGACCGTGAATTTTTTTTCTATTTTTAGCACTAGTTTGGTAGGTACAGCAATTTTTTTTTTTTTGTGTCACTCTTTGAGTTAATATAATACAAAAAATACAAATACAAAAATGTTTATTTCTTAACCATAGTTGTTTACATTTTGTTGGTGAATGGCGCCTCCTTTTAAGCAGATAATGCCTGTGTTAGAAGACGCCGCTCTCTCTTATGTAGGATGAAATGTGGTAACAAAACTACATTTTACAAAAGATAGTATGTGTGTTCGCTTGTGGGATGTGGCGGTGTAAGTGTGAGAGTGGTGTGATGTGATGTGATGGGATTGATGTGGTGTGATGTGGAAGTGACTGACAGTCATGAGTGGTGTGGTGGTCTGTGACGTGTGTGTGTGTGTGTGTGTGTGTGTGTTAGTTCATGTGTTGTAGGAGTGACTCAGTATCTGTGTATGTAAATGGCTTTATCCAGTCTGTTAGTTTTTTTTTTACATTCATGTAGTTGGCTGGGATATATGTATATTTGTTTATTTACCCTATTATACAGTTGAGCAGATCGATGTTGATATTGTATAGCCGCGAATTTCGTTTTAGTCGGTGGTACTTGTGCAATCCAGTCATTTCGCCTTTTCGACATTACTTTTGGATCATATGAAAGAGTTTTGTGTTTTTTTAGGACAGTGGATATGATATATAATTTCCTAACTGAAAGTAGATCACTAATTTCGTATAGCCTTTCAGTAGAGTATCTCATCCTTTTAAAATACATAGTTTTTATTAAGAATCGCTGTCCCCGTTCTAGATTGATAAATTTTGTTTTAGCCGCGCCTCCCCATATAGGTATGCAGTAAACTATGACAGATTGAGCAAGTGATAAATAGATTTCGTTTAGGAGATTTCTAGGGGATCCGTGGTTTCCTTTTGTATTTTTTGGAATTATATGCCTTAGAGATTTGAAAATCCAACCCAGTTTCCTAACTCTTGCAGCAACATGTTCAATATGGGAATACCAGGATAATTTTTGATCAATTATGACGCCTAAGTATTTCGTCTGCGAAACTTTGTCAATTTTAGGGCACCTACAATTTTTATCTGTTGTATTGCATGAGTGTACTTTAATGTCAAAGGCTACTTCTGGAGAATGATTAGCAATTGAGAAACATATATAGTTCGTTTTTGTTGTGTTTAGTGACAGTAAATTATCTCTGAGCCAGTTGGCAATTTGGACCATACCCATTTCGGCTTTGAGTTTTACATCTGACCAATTGTTTCCGGAAAAAACCACTGCAGTATCATCAGCATACGAAAAAATATTTGCGTTTTTTACATTTAGGTTACAGAGGTCATTTATATATGTAAGAAATAATGTAGGGCCCAACACACTCCCCTGGAGTACGCCATATAGTACGTCAGCGTCCTCACTAGTATGTGCTCCCATCCTAACTCTCTGTTTCCTGTTGGACAAATAATCTTTGAAAAATTTTAGGGGTGTTCCCCTTATTCCAATTCCCTCCAGCTTTGCTACAAGGGCTGGAACAGAAACGGTGTCAAAAGCTTTTTTAAGGTCCAGGAATATCGTTAGGCATTTCTTTCCTGCGTCCAAATGTTCAGTTACTAACGAGCTAAGAGCGTCAATTGCATCCTCAGTAGATACTCCATGCCTAAATCGAAATTGCGAAGATGATTAATTTTGAATCTGTTCAAATAGCTAACTAGTCTCGTATTTGTTAATTTTTCTATAATTTTAGATATAGCTGGTAAGACCGAAATAGGTCTGTAATTATTGACATCGTTTCTGCTCCCCCCCTTGTGAACCGGAGTAATAATAGATTTCTTCAGTAGGATTGGAAAACTACCAGAGTTGAAACAAACGTTAGTCAGATGGGTAATAATGGGGACGACTTCCTTATGACAGTACTTTAAAAATCTGGTTGAGATATTATCCCATCCAGGGGCACTGTCAGATTTCAATCCCATCAGGGTATTTTCTACTTCCTTGAGGTCAGTGTCCAAAAGCACAAAAGAATTACTTCACATGCTTGAAATGCAGGGTTGTATCGAGGGGTTATTACTATTTTGGATTTTTTGTGCTAATTCCTTTCCTATATTTACAAAGTAGTCATTAACAAAGTTAACAGATTCATTTGGAGACGGTTTAGAATTTAATAGTTCAGTGATTTGATTTTTGCATTTATTTGTGTAGGTAATTGATTTTATATTTTTCCAGAGTAGCTTTGTGTTATTTATAGAATTAGAAATAAGGTCCCGTTCATATTTCCTTTTTAATTTTTTAATGAGATTATTACAATAGTTTCTGTATCGATAGTATGTTATTTTTAAGACTGTGTTATATGGGTCGGCCCGTAAGGATTTTTGCAATTTGTTTCTATTTTTAATACAACGTAAAATACCCCGGCTGATCCACGGCTTAATTATACGTTTACTGCTTGGGTTATTTGTTGTTATGGTATTATTAATAATAAAGTCAGTCAGTTTCTGTATGAGTAATTCGGTTAGGAGATCAGGGTCGTTACAAAACATTAATTCAGATAGGTTTTTTTCCTGTAGATATTTTAGGGCTTGTTCATAGTTTAATTTAGTGGTAGATTTTTCCGGAGCATCATTATTTTTTATTTTAGAAAGTTTTAGAAAAGTAGTATAGTGGTTGGTAATTGTAGTGTGCAAAATGGCAATTGAGGCAGAAGTCTTTTTTTTATGAAGTCGTATCATGAAGTGATCCAGGCAGTTCCGTACTCTGGTAGGTAGTGTATGTCCAGAGAGTATACCATAATAATAATACATATTGTAACTATACGTCACGCCTTGTTTCAAACATAACTGGCGATACGTGGGTGATATTGTGTGTGTCGCCAGCAATAGGGGGCGAGCCAGTTGCTATCAACGGGGCACACACATAAATACATGTTTTTATTTTTTATTTGAGATGGGTTTGGGGTGGGTACATAAAACTTATCTAGCAAACATATATCTAGTATATTTTGAGACACAAATTACAGTATTAATAATAGTTTATTATCACAAAGAAAGAAAGAAAAAATAAACATACATTAGTATACACTACATTGATGCTAACTACGCTGCAGAAGTCTGTATACACATATTGTGAGCCCTGCCTCTCAAACTAGGATAACCAAACAAAGTATAACAAAGTATTTTCTCAGGTTAGCAGATTGAGTGTTGTAGTTAATAGACCACGAGTTTCTAACCCAAGATTTCACACGCACACCAAATTTAAACTCCGGGCTATTACTGAGATATTCCAGATAGAGAAACTCAATAACACTTTGCCTGACCTGGGAATCGAACCCAGAACCTCATCAGCCTCAGCAATTGCTAACACTTGACCAAGTCGAGGGGTCGGGGGGAGTAGTGGGTAATAATTTTAACTTTAAATAGTATAGCAATAGAATAAAAATAAATGTGTCGGACGTACCTCATGTATTTATTATAATGTGGTATTATTAATTTTCTATTTACATACAATCACAAACACTTTATAGGATTAAAAAAAAAATGAAACACGGGGCCAAAAAGAGCAAAAAACTATTTTTTTCAGACTCGCGCACCGATGGTGAAAAAAATACTTTGGTATGAAAAATATTTCTCCATATTCAAAGCAAATTTTTTTTTCGACCGCATAGCTCAGCTTGTATGTGAAGGATTTTAGCTGATTTTTGAAAAAAAATGTACTATACCCCAAGTCTATAATTCAAATAATTTATGTAAACAAAGAAACGTTAAGAAATGTCACTGTCAAAATGACAGGACGGTGGTGAAAAACATTTTATCATTAAATTTTTATCAAGTAATCATTAAAGCTGATTAATTCTAAGAACTGCGCAAACAAAATACCGTAGCCAAACAATGCTTTGTGTTGTGTGTCGGAGACGCGGCTATTGATCATCATAATCGGCCCTTTTAAGTACACTGCTAGACGTAGGCCTCCAAAAATCGATTTCCACTCGGTACAGTTTACAGCTGTTTTCATCCAACATGTGGCAAGATATGCTACTTAGAATATGAATCTATAAATAAGAGTTGTAATATGTGTGTTGTTGAAGATGTAAGTAGTTAAATAAAACATATATATATTTGGGGTGGTTTGGGATCTACCTCCTAGTGGTCCACCCCGGGCAACGGCACGACAGGCTTACCTGTGGTACGGCTGAACGATCCCACTTAGCGGTAATAGGCTCCGCCAGGGGCCGCCTGGCTTGCGACCACTATCCCACCGGAGTCCGGCGCCAAGCAGCTTGCTGTGCAGCCGTCGGTGTGCGGGAGCACCAGTGCCTTTGGGGGCGAAGGAGATTGTCGGTTGCACTGTGTGGAACCGGTCTTGGTGTATGAGTCGGCTAGCCGGGTAACTCATTTTGGAGCGTAGCGGGATCCGAAGCACGGTGTCAGCCGTTGGCCGACAGCAGTCAGTAGGGGGCCCAAGTAGTACGCCAGCCACGTGCCAAAGGCTGCCCCGCCAACTCGCGAAAAATCCCGGTATGCTCCACCGTGCCAGCTGGCGACTGGATGGGAGGACCCGGTGGCCTTATCCGGGTTCGGGCGTCCCCGCAGTCTCCTCGAGTTCCCCATAGGCTTGGTTGACTCTAGTATTCTACTTGGGTCACTAAGCGGTGCTTCGACAATCGACTTGTTTCTCCAACAACTCCACTCAAATGACCAAAGTAAAGAAAAATAAAGGTAAATAACGGCTGCACTTCCTCCCACTGAAAGTGCACCTCACTAATATCAGGGGGTTGCACTCCAATCTCGATCCGGTCCATCACCACCTTGAGACCGAGAAGCCGCACCTGTTTTTCCTAACGGAGACGAAGATAACGACCCCGCCGGACGTGACGTACCTCAACTACCCGGGTTACTCTCTTGAACGCAAGTTCAAGAAGCAAGCTGGGGTCTGTGTGTACGTTCGCGATGAAATTTGTTGTCGTCGTTTCCGTTGCTTTGAGAAATCGGGTTTTTCTGCCATATGGCTACTTGTAGATACTGGCGTGGAGAAATCTATCTACATCGGTGTCTACCGGTCGCACAGCGGTGACCAGGAGACAACAGCGCTCTTTAATTACCTCATGGAGTCGACTGACGTAGCCCAGCAACGGTACCCAACAGCGTAGCTCATTTTTCTGGGGGACTTCAACGCCCATCATAAAGAGTGGTTGTTCTCGTAGCAGAAAACTGACCATGCTGAGTTGGAGGCTCGCAAGTATGCTATAACGCTAGATCTAACCCAGATGGTGAATGTGGCAACGCGGGTACCGGATGTTGACGGCGATACACCCAATTGCTTAGACCTTCTGCTGGCAACTGATCCAGACAGTCATTCAGTATCAGTCTCAGCCCCGCTGGGAACGTCTGACCACTGTCTGGTGAAATCCATATCTACCTCCTCTCCTCCAGATGATAGTCCTAGAGGCACGAGGCGAGTATGGCGATACGAGTCAGCAGACTGGGATGAGACGTTTTGCGAGACTTTTTTGCATCTTATCCATGGCGGTAAGTGTGCTTTTAATAATAATAATAAATCATTTATTTCGGGTAACAAAGACCCATAACATAATAGGTTGGGGAAAAAGTTTCTTCGCATTTTTTAAGAAAATTCAAAACATTTTTTAATATAGTTTATTTACATATAACTAAAGTATGTAGGTACCATTTTGTTCGATAACTTTTTGCCATCTTGTAGGTAGGGACATGATCTCATTGCTATAGAAATTTTGGGACTTCTGGTCAAAATACCGCGACAAGTGGTTTTGGCAGTCCTCTCGTGATGTTAACCTGACACTGCCTAAAGAATTCTGAAGAGATCGAAACAGGTGGAAATCTGAAGGTGCAAGGTCAGGACTATATGGCGGATGCATTAACACCTCCCAGCCAAACTCTCTTAATTTTTGCTGAGTGGCTAAAGATGTGTGAGGTCTAGCGTTATCATGATGAAAAACCACACCCCTTCTGTTGATTAATTCCGGCCGCTTTCTCTCAACTTCTTGCTTTAATCTCATCAGTTGTTCGCAGTAGAGTTCAAAATCGATGGTCCTGCCTGGTGGTTACAGCTCATAATGAATAATGCCCTCCCAATCCCACCACACACACAGCATCACCTTGTTGCGAGTTAACCCGGGTTTCGCCACAGTCTGTGAAGCCTGACCGGCCTTTGACCACGACCTTTTTCTCACGTTCTTGTCATACGTGATCCACTTTTCATCACCAGTTATCAGCTTCTTCAAAAATGGTTCGGTTTCATTACGTCGTAATAAAGAATCACAAATGAGTACACGGTTCATTAGGTTTCTTTCAATGAGCTCGTGAGGTACCCAAATGTCGAGCTCTTTTGTGTACCCAGTTTTTTTCAAATGCGCCAAAACTGTTTTGTGGTCAATTTCCAGTTCTTCAGCTACGTCGTAACTACTGATATGCCGATCTTGCTCCACTTCTTCAAAAATGGCATCCGTTTTATCCGTAATAGGGCGACCAGAGCGACGTGCACCTTTGACATCAAAATTTCCGGATTGAAAACGCTTAAACCAAATTTGTGCTACTCTCACAGACACTACACTAGGTCCATAAACATCGCAAATTTTTTTCGCGGCTTGCGTTGCATTTTTACCTTTTTTGTAGTAAAATTTTAAAATGTATAGAATTTCTTCATTAGATTCACTCATCTTGACGGTACGAAAAACAAATGAAAATCACATATTTTCCTAATTTGAATTTGGAATTATGTTCTTTAAAATTTAAACTTTCAATGATACCAAAACCAGCCAGATACAAATAGTATAGCCAAAGAGATTTTATTACAAGTTCATACATACTATAATGCGAAAAGACTTTTTCCCCAACCTAATATATACCTTACAGACTATCATACATATTTATAAAAACATTATTGTACACGAAGGGACGGCGTCATATTGCGCTGCGTGGTGTCACGCAGCCTTCCGCGGAATCGCCGATACACGACACCCTTCGGCCAAAACTCTTCCTTAAGGACGGTGTCGATAAATTGAGTCGGAACTCGCACCAAGAACGACTTGAAATTCGTGTTGTGGCGCGACGCCAACATCTCGACCCTTAAGATCCAGTTGGTCTTCGCTCGAACATACTCCACGATCTCCTCAACCTTCGTGGTGTGATGTAGCCGAGAAACATAGAGCTGCATCGTAGGTATTGCCGGATGCAGCATATTGGGTCCTGCCAGCGGGGTCCCGTACTGTTTCCGACCTTCACGAAGCCATCCTCGTCACACGTGCCCGCAGCCGGGTCTTGCTGTTTCGAACCCCTGTCGGCATGTTCACAGCAGCTCTCCTTATCCCCCTTCTTGGCCCGAGACACAGGTTTGTGTGTGGCGACGATAGTAGCGTAGGCAGGTTTAGGGGTCAACGAACCTACACGAACCTACACCTCGACCGGCAACTAGTCAGCGACGGCGGCGGTGCAAGTTGCAACGCGTGCAATATCAGCAGCGGGTGACGCAGTGGAGCTCGCCGACTCAAAACTGCCGATGCTAGCGTTTTTTCCCGCTCCGCGACGTGTGTTCACATTGGAGGCATCAGGCGACCTATTTACCTTAACAGCGTTGCGCAACAACTCTACTTCGGCACGTAGTTCACCAATGGTTTTAGATTAGACAATTAGACACCTCCAACATCGGTCAGGCTCGCCTTCCTCGCTTTTCCTCGGGTGACCCCTCGTGCTGTGCTGACGTGGTTACGGACGTGATTCGGCAGGGGATGGAGTATTTTATTCCATTCTCCGACATCCCGCTCGGTCACAAATCCCGGCCTTGGTATAATGCAGAATGCGCCCACGCTGAGGCCCGAAAAGAGGCTGCCTACCAAGCCTGGGTCACTGTCTGCGACCGCGAAGTTAGAGCACGTAGGGTTCGCGCGAAGAAGAGAGCCTTTAATTCTGCCGCCAAGTTCCGCAAGCGGGTTTTACGTAGGGCACGTTTTGACCATGTTGGACGTATTGGGGCCAGGCTAGCTTCGCACCCTCCGGGTAGTAAACAGTTCTGGTCCTTGTCTAAAGCGGCTGAAACGAATTTCTATCGTACCACCTTACCTCCAATGGTGAAACCTGATGGATCGCTGGCTCATTCTGCAAGTGAGCACGGGTCGATCGATCAGGTTAAGCTACGTTAAGCGCGGTTGGCCCGTGGATGGGTGATCATCTTTACATACCAAGAGCCCTCCGTGCCTCGGAAACCACCTTAAGCCGTTGGGCCGGATTCATGGATTTTTCGCCGCGTTACAGGTCGCAAAAGCCCGAAAGTCTGACAACCAGTCTTACCAAGGGGTATCGTATCACACAGTAACTGAGTTGTGGAGGTCAGATAGGCAGTCGCTCCATGTAAAATACTGGTATTCAGCTGCATCCGGTTAGACTGGATGCCGACCTCAACATAGTTGGGAAAAAGCAAGGCAGATTGATTGATTGATAATGGGGGCCTGGAGTTCTAAAATACAGGCCTAGGCTTAGTTTAGATCTCCCACAAATTGCAAAATTTTGTCCAAACACCTGTCAACTTAACATGTCTTGTATTGTTATTTGTGGAGATAAATAAACATAACTTTATTATTCCTATTATTTTTGACATATCTCGGGACCCTGGAGTCCCGGCCTTTGGAAGGCGTACGAGGGGCCGAAGCCAACTCGCAGAGGCCCCTGAGACAATTTTAAATGATGATGAGGCACCAACCGACGATTATCCCTATATGCACTATGCAAGTGCACCCAAGGACAACCCGCGGTTGGTGCAGGACTATTGCAGAACGTGGAAACAAAACATATTGGGCTATGGGTTTGGGTAGCAAAAGTGTATTGGGTATAGTGATAGTGACGTAGCGACAAGGGAGCAACACTTCCTGAGGTGCTTGAGGAGTGGAGAGGTATTTCACGGCTATCAGGACAATCCCGGAAGTACGGTCAAGATCCCTACCAGCACCTTACTGGAATACTTTCTTCCTCCGAGCACGTTTGCTCTTGCGAATCTCCACTCAATCCGGCCAATAAAGGCAAGAAAGAGGTGGGAGCTCTGTTCCTCGTCAGTGTTCACTCCAGCCGGCCAATAAAGGCAAGCCAGAGATGAGGACAAGATTTCTCCCGGGAGATAGGGTCTATGGGGTCGCTAGTGCCCAACAGCTCGCCACATGCTGCCCTGCGGGTTTCTGTATCTCTCTTGGTCTGGCTCCTCATCCTGGACCCGTTCCGGCAAACTCTACCGGCACAGACCTAAAGTTTGGAGCACGCAAGCCCCACCACGACGTCAACGTAGAGATACAGCGGTGGCTTATTATTATTATTTATTTAAATCGAACACATGATTCATATTGTTGTTAGTAACACTTATAAACTATGTTAGTAACATTCACATTAAAATAATATATTTATATTTCTTTTATAAATAAAAACTAAGAATTTTTTTATGCATTTGTGACTAAAGCAATAAAATCCTTCATTCAATTGTTCATTTAATCACAATAATTAACACTATGTGTGCCGTAACATACGTAGTGTAAAGTTAAAACGAAATTAAAATTTTCGTTTTGAGGTCTAGCTAGCGATAGTACAGGCCACGGCAATACCCGGATGTTCCCAGTGCCAACTACTCTCTGGTTCTCCGAGCTGTGTGCAAACGCGCATTGTCATGTATCAGCGTGAAATTGAGCCAAGACTTTGTGCAAATGGGTGAACATAAGGCTCGAGGACATCTTTAACGTAACTTTCAGCGTTCATATTGCCATCTACAAAAAAAAAGCTCAGTTCGTCTCTTCTTCATAATACCCGCCCATACTATCACTGTGGAGCCACTGTAAGAGTGCACTTCCTGGACGCATCTCAGCCATTCAGCATTTCTGACGACGATACACTCATACCCTTCTCGTATCAGGCCTAAATCCAAACCGGGACTCATCGCAAAATAAAATTTCATCCCATTGCTTCTGGGTACTGATGGAAATGGAAAAATTTCGGAAGGAAAAGAAAAAAAAAAAATATTTTTCCAATATTTCTCAAATATTTTTCCAATACTTTTCCGATATTTTTCCAAATCAAAAAGCTGACTGTGATTAAAGATTAGAAAAAAATAAGACTATTAATGTGTACTCTGACATCAAGCAATGCACTGACAATCAATGAATGACATCAAGCAATGAATAGACTGCTTGAATATCTACGAGACTTTTTGCTGCAGTTATTATTCTAAGGTCTTTTGCCTGCTTTGCATGTGTGTCATTACTTTAGGTCTTTTTTTTTTGTAACGTGCGTTTTGTTTGTGCAGAATAAACAGTTTTTCTTTCTTTTCTTTTTTTTTCTTTACTCAAAAATTATAAATATCTAATCTTTAATTTTTTATTTTTTTTTGCCATAATGTTCTCTTATTGGAAATTATATACATAAATAAGAAAGAAATTACAATGTGCACTATAAGTATGTACACAAGTAGTTCTTTTTGGCCGGGTAGACGTGATCCGACGACGATGCGCAGAATGCACAATTGGGAAAATACCATGTGCAGATGGCGCAAGATGGCGGTTGCGCTCATTTCAACCCGCGGAGCAAATTGCGTCATTGGAATCAGTTTCTTTTTGACAGTTCAAAAACATTATTTACGTTGTCGAGCAGATAATATTTCGAACATGCGATGCAATGGATTAGCAATTCGCTTCAAAATGATTCAGATTTGATTGATAGGTTGTAACGCAATTAGGGTGCTGGCCAAAAATATTGGGGACTAATTGGACTACTGTACTTAATCACGTCCAGGCGGAGCATTATACTGAACTGTTCCTTGGTCCACATTCACATGTTTTCCTTTATAACCGTCTACAAGTTTTAAAAGATAGTAAGTTTCTCATGTACGGTAGATTGCAATTCTTCTAACATTAAAAAGCAAAAATCATTTTCTTTTGTCAATATTTTCTTGTTTCTTGGCACAAAAATCAGGGCATAATTAATCATACCTCTAAAATGAAAGTGTATGAATTTCATACTCTTTCATTTTAGAGGCATGATTAATTTTGCTTGTATTGCGCTGTTCTTCTACAGCTGACTTAATTTTGGCGGGTTCTTTTCCTGGGTTTGGTTGATTTTCGGGTTTGTATAACTAGATCGGTTTTTCTCTGAAACTTGTTGGTGATATAAAACCCACCAACTGAAGATTTATTGTTTGTGTAGATGCAGTAGAGAATATTGATCATGATACTTTTCGCCAGTGATGATTCGGATTCTTTAACAGAATAGATGTGTTAATGCAATAAAACCCTTTGAATGTAAATAAAACCCTTTAAACTCTGTGTTATTTTACTTCCTGAAGTCAAAATTTTACAGTAAACAATAAAAAAACACATATCACAATCACTCCACTTCTAGTTCTCCACAATTCAATCAAACGCTTTGCAAAATAATAATAGATCGCTTAGATTAAGAGGATTGCGATTAAAATAAAACGTCCACCGACCACGAGTTCACTGCTCGTTTTACAAGATGGCCGCCTCACTAGTTCTCGATGTTCGTTTTTGAGGTTGAAATTTGTACAACAAGTCAATTAAGTCTAGAAAAGCGGAGGCGCCGACCATGTTCAGGTAGGCGTGGATTATCGGGTAGAAAGGTAGTATTTAAAAAAATAACACCTATCACAATCACTCCACATCTAGTTCTCCACAATTCAATCAAACACTTCGCAAAGTAATTATAGATCGCTTAGATTAAGAGGGATGCGATTAAAATAAAACGACCACCGACCACGAGTTCACCGCTCGTTTTACAAGATGGCTGCCTCACTAGTTCTCGATGTTCGTTTTTGAGGTTGACATTTGTATGTACAACAAGTCTATTAAGTCTAGAAAAGCGGAGGCGCCGACCATGTTCAGGTAGGCGTGGATTATCGGGTAGAAAGGCAGTATTTAAAAAAATAACACCTATCACAATCACTCCACTTCTAATTCTCGATAATTCAATCAAACCAGTACAACCAGTGCCCAAAAAAGGCGACCGTGCAGACCCTGCCCATTACCGTCCGATCGCCATTACCTCCATTCTGTGCAAAGTTTTGGAAAGGGTACTGAACAATAAGTTGCTGAACTACCTTGAAGACAATGATCTCCTCAGTGACCGTCAATATGGCTTTCGCCGGGGACGGTCAACTGGCGATCTTCTTGTGTATGTCACGCACTGCTTTGGCGAAGCCATCGAGAAACACGGCGAAGCACTGGCTGTATCGCTTGACATCTCGAAGGCCTTTGACAGGGTCTGGCACGCTGCTCTGCTCAGCAAGCTTCCTGCTTATGGCATCCCAGCTGATTTTTGTAGCTGGATATCAGATTTCCTTAGTGAACGGTCGATTAGAGTAGTTGTTGATGGCTGCTCTTCTGACCTTATGGCTATTGATGCCGGAGTTCCTCAGGAGTCTGTTCTCTTTGCAACTCTTTTCCTGCTCCACATCAATGACCTGCTTCGGCCTGGTATTGTTGGGTACGCAGATGACAGTACAGTTTCAGAGAGATACTTGTCCAGCGCAAAAACCAGCGGGGCTGAAGTTCGTTCCTTGAGAGAGGCCATGGTAGAGCGGACAGATTTGACCTTAAGCTTTGTCTCCCAGTGGGGTGATGATAATCTGGTCTCTTTTAACGCCACCAAAACGCAGGCGTGTCTTTTTACCGCTAAAAAGAGTCGTTTTTGCCCAAACTCCTACTTTTCGGGGTACATCTGTTCCTGTAACTGATCGACTTGAGCTCCTAGGCATGGAGTTGACATCTGGTCTCAATTTCGGCGCCACCATCGAGTACAAGGCCCAAACTGCGGCCAAGAAACTGGGCATCCTAAATAGGGTGAAGCGATACTTTACGCCTGGACAGCTTTTAACCCTTTACAAAGCGCAAGTCCGATCCTGCATGGAGTATTGCAGTCACCTTTGGGATGGATCAGCTAAGTACCAACTAGCCGCGCTTGACTCGGTGGAACGCAGAGCTAAGAGGCTCATTGGCGACGTAAAACTGGTGGATGCCAAGCTTCATTGCTTGGCTCATCGCCGCAAGGTTGCCTGCTTGTCGGTCTTCTACAGATTGCACTTCGGAGAGTGTGCCCGAGAACTCCACGACCTCATTCCACCGGCCCCTTCTACCACCGGACATCTAGACGCACTGCCAGTTACCATCCCTACCTGGTTGCTATTCCACCAATTCGCACTAAGCGCTTCCAAATGTCTTTTATAATGCGCACAGCAAAAGAGTGGAACTCACTACCTGCGTCTGTGTTTCCGAACGTAGACTAGAGTCAAGAGCAAAAAAAAAAAAAAAAAAAAAAAACACTACACAAAATAATAATAGATCGCTTAGATTAAGAGGGATGCGATTAAAATATAACGTCCACCGACCACATGGTTGCGTGCGCACCTTACCAAAAATCCGAAGTTACCTACCTGCTCATTTTACAAGATGGCCGCCTTACCAGAGTGCTCGGTGTTCGTTTTTGACGTTGCCATGTGTACAACATGACAATTGTTAGTCTAGAAAAGTGGAGGCGCCGACATATTATTTACTTCATGTAAATAAAACAACAAACTAAAAATGATAACAACACCACGACAATTATGCTGTACCTACTGTATAGGAAAATAAACATAAAATGGCAATTTTAGTTTAGTATTGCCAATCCAACCAACAATTTCCTAACCTTTTAGAACGAAGTAGTAAAAATTTTCATTGAACATATTTTTTTATTTGGCCTTAATTAGATAATATGATAGCATAAAAGAACATAGATAATTAATTGAATTTATTTTGTATAAATGTCTCTTTTAGACGTTCAAATAAGAATTCGCCATTGTTCTTTTCGAGTTAATCAAGCCACGTAGTAGTATCCTCCCCTGCAAAATTTACTGCCCATTTTCACCCCGTAAGTATTCTTTATTTTTAGTCTTATGTATAAATAGTGAGTTTAGAAGCGCGTTAAAATTTTGACACACCCAATTCCCCTTTACCCCCTAAAGGGGAATTCGGTGTGTCAAAATGGGTAGTTTAGAAAAACGAAAATTAAAAGTTCATAATTAACATAAATATGTATTCGTGCCAAGTTCAAGTTTATTAACTCAAGGAATAAGATTTTTCATACAAACAAACCCCCCTATAAGAAACAATCCCCTTTTCACCCCCTATAAGATAGAATTTCCAATAACCCCTTCTTAGTGCTCCCCTAAATTATAAAAGGAAGCCGTGTGCAAAATTTCACGTTCCTATACCCAGTAGTTTCGGCCGTGCGTTGATTTGTCAGTCGGTCAGTCATTTTATTCAATCAATCAGTCAGTCATTCATTCACTCAGTCAGTAAATATGTTCAGTATAAATAAAACCCTTTAATTCATATGTTATTTTAATTCCTGTAGTCAACATTTTACAGTAAACAATATTTTTCCATTATTTTTCCATATTGTTATTTTTCGGAAAAATAAACGGCAAAATTTCCAAGTTTTGAAAAATTTCCGAAAATTACCCATCACTACTCCTGGGTCCATGTCAAGTGTTCCCTACACCATTCGTTTCGACAGGCGCGATTCCCATGGCGTATAGGTGGGCACCTAATTGGGCGTCGTTCTTGTAGGCCGTGTTCATGCGGCTTATTTCTCACGGTTTAGTGGCTAACAACAACACCGCTTGAGAATTGTAGCTTTAAACCTATCTCCCGGGCGGTTAAGTTGTATGTATCAGTCCTGTTGAGCAGTCGTACTCCTTCCACGTCGTGGGTGCTGCCCAGCAGGATCCCCTGTATTAACGTAACGCTGCCAAAGACGAAAAATCAAGCTCCTATTGACACCAAAATAGCTAGATTTCTTCCCGCTTGTAGCATTCCTACAGCTCTCTGCATTTCATCAGCAGTCAAATGGCGTCGCTCCATGACATAAAAAAATGTCTCACCACTCAATTTTTTCAAAAACTGTATATCTCAAAATGATAAAAGCGAGATAAATACCAAATTTATCATGCAATGCAAACACAAAATCGGGAAAAAAAAATTAGCTTTTATTTTAATGACAACAAAACAATCGAAATGTTTCTATTTTTAGAATCAGCCAGTATAAGTTTGCGAGGACAAAAAGATTGTATACAAATCTACTTTGTTAAAAAAAAAATTTTAACAGTCTAATATAATGAATGCGTATCTTTTTGTGAACTCGCTCACCTTGCTCGGCTCGCGCATGATGATTGGTCACAGTTCTAACTTAATCTAACCCAAGGTCGAGGTCTAGCTTATGGAACTGCCAAACCATCATTTTAAAACAGCTTTACTCAAATGGATTATTGGCAATTCGTTTTATTCTGTGAACTAACTTCTGCTCGCGACTTCGTCCGCATGACATTTCTTATTCCCACAACCCAGCGCGTCGCATCGCATCGCCCGCCTCGCCTGTGTTAAAACTACGTTTACCGCTGTTTTTCTTTTTCAAAGGGTCATAGCGTGATGTTAAATAGCCTTTAACCTCTCTCAAGAGTTGGTCTATTAAATTTAAAAAGAATTTTTCAAATCCAACTAGTAGTTCCAGAGATTACCTCTTAATAACATGTATAATAACTTCCTTTCTATAATTTATTATTATTTTCAAATAAGGTCATGATTAATAAATATTTCCCAAGACCAATTAATGAGATAAACAAATTATATTTTAGGTATGTTGTTTTTATTTTCTTGAAGGTGACAGTTCTAATCTCTTTACTTTGGGCATGACAAATTATATGCTCACAGACAGAGATAACGCTTGAAGACATGCTTGTTATCTTTATTAGACTATTTAATAACTTTTGTTAGAACATCTTTATTATACTTGGGGAAGTAATCATTCCATAAATTGTAGCTTATTTTGTGAATTTATGTAAACAAAACTTGTACCTAATGCTGAATTTCTAATTAGAATGATTTATGTTTATTCAAAAACTTTCAAACTCTAGGTACTTATGTACAATAATTTAATCTGCCTAGCCATTTCCCAACTATGTTGGGGTCAGCTTCCAGTTTAACTGGATGCAGCAAAATACCAGTATTATACAATGAGCGACTTCCTATCAGAACTCCACAACCCACTTACTGGGTAACACGATACTCCTTTGTAAGACTAGTTATCAGACTTTCAGGCTTCTGACGACCCTTAACCCTTTTTTGCTCGGCTCTTAAGGGTCCTAGGGTGATGCTAATTAACCTATAACCTTCCTTTTAGCTGGGTTATCAAACGCAAAAAGAATTTTTCAAATCAGGTTAGCGCATTCAAACATACAAAACAAAAAATTGTAGACGCAGTTCGAGTCCGCGCCGTTTATTTTCGTGAAAACAGAGTAAAGTTTAACTACGGTTTCCGATACTGCCGTAGCCATTGTATTTGCTCGACACTAGACTTAGTAGGCTCATTACATTCCCTATAAAGTAACTTTCACCGATTATCATATTTTTCAGTTCTAAGCAGATTTACGGTCAATATGAGATGACATCTTGAAACTATTTTGCTACTTGTTGCAGATTTTCTTACGATTTCTGACACTGCCGTAGCTATTGGCAGGCCAGATGGCGTGGTTGGTTAAGATACCACCTATCATGCCGAAGGTCGTGGGTTCGATTCCCATTCAGGACAAACATTTGTGTGCATGAAAATATCTGTTTATCCTGAGTCTGGGTATTTTTATCTATATAGGTACGTATTTACAAAAAAAAGTAGTGTATGTAGTATATCAGTTATCTGGTTTACATAATACACGCTCTGCTTAATTTTGGATCTGATGACCATGTGTGAAAAGTCCCAGGATATTATTATTATCTCCTTTATTTATTTTTTAAACTTATTTTATTACATTTTTAAATATTTTTATAAAAAACATAAAAAGCATTTAAAAATATAAAAAATAGTGATCTGCCGGTAGCGCGAGCAGGGTCCAAGCTACCGGTGGTTAGGGCCCCAGAGACAGGAACCTCCTCACAATACGCACCGTATCAAGGAGGACTGCCTTCTGAATCAGGCCCTTCACTTCTTTCTTCGAGGTAACGACTATTGGCACAATGATTGCCGAGTGCACATTCCACATAGTGATAATCTCGTGGGCTAAGTCGAGATACTTCAATTGTTTCTCCTTCTCAGCCTTCACGAAGTTCTCGTCATGCGGGATAGTGACTTCGATTATCATTGTGCAGCGCACTGATCGATCTATTACCACTATATCAGGCTTATTGGCTACAATAATCCTGTCATGTCATCATGGTCATTCATAGGTTATTGTCAGGCACATGCCTGTAATAAGTTGCTGATGGATAATCCGGGCCACAAGTGGTGTTATCGCACAGACCGAACCTTCACTTTCCCGAAAGACGTCACCGAAGCGTGGCCAGGCCACGGACGTTAAGAAAACTACGTCGAGGCTATGAAGAGTCCGGAAAAAGCGTCCGTGAAGCTCCTTGCTTTGCCATACTTCCTTGCGGTCGTTGGTACTAAGCACTAAGGGGTGAGTCCCTTGTCTACTGCAACCACATTTTGGTGCATAACCACGTCAGCCTTGAGAAAATATTATCTAAGACTGCACCCTCGCGGATGTGGATCATAGCTTGGCTCATCGCCGCAAGGTTGCCTGCTTGTCGGTCTTCTACAGATTGTACTTCGGAGAGTGTGCCCGAGAACTCCACGACCTCATTCCACCGGCCCCCTTCTACCACCGGACATCTAGACGCACTGCCAGTTACCATCCCTACCTGGTTGCTATTCCACCAATTCGCACTAAGCGCTTCCAAATGTCTTTTATAATGCGCACAGCAAAAGAGTGGAACTCACTACCTGCGTCTGTGTTTCCGAACGTATACAACCCTAATCTCTTCAAAGTGAGAGTGAACAGGCTTCTTCTGGGTAAGCTCACTCCATCGTCGACTTTGTCTCTGTCACCTATGACCTAGACTAGAGTCAAGAGCAAACCCATCACAAATAAAAAAAAAAAAAAAAAAAAAGTGTGGAGGGTCTTAGCATTTAAAAAACCTCGACCCCCGCCTCATAACAGACGAACGTGGGTGATGCATCCGGTTTGCGGTCAGCAGTGACCGGACTCTCCTATCCAGGGCGTCTAGTTTTGTCTGGGTCCGCTTGAGTATGCCAAAGGAGTACATCAGGACCGGCATGACCCAACCGTTAAAGGCACGTACCTTGTTGCCGCCTGACAAAGATACTTAATAGTTCTTTATCAGGTGACAACCTGACAAAGAACTATTAAGTATCTTTTTCAGGCGACCGAACAAGCGCTCCTACAATGATTGTTTCATGTCAGGCCCGTTATTGCCTAACCCCTCTGACATACCCAGGTATTTGTAGGTATCAGTTGCGGAGTGTGATCTCAGGTTTATGGAATCTGAGAGTTGTGGTCCCTCAGATTCCACAATCCCGCCCCGCCTTACATGCATGACTGCACATTTATCTATACCAAATTCCATTCTGATGGAATCACTAAAAGTTTATTATTATTATAAATTTTTTGACATTTTTGCGGGGTTCCGGACCTTTGGAAGGCGTACGAGGAGCCGAAGCCAACTCGCAGAGGCCCCTTAGATGATTTTATATGATGAGGACGCACCAACCGACGATTATCCCTATATACACTATGCAAGTGCACCCAGGGACAACCCCCGGTTGGTACAGGACTATTGTTGTACGTGGAAACAAAACATATTGGACTATGGTTCTGGGTGGCTAAAGTGGATTGGGTAACTTGAACTATGGAAGAACTATGTCCCCTGCCTGACCAATGTTATATATACGTATTATACACGGATAAAATGGCAGGGGGTGACTTGCACACTCAATAATGGGCCCACACTCACATAGTGACGTAGCGACAAGGGGGCAACACTTCCTGAGGTGCTTGAGGAGTGGAGAGGTATCCCACGGCTATCAGGACAATCCTGGAAGTACTGTTAAGATCCCTACCAGCACCTTACTGGAATACTTTCTTCCTCCAAGCACGTTTCTTCTTGCGAATCTCCACTCAAGCCGGCCAATAAAGGCAAGAAAAAGGTGGGAGCTCTGTTCTTCGTCAGTGTTCACTCCAGCCGGCCAATAAAGCAAGCAAGAGATGAGGACAAGATTTCTCCCGGGATATAGGGTCTGTGGGGTCACTACTGCCCAACAGCTAGCTACATGCTGCCCTGCGGGTTTCTGTATCTCTCTTGGTCTAGCTCCTCATCTAGGCCCGTTCCCGTAAAGTAAACTGTACCGGCACAGACCTAAAGTTCGGAGCACGCAAGCCCCACCACGACGTCAACGTAGAGATACAGCGGTGGGGATATTATTATTATTAATATTATCCTGCAGAACATCTAACATAACAGTACAGCAGCTATCAAAATGTCCACCACTGGACTATCCTTCCCTATCGAATGAGGAGTATACGTGGACTCTTCTTGAATTCTTCTTGGATTTTCGTTTTGACCAAATTCACACTTTCGAGAAAGTCGCATGGAGGACCACAACGCTTTTTCGTTACGTGACGATTTCTACCAGTTAACTCCTACCGCAAGCCGCGTTCTTTTAAAGAACTTCTTTGCAAAAGGAGAAGAATTTAATACTGTGTCTATTTATCGGAATCAGTTAGATCAAAGTAACATTTATTGGCTGTATATTTTGGATATTTTCCTCTAGTAACGCGAGAAGTGTTCGGGCGATAATAGTAATAAATACGTACTTTTTAGGCTAATGGCATTCCTTTTGATGTAAGCTTCTTCGATTAGGGTTTTATCATTTCTGAGAAGATTTACGGCCGACATGAGACGACATTCTGACTTTATTTTACTATTGTCAAATTCATATTAACATTTAATCCTATTTTGGCCAATAGTTCTGTTGTTTCCTTTTAGTTTCTTGTAGTGCTTCGTCAATTCTTGACAAAGACACCGGAATGACTGATCTAGCTAAACACGTTTGTGCTCTCTATGAATTGATATTTCGACACATAGTGAAAAGAAGAGGGTCACGCGCATGCGTGTGCACTCGCAGTGTAACGTCATAGGCAAATTATATCCTGGCTTAGAAATGAAAAATATGACCTATCTTTAGAATGCTACAACCATTACTCTAGCAATAAAAGTCTCGTAGTTTTTCGCGGTTGAAATCTTACATGTATTTGTCGGTTACAAATATTGAACTTACCACCAGTACACCGAGTGAAAAGACGTTTTCACGTCAAAAAACTAACTTTTCAGCTTTATCATTGGTATTGATGAGTATCTAAACTTTGAAGATTGACACTGCCATTTTACTAATATAATTTGATAATTCTCGACATTCTGAATATAATAACTATGATATAAGTACCTACATTATTAGCTTCACTTATTTAAATAATGTAATCGGTAACTTTGCATGCTTTGCAAAATGATGGTTGCGTTGTCTACGTTAAATCTTCCATTAAAGCTGACGTTAATGAACCACATTTCGTTGACGGCAACTGTCTCATCTGTCGCATAGAAGACGTTGCAATAGTGGCTATTTATCGCCCACCTTCTTTTAAAAACTTAAATAACTTTATTGACAGCCTTGATAACGCGCTCAAAATAACAACTCCTTCCGTGATCTTGATCGGTGATATCAACATCGACATTAAGGTTGACAATACTGACAATCACTCGGATGAGTATCTAACTTGTGCTGCTTCAAATGGACTACTCCCTGCTCATTTGTTCCCGACACGGCTCACAAACTGTTTGGATCATATTTAACTAAAAACCAACAAATCCGCTACTACTTTTGTTTTAGAATCGTCCATAACTGATCACAAACCGCTGCTATTGTTTCTACAAACTAGGAGTGCTATCTTAGACGTTACGCGTACTAGGACAACAATAGACTACGAATCCGCTTTAGAAAATATTAAAAGCCGTGACTGGTCTCCAGTATTGTCAATGTTGGATCCTAATGAAGCTGCAGATGCTTTAATAGAAAATCTCTCCTCTATTGTAATGAAACACACACGGGAACACACACTTTCAAGAAGAGAACGTAATTTGAAGCCCTGGATTACGCCGGGGCTACTCCGCTGTATACGTCACCGTGATCGCATGCACACTAAACTCAAAAAGTCAGATGATGACCAAATATTGAAAATTACGTATACCCGCTATCGCAATTTCTGTAATTCCTTGCTGAGAAAACTTAAACGCTCTTACGAAAAAGAACAGTTTAGGAATGCAAAAAATAATGTTAAAGCTACCTGGAATGTCATTAAGAGTGTCTCAGATCTTCAAACTCGTTGTCCTCCCTCTTTTGACCTGTTGCAAATTTCTAATAATCCAATATCCTCAATTAATCACGTCAATAACTTTTTTGCTAATGTTGGCAGCAGCTTGGCGTCCAAATTTAAATCACCCTCAATGGAGCCCAACCTTGTGACAAATTCCAGTCCGTGTGGCTCAATGGCTCTCCTTGAGGTAACCGAAGATGATATTGATTCCATTATTTTGGGACTCAGGGCTGATTGTGCTACTGGCGTAGACTGTATACCTTCCAAAATAATAAAAGCCGCGAGGTGCGTATTAGTTCCGATTATTACGCATGTCTGTAATGTGTCTATAAGAGCTGGTGTCTTTCCGACGGCATTAAAAAAAGCAGTAGTTCACCCCATTCACAAGTCTGGGCGCAGAGATGATGTAAATAATTACCGTCCAATTTCAATTTTAACATCAATGTCAAAGATCTTAGAACGCGTACTGAATAGGAATCTCACCAGTTTTCTTAAAGCAAACAGCATTTTAGCCAATAACCAATACGGTTTCAGACATGGTGTAAGTACCGAGGACGCAGTAATGGCTCTATCTAATCACGTAGCTAGGACGTTAGACAGAAAACACAAGTGCCTGGGAATTTTCCTTGATCTGTCAAAAGCATTTGACACCGTTTCTGCCCCAGCCTTATTGAAAAAAATGGAAAGGATTGGAATACGAGGACACCCTTTGAAAGTCTTCGCAGACTACCTCAGTGATCGTACCCAAAAAGTGAAAATCGGCCATTACGAAAGTGACGAGCTTCCTATTAAATATGGCGTACCTCAAGGCAGCATCCTGGGGCCTACTCTCTTTCTCATTTATATAAATGACCTTTGCAAACTTTCGCTCATAAATTGTCAAATATTTACTTATGCCGATGATACTGCCCTTGTAATAGATGGCCCCGATTGGCCTGAGACATACCAAAATGCTGAAGCTGCACTTTCCTACGTGATGAAATTTTTGGCCAATAATTTGCTCACTTTAAATGTCGATAAAACGGTATACGTTCCTTTTGCAATTAGGTCAAATCTGTGCCCGGCAAACTCCCTTACCCTTAAAGCACACACTTGTGTTTCGTCAACGCAGTGTAGCTGCCTCTTCCTCACAAAATCTTCTTCTGTAAGATATCTGGGAGTACTCATTGATCAACATCTCAACTGGCACCCACAAATAGACAAAGTTACGTCTCGAATCCGTAAGTTGATCTATATATTTAAGAAGCTACGAAGCTCTGCTGATCATGATACGCTCAGATTAGTTTATTTTGCCCTTTGTCGATCGGTCCTAATGTACTGCTTGCCCGTGTGGGGTGGTGCCACCCAAAATGTTTTTATTCGTCTTGAGAGAGCCCAGAGAGCTGTCCTGAAGGTTATGCTCTTTCGTCCGCGAAGGTATCCCACTGTGCAGCTCTATGCTGATTGCAGGGTACTCACTGTTAGGCAACTTTATGTGCTCCTGTCGACGCTACGTAAACACTCTGTGCGTCCCCCTGAGGAACCGTCCGGTAGACTTAAGCACAATGTTTTTCCTCTGGAACGCCATAGGACTGCCTTTGCCAAACGCCAATTCTATGTTTCTAGCATAAAAATGTATAACATCCTAAATAAAAAGTTAAAAATTTATTCTTACTCAACATTTCGTTGTAAAACCTTACTTAAAGATTATCTCCAAACATTAAACTATGATAGTACGGAGGATCTACTACTGGGTAATTTACAGTGATACCTAATTATAAATCTTTACGTGCACACCCACACACTGCACCTACACACACACACCCACACCCACACACACACACACACACACACACACACACACACACACACACACACACACAAACCCTACATATACACTACACGTTCACCTACAGTACACTTACAAACTACACACACGCTTCATCATACACGCATAACCATGTATCATTTCTCTTTTTTATTTTATTATTTTATTATTTTATCTTTATCTTTATATAAATAATAATTCTGTTTTCTACCATTAATTGTTAAAACTATTCCAAACTACTGAAAATGGCTCTAAGTTGCTACGGAGAATCACTGACTCCTAAGTCACAGGAACTTACACCTAGTTTAGGAGTCAGAGTATTTAATAACTGACCCTTGTAATTAAGCCTTTTATGTGTTACTTTTGTTGTATATTGTTAAGAGCTTTAGGTGAAATAAAGAATTTATTTATTTATTTATTATTTATTCTGCTCCAAATAAATCTCTGTAGGTATACCTGTAAAAACTACATGAAAATCGGTTCAGTAGTTCCAGAGATGTGCGCAAACACAAACAGATAGACAGAAAAGAATAAAAAAAATTGCTGGTTTATATTCTATTACTCTTACCCTTTTTTAGTTGCCTCCTTTCTAATTTAATTACTTTTCTTCGATGTACAAACTCACCGGATTCTACTGTTTTTTGTATGTATAGATATTTGGTATTGACTCTTTAATGGCTTTTCCTTGATACTATATTGTTACAATTTATTTTTTAAAAAAAAAACTTCCTCTCCTTGTTTTATTATTTCAGATGCAATATATATTGTATCTGGAATAATAAAACAAGGAGAGGAAGGTATAAATATTGTAGAGCCTATGTTACTTCCACATTTAAGACAAATCCAACGACACATCATATGTTAAAATCCATCAAGCCGTTCAGGGTCCAGGAGGTCACAATGGAACGGACATACATACATACAAAAAACATTAACCTCCTTCTGGGTCAGCCAGTAAAAAAAAAAGTGTGCATTATTAGAAGCACTATAAGTGTTCAAAGTTCAATAAAAAAGCGTCCATCATTAGAAGGTCAAAAGTATTTAGAAAATTTTAACATATATATTTCCCTGGATATTGAGTAGGTATGTTAAGCCTAATCAATCTGCCTAGGCTTCTCCCAACTACGTTGGGGTCGGCTTCCAGTGTAACCGGATGAAGCTGAATACCAGTATTTCCACGCATATCTATGAGTATTTCACATGGAGCGACTGCGTATCTGACCTCCACAGTTACTGGGTAATAAGATACCCCTTGGTAAGACTGGTTGTCAGACTTTCGGGCTTCTGACAACCCGTAACGACTGTCAAAGATCCACGAACAACAGCCGGGACCAACGGCTTAACGTGCTTGCCGTGGCACGGAGGTGTCTCGGTATGAAAAGATGGTCAACCATCCACAGACCAACCCCGGCAAGCGTAGCTTAACCTGATGGATCGACTCGTGCGGCTGTTATTACTTAGCCACGAGCTCCTCAATAGGTAGGCACCTAATAATATACATTTATCAAGCCCTTCAGGAACCACTAGCGTGACGGCTCCTCACAAGTACCTAATTACTTAATTAAGTAATTTGTGGAATGATACCTTGAGATACGTAATAGTTTATTATTTTATTGATGTTTATTACAGCACATTGTCGTTGATCTATGTTTATGTCATTCATGCGTCAGCCAGTTCTTAGAGGGCGTAAAGTGGTATTTATTAAATTGTATATTCTTGATATAAGAAAAAGTGAGGCTAGATTCCAAAATCCAAACGTGTGTGCTGTAAAATGAGCTTAGGCTTTTCTGAATTAGTCAACAAAATAACAGAACCTTTCCGAGGTCGGGTGCTTTAACTTTCTAGCTCACTTTGGTCGCTCTTGCATTCTGAATTCAATAAATTCTTCAGCTTTTCTACATGAATCGACAAATTAACTTAGGGCGTAGTGATTTAAAATGAAAGGGGAACGCCAAAAATGCTTGAAATTGACAGAAACTACTAATAGTCCTTAATTCAATTTAGAATAAAATATGTGTAATGAAACCATATTTAACTGTCACCCATGTTGGCAACGATGCAACCGCGCTACCTCACACTCTACTCCTCCTTCACCAAGTCCGGGCCAGGTACCCCGTCAGGCAAATAGTTTGAACATGAAGAAGTTTCTCAAATGAGATCTATCGAACCTAATTATGGTTTTTAATGATGATTAAAACATTTCAATGCTTTTTTGTTGTTTAATTGTTGCATATTATTCCTTGACCTTGACTTAACCTATATTTCAGAAAAATTGTTTGGAACTGGCTTCCACCTAGTTTTTTTGATGATTATTGAATTTGTAATGGGTTCCCTACGATTTGTAGTGCAATTTGGCTTATATTTAAATGTTTGTTTGTTTTTTAATTATTAATTTCAAGCATTTTTTCGTGTGGCTGATGGGCATGCCCCTTTAGAGTTAACAACTCACCCCGAGTATGTTAAAAGGGAACCCCTGATATAAGTAATTGAACATAAAACAAGGTATATTCAATGTCCGAGATCTATTTCGAAACATGGGCAGAAATGTCTAGAGAGAAACAGTCTTGGCTTGGAACACGTTGATTTTACGCAAAAAAAAAAAATAAACAAGTCTAAAGCCAGCCGGAAATGTGATAAAGCTTGTGGGAATTTCAAGGAGATTATTTTTATCGACTTCGTTCCCAAACGGCAGGAGAACGGTGGGAATTCTATCCGAGATAGTCTAGAAGACTACGGGTCTGGCGAGGCCTTCCGCCAACCGGAATCTTCCGCCGGCATCTGCAGCGTGGCACACCCTCTACGGTCTTTGGCACACAGAGCTGAGCCATGAGAGTACTGTGCTACTTGCATTGTAATATCACATTATATGATTTTGTTTACGTGATCTTATTTAAACTCCACCACGTAAACCTTTTCCGGTACAGATTCTTAATATAAAGACGGACTTCTGACCTAGGGCGCAACCCCTCATACAAATAGAGAGGCTCACTCATATAAATCAACATCGCTAAAAATGTGAAAAAAAAACAGCAGATGTTTTTATTATTTTAATGATAGGTATGATACATTACAATATTGTTAGTTAAAACTTAAAGCCAGTTAAAATAATATAATTTTTATATTAAAGCAAAAGAACGGAGACAACAAAATAAAACTAAAAATAGTCTGATAATAATTACAATAATAAATAATAATCTAAGAGGTAAAGTTAATTTATACTTACCCTACATTTAGAGTCACATAACTATAAAATTAAATTTATGTAAGTCGTCAACGTCTAGGTTCTATCCGTATCTGCAAGTTGTCTTTATCCTTCATCATGAGACCAAACGTGAGTTGCAGTGGGGAGGAGTATTCAGAGTCGTTGTTTGGTGCAGTAGCCGGCAGGATCTTGTAACTTCGCAGCACAGATGACACCATCGTCTTCATTGACATCATAGCGAACTGGGAGCCTGAGATAAAAAAGTCCAATACTTTCGGCTTTGGTAGAATAAAAAAATCAGGGATTGCCAACAAAGACCACATTGCTGCTAACAACAATGAACTGTCATCATGAATCCTTCTGAAAAGCGTTTATGATATAGGAGTTTCAGCTTTAACATCATTAGGACACCCTTTTCTTGCAGTCAATGTTAATGACTTATTTGTACCGACAAGCAATAAGAGAATAACTTAGCAAGGTGCCTGTCATATTTTAGTATAGAGAGAGAGTATTACAGTTTTATTCGTTATTGCATTTGCAGGCAGTTTAGTAACATAACCAAGTGCTACATAAACATGACGAAGCTTTCAACACAGTTCCTTACACCATAGCTGAACGGCACGAAAGCAGCGGGATGCACGACTGGCGTGTCAATTAGCCGTTCAGGTCAAAACAGCTCTGCGTCGTCGTCCCAGTACCGAGGGTTGCAGTATAATGCCCAGATGTTGACTATAACTCAAGTACCGGGCACGAGTTTCATGCCTGTGGCTGTGAAGACATTAAAATTTGTAAAGCTTCATGATTGTGAAAGAGGTCGTCTGAGGATGTATTTGAACACAGAAAATTAGTTCTGGTGATGACAGGCACTGGTGGGTACAGCCGCAGCGTCTCCCGGAACACCGCGTCCAGATACTTGAGACGAGACAAGTCCTCAAATGTTGCCGGTTGGTCTGAATCACCAAACACTTCTTGCAACCTGCTCAAGAATAATAATAAATAAATATAAATTTTATTAACAAATGTGGGTACAATTCATCTATCCTAATCAAAAACACAATGTACAAAGTTTTAAGTAGATATTTTAAAGATAGAGTAAACGACGATGTCTGTGCTAGTATTAACTGTGTGACAGACACCGGCGCCTTCCTCCTACAATCACTTTAATTAACAAGCTATACCGTGACACAATGATTTGCTATTGTTACAAATAGTTCTGGTACAATTTATATTACGCTCATTTAAGATTATTTAAAAAGAAAAAAATAATTTAATATACTTAATTGATAGAAAATAATATATTTATTTTAATTTTAAGGCATGCAAGGAAATACGTGAATGTGTGTGTACGAGTGAGGGTGTGTGTGTGTGTGTTGTGTGTATGTTAGTGTGTGTATGAGTGTGTGTGTGTGTGAGGGTGTGTGAGTGTGTGTGTGTTTAAGCGCTTATTATTTATGATTCCCTGAAGAACAGTCTTTCAGTGTCGTCGTAAGTAAGACCGTCAAGGTATTGGTTTACTACGGTCTTACACTTATATTTTGGATGGGGATATATGTTGCAAGTTTTGTTAATTGCATTATAAAGGTGGCCACTCAAATTCAAGTAGCTACGACTTGCTAGAGCAGTTTTCATTCTAACCGAAGTCTTTACGTCGTTTATTTATAAGCAATTTAGGGTCTTATTTGAGAGAGAAGTGCTTACGTAGTATTATATTGAGCGTACAGAGTTGCCTGCAAGTGAGTACAGGCATGTCCTTGTATAATTGGGTTGTACAGTAGCGATACGGTTTGTGAAGCATCACCTTTAAAACGGCCCTCTGCGCCCTCTTAAGACGAAGCATTAGGGTCTTAAAAGTGCCACCCCAAACTGAGATGCAATAGGTTAGGAGTGACTGAACTAAGGTAAAATAAACAGTTTTCAACAGTGGGAAAGCAACTACATGTCTGAGCTTTTTCATTGGAAACATAAGCTTACGCACACGAGATACTGTTACATCTACATGTTTATTCCAACATAATGTGCAGTCAATGTGTACTCCTAGATACTTCACGCGAGATGTTCTTTGAATAGAAGAGCTATTACAGATGTTAAGGGCAGGATGAGAGCATCTATGAACCTTTATATCCGGAATGCCAGGCTGTGTAGAAGAGTTTGCTGAGAAAGCAACATAGTGGGTTTTGGAGACATTTAATGTTAGTAAATTACAGGAAAGCCAGTCCATCACTATTCCAAGAGCATGTTCAGCCGAACGGTGAGTAGAGGCCCAGGTATCTCCACTTATAATAAGTGCAGTGTCATCAGCATAGACAAGGATTTTGCAGTCGGGTATAGTGAGTTGGCATAGCCTGGTCACGTATACAAGAAAGAGAGTAGGACCCAGCACACTAACCTGCGGGACTCCATAAGATAAATACTCATCATCGCTGGTGCAGTTCTCTACCTTTACTAGATGGCTATGATCGGTAAGGTAGTCGCAAAAAATCTTTACAGCAACATCTCTTATTCCTAATGCTTCCAATCGAATCGAAGAATATAAGAATTATTTAAAACCATGGCATGTAAAACTTTTTACAAGGACTTTCCACAGTGTTTTTTTGTAACAAAATTCCTTTCATTCGATTTTCTAGTGACTTACTCTTTATCTACTTTCTTCTGTACTTCAGGATGTCTAGACAGCATAAGGGAAGTAAAAGTGCTCCGACTGCTGAAGTATCGTTACCTGATGTCATTATAACAATCAACTCTTCACCAATGTTGACATCTGTGTACCCTTTGAACGGACAACCTTATACGACTCTCTAGGAATGTATTCGATCTTCTGTCTGAGGAATCTGAAACTATTGAAGCGCTCAACTTTTTTATTTATAGCTATATTTTAAGAGAACCGTGAACCGTAATATTGCAATTTATTGCTCCCCCATCGTTTTCAGGCATTTAGGCAATCACATAGAACGAAATCCGTAAAAGTCTACTGCTAAATATTGTGGACACATATTATAATGTCTTATGACTATCATTAAGGATCTAGGTAAGTAGGGCTGGTTTTATATGTACTTTCAAACTGTTCTGTGGTGGCGTTGAGTGCTTTCATGTCCTTCCGCTTGTTTGTTATTAACCACAATTAAAGATTCTAATATATTTTTGTTTCCATTGAAACCGCTTTATTTAAGACCCATTGTTTCATAAAATGTTTTAATAATTATTTACCTCGCTCACAAAATCCCACATTAACTTTCTGGCCTTCATCTCTTTTGAGTAAACAGGTAAGTTCTTGTACACAAGGTCATTATGTAGCCATGGCTGCCACAGTCGATCTCCTATTCTTGCATTTCCAGCATCAAATGCTTTCAAGAAAGGATGGTCTGTATCCTTCAGTGCTTCTATTTGGTAGCCTAGTGTTGACTCTAGAAGTTAAGAATGATAATTATCATAGATTGCGTCACATTCATACATTGACTATCTTATTACTTTATTCGTGCATCAAAAAGGTGCCACAATTTAAGTTATAATAAATAATAATACCAGCCTAATGTTTTCCTACTACACGGCAAAGCAATTTTAGTTACGTGATTTAAAAGTATGTCTGGGTAGTTTAATCCAACCGATATAACTGGTATTGTCATATACTTCGTACCAAGTTACGACGACAACACCATTTTCTTTTACGGTGTGATAAATACGGCATTATCTGCAGTCGCATCCATAATATAGGCAGTGAAGAAATTCCATGCAAAAAGTGGACCCGTGCCCGCCAATTTTCTCATCTCTTTCACAAGGATGACACTCTGTTTCACGAATATTGACATGACATTCTTCGACATTTGCGTGCTAAAGCTTGGGTTTAAGATTTTTCGACGCGTTCGCCAGATTGATACTGTGATCAAATATGGAGCCATTTCCTATAAAAACTGTTGCCATTTTCATAATATCATCTTTTTCCATGCATGTTTTTAAAACTCTGCGGTCCCTGGATCGGTAATCACTGTCATAAAATAAAATGTTAAAATTCAATGAAGTAATTTGAACACGAAATTTCTCGAAATTCATGAAATAGTGACTACCAAAAAAGCCATGATAGAAAAGCAAACTTACTTGTTTTCCATGCCACATGGATGACAAACCATTGTCTTTTTTTATTGCGTCGAGACCAAGAATTTTGAAGGCTTTCATTTGTGCTGCAATAATAAATAGAAAGATAATGTAAGATTAAAACCAAAGGAAAAATAAATTAGAGAATAAAACCCAATGTCTCTAGCTCACTATATGCCTCTTAATTAACTGAGAAAAGCACACAAGAAAGGACTGAAACAAAAGGGAAGGACAGAAAAGAAGTCTACAACTGAAAGTGGAGGCGGTGACTTAGAAAGTGGTTCAGGAACTTTGTAACGGTGTCGTTCTCTAGATTTTAGTCTGTGGTTGATGGTGTTTGCCGTAAAAAGTGACTCGAAGATTACGTAAGCAAGTTCATTCTGTCTAAAACAACGATCAACAATCCATCAGATCATTAACAGTCCCGTGTTCTTAGGCAATAAGATTAATATTACTGATTTGTAGGTACTTACTGTGTTTATTGTCAAGGAATAAATAACTATGTCCAATAAAAGGTAACGTCCATACTCCAGAATTTAACCGTTTACCTAAATTGTAAACATCTCTTTTTGACCAACGTTGGTATTACCATGGCAATCGATAGTAACAATTGTACCAACATGTTTGTTCATAAACGTTCACCAAACTGCTTTCCTTTTGTTAGGGCAATGTTTTTGGATACGGCAATTATATTGACATATCGTAATAAGAAAACAATTATGTTAGTAATATGTTTCTGAGATTCCTCTACACAACTTATTTCAAGGTAAGATCTTACACCATAGTACTTGATGAAACCTACTGTCAATGTTTAAATATAATCAGAATTAATTAATTATTCGTCAAGTATATGATAATAATCCGTATTGGGGCTTCAATGAAACTCCCGTATCGAGGTATGGTTGTTTAATTTGGTATAAACTATGTTTTTACAATAAATATGCGGAGCGTACAAGTAGAGTCCATTTCACGAAAGAAGTCCCGCAGACGCAGCGCTGTATTCGCGCGACATAATGTTGCCACGGTTAAATATGGGGAAATCAGGGGAAATAATTTATAGTTCATTTACTAGGTACCTACTCGAATAGTTAGATAAGAAAAAAAATGTTTTAAATAGAATGTATTTTTAATATAATAGGTACCATTTGATGTCCATACTGCTAAGGTCAAATTAGTGAAAAATAAATCTTCCTGTAATCTCTAAAATATAAAATGGAGATGTTCGACCAACATTAAATTAGAAAAATAAAATAACATTTAAAACTTTTATTCAAATTTTTATTGAATAATTATGATCGGTCATACTATGATCACTGTCAGAAGAGTGAATAGAAACAGAATCAGATTCTGTTTCACTATCACTAGACGTGGATATAATAAATCGATCCATTGCTTCATCCATAAGACCATCATTTTTTAAATATTCTTCCTCCAAATGCTGTACATGTTTAGATTGAACTGCCCAATCTTCCGCTGTAACAGTCTCAAAAGCCACTTCTGTTAGGCGTACAATTTCTTTTGGATCTTGGCCCACGTTTTTATCCGCTTCCCGTCTCTTTACAAGGCTCCACATTTTTTCGATCGGATTGAGATCGCAGTGGTAAGGCGGCAATCTTAGCAATTCATGATTTTGAGATTTTAATAATGCCTCCACGGCATATGTAGGTGGACCTTTGTTTTGTTTAATTAATTAAAATAATACAGCTTTTGTCCAAGTATCTTCAAAATATACTCCCTTTTCTCGCAGCTATTCCTGCATGTCACGTTTAATACTTGACATTGTAGGTGCTTTATCTATTTGAGTGCAGTGATACGGTGCGTTGTCCATTACCACAAGTGACCTTTCAGGTAGGTTAGGAATGACTTTTTCACTCATCCATTTCAAAAAATTTGTTGAGTTCCTGTCATCGTGGTAATCTGAGGATTTGGATTGGGATTTGAACATTAACAATGCACCATTAACAAACGCATTTTCAGTTCCCGCATTAGCAATTATCCAACGACTCCCTGATGACTGACACGAACATCCCAGGCTCCTCCTCACTTTGCCAGCAACTTATGGCATGATAAGTGTTGTGTATATAGGTCTCGTCTAAATATACTACAGGTTTTTTCTCCACATTGCGATTTCTTCGGATTCTCTCCAAATATCTTGAACGCCATGCAGTAATATCATAACGTTTCATTAGTAATTTATGTTTCGATTGGCATCGCTTATACTTGAAACCGATGCTATGCAATATACGGTGCAATGTTGTGATGCTTCCTTGATAATTTATGTCTTCTCTCAAAGCTGCACGTAATTTAATCAATGTAGGTAATTCCTTCTTCACAACATAAAAATTGTAAATTTTTTGCCGTATAGCGCACAAATCAAATCCATCCAAGTCGAACTTTTTAGGATGCGGGCGACTCTTCCCTGGGGTGACGATAACTTTAGAAGTACTCGCCGCTGTTGCGCCTTCTTTTGTAACTCTCGTTACAGTTTTATCTGAAACACCTGCAATATAATGAACAATACAAAAAAAAAATAAAATTCAAACAAAGATTATTTTCGTATTTAATTACATTATTGTTGAATATAACTTTACAAATTTTTGTTGTGTTGTGTTAATTCCTTTTCAAATTTTCCTTAATAAAAATCGTGCATTAAAAAAACAAAAAACTTAATTCCAATCTGTAACTCAATCGGGAAAAAATCTGTATATGGTAGCCCCAAAATTTACCTGTCATGGCGGCGACTCTTTTGCGAACATTGCTTATTGGTATTAAAACACCGCGATTCTTGTGTTCCGCTTCACAGAACTCCTTCACCTTTAATATCATTTCTCGACCTGCACTTTTTACAATTTTTGGCATCGTAAATAAACCTTATCAAAATCAAAATTCATTTTTTCAAACTAGGCTGAGAATCAGCACTTTTTGAACGTCAAAATTACATAAAAAAGTCCCCCAAAACGCCCGCCCTTCACCACTTCCTAGTGCTTTAGCTGGGGAGAAGAAGTGGCGCAACAAACTCCCCAGCAGCACAGCTGTCTGTTCAGTTAAAAAAAAAAATGATTCTATATAACACTGCGCATAATATTTAGGTACATTATAATAATAATAATATAATAATAATATCGTTTATTTATAAAAATGGTGCAGATTTACAATAACATAACTTAAAAATTATAGAGGGCACAGTTGCTCATTTGCCTGAACTAGGTAGAGCCTGTGTTTCAGGCTAGAAAAGTGCTTAAAATTTTAAAAATATAAAATTAACAACGGAGAAGACTAAAATAGAAACTAATATTAACTTAAAAGACTAACATGTTTTATTTACATACAACAAGTAAATCCTCTGTCTCACTGTATGATATGCTAAGTAAAAATTGCAGAATAACCTTTTTGCAGTCGTAATTATTTAACTTATACATACTTAATTTCCTATTTAATTTGTTGTACAGAAATGGGCCTAAAAATGTATAAAATCTATTTACAAAAACATATTTAGAGGATGCGTTTGACTCACATACAATATCATTCCGTCTCTTATTAGTACTTTCAGTGTTATAGGAGAGCATGGTGTGCTGTTTTAATACCAAGTGCGTTATAAAAAGCTGGCGAACAGTGAGCACGTTACAGGATTTGTATAGCAGATCTGTAGGATAGAGAAAGGGATGGAAGTTTGCTACTTTTAAAATTGCTCTCTGTGCTCTTTCAAGAGGTAGTAAGTAAGATTTTGGTGCTCCACCCCATGAAGTAATACAGTACTGTATTACAGATTGACCTAGGGCCAAGTAAACCTGTGACATTAGTTTTTTATCTGCAATTGCTCGCAATTTTTTAAACACAAAAATTAACCTACGCACTCTTGTAACCAAACTGTCAATATGTGGTCTAAATGAGAGCGACTCGTCTATTTGAACCCCGAGATATTTTATGTTGCAAGTTTTGAGGATAGAGGGACACTTACATATGCTGACTGAGCGGAGTCCGCAATGATGGGCATACAGATGAGAGTTTGTAATATTAAAGTGCGGTTTGCGGATGGAGAAGTGAATATATTTTGTCTTGTCGGCATTTAATGTTAGTAAGTTGCTTTGAAGCCAGTTAGACACAGTATTGAAACCTATTTGAGCATGTTCATACAATTCGCTGTTTGTTTTAGCTGTGAAAATTAACGCCGTGTCATCTGCATACGATATAATTTTGCCTTGTTTAATATTTAAACTACACAAATCGTTAATATAAATCAGGAAAAGGGTGGGGCCCAAAATGCTTCCCTGGGGAACACCAAAACCTGTGTTTTTTTTGCTCTTCGCTAATAATATTGTCAATTTTAACACATTGATAACGATCGCCTAAGTAGTCAGCAAAAAGTTTCAGCGGCATTCCCCTTATTCCTAAGGCCTCTAATTTGTACAAAAGAGTAGAAACGGAGACTGTGTCAAAAGCCTTCGCCAGATCAAGGATCATTACGCAATACAAAACATTAAATTAAATTATTTGCTATAAGTAAGCTAGCACACGCCAATATACAAAAAAAAAATCGAAAACTATACTCAAGCAGAAACAAAATACAAAACTAAAAATGTAAGCAGAAATTTATACCCAAATAAAAGCCTCCAGTAATAAAGGGCGTGCCCACTTACATATAGCCGTACATGTAGTCGTAACTCAAAATCACAGATGATAAACTAGGACCATCGAAGTAAAATCAACAACGAGTTAAGTTAGTAATAACAAAACAAAACCAAGGTCAGCAAGACGACCTGTCACCACAAGCAGCACCCGTTCACGAGTATAACGCAAAGATCAGCCATTACCACCCTCGCCATATTTGAGGGAAGGAGACAACCCGACCCCCTTTTTTTTTTTTTTTTGTGGATGGGAAATCATCAAATAACTTCTCCCGCTCTGGGTGGAGCGGAAGGGCGTGTCAGACTTTTACTGACTAAAACCCACCCGTGTTCCTTCAGTTGCCTATGCCAGGGCCACGGTATCTTTTTCAAACAACCCGCGACCCCAGCGACATTGGCCCTATTGGACCCCATCTTTTGCTGACATCTCTTTGAGGCGCGCGTGGAACACAACGCGCCGTCGACCCGGGCCTGGTCCTCACCGGACGGCGAGCTACCCACTACTCACCGTCCGCAAGCCCGCGCCTACGGTGGCCGGGAATCGGCTATCAATTCCCGCCGCCCAGGGCGTCTCCTGCGGCGACTGAGGGCGTGAGGCTGCCTCTCCCTCACGCGTTCCGCCTCCTCCTTCGCGAGCATTACCGCTTCGCAGAAGGAGGTGACGGCCTCCCATGCACTCTCGCTCCGCACCATGGCCTGGACCAGGCTCGGACGCGAGAGATCGCCGCCGCCGATCGCCTCCGTGAGAACACGGCGGTGCTCTGCCCAAGCCGGGCAGACCTCCACTGTATGCTCCACCGTGTCCTCTGGGCGATCCACACAATGGTGACACCCGGGCATTTCCTTATGCGAAACAGGAACCTCCCGAAACAACCGTGTCCGGTGAGGACCTGCGTCAGGCGGAAGGTGAGGACGCCGTGGCGCCTCTCTAACCACTCCTCAAAGAGGGGACTTATTGCCGCAATTGTGGCGTGCCCAGCGCTGGGCTGCGACAGTCGCACTCTCCATGTCGCCATGAGATCGTGCCGGAGTTCTGTCCGCTGTACCGTGATTTCTCGCGGCAGCGGAGTTACGCCCCGGCGTTTTGCCTCCTGGCGCCACTCCCACACGTGCGCGAGGACTTTCGCCTCCAGATCCCACGGCGGCAATCCGGCAAGGAGGCTCGCCGCCTCACCGGAGACCGTGCGGTAACCCCGGACTAGCCGAATGGCCATGACCCTCTGGGACGCGTTCAACCGGCGGACTGGCCGCAGCCTCAGGGAACGCGCCCACACCGGTGCCCCGTAAAGGGCCATGGACCGCACGACCCCCGCGTAAAGCCTCCGGCAGGAGGCGTTTGGACCACCTAGATTGGGCAGGAGCCGCTTCAAGGCAGCCCCAGCCCGCTCCAGTCTGGGAGTCAAACGTCGGAAATGCTCCACGAAGTTCCACCGGCTGTCGAGGACGAGTCCCAGGTACTTCATCGTCGACTCGACTCCGATGCGAACCCCTCCTACCGTTATTTGGGAACCCGACGGTGGCGCATTCCGAGGACCATGAAAACACATGGCCTCGGACTTGTGCAGGGCCACCTCGAGTCCCAACTGCCGGATCCTCTCAACGACTATCGCAACCCCGCGTGTCGCTAATTCAGCCGCCGCCTGGTGCGACCTCCCCTGCGCCAGGACCAGCGTGTCGTCAGCGTAACATACTACGCTGACGCCGCTAGGGAGGTCGGCGCGCAGCACCCAGTCGTACCCGATGTCCCACAAATGCGGCCCCAGGACCGATCCCTGTGGGACACCGCACGACATCTCTCGCCGGTTCCACTCTCCCTGATGACCGGGGTAGATGACGGCCCTATCCGTCAAATAGGCCTCAACCACTTGACAGAGGTAGGTCGGCATCCGGTGATACCGGAGTGCCTCCCTGATGCAACTCCAGGGCAGGGTATTGAAGGCGTTGGCGATGTCTAGAGACACCGCCAAGACGACCCCACCCCGGGCCACAGCATCCCCCGTCGTGAGGGCTCGCACGCGCATGATGGCGTCCACCGTAGAGCGCCCCCTGCGGAAACCAAACTGGCTCTCCGCCAAATCCGGCCCCTCCTGCACCAGCCACCCGACGAGGCGGTCTGCAATAACTCTTTCAAAGAGCTTGCCCACCTCGTCGAGCAGCACGATGGGTCGGTAAGCGGACGGAGAGTCCGCAGGGCGCCCCGGCTTCTTAATGAGGACCAGTTTCCCCATCTTCCAACGAAGTGGGAACTGGCCCCTCTCCAAGCATGCGCTTAGGAGCCTCCCTAGTCGAGGCCCGAGAGCCCCAAAGGCCAGAACCCAGGCTCTTCCAGGTATGCCGTCGGGTCCTGGGGCGGCATTTTTGGCACTCAGCCTACGTACCGCCGCTCTCAACTCTACCTCGGTCACTTCCGGAGCATCGTCGTCGTCGTCGGTGATGTGGTCCGCAATGGGCACCGCAGGAAGCGGAGCCATGGGCGGGGGAGTATGTTCCCCTCGCGAAGGGAACAGAGCGCTCACCACGTCCTCCACGAGCTGGGGCCGGAGACTCTGCGTCAGCGGGGGCGCCCATGGGCGGAGTTTATTCCGCACCATTTTATAAGGGCGTCCCCATGGGTCCCTGTTTAGAGTCTCCAGCGACTCCTCGCGAGCCAGATCCCTGGCTCGCAAGATCTCCGCTCGGAGGGCGGTCTTCGCCGCTCTGTACCCCTCGTACAGCTCCGCCTGAATGGCTTCCGTATCCGCCTTCCGTATCCGGAGGGCGGATACGGAGCCTGCGGTGCCTGGTGTACCGGTGTCGCGCAGCAACGCACGCCTCGCGCAGAGCCGCCAGCTCCGGCGACCACCAATACACCTGGCGCCAGGCGCGACCGGGCTGGACCCGGGGCATTGCCACGTCACATATTTCGGACATGGCCTCCCGGAACCACTCCGCCTCGTCGTTGATGTCGGCAGGCCTGTCCGGTGGTGACACCCAGGCCTGCACGATCGAGGCTTCCAGGAGGAGCTCCCGGTCCAGCTTCTTCAGCGCCCACCGCGGACCACTCGGGGCCTGTCGGACCGGCGCGCTCGAGGTCTGGGCGGAGACATCAAACCGGATGTACCGGTGGTCGGAGTAGGTCTCCACCCCCTCTATGACGCGCCAGTCAACAACATGTGGCAACAGAGCGGGGCTGGCGAACGAAATGTCCACCACTGATTCGCCCCGCATCCGCACACACGTGGGGACAGAACCCCGGTTTAGGATGACCAGGCCTGTCTCCAGAGCCCAGTCCTCCACCATCCTGCCCCGTGTGTCCGTATACCGGGAACCCCAAGCCACATTCTTGGCGTTGAAGTCCCCGAGGACGAGCACGGGAAGGGAACGAAACCCGACGACGACGTTTTTCAACTCCGCAAGGGAGTTGTGGAACTCGGCGAGAGTTCGGTTCGGGGAGAAGTATACCCCTACCACGACAATCCCCCCGAACCGTGCTGCAACGCAACCCTGTCCCCTCTTGACGGCTTCGAGGGACAGGGTACCGGCGGCGCCCGACGAAATGAGGGTCACTGAGCCGCTCAGGTCCTCCACCCAGTAATCACTGGGCGGGACAAAGTACGGCTTAGCGACCACGGCGATGTTAATCGACCACTGCGCCATGCTCTGGAGCAACAGATCCTGAGCGGCGACGCAGTGGTTGATGTTCGCCTGGAGGAGGCGTAATGGGGCCATTACTGGCACTCCATATTAGCCCCCCCCTGAGCCTCCTGTGAGGGCTCTGCCGCAGTGAGTACGGCGGCAACGGCAGTGGAGGCGGCAGCGACGGCGGCCGTGGCGGCGGCTGCGGCCGTGACGGCGGTAGCGGAGGCGGAGGGCTTGCCCCTGCCCCGGGCTTTGGTGGGTGGACCACAGCCCTTGCTTCCAGCCCGGTGATCGGCCGGCTTGCCAGCTGCCGCACATAGATAGCAGTGCGGCGTGGCATTGCACGAGCCGGCCTTGTGACCAGGCTGACCACAACGGAAGCAATGACTGCTGCGATCCACCTCCGAGGTGCATTTTGCCCCCACGTGGTTGCCCACTTGGCAACGGAAGCACCTCAGAGGTCTGGGTTCCAGCAGTTTCACCCGCGTGGAATCCCAGCCCACCTGGAACCTTCGGCCCTCCCCAACTATTTTGTGGGCCGCCGATACGGGGCAGCTCACCGTAACGGCTCGCATCCCCGTGAGGTCAGGACGGATGGTGCCTACCTTCACCTGTTCGAAGGCACACCCCCCAGTCTTGACCACGGCGGCCACCACCTCTCGCTCCGTCACGGAGTCGTCCAGACCCAGGATGCGCAAGTCAACGCACTTGGCGGGTCTGGACACTCGGGCCTCGTCCGCATTTAAGGACGCCCTGAGCCTTTCGGCCAGAGCGTCAGCGGTCGGGCCACTGGCCGCACCGGGGATCTCGAGCATCCGAGCCCCAGTCGCAGTGACCCTTACCCGCAAGCCCTCGGTAACACCGATCTCCTCCAGGTTCACCGCCGCCCTCGCCTTGGCGAGCACGTCGCGGTAGGACACGCCCTTCTTCTCCGCCTCCGGCTGTAGTGTGATCACTACAGCTGCGGACTTTGGGGCACGTAACCTCGCCGCGACGCTTCGCTCTTTGCGCCGCCGCCGCCTCTCCCTCCGCTTGGCCAACCTTGCCGCCTTGCCCTCCTTCCTCTTCTCCCCAGCTACCTGCCATTCGGCGTCAGCCGGAGGAGATTTGGGAGGCGGGGGCAGCCGCTTTGTCACCGCCACAGCTGGGGCCCTCGCAGCCTCGGCCCCGCCCTTAGCCTGCCCTGCCGACCCTGGTTTGGCCGTGGCAGCCATGGCGGCATACGAAGCCGCCTTTGGCTGGCCCGAGGCCGCCGGTCGGCCTAGCGGAGGCCGCAGGACGATTCCCTCAAGGACCGAGAACCGGTTGCTAAGGGAAGCCAACTCCTTCCGCACCAAGGCCAGAACTCGGTCCTCTGCAGGCCCGAGGCCGCCTTGCCCCTGCTGCACCCCCTCCTGAGCGCCGGCTCCGCGGAGCCTGGCCAGGTCTGCTCGGAGCTCCTCATTCTCCTTTCGGAGAAGCTCCATGGCGGCTGTCAAGCGGGCGACCTCCGCCCGCATTTCGGACATTCCGTCCGACGGAAGCCCTTGAAGTAGAGCCTCCGCTGCCGCCATAATGGAGGCCTTGGCTGCGGGTATGGCCTTGTCTTTAGATGACTGCTTCTTCTTCAAGGCCACACCCTTGACTGCAGCGGCCACGACCTCCTTAAACCTGGCCCGGTCCGAATTGGAGCCACCAGCGGCGTCCGACTCATCGCCAGACGCCTCCACGGCGCTCCCCTCGGCCGACCCGGCTGAGCCGTCCTCTTGTGCGGCGTTTACCCGGCTCTTGCTCTTCCGGCCTAGGCCCCGGCGAGCATATTTTGGAGCCGATTTAACTCCGCCGTCCGAGGAAGACTCCTGGGCATCTCCCGGATTTAGGTTCCGCTTCAGGAAGGCATTTTTCCTTCCAGCGGCCCCCACCACTACGCACTCCGGGCTCTTAAAAGTGCCCCTCGCGCCCGTCACTCCCGATGCGGCGTCGGACTCCGACCCCGCATCACTCCTCTCCCTCTCCTCTTCTCGTCTGTTGTTTTTAGTTGGTTCCATATTTGTTCCCACGAGTAAAAACTTTATCACTGGCTCAAAACTGTGGTTCGCACTAGAGATTAATTTAGCTACCCATTAATCAAGCTACCAACCTCCCTCACGGTGCGCCGCCGCTTGAAGGTTTGGGGTATTTTTTTTATAGAGGTTTTCTTCCTCGCGGTCCGGGCGGTTAAGCCAAGACCCTCGACCCCCGTCAAAAGTCAGAGACATGACCTTGAACAATCTTCGGGGCTACGAGACTAACGGTGGCAGAAGGAAATGACTTCCTCCTGCCTGCCCGGCGGCAGGGTTAGTGCACACCGAGCCCGCTCTTACTCCGCCGCTGTGCGTCTCTGCTTAGAGCAGAGGGACACACGTTGGAGCGTACCTCCGACAGGATATTGGCATACGGGCAACAAAACCCCTTAGGCACACGTGCCTAAGGGGAACCATTGCCCGCACCCCAGGGTGCACCGTCCCGGAGACTGGCCTTCCCCCCGGACGTATCCGTAAGGGAACTCCAGCCCACGGGCACTCGGGGAGGTTTCCTGTCCACGCACCCCACAACCCGACCCCCGACGCTACCGCAAGTAGTGACATCTAAGGGAGCATGACGAACTTGCTGCCGGTTGCTCGGGCAAGAAAAACTATGATCAATTGTCGAGGTCACTAGCTAACCACATATTGCAATACCACTCCTAAAAAATAAATAAACATTGAAATGAGTAGATTATGTCAATAATAAATAAAAATAAAATTAAAATAAATTGACCTTGAGAGTCAAAGAAAATAAATAATTATATGAACTCATATAACCTGTCAGTAGGTATGCTAATTCTGGAGAAAGAACATAAACATTGTCTTAAGTTAAACACAGCGACCAACTATTCTTATCGTTTAAGTAATCGTTGATAGAATAGTATGCCTTTGAACAAAGGTTAGATTTTACTTTAGCTTTGAACGCATTAAAGGGCAAATCTAGCAAAGAAGAGGGTAGTTTGTTATAAAAAGATATACCAAGCCCAACAAATGAGTTACGAACCTTATGAAGCCGGTGAAATGGAGCACGTTTGTCCTTATTTCTGGTGTTAACATTGTGAATATCACTGTTTTTAGTGTATAAATGTATATTTTGTCTAATATATAAGATGTTGGCGAAAATGAATTGTGATGCCACCGTGAGAATACCAATCTGTTTAAAAAAATCTCTCAAAGAAACTCTGGCACCGAGCTGGTAAATTGCTCGAACAGCTCGTTTCTGAAGAACAAATATATTTTGAATGTCAGCGGCTTTGCCCCAGAGCAGAATACCGTATGACATAACGCTATGAAAATAACTAAAATAGACTAACCGAGCTGTATCAACGTCAGTGTATTGTCTTACTTTCCTGACGGCGTAGGCGGCTGAACTGAGCCTTTACGGCTGAGCCCCCGTTAAATTGTGGCTTTTATTCATACTTATTGTAACATTTTCTTCAAAGCTATCTTTTTAATTAATTTGTGAACACCAGAGTAATATTAAAAACTTTAAATTATGTTTCCGTGAACACTTGCATTTCTTCGACCATACAACAACTACTTCATAATTACTTCTGGAATAAAATGCTCACAAGCTAATTTTACTAGCACTTTGATTTATAAGCAACAAAACTTAACATTTGGAATTGCCAAGTTCAACTTTTGTTAAAACTTGCATTTTATTGTCAGCCTCATTTTTGAGAGAAATATAATTAATTATAATCTTGTAACTAACATAGTAGCAACTATTGGTTTTATAAGCTACGCTTCAACCACACCCCAGGTAATCAATGATCTTTCAACTTAACTATTCTATTCAACATTGTTTTTATAAGCATCATTCTCTCATAACAAAATCTGCTTTCCTTTTTAGTTAAAATACCGGTTGAAAATTAACTTTTAATGACAAACATTTCGTTTTAAGATTCTAGTTTATAGGTTGCTAAAATTTTCCTAAGATTCACCATCAGCTGGAGGAAGTCTCAGATTACAAAATAATATTAAAGCAGAGCCTCTATAGGCCTTACCGACTTTTTAGCTAATTTGTAGACCAGCACTAATGCTCCATTGAACCCCTGGAATGGCCTTCCAAGATTCTACAGCACCTCGCAGCTCCGCAGTCCTGCTCTCAGTATAGGCAGCACATCTTCATGGTAAGAGTTGAGCCAACGACCCGCCGACACCGAATGATTCCAGCAGAACGCAGATTGCTCCAACATTGATCATGAAAATAATAAAATAAAATTCATTAGAAATCTGTTATGTGAGACAGAGCACGATCCCACTTCTGATGTTAGAATAATAAATAATAATGACATTAAAAGTGTATATATAGATATTATCAAAGCAGCAAGCATTAAATGTCAGGATGTTTATTGGTCATTTACTGTGTATGAAAGTACTATGAACATGGTGTGTACGCAAAGGGTTTCATAACAAAGACACAAAAAGACAAGACTAGGCATTTATTATTTCAATTAGGCTTGTCAGTAGTTAATCAGAAAAGCTAGTCGTCCGTTCACAAAACTAGGTCATCATGGAGAAGAGCGGACAAGAAACTCCATGGAAACAGTATAAAGTATTACATCAATCATATTATTTATATTTCTTTATAATTATCGTTATCTCAAAAACAGTTAATTCTATCTCTCGGACAATGGTCCAAGAGAACCCATAATAATAATAACTTAATAACATTAGCTAGGAAAAGAACATGAATATTCCATTATACGGTTTGACATATTAGCAATATTATCAATAATATAACTACAACAACAATATGGTCATAATAAGCAATAATTGAGATACAATATCAAATTACTCAATTCATAAAATTATAAAAATAGTACCTATACAATATACATCAACAACAACAACAACAACACCAACAACAACAACAACAACAACAATAATCAGAATAATATCATACCTTAGATGTTAACGCCTTGAAAATCGAAGAGCAACTGAACTGATCCACTGTGGCTCCGCTCGCTCTTTTATACCCGATAACAAACAAGTATGATTCACAATCGACAGTTGATTCAAATCAGTGTTTGATTTATAGAAAAATAAGTTTGTTATATTTAGTAAATTCATTAATTAATTTTAACAATTGAGTATAAAATATTAAACAGATAATAATTATATTTATATTTATTTTTAAATATTAGACACTTAATAATTACACTTATATATCACATGCAATGTCAGCATAATGTAAATTACAATGTTTATGCGTTTGAATGTATAGATTATATAGGATATCTTAGAAATAACCACAGCTAACCTTCAAAACGTATCCATTATTCTCACAACTTATTAACGTCAAAACTTATTTCTTATAATACAGCAATACCATGACCGCTCGCTGCCAACTCCCATCGAAAAAGGAACGCAATCTGTGCCAAGTCACCGTAACTGTCGCCAACAGTGTGGCCAGTACAATCAATTGAATCTCCCGATTAAAATACGCATTTCCACCGTCAGTATGGCCAGTACAAAAATATTAAACCGTAGGTAGATTTGATTAGTAGATCCGTAACCGTGTAGTTCATTATCAGTTTTCAAAACTACCCCACAAGGGGATAGTGGGAGGGGGAGGGGGTTTAGGGATGGTAAAGTTTGTATGGAAGAATTTTAAAGCGCGATCAGCTCTAAACTCAGTATTATACTTTCGACAGAAAATAAACAATAATAAGTTTTTGGTTTTTTCGAAAGTTGATACCTGAAGGGGCAAAAACGGGTATTTCAATTTTTAAGGGTAGGATTATACTGCATGGCTTTATCTCAAAAAATGGTATAAATAATCTTTGAGTCAAGTTATGGAAACTTCCCAAACGAGTTTTAAAAAGTCCACCCCTGTGTGTGTGAAAAGAGTCACAACAGTTAACAACAGTTTATAATTGTGAACAATCTTATTTCTTTGTTTAATAAACTTGAAAATTGACACAGTAAATAATACAGATTGACACTAAGCTTTATAAAACAACTCTTCACATTGGATTTAGGGGTGTCAAAGTGAGTAAGGAAAAAATTTAACGCACTGTCGGATTAACTTGAAACTCGGTACTAATATAGAAAGGCAGTTTGAGTACTTTATGCGACCTACCCAAATGTCCTTTCTTTGATATTGTTCCTCGATTCGTTGAGCTCCTTAGGTACTGAGTTGAGCAATACGATTACTGACAAATGCTTGCACTCATTGGACAGATCCATTAAAATCGGTGTATTTTTTTTTTCAAAAGATTGTTTCAGACGCTAATCTACATGGTCTTCATATGATCTGACGAAGATTATGTCTGGACTTTAAAAGAGACTTTGACGCCTGAGTTTGTTTCGCCATTTCTTCTCAGGGGTAGTCAGCGACTTCTTAATATGACGATCAAAAGTGATATATATTTATATAATGAATATAAATATATATTATATAATAAATTTCATTTAATTGCAATACTTAAAAGCAAAAATGAAAATTATACTTACTACCTCATTAACATCAATATCTAATAAGACGAAATACTTTCGTGTTGCATGTGTCTTAGTTTGGGTTTGAATGGAAAAACATCTTGTAAGCTCGGAGATTGGTAGTTACAGATATTTGTAGATATGTCAGTCGACGATAACGATGTCAGTTTACTTTTAACACTCGCTGCCAGCTCCGCGAATTAGCGGGGTGCGGGGTGAGCGCGGAGTGCCGGCCCCGCTAATATGCGGAGTAGCACCGCTCGGTTTCTATGAATTAGTACGCGCCCGGCACTGCGCTTGGCAACACGTTTGTAGGCTGGCACTGAACCTGTTAACACGAAAATAATTGCCTATTTCATCACTTACCTACTTACTTGCTAGTGATAAAAACTCTTTTACAAAAAAAAAAAAAAATAATAAATCGTCTTCAAAAAGAAATTAAATCAAAATTATGAAATAATTTTAATTTCGGAAGTCGGTGTCTTGCGATCTGTATTTTAATTTTTTGCCACCGACTTCCAAAATTAAAATTATTTCATAATTTTGAGTTAATTTCTTTTTGAAGCCGATTTAATTTTTAAATAATTTTTTATTTCGTAATTATTAGTTTTTAGTAAAAACTGGAATATTTATTTGTAATAAGCAGTTAATAGTTTAGTTATAAATATTGCACTAGAATTTGAAAAAGGTTATGAAATGTTTTCCCTTTGACATCACACCCATAGCTCGTATCAATAAGCCAGGTCGTCACACTTACACGTTGAAAGCTAGGTCATCCTAACTATTGTCATTACTGAGGACCAATAAGCACTTACCTGGTCATCATCAGACTTCAGAAAGTATCATGTGGTAGCACCCATGCTCAATTAGATAAATGTTGAAAGCTAGGTCATCCTAACTATTGTCATTACTGAGGACCAATAAGCACTTACCTGGTCATCATCAGACTTCAGAAAGTATCATGTGGTAGCACCCATGCTCAATTAGATAAATGTTGAAAGCTAGGTCATCCTAACTATTGCCAGCATTAAATCTACGAACTATCAAAGATATCAAGAGCAACCAAAGTATCACGGATATGGTGGTACTGCTAGACGGCGGTCTTAGACAGTCTCTGGGGATAATTTCCGACCTCCACGCGGGCAAAGCGGCGGGCAAAAGCTAGTAAAGTGTAATAAAATTGTAATTTTAAATATTATAGTTCAAGTATACTTATATCTTGATAATGGTAATAATTTTCTTTCATATTTACCTGTCCTTCATATTAAAATTGATGATAAAATAAAATTGTTAGATTTCACCATCTTTTTTATTTCTAAGACAAAATGTTTATTAGACTGACCAGTATCCTATCGATTAGTAGAATAAAATAGCGAGTGTTTATTTTTTGAATTTTTAGCTAGTATTATTTTTCAAACACCTACACGTACATTCTCATGATGGAGGACGAACAGATGACGAAGCAGCAGGAACACGTTGTGTCTCAGCCACTCGAACTACCGTCATATATATATAAATATATATTTATTTTTCAGCCACGCCAAACTATAGATTTGGCAATTTTTTTTTTAAGACCATTGTTAAATGTTTTAAGTAGGTTTCTACTTAGAACATTTGACTCTGGTCAGCCTTAATCCATATGGTAATACACATTTACTCTACCTTTACAGCCTGTGGCATCAAACTCGTGCCCGGTACTGGAGTTGCGGTAAACATCAGGGCGTTACACCGCAACCCTCGGTACTGGGGAGACGACGCGGAGCTGTTCCGAGCTGAACGGTTTATCGACACGCCGCTCGCGCATCGCGCTGCCTTCATGCCATTCAGCTATGGACCGAGGAACTGTGTTGGTAGGTTTTATAAGATAGGTTGTTGTAGCTTGAGCGGCCAATTAGGTTTTCCGTAGAACAAAATACAAAACATTACTCTTATCCTGAGGCACTGAACCCTCTGATGGTCATTTCTTAGACAACTACCTCCTGATCTACCGCCAGTTTTTTATTTCCCTTTTCGGGTTTGACAGAATCTAAACAGTTCGTCCAGCTACTCGTATCACCTTCGTGAATTATCTCTTTTTTTATTGATTTCACTCCGAGAGCCCCGTGGCGGTCCAGTGGAAACGGTATTTACTTATGAGTTGTAGGTAGGCAATGGTTTCGAACCATCACCTTTTTTTCATCACCACTGCTCTCAAAACGATGAAGGATACCGGAAACATCCGAGAACCAAATATTCGGAGACATGTGATATCTACCAATATGCGCTGGTCTTCTGTAGTGCATTACAGCTCACTGCCTATCTGATATCTACCAATATGCGCTGGTCTTCTGTAGTGCATTACAGCTTACTGCCTATCTAAGAGGAGGCCTGTGTCCCAGCAGTAGGAACGTTAAAGGCTGATTATGCTTATGCTAAATGTTTTCTCTCAGGTTACCAGTACGCCATGATATCAATGAAGACAGTACTGTCAACACTGCTGCGATGCTACAAGATGCTGCCGGCTACTGCACCAAACAACAACTCTGAATACCCACCAATACGTCTCAAGTATGAGATCATGATGAAGGACGAAGACGACTTCCCAATACGATTAGAATCTAGATGTTAGTTACTGTTTGTGCTCTGGAGAAATTAATTTCGAAACGGAGACCTTAGTATATTTTTGTTTTTGTTTTGGTTCTATATTATTAAATTATAATAAGTAATACTAGTCTGTGATTGTGCTACTGCAAAGCACGGGCCTCTTCTTAGACAGATAAGGCATAAGCATTAATCACCACGCCTGCTCAAGGCGGATTACCAATTTCAAATTTGTATTAATTAAGTCCAGTTTCCTCATGATGTTAATCGAAGCCAGTGATGTCCAAGTTAGAAAGCATATTTGAATTGAAAACGTCACTTTGGTACTTGCCCGCATTCGATGCACGCCTTGCTTGTTGCGGATTTTGTTGTTACCGGTATGTGATGTATGCTGGTCCTATCCAATCAAACAGGTGAGATAAGTCTTTATCGTATGTATTTTTACTTATGCTATCACAGTAAAAGCAGTCATTTTCTTCTGTAGAAGTAACTAGTACCCAGAAGAAGCCTGTTCACTCTCATTTTGAAGAGATTAGGGTTGTATGCATTCGGAAACACAGACGCAGGTAGTGATTTCCACTCCTTTGCTGTGCGCATTATAAAAGTCATTTGGAAGCGCTTAGTGTGAATTGGTGGAATAGCAACCAGGTAGGGATGGTAACTGGCAGTGCGTCTAGATGTCCGATAGTAGAAGGGGGCCGGCGGAATGAGGTCGTGAAGTTCTCGGGCACACTCTCTGAAGTACAATCTTTAGAAGACCGACAAGCAGGCAATCTTGCGGCGATGAGCCAAGCTATGAAGCTTGGCATCCACCAGCTTTACGTCGCCAATGAGCCTCTTAGCTCTGCGTTCCACCGAGTCAAGCGCGGCTAATTGGTACTTAGCTGATCCATCCCAAAGGTGACTGCAATACTCCATGCAGGATCGGACTTACAAATACGTGCTAAAAGGGGGCACTAAATGATAAATAAATGATAAATGATTTTTATTTCTGTAAGTAGGTTTGTACAAACACTTTTACAAGTCAATCATGTTTTTTTTTTAAACTAGATGAGGTCGGCGTTTCCTATCTGTCTACTCACTGACACTGTTATAATATACTATTTTAGAAAGCTAACAAGACAAGGAAGTTGCTCCTGTCATTTGTATCGCCCAATTACTAATCACACTGTATACAGCGCTTACCTATAGGTAAGCCACTTAACGAGTATCACATAGAACCCACACCTTCTGGTTTTCTGGTCTTAAGGCACCTGTTCCACCGCCGCCGGCGATTAACTAGAAGTGAGTAGATCTAGGAACTAAAAACAAGTTGGCTAGCAACGAGCGGTTACTCACTGGTTTGCGTATGTACCAAGCGTAATTCTCTTCGCAAGTGTCTGCCCGACAAACGAGCACTGCTGGGCGAGTACTATCTTTGATAACTCTGCTGCGCTAACATGAGAAGCACGAGAAAGCTCACGATCACGATTTGTCAAAAAGTAACGCATTTTGCCCTGGTAAATTTTCAAAAAAATTACAACTGGAAGGTTATGTTGTACATGATTAGTAAGCCGCTGACTTTGTAAAACAGTATGTAGAAAAAAAGCTCTCAAAGCTAGCAGACGGTAGCTCTGAGAGCTTTTTTTATTAGCCAGGAGTGTATCTAACCCTGAAAATATTACCTAGAAATCTTTCTAAAATATTTTTTTTAACGTTTTATTTTATATGTTTAAATGCAACATTTTTAAATCCTACTAATATTATAAATGTGAAAGTTTGTGAAAATGTTGGGATGTTTGTTACTCAATCACGCCAGAACGGCTGAACGGATCGGAATGTTTAGCACAGATATAGGTTACAGTCTAGAATAGCACATACTATGTGCTATTACAACCCAGCTAAATTTTTATCCCTAGCTAAAGCACTCCAAAGTGGTGAAGGGCAGGTGTTTTGGGGGACTGTCTTATGTAATTTTGACGTTCGAAAGTGCTGATTCTCAGCCTAGTTTGAATAAATGACTTTAATTATGATTTTTTTGATTTTGTCATATTAGCTTATAATTCACAGACAAGATTAACTTAAAGTTAATACTATGTTATATTTATTACAAGTGGGTAAAAGCTTTATATTAATAAAATACATTTTGATTTATATCTACGAAGAATAGACACATATCTTTCTATACAAAGTGACATTTCGTTTCTCCATTTTTGACATCGCACCATAGAAATCCTTCTATAATCTATCATTTTGTCTTTCGTTTCTAACGATATTTGTCTAGGTCCTTTTTTATGTAGACTATTACGGAAGAAAGTTTTCTTCCCAAACAGTCAAAACCACAGTGACAACTGACAATTGTCTAAGGTAGTGAAAACAATTTGATTTTGTAATCGCGTCGTAAAGACAATATAGAAAACTTTCTACTCGACGGCTGCAAAGACGACGAGACGACGGCGACGACGGGACGATTATCTACAAAATCACGATTTTGCAGGAGAGCGTTATGAACGCAAAACTGTGATAATTAATTGAAGAACAAAGTTATCTTCTTCTACTTTACATCACTTAAATAATAGGGCAAAGCCCTAATGGCAATGACCAAGGAAATGCTTAAGGCCAATTAACTGTAATATATATTTACATTACAGCTTTTTATAAACATTCGCAATATTCGGATCCCCTACTGCTCTGTCGACGCTCACAGGAACACTCGGCTTAGGATTCAAGTGCCCCGTTTTTTTTCCAAAAACTGCTAAAATCTTTATGTTTTGCCGCCACTATGTCCATTTTTATTTGCTCAGTATATTATCATGTTAATTATCTTTAAATTGTCAGAAGTCCTTCATTTGAAAAACAAAGAGCAATTATAATAAATTATATAATTATTATTTTTATTATGTAGTAAGGTATATCTATACATATTATAAATTGAAGTCGCCTTTCGTGTTCGTCTGTGTGACCGCGTTGTCCTTCTAAACTCAGCAACCATTCAAACCAAATCAGATTTTGCTGCGGTTTTTACCATCATTTAGAGAACTTATTCCGGAAGGTTTATATTGCATTAATATTAAACTTACATATTACAAAGAAATCTACATGATCTCTCCAGTCGTAAACCCGCTGCGAAGCAGAGGCGGCGCTAGCTCGTTATACGCAAGTATATTATGACAAATAATTAAGAGTAATTTAAAATGTTTTGAACTCAAATAAGATAATACTGATTGGTTACGCCTGTGTTAATTGTGAAGACGTTCAGTGTGTGTCGCGTTTGCTAATCTAAAGGGCCAGGCGTCCCGTACGGATTGTATTATATTTAACGACTTCAAAAAAAGGAGTTATCAATTCGATACGTATGTATGTAATATTATTAGACCTGCGAGATATTCACATATGATGATCTATTAGGGCTTCCAAACATGTATACAAAATTTTCTATATGTATGTTTGTATGTATGTATGTTTGTCCACGCATATATCTGAAACTATTAATCGGATCGTGACCATTCTTTTTTGTTTGTTGGCTTACATTTACTCTACTTAGGGCACAGTGAAAATTTCATCAAAATCGGTTTAGTAGTTTTCAAGGTAATGGACTAATACGTATAAGTGTGACGGCCTGGCTTATTGATACGAGCAACTGGTGTGGTATCACAGGGAAAACATCTCAAAAAAACATGGTTTTCAGTTACGCAAACAGGATGACCCAGTTTTTAACATTTATTGAGCAGGGTTGCTACTACATGATATTTTATGAAGGTCTAATGATGACCAGGCTTATCGGTTCTCAGTAAAGGAAATTGATCAAATTCAACCTATCGTTTTCGCGTCAAGAAAGCTGAGATCAGCGGTAACTAAATACTCAGTTATTGATCGAGAAGCATTAGCCATATTTTTCGGCATCCAAAACTTTGACCAATACTTACGTGGCACAAAATTCACACTCGTCACTGATCATAAACCCTTGATTCATGTATTAGGCCTACAGCGCAATTTACCGAAGCTTGTTAATAATCGCTTAATACGTTGGATTTTGATCATTGGTAGCTATGACTATGACATCGTCTTCACAAAAGGACAACTTAATTTTATAGCAGACTACCTGTCCAGGATGCCCAATCCTGATGAGAGACCGTCCCGTTTAGAATTAACAGTACATAGAATAGTAGCTCAACTGAAACATAACAGTGTTTCAGATATAGCGTTGACAGAAGAAATAATAAGGGATGCGTCAAGGAATGATCCTATTTTCAAACAAATATCGGAGAACATTAAAACAGGTTGGCGGGAAAATTCATATTCTGACATCTTAAAACTTTATGCTCGGAAACGCACTGAATTGTCCATCGAAAACAAGATTTTGATGTGGCCGGGTCGAATTGTCATTCCGAATACGCTCAGGAAGGCTACATTGAAATACCTGCACACAGGACACCCAGGAACTTGTGCAATGAAAGCACTCGCACGTTTTTACGTATGGTGGCCATCGATCGACGATGATATTGAAGAGTACATTAAATACTGTCGTAAATGCCAAGAAAATCGGCCAAATAACCCTGAATTGCCTGTGTACTCCTGGTCCGTCCCTGACAACCCATGGGTAAGACTTCATGTCGATTTTGCGGGACTATTTGAAGGAAAATACTGGTTTGTTCTAGCAGATGCACTCTCAAAATGGATTGAGATCAAGCTCATGAACCAAATAACTACAAAAAAACTGTGTGAAGAGTCCGCCCATTGCCTCCATCCACACCTACGCCTCATTCACTAACTTGTTCCACACCTATCAGACAGCGATCACCATCAACCACACTTAGCAATCAGCCAGAGTCACCTCACCCAACGCCTCAACTAACCCAACCATCAATTTGGTCCTCCTGCCAGGCTACTCAAGACTCGCCTGATACAAATCCAAATGTGATGGAGCACATCGTTCCAAGTTCATCTGGCACACAGAATCAAGCGGGCACTCCACGATAAGCCAGCGCTGAGACACCTGAACTCCCACTGGCCACGGCTGTCTTGCAGAGAGCACCAGTAAGGAGCAGTAGACGCACCACCACGAAGCCACGACGACTTATCGAGGAGATGTCGTAGCTTATTAGGATGTGGCTCTATGGTTGTGACATTGTCATTGTTACTTATTTACTACGTCAATAAATACATTCTTGTATGATGATATCAATTTATTTTACTTTCATTTGTTGTTTCTGCTAGTATGGACAACGCATAACAAGCACTGGATATTTTCTTGTTAGTTTTATCAATATGAACCTTCCAATTTAAGTGTTGATCTATTGTTGCTCCTAGAAAATTAATGTCACTTTAGTAGGTTTACTCTTGTAATTTGTAAATTGTACTACTTTGGTTTTTGAAAGGTTTACTTTTAAATGTATTCACTGCAGCCAGTCAGTTACTGTGGCCAGTGTTTCGTTTATTACATTTTCATAGATTTCATCATTTGACTTATCATTAGAGATAAAAAGAGTCGCATCATCGGCATACATTACGCAAAGGTGATCAATAACAATAACACACAACAACAAAAGTTCGTTTATGTGAAGGTCTGATGATGACCAGGTAAGTGCTTATCGGTTCTCAGTAAAGGAAATAGTTAGGATGACCTACCTTTCAACATTTATCTAATTGAGGACGGGTGCTAATACATGATACTTTCTGAAGGTCTGATGATGACCAGGTAAGTGCTTATCGGTTCTCAATAACGGAAATAGTTAGGTTGACCCAGCTTTCAACATTTATCTAATTGAGCACGAGTGCTGCTACATGATACTTTCTGAAGATCTGATGATGACCAGGTAAGCGCTTATTGGTCCTCAGTAATGGAAGTAGTTAGGATGACCTAGCTTTCAAAATTTATCTAAATGAGCACGGTTGCTACTACATGATACTTTCTGAAGGTCTGATGATGACCGGGTAAACGCTTATTGGTTCTCAATAACGGAAATAGTTAGGATGTCCCAGCTTTCAACATTTATCTAATTGAGCACGGATGCTGCTACCTGATACTTTCTGAAGGTCTGTTGATGACCAGGTAAGTGCTTATTGGTCCTCAGCAATTGACATAGTTAGGATGACCTAGCTTTAAACATTTATATTCCTTTACTTATATATTTTTTATTTTTTTTTATTAATGTTCAAAATGTATATCGCAGAGTTAAATCATTGTATGTTAAAAAACCACAGAAGCCTTTGATGGCTTATATATGGCTAGTGAGTTCGGAAAATATATATCTAATATGCTACTAGAAACAATGTGTTTTTAAGTTTTACTTACAAAAAATCAAAATAGTCTTACTTATTATACTACTTATATATTACTTTTTATATAATATAATAATAGCACAATTAAAAATGGTAGTAAGTATATCAAACTAAAGTATATACTCATAGTTTGTAATTTGCAGAAAATGTTTTTTTAATAAGCTTTTTGCTTTCTTAGGGTAACAGAGGTATTCACTTTGTATGTCCGCAGGAAGTTCATTTATTATTTTTGGTAGTATGTAGGTGTATGTTCTCATACCATATGTATTGTTACATCTAGGCAAGGTAAAAGTTTTTATGTTAGCTAAAGTTCTTAATTTAGGATGACGTGTTCTTCTATTTAAATTATTTATATTGACATATTCCTCTTTTAGTATTGAAAGTCTTGTCATGTTTTGTATTGGCAATATGTTGCAATAATGAAATAGTTCAGAGTAATCATTTTGGTATTTAGTTTTAATTTTAGGTGGTACAATATTTTTAAGGATTCGTTTTTGTAGTTTGTAAATTTTATCTAAATTAGTTTTGTATGTTCTCCCATAGCTACTGAGACCATAACTAATTATGCAGTCAGCTAGGGCTAGATATTAAGTAGTCTTAAAGTTTTATATGGCATTTTATGTTTAAGTATGATTATTCTACCCAGGATAGATCTTAGTCTATCCCATAGATAGTTAATGTGTAGTACCCAATTAAATTTGTAGTCGATGATGAGACCGATGTATTTGTGTTCCTTGACGAATTCTATTGTTTCACAGCTACAACTATCGGTACATACTGCGTGTAGACAGGCGTAGTTATGCGCTTTGATGGATGGTGTGTAAGTGGCTTGATTATGTGAAGAATGTATGTGCATGGCTTTGGTTTTGTCAGCATTTATGACGAGACCAACATCATGCGACCACTTACATAGTAAGTCAAAGTTAGTTTGAAGAAATATTCTATTCAAATAAGTATAAACACGATGGTTCTACATAGTGCAGTAAAAACTTTTTATCAAATGAAGAATAAAGAAGTGCTTACTCAGATTAAGTTAGCTGAATTAACATTAAAACTAAGCAAATTTGAATCTATCTATAGCCGTTTTGATGACTTGCAAATTTAAATAGAAGTGTTAAACTCTGACAATTTATCTAATGAGATTGATGAACGTGATACTATTGAACAACTATTTATATCCAACATTGCAATTGCTCAAAGTATTACACAAAAACATAACTCGAACCGTCACGATGAAAGTAATATACAAGTCAGATAACTACGGGTCCATATAATCACGATCATCATGATATAGGTTTTAAACTACCTCAAATTCAAGTTGCTAAGTTCGACGGGTCTTGCATTCGTTGGCTTGAGTTTCGTGACACATTCTTGTCTATAGTATCGCTCCCATTCACAAATTCCATTATCTTATTTTGTACTTGTACGTATCATTACGAGGAGCTTGTGGCTAAGTAATAACAGCCGCACGGATCGATCCATCAGGTTAAGCTACGCTTGCCGGGGTTGGTCCGTAGATGGGTGACCATCTTTACATACCGAGACTCCTCCGTGCCTCGAAAATCACGTTAAGCCGTTGGTCCCGGCTGTCATTCGTGGAACTTTGACAGTCGTTACGGGTCGTCAGAAGCCCGAAAGTCTGACAATCAGTCTTACCAAGGGGTATCGTATTCCCCAATAACTGGGTTGTGGAGGTCAGATAGGCAGTCGCTCCATGTAAAATACTGGTATTCAGCTGCATCCGGTTAGACCGGAAGCCGACCCCAACATAGTTGGGAAAAGGCTAGGCAGATTGACGTATCATTACGATTCCTTGTGGATCATATTAATAAAAACTTACGTGCTTTAACTAGTCTCGGTCTAGGTTCACGTGACTGGGATATTTTACTCATTCATATAATGAGCCCCAAGCTTGATAGCCACACCAAAGCGAAGTGGGAAGAATACCGAGGCACGTTGGATACTAAAATACCTAATTTGCAACATTTTTTCAAGTTTCTTATTGATCGCGCTGATGTACTTGAGTTAATAAATAGCAGCCATACATACTCTAAACCTAAGACTCAGACAACGTCAAAGCCCATAGATTCTAACAATAACAACAAACAATTCAACAATTCTCATCAGTCATACATTTCTAATAGTGAAGACAATAATACTTCTGATATATGTTGCGGCGTTTGTAATGGTAATCATCGCCTTTATGATTGTCCCACCTTTTTGTCTAAGAGTGTGGATGAACGTATCAGTGAAGTAAGTAAATTGAAGCTTTGTGACAACTGCTTAAGATCTGGCCACTCGGCACGCAATTGTCGCATGCATCCGTGTCGCGTGTAAAGTTCCAGGCACAACAGACTCTTGCATAAACAATCTGATGATAAAAATATTTCCAGTGTTGTCACACTTTCACCCGACATCACTGACGACACTATCGTTAATTTTTCTAATCAAAATAACCATCAAGTTTTACTATCTATACTGTTTCTATTGAGGTAGCTTACCCTGTGACCCATCAAACACAGAAGGTTCGTGCTCTTTTGGATTGCGGTAGTCAGTCATCATTCATTACTCAATCTCTCAAAACAAAATTCCTTCTGGAACCGACTACCAGTGTGCATGTCAATATTATGTGTAATTGGTATAGGCAATAAAACCACCACTCAAGGTACAGAAACTTGCGTAGTTCAGTTGAAATCTTTGATGAAACATTTCACCGTTACTTCTTCTTTTCTGGTATTGCCAGTGTTAACCGGTAATATAGCTAGAGTAACCGTTAACGTTAAAAAACTTAATATTTCGAGTGATTACTTAACCACTAATGAGTCGTAGCAAGAAGGTATGCGAAACACATTTTTTATCGCAAACCCTCCGTTTAGAAAACGGTAGATTCTCAGTTAGTCTGCCCTTAAAGGATACACCTGATTGTCTTGGTGAATCTTATTCACTAGCTGAAAAACGGTTGTTAAATTTAGAAAGGTGATTTCGCAAACAACCAATGTAAAGTTGCAATACGTAGAATTTATGCGTGAGTACGCAGACTTAGGTCACCTTTCAGAATCTGCTGTACCTATACCTTCTACATCTTATTTGCTCTGCCATCACGCTGTCTTCAAAGACAGTAGTGAGTCCACGAAAATAAGAGTCGTATTCGACGGTTCGGCTCCTACTTCATCGGGTCAGTCTGTCAATGACATCCTCATGGTTGGCCCTAATATACAGGACTCACTGTTCTCCATCTTAATAAAAGCTCGACATCATAAGTTCGTCCTCAGGGGTAATGTCGAGAAAATGTACCGTCAAGTCCGGGTCCATGAGAAAGATCGCAATCTTCAACTTATTTTATGGAGAGAGGACGAGTCTTTACCAATCAAAACGCTTCAGCTAGGTACTGTGACTTACGGAATGACAAGTTCCAGCTACTTGAGCACTCGGTGTCTGTGTTGATTTATATGAGTGAGCCTCTCTATTTGTATGAGGGGTTGCGCCCTAGGTCAGAATTCCGTCTTTGTACGAGTATTAAGAATCTGTGCCGGAAAAGGTTTACGTGGTGGAGTTTAAATAAGACCACGTAAACAAAATCATATAATGTGATATTACGAGTACAATACAAGGCCTCAGAGGGTATGCCACGCTGCAGATGCCGGCGGAAGATTCCGGTTGGCGGAAGGCCTTGCCAGACCCGTAGTCTTCTAGATTATCTCGGATAGAAACTCTACCGTTTTCCTGCCGTTTGGGAACGAAGTCGTAAAAAATAATATCCTTGAAATTCCCACAAGCTTTATCACATTTCCGGCTGGCTTTAGACTTGTTTATTTTATTTTTTTGCGTAAAATCAACGTGTTCCAAGCCAAGGCTGTTTCTCTCAAGACATTTCTGCCCATGTTTCGAAATAGATCTCGGACATTGAACAACGGATTAATCTAAAACCGGTTGAGTTACTGTTGATACATAGATTGGTTTTAAGACTTCTTAGTGTCAAGTACTTCTGAATATAAGCAAAAATGTTTATTTTGGGTTATCTTTTTGAGCTGAGGCGTAACAAATAATAATCATTTACTACCCAGATCACACATTCCTATTTTTGTTAGTAATTACATAAAAACTTGAACACATTGGGCAGATAATGGTATTAATTAATAAGAATGTCAAAATCATCAATTATAGTCAATTAAACAGTTAATGAATACAAAATACAAAATGTTTTGAAGGTACGGTTACGCGAAAAGTCAATTACAAATACCATTGCAATATACCTTGTTTTATGTTCAATTACTTATATCAGGGGTTCCCTTTTAACATACTCGGGGTGAGTTGTTAACTCTAAAGGGGCATGCCATCAGCCACACGAAAAAATGCTTGAAATTAATAATTAAAAAACAAACAAACATTTAAATATAAGCCAAATTGCACTACAAATCGTAGGGAACCCATTACAAATTCAATAATCATCAAAAAACTAGGTGGAAGCCAGTTCCAAACAATTTTTCTGAAATATAGGTTAAGTCAAGGTCAAGAATTAATATGCAACAATTAAACAAAAAAAAAAAGCATTGAAATGTTTTAATCATCATTTAAAACCATAATTAGGTTCGATAGATCTCATTTGAAAAACTTCTTCATGTACAGGTAAGTATATTGAAACTATTTGCCTGACGGGGTACCTGGCCCGGACTTGGTGAAGGAGGAGTAGAGTGTGAGGTAGCGCGGTTGCATCGTTGCCAACATGGGTGACAGTTAAATATGGTTTCATTACACATATTTTATTCTAAATTGAATTAAGGACTATTAGTAGTTTCTGTCAATTTCAAGCATTTTTAGGCATTCTCCTTTCATTTTAAATCACTACGCCCCAAGTTAATTTGTCGATTCATGTAGAAAAGCTGAAGAATTTAATGAATTCAGAATGCAAGAGCGACCAAAGTAAGCTAGAAAGTTAAAGCACCCGACCTCGGAAAGGTTCTGTTATTTTGTCGACTTATTCAGAAAAGCCTAAGCTCATTTTACAGCACACACGTTTGGATTTTGGAATCTAGCCTCACTTTTTCTTATATCAAGAATATACAATTTAATAAATACCACTTTACGCCCTCTAAGAACTGGCTGACCCATGAATGACATAAACATAGATCAACGACAATATGCTGTAATAAACATCAATAAAATAATAAACTATTACGTATCTCAATTACTTAATTAAGTAATTAGGTACTTCTGAGGAGCCGTCACGCTAGTGGTTCCTGAAGGGCTTGATAAATGTATACTATTAGGTGCCTACCTATTGAGGAGCTCGTGGCTAAGTAATAACAGCCGCACGAGTCGATCCATCAGGTTAAGCTACGCTTGCCGGTGTTGGTCTGTGGATGGGTGACCATTTTTTCATACCGAGACACCTCCGTGCCACGGAAAGCACGTTAAGCCGTTAGTCCCGGCTGTCGTTCGTGGATCTTTGACAGTCGTTACGGGTTGTCAGAAGCCCGAAAGTCTGACAACCAGACTTACCAAGGGGTATCGTATTACCCAGTAACTGTGGAGGTCAGATACGCAGTCGCTCCATATGAAATACTCATAGATATGCGTGGAAATACTGGTATTCAGCTTCATCCGGTTACACTGGAAGCCGACCCCAACGTAGTTGGGAGAAGCCTAGGCAGATTGATTAGGCCTAACATACCTACTCAATATCCAGGGAAATATGTATGTTAAAATTTTCTAAATACTTTTGACTTTCTAATGATGGACGCTTTTTTATTGAACTTTGAAAACTTATAGTGCTTCTAATAATGCACACTTTTTTTTAACTGGCTGACCCAGAAGGAGGTTATTGTTTTTTGTATGTATGTATGTCCATTACATTGTGACCTCCTGGACCCTAAACGGCTTGATGGAATTTAACATATGATGTGTCGTTGGATTGGTCTTAAATGTGGAAGTAACATAGGCTATACAATATTTATACCTTCCTCTCCTTGTTTTATTATTCCAGATACAATATATATTGCATCTGAAATAATAAAATAAGGAGAGGAAGTTTTTTTTTAAATAAATTGTAACAATATAGTATCAAGTAAAAGCCATTAAAGAGTCAATACCAAATATCTATTCATACAAAAAACAGTAGAATCCGGTGAGTTTGTACATCGAAGAAAAGTAATTAAATTAGAAAGGAGGCAACTAAAAAAGGGTAGGTAATAGAATATAAACCAGCTATTTTTTTATTCTTTTCTGTCTGTCTGTTTGTGTTTGCGCACATCTCCGGAACTACTGAACAGATTTTCATGTAGTTTTCACAGGTATACCTAAAGAGATTTATTTGGAGCAGAATATAGGCTTTGTTTCCCGTTCGCGAACAAGCGCACACAGTTTTCGGTAGCCGTTTGCTTCGCGATGGTGTCAGGCTGCTGGTGTCGAGTTAAGGTTTGATTATTTTCCCTACGGCCAAAAGTATGTAGCTTGCTCTCGGGTCAGTAATGTAGTTACCTACTAGCTCAAGACGGGAAACCAGTAAATGTGGTTTACAAAGAAATTCTAGGATGTGTCTTCCCTATATAACACGAAAGTATAGAGGCTTATTCGCTCAAACTTTAGGCAGCTACCTATTGGACACGCCACTCTTTTAGGAGTGGTTGGAGAGGCATCACGGCACCCTCACCTTCCGCCTGACGCAGGTCCTCACCGGACACGGTTGCTTCGGGAGGTTCCTGTTCCGGATAAGGCGGGAGGAAACGCCCGGGTGTTACCACTGTGTGGATCGCCCGGAGGACACGGTGGAGCATACGGTGGAGGTCTGCCCGGCTTGGGCAGAGCACCGCCGCGTCCTCGCGGAGGCGATCGGCGGCGGCGATCTCTCGCATCCGGCGCTGGTACAGACCATGGTACGGAGCGAGAGTGCATGGGAAGCCGTCACCTCCTTCTGCGAAGCTGTAATGCTCGCGAAGGAGGAGGCTGAACGCGTGAGGGAGAGGCAATATTTGCGCCCTCACGCCCCTAGTCGCCGCAGGAGACGCCCTGGGCGGCGGGAATCGATAGCCGATTCCCGGCCACCGTAGGCGCGGGCTTGCGGATGGCGAGCAACGGGTAGCTCGCCGTCCGGTAAGGACCAGGCCCGGGTCGACGACGCGTTGTGTTCCACGCGCGCCTCAAAGAGATGTCAGCACTAGCTGAAGGGGTCCTCTAGGGCCGATGCCCGCCAGGGTTGCGGGTTGTTCGAAAGAGTTACCGTGGCCCTGGCACAGGCAACTGAAGGAACACGGGTGGGTTTTAGTCAGTAGCAGTCTGACACGCCCTCCCGCTCCACCCAGAGCGGGAGAAGTTATTTGATGATTTCCCATACACAAAAAAAAAGGCAGTTACCTATTATTATTGCAAAGATTGAAATAGAGGTGGGCGGTTCATCATTTCTGAACATAAGAAAACTACTACAACTGTATCAACAGCTTGATATTTAAATTTGTAAGTGGTACAAGATTACACTAAATTCCACGCGAAGTCGCGGGCAACAGCTAGTAATTCATAGAGAGCACAAACGTGTTTAGCTAGATCAGTCATTCTGGTGTCTTTGTCAAGAATTGACGAAGCACTACAAGGAACTAAAAGGAAACAACAGAAGTATTGGCCAAAATAGGATTAAATGTTAATATGAATTTGACAATAGTAAAATTATGTCAGAATGTCGTCTCATGTCGGCCGTAAATCTTCTCAGAAATGATAAAACCCCAATCGAAGAAGCTTGCATCAAAAGGAATGCCATTAGCCTAAAAAGTACGTATTTATTAGTATTATCGCCCGAACACTTCTCGCGTTACTAGAGGAAAATATCCAAAATATACAGCCAATAAATGTTACTTTGATCTAACTCATTCCAATAAATAGACACAGTATTAAATTCTTCTCCTTTTGCAAAAAAGTTCTTTAAAAGAACGCGGCTTGCGGTAGGAGTTAACTGGTAGAAATCGTCACGTAACGAAAAAGCGTTGTGGTCCTCCATGCGACTTTCTGGAAAGTGTGAATTTGGTCAAAACGAAAATCCAAGAAGAATTCAAGAAGAGTCCACGTATACTCCTCTTTCGATAGGGAATGATAGTCCAGTGGTGGACATTTTGATAGCTGCTGTACTGTTATGGTAGATGTTCTGCAGGATAATATTAAAAATAATAATATCCCCACCGTTGTATTTCTACGTTGACGTCGTGGTGGGGCTTGCGTGCTTCGAACTTTAGGTCTGTGCCGGTACAGTTTACTTTACGGGAACGGGTCTAAGATGAGGAGCCAGACCAAGAGAGATACAGAAACCCGCAGGGCAGCATGTAGCTAGCTGTTGGGCAGTAGCGACCCCACGGACCCTATCTCCCGGGAGAAATCTTGTCCTCATCTCTTGCTTGCTTTATTGGCCGGCTGGAGTGAACACTGACGAAGAACAGAGCTCCCACCTTTTTCTTGCCTTTATTGGCCGGCTTGAGTGGAGATTCGCAATAGCAAACGTGCTCGGAGGAAGAAAGTATTCCAGTAAGGTGCTGGTAGGGATCTTAACAGTACTTCCAGGATTGTCTTGATAGCCGTGGGATACCTCTCCACTCCTCAAGCACCTCAGTAAGTGTTGCCCCCTTGTCGGCTTGTCGCCCATTATTGAGTGTGCAAGTCACCCCCTACCATTTTATCCGTGTATAATACGTATATAACATTGGTCAGGCAGGGGACATAGTTCTTTCATAGTTCAAGTTACCCAATCCACTTTAGCCACCCAGACCGATAGTCCAATATGTTTTGTTTCCACGTACAACAATAGTCCTGTACCAACCGGGGGTTGTCCCTGGGTGCACTTGCATAGTGTATATAAGGAAAAATCGTCGGTTGGTGCCTCCTCATCATTTAAAATCATCTAAGGGGCCTCTGCGAGTTGGCTTCGGCTCCTCGTACGCCTTCCAAAAGTCCGGAACCCCGCAAAAATGTCAAAAAATTAATAATAATAATAAACTTTTAGTAATTCCATCAGAATGGAATTTGGTGTAGATAAATGTGCAGTCATGCATGTAAGGCGGGGCGGGATTGTGGAATCTGAGGGACTACAACTCTCAGATTCCATAAACCTGAGATCACACTCAATAACGGGCGTGACATGAAACAAATCGTTGTAGGAGCGCTTCTTCGGTCGCCTGAAAAAGATACTTAATAGTTCTTTGTCAGGTTGCCACCTGACAAAGAACTATTAAGTATCTTTGTCAGGTGGCAACAAGGTGCGCGCCTTTAACGGTTAGGTCGTGCCGGTCCTGATGTACTCCTTTGGCATACTCAAGCGGACCCAGACAGAACTAGACGCCCTGGATAGGAGAGCCCGGTCACTGCTGACCGCAAACCGGATGCATCACCCACGTTCGTCTGTTATGAGGCGGGGGTCGAGGTTTTTTAAATGCTAGGACCCTCCACATCCGCGAGGTGTGCAGTCTCAGAGAATATTTTCTCAAGGCTGACGTAGTTATGCACCAAAATGTGGTTGCAGTAGACAAGGGACTCACCCCGTTGTCCTTCGCTAAAGAGAACTGCTGCAAAACTGTGGTGTCTACTAAGACACCATAGTTTTGCAGCAGTTCTGCAGTTTTCCATACTTCTTTGCGGTCGTTGGTACTAACCAACGACCGCAAGGAAGTATGGCAAAGCAAGGAGCTTCACGGACGCTTTTTCCGGGCCCTTCATAGCCCCAACGTAGATTTCTTAGCGTCCGTGGCCTGGCCACGCTTCGGTGACATCTTTGGGGAAACCGAAGGTTCAGTCTGTGCGATTATGGGTGAAGTTATGCTAACTAACTACCGGAAGTATACAATGAAAGACGGGACGATCGACATATGTCGGGCATGCCATTGTCCCGGTGAGTCTATCAGACATATTACTTTAGGGTGTTCTCGTTTGGCTGACAGGCATAACCACTTGTGGCCAGGATTATCCATCAGCAACTTGCTCTGAAATATGGCCTTGAGGGCTCTGACATACCTTATTACAGGCATGTGCCTGACAATAACCAATGAATGACCATGATAATAGATCGATCCCAGTATAACCATACTGGGATCGATTTATTATCACTGACAGGATTATTGTAGCCAATAAGCCTGATATAGTGGTAATAGATCGATCAGTGCGCCGCACAATGATAATCGATGTCACTATCCCGCATGACAAGAACCTCGTGAAGGCTTAGAAGGAGAAACAATTGAAGTATCTCGACTTAGCCCACGAGATTGTCGCTATGTGGAATGTGCACTCGGCAATCATTGTGCCGATAGTCGTTACGGTCAATGGCCTTATCGTTAAGAGCCTCGAAGAAAGAAGTGAAGGGCCTGATTCAGAAGGCAGTCCTCCTTGATACGGTGCGTATTGTGAGGAGGTTCCTGTCTCTGGGGCCCTAACCGCCGGTAGCTTGGACCCTGCTCGCGCTACCGGCGGATCACTATTTTTTATATTTTTAAATGCTTTTTTTATGTTTTTTATAAAAATATTTAAAAATGTAATAAAATAAGTTTAAAAAATAAATAAAGGAGATAATAATAATATCCTGGGACTTTTCACACATGGTCATCACATCCCAAATTAAGCAGAGCTTGTACTATGTAAACCAGATAACTGATATACTACATATACTTCTTTTTTTTTGTAAATACGTACCTATATAGATAAAAATACCCAGACTCAGGATAAACAGATATTTTCATGCACACAAATGTTTGTCCTGAATGGGAATCGAACCCACGACCTTCGGCATGATAGGTGGTATCTTAACCAACCACGCCATCTGGCCTGCCAATAGCTACGGCAGTGTCAGAAATCGTAAGAAAATCTGCAACAAGTAGCAAAATAGTTTCAAGATGTCATCTCATATTGACCGTAAATCTGCTTAGAACTGAAAAATATGATAATCGGTGAAAGTTACTTTATAGGGAATGTAATGAGCCTACTAAGTCTAGTGTCGAGCAAATACAATGGCTACGGCAGTATCGGAAACCGTAGTTAAACTTTACTCTGTTTTCACGAAAATAAACGGCGCGGACTCGAACTGCGTCTACAATTTTTTGTTTTGTATGTTTGAATGCGCTGACCTGATTTGAAAAATTCTTTTTGCGTTTGATAACCCAGCTAAAAGGAAGGTTATAGGTTAATTAACATCACCCTAGGACCCTTAAGAGCCGAGCAAAAAGGGGTTAAGGGTCGTCAGAAGCCTGAAAGTCTGATAACTAGTCTTACAAAGGAGTATCGTGTTACCCAGTAAGTGGGTTGTGGAGTTCTGATAGGAAGTCGCTCATTGTATAATACTGGTATTTTGCTGCATCCAGTTAAACTGGAAGCTGACCCCAACATAGTTTGGAAATGGCTAGGCAGATTAAATTATTGTACATAAGTACCTAGAGTTTGAAAGTTTTTGAATAAACATAAATCATTCTAATTAGAAATACAGCATTAGGTACAAGTTTTGTTTACATAAATTCACAAAATAAGCTACAATTTATGGAATGATTACTTCCCCAAGTATAATAAAGATGTTCTAACAAAAGTTATTAAATAGTCTAATAAAGATAACAAGCATGTCTTCAAGCGTTATCTCTGTCTGTGAGCACATAATTTGTCATGCCCAAAGTAAAGAGATTAGAACTGTCACCTTCAAGAAAATAAAAACAACATACCTAAAATATAATTTGTTTATCTCATTAATTGGTCTTGGGAAATATTTATTAATCATGACCTTATTTCAAAATAATAATAAATTATAGAAAGGAAGTTATTATACTTATGTTATTAAGAGGTAATCTCTGGAACTACTAGTTGGATTTGAAAAAATCTTTTACATTTGATAGACCAATTCTTGCGAGAGCTATTTAACATCACGCTATGACCCTTTGAAAAAGAAAAACAGCGGTAAACGTAGTTTTAACACAGGCGAGGCGGGCGATGCGATGCGACGCGCTGGGTTGTGGGAATAAGAAATGTCATGCGGACGAAGTCGCGAGCAGAAGTTAGTTCACAGAACAAAACGAATTGCCAATAATCCATTTGAATAAAGCTGTTTTAAAATGATGGTTTGGCAGTTCCATAAGCTAGACCTCGACCAAACGGGTTAGATTAGGTTAGAACTGTGACCAATAATCGTGCGCGAGCCGAGCAAGGTGAGCGAGTTCACAAAAAGATACGCATTCATTATATTAGACTGTTAAATTTTTTCTTAACAAAGTAGATTGGTATACAATCTTTTTGTCCTCGCAAACTTATACTGGCTGATTCTAAAAATAGAAACATTTCGATTGTGTTTTGTTGTCATTAAAATAAAAGCTAATTATTTTTTTCCCGATTTTGTGTGTTTGCATTGCATGATAAATTTGCTATTTATCTCGCTTTTATCATTTTGAGATATACAGTTTTTGAAAAAATTGAGTGGTGAGACATATGATGACACATATGAAGACATATTATGTCATGGAGCGACGCCATTTGACTGCTGATGAAATGCAGAGAGCTGTAGGAATGCTACAAGCGGGAAGAAATCAGTTCCAGTTATCTAGCTATTTTGGTGTCAATAGGAGCTTGATTTTTCGTCTTTGGCAGCGTTACGTTAATACAGGGGATCCTGCTGGGCAGCACCCACGACGTGGAAGGAGTACGACTGCTCAACAGGACTGATACATACAACTTAACCGCCCGGGAGATAGGTTTAAAGCTACAATTCTCAAGCGGTGTTGTTGTTAGCCACTAAACCGTGAGAAATAAGCCGCATGAACACGGCCTACAAGAACGACGCCCAATTAGGTGCCCACCTATACGCCATGGGAATCGCGCCTGTCGAAACGAATGGTGTAGGGAACACTTGACATGGACCCAGGAGCAATGGGATGAAATTTTATTTTGCGATGAGCCCCGGTTTGGATTTAGGCCTGATACGAGAAGGGTATGAGTGTATCGTCGTCAGAAATGCTAAATGGCTGAGATGCATCCAGGAAGTGCACTCTTACAGTGGCTCCATAGTGATGGTATGGGCGGGTATTATGAAGAACTGACGAAGTGAACTCGTTTTTGTAGATGGCAATATGAACGCTGAAAGTTACGTTGAAGATGTCCTCGAGCCTTATGTTCACCCATTTGCACAAAGTCTTGGCTCAATTTCACGCTGATACATGACAATGCGCGTTTGCACACAGCTCGGAGAACCAGAGAGTAGTTGGCACTGGGAACATCCGGGTATTGCCGTGGCCTGTACTATCGCTAGACCTCAAAACGAAAATTTTAATTTCGTTTTAACTTTATTTTATACTACGTATGTTACGGCACACATAGTGTTAATTATTGTGATTAAATGAACAATTGAATAAAGGATTTTATTGCTTTAGTCACAAATGCGTCAAAAAATTCTTAGTTTTTATTTATAAAAGAAATATAAATATATTATTTTAATGTGAATGTTACTAACATAGTTTATAAGTGTTACTAACAATAGTATGAATCATGTGTTCGATTTAAATAAATAATAATAATAAAAATAACCCACCGCTGTATCTCTACGTTGACGTCGTGGTGGGGCTTGCGTGCTCCAAACTTTAGGTCTGTGCCGGTAGAGTTTGCCGGAACGGGTTCAGGATGAGCAGCCAGACCAAGAGAGATACAGAAACCCGCAGGGCAGCATGTGGCGAGCTGTTGGGCAGTAGCGACCCCATAGACCCTATCTCCCGGGAGAAATCTTGTCCTCATCTCTGGCTTGCCTTTATTTGCCGGCTGGAGTGAACACTGACGAGGAACAGAGCTCCCACCTCTTTCTTGCCTTTATTGGCCGGATTGAGTGGAGATTCGCAAGAGCAAACGTGCTCGGAGGAAGAAAGTATTCCAGTAAGGTGCTGGTAGGTATCTTGACCGTACTTCCGGGATTGTCCTGATAGCCGTGGAATACCTCTCCACTCCTCACGCACCTCAGGAAGTGTTGCTCCCTTGTCGCTACGTCACTATGTGCTAGCGGCCGTTTCCGGGGGGCCATTATTGAGTGTGCAAGTCAACCCCTGCCATTTTATCCGTGTATAATATATAACATTGGTCAGGCAGGGGACATAGTTCTTCCATAGTTCAAGTTACCCAATCCACTTCTGCCACCCAAACCCATAGCCCAATATGTTTTCTTTCCACGTACAACAATAGTCCTGTACCAACCGCGGGTTGTCCTTGGGTGCACTTGCATAGTGCATACAGGGATAATCGTCGGTTGGTGCCTCCTCATCATTTAAAATTATCTAAAGGGCCTCTGGAAGTTGGCTTCGGCTCCTCGTACGCCTTCCAAAGGTCCGGGACCCCAGGGTCCCGAGAAATATCAAATAATAATAATAATAATGTTAATGAAGACACCGATTTCAACACATTACAAACTATCGTATACTGTGTCGCATGGACCGCTGCTAAGGTAAATGGAGCAAAGACAACACTTGAACCGAGAGAAATAATTCGAGGTAAAACAGAATACAAGCCAAAATGGCAAAGAAGATTAGAACAAAAAGTTAAAGATTTAAGAAAGAAAATAGGTAGAATGACACAATTTGTGAACGGCAACAGAAGTAGAAAATTAAAAAAAAAACATGTTAAAAAAGATCATAAAACTTAATAAAATTCATACCGTACACGAAGAACCAAACAGACAAGCAGCACACACATTAGACACACTGAAATAAAAACTTTCTGTCGTAACAGGCCGACTCGAAAGATATAAAGCTTGCACGTTGAGAAAACAACAAAACACTCAATTTACTCATAATGAAAAACTTTTTTATCGCAACATCAGACAGGCAACTACAAATACTCAACACAACATCACATGTGACAACGAAAATAACACCCCTTACCCAGAGACATTACAACACTTCTGGGCAAGATTATGGGAACAACCTATTTGCCATAATCACCAAGCTGATTGGATACAAACAGAATTGTCAAATAACAATACAAACATTCAGCCAATGGTGTTTGAGCACATATCCCCGGAAGTATTTCATAAAGTTCTAACAAGGTTACATAATTGGAAAGCTCCCGGATCAGACCACATCCATAGTTACTGGTACAAAAAATTCACAGCAATTCATTGTTACCTATATAAATTTATAAATTCATTCATCCAAGACCCCAAATCAATACCTTCGTACATTATGTCTGGAACAACTTATATGATACCAAAAGACCGTAATGATCTCTCGAAATACAGACCTATTACATGCTTGCAGACCTTGTATAAGGTCGTCACATCCTGTATATCTGAACTGATATACGAGCACATTGACGCCAATAACATCTTAGCCGAGCAACAGAAAGGATGTCGAAAGTATAGCCAAGGTTGCAAGGAACAATTAATGATTAAACGAACTTACCTGTACGTGAAGTTCTATCATAATTATACAAAGTGCATCGTCCGAAGAGATTAGTAACCTGAAAACGTTGAAATATATGTATATGTAGTAACACGTTAGTGACACCACTCTTACACTGAATGTTTAGAGTCCTTTGCTTTTTTTTTTTTTTTTTTTTTTTTTATTTGCTAGCCACCCCAGTTACCCGGTCTTTCATTAAGTTTAGAGTTTGAAGCCACCATGTCCTGTTTGACATTTCCACAGCAACCTGGGAGACCTTTTGGGGTGGGTGGGTGTTACTAATCTCTTCGGACGATGCACTTTGTATAATTATGATAGAACTTCACGTACAGGTAAGTTCGTTTAATCATTAATTATACTCGTGCATCGTCCTCGAGATTAGTAACCTGAAAACGTTGAAATATATGTAGAACTTGAGAGATAGCTGAGGAAATGTTAACTACAAAAGTAAAGATACTTGTGTATGGATCAAATACTATATTCTTAACTTTACTTAATTAGTATCACAATTTTTTCTTAATACTGTAAATCACAATTTTTTCTTAACTTTGTAAATCACAATTATTTCTTAGTCATAAATAACTTTTACTTAGGTAATTATGAATTGGATAGCACTGCCGTGGCGAGCGCTGTTTCGGTAGGATTAATAATCACTCGGTTATAAAATTTTCCAAAAACGTTAGAGCTTCCACTCCAGCTAGCGGTGTTGCGGATTAGATCAATGGACACACCGCATTGATTTGCTTTTGAGGTGGCAGCATGCCTCGTACTATGTGCGGAGAATGTAGAGGTGTCAATCCCGCTATCCTTTAGGACGGATTTAATCCACCGGCTTAAAGATTGTGTTGTTACTGGTTTATGCGGTTTCCTAAAACTAATGAAAAGATTTACGTTTTGCCCACGTATTGGCTTGGTTTTGTTAAGATAGGTTACTAAGGTTGTACAAGGGCATATCTCGGGTTTTGTCTCAAAGAAGGGTAAGCTCAAAATTGGTTGCTTTGAGCCCGGCTTGGAAGTCTTAATATGGTCAGGTATTTTTATAACAATTTTAGTAGAAAGGATTTCTATATTGTTGACGTTGATTTTCGCTAACGTTTGCATACGTTGTGCCGACGTAATAGCCAGAAGGCTAACACATTTTTTGGTTAATGTTTCTAATGTCAAATTTTCATTTGGAAAGTGTTGGCTTAGAAACTCTAGTACCAGAGAAGTGTCCCATGTGGTATTGTATTTAGGCCGTGGTGGACGAAGCCGATATACTCCCTTGAAAAATCTTGTAATACGATCATCTTTTGATATGAGCGGTCCTAGTATAAGGGCCAGGGCGGACCTATATGAATTTAAGGTGCCGTACTGGTTACCCTGATTAAATATTTCTGTAAGAAAATCTAAAATGGTAGGGATTGACGCCTCATATAGCTCGAAGTTGTTCTCAGAACAAAATTTGAACCATTTTTTGAGTGCTACGTCATATTGCTGGTAAGAATTTTTTGACAACGAGGCCATCATGATGTCAGCTGTGGATGATGGTATTCTGCGTCGCAGTAGCGCTGTCCGCACAATGTTCCGGCAACCAGGGTAAGGTTGTCTTGTATGTTCCGGTTGCTGGAATGTGAGATAATGACATTATTGTTAGGTTTGAATTCCAGCATTTCTGACACCAGAAGGCGCTGGAATATGGGGAACCATGGTTGTGTAGGCCATTTAGGAACGACCATAATTCCTGACGCTTTGTCGGAAATGATTTTTCTTAGTGTTTTTAGTATTATCGCGAAGGGAGGGAAGGCATAAAAATTAATATTTGTCCATTTTATTGTGAATGCATTGACTGCCAAAGCGTCAGGATCGCGATGCCAAGACACGTAACGATCACACTTAGTGTTAACCCTACTTGCGAATAGGTCCACTTGAGGACAGCCGAGTTTGTCAATTATTGATTGGAAAGCAGTGTCTGCCAGTTCCCATTCTATATCTGGGTGTACTCGACGAGACTCTGCATCCGCAATTTCGTTGTCTGCCGATTTTACATATGAAGCGTATATGAAGATATTGCGAGATTCACACCATTGCCATATCTCCTTAGTAACCTGTGTGAGGTGTGGATATTGGATGCCACCCATGCGGTTTATGTAAGCAATGGCCGTGGAGTTGTCCACGCGGAGAAGAATTTGGCAGTTGCGGAGGTTTCTAGCGAATATTTTAAGACCAAAGTAAGCTGCCAGTAGTTCTAGCTGATTTATATGGATTTTCTTCTCATCTCGCGACCATACTCCGCTGGCTCTTTCATTACCGCACGCGGCTCCCCACCCCGTAGTTGAGGCGTCAGTATAGATTTCTTTGCAGTATTCATCGATTCTTATTTGTCGGACAGAGGTTTCGATCGATTTTTTCCACCATTTAAAAGAAGTTTGCAATGAATCCGGTATATTCATATATTTATTGTAATCTCCATGATCTTTTAGGTTCAGGTATTTACACCTTTCTAATTCTTTAGTGTAAAGTATCCCATATTCGATTGCTGGGCATGCCGATATGAGTAGTCCTAACAATTGTGCAAATTTCCTAATTTTACATCTTTTACGATTCATCATCTTTATAAGTTCGGCCTTTATGTTTGATCTTTTTTCATTAGGTAGGGTTATTTGGAATTTTTTTGAATCTATTATGTAGCCAAGAAACTTGCACGATTTTGAAGGAGTGAGATTACTCTTTTCTTCATTAATAACGAAGCCCAGAGATGTTAATAATTTCCGGGTAACCATGATATTGTCTAAGCATTCTAACCGAGTCTGTCCCAACAAAAAAATGTCATCTAAATAGATTGTTGAGACATATCCGCATGCTCTAAGTAGTTTTATTACTGGTTTCATTATCTTAGTGAAAATGTATGGAGCTATGTTCAACCCGAATGGCAAAACGTTGAACTCATAGAGTTTTTGATCAAATTCAAACCTAAGGTACTTACGAGATACAGGGTTGATTTTTATTAAGTGATATGCATCTTTTAAGTCGAGATTGGCCATGAAACAATCTCTTGATACTAGCTTTACCGCTGTTCTTAAATCTTCTATCTTAAAATGATCTGTATTTATATATTTGTTTAATGGTTTTAGATTCAATATGAACCTCATTTTTCCATTCGGTTTGGGACGTAGGAAAACGCTTGAGATGAATTGTCCATTACACGGTTTACACTCAGATATTGCTCCAATTTTTAGTAAGCTATTAATTGCTTCATTGAAATGAACTTTCTCAGTTTGTGTGTGTTGTATGGCTTTTGGATTACATATTTGGACTACTGGTTTATTGAATTGTAGTGTATAACCCTTAACCCATGACAGTATAGTTTGGTCTTCAGTGATAAGAGACCATTGAGCATAAAAAGAAGATAATTGTCCAGCGTACTTTACCGGATTTATCGGCGGCGGTTGAATTTCGACGGATGTCGCGATGTTTTCGACGAGTTGCCCTGCGTCGTGTTGCGATTGTATCGCGCTGAAGGGCCCGGCACCGGCGGGGGAGCTGCTTCGCGACCTCGCTGTATTCCTTGCTGCTTGCGTGCTGGAGCCGGGCTTCTCCAGTTTAAATTGTTCACTGGAGGGAACGTTTTGGGTTTTGACTGTATCTTATTTTTTATTTCAGTGCCTGACTTCGTTACAGCATTTGCTGATCTAATTGTGTCCGCTAGGTTTTCACCGAATAGGTATTTGTCGATTTTTGTGTCAGTCAGGTGCTCTTTCAGATCTTTTTTAATGGAAAATATGGCGAAGTTTCGCCTGGTAACTGACTCCGCATATTGTATGTTGCATAAGATGCGGCATACATCCATCAGTAGTTTGAGGCGCTCTTTGTTTTTGTTTTTGTCTTCGAGTTCTTTTGTAAGTACTCTTGCTAATCCTGAAATTGCCGTAGCAAGCTGACTTTGACGTCCTTCAATGCCCCTGTCTCGTTTCAGTACAGTTTCTGTTACCGCTGCCTTTATTTCCGCGTTTAGTAAGGGTGCTCCAATTAAAACGCTGTTGGCAGGAATGAGGTATCGTTCGGTAAGCTCTTTTCGGGTTTCCTTGGTCAGTCCCAGAGTGGCTATGTGCTGTAGCCTCGTAGCTAGTTCTTTGTGTATGTCAGTACCATAGTTTACAACCGCAGAAGGATCGGCTCCAAGAATGTCCAGCACTTCCGGATCAATGTCCTCAGCCGAGGGGTCTTTTGGGTCAGCTAGTCCTTCATCAGTCTCCATGACAGGGTCTACTTCCAAAACCAAAGTCTGCTGACGTAGGTTGTCATCCGAGGTGGACGGTTGTGAGACCTCTGCAACCGGTTCTATGCACACGGTTGGTGGTAAGCCCTCCTCTAGTTGTGTTGTCCGTGGACTGTCCAACAACACACCAACTGAAACCAGATAGTCATACTTTATGACGTGCCAGCAATGCAGTCCCAAAACTGTACTGATTGGCTATGGGTTGTGTGGCTAAGCTCCGTGAAGCAACCCGGCGATACGGCCCCAGAAGCCGCTCTGATGGGTGTTTGGCATTATGCTTGCATGTCCGTGGACAGATGCATGGACATTGGCGATGCCATTTACAGGTTTTACTGATACATTAAGAATATTGAGCCGGGGAACAGTCCCAAAAACTGATCTGGTTGGCTGATGTAAATCTGTCTCACAACAGATGTTATAAGTAACCCTGAAACAACCTGGCGATACGGCCCCAGAAGCCGCTCTGATAGGTGTTGGGTACCTACTTCAATGCATTTATTTTACTTTACCTGGCGATACGGCCCCAAAAGCCGCTCTGATAGGTATTGGGTACTTTAGTATACTTGTTTTACGTTAAGTAGGTGGTCAGTTGTGGTTTTAGATGTGAATAAGTGAATTACACGAATTCTTTGTTACGAAGGATATTATTAAAATTGCCGTGTAAAATGATTAAGAAACATCCATCAACTTTACGTAAAAGTAATTGTATTTGCACAATTTTATTACAATTTTTTATTTTTTCTTATTTTGACAGATTGTCACGAAACCACGTGTTGTGCAAAAAATTAAACGATTTATAGGTTAACTTTGTACAATGAATGTGGACTTATTTTGGTAATAGGACAGCACTTTTATTACTGTATGTTAGGTACCTTGATCCTGATCGTCCTCCTCCTCCGTGTCGGTCATTGTAGGCGCAGGTGTAATGGGTGATTGATCCCCGCGAGACCGTTTCTTGAGTTTCCTTTTCAGCTTTTCTATCTTCCGATTGATATACTCTAATTCTAATTTCCTTTTTGGCATCTTGTTGTAGCCTATTTTACTGTAAAACTGATAGAATCTTATAATTTTCTTAAAATAACCTATGAGTGGTGGCGCACTGTGACGTGAATGAAAGACCGGGTAACTGGGGTGGCTAGCAAATAAAAAAAAAAAAAAAAAAAAAAAAAGCAAAGGACTCTAAACATTCAGTGTAAGAGTGGTGTCACTAACGTGTTACTACATATACATATATTTCAACGTTTTCAGGTTACTAATCTCGAGGACGATGCACGAGTATAATTACTCATAGACTCCGTTGTTTTAAAAAAAGTTCAGAAATCCAAATCAGATTTATTTACAATGTACATCGACTACAAAAAAGCCTATGACTCTGTTCCCCATTCATGGCTAGTGCAAGTATTAGAAATTTACAAAATACACCCGTCATTGGTAACATTTCTCAAGACCGTGATGAAAACTTGGTCTACAGTACTAAGACCCACTTCACCAACCGAAACAATAGACACAAGCCCAATTGAAATACAGAGAGGAATCTTCCAGGGAGACGCACTCAGCCCATTGTGGTTCTGCCTGGCTCTAAACCCCTATCTAAAATATTAAACGCAACCTCATTAGGAATCCATTTAAATTCAACTGCTACCGATGGACGGGATGAAACCCAGGGTGGCATTTTAAACCATTTATTGTACATGGATGATATAAAATTGTACGCAAAAACCGAGAGTCAACTTAATGAGTTAGCTAATCTGACAGAGAAATTCACAAACGACATAAAAATGGAATTTGGCATAGATAAATGCAAAATAAACTCAGTTAGAGCAGGACAGAACTACCAACACCAATACACCTTAGAAACAGGCAAACAGATAGAACCACTGGATGAGCAGGACACTTACAAATACTTAGGATACATACAATCAAGTCAGATACACTATAAAGAGACCAAACAGAAATTAAAACAACAATTCCAACATAGATTACACACTATTCTTAAAACACAACTCTACTCACGAAACACAATAAAAGCAATTAACACCTTTGCTATCCCTGTCCTCACCTATTCGTTCGGTATAGTTAACTGGACCAAAACATAGCTGAAAAACCTGCAACGGAAAATTAACACAACAATGACTAAATTCCGTAAACACCACCCAAGGTCATGCCTGCAAAGGTTAACACTACCACGGAAGGAGGGAGGCAGAGGACTTATTGACATTTTAAATTTACATAACCGACAGATCACAACCCTCAGAAAATACTTCTTCGATAAAAGTGATTCTTCCACACTTCACAAACTAACAGCACAAAACGATCAACACTTAACACCTCTTAATCTTACAGACACAACTGAACAACAAAACGAAATAGTGACTGATGATAAAACCAAATTTCTAGAGTGGGCCCAGAAGTCTCTACACGGGAGACATCGCCAAGATTTATGCCAATTAAATGTCGACAAAGTTGCGTCGACCGCGTGGCTAAATCGAGGTGAACTCTTTCCGGAGACTGAAGGATTCATGCTTGCAATACAGGACCAAGTTATTGAGACCAAAAACTACAGAAAATACATTATAAAGAATTTAACAACCGATACATGTAGAAAATGCAATAGTTTACCAGAGACAATCCAACACATCACTAGCGCCTGCAAATCAATAGCCCAGACAGACTACAAACATCGACATGATCAAGTAGCCAACGTAATACACCAAAAACTAGCTCATAAATACAAATTTATAGACACTATAATACCATACTACAAATACAACCCAGAAACGGTATTAGAGAACCCCACAACAAAATTGTACTTCGACCGAGCCATACTCACCGACCGCACAATTCACTGTAATGGACCAGATATCACATTAATTAACAAAGTAAATAAAACTGGGTTCCTAATAGACATTACCGTGCCAAGTACACATAAATAGCCGAAAAACTATCCAAATATACCGAGCTGAAAGACGAAATAACCCGACTTTGGCATCTACAAAAAGTCACAATAGTCCCCATAGTGCTATCTGCAACAGGAGTAATACCCAAACAGCTTCATCAGTCCCTTAGTTCCCTCAACCTGCCACCTAACACCTACCACCTGCTGCAGAAGGCAGTAATTCTTAATACATGTAGATTAGTAAGAAAATTCCTCCAGTGTGAGTCGGACAGCTTGCACCATTCCTCCCACTCAAATATACAGCCTACTGCGGATAACCATGCAGTATCTAATATTACTGCAACACGTAATCCCACTGATGAACACTTGGCTTAGGCCCGTACCATCAGCACTACCCGGCTAGGCCGAGAATAACAAATAAAAATAATAATAATATTACAATGGTAAAAATCGTTCAAAAGTTCAAAACCGTACATGTTGCTTAGACTTTTTTTTGATGTGTGTATTTTTGGGAAAGCAAGATGAGAATTATTCGAGGTTCGATTAAATATTTACATGCCATAATATTCTGATCAAAAAAGTTAAAACGGATTCTCGTTGTCATTACTTGTAATGTTAATAAGCTAACCTCTAAAATTGGCCTCGAAGCGTCTATAAGTTCGTTATCAACTAGTGTATTTATGTAAATCTGGCACTTTTATAAACAACATTCAGATTTGATCTTATTACCTAGGTAATATATAATAACGCCTTGTATTTATGTAATTACATGTATGATTCAAGTTCTTCAACTACTTTGATCACTATTTTAATCGTCCTTCATAGCTCGATTGATATTATTTTTAACCGACTTCCAAAAGGAGGAGGTTCTCAATTCGTCTGTATGTTTTTTTTTTGTTTTTTTTTTTTTTGTATGTTTGTTACGCGATTACTCAAAGACGTATGGACCGATTTAGAAAATTCTTTTTTTGTTTGATAGGGTATACTTCCGAGGTGGTCCCATATAAATTTTATTAACTTTGCTTGGGGAGTTTTTGAGTTAGCTTCAATAATGCGTATATTTGCCACTTATTTTATGTGGATGATGTGATGGTGTTTTAATAACTTCCTATCACTGTTATTTACATGGCTATATCTACAATTATTGTGCTCAATTATGTATTCGAATTAGTGTGGGGTAGGTTCCACAACTAAAAAGTGAAAAATAAAAACTTTTTAGCAAAAAATAAAACCGAATTCCAAAACAAAACACTACAAAGTGAAAAATAACTTTAATTTCGGAAGTCGGTGGCAAAAAACGAAAATACAAAACCCAAGACACCGACTACCGAAATTAAAGTTATTTTTCACTTTGTAGTGTTTTGTTTTGGAAGTCGGTTTTATTTTTTGCTAAAAAGTTTTTTTTCACTAACTTTTCTTTTTAAAAATAATAAGGTATATATTATTGCGTAAATCAACAAATAAGGTACATTTTTGTCTTCTACAATAAGCTGTCCTTCAATCTGACCTTTAACACTCTTTGTTAGTTAATTGTCGTTTGTATATGTTTACCAAAATAATGATGATACCCTTTGCCTAACATAGATGGATAGAATAAGAAATGAGTAGATACATTATGAGGAAGTTGGAAAGTGGCACCGGTGACTGAAAAGTTGTGTGGAAATCGGTTGTCATGGTACGAGCAGGTGATGCGGAGGAATGAGGAAAATGTCGTGAGGAAAGTTTTGAGTATGAATGTTGATGGCCATAAGATGACATGGCTACAAAGGGAGTGACTACCGAGATGACGGCTAATAGAGAAGTATGGAAAAAAAGGGATATGTTGCGCCGACCCCAAGTGGATTGGGGATAAGGGCAGGAGAAGGAGGACGACCCTTTTCTTAAAACAATTGTGTCTGGTCAGTATAAATAATGATTATTATAGTGATTAAACAAGACTATAAACATTTGTGATAAAAAGTGCAAAAAACCTGATTAAGTAGACTGACAATTATTCTAATACCCACACCGGTCGGTTTACGCAAATCGCAAAACAAAAAGTGACCGTGACTCATTGGCAGCGTTGTCAGTGATTGTTTGAGCATTAAAGCTGTTAACTTATTTCACCTACAGAGACATATCGTTCCTGGTGCAACCGTCTTGAGTCTGCTCCTCGTGTGACGGGGTACGGGTTCGATACTCATCGCTAATCAGTTACTTTTGTTTGGGTATTTTTTTCTTTTCTCTTATAAAATATTAAGAAAAATAATTATAAAATGCTTCGCACTCCACCAAAAGACGGCGCCACCTGTACGTTACCCCAGGTGCAATCAGAGCTCAACATACCTGCAGTCCTTGCAGGCTCACCGAGTACATCAAACGTTACCACGAGATCCAAGCGGCAGTGCACTGACTGCTTGCCAGAAGTGGACTCCAGCCCAGATTTTGACCGGTACCCTAAGAATGAACTATTAGATACAATTCGTGACGAAATACGTTCAGTTCTGTCTTCTGAGATTTTAGCTAACATAAAAACCTGTATTACAGGTGAATTAGGGGGCATCAAAGATATGTTGCGAGGCTTGGAGAACTCTGTCAATTTCATGAGCTCTGAATTTGACCGTATGAGTTCAGAACTGGATGCATGCAAGAGTGAAAACAAAAGTCTACATAAAGAGAATGAAAATCTTAAGACCACGGTTTCCGACTTAGCAATTCGAGTAAATCTCATCGAACAAAATTCGCGCCAGCAAAATCTGGAGATCAATGGCATACCAGAAAATAAAGCTGAAAACTTGGTCAAGACAGTGGTTCAGCTGGGCAGCGCTGTGTCTACCACGATCAAGGAAGATGACATTCTGTCAGTCGTGCGCGTGAGGAAATTAGACCCAGAAAGCAAAAACCCAAGTGCAGTCGTTGTCAAATTGAGAAGCACCTTAATAAGAGACTCAGTCCTGGCATCTGTTTTGCTGTTTAACAGAACCCACCCTGAAGAAAAACTCAGTACTCAACATCTGGGCTACGGCGGTGCTATCAGGCCTATATTTGTATCGGAACACCTGTCACCGTTGAATAAAAGAATACACGCGGAAACTAGAAAAGCTGCACGAGAAAAGGGATATTTATACGTTTGGATACGCGACGGCAAAGTCCTCGTCAGAAAAGCCGACGGTCACCAAGCTAAACACATTAAAAGTCTGGAAGCCATTGCTCTGCTTTAATTTTAAATGGGATTTTATGCAATAATTCCATGTAATTACTTAAACATTCACCATTTATTATCAGAACTTCAGAGGAATGAAAAGTAAACTTAATATTGTTATGTTGGCGGCACAGCTGGGTTCCTATGATGTTATAATTGGAACCGAAACGTGGCTGGACGATGGTATAAAAGATGGCGAATTATTCGATTCTAGGTATCGTGTCCATCGCAGAGATAGATCTTCAACTGCTCTGGGATCCAAGAGGGGTGGAGGTGTTCTGATTGCAGTATTAAAGCACATTGATTCGGCACGTATGCCAAAATGGGAATCTGACATCGAAGATCTGTGGGTAAGGCTTAGAATTACTAAGGGAAAGAGCCATCGTATCTTGAATATCTGCGCCGTCTACCTACCCCCTCCCGTCCAGCAAGTCACACTTGACTCATTCCTGGGCAAAGTATCTACACTGATAGAATCTACAAATGACGATACAATTATTGCCGGAGACTTCAACCTTAGCTTCATAAGTTGGAACATAGATAATACTCTTAGCTCTCCATGTACAATTCTCACCAATTACACCAATAGTTTAGGCTACTCTCTGGTTGATTTCATGTCTGAAAACAATATGTTGCAAGCTAATATTGTGAAAAATTGTTACAATAAAACCTTGGACCTGGTTCTATCCAACTTATCTGTAAGTGTTAGCGAATGCAATAAACCGATGTCAAAAGTAGATGTATATCACCCTCCCCTGGAAATTGTTATCACTCATGGTTCACCAGCACCGTTAAAAACCAAAATGTCTTCGAAGCATAATTTTAAACGCGCTGACTATACGTCGATTAGGGCAAAACTTAGAGTAATTGATTGGACTAAGATTTTTTCTGAAATGACTGATGTAGACGAAATGGTTAACGTGTTGTACGAACAAATTAATGCTTTAATTAAAGAACATGTGCCTCTGTCCAAACTACCCAATAATAAATTTCCGCGATGGTTTTCTATGCCGTTAATTAAACTTTTGAACGAAAAGGAAAAAATTAGAATTCGCTATAAAAAATACAAAAATCCAAGACATAATTACGAATACAAAATGCTAGCCGGGCGCGCAAGAATTATGATTAAAAATTGTTACAAAACTTATTTAAGCTACACTGAAAAAAACATAGCGCAAAACCCAAAACTATTCTGGTCCTTCGTTAAAGCCAAAAAATCACAGGCTAGTGACATACCCACCACTATGCGCTTAGGAAGTAATACCGCTTCTTCTGGTGAGGAAATAAGCAACCAATTTGCCACACATTTTTCTTCCACCTTCATGCCATCCAATAAGTCGACTGCCTCTGATACTTGCTCCGATAACTATTTTCAATTTGCTCTAAGCAGAATTGCGTTCACAGAAGTAGAAGTATTAAAAGAATTAAAGAAACTTGACGCCTCCAAAGCTCCGGGACTTGATGGCCTTCCCCCGCTATTTGTCCAAAAATGTGCATCCAGTTTGTGTCTTCCACTCAAACTCATTTTCAATCGCTCTATTGAAACATCTAAATTTCCCACAGAGTGGAAAATCGCTAACGTGGTACCTATTTTTAAGAAAGGAGAACCCAGCGATACTTCTAATTATCGCCCCATATCTCTTCTTTCTATATTTGCAAAGCTGTTTGAAGCGTTGGTTTGTCCTGTACTGTCTTCGCACGCTAATGTGCAATTGGCCTCTGAACAGCACGGTTTCCGAGATCGCAAATCTACTACCACTAATTTGGTTCACTACACAAACGACATTGCTAAATCCCTGGACTCCCGTGTACAGGTGGATTCCATCTACACAGATTTCAGCAATGCTTTTGATAAGGTTAATCATAATATACTTTTAATGAAGCTGGAGCGTTTTGGCATAACTGGTCCACTGCTCAGGTGGTTCGCTTCCTACCTGACGGGGAGGAAGCAGAGAGTGGTTGTGAGTGGATACGAATCACTGTTCTACTCTTCCACTTCCGGAGTACCACAAGGATCGCACCTGGGGCCGATCTTATTTCTTATATTTGTAAATGACATTGTTTCCACAGTACGACATAGCAAATGTTCCATGTTTGCTGATGATTTAAAACTGTACAAAGAAATTAAAACGGACTTGGACGTATCGCTTCTTCAGAAGGATCTGGATGCGATACATGAATGGTGTCGGTTAAACATGATGACCCTTAACGTAAGTAAATGCTACCACATGACGTTTACGCGTAACAAATATATAGTACCTTCGTCCTATAGATTAAATGGAGTTTATCTGCAACAGGTTGACACCATCCGTGACTTAAGAGTCCAGCTTGACAGTAAACTTTCGTTCATTAAACACATCGACCTAGTCGTATCCAAAGCGACAAAAATGGCAGGTTTTGTCAAGAGAACTTGCTCGGAATTTCGGTCCATATCGACCCTAAAACTTCTTTTCAGCACGCTGGTTAGAAGTATACTGGATTACGCATCTCCGGCATGGAATCCTACATATCGCGTCCATGTCAATAGGATAGAACGTATACAGAAGTCCTTCACCAGATATATGCGCTTCAGATGTTCTAGTTGCGATCGAGACACTAGTTATCCTCAAAGACTCAATCATTTCAATATGATATCTCTGGAACAACGTAGGAGTCTCTCCGATCAGATATTTCTTTATAAAATTATCCGTAATCGGTCCGATGTTCCAGAGCTATTATCTGAACTTAATGTCACTGTACCTAGGCGCACTATAACTAGATCTGTACGCAGAAATGATATATTTGCTATGTCCTCATCAAGAACAAATCTTGGTCGCAGTGCCCCCATGAACCGATTTATGGATAATAGGGATGATGCCTGGGTAAAATAAAAGAAATTCTATTTAGTCCGTCAGTCAGATAATAAAAAAATATTAGACACGTATTTTTTGCTTTATCATATTAATAAAAAATGACTTAGATAACACGCATTAAAGATCGGGAGTGGGGGCTTGCTACGTCACTTCTACGTATAAAATCTACAAAGACGTGACGTCATGCCACATTTTAACTCAATGTATTGCCGTAATCTTTTGATTACGTAGAAAAAGAAAAAATACGTGTCCAATATATTTTAATAATCTACATGGCGGACAAAAAATAATTTTTTAGTCATCATCCCTATTATAATATAATCCACAATAGCAGCAACATCGACATCTTTGCCGACACTTTTTGCCAATTCCGTAAAAAACTTATGATTCTCAACCATTCATAACATTTTGATCACGTTTATTGTAGTCGTCTTATCACACCAAAATTAAACTAAGGATCTAGTATTTATTAATTAATTAAGTAAATCTGACGTTGTACTTTCTTTTATATTGTCTTCCTATGTTATGTGTAGCTCTTAATTATCTCTCAATGTAACAAACAAAAAGTTAGTTTATTTTAAATCACTTTAAGATAATTGTTATAATTTTGCATGTATTTTCTATTTATGTTTAAGCTGTGTACTTCTTTAAGTGACAAATTCACCATACTAATAGATATACAATAAGTTATTTTATTTAATATTTTATTAGTGAATGAGTCGTTGGAGTACCTATATATAAATAAATAAATAAATAAATAAATAAATAATAATAATAAGTAGTATTCCAGTACGGTACTGGTAGGAATCTTGACTGTTCTTCCGGGATTGTCCTGATAGCCGTGGATACTTCTCAAACACCTCTACAAGTGTTGCCCCCTTGACGCTACGTCACTGTGTGCTAGCAGCCGTTTCCGGGGGCCCAATATTAAGTGTTCAAGTCACCCCCTGCCATTTTATCCGTGTATAATTTTACAACATTGGTCAGGCAGGGGACATACTTCAAGTTACCCAATACACTTTTGCTACCCAAACCAATAGCCCAATATGTTTTGTTTCCGCGTTCTGCAATAGTCCTGCACCAACCGGGGGTTGTCCTTGGGTACACTTGCATAGTGCATATAGGGATAATCGTCGGTTGGTGCCTCATCATCATTTAAAATTGTCTCAGGGGCCTCTGCGAGTTGGCTTCGGCCCCTCGTACGCCTTCCAAAGGCCGGGACTCCAGGGTCCCGAGATATGTCAAAAATAATAGGAATAATAAAGTTATGTTTATTTATCTCCACAAATAACAATACAAGACATGTTAAGTTGACAGGTGTTTGGACAAAATTTTGCAATTTGTGGGAGATCTAAACTAAGCCTAGGCCTGTATTTTAGAACTCCAGGCCCCCATTATCAATCAATCAATCTGCCTTGCTTTTTCTCAACTATGTTGAGGTCGGCATCCAGTCTAACCGGATGCAGCTGAATACCAGTATTTTACATGGAGCGACTGCCTATCTGACCTCCACAACTCAGTTATTGTGTGATACGATACCCCTTGGTAAGACTGGTTGTCAGACTTTCGGGCTTTTGCGACCGTAACGACCGCGTAAGATCCATGAATCCGGCCCAACGGCTTAAGGTGGTTTCCGAGGCACGGAGGGCTGGAGGGGAGGGATGGGTGATCATCTTTACGTACCAAGTATGTAAAGATGATCACCCATCCACGGACCAACCGCGGTTAGCGTAGCTTAACCTGATCGATCGACCCGTGCGGCTGTTATTACTTAGCCACAAGCCCCTCCAGGCCCCCATTATATCGACAGACGAGAAGAGGAGAGGGAGAGGAGTGATGCGGGGTCGGAGTCCGACGCCGCATCGGGAGTGAAGGGCGCGAAGGGCACTTTTAAGAGCCCGGAGTGCGTGGTGGTGGGGGCCGCTGGAAGGAAAAATGCTTTCCTGAAGCGGAACCTAAATCCGGGAGATGCCCAGGAGTCTTCCTCGGACGGCGGTCTTAAATCGGCTCCCAAATATGCTCGCCGGGGCCTAGGCCGGAAGAGCAAGAGCCGGGTAAACGCCGCAACGGAGGACGGCTCAGCCGGGTCGGCCGAGGGGAGCGCCGTGGAGGAGTCTGGCGATGAGTCGGACGCCGCTGGTGGCTCCAATTCGGAGCGGGCCAGGTTTGAGGAGGTCGTGGCCGCTGCAGTCAAGGGTGTGGCCTTGAAGAAGACGCAGTCTTCTAAAGACAAGGCCATACCCGCAGCCAAGGCCTCCATTATGGCGGCAGCGGAGGCTCTACTTCAAGGGCCTCCGTCGGACGGAATGTCCGAAATGCGGGCGGAGGTCGCCCGCTTGACAGCCGCCATGGAGCTTCTCCGAAAGGAGAATGAGGAGCTCCGAGCAGACCTGGCCAGGCTTCGCAGAGCTGGCGCTCAGGAGGGGTTGCAGCAGGGGCAGGGCTGCCTCGGGCCTGCAGAGGACCGAGTTCTGGCCTTGGTGCGGAAGGAGCTGGCTGCCCTTAACAACCGGTTCTCGGTCCTTGAGGGAATCGTCCTGCGGCCCCCGCTAGGCCGACCGGCGGCCTCGGGCCAGCCAAAGGCGGCTTCGTATGCCACCATGGCTGCCAAGGCCAAACCAGGGTCGGCAGGGCAGGCGAAGGGCGGGGCCGTGGCTGCGAAGGCGCCTGCGACGGCGCCTGCGAAGGCGCCCACGAAGACGGCCGCGAAGGCGCCTGAGAGGGCCCCAGCTGTGGCGGTGACGACGCGGCTGCCCCCGCCTCCCAAATCTCCTCCGGCTGACGCCGAATGGCAGGTAGCTGGGGAGAAGAGGAAGGAGGGCAAGGCGGCAAGGTCGGCCAAGCGGAGGGAGAGGCGGCAGCGGCGCAAAGAGCGAAGCGTCGCGGCGAGGTTACGTGCCCCAAAGTCCGCAGCTGTAGTGATCACACTACAGCCGGAAGCGGAGAAGAAGGGCGTGTCCTACCGCGACGTGCTCGCTAAGGCGAGGGCGGCGGTGAACCTGGAGGAGATCGGTGTTACCGAGGGCATGCGGGTAAGGGTCACTGCGACTGGGGCTCGGATGCTCGAGATCCCCGGTGCGGCCAGTGGCCCGACCGCTGACGCTCTGGCCGAAAGGCTCAGGGCGTCCTTAAATGCGGACGAGGCCCGAGTGTCCAGACCCGCCAAGTGCGTTGACTTGCGCATCCTGGGTCTGGACGACTCCGTGACGGAGCGAGAGGTGGTGGCCGCCGTGGTCAAGACTGGGGGGTGTGCCTTCGAACAGGTGAAGGTAGGCACCATCCGTCCTGACCTCACGGGGATGCGAGCCGTTACGGTGAGCTGCCCCGTATCGGCGGCCCAAAAAATAGTTGGGGAGGGCCGGAGGTTCCAGGTGGGCTGGGATTCCACGCGGGTGTAACTGGTGGAACCCAGACCTCTGAGGTGCTTCCGTTGCCAAGTGGGCAACCACGTGGGGGCAAAATGCACCTCGGAGGTGGATCGCAGCAGTCATTGCTTCCGTTCTGGTCAACCCGGTCACAAGGCCGGCTCGTGCAATGCCACGCCGCACTGCTATCTATGTGCGGCAGCTGGCAAGCCGGCCGATCACCGGGCTGGAAGCAAGGGCTGTGGTCCACCCACCAAAGCCCGGGGCAGGGGCAAGCCCTCCGCCTCCGCTACCGCCGTCACGGCCGCAGCCGCCGCCACGGCCGCCGTCGCTGCCGCCTCCACTGCCGTCGCCGCCGTACTCACTGCGGCAGGGCCCTCACAGGAGGCTCAGAGGGGGGCTAATATGGAGTGCCAGTAATGGCCCCATTACGCCTCCTCCAGGCGAACATCAACCACTGCGCCGCCGCTCAGGATCTGTTGCTCCAGAGCATGGCGCAGTGGTCGATTAACATCGCCGTGGTCGCTGAGCCGTACTTTGTCCCGCCCAGTGATTACTGGGTGGAGGACCTGAGCGGTTTAGTGACCCTCATTTCGTCGGCCGCCGCCGGTACCCTGTCCCTCGAAGCCGTCAAGAGGGGACAGGGTTGCGTTGCAGCACGGTTCGGGGGGATTGTCGTGGTAGGGGTATACTTCTCCCCGAACCGAACTCTCGCCGAGTTCCACAACTCCCTTGCGGAGTTGCAAAACGTCGTCGTCGGGTTTCGTTCCCTTCCCGTGCTCGTCCTCGGGGACTTCAACGCCAAGAATGTGGCTTGGGGTTCCCGGTATACGGACACATGGGGCAGGATGGTGGAGGACTGGGCTCTGGAGACAGGCCTGGTCATCCTAAACCAGGGTTCTGTCCCAACGTGTGTGCGGATGCGGGGCGAATCAGTGGTGGACATTTCGTTCGCCAGCCCCGCTCTGTTGCCACATGTTGTTGACTGGCGCGTCATAGAGGGGGTGGAGACCTACTCCGACCACCGGTACATCCGGTTTGATGTCTCCGCCCAGACCTCGAGCGCGCCGGTCCGACAGGCCCCGAGTGGTCCGCGGTGGGCGCTGAAGAAGCTGAACCGGGAGCTCCTCCTGGAAGCCTCGATCGTGCAGGCCTGGGTGTCACCACCGGACAGGCCTGCCGACATCAACGACGAGGCGGAGTGGTTCCGGGAGGCCATGTCCGAAATATGTGACATGGCAATGCCCCGGGTCCAGCCCGGTCGCGCCTGGCGCCAGGTGTATTGGTGGTCGCCGGAGCTGACGGCTCTGCGCGAGGCGTGCGTTGCTGCGTGGCACCGGTACACCAGGCACCGCAGGCTCCGTATCCGCCCTCCGGATACGGAAGCCATTCAGGCGAAGCTGTACGAGGGGTACAGAGCGGCGAAGACCGCCCTCCGAGCGGAGATCTTGCGGGCCAGGGATCTGGCTCGCGAGGAGTCGCTGGAGACTCTAAACAGGGACCCATGGGGACGCCCTTGTAAAATGGTGCGGGATAAACTCCGTCCATGGGCGCCCCCGCTGACGCAGAGTCTCCGGCCCCAGCTCGTGGAGGATGTGGTGAGCGCTCTGTTCCCTTCGCGAGGGGAACATACTCCCCCGCCCATGGCTCCGCTTCCTGCGGTGCCCGTTGCGGACCACATCACCGACGACGACGACGATGCTCCGGAAGTGACCGAGGTAGAGTTGAGAGCGGCGGTACGTAGGCTGAGTGCCAAAAATGCCGCCCCAGGACCCGACGGCTTACCTGGAAGAGCCTGGGTTCTGGCCTTTGGGGCTCTCGGGCCTCGACTAGGGGGGCTCCTAAGCGCATGCTTGGAGAGGGGCCAGTTCCCACTTCGTTGCAAGACGGGGAAACTGGTCCTCATTAAGAAGCCGGGGCGCCCTGCGGACTCTCCGTCCGCTTACCGACCCATCGTGCTGCTCGACGAGGTGGGCAAGCTCTTTGAAAGAGTTATTGCAGACCGCCTCGTCGGGTGGCTGGTGCAGGAGGGGCCGGATTTGGCGGAGAGCCAGTTTGGTTTCCGCAGGGGGCGCTCTACGGTGGACGCCATCATGCGCGTGCGAGCCCTCACGACGGGGGATGCTGTGACCCGAGGTGGGGTCGTCTTGGCGGTGTCGCTAGACATCGCCAACGCCTTCAATACCCTGCCCTGGAGTTGCATCAGGGAGGCACTCCGGTATCACCGGATGCCGACCTACCTCTGTCGAGTGGTTGAGGCCTATTTGACGGATAGGGCCGTCATCTACCCCGGTCATCAGGGAGAGTGGAACCGGCGAGAGATGTCGTGCGGTGTCCCACAGGGATCGGTCCTGGGTCCGCATTTGTGGGACATCGGGTACGACTGGGTGCTGCGCGCCGACCTCCCTAGCGGCGTCAGCGTGGTATGTTACGCTGACGACACGCTGGTCCTGGCGCAGGGGAGGTCGCACCAGGCGGCGGCTGAATTAGCGACACGCGGGGTTGCGATAGTCGTTGCGAGGATCCGGCAGTTGGGACTCGAGGTGGCCCTGCACAAGTCCGAGGCCATGTGTTTTCATGGTCCTCGGAATGCGCCACCGTCGGGTTCCCAAATAACGGTAGGAGGGGTTCGCATTGGAGTCGAGTCGACGATGAAGTACCTGGGACTCGTCCTCGACAGCCGGTAGAACTTTGTGGAGCATTTCCGACGTTTGGCTCCCAGACTGGAGCGGGCTGGGGCTGCCTTGAAGCGGCTCCTGCCCAATCTAGGTGGTCCAAACGCCTCCTGCCGGAGGCTTTACGCGGGGGTCGTGCGGTCCATGGCCCTTTACGGGGCACCGGTGTGGGCGCGTTCCCTGAGGCTGCGGCCAGTCCGCCGGTTGAACGCGTCCCAGAGGGTCATGGCCATTCGGCTAGTCCGGGGTTACCGCACGGTCTCCGGTGAGGCGGCGAGCCTCCTTGCCGGATTGCCGCCGTGGGATCTGGAGGCGAAAGTCCTCGCGCACGTGTGGGAGTGGCGCGAGGAGGCGAAACGCCGGGGCGTAACTTCGCTGCCGCGAGAAATCACGGTACAGCGGACAGAGCTCCGGCGGGATCTCATGGCGACATGGAGAGTGCGACTGTCGCAGCCCAGCGCTGGGCACGCCACAATTGCGGCGATAAGTCCCCTCTTTGAGGTGTGGTTAGAGAGGCGCCACGGCGTCCTCACCTTCCGCCTGACGCAGGTCCTTACCGGACACGGTTGTTTCGGGAGGTTCCTGTTTCGCATAAGGCGGGAGGAAACGCCCGGGTGTCACCATTGTGAGGATCGCCCAGAGGACACGGTGGAGCATACAGTGGAGGTCTGCCCGGCTTGGGCAGAGCACCGCCGTGTTCTCACGGAGGCGATCGGCGGCGGCGATCTCTCGCGTCCGAGCCTGGTCCAGGCCATGGTGCGGAGCGAGAGTGCATGGGAGGCCGTCACCTCCTTCTGCGAAGCGGTAATGCTTGCGAAGGAGGAGGCGGAACGCGTGAGGGAGAGGCAGCCTCACGCCCTCAGTCGCCGCAGGAGACGCCCTGGGCGGCGGGAATCGATAGCCGATTCCCAGCCACCGTAGGCGCGGGCTTGCGGACGGTGAGTAGTGGGTAGCTCGCCGTCCGGTGAGGACCAGGCCCGGGTCGACGGCGCGTTGTGTTCCACGCGCGCCTCAAAGAGATGTCAGCAAAAGATGGGGTCCAATAGGGCCGATGCCGCTGGGGTCGCGGGTTGTTTGAAAAAGATACCGTGGCCCTGGCATAGGCAACTGAAGGAACACGGGTGGGTTTTAGTCAGTAAAAGTCTGACACGCCCTTCCGCTCCACCCAGAGCGGGAGAAGTTATTTGATGATTTCACATCCACAAAAAAAAAAAAAAGGCCCCCATTATATCCCATAGTAAATGTAAAGGTTGTCAACGTGGTACAATTGCGAGTGATTAACGAAGTATATGTGTGTGTGTGTGCAATCATACCTACACTTATTGTACATACAATATTTCATAAATAGGTATATAGATGATGGAGATAGGTATTAATTAAGTACATACGCATAGAAAATTACATATAAATATACGCATACACTACATATACACAGAAAACTACCAGTCAGACACTTGTCTCACCATCTCCGAGTAGCTTTCTGTTGGTAGAATTCACTCAGACACTGCGAAACAAGCCCCAACAATATAAAAATTCCACAAAATAAACAATTATATCAATAATAACTTGTTACTTTATTATCTCAAGGACATTTCCGTATCAGCGTAGCTTCGATTTAGTAAACATTTGTAACTTTTGTTTTTACATTAAATTTTACGACAACTAAATTGATAATTTTATTCATCTTATTGAACAAACATAAATCTTTGTTGTCTTTGTTGTGTTGTAATAATTCATTTTGTAACTTAAGCCGTTTACTGCATGCAGTGTTAGCCTATAAGTGATTGTTACACTTGCAAATGTATATCTGTCAATTTCAATGGATTTTTTTATGTGTAAACAATAGTTGGCTAACCTAATAAATAAATGAATAAATGCACCCCCTTGGGATAGGAAAAATCATTGCGCAAAGGAGGTATTGACAGCAGTTGACTCATATATTGCGTAGTTTCTTCTGGAGAGAGCTATGCGTTTACTCCTTTCTTTAGGTAAGTTGGAGTGTACAGCTGGCGTACAGTTAGCACTTGAGTTGCCTCATAAGCTTTTGAGGTGGAGAAAAGAGGAGGATTGGATAAACTCACTTTTATTGTCATTCTTTGAGCTCGTTCAACGGTTATCATTTTAGTTTTGCATGCTCCTCCTTATGATGCAGTAACTAATGAAGGACTGCACCAAAGCTTCCATCCTTATAATCTGTTTGTCTGCTACATCACGAAGCTCTTTAAAAATATGATCGATCATTCAGTAAGGAAATCTGATATCCAGCTACAAAAATCAGCCGAGATGCCATGAGCAGGAAGCTTGTTGAGCAAAGCAGCATGACAGACCCTGTTAAAGGTCTTCGGGATGTCAAGCGACACAGCAAGTGTTTCGCCGTGTTTCTCGATGGCTTCGCCACAGACGTGCGTGACATACTCAAGAAGATCGCCAGTTGACCGTCCCCGGCGAAAGCCATATTGACGATCACTGAGGAGATCATTGTCTTCAAGGTAGGTCAGCAACTTATTGTTCAGTACCCTTTCTATAACCTTGCACAGAATGGAGGTAATGGCGATCGGACGGTAATGGGCAGGGTCTGCACGGTCGCCCTTTTTGGGCACTGGTTGTACATTTGCAAGCTTCCAGGATTTCAGCACCGTTCTTTTTTCAAGAGAGAGGCGGAACAAACTTGACACAGGAGACTGTTCAGGCGCACACTGCCTCAACACTCTCGCTGGAATGACGTCAGGCCCACTGACCATGTTCACATCTAGACTGCACAATACTCTTCGGACCTCTTTAATGTGAACTGCGATCTCCAGCATCGAGTAGTCACAATGAGGTACTGTAGGTGGTTGCTCGGAGCCAGCGACCAGCCGTGAATTGCTTGCAAAGAGAGATGCAAATAAATTTGCTTTCTCACTTGCAGAATGGGCCAGCGACCCATCAGGTTTCACCATTAGAGGTAAGGTGGTATTACAGAAATTCGTTTCAGCCGCTTTAGACAAGGACCAGAACTGTTTACTACCCGGAGGGTGCGAAGCTAGCCTGGCCCCAATACGTCCAACATGGTCAAAACGTGCCCTACGTAAAACCCGCTTGCATAACTTGGCGGCAGAATTAAAGGCTCTCTTTTTCGCGCGAACCCTACGTGCTCTAACTTTGCGGTCGCGGGCCTTGACCCAGGCAGGCAGTCTCTTTTCGGGCCTCAGCGTGGGCGCATTCTGCATTATACCAAGGCCGGGATTTGTGACCGAGCGGGATGTCAAAGAATGGAATAAAATACTCCATCCCCTGCCGAATCACGTCCGCAACCACGTCAGCACAGCACGAGGGGTCACCCGAGGAAAAGCACACTTGCCGCCATGGATAAGACGCAAAAAAGTCATCCCATCATCTCATCCCAGTCTGCTGACTCGTATCGTATCGCCATAATCGCCTCGTGCCTCTAGGACTATCATCTGGAGGAGAGCAGGTAGATATAGATTTCACCAGACAGTGGTCAGACGTCCCCAGCGGGGCTGAGACTGATACTGAATGACTGTCTGGATCAGATGCCAGCAGAAGGTCTAAGCAATTGGGTGTATGGCCGTCAACATCCGGTACCCGCGTTGCCACATTCACCATCTGGGTTAGATCTAGCGTTATAGCATACTTGCGAGCCTCCAACTCAGCATAGTCAGTTTTCTGCTACGAGAACAACCACTCTTTATGATGGGCGTTGTGGTCCCCCAGAAAAATGAGCTACGCTGTTGGGTACCGTTGCTGGGCTACGTCAGTCGACTCCATGAGGTAATTAAAGAGCGCTGTTGTCTCCTGGTCACCGCTGTGCGATCGGTAGACACCGATGTAGATAGATTTCTCCACGCCAGTATCCACATGTAGCCATATGGCAGAAAAACCCGATTTCTCAAAGCAACTGAAACGACGACAACAAATGTCATCGCGAACGTACACACAGACCCCAGCTTGCTTCTTGAACTTGTGTTCAAGAGAGTAACCCGGGTAGTTGAGGTACGTCACGTCCAACGGGGTCGTTATCTTCGTCTCCGTTAGGAAAAACAGGTGCGGTTTCGCGGTCTCAAGGTGGTGATGGACCGGATCGAGATTGGAGTGCAACCCCCTGATGTTAGTGAGGTGCACTTTCAGTGGGAGGAAGTGCAGCCGTTGTCATTTGAGTGGAGTTGTTGGAGAAAAAAGTTGATTGTCGAGGCACTGCTTAGTGACCCAAGTAGAATACTAGAGTCAACCAAGCCTATGGGGAACTCATTTGGAGACTGCGGGGACGCTCGAACAGGATAAGGCCACCGGATCCTCCCATCCAGTTACCAGCTGGCACGGTGGAGCATACCGGGATTTTTCGCGAGTTGGCGGGGCAGCCTTTGGCACGTGGCTAGCGTGCTACTTGGGCCCCCTACTGACTGCGGTCGGCCAACGGCTGACACCGTGCTTCGGATCCCGCTACCCTCCAAAATGAGTCACCCGGCTAGCCGACTCAGACACCAAGACCGGTTCCACACAGTGCAACTGACAATCTCCTTCGCCCCCACAGGCCACAGGCCACAGGCCACAGGTAAGCCTGTGGTGCCGTTGCCCGGGGTGGACCACTAGGAGGTAGATCCCAAACCACCCCAAATATATATATGTTTTATTTAACTACTTACATCTTCAACAACACACATATTACAACTCTTATTTATAGATTCATATTCTAAGTAGCATATCTTGCCACATGTTGGATGAAAACAGCTGTAAACTGTACCGAGTGGAAATCGATTTTGGGAGGCCTACGTCTAGCAGTGTACTTAAAAGGGCCGATTATGATGATCAATAGCCGCGTCTCCGTCACACAACACAAAAAATTGTTTGGCTACGGTATTTTGTTTGCACAGTTCTTAGAATTAATCAAGTTTCATGATTACTTGATAAAAATTTAATGATAAAATGTTTTTCACCACTGTCCTGTCATTTTGACAGTGACATTTCTTGACGTTTCTTTGTTTACATAAATTATCTGAATTAGAGACTTGGGGTATAGTACATTTTTTCAAAAATCTGCTAAAATCCTTCACATACAAGCTGAGCTTAGCGGTCGAAAAAAAAATTAGCTTTGAATATGGAGAAATATTTTTCATACCAAAGTATTTCTTTCGCCATGGTGCGCGAGTCTGAAAAAAATATTTTTTGCCCCATGTTTCATTTTTTTTTTAATCCTAGAATAAAGTGTTTGTGATTGAATTTATTTATTTTATTTTATTTTATTTGGGAAACAAACAGATGCATCATCATCATCATCATCTTCCTGCCCTTATCCCATGTTACTTGGGGTCGGCGCAACATGTTTTCTTCTTCCATTCTCCCCTGTCAACCGTCACACTATCATTCACTCCCTTCTCTTTCATATCATTCTTTACACATTCCATCCATCTTTTCTTCGGCCTTCCTCTCAAAAAAAACAAACAGATGCAATAACAAATATATGTATACAAATAGTTCAACACAATCCAGAAACAGTTTCCACAGATTACTATACAACTAAATTATATGTACCTAAGTGTAACAACTACCAGAAGTTCACACCGTAAATAGAAAATTAATAATACCACATTACAATAAATATATGAGGTACGTACGACACATTTGGTGTCCCGTAAGGAAGTATATTGGGGCCAACTCTCTTTCTAGCCTATATAAACGACCTATGTGATCTTCGCCTTGAAGGTGGCAAAATCATATCGTATGCTGATGACACTGCACTCGTGTTTTCAGCCGATAGATGGGAGGATGCTTATAGCTTGGCACAGACGGGCTTTAACACTGTGTGTCATTGGTTGAAGTGCAATATTTTGACTTTAAACGCAGACAAAACTGTATTTATACCTTTTTCTATGCGAAATAACACCTCACAAACTATGTCTACTACTACTATTGGAGGTTTTGTTCAATAAGAAATGCATCATTTGCGGAGATTATAATGTCAACTTGTTACTAGAAAACAAAAAACGTGCTGAGTTTTTAAGTCTGCTGGCATGTTATAATTTTAGATGTCTTTTTGATAGCCCCACTTTTATTCGTAACAACTCATATTCCTGCTTAGACAATATCATAACGAATCTACTAGAAGAACAGGTATTAGGAAGTGTAATCGACCACAATGGTTTAGGAGACGGACATGGAGCACAACTGGGTGAATTTTTATTAGAAGATATGATAGGAAATAATCAATATTTAGTAATTAATAAAAGAATCTTTAATGGTAGAAATAGTTTCGCTTTTAAGAACAGACTATTGCATCAAAATTGGAATTCAATGGGAATTAATTCGTTTTTGAATAACTTTAATAAAAGCTTTCGGAAAAGTTACAAAAAACGGGAAATAAAAATTAATTTGAAAAGGGGATCACAGTTAAACTGGGTAACTAAAGGACTAAAAACTTCTAGTAAAATGAAAAGATTTTTATGCACAAACACAGGTATTCATGTTCACGAGAGTGTACTCAATAATAAAAATAAATATATTCGCATATATAGAAGAGTCATGACCAAAGCCAAAAAAATGGCGGTCGCAGAGAGAATTGATAACTCTAAAAATGTAAGTAAAGAAGTTTGGAAAGTAATTAATAACCGCACAAACAGATTTAAAAAGTGCAACAGAAACCACTTTTACTAAAACTTAATGATCAAATCATCGACTCGCAAACGGCCGTAGCTAACATATTAGCAAAACAGTTTAACCATAAATATGATTCAGCTGAAATTAACACGGAGGAAGCTCTATTGCTTCTTCAACAAAGTTGTGATAGGGTTTTAAATGAAATGTCACTGGCGCCTACTACACCCAAAGAAATAACACTAATAATTAAAACTATGACTAACAAGCACTCAAGTGGATATGACGAAATCCCTATTGCTATTCTTAAAGAGCATATAAAAATATTGGCTGGGCCACTATCTACATTTTTCAACAACTGCCTTGTGCAGGGTATTTTTCCGGACCAATTTAAAATTGCAAAGGTTGTGCCAATTTATAAAAAGGGGTCAAAAACAGACCCTAAAAATTACAGACCAATTTCGCTTCTACCCACACTTTCAAAAATCTTTGAAAAAATATTAAAAACTCGGCTATTGACTCATCTTCGTTTAAATAAAGTTCTACACAATAGACAGTTCGGTTACCAGAAAGGAATTGGCACTGGAGATGCCATGTATAAACTTTTAGATGATGTGGTTAGCAAAATAAATAATAAATTAAAGGTAGCAGGGATTTTTCTAGATTTGTCTTCTGCTTTTGATACGATTGACCACAATCTACTTATTGCTAAATTAAATCATTATGGTGTCAGAGACAAAGCCCTACAATTATTTACATCGTATTTAAGAAACAGGAAAATGTATGTAGAAACCAGTACTATAGAACAGGATGGGCAACGAAAAACATACCAGTCATCCTTGATTAGTATTACCACTGGCGTACCGCAGGGTTCCATATTTCTGCCCGGCTTGGGCAGAGCACCGCCGTGTTCTCACGGAGGCGATCGGCGGCGGCGATCTCTCGCGTCCGAGCCTGGTCCAGGCCATGGTGCGGAGCGAGAGTGCATGGGAGGCCGTCACCTCCTTCTGCGAAGCGGTAATGCTCGCGAAGGAGGAGGCGGAACACGTGAGGGAGAGGCAGCCTCACGCCCTCAGTCGCCGCAGGAGACGCCCTGGGCGGCGGGAATTGATAGCCGATTCCCGGCCACCGTAGGCGCGGGCTTGCGGACGGTGAGTAGTGGGTAGCTCGCCGTCCGGTGAGGACCAGGCCCGGGTCGACGGCGCGTTGTGTTCCACGCGCGCCTCAAAGAGATGTCAGCAAAAGATGGGGTCCAATAGGGCCAATGCCGCTGGGGTCGCGGGTTGTTTGAAAAAGATACCGTGGCCCTGGCATAGGCAACTGAAGGAACACGGGTGGGTTTTAGTCAGTAAAAGTCTGACACGCCCTTCCGCTCCACCCAGAGCGGGAGAAGTTATTTGATGATTTCCCATCCACAAAAAAAAAAAAAAAAGGGTTCCATATTAGGTCTCTTTCTGTTTATAATTTTCACGAACGATTTGATAAATTATATTAAAAAAATCTTTCCAGACATTAATCTCGTAGTCTTTGCAGATGACACTAACGCTGTAGTAGGGGCGAAAAGTATCAGGGAACTAACAAACAAGGTCAATACTACGTTGGAAGCATTTCAGTTTTGGTTCAATGCAAGTAGATTAATAATAAATATTAAAAAAACGAACATCATGTTGTTTCGAACCACGGGAGGCAAAAAAGATAATATGTGTATAACCCTTAACAATGTAAAGATAGAATTAGTGAGAGACGTTAAATTTCTAGGTATCCATTTAGATGATTTGCTGAACTGGAAAAAATAACTAGCACACATAGACTCTACTATATCATCTGCATGTTATGCGTTGAGAACATTGAGAGACGAAATAACTACGGAACAGTTAAAGATGGTATATTATGCTCTTGTTGAGTCCAGACTTCGATACAGCATACAGTTCTGGGGGAAAAGTTACGGTTATAATTCTCAGCGAGCCTTCATTCTCCAAAAAAGAGCAATACGTACAATTGTCAGAATTACACAAAGAGAAAGCTGTCGATCTCATTTTAAGCGGTTAAATATTCTAACATTGCCCAGCTTATACATACTTGTGTTATTAGTTAATTTAAAAAAAATATATCCATGAATATGAGTCTGAGGAAGAAAGAACAGCCAGGGAAAACACTCGTAGAAAAGACGTTAAAAACAAAGTTGTACCTAACTTTAACATTGTCAAGCATAGCCCTCATTACCAAGCTGTACAAATATTTAATAGACTGCCGGCGGATTTGAAAATTTTGTTGTACACTGGCTCTTTTAAGGCTAAGCTCAGAGAATTTCTGTTGGAAAAAAAATTGTACTCTGTGGACGAACTGTAATTTAATATAAATATTCAAATTTTCTATTTAATTTTAATGCTATTTATTATTGTTGTTTTTTATTAATCATGTTTTTTTTTTATTTTATTTTATTTATATTGCTGCATGTTTACTTTTAGAATATAATAACGAATATTGCATACTGTAATATATCAAACACAATATAAATTGTTCCTGATAAATAAATAAATGTCGTATTCTCTGTTTGCGCATGATTGCTGCAATGTTGATGTATGCCATTGCCCTTCACTGGTTGCCACCAATATGGTTAAATATCTTGGTAACCTTATAGATAACAATCTTTCATTCCAACCTCATGTTAATTTAATTACTTCGAGGTTGAGAAAACTGATATACGTTTTTAAAAATCTCAACCCGCCGGTTGAACGCGTCCCAAAGGGTCATGGCCATCCGGCTAGTTCGGGGATACTGCACGGTCTCTGGTGAGGCGGCGAGCCTCCTTGCCGGATTGCCGCCATGGGATCTGGAGGCAAAAGGCCTCGCATACACATGGGAGTGGCGCGAGGAGGCAAAACGCCGGGGCGTAACTCCGCTGCCGCGAGAAATCATGGCACAGCGGACAGAGCTCCGGCGGGATCTCATGGCGACATGGAGAGTGCGACTGTCGCAACCCAGTGCTGGGCACGCCACAATTGCGGCGATAAGTCCCCTCTTTGAGGAGTGGTTGGAGAGGCGTCACGGCATCCTCACCTTCCGCCTGACGCAGGTCCTCACCGGACACGGTTGCTTCGGGAGGTTCCTGTTCCGGATAAGGCGGGAGGAAACGCCCGGGTGTTACCACTGTGTGGATCGCCCGGAGGACACGGTGGAGCATACGGTGGAGGTCTGCCCGGCTTGGGCAGAGCACCGCCGCGTCCTCACGGAGGCGATCGGCGGCGGCGATCTCTCGCGTCCGGCCCTGGTACAGGCCATGGTACGGAGCCAGAGTGCATGGGAAGCCGTCACCTCCTTCTGCGAAGGAGTAATGCTCGCGAAGGAGGAGGCTGAACGCGTGAGGGAGAGGCAATATTTGCGCCCTCACGCCCCTAGTCGCCGCAGGAGACGCCCTGGGCGTCGGGAATCGATAGCCGATTCCCAGCCACCGTAGGCGCGGGCTTGCGGATGGCGAGCAATGGGTAGCTCGCCGTCCGGTAAGGACCAGACCCGGGTCGACAGCGCGTTGTGTTCCACGCGCGTCTCAAAGAGATGTCAGCACTAGCTGAAGGGGTCCGCTAAAGCCGATGCCCGCCAGGGTTGCGGGTTGTTCGAAAGAGTTACCGTGGCCCTGGCACAGGCAACTGAAGGAACACGGGTGGGTTTTAGTCAGTAGAAGTCTGACACGCCCTCCCGCTCCACCCAGAGCGGGAGAAGTTATTTGATGATTTCCCACCCAAAAAAAAAAAAAAAAAAGGCATGTGGCAAATCCTAAATTAGTTAAACAGATCTACCTGGCTCTTGGACAATCGATAGTGGGATACTGCATTACTGTATGGGGAGGTGCACCAAAAACGACTATTAAATCCCTTGAAATAGCTCAAAGAGCTATTCTTAAAGTCAGCACTTTTCGCCCCTATTTGTTCCCTACGTACCTCCTGTATCAGTCTTGTGAAGTCCTCTCAGTTCGTCAACTTTTCATTATGCTCACTATTTTGAAACAACACTCAAGCCGCATATCTGATACAATCGTCAAAATCTCCAAGCGTCGCAGAGATATAACCTTCCCCAATAAACCATCATTTAAACACCAATTCGCAAAAAGATTTTTTCCCTTCTTGGGTCCACATCTCTATACTAAAATCAGCAAAATTATTGACATACGAAGATTAACTATTAGAGAGTGCAAAAGCAAACTATTTGAATATATTCATAAATTGAACTACAACGAAACTGAACAATTACTAAATGTACCTCGTTAATCGTATACTCAACCTCCTTCACACATACACACACTAGCATACGACACACGAAGGCTTTCCTACACTCTACAACTCTAAATTATTAATACTTTAATACTCTAGATTAGTTATGTCTTGTATACAGTTAAATGTATAATCTGTAAGGGAAGAGCGCTGCTGTCTGTAATACAGATATTAAGTTATCTAGCTCAGACACAGATGTTCACTGAATTGTATTTATTGTTAAGCTGTATCTAAAAGTGTTTGTATTTGTTTTGTATTTCTTTCTATTCTATTGCTATACTATTTAAAGTTAAAATTATTACCCACTTTCACCAACCAAGTCCAAGTCCAAGTCAAGTTACCGAGTCGGGGGGACTCCCCCGTCCCCCGACTTGGTCTAGTGATAGCAATCGCTGAGGCTGATGAGGTTCTGGGTTCGATTCCCAGATCAGGCAAAGTGTTATTGAGTTTCTCTATCTGGAATATCTCAGTAATAGCCCGGAGTTTAAATTTGGTGTGCGTGTGATTTAAAAGTTAATATTTTTACGAAATTAAGGAATAATTTAGGAAATAATTGTGAACTAATTGACTTCATAGTGAAGATAAAAAAAATGTGAAATCTTGGGTGAGAAACTCGTGGTCAATTAACTACAACACTCAATCTGCTAACCTGAGAAAATACTTTGTTATACTTTGTTTGGTTATCCTAGTTTGAGAGGCAGGGCTCACAATATGTGTATACAGACTTCTGCAGCGTAGTTAGCATCAATGTAGTGTATACTAATGTATGTTTCTTTTTTCTTTCTTTCTTTGTGATAATAAACTATTATTAATACTGTAATTTGTGTCTCAAAATATACTAGATATATGTTTGCTAGATAAGTTTTTTGTACCCACCCCAAACCCATCTCAAATAAAAAATAAAAACATGTATTTATGTGTGTGCCCCGTTGATAGCAACTGGCTCGCCCCCTATTGCTGGCGACACACACAATATCACCCACGTATCGCCAGTTATGTTTGAAACAAGGCGTGACGTATAGTTACAATATGTATTATTATTATATTAACTCAAAGAGTGACACAAAAAAAAATTGCTGTACCTACCAAACTAGTGCTAAAAACAGAAAAAAAAATTCACGGTCAGTAGGTATACCGACGTTTCCTTGGTTTGATTTTCTGTTCGTTTCGTTTATAACGATGTTCTGTATTTTATTAACATTACGTTTTTATCTACTTTTAATAAATAAAACATAGTATTAACTTTAAGTTAATCTTGTCTGTGTATTATAAACCATGACATGATCTCCTTCGCCTAAAGTGCTCGACATAAAGGATCTGGGTTCAAGCAGCAAGTTATAAATTTACCATTAAGCCCAATGATATTAAAAGTAAAAAGTCGTAGATAGGTTATACACGCTCCACAAGTGGCACGTCTAAATGTGGCTAAATAGCCACATTTTCGTCGTCTTGTCTGTGTTTTGCTCCCGATAATTACGACATGCCGTCCTATTTCCACGTGTCATATAATAGTTCGACGTTGTGCCGTTTTTGAACATCGAATGTTGGGTAGGTAACGTATCTACGTCTTTTTACTTATAAGATCATTGATTAAGCCTTTATAGATCCGAAATTAACCAGTCCGGTTATAATTATAATATGTTAATATTAACATATTGCGCGTGAAGACGGTTCTCAATTGTAACGTGAGAGCAACCGATTTCTTCGGTTAATTCCGAGTGGTTGCATTTGGGTTTATCTGCAATTTCTCTAGTAGTACGTCGTCATTAAAAGCGGAGTGCCGACCGGTGTGCTCCTTGTCCTTAAAACTTGTATCTCCAGAGGCAAAGCGCTTAAACCAACGACTCACGGTTACATGACTAGTAGTCCCCGGGCCCAACGCATGGTTAATGTTATCCGCTGCTTCACGCGTCGAATGACCTTGTTTAAACTCGTAGAAGTAAAGTGCTCGAAGATACTTGTTGTCCATCTCGAATAATATTTTGCTTGCCGCACTTATTTACTCTTCAGCGTATTCCTTCGAGAGTATTCTACAAAGTGCTAGAAATACTTACTATAGAAAAAATATTTTAAAGGGAATACATAAATAATTAAAAAAGTGTTTCATTATTTTCTTACCAACCCAATAATAAAAATAACGAAGTAAAATAAATAATGAAATTAAAATTACCACCTCACCATAATAATATATGGTGAGGTGGTAATTTTAATTTCATTATAGAAAAAATATTTTAAAGGGAATAGATAAATAATTAAAAAAGTGTTTCATTATTTTCTTACCAACCCAATACAATACATTCCTAAATGTAAACGCAAAATGTATCAGAGTAATAATATCAGGCAACTTTTCTAGCACTGGTCAACTTCGTCTTCTGTTAATTTCACTAATCTCACCGACTCTTCCCAGAGCGCTTTAGCAGTCTTGTCACAATAAGCACGTTTAACAGCTCCCACTATTTCCCAATTCTTGAAGTATGCTCCACTGACGTCACCAGCCTTCTTATCCAACGCCGCATGGAGAGCCGTCTGCGCGCCTTGCCATGGCATCTTGAAGAATAAAAGGCACGCTACTGTTAAAATTGCTCCACATAACTTATGCAAGGAGTCAAATATCCTAGTGCCAACTGCTCCAGGATCCACATTATTGATCACAACGTTAGAACCCGTAATACACTGGGCCACAAAAAAGCGGGTCGGTAACAAAAACCTCAATAACTTCCATAAAATTAGAGCTAGCTTTATGAAGTAAAGACTATTATATACACAGACTGGCCATAAATACTTTAAGTTTTCTAATTTTGGCGCCAATACATTGTACAATATTTTGCCATATTAAAATGGAGTGGGGTGATAAAGAGAACCGAATCGCTGTGATTGCATTACACAAAGTTGGTATGGAGCCAAATACAATTTTTAAAACTCTCCATACGCTTGGTATTAGTCAAATGTTTGTGTACCGGGCTATTAATAGGTACAATGAGAACTCCTCTATTTGTGACAGAAAAAGATCTGGCCGTCCATGTAGTGTTCGTACAAAAAAGGTGGTCAAAGCAGTAAGGGAAAGAATTCGAAGAAATCCTGTCCGAAAGCAAAAGATTTTATCTCAGGAGATGAAGATAGCACCACCATAACCATGTCGCGTATTTTAAAAGATGACTTAGGACTTGCAGCCTATAAGAGACGCACTGGTCATTTTTTAACTGATAATTTAAAAAAGAATAGGGTGGTAAAATCGAAACAACTACTGAAGCGGTACGCAAAGGGAGGTCACAGAAAAATTTTGTTTACGGATGGGAAAATCTTTACAATTGAGCAACATTTTAACAAACAAAATGACCGTATTTAAAGCTCTAAGGAAGCTTCCCAATTAGTCAACAGAGTGCAACGTGGGCATTATCCGACTTCAGTGATGTTTTGGTGGGGTGTTAGCTATGAAGGAGTGACTGAGCCATATTTTTGTGAAAAAGGTATCAAAACATCGGCACAAGTGTATCAAGGTACCAAGATACCATTCTTGAGAAGGTAGTTAAGCCCCTTATCAACACCATGTTCAATAACCAAGTATGGTCCTTCCAACTAGACTCGGCGCCGGGTCAAAAAGCTCGGTCCACGCAGTCTTGGTTGGTAGTGAACGTTTCGGACTTCATCAGAGCTGAAGACTGGCCGTCGTCTAGTCCCGATCTTAATCCGCTGGATTATGATTTATGGTCAGTTTTAGAGAGTACGGCTTGCTCTAAACGCCATGATAATTTGGAGTCCCTAAAACAATCCATACGATTGGCAGTGAAGAATTTTCCCATGGAAAGTCAGTAAGTGAGTAAGTCTTTATTTGCACAGATTTTAGGTACAGTAAATAAGGTGACAATTAAAATATGGGTGATGATCCCTGTACAATCTACCTTATACTAGGCATGCAACATTATAGTAGAATATTATTATGAGAATATAAAATTAGTATTAGACTGAGATGCAAATGTTAACCTATTTATATTATTGTTGATGTTGGTGAAATTATATTATAAAACACACATTAAAATGTCAAGAATATAACAATTGAAATAAAATTGAAATTCAATTTAAAAAAAAATGGAAACAATGTCAGTAGTAAGTACTTATGTCAAAAATAAATTACAATTAATCAGTAGGTAAGTCAGCATCATTTAGAAAGGCATTTACAGAATAATAGCATTTTTCAATTAATAAAGATGTCAGCTTCTTTTTAAAGTTTTGAATACTGTCATTTTTAATTATGTTGGGTATTTTATTATATATTATTGGGCCCATACTAATGACACTTTTTTGTTGTAAAGCAGTATTACAACTCTTAACCTGCAATAGATATTTATACTGACTTCTTAAAGGTCTCTTTCTATCTTTTGACATTGCAGTGAAAAGGTTAATGTTACATTTAACAAACATTGCGACTTCTAAAATGTACATAGCCGGGAAAGTTAATAATTTGAGGAACCTAAACACAGGAACACAACTATCCGTCACTTTCATATTAAGTATTGCTCTTAAGCAGCGTTTTTGAGCTTTGAACACCTGTTCTCGCAGAGTACAATTTCCCCAAAAAATTATTCCGTATCTTAAAATGGACGCAACTAGACCATGGTATGCAACTACTGTTGTGGTAATGTTGACCTTTTTCGCTAAATTGTATAAGACATACGCAGATACGCTCAATTTTTTACAAACCTCTTCTGCTTGAGGTTTCCAAGTCAACTGACTGTCTATCAGTATACCTAAGAATTTTGCAACTTGTACTTGGTCTATATTACAGTTATTACATTCTATTATTACATCTGGTACTGATGTGCGTTGATAAAAATCCATTACGTTCGTTTTTGAAATTTCACGAGAAGATTGGTGTCTGAAATGTTCTTTTGAGGAAAGAACCACACAGATTGAGAGGACCTGTCCAGTCAGTGCACGCATTTGTCAGTAATCGCGCAGCTCAACCCAGAACTTAAGGAGCTCAACGATTCGACGAACAATACCAAAGAAAGGACATTGGGGTAGGCCGCATAGATTACTCAAACTGCCAGACCATGATTAAAAATAACAGAGAAAAAATAAAACAAACAAAAAGAGCAATGACCTACATAGTCTTCACATTCACAATAAATTAAAATAATATAATAATTACAAAGTAAATATTCATGTCAACATTCAGTATGCAAAAATAAAAATAATATAAAATTTGGAGCAGTTCAATCCCAAGCCCTTTTTGTCCTCAATATAATCTTTAACGGTATAAAAAGCTTTCTTACACAACTTGCGTTTAATGAATGATTTGAATTTATTAAGGCTCAGATCTTGAACGTGGCTCGGAATTTTATTATAAAAGCGTATACATTGACACCTGAATGACCCACCTTGCATTTTCTTGAGCCTTGTAGGAGGTACAACAAATTTGTGTTTGTTCCTAGTATTTATATTTTGGATATCACTGTATTTTTTAAACAATTTAATGTTTTTATGGGCATATAAAAGATTTTCAAAAATGTACTGAGAAGGCAAAATCATTATATTAATCTCCTTAAATTTCTCTCTGAGAGATTGTCTCGGACTTAATTTATAAATGCATCGAACAGCTCTTTTCTGCAAAACAAAAATAGTCTGAACGTCGGCTGCATTTCCCCACAACAGAATACCGTACGACATTACACTATGAAAATAGCTAAAGTACACTAAACGGGCTGTCTCTATGTTGGTTAAATTACGAATTTTCCTAACAGCGTATGCTGCGGAGCTTAGCTTTTTTGACAATTTATCTATATGTGGGCCCCACTGAAGCTTAGCATCCAAAGTTAAGCCCAAGAATACTGTGCTATCTTCAGGATTCAACTCTTCGCCCTTTATCAACACGTTAATTTTCACCTGCCTAACGTGAGGTAGCGTAAACTTAATGCATATGGTTTTTTTTTTTCATTAAGGAGTAAATTATTAACACTGAACCAGTGAACTACTTTTGAGATCGCTCTGTTTACATCGTCAGTAACCAGCTGCTGACGTTTAAGTTTAAACAAAAGTGAAGTATCATCCGCAAACAAAACTATATCATGATTATTCTTTATGAGGTAGGGCAAATCGTTAATATAAATAAGAAACAAGAAAGGACCAAGAATCGAGCCCTGTGGGACCCCCATTGTTACTATAGATCCGGGCGACCTTTTTCCATTAACGTCAATGCCTATTACTCAAGTACGAAGTAAGAAGATCCAGAGCGGTGTTCCGGATCCCGTAATGGCAGAGTTTCCTGATTAACGTTTCATGAAGAACGCAATCGAATGCCTTGGACAAATCACAAAAGATGCCCAAGGCATCGCATTTGCCTTCCCATGCATTATAAATATGTCCTAAAAGTTCAACACCGGCATCAGTAGTAGTAGTTGAACGACCCTTTGTAAAACCGAACTGCTTGTTATGTAATAATTTATGTTTATTAAAAAATCTTTGCAATTGGTCTAAAGTTAATTTCTCAAAAATTTTACTAAACGTAGGTAGTACTGAAATTGGTCTATAATTTAGGGGGTCTGATCGTTGTTGATCGTCGTTTATAATTAAGTAATGTTATGTTACTTGTTTGTTGATATCACTTGTTGGGTTTGAGATTGTTGAGAATGAACCTCTGGAGCTGGAACTGATTCTACAGATGATTCTCTTTCATGCACCTCATCTGTACTTACAAAGAGCGGGGGAGGTTGTATTTCTAGAACACGGACTGGATCAACAGACTGTTCCACTTCTTGTTCGATTGCTTCACCTTGAAGAGTCTCGTCACCGTCTAAGCCTCTTCTCTCATCCTGTTGTTGAGTTGAAAGAGCTTGTCTTTTAAATCGCAACCAACAGGCATGACATACACGATCAGATTGTGATATCTGTCAACAAAAAACAACTTAATTGTAATAAATGCAGTGACATACCTAGTAATGTTGTGGATTAGAAAGTGATATTTACAGAAATAATTGCTTGCAATTTAAAATGGGTTTGAATATTTAAATACAAACCTGACGAGGTTCTACAGTAGTTTGAATTAAGTTGATCATCCTTAGTATGAGGCTTGATAGGTTTTCTTTGAGAATGAGCAACTTTGACGATTGAGCAATGATCGACCACAAACGGGGCATATTTGAGCATGACCACGGCGAGATGAACCAGCAGATGGGTCACACTGATTGTTTCCATGAATCAGATCATTAATAGTCTGCATGGATACATCAAAGCATGCTTCACAAATGTAATCTTCTTCTGTTATCTGAAAAACAAATCAATTTTGAGATTTTAAAGCCTACAATGGAAATAAGTATATTTAATTTTGTATTTTTACATGTTTTGTTTTAAACAGCTGTTTAAAAGAACTAGCTAAAAGATGGGGAAAATCTACATGTAACTAACATATTCGGTCACTGGGTCGTCTTAGGGACGTCACCTATCACCTAATCACTTGAAAAATATACTTTACCACTACCTACTGAATATCGATCCTTTTTTATAAAACAATCATTACACTAGCGTTCATTGACTGGATACTAAGGGCCGGTTTTTTGATCCATAGTTAACCAATGGTTAAACATGCTAATGGTTGAATGTTGGCTAAATGTGTTTGCCGAAATACTATTAGATACTATTTTTAACATGAACATCGATATATTCATTCATGTTTAGCCTTTCACATTTAGCCAAAATTCAATCATTACTATGTTCAACCACTGGTTGAGTTGGCAACGGATCAAAAAACCGGCCCTTAATGGTTAGGTACTTGATTGTTATTATACTTACTATTACTAGAGATATCCAAGTGCTAATTAGCGAGATGACTCTGCTATCAAGCTGAAGGGCCCGATAACGCCGAAGCGTATTAACACTTATGTTGCAGTTTATACAAAGCAATTTCGTAGAAGGCTCCATAACGCTTTCCAACAAGAGCTATCCATAATCCATAATCGCACAGTACAATACGTAGCAAGAGCAAACGAACGACTGCAAAACGTCAAACAGATGACATTGACAGCCTGTCATCCACTTAACGTTGCGATGACTTTTTTGCGGCTAAAGAAGTTCGTTTCACGCGTAACCTGTCAAATGTACACTTATTTTTCTTTCCAGATAAAAAAGTCATAGCTAGTCATAAATTAATAAGTAAATTAAAAAAACGTACCATCTGGTTAATTGGAACATTAAACCACATAACGAACGAACAAATTTTTCGTATTCTATGAAACGGAACGAGTTTAAAATACGTTCCGTTTCCAAATCTCAACAAGAGAATGATAAACATAGTAACATGGTTTTTTTCCCTATATATAATACAGCCATATTTGAAATTATTCAATAAGGCGATACGAAATAACAAAAAAATGCAATTTTTTAAGATATTTTACATGACTAGACGCGTTAGAAATTTTTCAGGTCAGAACTGGACGTGATTCTTTATTTCAAATAAGAATTCGCCATTGTTCTTTGTGTTTGTTCCTAGTATTTATATTGTGGATATCACTGAACTTTTTTTAACAATTTTATATTACTATGGGCATATAAAAGATTTTCAAAAATATACTGAGAAGGCACAGTCATTATATTAATCTCCTTTTTCTCTCTGAGAGAGTGTCTTGGACTTAATTTATAAATTGATCGAACAGCTCTTTTCAAAACAAAGATAGTCTGAATGTCGGCTGCATTTCCCCACAACAGAATACCGTACGACATTACACTATGAAAATAGCTAAAGTACACTAAGCGGGCTATCGCTATGTCAGTTACGAATGTTTCTAACAGCGTACGCTGCGGAGCTTAGCTTTTTTAGGGTTCCGTAGTTCTGACAAGGAACCCTTATAGTTTCGTCATGTCCGTCTCGTCACGTTCGTCTGTCCGAGGTTTTGCTAAGAGACCGCTCGTACTAGAAAGCTGTAATTCTGTATGAGTGTGTATATCAATTACGTCGACAAAGTGGTAAAATAAAATTTTAGAAAATATTTTTTTTTAGGGTAGCTCTCCTATATGTGAAGTGGAAATGAATATGTTTTTCATCGTCTACCCCAACATGTGGGGTATCGTTGAATAGGTCTTCTAAAATGACTTGGGAGTAGCTAACCCCCCCCCCCCCCCCCCCGCCCCCTTTAAAGATGACCTTCAAAGGGAAATTATAGCGGTTAAGAGTTAAGATTACTTTATTAGTTTGGCCGTTATAATTTTGTACCAAATACAAAATCCTTAACATTAATCCTTTTAAGTGATTAAGATGAAGTAGTTGCTTGTTTATAACAGGTAAAGACTTGCATTGAACAACAAAATATGAAATTAAAAAACTAAAAAAACCCATAATAAATTATCATAAGATTCACAATACTGCCGCTAGATGGCGCTGTACCATCGGGTTACGTTTTCATTCGAGTACCTATAGTAGTCACAAACGAACTTTGTTTAATATTCGAATTACAATTTTGTGAATTGAAATAATAACTTGGTAGCAATCGTACTCGTATTTTTTTGCTTTAGCAGGAAGAAAGTGGTTACTATTAGTTAATGTCTAATCTGTTTAAATAGTTATCTTCGAAAATCAACATTTTGTCATAAGTTTAGTATCGCTATACGATAACAGATGGCAGATGGGGATGGGATGTGCCGTGACGTCACTTTTGTAGATCGCGGTGTTAAGATTTTCTTACAAGGTATGACCTCCGTGGTTACGTTATGTGTTAATGTTTTGTTTTACTCTTATATATGGCAAGGGTGCCCACCCTTGCCATATATTTTTGTTGTTATTATAACCATTTACTCCTAATATCTTTACCATTACTTATATTCAGAATAAAGAACAACAGAATCGTACTATATTGTGATAACGGGCTACTACGGAACCGTACACTGTGCGTGGTCCGACACGCACTTGGCCGGTTATTTTGGTGCTTTGAGCTTGGCTCATCTTGGCGTCTTGAAAGTACATTGGTACTCTTTTTTCCACAACATAAAAAAGGGCTCAATAAATTTCATTACGATTATCGTGATCTACTTATCGTGATTTACTATAGATAGTGTAATTCTATGGGCTATATTATTTTTAAACTTGTTGCAACGACTAGCTGTATAAGGTCTGCATTCTATTTTATGCGGCTTTATATGAAATGACATAGGGAACCTAGCTAATAAACCACAGTGGTCAGACGTTAAGCCACTTAGCACTAATATTTTATTTTTGACATCACAATCACTAATTATATCATCAAGACGACATGTCTTGATGATGCAGATGCCGTGCTCCTATTAGGTTCCAAAAAACAAGGTAATTAAATTATAGGTATAAGACCTAAACACATTGAAAAGTCTAATACTTAATGGAGTAACATCTAAGATATTAATATTAAAATCTCCATATATAAAATTATACTTTTATTACTAGATTTTAACCTATTGAGTGAATCCTCCATTACCGATTCAAAACGAATAAAATCCCCATAGAGGGATTGATAAGTGCAAATTAAAACGTATCGCTCGTTTAGATAGTTTACGTGTAACTTGAGGGCGCGAACCTTTGCGCAATCGATTTCTGTAGGTCGTAAGCCAAATCCGTGACCAAAAGAAATTTACTAATTTAGGTACCTACTTACATCTAAGTTTTCTCGCGCAATCCTTTCTCGTAAAACAAGCATCCTCATCAGCAATCGTTTTTAATATTTTAGTATTGATTTATTTTCTCTTTTTACATTTTATATCTCATATTGTTTTGATGGGAATTTTTATTGATACATTATACTTTTTCCAAGTCGCTTTAGTTTATTTGTTATTTCGCTAAAGCTGGCATTGCATTTTTTATGTTTTTCAAATAAAACGATAACTGTTTGAAAAAGTGGTGGAATTTAACGTTGAAACCTTTTTTTAAATAAATAATGAGACCTTACATAACTACATATATCCGATACTAAACATAAAACTAAGCCCTTTTATTGGGGAAGAAAATCACAAAAAAGTGTAAAAGCTTTTCGCGCGACTGTACCTATAATTATGTCAGTGTTTAAGTTACGCGTCCACTGGGTCGGAGTCGGAGCGTACGCATCGCACGGAGCGTCCGGATTTACAAAATGCCGATAAGGTGCGTTTACTGCATTCGGATTTTACATCAGCAATATCAACCAGTGTTTCCATTTATAGAGCTATTTTATTTTGACAGGGATTTATGAAATATATATTTTTTAAATTCTTTTTTATTTGTGATGGGTTGGTTTACTCTTGACTCTAGTCTAGGTCAGAGGTGACAGAGACAAAGTCGACGATGTACTGAGCTTACCCAGAAGAAGCCTGTTCACTGTCACTTTGAAGAGATTAGGGTTGTATGCGTTCGGAAATACAGACGCAGGTTCCATTCCTTTGCTGTGCGCATTATAAAAGACATTGCTATTCCACCAATTCGCACTAAACGCTTCCAAATTTTGGAAGCGCTTAGTGGGAATTGGTGGAATAGCAACCAGGTAGGGATGGTAACTGGCAGTGCGTCTAGATGTCCGATGATAGAAGGGGGCCGGTGGAATGAAGTTTGGCATCCACCAGTTTCACGTCGCCAATGAGCCTCTTAGCTCTGCGTTCCACCGAGTCAAGCGCGGCTAGTTAGTACTTGGCTGATCCATCCCAAAGGTGACTGCAATACTCCATGCAGGATCGGACTTGCGCTTTGTAAAGGGTTAAAAGCTGTCCAGGCGTATCGCTTTACCCTATTTAGGATGCCCAGTTTCTTGGTCGCAGTTTGGGCCTTGTATTCGATGGTGGCACCGAAGTTGTGACCAGATGTCAAATCCATGCCTAGGAGCTCAAGAATATGTAACAATAGCAATAACATATTTTTACCCGACTGTTAAGGAAGGTTTATGTTTTTCACGCGTATGTTGTACATACGTAAACGGCTGGAAGGATTTCGACAGTTAAGGTATCGTTTTATTTGTTTTAAAAACCCAAGTGCCTTTAGATAGATATTTGAAAAAAAAAAAAACAAAATGGCGGATTTTGGCGCGAAATAGTAATAAGTACGTTAATAAAAAAAACATAACCAAACCTAACGAGTAGGGTATCAAAATAAAGGAAATGACATCATTTTAATGTTTAAATTAATTAAATTTAAAGGAATATTAAATTGGTTTAAATGTTTTTGTTAGCGTAAAAATGGGCCATGTTTGTGTCGGACCTCATGCTATCATATGAAATTTAGAATAGTGATAAATATCCGTAGCCCAATCATATTTAAAATGAAACAAGTACATGTTTTTGTTTATTTATCATTAAAATATGGGGTCAAAAGGGGTGTCAAAATTTTTAGATAGGGCAATTATGGTAAATTAGGTACCATCGTTACGATGTAATAAGGATTTTTGTGAGAATGAAATTCGTGCGTTCTTGACAACACCTTTAATGCGACTAAATTCAATGAACATTGGTTTACGTCTTTATACATACAACATACCGGTCCCCAAAGGACTATCATGTCCTTTTAACGAAAGAAACTGACATGCAAAATCGTATAATTAACAAAGGCTGGTATCGTGATTGCTAACTCAATTATATAAACGTAACCAAGTTTGTGAATTAACAAAACATTAGTAACTAAGACAAATAGTTACCGTAGTTAACGATTCAACTTTACAGGTAAGTTGTATTTGGTACTGTTTAAATTAAGTTTCATTAACAGGTACCTACGAATTTAATACAATAATAACAGTGCAAATTAAGGTAAGTAAATTATTAGAAATGTTAAGAATCATCATTACAGTTCACATGTAAGTGACACAATTTAGTAATGCACTTTTTGATAACACTGTCTCCACTTTTTACACTATAGACTCTGGTCAGACCAGGTCCAGGGTGTTTTTCAATTATTCTTCCTAAATGCCATTTTCCAGGTGCTAAGTTATGTTTTTATAAGTACTATTTGTCCCTTTCTAATTCTATCTCTTTTTTTATCCATTTAGGTCTTTGCTGCAGACGTGTTAAATACTCCATTTGCCATTTTTTCCAGAAATCTCCCAGAAGTTTCTGCATGTGCTGCCAACGTGAAAGGTAAGTGAATTTTATATTTTCTAGGTTTGGAAGTGGCACTACAATTGGAGATTCTCCAATGAGAAAGTGACCTGGGGTTAGCATTTCCATTCCATCGATATCTGACTCATCTGCAGGTGTGAGAGAGCGGGAATTTAAGCAGGCTTCAAACTGACATAATAAGGTGGTCATTTCCATCCTTTGCTAGTGAGTCTGCTACGTCACTTAGGAGCTCACATTGCACGTCTTGTAATGCAGCTATAAGATCTTTACTACTGCCGACAAAGTTTCTGCCTTGATCAGTGATAAGTGGGCGCATTTGCCTCGTCTAGATGTAAATCTTTTAAATGCGCCAATAAACGCTTCTGCTGTTAAATTGCCAACCAATTCATGGTGTATTACTTTGACTGCCATACAGATAAAGATGGCGATGTATGCTTTGTTGGTTCTAGCTCCCTTTTGATATCAACACTTGAAATGGCCCTGCAAAATCGACTCCACTATGAAGGAATGGTCTAGCTGGAGTAACGCGCTCTTTCGGTAAATCACCCATAAGTTGTTTTTTTTTGCTGTGGCACTATGTTTAGCACACACCAGACATTGTCGGCCTTACGCATTGCCTTTACGATGTCTTTGGCTCGTAATATCCAGTATCTGGATCTAATGTAGGCCAACATCAATTGCGCCCCTCCATGAACTGTCTCTGCATGTACATTCTTCACGATCAATCGAGTCAATTCGTTTCCGTTTCCAAGTATAATTGGGTGTTTACTTTCAAATGCAATATCTGCATTTCTCAATCTTTCTCCTACTCTTATGACTTCATTGGTATCTAAGAAGGGGTTCAACGATTTCAAAGGGCTTCTTTTCTTTACTTCATTTTCGTTATTTAGTAGTTGAATTTCCTCTTTAAAATCGTTCTCTTGTGTCATTTTTATGTAGTGTTTTAGTACTTTTGTCGTGATATGTTTCTCGGATTCAGTAATAACTATGTTGATTTTATAATGTAAAAATCTTCGACAGTAGCAGATGACTGTAAGCAATTCCTTTAAATTATTGAAATATTTAAACTGTTCTGTTATTTTTGTGTAATCTCATCAATCATTATTAATTTTTAAGTTAGTTTGTAATTCTTTAATTGTTTTCTTTTCTTCATCAGTTTGTGTGTTGTCCAGCCGACTGAATTTGATTTCTTCCGTGCTTAGCCAACTTGGTTCCTCCCACCAGAAATTACATTCTTTTAATTTTTATACTGGTATCCCTAGAGAAGGAATATCGGCGGGATTTTCATTGGACAATACGTGATACCATTGATTGCAGTTTATATTGTCCAATATCTCCACCACCCGGTTCGCCACTAATGTCTTCCACCTGGAGGGTTCGCCAGACTTCCAGGCCTAGACACTTGACGAATCTGTCCAAGCGAAGATTTGTGTTTTAGGTATTTTCATTGCTCTACCTACATGATTTAATAATTGTGACAACAGTAGTGCTCCACACAATTCGAGTCGCGGAATAGAAATAGTTTTTAATGGAGCAACTTGTGTTCTAGCTGCCATCAGATTTGTATGAATTTCACCGTGAGAGCAAGTTACTCTCACGTATACAACCGCTGCGTAAGCACGTGATGATGCATCGCTGAATCCATGCAACTGAAAACAGTCTTTGTTTTCGCCTGTTGTGTGTATCCATCTGTCAACACAAATGTCGTTAATATGCTCAAAATCAGATCTTATGTGTAACCATTAATTTTCTGTCTTGTCAAGAGTTAGGCAATCGCCTAATTAACGTAATCGCTGACTAATGCAGCGGATGCGCCCGTGCGTCATTAATAAACTGCACATTTGCAGATTTGCAGATTCTAGCAATAAGTTTTAGTTAATAGAAATATTATAATTGTAAATTAGTCTTGTAGAACATTCGAATGAATAAACATTGTTTTAATTAAAATAAATATTTTTTAATAATAATTTCGTTCGCCGTAACTTAACTGGCGCAGTCGGTAGGATCGCGACACTCTAATTCGAATACAACTCTTCGGTAAGAGTGAACGGTATCCATCGTTATCTTCGCGATCGCAAATTGAATCTACGAAGGCGAACAACCTGCGGGAGTCCTGGAGAATTGGGAGCCCTGCTGTTCTACAAGGCCCGGCTAGAGATGCAGAAGATATTGTGGTGAGTGCTTGTTGTATACCCAGTTTCCCATGCTATATTTCCTGCCGTATTTTTATAAATGTTACCCGTGTGTTTGTTTATAGGCTAAAATCGCTATAGGCAAACTACGTTAGTCATATGAGTTTATTACATTCATTTTAATTTAGGCGTTTATGTATGCGTGCTAGAATCGCGGTATACATTTCGCATGTCACAGCAATTCATTCTGTAACAAGAGATATTTATGCGTTTACGTATTCGCTATAATCGTGATTCGTATAAAATAATTAAAATAACTTCAAGCTAACTTCTTAGGGAGTAGGCAGTATTAGGTATTAGACGTAATCTCAATAGTATTTCAAAGTGAATTAGAATTGATTCCTTTTGTATTGTGTTGTACAATTAAATCACGATGGCTATGGCAAGCATTGATTTAGCGACTTTTAAGTTCGTTTCAGAGCTGTTGCCAAAATACGACGGCAATCCTAAAACATTAAATTACTTTATTAGAGAAGTTGAAAATGTGATGCTATTACTGGATCCACAAGTTAGGGTGAACCCTGCTATTGTTAGTTTAATTAAAAGTAAATTAAGCGGTTCGGCGATCGGTGCAATAGCATCTGAAGAAATAATTGATAGCTGGCAGACAATTAAGGCTGCGTTGACGCGTAGATTAGGTGAACCGCGTAACGAAATACAGCTGATGCAAGAGCTAACGCGTTTGCGTCGTAATAAAAATGAAGACGCTGAGACGTTTGGTAAACGACTAAGGGAAATTTTAGACACCTTAAACGTAGTAGGTAGGCATACGGATAAGTCATACTATGAGAGTATGGTCATAGATCAATACGTTAACCATTTGGACTTTCACGTTTCTATTGGCGTGCGAATTGCGCAACCTACGACTCTTGAAGCAGCTATAGTAACGGCTAGGCAAGAGGAGGCACGTTTGGTATTCAATAGATTCAATAATAGTTTTAATGCACTTTCCATCCAAAACAAACCGAAAGAAATACCCAAGCCAAACCAAACGGTACCCCAAAATAATAACTTTCCCCCGCGTAATAGCTGGAACATAGATCAGAGACAACAGAGGGGTCAAGGCATACCCCAAGGGAGACCCGCTCCAGGTAACGTAAGACCTAGTGGTTCTGGTACTTTCAGAAACTCAGGTAATTTTAGATCTCAGCCGAATATACCTCGCCAACAGGTGAACCCGCCACAAAAAGTGTCTGACGTCACCATGAGATCGGTAAGTAAACCCGAAACACCGCGTTTTGCTTCCGAAGAAATGTTTTATACACAGCATAACCAAGATCAGTGTTACCCCGACTACAATGCTTACTATGAAGGTGAGTATAATAATAATTTACAACCTAATGGTGAAGACTACAACACGCAGGAGATGCCTGCGGATGGACCAAGCCATCAGGATTTTCCCCAGAACGAGGAACCATTGAACCAAAGCTAGTAAAGACTGTTCACCTTAATAACCAAGGTAAAGACCATCTTCCTTATATAGAGTTGCCGGAATTTCAAGGTAAATTTTTATTAGATACTGGAGCTTCGCGTTGTATGATATCACCTGACGTAATAGCCGGTGCTAATCTTGAAAACTGCGTTGAGCGCGAGCCTTTTCAAGTAAAAACTGCGCATGCTGTTACCCGTCATGAACATGTCGCTATTTTACCTTTACCCCCACAGTTTAAGACAGACATATATCATAAATTTTTACTTTTCGATTTTGACCCAAAGTATAAAGGACTAATAGGGATGGACTTGTTAAAAGAATTAGGGTGTAACATAGATTTTAAAAATAAATTATTGCGAACTTATAACACCGAAATACCAATTTATTTTGATTATCCAGTAAAAAGACTCAAAATTGAACCTAATTGCGAAAAGTTTATAACAGTAAAAACAAATTATATGGACGGTAATTATATCTGTGACGACTTTAATTGGTTTAAAGGACTAAAGTCACCCGCCGCTGTAGTAACGGTAAAAAATGGAATTTTTAAAACATCCATAATTAACTTAACTAATAAAGAACAAGTAATTAGTAACAATTGCCACCTACCCCTTGAGCCTTTACCGCCACAATTAATAAATCAAAATAAAACGCACAAAATGAACACCCTTCAAACTAAAACTGACATTGACAAAGAACTTTACGAAAACTTAAAGAAAATTAGAACCAGCCATATGAATGAAGAAGAAAAACGTGAGGTTACCAAAATTTGCTATCAATATCGTGACGTATTTTACTCTGAGAACATACCGTTATCTTTCACACATACTGTAAAACATGAATTAAGACTAACTGACGACACACCTATTTTTGTTAGAAACTATAGACAAGCCCCGCAACAACGTACAGAAATTAAAAAACAAATAGATAATTTATTAAAACAGGGAATTATACGGGAAAGTATTTCACCCTGGTCCTGCCCTGTCCATATCGTCCCGAAAAAACCCGACGCTTCAGGGAAGGTCAAATGGAGACTTGTTATAGACTATAGACGACTGAACGATAGAATTGTTGAAGACAAGTACCCGTTACCGAACATAAACGACATACTTGACAGATTAGGGCGCGCACAGTATTTTACAACCCTTGATTTAGCAAGTGGCTACCACCAGTTGGAAATGCACCCCAACGACATAGAAAAAACAGCGTTTACTACAGAAAGAGGTCATTATGAGTTCTTAAGAATGCCGTTTGGATTGAAGAATGCGCCGAGCACTTTTCAGCGGCTTATGGACCATATTCTTAGAGGAATAGATAACGTATTCACTTATTTAGATGACGTCATCATTGCAGCCACCTCACTTCAAAATCATAATGAAAAACTCAAGTTAGTACTTCAGCGATTCAGAATGCATAATCTCAAAGTGCAATTAGATAAGTCAGAATTCTTACAAAAACATGTGAACTTTTTAGGACATGAATTGACTGACCAAGGACTACAACCCAACAAAGACAAGATAAAAGCAGTTTTAAATTTCCCCGTACCACGAACACAAAAAGACATAAAGTCTTTCCTAGGATTGGTAGGTTATTACCGAAAATTCATTAAAGATTTCGCGAAGCTTACAAAACCGTTGACAGCCTGTCTTAAAAAGAACGCAAAAATTGTCCATAGTAACGAATTTTTAGACGCAGTTAACAAGTGCAAACAAATTTTAACTAATGCCCCAATATTACAATACCCTGACTTTGACAAACCATTTATCTTGACAACAGACGCATCTGACTTTGCGTTAGGCGCAGTTTTATCGCAAGGCAATGTTGGTGCTGATAAACCAGTAGCTTTTGCTTCAAGAACGTTATCAGAAACCGAGACTCGTTACTCAACAATAGAGAAAGAATTACTCGGGATAGTTTGGGCTATCAAATATTTTAGGCCTTATTTGTATGGTCGGAAATTCACCATCTATACAGACCATAGACCTTTGACATGGCTAATGTCTTTAAAAGACCCCAATTCAAAGTTAACACGTTGGAAACTAAAACTAGCGGAGTACGACTATAAGGTAGTCTATAAAAAGGGTAAACAAAACACTAACGCTGATGCATTATCCAGAGTCAAAATCTTTCACAACAGTATAGATTCTCTAGCCGTCAATTTTGACGATAACGACGACGACGAGATTATAAACAGAATATTTGAGAACGCCCGTAGACAAGCAGAGAAAAATAACGACCGAGACGACAACAATGACGGACCTAGCAATAATAATACCGATGTACCTATCGACAATAGTACCTACCCTGGTAATAATGACGTAGAAGAAAGAAGTGATCACCACCCCCACACTGACAATGGAACAGACTCAATGAGCATTGTTACAGTTGACCCTGACCAATTAGTCTCGACAAATCATACCCAACCCGATAATGAAAACAACGGCATTCCGATTTTATCTGATGCAATAGATAAACAACTGAAACAATTCTATATTAGGTCTACCCCGGGCTCAACATATAGAGTAGACAATAGATCAACTAACTCTAGGACTGTTATTAAAGATGTTTTCATCCCTGTAAACAATACGGAACCCGAAATCATCAGGTTCCTAAAAGAACACACAATAGCGGACCGTATTTTCCATTGCTATTTTTACGATGAAAATCTATACTTGGCCTTCTCGAGAGTCTACACTACAATTTTCAATGACAGAGGTCCTAAACTTATAAGATGTACGTCACGAGTTACCCTTGTTGAAAACAAAACTGAGCAACAAGAACTCATTAAGCGATATCACGAAGGCAAATCGTCGCATAGAGGTATTCAGGAAACGTATAAACAACTCCACAGAAATTATCACTGGCCCAATATGCTATTGTCAATTCAAAGATACATTAATCAATGCGACATGTGTTTAAGAGCTAAATATGAAAGAAATCCTTTGAAACCCCCACTAACGTTAACAGAGACACCTACGAAACCGTTTCAACATCTGTTTATGGACCTATATTCCACTGGAGGTGCGACGTTCCTGACAATTATAGATAATTTTTCAAAATTTGCCCAGGCTGTACCGTTAAATGCTTCAAGCAGTGTTCATATCTCAGAAGCATTATTACAAGTATTTTCCATACTAGGATTACCTCTGAAAATTACCACAGACTCAGACACGAAATTCGACAACGACGTTATAAAGGAAATATGCGCGTCTCACGACATAAACATACACTTCACGACCCCTTATAATCCGAATTCAAACTCACCCATTGAACGCTTTCACTCTACCATTGCTGAAATAATAAGAATTCAGAGAATGACAAATAAAGATGACCCTATACAATTACTGATGAAGTACGCCATTATTGCCTACAATAATGCCATTCATTCTACAACAGGCTATACACCACGTGAGCTTTTGTTTGGTCATACAGCATCCAGAAATCCACTAGAACTATACTACCCTAAAGAGTTCTATCAGGACTATGTCCTTAACCATCGCAAAAATGCAGAAGCAGTACAGGAGTGCATATCAGCTCACGTATCTAAAAATAAAGAGCAGGTGATAGAAAAACGGAATCAGGCTGCTGAGGCGATCACGTTTAAGGTAGGTGAAACGGTATATAAGCAGGTTGCAAAGACTACGAGGAGCGACAAAACGAAGCCAGTATTTAAAGGTCCATATAAGATCATTCATCTTCATCCTAACAATGTTGCCGAAATCATAGGAAGCCACCCAAATTCAAAATCCATCAGAGTTCATTTCAAACTTTTACGAAGACAACATCTTGTTCCAGGACCCTCGTCACAGGAACCCTCCTGCTCTACGCAACCGCCAACCTGACTCTTGACCCCGTAGATAACGCTAATGGCATCCTTTTATTAAAACAAGGTCAAATTTTGAAGCAAGTAGATACGTTTAGTTTGGCCTGCGTGTATAACGTATCCTATTTACACGGAACAACTTTAAAACTTATGTCTCTATATGCCAATACTAAAGCTGCAGAAAATAACGAGCAATTAAATAGGGCATACAAAGATCAAATAGATAATAGCTTAAATTTAATAGGTAAGAAAATAGTGTTTATTGCACCGCACCATAGGTATAGACGTGGTTTTATTAACGGCCTAGGTTCCATTGTTAAAACCATAACAGGCAATTTAGATTATGAAGATGCTATTAAATTCGAAAATAAAATATCAGAATTACGAAATTCAGTAAATAAAATTAATGTGTCTCAAAAGCAATCATTATTCATAGCAAAACAAGCAGTTGAAGAGTATAGTAAACAGATTAAGCTTTTAGACGAGAACCAGGAAAAACTAAGTCTTATGTTAAGAAATACCACTTTTAATAATAATGTTATAGTAAATAGGTTGCACTTTCTAGATTTATATATACAAATAGATTTCAGTCTGCAATTGCTGTTAGACAAGTTAGTAATCTTAGAAGACGCCATGACTTTTGCTCAGTTAGAAGTCATGCATCCAAGCATTGTATCCCCACACATTCTTATAAACGAAATGTTAGCTATTCAGAAATCATACAATTTTAAACCAGTGGATAGCGTTACTATTAGCAATATACATAGCCTAGAGAAGTCTATTAGTGTAAAAGCCTATAGTACAGATCACACGTTAACGTTTATATTAGATATTCCTTCCATCGATACAAACCAATACGACCTAATCCATCTATACTCCATTCCCGACAAGCAGAACCTGGCAATCATTCCTAAATCCAAATACCTCGTACTGGGCACCAACGAGTACTCGTACCTAGAAGAAGAATGCAAGCGGATCACACAAGATACACAACTCTGCACGTCGTTGAACACCCAGCCTGTTGATAAATCAGAAGACTGCATAATATCCCTTGTGAAACACCAACACACAAACTGCACACGAGCCAAGATAGACTTCAAACATGGAAGAATCCAGAAACTCCAAGACAACAAGTGGCTTATCATCCTGAAGGAAGAAGAAGTCCTAAGAAGTACATGTGGAACTAAATCTGAATACAAGAGGATATCAGGAATACACATCGCCAGTATTACAAGTGATTGCCAAATGCAAGTACTTAACCGAACACTAACGACAAACATCAACACTGTCGCAGTAGACGAAATCATACCACTTCCTAGTAAAGCCGTGATTACAGAGGAAAACATTCATTTCAACTTACAATTGGAAGAAATATCACTGGACAGCATTCACGAACTGATAGAACGAGCCGATAACTTACAAGAACCCACAATTGATTGGCAGACTATGATGGCTACGCCCAGTTGGTCAACACTAGGACTGTACCTCATCCTGATGACAATTCTTCTATGGAAGCTTTGGCAGTGGAAACAGCGACGACCAATACAGAATCAACTTCGCACCGAGGACGCTGCGGGAAGCTGCGGGACGCGCTTCCATCTTAAGGAGGGAGGAGTTAGGCAATCGCCTAATTAACGTAATCGCTGACTAATGCAGCGGATGCGCCCGTGCGTCATTAATAAACTGCACATTTGCAGATTTGCAGATTCTAGCAATAAGTTTTAGTTAATAGAAATATTATAATTGTAAATTAGTCTTGTAGAACATTCGAATGAATAAACATTGTTTTAATTAAAATAAATATTTTTTAATAATAATTTCGTTCGCCGTAACTTAACTCAAGTCCTGACTAATTTTGTCATCCCAGCTGATTCGTTACAGCCAGAGTTTTTGCATTAGTAACTTAGCTGTAATTATGCTTGGGGACATCCATCCCAGAGGATCATATAATTTGAGAACATTTGAGAAAATGCTTCGTTTGGTTGTATCACCTTCTACAGGTTTGAAGGTAAATTTTCAATTTGTAATAAGGTAAAATTTGTATTCAAATTTGTTTGCTTTCAGGTTCCAAAGGATTCCCAGCGCCTTCACCTTTCCAGCGATATTCAAATCAAGGAGCACTCCTTGATTTGAATATCGCTGGAAACTAACTTATTTTGAGATCTCTCGTCTGGTGGCCCATTTCTTTAATACGAAACCACCTCTTTTAATTAACTCTTTTAGTTGTTGACTGGCTTCAATAGCCGTTTCTAGCGTGTCCGTTCCAGACAAGAGATCATCGATGTAAAAATCTGATATCAAAATTATCTGATGTCAAAATTATCCTATCGCCGCGCAAATGATTGCGCGGCGATAGGATAATTTTGACCTCCATCATTTGCCAGCTGTAGTAAGGTTCTACATGCTAAGTAGAATGCTAGAGCTGTGCCAAACGTTACGGTAAGTAAACGGTAATCTTTGACAGGTTCGGATGGGTCTTTTCTCCACAGGATACGTTGGAAATCCGTTTGGGTTTTGGACAGCCCTACCATTCTATACATTTTTTCAATGTCGGCTACAAAGCTAACGGCGTGCATCCTCCATCTCATTATAATACTGCAAAGGTCGTCTTGAATTAAAGATCCAACTAGTAATTCGTCATTAAGTGAGATGTTATTGGAACCTTTGCAAGAAGCAACGTAGACCACCTTGTTTTGGTAGTCTTTTTATCACATCGGACAACTGCGTGGTGGGGTAAGTATACAGCTTTCTTTGTGTTCAATTCTTCTGCAGGTACTTTTTCCAGTTGATTTAGCATTTCGTAATCTTCTATAACTTTCTCATGTGCCTACTTTAAGTCTGGTTGTTTTGTAAAATTTATTCCTAATTGTAACAGTCGACGCATTGCTACTACTCGTGTATTACTGTCTGGTGATTTAGGGTTTTGTGTTTTGAAAGGTAAGGTATCCTAACCTAGGTCCTGGCCTATTCATATACCTTTCATCCAAATCTGATGGATGAAAATGGATGGATGGCCTTTCTTCTCAGAGTAGTCAGATAGGAAACGCCGACCTCATCTAGTTTCAAAAAAAAAAAAACGTGGTTGACTTGTAAAAGTGTTTGTACAAACCTACTTACAGAAATAAAAATCATTTATCATTTAAAAGCATACCCAATTATAGTTTTATTTAAGTTAAGTCAGACGATTACTTACGATTTCTTGCATTTTTGCTTTCTTCGTACTTCGCAAGCGTCCCTCCCTGTCTTGAAGCCCTTGCTGAGTAACTAAGGCGGTCATAGTCATAATTATGTATTAGTAGGTGCCCAACATGAGAGGAATGCATCCGCAAGCCGAAAGAACATTAAAATCATACCTCACATTTTTATTAACATCAAAACACTTATTTCCTATTCATTTAATGGAGTGAGAGAATACATACGAAGTAAATACACTTCTAATACGTGCAATATTTGTGAGGTATATAAGGTTAATGGAAATTATTAGGCGAAACTTTAACAGTCAACGATACTGCACAACTTTCCCAACAAAACCTTAATATTCTGAAAAAAAAGTAGGTGCCTATTCATACATTGTCCCGTGTCCGATCAGCTGTTAAGGTGGATCCGCAAAGGTAGCTCGCGAAATTCAAACTTTCTTACTTTTTTTCCAATTTCTAGGTCAGTGTCGGGTATCTAACACATACACACACACATACATACACACACACACATACATAAATGATAAATCTTAGAATTAATTTTGAATTTTACTTTAATATTAAGTTGAGGATCAAAGAACGCAGCCTCCATATCTGAACCATCCTTGCCACCATCCGTAAATATTTTATAGTGTTGACTGAACTTATCATTTTCATACATGTATTCTTAAGATCAGTTACATTAACTAGTCTTTTTGCTGAACTTACACCTTCAATTTTATCATTAATTGCACTAGATAAATCTATATTGGTAACCCTACTTGGGTTACCATGGAATAAATATCTAACATGGGGCTCGAGTACAATGGAAATTCTGAGTAAACTCTGTGGGCCTCGACTAATAGTGAAATTTTCTTGTTTCTCCAATAAAGTCCTTGGCATTGGTTGGACGGCTCCCCCAAGATACTAATAAGTATGTTATTATTAATCGATTTAGTTTTTAAATAAAATTTACAAGATAGAAAGAGTCTTCGAATAAATAGTGGATGAAGACATAGCTCACTTTCCATAGCATGGATAGGCGTGGTTCTAATAAATCCTCCTATTATCCTCAATGCCTGCTTCTGTACTCTGTCAAGCTTCTGAAGAGGACTGTTTGCACAGTTTCCGTACATAAAGCAACCATAATCTATTCTACTACGTATTATGGCTATGTGTAGCCTTCTAAGTGGTCAATCAGACTGCACTAGCGGGTGCGAGGGCAGGCGCGGGCGCTTAGGTCTTGGCGTCTGCGTATTCACAGTGCCGAACGAGCTACGCTTCGGCGGGTGAATCACAATGGTTTAGAACCACAAGCGTAGTCACCTAACAGACGCTATATCACTGTGAACGATACGAGCGGACTGAGCCATTAGAAACTCCCGCGCCACCCGCGCCCGCGCCCGCCTCATGAAGACGCGCGACTCGCGGGAGCACTGTGAACGCAAATGGCGTCTGCATATATTTTGAATTACACGCGCCCGCGCTAGCACCCGCGCCCGCCTCCACTCTGAAAGAGTACTAAGATGTAAGGGATGCACACCCCATTTAGCGTCAGCTAAAACTTTAAAAATATTTAAAAATCGGCAACCTTTTTCCCGGATCTCATTTACATGTTTACCCCACTTTAAGGAACTGTCCAACCACATTCCAAGGTACTTGACACAATCTACTTGCTCAATAAAATTGTTGTTAACAGATAGATTGATTCTATTTCTTCTTCTTCCCCTACTGAAAAGGCAGACCTTTGTTTTTCTATAAGATATGCTGAGACCCAATTCTGTCATCAAACTATGAAAAAGAAGCAACGCGTTTTGTATATTGGATACATAATCGGATAACCTCTTTTGTGTGTCATACGAAACAAAATCATCAGCATATTGTGCAATGAAAACATTAATTTTCCTGCATACATAAACTGTTGCTGCATTAAATAGTAGAGGGTATATAGGGTCTCCTTGAACAATGCCTACACCCGTGACTCGACATATTAGGCTATTATCATGTAGTTCAATGAATAGATATCTCTGATGAAGATACTGCCAAAGATAATTACTCAAAACAGAGCCCACTCCTAAGTTATCCAAAATGCCTAAGAGAGATGTCAAGTTTATGTTATTGTAGGCACTCTCAATGTCTATAAAACAGCCAACAGTTGGACAATTTTTAGAAAAACCCGCAGCCAACCTAGAGAGACCATCATAACAAGACTTAGACCTTCGGAAGCCTGTAGTGTCACTTTGGATAATATATTATTTTTCTCTAGAAATCATTCAAGCCTGCGTGTTATGATACTATGAAATATCTTACATAAACAAGATATTAGCGCAATAGGTCTAACACCCACACGAGAGTTTGGATTACCTCCCGGCTTCGGTACACGAATAATTTTAACTTTTTTCCATTGGTCAGGTACGAATCCGGATAACAAAAACTTATTGAATATCGAAGTCAACATAATCTTAGCTATGTAGGGTAGATGGTTTATCATAGAATATGATACATTATCGTGACCTGGAGACGAGTGTTTATTTTTAATTGAGTTAATTACTTCCTGTACCGAAACCGGGCTGGGTATTTACAAGTTGCAAGAAGTGAATATAGGAGGTTGTGGCGTCATGTGATCTGGGGCCAGACTTCGGAATAGTATTTCAGCTTTATCTTGATCAACTGATGATGCAGGTGATTTGTATCCTTTGATCCATCTCATCCGCCTCCACATTTCTCCTGAAGAAGTCACACTATCTATGCCATTGCAAAATTCCTGAAAAGATTTATTCCTGGCTTGTCGTACTAGCTTTTGCGCTTCAGCCACTTTTCTTTGTAGAACTTCAAGATTTTGTGGGTTGCGGTTACCTCTAAACATTGCTAGAGCAAGACGTCTCTGTGCAACAATCTGTGACAACCTTTGACTCCAATATGGTTTTTGTATGAATTTGTTTGACTGGAGAGGATTCTCACTCACTTTAGTTAAAGGTATGAATTGATCAGCTGCAGAGTTAACAACATCTAAGAATGTATTATATGCACATTGGTGATCTAAAGGTAACTACGAATTAGTTAATTTCGATTCTATATACTGAGTGTATGATTGCCAATCAGCTTTTTAAAAGTTTCTACGTTTTTTAAAATTATGTAAATTATCAGTTTCTAAACCAATTTTAATCATCATATGATCACTTCCCAGGTTTTAATTCATGACCCTCCATTTTAATTGCAAAGCCAAATCTGTTGAAGCAATAGTCACATCTGGGGAAGATTTTTGTACAGCTCCATTGACCAATTTCATGCGTGTATGTGAGTTACCGTTCAATGTGAACAAGCTGTTGTCCATAACAGAATCGAAAATCTGATTACCTCTCACATCAGTTCTGGAAGACCAGTTTGAGTGGTGGCCATTCAAATCGCCAGCAATGAGGGGTTTGAGTTGTGCAATTAAGAAGATCTCATCCCACTCACTTCTGCGTGTATGCACTGACGAGGGGCAATAGATGGAAATTATATTTTTTAGTTGATTGCAGTAGAGCAATTTTTTATGCAGAACTTGAATTTGTGAATTCGAAATGTTTACATTACTTTGTATGAACCATACAAACATATACATTTCGAATTCACAAATTCAAGTTCTGCATATAAAATTGCTCAACTCTATCAAGTCAAGTTTATATTATTGTAGGCACTCTCAGTGTCTATAAAACAGCCAACAGTGCAGTGCCTCGATAGAGCGGTGAGTAAAGACTGCTGTACCTCCATAACCATCGTCGCGATCTGCCCTGAATATGTTGTATCCGCTGAGTCTGAATGTGCTGTCTGGGTCAAACCAAGTTTCACTGATGATAGCTATGTGAATTTTCTCCTAAAGCCTCAAATTCTGAAATCTTTGCGCATTAGTAGGGTAGGATTGGGGGACCTGGATCAAAGGAGATCCAGGCCCCCCAATCCTCTATTCAAACTGAGTGTTGTATTCAAAATCTCTATTAAAAATGAAGGTTGCATTCAGAATCCCCATTTAAAATGAAGGTTATAAATCCTCTATTCAAAAGAAGGTTGTATTCAGAATCCTCTATTCAAAATAAAGGTTGTATTCAGAATCCTCCATTCAAAATGAAGGTTGTAATCTGAATCCTCTATTCAAAATAAAGGTTGTATTCAGAATGAGTGCTGTATTCAGAATCGTCTATTAGGATAAAAGCCTTTATCAAAATATCCTTTGTATTTACTTATTCTTACAAAATCACCCACACTAAACTTCCTACACTTAGTGTTTTTCTTACGTTCAGTCATACGAATATATCTTTGCAATATGTCTGTTTTATTGACATGAGTTACAGAAGCTGGAGATTGTCCCACAGTCCTATGAGTAGTATTATTGTATTCATATGCAATTTTGCTAAGTGTTCCATTTATCCACTTGTTATTCCCGTTAAGACTAAATTCTTTGTATAATTTATATTTTAATGTTCTTATTAATCTTTCAACAATTGAGGCTTTTTTAGTAGAATACGTTGAATAATGATTAATATTGTACTTTGTAACAATATTTTTGAATTTATTATTATAAAACTCTTTTCCCAAATCAGTTTGCAAATTTCTTGGAACACGTCCTTTAAGCAATAGTCTTTCAAATGCTTTTGACACTTCTTGTTTATTTTTTTGTTTCAGAGGAACTGTCCAAGCATATTTTGAAAAAGTGTCTATAATTGCTAGTATATATTTGTAACCACTATTCACTTTTGAAATTGCTTGCATATCCATTAAATCTGCTTGCCAGAGATCACGCACGACCTGTCTTCTGGGAAAGTTAACTCTTGCACATTTATGAAATTCATTTATGACAACTGTTTTGCTCATAATGCGTTTTTAATTTTCCTGCAATTTCTTTTAACTCAATATTTTTTTCAAGAGTTCTTACTTTATCGTTTAAAATTGAAATTAGTTTATTCAGTTGTTCTATTTTCATGCAAAATTTTATTAATTTCTTATTTTCACCTTAAGTTTTTCGATTGGCTCTTCAGTAATATTTATATCCGATTCAGTTTCTTTTATTGTATTTTTAATCTCAACACACTCCACATTTATACAATTTTTAGTTATGACTGATGTTTTATTTGTACGAAGAAAATTAATATTTTTATGTTCATTCATGTTACGTACAACTTTTATAACTGAGCACATGTCAAAGTTTTTCAGTCTTTTATAATACCAGCTTCTTTTAACTCTTCTATAATTGATAAAATTTCATTGTCATGATTAGTATTACCAGCATTTTTTGATGCAATTAGAAGTTTCAATCTTTCAATGAGTTCATTAGGGTCATCCCAGTAAACTAAATCAGTATTACTTTTATATTTTTTTAATTTAGGCAATAACCCACCGCTTTTGGTTGTCATTATCTGTTCTTCACTTTGAACATTACTATTTTGCGAAAACATAGGTTTAATAATTTGACGATATTTTAAACTTTTGTCACCTTTTATTTGACCATTAGGATGAAAGTCTCGTTTGTGCGCGTTTGTATTATGGAGCATAATATATCTTTATAGACAATTTTATCTTGTTCAGTGACCAAATTAAGGTTAGGTTTACTACGTACCAAAAGCTCCTTTAGGCCTGGGGTTAATTCATAGGACCTTTTATCAATAGTGACTATATTAGTTTCAAGTGAATTTCTGCTCTTATTTGCAAGAGAAAATGTAACCTGACTATTCCCCAACATCAGTTTTTTATTCTTACTACGGATCCCAAATGGGATATTCATATTATCATAGATAATAGCCAGTTGGCGTGGTTGGTTAAGATACCGCCTATCATGTCGCAGGTCGTGGGTTCGATTCCCATCCAGTACAAACATTTGTGTGCATGAACATGTCTGTTTGTCCTGAGACTGGGTGTAATTATCTATATAAGTATGTATTTACAAAAAAAAAGTAGTATATGTAGTATATCAGTTATCTGGTTTCCATAGTACAAGCTCTGCTTAGTTTGGGATCAGATGACCGTGTGTGAAATGTCCCAGGATATTATTATTATTATGTCCTTTATTCATTTTAAAAACTTATTAAATACATTTTAAATATTTTTTATAAAAAACATTTAAAAAAAAACATTTAAAAATATAAAAAAATAGTGATCCGCCAGTAGCGGGAGCAAAGTCCAAGCTACCGGTGGTTAGGGCTGCAGAGACAGGAACCTCCTCACAATGCGAGCCGTATCAAGAAGTACTGCCTTCTGAATCTGGCCCTTGATCCAACCGCCTAACGAGAGCCTCGAAAGATGTTGATCGAGACTTTCGGCCATCAGGCCATTGGCCGTTACTACAATCGGCACAATGACAGCCGAGCTCACATTCCACATGTCAACAACCTCGTGTGCTAAGTCGAGATACTTCATTTGCTTCTCTTTCTCAGCTTTCACGAGGTTCTCGTCATGTGGAATGGTAACATCGACAATCATTGCGCGGCGCACTAATCGATCTATCACCACTATATCAGGCTTATTGGCGACAATAGTTCTGTCAGTAATGATAGACCGTTCCCAGTACAACGTGACATGGTCATTTTCGAGAACTGGGTCGGGCACATACTTGTAATACGATACCTCAGAATCCACAAGTTTATATTTCAAAGCAAGTTGCTGGTGAATAATCCTGGCCACTTGATTATGCCTGTGCAAGTACTCGCCGTTAGCCAGACGAGAACAACCAGAGATAATATGTCTGATGGACTCACCCGGACGGTGGCATGCCCGACACACATCAACCGTCCCGTCCTTCATAATATGTCTCCGGTAGTTATTCGTCAGAATAACTTCGTCCATAATTGCACAAACAAAACCTTCAGTTTCCCCGAATAGGTCACCGAAACGTAGCCACGATACGGACCCTAAGAAATCTACACCGGGCTCATGAAGGGCCCGATAGAAGCGCCCGTGAAGCTCCTTGCTTTGCCATACCTTCCTGCGGTCATCGGTAGTAAGTACTACAGGTTTGCGCCAGTTCTCTTTAGCCATGGAGAGCGGGGTGAGCCCCTTATCCACCGTGACCACATCACGGTGCATACCCAATTCGGCTTTTAAAAAATATTCCCTGAGGCTGCACACCTCGCGATTGTGGAGGGTTTTAGCATTTAAAAAGCCACGGCCCCCGCACTTCCGCGAGATGTACAGTCTCATCACCGATGAACGTGGGTGATGCATTCGGTTTGCGGTCAACAGTGTACGGACCCTCCTATCCAGGGTGTCAAGTTCGGTCTGAGTCCATTTGAGTATGCCGAAAGAGTACATTAAGATCGGCATGACCCAACCGTTGAAGGCGCGCACCTTATTTCCGCCTGAAAGAAGACTAATTAATACCTTCTTCAAGCGACCAAAGAATCGCTCCTTCGACGATTGCTTCATGTCAGCACCGTTGATGCCTAACGCTTCCGACATACCCAAATACTTATAGCTTTCGGATGAGGAGAGGGATCTAAGGTGTATGGAATCCGACAGTTGGATTCCCTCGGATTCCATGATTTCACCTCGCTTTACATGCATGACTGCACATTTGTCCACACCAAATTCCATCCTGATGGCGCTACTGAAAGTTTCAGTTGCTTTCAGTAGCTCCATCAGTCGCAATTTGTTGGGAGCAAAGAGTTTTAAGTCATCCATGTAGAGGAGGTGAGATATGACCTGACCGCCTCTCCTCAACCGATAGCCTAGACCTGAATCCTCTAGCAGAGTACTTAGAGGATTCAGGGCTAAGCAGAACCAAAGTGGACTCAAACTGTCGCCCTGAAATATTCCCCGTTTAATCCATACATGCTCATCATTCCCCTGGATCTGTCGACACCCAGGATAGCGAAGGACCGTCCTCCATTGCCCCATACACGACTCAAGGAAGGTGCGTAGAGTTGCATCTATCTTGTACAACTCCAGCACCCTCATGAGCCATGTATGTGGCACCGAGTCGTAGGCCTTTTTATAATCTATCCAGCATGTCGACAGATCCTTGCGGGATCGACGAACCTGTTGTCTTATGGCCATGTCGATGAGGAGTAGCTCCTTAGTACCACGGGACCCGTTCCGATATCCATTCTGAGAGGCAGACATAATCGAGTTATTCTCAATATGCGTATTAATTTTCGCTCTCAAAATGGATGTAAGAAGTTTATAGATCGTCGACAAACATGTGATCGGTCTATAATTCTTGGGTTCCGCGGGACTACCTGACTTATGGAGCAGGTGGGTAACGCCTGTTGTTAGAAACTGCGGTAGCGACCCAGACTCTAAGGATGACTGAAATTGAGATGCCAGGCGAGTGTGTGAACTAGTTATCCATTTCAACCAAAAGTTGTGCAGTCCGTCCGGTCCCGGTGATTTCCAATTCGGTAACGGACGGACTGCCCTGGCTACGTCTAATGGCGTAATTAGAACTGCTTCCATTTCTGGTATTGTTCCACACGTTCGCTCAACAGTCTGCATCCAGTCAGCCTCAGAATGACAGACGGGCACCGACCAGATGCTGCGCCAGAATGCGCTCGTGGCGGCATCATTCGGGCGGCACACGTCTGTCACATTTTGTTCAGGTCGCTCCCAAGCTCTATATACCCACCTCTCATCGCTCTGGAACATGCGATTCTGTGTGTATCGATCAACCCGCCGCTTATACCGCCGAATACGGCTCGCCCATGCATAAACTTTCTGCTTCAGGAAGTCGATGCGCTCTGTGACACTGGACATGTATTCTCGAGGGCTGATTCCAGTCCCCGAGAATGCCCGCCTTACAAAGCGCATCACTCGTGGTCGTGTATTACCCTCCCTGAAGCAGTATAGTTTGCCGATGAGTACCCTGGCCCCATCGATACGACGCTCGATCCTGCGTTGCCCGGCTGGTACGGTTGGTTTTGGTCGAGTAGCTCCGTCACAGCTAGGAAACTTGACGTTAGCTAAACGACATGCCGCAACAGCCGCGCAATACAGAATCGAGTGTGTATCAACGAGATCCTCGCTGCTTTCGAAAAAATTCTAAAGCTGCGAGTCCAAGGCACACACCAGCGCCCTATTTTTCTTATGCATGAGTAAGCGTGGTAATCGGGGTCTAAGTTCGGTCGGAGTGGACCTATACTCTCGAATCGCATCCTCCAGTGCGCTCCTCAACCGGGTGTTGTATTGGCTACTTACTGTGGCAACCCTATCCTCATCTTCTTCAACATGATTGAACCGTGGCGGGATTGCATCTATAGTCGACGCTTGTACCGCGGTTTGTGCTGGAGTCGAGACGATATGTTGGCTCAGTACCTCTGTGCGCAGCCTACCAAGTGCGGCATCGTCCAACCTGTGATTGCGTTGGATGACCCGCACCTGATCCGACAGTCGTTGGGCCGAGGTGTTGACGGTTGGTTCTAGTTCCTGGAACAGAGACAGCATCCTATCGCGGTACGCAGTGAGGTTAGTTCCCCCCTCTGTAGACCCGTAATATGCGCGCATGACGTTCTCGTTCATGGACTGAGTCCATCTCATGCGCTGCACACAACCACCGGCAGCGGGGACCCGTCTCGGGGCTGGATGGCCCCTAAGTCCCAAGCTTCTCGGTGGCCGGCCTCTCCCCTGCCGACGTACAGGTGTTGGCGACGTCGGCGGGGAAAAATACTCGTCGCTCGAGCTCGACGCAACTATCGCGGCCGGTGTCGTCACAGCGCTCACAGTGGGGCTGGGTACCGGCGGCAGCGAGGCGGAGCCGAGCGAAGAGTCCGGAGGTGGAAGGCGTGCTCGTCTTGCAGCTGCTCTCGTCAACATTTTTTTTATTTTCATTTGGGTTTGTATTGTTTTATCGGAGGTGACATGACAAATGTCACCTCCGATTTGGCAGTTTTTTATGTATTTTGTACATTTTGGTAATTGCTGTATTTAAATTATCTTGATTATTTTTTCTTGCAGTGGCGTGTGGGTTTTTCTCAGGAAATAAAATAAAAAAACTGCGACTAATATTAAACTGAAAATAATATAAAACTGAAAATATATGAAAATAAATTTTGACGTGTTGACGTTGGTGTTGCCAGCTGATTAGATTAGATTTAGATTTCCATCATATCTTCTTTAGTTAGTGAAATCAGTGTATCATTAGAATCTTTTAAAGGATTTCTTGAAATAACGTCTTTATAACACTCAGAACCTTAATTTGAATCTGTTTTTATATATTCTTCAAAACTTTCATAATCGGGAGCATAATCTGTTGATGAGCTAAATCTTGCAAGCGTGTTACTCTCATCTCTTGAAATGTCAAATATCGGCTTAATTTTATCATTCGTTTTGATTAATGTTTCTATTGGATCTGTTATTCGTTTGAAGACCTTTTTATATTTTAAATGAGCCGTGTCTTCTTCATTTTGTATGTTTTAATTTTCTTTTTTATACTGTCGACGGACTTTATTAATTGTTCTTTTATATTAACCTGCATAATGTTTTTTTAATTATGACCCATACGTTATTTACAGATAGCAGATTTCGATTGATATATTTTTTGCAATGAGTTGGTATATATGTACTTTCTAAAAGTATATAAATATATCAAAGCCTTGTCTGTATCTACCTTCATTTAGAGGACAATCTTTATTAATTAATAAAAAGTCAAAGCGGTCTTTCCAAATAACAGAGCAAAGTTTTTTAAACTGAAACCATTCAATATCTGTATTCACGTGCTCATTGTATATATGTTTTAAGTTTATCTCGTCTTGTTTGAAGATTATCAAAAGATTAACATTATCACGTATTAGTTGTTTAGGTATTTTGGAATAGGTTTGTGATAAGTAAAAACAATCTATCTGTTTATGTCTCCCCATTGCAAAGTAATTACGAATATTGATTTGATTTTCGCATGCTACATCATCAAAAATCATTAATGCATTAGTTAATGCATCGTTAGGATGTATGATTTCTTTATTATCATTGAAGACAAAGAAGTTAGCTCCTGGTATGTAGCTCATAACTTGTTTTAAAAAACAATATTTTGGCTGGACAGCCGTCTTCGTGTATAAGTAAATATGCTTAAATTTGAGACCATTTTCATGCAATATTAAATTAAGCATTATGTTCGTTTTGCCACAGTTAGATGGACCGCATATTATACATCTAATAGTATTTGGTAAGAGTGCACTATGTTTCACTTTACATGATTGATTTTCTAATTTTATATTATTAACTTCTAAAGTCTGTGGTTGCTTGATGAACTTCATTGTGAAATGCGAGATAAATGTAAATGACGCTCGTATACTATTAATATTATTACATAGACATTTATTAACAAATTTAATAATACCTACTCACACACATACATAGTACTTAATGTTGTAAAATAATAGCTATAAGTATATAATAAAACTAAAATCTACAATACAACGTTATAGTGACCCCAAGGCAAGGTCTGGATCTGATTTGGTAGTATGTATCTTTTATCGTCAGCCAGTTTATTTACTTGTTGCGAATATAATACATGTTTGATTGACTTAATCATATTCATCTTACACGACCTGCTTTTATCTTCAAATAACGATTTATTGTAATGCGTTAGCTCGAGTCTTTTAGTAACAGAGTTTGAAATACCTTTTGCTTTTTTTATGTCAGTTTTAGAAGCCGATAAACAGTAAAGTTTTGCTATTAAACCAGTAAATTCACTGATCACGTCTCCACCTAGTTCATCTTTAAATAGACCAGGTACTTTTGCATTTACCTGAGGTATTAAGTATGGGTTATCTATATCAAAATTACTAGTATCGAATTCCTTTAAATCATTTTTTATATCACGGTAAATATCTTCTGTGTAAAATAAATATAGAAGACTATCTGTGTCTGTATAACATAGCCTTACATTATTCATATATTTATTTTTTATGTTATAATGATACTGATAAAGATGTAACTTAGCATACTCCAAAACAGTAAAACCTATGTAAATCGGTCTGTCTAAAAAAATTCTCTCAGGTTTTAGTTGCACTGCCACAAAGTTTTCGGAAAATATAGAAATACATTTTAAATTAGGTTTACAAATTAGTTTTTCAGGACAAAGTTGCTTATTTGTCACATTTTCTATGTCCATCCATTTTGTAGCTAGTTTAATATCTACCTGTTTACGTTTGTTTTCTATCGTTTTACCAAAAATAGAATTATTCAAAAGCTTGAAAAAGTCTTTCTCAAAAGCAGTAAGTTACGGATGCTTGACGCAGAGTAGTATTTAAATCAATATATTTTTTTAAATATTCATCTTGTCTGAAAGTAAGAATTCGATGGATTTTTCTTATAACTAGCCCGTATTTTAAACACTCCTTTAAGTGAATATAATGAATAACATAGTTAAATTTATCATATAAATTAGCTATTAGTTTAGCCGTCTTTCCTCCAGGGGGAATGAATTTCTCTGGTGCAAAAGGCAAATCACTATGAAAATCATGTACTGATTCAGGGTATTCGAGATCTACCTCTAGAATAAAGCCATATTCACTATCATCAGATACACTCATTACATCAAAATAGTTAATTTCCTTCTGATTTAAAAGTCTAAATTCTGAAATAGGGACTTTTTTTGTCATTGCATATCCGTACAAATTGTTACAATCGAGATAAATCAAATAGCTAGACGGTTCTACATCGTTGTATTCTGATAAATAGGGATTATTTGCTTTTGCATGACGTAGTGAGCACTGAGCCAGACCACCACGTATGCCCTTTTCTAACATTTGATATATTTCTATATCATCAATTAAGTCCCGCTTAACTCGTGTATAAAGCAACATAGCATCCCAGCTTAAACTAGGTGCCGTTACATAATACGTAGGGTCTAACTTATAATATTTTAAGCTTATATTACGAAAATTTTCAAATATATCACACAGTAACAAAACATCGCATTTTAAATATAAATCGGTATACTCGCCAATTGTATCGATATCAAATGCATTCCACACAGTTTTTGCGTGTTCATAATCGTTATCACTAATGTGTTCCATTTTCAAAGAGTTATAGAAATCTTTTTTTTTGAGGGAGTGTTGTTTCTTCGTACTTATCCCAAGTGTTAATATAATCATAAGGATAAATACCTTTCTTTTGAATAAAGTCATGATCTGATAAACTTTTACTTAGTGAATCTAAACTAGAGCTTAAAAATTGGAACGAGTCTATGAATTTTATTTGAATAGGTCGGTCTCTATTCTCATTATCTAAATATTTAGTAATAGTTAAGTACTTTTCTTTAGTTTTAGGTATAATTTTAATATAACCTCTATGTCTCACTAATTCTTGAATAAACAGATGAGAGTCGTAATTTGATAAATTATGAAAAAATACTGGTACTTATGAATGGACATACTCTAAACATCAAGTTACATTGAACATGTGCAGCTCCCCTATACTTTCCTGTCACATGATCGTGGTCACGTACCTTATCATGAAATAATAACTGATCACAAATATGGCAAATACTAGCATTGTTAAAACTGATTTGTTCTTTTTGTGTTAAAGGTATCATGGTTTTTTTTATCGATAATATTTAATATATTTTCTTCACATCTTCTATTAATCTAGTAATAAATACTTCTACACAGTCAAGACCTCTGTAAGTAACATATTTATTTTGGCTTGGATCGTGTGAAATATATAGTATCCAAAACATGAGGGCTGGTGTTTTTTGAAAGTGTGTGTTTTTTCAGTTTTTTTTTTCAGAACAACTTAACAAAAGGCTTTCAAAGTCTGCATATATAACATAATTAATCTTTTGTTTTCTTTCAAAATTCTTAAAACCGAGTTTACTATTCTTTTCAGGCAAAATTGATACAACTTTGGAACAGTTACATGATTCACACAGCAATAAATTACCTCTATGATACGTCACTTGACGTCTTACTAATCGTATCAAATTTTTAATAAGACAGTAATGACTTACTCCTTTTCTTTCTAAATATAACAAATTAACATGTACTGATTTTCTGTTATTTGTTAAGTACAGAGGTCCAGTCCCATTTCCGCTCTTATTATTGAATCCATAAATATTAATACTTATGTTGTTGTTTATTTCAAATAATTTTATATCGTGATATGAGACAGGAAAAGACATTCCATCAATATTAAATACAGAACTGTAGTGTGAATACGACTTAGTCCTGCATACGTTCATCTTAGCAGGATACAAAGCAGCTACCACCCTCCATAAAAAGCAATGATTGTCATTATTTTGTGCATTAATACAACTTTTAGAATTCTTAATTTTTTGATGGCAAATCTAAATAAGTACCGCCTCTCATAGGAGAATATTTATTCATATTGACTTCAAGATGACTTACTGAATGATAAGACCATCCAGAGTCTTTGTGTTCGAATTCTGACATTTTACATTTTAAAAGTTCAGTTACTTTCGAAAACATACTATTGATATCTGTGTTATTACAAATAACTTCATATTTTGTATTGAATGATTTAAGTTGTTGCTCACTCGTTTTGGGCACGACAAAGTGGGCAAACAATTCGAAATTGATCTTGAGACAAGTATTTTTCACTAAAGACGTATGTATAAGTTTCAGTATATCATTTTTATTCTGACACAGGAACGCCTCTGGTGTGAGGTATTCAACATCTGGTGCAGGATTTAAACGATATGTTATGATTCTGTTTTTGAAAGCACTTCCAATTATGTAAATATGTTCAAATTCACTGTGTAATAAACTATTAGACTTGTGAATATTGGTTCTCAAATGATATTTGAATTCATTAATTGGCAATTCAATGAGACATTTTTTACATTCAATAAATTCTGGATTATTTGTATATTGCATTCGATGAGTAGACGGGGTTTGTACTGTAAATAAAACAAAAAGATAATATGGTTACATTTCTGTGTTATATAATTACGATTTGTCATTCTTCTGAATATTCTACGTATACAAAATCCGATAACTATAACTAAAGTATAAATGATATAATAATAATATCATTATATTAACAACATAAAGCAATTGAGTAAGTAGGTAATATATCAGTATTGAGAGATAGCAGTTATTTTTAGTAGATATACCTACTAAAAATAACTGCTGACATAATCTATGGGGCAATGCTTGAACTCTTTATGAGTTTCTTTTAAAAAGTTTTTTACATGTTTCCAAGCAGGCGTCCCATCATCTGTTCGATTTTTGACACTAACAATGGCATGCCTCCATCTATTTATAGGCGCTACCCGCTGTATCTCGCTGTGTTCGTATCTCTTTAATTCTATAAAATATCTACCCTTTTTCCCTTCATTACTCTGTTTACTTATACCGTTGGCTACTCTACGGGTATAATACGAATGTATTGGCGGAATTTTTTTACCTAAAGAACTTCTAGAGGTCTCCTCCTGCCCGTCGTCGTCGCTGTCGGTCCCGAATAGATCATACGATGTGGGTTTCACGATGGCGTTGACAGGGTTGATCGTAGTCTTCTTCTTTTTATTCTTCTTAATCTCTGTATTCAATGATTCCCCCTCCGCTGAACTCTTAGTAGTCGGCGACGAAGATGACGCTTTGTAGTCCTGCGTTTTTTTTCAGCTGTTGCTGATGTCCGGTTTCATCGTCGGAAGAAGAAATTTGGCTAGCTGTTTGTTTCGACCTGCAACAAAATATATTTATATATTAGTTAACAAAGAGAAAAATTGCTCAAGGCACAGTGAGTAGATTAAATTAAAAGTAAAGGTAGTTTAATTAGTATTTGACTGCCATAGATTATTCGATTAATTTGATAATTTGAGAGATGATGAATAAAAATAATTAGTACCTAAATACTGAGATGCAAATAGAACTTCAATGAGTGAATACATAATAAAATGATTGAATGAATGAATAACTGAAACGATTGAATAGATGAATAGATAAAAAGAGTGAAAAGTTAATAATTGATGGATAAGATAATAAATAAATTACTTACATTTTAAAGCCTGCTGCGATTTGCTTGGTGTGCTTAGCAGTCAGCGATGAAGACGACGCTTTGTAGTCCTGCGATTTTTTCAACTGCTGCTGATGTCCGGTTTCATCATCATCAGAAGAAAAAAGTTGGTTAGCTGTTTGTTTCGACCTGCAAAAATATTTATTTTTATATTAGTTAACAAAGAAAAACATTTTTGAAGGCACAATTCAGAGCATGCACGGATTATATTGCTTTAATTAGGTGAATCGATTAAATGAACAGAAAAGGTAGATTAATTATTTGACTGAAATAGATTAATCGATTGATAAGAAAATTTGAGAGATGATGAATACAAGAAATTAGTATCTAAATACTTAGATAAAAATGGACATTCAACGATTGAATACATTAAATCATTGAATCGATGAATCGATAAAATGAATGAATGAATAGTTGAGGATTGATTGAAAAGATAATAAATAAATTACTTACATTTTAAAGCCTGCTTAGTTTGGCTTGCTGTCTTGATGCAGAAATTCAGGAGCACCGAGTACTCCCAGTGGTGGTTTGGTGGAGAACTTTTGTCTCGACACCTTTATATAGGCGTAAAAACGCGTCACACATATCCTAATTTGTAAAATTGCATTCATGCAAAAATAAGTTCATCACCGGGATTGCAAGCGCAGCATTTTATAAATCTCTAGACGAACGTCATAACCGCAGCGTTTTAAACGCTGAATTCATAGAGTGTCAGCGCGGCTAGCCGGGATGCCGTTAACAATAGATTATCAATTGTGTCTCATTAGCAACCCTTGAGAGGTTAAAATAAAAACCTGAGTACATATTAAGTAATATAATTTAATTATAGTGTGATTATTGTATCGAATGTGCTAGAGGTACATCCGCTGCGGTTATAACGCTCGTCTGTAGATCGCAATGCGTTTTTGCGTACGTGTCACAAATTCCTAGCCACATGGAGACAGGAGGAGCCGAAAGTTTCGGATTACTTTACATAGTTATAAAACGAAATTAAATTGAACCTTAGCGACAAAAAAAAATGGATCAATACCCTATATAAACGAATCCAAGATGATAAAAAAACATTCAAGTTGTCTTATCTGCTCAACGATGTCGGTAAGTAAATATTCTATCAAAAAGTATTTCAAATTATTATTAAGTTACTCGTATAAAAATATGAATAAACTGTACCTATTATAATATAATTATGACAGGGATCTATTCTAGTACAGTTCTTTAGTCTGCGTAAACTTCTAATTTTAGTCTTATTTAATTAATTCATTAGTATCTACTTCATTGTTTCAGATGTCCAGCGATATTTTCCCCACAAATTCTTCATACTCACCAATTCCTACTGAACAAACCCTACGTCAAAATGTGGTCAACTTTTTAGAGAGAGAAAGACCATTTCAACCATTCCAATTTGAGGAAACAGCGCCTTGCAGCAACAGTAACAATAATAAAAGACGAAGAAATGATGATGATGTTGTTTACTCATACAGAAACCATCAACGGGTCATCGCAGTAAAATAATACGACTACAAGTTTTTGGCGCCGAAGATTTCACGAATTCGCCATGTAGGTAACTGTAGTGCCAATATATGTGCTCAACATGTTGTGCAGAACGTATTTAATGATGATATTTATAAATGTGTAAAGGACATTTTAAGCAAATTGCGTCAAAAAATATGAATAAACTAGTAATTACAATTTAGTTGTTTTATTTCTATCACTCTGTTAAAAACGAGTCCTACACACCGAACACATAGCTACATTTAGTAAATAAAACAATCTCATATTAGGTATGTGTTCATAATCACTATTAGTTAAATTAATAATGAAAACTTTATAGCTGTGAGGCCCACGATGGGTAGAAAAATATGAGATCTGTTTCCTTAACGGGAATAGGAATGTGATTGTTTTGTAAACAATCACTCTATTGTGCTTAGCAACAGATTACGGATACGAATTAAATCTCTTTGAATAGACGATTCTGAATACAGCACTTATTCTGAATACAACTTTTATTTTGAATAGAGGATTCTGAATACAACCTTCATTTTGAATAGACGATTCTGAATGGAGGATTCTAAATGCAACCTTCATTTTGAATAGACAATTTTGAATACAACACTCAGTTTGAATAGAGGATTGGGGGGCCTGGATCTCCTTTGATCCAGGTCCCCCAATCCTACCCTACTTGCATTCCATTGTAAAATGTTGATTTTCAAATGTCTGTGTCTATCGTTAGCCATCTTATGTTAGATAAGAAAGGTAATTTCGTTACGTAATGCATTAAGAAAGATGTAAACCAGTCAGTTATCACTTTTACAAAATCTAAAATTTTATTTTCCAGACTAATCCCGCTATTCCAAATTTTTTCCTTTAATTTATTCAATAACGATTTCAGGGTCTTTTTCTTCTCTTTATTTGTATTATCGGTTTTTCCTATTTCTGCTTGTTGTATTTCAGAGTCACTGTCTGATACTGCTGCCCATTCGTTGACTGTATCTGGTCTTTGTTTATTTTTTGGGTTAACCTTATCCTTTTTATTACCGACTTTTTGGGTAACTGTAGACTTTGTTTTTGAGGTTGAACATACTGCCTTAATTATTGTGTCTTCTCTAATGTGTGTATTTGGAGAAGGCGTTATAGGTACACTTTCCATATTAGGTTCCTGACTTAAAACTTGGCACTGTTCTTTTTCTGTTCTCTGTTCTGTTTCTATGGAAATCTCCTCATAATTTAGTTCAGGTGGAACATACAATGTTAAGGCTCTCTTGTAAGTGCAGTTAAACTCTGCCATCAATTCTCTCAGCCGTTTTGCTTTTAGAAACTTTGGGCATGTACGAGATAACGCCATATGCTTTCCGGAACAGTTATTACATTTATACTCCGCAGTGTCACAATTAGAATGAGCTTTACTACATTTTGGACATATTATTATCTCTTTGATTGATGAACAAACTTTTACTGTACCTATGTCCAAATCTCCAGCAACGTGAACATTGCGTGACGGGGTATTGGTATGGATTCACTTTCACCCTGGTCTCATATATATATATACATAGGTAGGCAAGGAAGATCCTTTAAAGGTTACCCTGACTGATCCCCCAGGTTCCCACTGCCCACTTTTTGTGTTGCGACGTTTCAGTCGTTTAATATCTATAATCTCTGTTTCACAGCTCAAACCCTCAAGTATTTCCTCATCAGAAGATTCTAAGTCTATATCTTTAATAACTCCGTAAGTTTCTCTCACCTCTACTGTTTTTTACATCTAAGGCCTTTGTCTTTCAGACACTTTGACCAGATTAATTTGCTCTTCATTGCTGAACTGGACTAGAACTTTAAACGCATTAATGTATTTTACATTTGTAATATTTGTAATATTCTCCGATTTTAATAATTTTGCTAATCCAAACTATTTAGGCAACTTTTCTACAACGGACGATATGCTAATTTCAATTTTGTCCTCAGGAATTCTTGTCTTGTCATCCACCTGACTAGCTCGGGCAAATCGTTTACCCCCTCTCGCAATGTTTGTCCACACTTCCTCTTGGTCTAACTGTCTATTTCGTTTACTAGATCTTACTGTCTCGTCATCTCCTGTATACTTTCCTGTACATTCTACTGTCACCTCCATATTCTCACTATTACTTTTACTAATCATCTCACTACAATATTCTTTAACTTTATTCACATTGCCTAACTCAATTGATTGGCCGTGTTCGAGCTCGCTGCTATCCATTAGTGATAAACATTTTAAAACAATGAATCATACGCACGTCGAACGAAGCTAGTTAAAACCGGTTAAAAATCTCACAGTCTGCGCGTCTTATGAAGACAACCACCCGTGCGCAACTGACCTAAAAACTAATTATTGTTTATTTTCTGTCAAAAGTATAAATAATGAGTTTCGAAATATTCGGTACCGCGCTTTAAAACTCTTCCATACAAACTTTAACCCCCTTTTAACATCCCTAAACCCCTTTTGAGGTGTAGTTTTGAAAAACTAATAATGACAAACTTTATTACTTACTTAGGCAAGTACCTATTTGTACCAACTTTCAAGTTAATTAACCAAATGAATAAAATTTTGCATATAAACTGTAATCGCTGTTTTCCAAAACCAAATGATTTTTAAAATTCCACGCCTGTGGAATCACACCCACCAAACCCCCTCAATCCTCCTTAGGGGGTAGTTTAGGAAAACTAAAAATGTCAAACTTTATAATCTACTTAGGTAAGTATTCGTGTCAAGTCTAGTAACTAAAGGAATAAGATTTTTCATGCAAACGTTCTTCCCCTGTTTTAATTTCGAAAAACCCTTTCTTAATGGATACCTACTCTTCATAAAGAACACAGCCTCTAAATTTCATGTCTCTAAGATCAGCGGTTTAGGCTGTGGCCGTGTGTGTGTGTGTGTGTGTGTGTGTGAGTGAGTGCGGTGTGTGAGGGTGTGTGTGCAGTGTGTGTGTGTGTGTGTGTGACGGGCGGCAGGGCAGCAGAGGCTTAGTTAGAGTATTATTTTTACTTGAATACATTTTTTTTTTAATGAATAACTTAAATACAAAATGTCATCCCCTTTTCACCCTCTAAAGGGTTGAAATTCCAACAACACCGATATATACGTTGCGTTAGTTTCAAACCATAAGCCTAAATAATAAATTTTGTGATTTTTACTTTGTTTTAAGAAATCGTCAAAAAACCTTTACACAAAAGAATTAGGAAAGGCTTACGTCGCTTTGAGCCGAGTTGGATCACTGTCGAATTGAACCGCTTACGTAAATTGTAATTTTCATTTGTCTGTTTTGTTTGGCATGCAATCAATCATCTCTTGCCCGACTTACATAAGTAATACAGTTTTTGTTCATAAGAATGTGCCGGGATACTAAAAAGTCTAAATTAAAATAAATAATCAAAAATATCAAAAACCCGATTGCAAAAAAGAAAATTTTAAGGTACTGCACCAAAAAGACCGAAACAAGATTGAGAATGGAAAACAAAATTAAAATAAACTATAAACAAAGTAATCTCTACTTCGGTTCAATAGACAGTTACAATGAACTGAAAGCCTAATAATAAATACCCGCATTAAGTTTAGCAGCAAGCAGGACCCAATTGCAAATTATAAACCGAAAGAAAATGAATGGGTTCTGCTTGCAACTAAACTTAATGGGGGTATTTAACTTAGGCTTTCAGCTCATAATATATTAAACCGAAGTAGAGTTTACTTTGTTCATAGTCTAATTTAATTTTGTTTTCAATTCTCAATCTTGTTTCGGTCTTTTAGTGCATTACTTTTAAATTGTCTTTTTTGTAGTTGGATTTTGATTTATTAAATAATTTTTTTTAGGTATTCTATTAGTTATTCGCTTGAAAGTTATTTTAATTAAAAATGTTTTTGTTTGTTATTGACTGTTACGTTTTAAAGATTAGTAGTTGTTATAAAATACATAATGGCTTTTGATTTCTTGAATTGAAGTAGTAAGTACATTTGCCGACTATGTAGTACATACTTTCAAAACAACTACTACTTAATCATTAAAACGTAACAAACGCACGACAATTGATCAATTGCCATCATTTTATATTGTAGTAATGTTGGCAATTGCTTCAATTGCACTTGGTAGACGATTAATTTGCGCATCAATGCTCATCAATCACGAAAAATTTGACAAAATTCAAGTGTCAAATGTCATGTACACGGTCGCAACCGGTATTACGAGTACTAAGTAGTAACACTGGGTGCGTGTTGTCTGCGGATGTCGTCATCGGCAGGAATACCGGTCTCCGCCACAGATTTGCCGATCCAGTGCAATACCAAATAAATCAATAAAAAGCAAGCAAAAAATCCGTACCTACGCACTGTGGAAGATAATGGTCTGTCTCTGATTAAAAATCAATAACTTCTTTATTTCTGAATATTATGTTCTAAAATTTTGCACACATATAGAATAGTGTATATGGCTTCAAATAGAATGTAATTTATTATGATTAAACTTAAAATAATAAATTAAAAAATAAAACAAATTCAAAATTATAAAAAATCTCCAATGTTTATTTCTTAACAATGAATACTATTATTTTAATGTTTACAAAAACCAAATATCATATAGTACATCAAAATAAAAATCAAATAAAATAAAAAAAGCATTTTTTTAAAGATTAAAATCGAACACAGATTAATTAATTAATTGTACTGTTTACTAAATGTTATGTTATTTATACTTGATGAACTTCGGGATCTAAAATTAATTTGTTCACTTTCAAAAGATCTAAGGTGTCTTCATCAAGTTCCTTCACGTTTTTAGTATACGGTTTTCTAATGCTGGTAATGTAAGGATCTGAAGTATAAAGAAGAGTATGAAATACATCTTCGTTTGTAGCGGATCTTGAGCATTTTCTAGCATGATGAAGACGAAATTTTTTATAATCCTTATTGCGAGATTCTTGTGCATCTTCCGAAAGTTGACCAATAGGAAGTACTGCAAAATGCTTTATGACACTTTCTCCATGAATCAAAATTTTGTGAACTGAAGATGGCATGTAATACCATTCATAATTGCTCACATAGATCCTAGCAGTCTCCATAGCATAACTGCCAAATTTTTCAGCATTTATCATTACACCCGATGAAAGAGCTTGCAGAATTATGTAAAGTCGTTTAATCAAATTTATATCCACTCCTGTAATTTCAGCAGAGGAGCTTGCATTGTGAAAAAATCTTCTGGCAGTATTACCGTCATTAGAATTACCACTTAATTGTCTTGGTTTGTCGATAATCAATCCTAGCTCTTCACGGAAACGCCTTTGTACCAGGGTTTTCTTCTCTTGCTTTAGTCATTTCTTTTCTTCACTTGTGGCTGACCATGTTTGGAAAGTCAGATTATAGGAAATATGTAAAATCATTTCCATACAACGAATCTTCATTTTCAGGCCTAGCTGTCACTTTTGTCAAATCGTTCATTTGGCGTGGAGTAGCTCCACATATTGTACATGTGGAACCCGAAGGCGTATCTGTTAATACCTGAGCTACTTTACCATCTGTCATTGTAAGGAAGAGATCATGCTTCACTTGCACTCCCTCACCTTCTTTGTTAATTAATGATGGACTCAAGGAATTTATTTGACCCTTTATTTCATCCACAACGGCTTTAGTTTTCTCGGGAGTTTCTTTACAAAATTCTATTAATATAGGCCGGCAAAAACGAACAGATGAAGGTACTGGATTTTGCCAGACAACATCACCTGTTAGCTCGTTAATTAACTTAATAGGCACCAAAGAAGTGATAAATAAATTCGAATCAGAAATAAGCTCAGACTCTTCTGGCAGTTTCTGTTTGTACTGGCTTTGACCGGATGAGCCATCACAGCCTCATTTACTATACAGAAGTAAGTTATTCAATCCATTCCTATAAACTGAATCTATTGTCAATATTCTAGCTGCAGTGTGATCTAATAAATCTTGAAGTCTTACTATTTTTGCACTTGTGTCTGTAATTTCTATGGCTGAAGACGGTGGATAGCAAGTAGTTTTAACTTCTTGCACTTTGTAATATGGCGGAAGCACAAAACATTTTCGTTCGTTCGTTAAATTTCTCAAGTACAACTATTGTGCTTTCGTTAAATCCAAGTCAATAAATACGCTCAATGCTTCTTCATCCGTTAACATTTTGGTCTGCCTTGCGTCTTCTATGAGACTCGAAAATAAGGTCTTATTTTCACTGTCAGCAAACCTTAATGTTTCCACAAGTTTAGCTTCTGTTCCTTCTCCTATCGAACGTAACCCTTGAAGATATGCATTATAGACATGTTCAAATCCATATTCATTAAGTAACATTGTATTTTTTCTTCTTTTACTGGATTCTGACAAGTCTGGATAAGATACGCACGGTCTTCCACGTTTCCCAGAAGAAGTAGATGGTGTGGAGATGGTTGTAACGTCTTCAGAGTCCGGTAAAGTTATTGAATATTCTGATTCCAACCAATTACTGTTTTTCATTAAAAATGTATCCTTGTTCCGTGAAGCTTCGTTCCAGCGTTTATTAAAAGCGGGAATAATATGTCTTTGAAAATCACTGAGGATGAAACATAAGTTGTCTTCAGACACATGATATTTTTCTTGCAAAACTGTTGATAATGCTTCCAACGATTTTCCTCCTTCGATATATGAAAGTATTATTTCACGTTTAGAACACTTGAAAGTAGACATTTTGAAGACTCAACAAATGTAATTACACTTCTGTTAATTCACCACTATTTTGTTATTTACAATGGAATGAAACCACTGTTTATATATTATTTGAAATATGAGGGTAGTGTGCATTTTGTTGATTAATATTTTCACACGCAACATGAGTGCAAAAAAGATAAATACCCTAATAGCAATGATAAATTACAAAACTTACCGCAAACTATTGATGTAAACAGCAACATTTCAAACCGCAATAGATAGCGAGCGGTTTTCCGTTTTCTGACTCTTATCACATTTTTATTAATTACTCCGAAACCCGCAAATATCCGCAGCTGTTATTATTTGATTATGTTTATGGATAGTTAGGCTACAAATCAACATTAAATGTAAAGCAGGGGTAATCGTGGGTAACTGTCAAAAGTCTCGTTGAACTTTAAAAAAACTTTTTTTTCACCATATTTTATTTTGCAATTATTTTAAGGTTAACCTTAACATAACATTAAATACATATTAGCTGTTTCATATTCTTCAAAAGATGAGGTTTCCAGAAATATATAATACATTATACCTTTTCCTGTAACGTATAACAATAAAATCAATTTAAAAGTGATGAAGTGAACGGGCCTGACATGGACGTCCGTCAAAACTATAAAGTTTGTGGTGTTGTAAAAAAATCATTTCATTTAATATTTATAATTTTTTGATATTATAGTCTAGTTTGGTTCTTAAACTATTGAGTAAAATAAAAAAGCATGCCAGTAGCGACATTGACAAAAACCATTTTTAATCAGCAGTTGTTCTACGATTTTCCATAGTGCTACGGTCCGGACGGTCCGATTCCAACCCGGTGGACGCGTAAAATTATGTATTACCATAAAATGGCGAGTATAAATTCCTCACGACCGTCGTACAAGTGTGTTTAGTCTCGTGCATTCTTGTTCGTGACACGCGCTAGTGTATCAGTATTCAATCGTGATTGTGTTGGGTAAAAGTAAATTCACCCTGTTAAACCAACAACATGTTGGTGGAGTTGTTATTATCGATCGCCATTATTCTGGTATTATACCAACGTTGGTCCAAAAGGGATGTTTACAAGTTAGGGAAACAGTTAAATTCTAGAGTATGGACGTTACCTTTTATTGGACATAGTTATTTGTTCATTGGCAATGGTCAGAGTAAGTACCTACAAGTTATGTTTATCAAACTCTTCAACCTACTTTTCTTTATGAATATATATGTTAATTAACGTAAGATAATCATATTACTTGGTTATACTCCTTACCATCGATACATACATACAAAAATAATATACCCACGCAAAGTAAAAATGTGTCTATTTTTTTAGAAAAGTATCAAAAGTAAAATAAAGACATACTCGTTCAGGCGCACTTAACATGCGCCTTACATAAACAAGTTTAAACGTAAAAAATGTATTTATGTTTCAGTAGAAGTTTTATTATTTTTATTACTTTTGGGGGCGTTTTGTGTCTCGTAAAGTGGTAAGAATGAGAAAAATGTATGACAGACTTTGATTATTATGGCGGGTAGATGTCAAGTGCGCATGTAAAATCTGTTTAAAAAATCTAAATATTTTCAGCTTTAATGCATTCAAGATTTCTTCCTGTACCTATTTTTTTATTATTGCAGAACTTATGAATGCCTTCCGAATTCTTGGTCGCGACGCATTAAGAAATGAGAATGGTTTGTCATCATGGTGGCATGGAAATTATTTATATACGAGTAGGTTTATTACTTTTCTATGATAAATAAAATACCACCGGGTATTTTTTTTATTTTAAGCATTAATCTCCATACAAAAAATAAAAAGGTGAATAAGGAAGGGCCCTAAACGATCAATTATATTACGAACTGCGCAATGTTTTTCACCGTTTAGGGTTAATATTGAAGATTGCGCAATGATTGAACGAAACTTTGAGGAAGTTTAATTCTTATTACTCAATATTTTAATTGCACCTTGTAGGATAAGTATTGCGCGGGTTTTGCTCACGCGAAGTGCGTCAATGTTATTACGTGAAAATAATGGATCGTGTGATTCAATTATATTGGGGATTGGGGATTGCGTATTGCGAAAACTTATTGTTGGTGTAGAGGTCACCTCACAAAAGATCATTGTGTGCAAAATGTTCGTTTTTTTCCGACTGCATGGTAAATTGGGTTTCACTTCAGCCGTACTTTTTTTAACATATGTTTAAAACAAGTTTATTTTTCAGTGATCGCTGATCCTGCGACAGCTGAGATAGTTCTAAAGACTTGCCTTAATAAAGATGACGTAATGCAGGTGTCCCGGTTTATCATTGGAAGTGGCTCCCTTATAGCTCCAGGTAATTATGAAATTAATGAAAATCGAAACGTATTGTGGGACCTAAATTTGTACTTGCGTATTTAATTGTTACCCTTGCAAAAGTTAATAAATAAATAAAATTTATTGAAATAGTATGTTTACAAAAAGTGTACATATGTTTCAGTATATAACATTAATCTAGGCCTATAATAGTATTATAATAATCTAAGTAAAAAAAAAACTATGGTATGAAAAATATAAGATTACAGTTGCAAAATAAAATAAATAAATTAATAGAATTCTGAAGGTAATGTAGTGCGTTGCCCGAGCTAGGTTTATTTAAACCTGTGTTTCAGGCCATATCGAACGACAGTACTTTTCAAATAGGGCAGTCATTGAATTTATTTAACAAATGTTTTCAATATCTAAGCAGCAGCAATATGTTGCGTTACTTTATCTTAAGTTTAAACTAGACTACTAGGTAAGGTCAGCTATTTTATTCCAGCACCTCTAGAAGTAATTAAGTATTTTCCGTGTCTGAGTAATTAAGTTGTGATAAATAATCGGATAACATTATACTACACCTATTATAACTTACATTGTATATTTTAAGCAATTTGTTAAATTTATTATATAAAAAAGGACCTAGAAACAAATAAAATCTTTTAATGAAAGCATGTTTAGTGTGAGGGTACGTGCAAACCAGATCCTTTTTATCTTATCTGAAGGTATTGGTTTAAAATCTAGTTCACTGTGTTGCAGTAAAACTATACTTAGAACAAATAGTTGCCGAACGGTTAGCACCTTGCATGCCAAATAAAGCTGGTGTGTGGGAAATCTGAACGGGCGACAGGTGGCGACTTTTAGAATTACTCTTTGAGGGGTTCCCTACTTGATTTCGAAAATTGATGATTCGATTTTTATTATATCGAACACGGTGTGTCGATAATTCAGTTGTACGATGTTTTATTCCATCGATGCTTTATTGGGGCGATGTATCGTTTGTGCGAAAAATCCTGTTGCGAAAAACCCTACAGCGATTGCTTATTAGTTCGATAGTATGTCGGATCGAAACGCCTACTGTTGTCCGTGACATTGAATTTATAATCTTGTTTTGCATTATAGACGTTAAGGAAATACATTAAATACCATACATATCTTCACGTCTATTTTCCTAAAATGAGGAAGACAGGTAGCAAACTTACCACGTTTAGCTTTTGCATGAGTTAAAGATAACGTAGACATTATCAGTGACCGGTTGCTAGCCAATCGCCTTCCCGCAAAAGCCAAAACTGTCATACTTCAATCGTCTATTTCGATATGCAGGGAAAAGAAAGCAACTGGGGCACTCTAACTCTATTTTTTTTAATCCTCACCCAGTACTACTGCTTATGTTTGCTAATACCTAAAATAAATTAACAACACCTAAAATACTCATTTAAATGTTTTATTTTAATAAAAAATCAAATAACAAAGTAACGAAAAATATACACTTACACATAATCAGCATAGAAAAAGAAATAAACAAAACAAATCGTAAATAAAAAAAAAATGATTATATTACTATAATATATTGTATTTTCTATGTATTATTATATTTTCATGTAACGACACATTTAAGAGAAAAAACAATCATCATCTTCCTGCCCTTATCCCATGTTACTTGGGGTCGGCGCAACACGTTTTCTTCTTCCATTCTCCCCTGTCAACCACACTATCATTCACTCCCTTCTCTTTCATATCATTCTTTACACATTCCATCCATCTTTTCTTCGGCCTTCCTCTCCCTCTTAAGAGAAAAAACAATGAAAATGCAAAAAAATATTTACATAATAATATTGTAAATTCAATTCTATGTGATTAGAAATGGCTCTTAAAAAAGGAAGAAGTCCATATTATTACGGTTTGCACAAATCTTCGCAATAGAATCGGATACTCTTTTCCTTTTTTTTCTTGGGTGGAGTCTTATCAACGCTAGCCTGTGCTTTTTCAACAGCGTGATATGTGCTTATTTGTTCTTTTAGAAGGCTCAAAAAATAAAGATAGAAGTAATATAAGGTGTAGGTATGCCAATTTATTTTCTGATTTTGTTTTTGGAATATATACAATAGGTATCATATATAATAATAATAATATATATATATAATAATAATAATAATATCGAAACAATTGAAGTATCTCGACTTAGCCCACGAGGTTGTCGCTATGTGGAATGTGGACTCGGCAATCATTGTGCCGATAGTCGTTACGGTCAATGGCCTTATCGCTAAGAGCCTCGACCAACATCTCAAGAGGCTCTCGTTGGGTGGCTGGGTGAAGGGCCTGATTCAGAAGGCAGTCCTCCTTGATACGGCGCGTATTGTGAGGAGGTTCCTGTCTCTGGGGCCCTAACCACCGGTAGCTTGGATCCTGCACCCGCTACCGGCGGATCACAATTTTTTATATTTTTAAATGTTTTTTTTTTAATGTTTTAATAAAAATATTTAAAAATGTAATAAAATAAGTTTAAAAAATAAATAAAGGAGATAATAATATAATGTATCATATATAATTGTTATTACGTTATGCTTAGTTATATCATTAATATTATGCTTAGTTATTAGTTTGTGCAACAATAGTTTATTGCTAACTGTGGAGGCTTGTAAATGGCTTTTCGTTGATTGCCTCACTACAAATTTTTGTATTGTTAGCTGTAAGCCTGGGTGGCTTACAGCTAATAATACAATAAAATAAAATAAAATAAAACATTTTTTTGTAGATATAAATATAATTATATTTAATTTAACTTATTTAGGTATAGGTAGATTACGATTATTTTAATATATTGAAATATAATTCATTAATGTATCTTGATGTAAATCATAAACTAGGAATTATATTTTTTTTAATAAAAGGAATGATTAATATTTCCTTAACGTCTATAATGCAAAACAAGATTATTAATTCAATGTCACGGACAACAGTAGGCGTTTCGAACCGACATACTATCGAACTAATAAGCAATCGCTGTAGGGTTTTTCGCAACAGGATTTTTCGCACAATCGATAAATCGCACCAATAAAGCATCGATGGAATAAAACATCGTACAACTGAATTATCGACACACCGTGTTCGATATAATAAAAATCGAATCATCAACTTTCGAAATCTAGTAGGGAACCCCTCTTTGAGCACGTTCTAGGACAAGTAAACTTGGTTTGAATAGATTGACCCAATGCCAAGTAAACCCGTTTAATTCATTTAAAGTCGGCTATGTCCCGTAAATTCTTAAAATGTATAATAATTTACGTAATCTAATGCATAACACATCGATATGTTTACGGAAGTTTAGATTTGTGTCAATGGTGACGCCTAGGTATTTGATTTGGTCGGTTTGAGTTAAAGTGGGACAAGTGCATGCCGTGTCAGCGTAATATGTATAACAATTGTGCGCGTGAGTGTTTTGGTTAGTAAGCATCGTAATGTTTTGATTAGTATTTCTCATTGCAAATAGAATAAGTTTGGTTTTATCTGAATTCAACGTTAACAGATTGTTATGTAGCCAATTACACACAATATTAAAGCCATTCTGTGCAAGTTCATAGACCTCAGCTGTTGATTTACCTGAGAACAGTAGAGCTGTGTTATCCGCATATGACATAATTAAACCATTATGGAGTTGTAAGCGGCAAAGGTCATTTGTATATATTAAAAATAAGGTAGGCCCTTGAATGCTGCCTTGTGGGATTCCATTATCACTATTTTTAAGTTCAGAGCTCGTGTACTGACCTATTTTAAGAGACTGATAACGGTCGTTAAGATAATAATAAAATCTTCAAGTGAAGTAAACAAATTAGTTGCAACGTTCAGTGTTATTTTTCTTTGTGAAGATAATTACTTATGTTGTCTATTCTTTTCAATATAGAGTTACAAATTTCCGTTAGTATAATAAATTCCAGCTTTCCCATTTTTTTAGACAGGCTTTGGCTCTAGTTTTTCGTGCCTGTTCTGTATCTTTTGTGATGGTCATCAAAGCTTGTATAATTTGTTTATGACCTTCATGCAAGGCGCTTACTGCATCAGCTCGGGCTGCCCATCTGATTTGTGAAAGACTTTTAAAAACTTTTTTTATCTAAATCTGCTGTCAATAAATTCCATCGGTGGGTAGAGCCCGAGCTACATTATCTACTGACGACCATGGAATTTTTTTTAAAGAGGTTTTTTGTAATATATAAATCTAGTGAAAGGCTTAAGTGATATCATACTCGTATTTGAAGAATGAAGATTCCTCTTTGTAAAAGTATACTTTTTCTACCAAATGAATGTATGATTGTATTAGTGGTAGTAGGTAATTGAAGTTGGTTAGGCCTGAATTCCTCCTGCGCTGATGTCGGTCGGGTACGTCAGCGAACAGACTGAGGGCGCTCGCACAATTCCATGCTCGCCAGTCGATCGACGACATCGACGACGAGCGAGACCGACGCGCGCAATACGTGGCACGTAGCAATCTAGCAACGTATGCGCCGCTGACGCTGACGTTAACGTCGCAGTGACGGGTCGCAGTGTGGTGCTATATAGAACACAATGTATGACACGCGCGACTGACGTCAGCGCAGGAGGATTGCAGGCCTTAAGCTGCACGTTTTTTTTTACCGATAATAATGCACAGCCGCGTTGCGGCGTGCAAAAGTAGGTAGTTTCGAGAAAAACGCGTTTAGTTTTGACAGACTTGAGCGCTGAGTAGAGCCGGGACACTTTAGCGAGCTATAAATCTAAAAATCATGAGAACTTAATTTTGAAAATTCACAGGCATGTTTTTGAGATGTTACACTATTTTTGCAAAAAATCTATTTATTTTTATTTTACATGTATCGCCCCTCTTAATTGAAATGGCGCGAGTCACTACCGTAACTCTTGATGAAAGACACAAAAAATAAAATTTCTTAATTTTATTTTTTGTGTCTTTCATGAAAAACTAGTTTTTGTGTTTTTGTTTAGTTTTTGTGAAAAACTAGTTCACTGATGATTTTTCTTTAAAACAGTGTACTTAGTATACTATTACTTAATTGTATTTTTATATATTTAAACTTATCTAAGCATGCTGAAATCGAAAAGCTTGAATTTTGGATTTCACATATGCAAAAGCTCATAAGTAAGTTGGTATTGTTGTCAGTCATATATAGGTTTGATTTATTCGAATTAAATAAGTTTTTCGGTAATAAATATCTGTTATCGTTTGGTAATCTAGCAGGAACTTGGGGGCCCCTATCGATCGCGGGGCCCTTGCCCAGAGTTCCCAGTGGAAAACAGGGGCCTGATTGCAAAAAAGAGCACTAGCTATCCGTCTTGAATACGACCATCTCTCTTTCACACTGAAAATCTGGTTCTAAAACATCAGACAACCTCTGAACTGAAAATGAATAATTTCAACTGTGAAGCTTCATGCCGACTCTTCTCCATAGGAAACAACCGATGGGAACCGTGCAGCCAGCTTGTGACGTTTTATAAGTGCCCATGTAGGTTTATGTGAAATAACATGTTTTGAAATTAAATTTGAATTCAATGTTACAGTTCCGATCTGGCGCGTGCGACGAAAATTCCTAGTTCCGAACTTCAGTCCGAAAAAGTTGAAGTATTTCATGACAATATTCGAGAGAGAGAGTGCCACCCTTGTGCAAAACATGGGGAAAATGGCTGGCTCCGGGTTACTGCATGTGTTTAAATATTACACTGCCTATACCATGGATGCCATTGTTGGTAATATCATATCTTTAATAATATACTATAAGCCCAAAATGCCCATTACTGCAGGCATGTCAATGCCCTAGATACCAAGGGCAATAGAGAGAAAAATGAAGAGGTCAGCCCGAAGAATTGCCAAACTTAAGTGGCAGTATATTGCTCGTAGAACAGATGGCCGATGGGGTCGAAAGGTTTTGGAGTGATGACCGCGGATAGAAAGGCGTAGCTTTGGAAGGTCTCCCACAAGGTGCACCGATGACCTTGTGATGGCCGAAAGAATCTGCTGGACGCAAGAAGCACAGAATCGATCGATGTGGCGGTGCTAGGGGGAGGCCTATGTCGGTCATAGGACCAATAGGTCTGTTTTCTGGGTCAGAAAACCGATCAAGTTTAAAAAATATCTTCATCGACCTACTGTTGGATGATGAACTGCATCCCTTCTAGTACAGAACCCTTTACAAGGCAAAGGGGCCTTTGCCCAGCTGTGGGACATTATAGACTCAATACATAGATAAATAGATAATAAATAGATAAATAGATAGATACATAGATAATAAAGAGCCCTGATAGTTCGAATCCAACTCGCTCTTGACCAATTTTACTCTGTTACAGTGACTGTTCTTTTGTTAGAATTTATTGCATGATAGCTTGATAGCACAAGTTTAAACCTTAGTGGTTTTTGGTTGCAATTTAATATGAATAATCCTGTATTCTTTTGTATAATGATAAACAAATAAAATAAAATTAAATAGGTACGTTTGTCATTACATAATTTATGGTTTTCAGAGTCAACAATGGGTTATAAAATATGTGCCCAGCAGGAGATAGAAAACCCTTTCCTGGAAGCACTTGATATGGTGATAACGAGCGTATCAGAACGAATTTGCAAGCCATGGTTACATAGTGACCTGTTGTACTACCATCTACCTCGTTATTCAAGATTGATAGAAAAAATGAAGTACATAATTAATTTTACGAATGAGGTAAGTAACGTATTATCGAAAAAAAATGTCACGTAAAGTCTCACGTAAACGCAGATTTAGGCAGGCCACACAGCAATCCTAAATCCTCCTACATCATTTTATTTTGAAGTATCGCACACTAGGTGGGCCGCATAACACTTTTTTATATTGAAACTCGAAGTGCAGCGGCCCGCGCGCCTCGGCTAGGCCATTTCTCTAATCTGCTCTGGATCTCAGTTCTATCTTCACCGGCAAGAACGGTGTCGTCGGCAAATAGCATGCACCAGGGTGCCTCTTCCTATGTCCCACGTCAGAGCATCCATAATTAACAGAAATAAGTACGGACTTTAAGCCGACCCTTGGTGCAAGCCTACCGCCACACTGAACTCGTCGGTGTTGCCAGAGTCCGATTGGACGTAGGTACAAGATTGACTGTACATAGCACGAATTAACTCTACATATTTCCCGGGAAAACCTTTCTCTTTCACCACAGACATCCCGAGGTACCCTATCATACGCTTTCTCAAGAATACCATGTGCATGTTCTTGGGTGCACGTCTGTATTTCTCGCACAATTGGCGGAGTGCCAAAGTAGCATCCACTGTTCCTCGACCTGGCATAAACCCAACTGGTTTGGGGTAATCTTACTCTCCTCTCGCAATCTTTTCTCTATTATTTTCTCCCATACCTTCATGCTATGGGAAATGAGCTTTATCCCTCAATATTTGCTGCAGTCCTGTACATACTCTTTATTTTTAAAGATAGACACTAATTAATTATTCAAACTTTATATGATTTCAGTTCATAGAAAACAAGCGAAAAGAAATTAAAAAAGAAAACAACGTTACTCAAGTACACTGTGAAAGTAAGTTTTAGACTGTTTTGTATTAATAGAATAGTATTTATGTAGCGTGTCTTTCCTGACCAATTATAGGATTGGGAGAGTTTTGTCCAGATAAAGACTATGTCAAGCAAGGTAAAGTAACCATGCCAACATTACTGACGGCATACAGGAGTCAATTTATATTTTTGTCGAGAATTTATTAGGTAACTTTTTATATGTATTATTTCGATACCTTTAGGCTCAAAGGGCGTATCCACCAAAACACAAATATTCAGTAAAACAATAAAACGAAAAAAGTAAAAAGTTGTCTATTATAACTTTTTTGTGCTTATAACTAAAAAAATAAGCAATAAAAAGCAAAGTGTAAGAATTTTCAGATAAAGAACATCCTAGAGTAATATTTTAAACAAATGTAATAAATACAAAAATAGGGTCCCTATACACCCTAAAATAAATAAAACATGTCGGTTAAACTGAAAAAAAAGCTCCTGTACAAACAACTAAGGTTGTAATCACAATTTATACTATATCAACTAATCAATTTATGATGTAAGTCACAATCAACTTTGTATTTTACGATCTAACAAACGATGTCATGAGAAGCATTTTTATGTCCAATATACGGTGTATGTGGCGGTTGTGGTATTTCTTACCGGGTGCGGTATTGTTCAATATAAATTGAGGTACCTACTTGTGTAGATGCGTTGAATTTTGCCGAGCGGGGGGCCAGCTACCACCTCTTGAAGCTGCATTATTTTAATATTACTTCAGTGTGAGAAAGAGATGGAGCTATACAGGACGCTCCATCACTTTCCCACGCTCAAATAAGATTAAAATAATACTGCTTTAAGAGGTGGTGGTCTAGCTCCAGCATTTTGCTTCTTAGTTTGAAAATTACCTGCGTTCAAAACATAGCATTCACAAAGTAATTTTAAATCTTCTCAAGCAGCTATATTAAAATTACGCTATTCTTAACCGACTTCAAAAAACGAGGTTCTCTATTCGACTCGTATCTGCGTATGTATGTAAGTTTGTATGTCCGCGATTTTCTCAAAAACTATTGAACCAATTTTGATAATCTTTCTCTAGCGTGATCGTAGTACTTTTAGGGAGGTTTTAGTATACAATACATTAGGTAATAAAACTTACATGTAATAATCGGTATTTCCGGCATTTCTAATCGGATTTTGATGATTCTCCTTCTCGTTCGTCTTGGGCTTATGTAATTATTCAACTAAAAATGGAAAAATAAATTTACTTTAAAAAAGTAAAAACCCAAAACGAATAAAATAACTTTTATAAAAAACTTAACAGTTTAACAATTCTTCAACGTCAATGCACCTCAGCTTGGCACCGACTTCAGAAGCTGTTAAGCTTTTTATGAAAGTTATTTTATTCGTTTCAGGTTATTGAAGTCGGTTTTTACTTTTTTACAGAAAATTTATTGTTACTGAATGATTGTGTTGTTAAAATTAAAACAATAGAAATAATGTAACCAAAAATGTTTTCTCACAGCAATAGGTACAATTACGAACTCTGCCATCTTGAAAACAATAACTAAAATTACTACTTAACACTGTGGTAAGCAATTAGCGTAACACATAACTATTAAAGAGTTGTGGTCTTTTAAACTTACAAAAACGAAAAATCTGTCGAATAAACGATGTCGTTCGATATAAAAAGAGTTAAGGCGAAGTTGTAGTACTTTTTGTAACTAGGAACTTGTACTAACAAGTAAGCCTCCCAAATTAAAATGATTTAAACATAAGTCTTATTCTTCCTCGGTACCTTCGTCTTCTTCATCTGTTTCATTTAAGTCAAGTATACCATTGATAGAAGGGAGCTGATGATACACTTCATGAAAGGTCTTCGGGATGGTTCCATTGTTACAAAGCCTCATAAGGATTTTTGTATTTTGCTACTGCTAACGGTATTTTGGCGTTATACAAAGACTTTATAATGTAGTTTTTGTGTTCGTATGTATCGCTCACAACATTTTCATCTGTACTATTCTGATCAGACTACTGAGTCTGGGGCTTAACCACCAAACTTGATAAAATCTCGGAAAAATGGCTAGAGATGTAAACAACAAAGAAGAATGGCAGAAGTTGGTCTGGACTTTTTTTTGGCATCCATAAATTTCATATATATGAATCAAATTTAATTAATTTTCTACGATTTTTCAATTATTCACACCTTCTCGTAAAGGCCGGAGTTATTTTATGTTTTTAAAAGCTTATCATATGATGTTCGAATTAGGTACACTCGAAATGTTACCATTAAAATAGTGGTGTGAGTACAAATAGTACGAATGCATATTATTTGTATCAATAATTAAACGAATGTTCGATATAATCGACCGATCGATCGACCCATGTAGTTGGTTTTGTTTTTAACATAATTATTGAAATACTCTATTCTTTCGTCTTTAATCAACTGATATCTTTGAGGAAATGCTTCTACTTTTAAATCCAATTAATAATGGATCAAAATATCACAGGATCGTTTCAGTGTTGTATCGATTCTTAAGAAAACCGAATCGAAACGTGCAACACTACTTTTGTCTTTGACAGTGACATATTGTCTGTGGTTGTCTGTCAAGACGCTACACATATCCCGACACATATCACGGAAACAATGTTATGTGTACATTGTGATTGAAAATACACTGTCTCTTAAGATACAGGTAACCCTAGTTTAAGAGGCAGGGCTCACCAACTTTTGTTTACAGATTTCTGCAGCATAGATTATATTGCTCTGTACTTATCTCCTACCACTACTTTTTAATAATACCTTCTCTTAACTAAGTACATATATTATTATTAAGTCTGTAACCTTTTTGGTAATAAATAAATTTTATTTTTATTATTATTCAATTTTTTTACATATAAGTTATATTTTTAAATATTAGAATTTAAAAAAAAAAAAACATTTAAAAATATAAAAAATAGAAATCCACCGGCATGGGGAACAGGGTCCAAGCTACCGGTGGTTAGGGCCCCAGAGACAGGAACCTCCTCACAATACGCGCCGTATCAAGGAGGACTGCCTTCTGAATCAAGCCCTTCACCCAGCCACCCAACGAGAGCCTCTTGAGATGTTGGTCGAGGCTCTTAGCGATAAGGCCATTGACTGTAACGACTATCGGCACAATGATTGCCGAGTCCACATTCCACATAGCGACAACCTCGTGGGCTAAGTCGAGATACTTCTATTGTTTCTCCTTCTCAGCCTTCACGAGGTTCTCGTCATGCGGGATAGTGACATCGATTATCATTGTGCGGCGCACTGATCGATCTATTACCACTATATCAGGCTTATTGGCTACAATAGTCCTGTCAGTGACAATAGATCGATCCCAGTATAACGTGACATGGTCATTCTCGAGAACTGGGTCGGGCACATACCTGTAATACGGTACCTCAGAGTCCACAAGGCCGTATTTCAGAGCAAGTTGCTGATGGATAATCCTGGCCACTTGGTTATGCCTGTGCAAATACTCACCGTTAGCTAAACGAGAACACTCAGAAGTAATATGTCTGATAGACTCACCGGGACAATGGCATGCCCGACATATGTCGATCGTCCCGTCTTTCATTATATACTTCCGGTAGTTATTCGTTAGCATAACTTCATCCATAATCGCACAGACTGAACCTTCGGTTTCCCCAAAGAGGTCACCGAAGCGTAGCCAGGCCACACACGCTAAGAAATCTACGTCGGGCCCATGAAGGGCCCGGAAAAAGCGTCCGTGAAGCTCCTTGCTTTGCCATACTTCCTTGCGGTCGTTGGTACTAAGCACCACAGGTTTGCGCCAGTTCTCTTTAGCCAAGGATAACGGGGTGAGTCCCTTGTCCACTGCAACCACATCTCGGTACATACCCACGTTAGCCTTGAGAAAATATTCTCTGAGACTGCACACCTCGCGGTTGTGGAGGGTCTTAGCATTTTAAAAAACCTCGACCCCCACACTTCCGCGGGATGTACAGCCTCATGACAGACGAACGTGGGTGATGCATCCGGTTTGCAGTCAGCAGTGACCGGACTCTCCTATCCAGGGCATCTAGTTCCGTCTGGGTCCACTTTAGTATGCCAAAGGAGTATATCAGGACCGACATGACCCAACCGTTAAAGGCGCGCACCTTGTTGCCGCCTGACAAAGAACTATTAAGTACCTTTTTCAGGCGACCGAAGAAGCGCTCCTGCAACGATTGTTTCATGTCAGGTCCGTTAATGCCTAACCCCTCTGACATACCCAGGTATTTGTAGGTATCAGTTGCGGAGAGTGATCTCAGGTTTATAGAATCTGAGAGTTGTAGTCCCTCAGATTCCACAATCCCGCCCCGCCTTACATGCATGACTGCACATTTATCAACACCAAATTCCATCCTGATGGAATCACTAAAAGTTTTAGTTACTTTTAGTGACTCCAGCATTTGGAATTTGTTGGTGGCAAACAGTTTCAAATCATCCATATAAAGCAGGTGGGATATTACCTGACCCCCTCTCCGCAAAGAACAGCCCAGCCCTGTACCCTCCAGCAGAGTGCTAAAAGGGTTCAAGGCTAAACAAAACCACAGTGGACTCAGACTGTCACCCTGGAATATTCCCCGCTTAATCCTAATAGGTTCGTCGCTCCCCCGAATTTGTCGACATCCTGGATAGCGAAGGACCGTCCTCCACTGCCCCATACACGTCGTTAGGAAGGTGCTCAGAGTTGTATCAATTTTGTACAACTCTAACACCCTCAAGAGCCATGTATGGGGCACCGAATCAAAGGCCTTCTTATAGTCTATCCAACATGTCGACAAATGCTTTCGGGATCGACGGACCTGTTGGCTTATGGCCATGTCAATGAGGAGTAGCTCCTTGGTGCCGCGGGACCCATTCCTACATCCATTTTGAGAGGCAGACATGATAGAATTCTTTTCTAAATGAGAATTAATTTTCACTCTCAAAATGGATGTAAGAAGTTTATAGACCGTCGGCAAACAAGTGATCGGCCTATAATTTTTGGGTTCCGTGGCATCACCTGACTTATGGAGCAAGTGGGTAACTCCCGTTGTAAAGAGCTGTGGCAGCGACCCAGCTTCTAAGGCCGACTGGAATTGCGATGCTAAGCACGCGTGTGAACTTTGCAGCCATTTAAGCCAAAAATTGTGCAGTCCGTCCGGTCCCGGCGATTTCCAGTTCGGTATCGGACGGGCTGCTCTGGCTACATCGGAGGAAGTAATTATTACTTCCTCCATCTGCGGTATGGCGTCACACACGCGCTCAACATCGCGCATCCATTCAGCCTCATTATGGCAGACGGGCACCGACCAGATGTTGCGCCAGAATGTGCTAGTGGCATCATCATCCGGGCGGCATACGTCTGCCACATTTTGCTCAGGTTGCTCCCATGCTCTATACACCCACCTTTGATCACGCTGGAATATGCGATTCTGGGTGTATCGTTCAACCCGACGCTTATACCTACGGAAACGGCTTGCCCATGCATAGACCTTCTGCTTCAGGAAGTCAATGCGCTCTGTGACATGGGATATATATTCTTGAGGGCTGATTCCAGTCCCCGAGAACGACCGCCTCACAAAGCGCATCACTCTAGGGCGAGTATTGCCCTCCCTGAAGCAGTATAGTTTGCCGATGAGCACCCTGGTCCCCTCGATACGCCGCTCGATCCTGCACTGCCAGGCTGGAACGGCGGGTTTTAGTCGTGTAGCTATGTCACAATTTGAAAATGTGACATTGGCTACACGACACGCCGCAATAGCCGCGCAATACAAGATCGAGTGCGTATCTACGAGATCTTCGCTGCTTTCAAAATAAGAAACAAGCAGCGAATCCAAGGCACACACCAACGCCCTATTCGTTCTGTGCATAGGCAAGCGAGGTAAACGAGGTCTAAATTAGACGGGGGCAGTTCTAAACTCCCGAATCGCATCCTCCAGCGCGCTCCTCAATTGGTCGTTACACTGGCTACTTACCGTAACAACCTCATCGCCCCCCTCCTCATCATTAACATAAGACCGCGGTTGGATTATGTTTAGAGGTTGCACGGCGGTCTGTGATGGGACAGGGACGATACGGTTGCTCAGTACCTCTGACGGTACGGCTCAGTACGGTTGCGTAGCCTATCAAGCGCTGCGTCGTCCAATCTTTGATTCCGTTGGATAACTCGCACCTGATCCGACAGTCGTTGGGCCGAGACGTTGATGGCTGGTTCAAGCGCCTGAAACAGAGACAGCATCCTATCGCGGTACGCAGTGAGATTAGTTCCCCCCTCTGTTGCCCCGTAATATGCGCGCATGACGTTCTCATTCATTTGCTGAGTCCATTTCACGCACAACCACCGGCAGCGGGGACCTGGCTCGGGGCCGGTTGGCCCCTAGATCCCATGCCGTTCGGTGGCCGGCCTCTTCCTGGCCGACGTACAGGTGGTGGCGACGTCGGTGGAGAGAAGTACTCGTCGCTCGAGCTCGACGCGGCTGCAGCCGCCCGTGTGACTGGTGATCCGAGTTCCGGCGGCGGCGAGGCGGAGCTGAGCGACGAGTCCGGGGGTGGTAGACGTGCGCGACGTACAGCTGCTCTGGTCAGCATCTATTCACATCAGTGATTTTCCTCGCATTGTATGTTTATGACATATGTCTATATTTTTGTGTTTTTTTCTTATCGGTTTTTTATTATTTTTCATTTTCACTTTTATCTGTTATTTTTCTGGATAGTTGTATGTGTTTTTAACTGTTTATATGTTGAATTTAAAATAAATATTATTATTATTATTATTAATATTCCTGGCAGAACCGGCATAGTTGAATATTGCTGTAGTTGTTTCAGATTTCAGATTTCAGATTTATTTATTTGCCATCAATGTAGGTACAAGTTTAAGATGATACAAATAGCTGAAGGTTACCGCTACATTCTACCTTACGGCATGCAAATTCACAGAAACTAATACATTACATACAATATTATTAGAAATTAACAACTAACATGTCATTCTAATTAACACAAACAGACATAAAAAAGGAAATAATAATAAAGTAATAATAATCAACACATAGTCAATTGCACATAAATGAATCTTGTCAATAAAATGAATTTCATTGGAATTATAATTAAGTGAAATATTATTTTACAAACATAATGTCATTTACAAATTTTATTGTCAAATTTTTTTATCATTTAAAAAGTCATTGATGCAATAATAACATTTATCCAATAATAATGCAGTAAGCTTAGATTTAAATGTTCGAATAGGGTGTTCTTTGAAACTGTGCGGAATTTTATTGTATATGATAGGTCCCATCGACATAATATTTTTCCTTAGTAGTGCTGTTCTGTAATTGCCTGTATGTAATAAGTTTTTATATTGTAGTCTCATTGGACCTGACCGCATTCTAATATCGGCTAGTGATGGAAATAAATCTAAATTAGTTTTAACAAAAATTGCGACCTCTAAAATGTACAGTGATGGGAAGGTCAGTAATTTCAGCGATTTAAACACAGGTACACAGCTGTCTGTAGTTTTCAGATTTAACATAGATCTTATGCAACGTTTTTGGGCTCTAAAAATTTGCTCCCTCTCACTGCAATTGCCCCAGAATATTACTCCGAATCTTAAAATTGGCGCCACTAGACCGTGGTAAGCTACTACGAGTATATTATTGCTTACTTTATGCGATAGATTATGCAGCACATAGGCTGACTTGCTAAGTTTACAACAAACGTCTTCAGCATGAGGTTTCCAAGTAAGATTGCTGTCAATTAAGATACCTAGGAATTTAGCAATATTTGTTGTTTCAACATTTTGTCCATTATAACCAATGTTAACATTAAGAGGGCAAGTCCTTTGGTAAAAATGCATAATTTTTGTTTTTTTAAGATTGATGACTAAGTTATTTATGTCAAGCCAGTCAATAATGTTTTCTAATGCTGTATTTATATCATCTTCATAATCTTTAATGTCATTACATTTTACTATCACAGTACTATCATCCGCAAATAGCACCATAGGATGTTGGATTTGACGTGGCAAATCATTGATATAGAGCAGAAATAGAGGTGGCCCAAGAACGCTGCCCTGTGGAACACCATATTTGACTACTCTACCGTCTGATGCATATTTAAGCTCTCGTTTCGTTTCAAGAGATGTTCTCGATATTTCTGTTACCTGATTTCGACCACTGAGGTAAGAGGTTATAAGGTCCAGGACATTACCCCTAATGCCATAGCGGTGTAGTTTATATAAAAGGACGTCATGGCTAACGTAATCGAACGCCTTAGTCATATCAGTTAATATGGCACATACCGGTACTTTATTGTCAACATTATTCATAACGGGAAATAGAAGATTATAGATTGCCATATTAATATTTTTGTTTTTTCTAAAGCCCATTTGTTCTTTGCACAATATATTATATTTAGTCAAATAATTGTCAAGTGCTTCATAAATAATCTTTTCCAGTATCTTGGAGAATATAGGGATCAATGCTACTGGTCTATAGTTGGACATATCTTCTTTGCTATTTTTTTTATGTATTGGTTTAATAACAACTGTTTTCAGGCTATTAGGGAAAATACCAGAAGCAATACAAGTGTTCACTATGTGACTTAAAAGCGCAGCTACAATATCACTGACAAACTTCACAACCTTGGTAGTTATACCGTCATAACCATGACTTTGTGTATTTTCAGGCTTTTGATCACCCTTACTAAGTCGTTTGAGACAGTTGGGGCCATAAACATTGAATTCGATTTGTAATTCAGGTCAATAGTTCTAACGTTTGTTTTGTTACTTACACTTTGTACTTGGTCAATAAAAAAGTCGTTAAATGATGTTGCTATCTCTTTAGGATCGTCAATTGTCCTATTTTGGTTAGTGATCTTTGATACTTGTTCTTTTAGTTGGGTTTTTCTCATTTTATCCGTAAATACTCTTATCCTCAGTTAGACCACACCACATTATCAATTTCTTTATGATTTAATGTCAATCTGCGATGATTTATAGATAAATTGTTGTTTGACGTTCATTCATAACCTACAAATTCAAACACTGAAATCTTTTTTTTCCGGCTTTCCCAAATGAAAATAGTCTCATTTATAGATTCTGGAGCTAACGCCAAATCTTTTAACATATTTTTCATTACGGGACGCTTCAATTTGATCCCAGACAATTCTTTGTATGGAGACCTGCCATTGTTCTTTGATAGATCACGGGGTATACTACCAAGTCTTTAATTTTATTTACCGATTACGATGTTTGCTGTAACGAGAATTGAAGCATGTTTCACTTGCAGGCCAAATTTTAAAAAAAAAATGTGTTTAGTGATCCAACAATTATAGGTTTTAAACACCACGTTTTTGCGAATTTCGAGATTTTAAATATACTGATCGAAAAAAAAAAACAACTACAAAAGAAAAACGAACATTCAAAAAGTCAAAAATAATACCTATCGTTAAGCCATCAAATTCGATTGAGTATATACAAGTGTATACGTGTATATACGTGTATATATTTTAATTATAGAAATTGATGGATGACACGATAAGGTTTGCTCATTAAAATAGCGCTATAATATCACGGGTACCGCTTAAGTAAGTCAGACCTTTCATTTGATTGACTATCTACATATTAATTTACTAGAATTTCTCACCAACTTGCATCGATACGATCAAATTTTTGTTGCAAATTTATTTACATTGGGTGTTAAATTTTTAAGTCTTGGAGCGTTATGACTTATGAGTTTGCAATCTCCTATTTGAGCTATTTAGTTATTTCTTTAAACCTATCGGTAGGTAGGTACCCCGCCGCGACACTATAGCGCCATTTTAATGAGCAAATCTTGTCGTGCCATCCATCAATTTCTATAATGGGGAGCAAAACTAACTTTTTATCACTATAGATGGCGCACAATCGACTGTACCTTGTTTTGATATATTAGCTGTCAAATCGTATGGATTTTTGCAATATACAAGTTTAGCTTTCCTATTTTCCGTAATTTTGTCCAAAATGCTTTAATGTAGTGCGTTACCTTGTAAAAACAGAGGAGTACATTTGTTTCCTAAAGAAAGTAAGGGCAGACAACAATGGGAATTGGCGTTACGTCTTAAAAACTTTAAGGCAAGTAGTACTGCACAATTATCTGCTGTGCATTTCACAGAAGAGGATAAGATTAGTAAAGAAGCCGTCCTTCAGGCTGGGTACTATATCTATAAAACAAAAGAATCAAGATTATTATCAAATAAAATAAAATTATGGTCATCAAAATAAAAGTGTCATAAAATATACTATATTGACTAATCTATGTAGTAAATAATTCTCCTAAAGATTTAATCAATCAATGTAGGTATTTTGTTTTCAAAATATTCCTGTATTGCCTGTCTGTTAATAATTGGTAAAAGAGTATCTGCATTTATGTCTCTGAATGTATCAGAAGGTGGACATAGGTATGCGGTGTCGTCTTGGATGTCGCAGTCAGCACCAAAGTTTTGGTTTAGATCATATGAATATAATCTATAAAAAAAATAGGAATGTTAGTCCGTGGCTTATAGAAAAAGGCTCACAACCAATCATAACCATAAATATTTTATGTGTTTTCCTTTCAATCAAATCGGCCTTTTTGTCGGCAGTTGCAGCGTTCCTTTTACGGAGCTCACTTTTAGTTGAGGAACAGTCGTATACGCGTCCATATTATAGTCAAATTACACTTTAAAATCTCATAAATAGCAGTCACACTACCGACACGAAAGGTAAACAAGGTACAGTCGACTACAGTGACATCTACACACAGCTTTGAGTGTGGCTCCTCATTGAAATATATATAGGTATTACTCAATCGAATTTGATGGCTCAATGATAGGTATTATTTTTTACTTTTAAAATGTTCGTTTTTCTTTTTTGCGTTGGGGGTTTTTTAAATTTTTAATTTAGTTTTATTTTAAAATCTTTAAACTTAGTTACAAAAGAAGTCATGCAAAGTACATTTTTTCTACTAAATCATCTTTGATCTTAACTGAAATAGTTACTTACCTGACTTACCTATATTCTGGTGCGCTTTCAGCGAGCTCGAGTACTGTTTGGTAGTCGTAATTCCTGAAAAACACGTTTTTGACCAAAACACAAAATTTTTGTTAGGCATAAAATCCACTAACTACATAGCCCGCGCAAGATCAAGACTGTATCCATTTCTGGTATTGTTCCACACACTCGCTCGATAGCCTTTTTTTTTTTTTTTTTTGTGGATGGGATATCATCAAATAACTTCTCCCGCTCTCGGTGGAGCGGAAGGGCGTGTCAGACTTTTACTGACTAGAACCCACCCGTGTTCCTTCAGTTGCCTATGCCAGGGCCACGGTATCTTTTTCAAACAACCCGCGACCCCAGCGGCATCGGCCCTATTGGACCCCATCTTTTGCTGACATCTCTTTGAGGTGCGCGTGGAACACAACGCGCCGTCAACCCGGGCCTGGTCCTCACCGGACGGCGAGCTACCCACTACTCACCGTCCGCAAGCCCGCGCCTACGGTGGCTGGGAATCGGCTATCGATTCCCGCCGCCCAGGGCGTCTCCTGCGGCAACTGAGGGCGTGAGGCTGCCTCTCCCTCACGCGTTCCGCCTCCTCCTTCGCGAGCATTACCGCTTCGCAGAAGGAGGTGACGGCCTCCCATGCACTCTCGCTCCGCACCATGGCCTGGACCAGGCTCGGACGCGAGAGATCGCCGCCGCCGATCGCCTCCGTGAGAACACGGCGGTGCTCTGCCCAAGCCGGGCAGACCTCCACCGTATGTTCCACCGTGTCCTCTGGGCGATCCACACAATGGTGACACCCGGGCGTTTCCTCCCGCCTTATGCGAAACAGGAACCTCCCGAAACAACCGTGTCCGGTGAGGACCTGCGTCAGGCGAAAGGTGAGGACACCGTGGCGCCTCTCTAACCACTCCTCAAAGAGGGGACTTATCGCCGCAATTTTGGCGTGCCCAGCGCTGGGCTGCGACAGTCGCACTCTCCATGTCGCCATGAGATCCCGCCGGAGCTCTGTCCGCTGTACCGTGATTTCTCGCGGCAGCGGAGTTACGCCCCGGCGTTTCACCTCCTCGCGCCACTCCCACACGTGCGCGAGGACATTCGCCTCCAGATCCCACGGCGGCAATCCGGCAAGGAGGCTCGCCACCTCACCGGAGACCGTGCGGTAACCCCGGACTAGCCGAATGGCTATGACCCTCTGGGACGCGTTCAACCGGCGGACTGGCCGCAGCCTCAGGGAACGCGCCTACACCGGTGCCCCGTAAAGGGCCATGGACCGCACGACCCCTACGTAAAGCCTCCAGCAGGAGGCGTTTGGACCACCTAGATTGGGCAGGAGCCGCTTCAAGGCAGCCCCAGCCCGCTCCAGTCTGGGAGCCAAACGTCGGAAATGCTCCACGAAGTTCCACCGGCTGTCGAGGACGAGTCCCAGGTACTTCATCGTCGACTCGACTCCAATGCAAACCCCTCCTACCGTTATTTGGGAACCCGACGGTGGCGCATTCCGAGGACCATGAAAACACATGGCCTCGGACTTGTGCAGGGCCACCTCGAGTCCCAACTGCCGGATCCTCGCAACGACTATCGCAACCCCGCGTGTCGCTAATTCAGCCGCCGCCTGGTGCGACCTCCCCTGCGCCAGGACCAGCGTGTCGTCAGCGTAACATACCACGCTGACGCCGCTAGGGAGGTCGGCGCGCAGCACCCAGTCGTACCCGATGTCCCACAAATGCGGCCCCAGGACCGATCCCTGTGGGACACCGCACGACATCTCTCGCCGGTTCCACTCTCCCTGATGACCGGGGTAGATGACGGCCCTATCCGTCAAATAGGCCTCAACCACTCGACAGAGGTAGGTCGGCATCCGGTGATACCGGAGTGCCTCCCTGATGCAACTCCAGGGCAGGGTATTGAAGGCGTTGGCGATGTCTAGAGACACCGCCAAGACGACCCCACCCCGGGCCACAGCATCCCCCATCGTGAGGGCTCGCACGCGCATGATGGCGTCCACCGTAAAGCGCCCCCTGCGGAAACCAAACTGGCTCTCCGCCAAATCCGGCCCCTCCTGCACCAGCCACCCGACGAGGCGGTCTCGCTCGATAGCCTGCATCCAGTCAGCCTCAGAGTGACAGACGGGCACCGACCAGATGCTGCGCCAGAATGCGCTCGTGGCGGTATTATCTGGGCGGCACACGTCTGTCACATTTTGTTCAGGTCGGTCCTAAGCTCTATATAACATTGACACAATCATTGCTGTAGCACAGTGGCACTCATTACATCATCATTTTCCTGACGCCATTGATGTTCAAGCTTACATTACATAACTCCAATTCTCGTACGATGTGGTTGGTCGGACGCATGGCTCATTTGTCAAACTGTTGCGCAACGCAAGCACAGAAAATAAAACCTATCTCAAGACAACGAACGATGACAGACAAACTTTATTGTCTGTGGTTTGAGACGCGTTGAAATGTTGCCACATATTTTATTGTTTATGTCTGTACATATTATATATTTTTATTGTTTTTTTTTGGTTACTTATTTTAATGGTCTCTGACAGCGATACACACCGCCGGCTTACGCTGAAAACCAGCGCCGTAGATTCGTGCCTTCGTGCACGGGCCGCGGCATTATGCTGAGCGTGTAGCCGTTTCGCGGGGTAGTGACGCACATTTCCAAAAACTTTATTGTGTGTACTTATGTTTTTTGTTTTGTGTGGTTTGTTATGTTTTATTATTTTGTGTTTCGCTTTTCTTGTATAGTTTGTGTGCGTCATTTTCACGCGAATAAACTGTTTTTCTTTCTTTCTTTCTTTCTATATGTACCTCTAATCGCTCTGTGGTATGCAATTCTGCATGTATTCATCAACCCGCCGCAAATACTGCCGAATACGGCTCGCCCATGCACAAACTTTCTGCTTCAGGAAGTCGATGAGCTGTTTGACACTTGACATGTATTCTCGAAGGCTGATTCCAGTCCCTGAGAATGCCCGCCTTGGCATCGCTCGTGGTCGTGTATTACCCGCCCTGAAGCAGTATAGTTTGCCGATGAGGACCCTGGCCCTATCGATACGACGCTCGATCCTGCATTGCCAGGCTGGTGCGGCTGGTTTTGGTGGTGAAACTCCGTCACAGCTAGAAAACTTGTCGTTAGCTAAACGACATGTCGCAACAGCCGCGCAATACAGAATAGAGTGTGTATCAACGAGATCCTCGCTGCTTTCGAGGAAATTCTTAAGCTGCGAGTCCAAGGCACATAACAGCGCCCTATTTTTCTTGTGCATAGGTAGGCGTGGTAATCGGGGTCTAAGTTCGGTTGGAGTGAACCTATACTCGCGCTCCAGTGCGCTCCTCAACCGGGCGTTGTTTTGGCTACTTACTGTGGCAAAACTATCCTCCTCTTCTTCAACATGATTGAACCGTGGCGTGATTTCATCTATAGTCGACGCTTGTACCGCGGTTTGTGCTGGAGTCGAGACGATATGTTTGCTCAGTACCTCTGAGCGCAGCCTACCAAGTGCGGCATCAACCAACCTGTGATTGTGTTGGTGCGAGTCGCACCTGACCCACCTGTCGTTGGGCCGAGGTGTTGACGGTTAGTTCTAGTTCCTGGAACAGAGACAGAATTCTATTGCGGTACGCAGTGAGGTCAGTTCCCCCCTCTGTAGACCCGTAATATGCACGCATGACGTTCTCGTTCATGGACTGAGTCCATCTCATGCGCTGAACATAACCAACGGCAGCGGGGACCCGACTCGGGTTATTATTATTATTGCCTTCACAATTCTTAACTAACTAACTTAACACTGAACAAAATGTGACATGTGAACGCGATGATGACGTACTCGCGCGCCGATCGCTTTCTAAAACTACGCGGGGTTTGAGGTCGGATGATGTCGACCAACGTCTCCAGACATCTTGTGTCATGACTTTTTACATCGTTTTCGATTTTGCCAGACAACACCCGACGTCGCTCAACTTCACACAACTTCTTTAAGGACACGTGTCGCGGGAAGCTTCAGTCGGAAGTCACGTTGGCGCGACTGCGGGGAGCGTTAGCGACTTGCGGAGGCAAAAGGATTGAAGACGCTGTAGTCCGATTAAGTCGCCGCTACGCGCCGCTTGTAGGATGCCCCGTTGAAGCGGCCGCGTTACTGGCGTAAGATACAAACAAAAACCTCTAAAAATAAATAATATACATTGACCCTTTAAGTTTAATATACGAGGGGTGATCAAAAAGTATTGATAATCTGGTAGCTCTAGTGCACATAAAAATAAAAATAAACTTTTTAGCAAAAAATAAAACCGACTTCCAAAACAAAACACTACAAAGTAAAAAATATCTTTAATTTCGTTAGTCGGTGTCTTTGGTTTTGTATTTTCGTTTTTTGCTACCGACTTCCGAAATTAAAGTTATTTTTCACTTTGTAGTGTTTTGTTTTGGAAGTCGGTTTTATTTTTTGCTAAAAAGTTTTTATTTTTCACTTTTTAGTTGTGGAACCTACCCCACACAAATTCGAATACATAATTGAGCACAATAATTGTATATATTAGCCATGTAAATAACAGTGATAGGAAGTTATTAAAACATCATCACTTATTTTATGTGGATGTTCCACATAAGATAAGTGGGAAATATACGCATTATTGAAGCTAACTCAAAAACTCCCCAAGCAAAGTTAATAAAATTTATATGGGACGTCGGAAGTATACCCTTTCAAACAAAAAAAGAATTTTCTAAATCGGTCCATCCGTCTTTGAGTAATCGCGTAACAAACATACAAAAAAAAAACATATGGACGAATTGAGAACCTCCTCCTTTTTCAAGTCGGTTGAAAATGAATTTTTTTTTGCTTGCAAACAGTCGAAGAGATAATATCAAAATGGAGAAAAACGAAATTAGAGCTGTCATCAAGTACCTCTGTTTGAAAAAATGTCTACCAAAAACATACACACCGACTTAGTGGAAACATTGGGGGACTCTGCTCCTCCATATTCCACAGTTGCACACTAGGCGAAGGAGTTTAAACTGGGCAGAACATCCACGGAAGATGAACATCGCGAAGGACGCCCATCCACGACCCTCACTGAAGATAATGTGAAAAAAGTCGAAGATATCGTGTTGGCAGATCGGAGAGTAACCATCAGACATATAGTTGAGGTCACAGAGATCTCATATGGCAGTATTCAAAGAATCTTCACGAACGAATTGCATATGAAAAAGGTCTCCGCGCGTGGGGTGCCGAGAATGTTAACCGACGAGCAAAAGAAAAAACGAGGCGACATTTCGAGAGTGAATCTCGAAAAGTTCCAAGCAGATCAGGAAAATTTTTTGCCACGTTTCGTGACCATGGACACGACCTGGGTTCCCCTTTTTGATCCTGAAACCAAACAACAATCAATGACCTGAAAGCGAGCTTCCTCACCGTCGCCGAAGAAATTCAAAGTGTCAAGTTCAGTGGGAAAGATTATGGTGTCCGTTTTTTGTCACGCTGAAGGAATAATTATGGTGGAATATTTAGAAAGGGGAGCCACTATTTTGGGCTCTTACTACACAGACCAAATAAGAAGATTGCGGGAATCCATTAAGAAAAAAGACGCGGCAAACTGCGAGCTGGAATGCTGTTTCACCAAGACAACGCACCAGCTCACAAAGCCGCAGTTGCGATGGCTGCCATTCAAGAATCGGGATTCGGACTGCTCGTACACCTGCCCTATTCGCCAGATCTAGCTCCTAGTAACTTCTATCTCTTTCCTTGGCTCAAGGAACACCTCCGGGGCAAGAAATTTGAAGACGATAGCGAAGTGATGACCGCTGTTGAGGGGTTTTTGGAGGGTCAAGAGAATTTTTTTTTTTTCTAAGGGAATTCTGGGTTTAGAAAAAAGATGGACTAAATGTATTGACTTGTTAGGAGACTATGTAGAGAAATAAATATTTTTTTGAACTATAATCACCGTGTTTAATATTCATTATCATTACTTTTTGATCACCCCTCGTAAGTTGGAGGTAAATTTTTTATCAAAGCGTTCGCCTCGTCGCGTCGGGGGTGGCTATGAAAACGCCAAACAGACTAAGCTTATACCCTGCAATAAGGAATGTTTACTATTGTAGAAAGGCTAGCTAGCAGCTGTTAATTTCCTATTTTCATCAGCCGTCCCCCGACGAGACGTCGCTTTAATAATATCTACACCTTATATTAAACTTAAAGTGGCATGCATAAAATCTTTTTTAACTTTTTACAGGTTTTTGTTTGTATCGGGGTTTTTTTATAATTTAACTTTTGAAAATAGCAGATATTATAATTTATGTGGTATTATTTTTACTATTGATGTGTTGTTTAACTTATTTCTTGACATTGACATATTAATAATTTCATACCTGGTTTAATTCCAGATCCGTCAGACGATAGCTCAAAGACATTTCTAGAGAGTTATATAAGGTTGACAGGACAGGACAAAGGGTTCAACAATGATGAAATTAGGGAAGAGGCATTTGTTGTAATAGCGGCTGGTACCGACACATCGGCAGTCGGAACTTCATTCATATCCCTCATGCTTGCCAGACATCCAGACGTACAGGAGAAAGTTTATGAAGAGTAAGTAACATTACAAAGTATTATTATTATCAGCCTTTAATGTTCCACTGTAGGTCAAAGGCCTCCATTTTCTCCTTCGATTTATCTATTTTTACCCTACTACGTGACGCAAAGGAGGGTAAAATGTTTATTATCAGCCTATGTTTGTATGTTCCTTTGTGGCAATCTAGAGACCAAACGCGTGGGCCGATTTGGATGAGTCTTAGGTCATGGCGACAACCAGACGCCATATTGTGAAAAAGAAAAAAATGAAAGTCGACGAACTATGTATATCAAGTAGGGTATCATTGAAGAGGTCTTTGAAAATCATAGTCATTTTTTAATCATTTTTCATTTTGTATGACCATTTAGGATCTGTAACTATTTAAAGTTGGTTAGCAACCATTCTTACTTAAAAGACATCGTCGGAAATCGCCGTAGGACCAACAAACATTTGACGTACATAATAATTGTAAATATATTTTATTATACTAATTGCAAATATTTGTATAAAACGTACATTCTGCGTTCCATAAAGAACAATTAAAAGAGCTGTAATGACTTACGACACCACATCGAAAATGCCGCCATCCTTGACAAATAGATTTGACATGACAATAGTTGTAAGGTTTCGACTACCGAACATACTTTGCGGACGCAGCAACCTACTTGCCGTCCGTGCATACGTGCGTCACTCTAACAACCTATAAGTAGCTGCTAATAAACAATTAATTTTGAGTACAAACTATGTTGTAGAACGACATACTTATCAAGGGAAAGAATCCCCTAACTTTAACTTGTATACGGTTACTGGTTAATATAACGTTTTACAGTATTAATGGTTTTTTTCTCTGTGCTCCACTAACGACAACTGCAAGTATAAGCTGCCTGTACGATTGGCGCTTACATTTTTTGGTCCTTCGAACCTTCGTGGATATTTGGCGCTTTGCAAATCTCATTACGGTAGCGACTCGGTCGTGTCGGCTTCCCAGAACGGGTCTCACCAGCACGACTGAGAAGGCATATACTGTACAGAGTGAAAGAGTGCTGGGTTCCACACAGCGACCGTTCCAAGCCAAAGAAGAACCGAACTTCAAGATTTGGAATCAAGAAAACTGCCTACGACGAAATGGTTTTCGGGTCGTCAACCAACGCAACGCTCGTCTGTTTACGTAAACAACATATACGTACCAGAACTGCTGAGTTAATTGCTTCAAACGAGAAGCATAACGATGGAAAAACTTCAACTTCAATCAACTTGCTTTGAAAGCATCAAGACTAACTACAAAAAGGACAGCATGTCACGGAAGAATCTCGACTATTTGGGTAAACGGCTCGAGTCTCTGGAAGCCCAGTGGAGAGATTTCGTAGAAAGGCACGAAGTCTTGACGAAGGAGCTGGTAGATAAAAACATAAACTACTTCACTGATGATATCTATGGCAAAACGAAAGCGATGTACGAATCTACGAAAAGAGATATCATGTCGCTACAGCTTCATTTTCAACAACAGCGAGAACAGGAAGTTAAATTCGATCTTTCTGATCTAGGCGAACTTGACGAAGACAGGGTCAAACTTATTTTAAAGAAACAAATGTGTAACTTCAAGGCCATCGATCGCACGTTATCGAAGATAGATCTAAAACGAATCAGCGAAAAATGGGAGATGGAGGATCACCTTTCCATTTTGAAAACTAAATGGGAGGCCATCGACAGACTGCATTGGGAACTGGACTCCTCGTTGAAAGACTCCGACGAAAGCTACCATGCGACGTTCTTAGACATCGAACACAAATACGATGAGGTGCGCAAAAGTCTCAACACTAAAATTTGGTCAAATGTGCACTATCAGCAGTCAGCTCCGAGAATAGAGGTTCCTGAATTCTCCGGCAACTATATCCAGTGGATTTCTTTTAAAGATCTATTCATAGAAACTATCCACAACAATCCTACGATCAACAATGCACAGAAGATGCAGCATCTTAACACCAAATTGAAAGGTGAACCTGAACGACTGGTGCAACACATGCACATTAACTCGGAAAATTACACCTCTTGTTGGGAAATCCTCACGCAGCGTTACGATAACCGCCGTCTGCAGTTCACGTCTTACATGAACGCCATTTGTAACGTGCCGGTCATACAACAGCCGGATGCATTTAACCTTAAAAAAATGCATGACGTGATTACTGAATGTTTGAACGGATTAACAAACATTGATGTGGATAATGCCACATGGGGTCCAATGATCGTTCATATGATGTCGCAAAAACTAGATTCGACCACCCATGCAGAATATACGAAAGATCTACAAGACCAAAGGGAAGTACCGAATTTAAACGACTTTCTTTATTTCCTGGAAGGCAAGTTTATGGCCTACGAAACTCTGAAAACCCCTAAGAAACAACCGAAAAACCGAAGACCCCTTTCTCGAAAAACTTCAACAAAAAATATAAGTTTAACAACTCGAAAACATATCACGCTCGATACGGACAATGCCCTCAATGCAACGAAGCGCATTCTTTAATGCAATGTCCAAAGTTCGTGGATATGGAACCGACTCAGCGAATAGCACTTGTGTCTAAATTAAATATATGCAAAAACTGTTTATTTAGTCACGGTGGAAAAGTGTGTAGTTCGAAGAATGTATGCAAGGAATGTAAAAATAAACATCACACACTTTTGCATATAAAAAAGGTTGCACCATCTACGGGAAATGGAATCAACCAAAGTCAAAACCCTTCGTCATCCACACAACCACTGAGTTCTCATCACTTGTCTACGAATGAGATGGAGGTCCTGTTGACTACGATACAACTGAGAGTAAAGTCGAACGATGGAACGTATTTAATACTTCGCGCTCTGCTGGACCAAGGCTCACAAGTGAACTTAATAACTGAGAACGCTGCGCAACTATTACGACTTCCGAGGAAGAAGCTTAACGCTACCGTGTCTGGAATAGGAACGGTATCTGGTGATTGTAAGGGTAGACTACAACTCGCTTGCAAGTCAATCCACTCAGATTACAGCTTTGAAACTGAAGTTCTGATTTTGAGAAAATTGACGAATAAGCTTCCTAACAGTACCTTCGAAAAATCTGCTTGGCCGCACTTGGAAAACTTAAAACTAGCTGACCCTGATTTTAATATCTCTCGCCCTATTGATCTGTTGCTAGGGGCCGACGTGTACTCAAAAATACTTCTAGAAGGGATACTCAGAGGTCAACAGCAGTCACCGATTGCACAACAGACGCACCTAGGATGGATATTATGTGGCAAATTGAAAACTTTCAATTGTTACGTCACACTAGCCAATCTTGAGAACTAACGAAATTTTGGGAGAACGAAGACGTCATCGCTACGCATACGAACGACACTTCCACAGATGATCAGTGTAAAGATTACTACACCAAGACCGTACAACGAGATACGGAAGGCAAATACATCGTTAAAATGCCAATGGTACACAAATTTCAAAACAATCTCGGGAAATCAAAGTCGATCGCAATTTCACAGTTCTTACAGCTGGAAAAGCGTCTGGAGAAGAACAACAAACTTGCTCTGATGTACCGAGACTTTGTAAGGGAATATACCGAACTAAATCATATGAAGCTGGCGTCTCCACTTTCCACATCCGTATCAGAATGCTATCTCCCGCATCATGGTATTTTGCGAGAACAATCCACTACGACGAAGTTAAGGGTTGTGTTCAACGTCGCAAAAAACGTCAACTGGCTACAGCTTGAACAGTTCAATGGAAAAGGGTCCGAATCTACAGAAGGACATCCAAGCCCTTATACTAAAGTGGAGGTCATATAGGTACGCCTTCACTGCGGCTATCGAGAAGATGTACCGGTGCATCTGGATGGCTGACGATCAACAACCGCTCCAGAAGATAATTTGGCGTGATTCGCCATCTGAACGACTCCAAGAATTCCAACTCTGCACCGTCACATAGGTACGGAACCAAGTGCGCGCCATGGTTGGCCATGAGAACATTGCAACAATTAGCTTAAGGCGATGGCCACAAATAACCTACTGCCGCTAACTTATTAAAAAACGAATTTTACGTTGATGACGTAATCAGCGGTCACTACTCGCTGGAGGAAGCTAAATTGCTACAAAATTCACTCATCAACTTACTGAAGGGAGGCGGCATGAATCTACGCAAGTGGTCGGCTAACCACCCCGCGCTCCTGGAGAATTTAACTGAAGATCAAGTATCAACGAAAGCTATATTTGACTTCAAGACGGAAGACTCCACTAAGACGCTCGGACTCGGTTGAAACCCAAAATTAGACACTTTCATATTTAACTGGAACCTAGACGAAAAATCTAAGGGAAGGATTACGAAAAGAAAATTACTTTCTGACATATCCAAACTATACGATCCTTTAGGTTGGATGGCTCCTATAACTATAGCGGCGAAGCTATTATTTCAAAGAGTGTGGAATTGCAAACTTGCATGGGACGATGAACCACCGAGCGACATCTTAAACGAATGGATTAAATTAAAAACGGATCTTCAGGATATCAACAAAATAAAACTCAATCGCTGGATTGGAGTTCAACAGTCGATCGAATTGCTTGGATTTTGCGATGCCAGCGAAAAAGCATATTCGTGCGTCATATACAGCCGAGCAACAAACGAAGAAAATATGCCGACGATCACTCTACTAGCCGCAAAACCTAGGGTTGCACCTCTGTCTCAGAAAACTACGTTGCCAAGATTGGAATTGGGGCACTACTATTATCAAAACTCATGGAAAAAGTAGTAGAAGCCTTTTTGGGATACGAGCTGAATATCCAGGCCTGCAGTGATTCTCAAGTGGTCTTACGAGTAGCCTGGCTGCAGGGTGATGAGTCAAGATGGGACAAATACGTATCTAATGGAGTCCACAAAATAAAACTCATCATTCCATCGGAGAAGTGGCGCTACGTGAAGTCGTCACAAAACCCTGCTGACTGTGCCTCTAGAGGGATGCTGCCGAGTAAACTTAACAACTTCGACCTCTGGTGGCAAGGCCCAGGATTTCTAAAAGAAAAAGAAGACTCCGAACTTGAGATCAACCTAACATGTTTTTTAACAAAACACATCGGAAAAAGAAACTTGGAAGAGACAACCCTAGCGACATCGACTGACAATTAACACTTTATAAACAAATCATTAAACGATTGCAGTTCATGGACTAAAGTAATTAGAGTAACTGCCCAGGTGTTACGCTTTATCGCTACGACACGCGACAAGATGCAACCTGATACTACCTACTTAAGTGCGAACGAACTCAAGTTAGCAACCGAGCAAATAATGAAACAAGTTCAGCGGACGGAATTTGGACTCGAATACAAACAATTAACGGCAAACGAAACTTTAATGAAAAGAAGCTCTATCTACAAACTGAATCCTTATCTCGACGAAAAAGGGATACTTCTTGTTGGCGGAAGACTGAAGAACTCGAACTTGCCATTCGAGATGAAGAACCCCGTCATTCTTTCACGAAACGGACGACTGACTCAACTCGTGATCGAACAAGCGCATCTGACAACTATTCATGGATGAGCACGTCTTACTTTGGCCCAAATTCGACAGCGCTATTGGATTATCAGCGGCAACCGTGCGGTGAAAACACAACTACGACGCTGTGTACGATGTCACCGTTTCAACCCGACCGATAACTACCAACTTGTGGCAGATTTGCCTCAACCGAGAGCTACACCATCCCGACCTTTCACCCATACTGGCGTGGACTTTACTGGACATGTTGAGGTCAAACTTAATAAAGGAAGGGGGGTGAAAACGTCGAAAGGGTACATCGCGATCTTTACATGTATGGCTACGAAAGCTGTACATATTGAGCTCGTGTCTGACTTGAGTACCGAAACATTCATTGCTGCGTTTCAACGAATGTGTGCTAGACGAGGCACACCGAAACATGTGTATTCAGATTGTGGTACCAACTTTATCGGAGCTTCGAAGATGCTGCGAAATGAGTTTGAGTACTTTAAGCAAGAATTGTCACCGGAATTATTCGTTGAAATTGGGAAGTTAGAAGTGGAATGGCATTTTAATGCCACGGCGTGGCCCACAGCAGGTGGTCTATGGGAGGCAGCCGTGAAATCTATGAAGCACCATCTTCGCCGTGTACTGGGGAATCAAAAACTGACGTACGAAGAGTTTGCTACCTTACTGACGAAGATAGAAGCCTGTCTAAATTCGAGACCCCTTTGCCCACTTACGGAAGATCCCGAAGAATCTCAACACTACCTCACACCTGGCCATTTTCTTACCGGTAACTCCACGATGTCACTTCCGATATCCAACTACGGTGACGTAAACAATGTCGATTTACGTCGACGGAGCATATGCTACAACGATTTTGGAAGAATTGGTCGAACGATTACCTAACGCAACTTCAACTCCGGTGTAAATGGAACAAACCTAAACGAAACATCCAGGAAGGTGACCGGACCGAAAGGACAACAACTTGCCACCCGGGAAATGGGCTATGGGACGCGTGCTGGAACTTCATCCTGGTGCTGACGGCTACGTGCGAGTAACGACTTTGAAAACTCAATCTGGCATCATCAAACGTCCCATCGTGAAACTCTCACCACTGCCCATCGAGAAAAGCGCTCAAGACCAACTCGAAACGGAAACTCCAGGTATGCCAAAGAAAGGCACTAAGAAAAAATGTTTCTTCACTTTCCTAACAACGCTAATTACTTTATTTACATTAGCTACTGGGTCATATGGCGCGAGCGTGTGGTCAAGCGCTCAAATTACTAGCTTTGAAGCCGATCGTCCGATTTATTACGACACAATGGGTAATGTGCAAATAATACATGACGAATCGACGCTCCTTATGTACTATAATTTAACCAACTATTGGAACGGAGTACGGCGTATTGAAGCTTATCTTACAGGATTGTCGGAATTATGTCAGAAAACTGATCCAAGATACTGCAAAACGACTTTAGAGCAGCTTCACCACGAAATGGACATCCTGAGTTACTACAATACCATATTGCTATCCCCTCACAAGCACTTAACGAACAGGAAGAAACGAGGACTGGTTGACGGGATCGGCTATGTCGCAAACAGCCTCTTTGGCATATTAGATCAACGATTCGCCGACAAATACCAGGACGATATTCAAAACATTCAGAATAACGAGAACTATTTGTTGGAGTTGGTGAGAAATCAGACTTCTATCGTAGAACTGCAAAATAATGTAGGTACTGAAGAAGAACGAGCTGAACATCAAAAGACAACTTAGTCTGATAGACGAATTCATGACACAGACCGACACCAAATTAGCGAAAGTCGAGTCAGCAATAGAAATTGTGATGGCCACGAACTACTTTAATTCAGCTTCGCTTACCGCGTACCTGCTCATCTCAAACTTAGAGAGGGTACAAGAGATGCTGTTTGAGACTCTAACTGATGTCTACAAAGGTCACATCGATGTCCACTTAATGACACCGGTCACCTTAATTGAGCAGCTGACTGAAATTATTGGAAAACTCCCCAGAACTTCGTCTCTGCCCATACGGAATATACAACAAGAGGTGAAAGATCTGTACAAACTGCTGTATGTGAGAGCGCGAGTCACGACAAACTATTTCCTGTTTGAGATTCATATACCATTGATCTCAGATGAGGACTTCACATTGTACCGAGCGATTCCGTTACCCATGACGACTAGCACAGGAACGGCCATTGTACAACTAGCCTCACAGTACATCGCAGTCAATTTCCGGAAAAAACACTTACGTTTCATTATCTGAAGAAGACATGAAACAATGCATCCATCTTCAACCTGGCAACTTGATATTTATTTATTTATTTATTTATTGACACACCAACGACTTATTCACTAAATCATTACATTAAATATATTCTATTTTAACAGCTTTGTGGTGAATTCGTCACTTATAGGTGTGCACAGCACTTGTATAATCAATTATAAAAATTAAAATGGAAATATATGATAATATTGATAATAACAAAATAAAAATTAAAAAAAATTACATTGAATTTAAAATGTCAGGTAGTTAAATTAAATTACAGTATATTCGAAAATTTAAAAACCATCAATTAAATTGGAATAGAAAAACAATTATGTATTAAAACTATAAACATAACAAATAAATTAGGACATAAATATTACATTAATTAAATTAAATTAAATTGTACAGTATTAAATACATTGAGTGGAGTCACACAAATACACAAATTAACATTTTGTATAAGAGAAATAAACAAACAAATCGATCAAGAACTGAGGACGTATCGTCTGAATTCGTTCAGACTGTTCGAAAATATATCCAAGTCGTACGCGTGCTCAACTTATTGTAGCTAGACAAAAACCGGTATAAAGGAGCTGAACGACCAAGATTAGTTCTAGTTTTAGGCATTTGAAATGTTTCTGTTTTAAAATTGGATCTGTATGAGGTACGACGGGACACCTTTAAACTGATCTCCGAAACCAACTCCGGTACATTCGCCAAATTGTGGAGGGTCTTATAGAGGAAAATTAAATCTGAGCAACTTCTTCGTTGCTCCAAGGAGCTCATCTTGAAATGACAGAGCCTTTGAGGGTAATCAGCTTCGCGATCACACGTCTGTGATCTGTAGCGGAGGTATCTCGTAAACTTTTTTTGGATGGCCTCTATTCTGTCGATGTGGACACGATTACACGGGATTCCATACAGGAGATGCATATTCCAGTATACTCTTCACCAGAGAGTTATAGAGAACCTTTAGGGTGCCACATGACCGGAATTCCTTGCAAGTTCTTTTTACGAATCCCGACATTTTATTTGCTTTGGCTACAATAGTGTCAAAGTGATTTATAAAGGATAGTTGACTATCAAGTTGGACTCCCAAATCACGAATGGTATCAACTTTCTGAAGAGTTATGCCGTTTAAGTGATATGCTGAAGGCTGAATCAACTTTTTCCGTGTAAATGTTATATGATAACACTTTACGGCATTGAGAGTCATCATGTTACTATGACGCCACTCATGAAGTGCGTCCAAATCTTTCTGAAGCAAAGCAATGTCGGTACTTGATTCAATTTCCTTGTATAGTTTTAGGTCATCCGCGAACATAGAGCATTTTGAGTTTTTAATGGAGTGAATGATGTCGTTCACAAATACCAGGAAAAGAATAGGGCCAAGATGCAATCCCTGTGGCACCCCAGATGTTGAGTAATAAAGGGGTGACTGATAACCCTTTATAATAACTCTCTGTTGTCGTTCTGAAAGATATGATTCGAACCAGCGCAGCAAATGACCATGCATACCATAGTTCTCAAGTTTTTGAAGTAGAAGCACATGATTAACTTTGTCGAACGCGCTACTGAAGTCAGTGTAAATTGAGTCCACTTGCACACCGGAGTCTACGGATCTGCTGACATCATTAATGTAGTGAACAAGAATTTGCCTATCTTCAACCTGTACAGTAGCAATGCTCCTTGCGAAGCAAAATTATTAGGTCATCGAACGACCTCGCCGTGTGACTTAAAAAAGATGTCATGCAAGGACAAGTGGATCGCCTTACATACTGCGAACACCTGGCTTGCAATTTGTTGCGGAACTTGCACTATTCGAACAGTGTGCGAGCATGACATCACATCGTACTCTATGACGTCAGGGATACTGACGTTAGCGCAAGGCTGCTTAGTACAATCGAAAGAACTAACGATCCATTCACATAACCAATATAACAGCAGCATGAAGATGGACTACTCCAATAAAGTACCAGCCCTTAACGCGATGGTTAACAAGATTTTAAACATCAGTTCACACAACGTGTCGACCTCGAGGCTTCCTGAAAACGAGGAGTTGGATGAGATTGATAAACGATTAGCTGTAATGAAAACACGAGAAGAACAGCTTCCATCTACTTTGACTTCTCATGACGTACATCAGTACGCCATCTCTTACACCATCTTAGGAGTGGTTATTCTTGTCTTAGTGGGATGGTTGATTAAACGATATGGATCATGGTGTCGCTCGAAACCAACTAAAGCCAATCAGCTGGAAGAGATTGAACTGCAACCCATACGACGCAGAAGACAAGAAGAGATTACGTCAACGAGTCAAGCGGAGATGTCGGACCGTCCGCAACGCAAGCTCCCAACGGCAGACAACATCGCGTTTAACTTCGAATAATTTTGTTTCTTTTCTTTGACTGTGTACAGGGGTTCCTTCTTTTGATAAGTTTTACCCCATTCTTTTGGGTTGCCAACATGTACGGTTTCGACTACCGAACATACTTACTTTGCGGACGCAGCAACCTACTTGCCGTCCGTGCATACGTGCGTCACTCTAACAACCTATAAGTAGCTGCTAATAAACAATTAATTTTGAGTACAAACTAAGTTGTAGAACGACATACTTATCAAGGGAAAGAATCACCTAACTTTAACTTGTATACGGTTACTGGTTAATATAACGTTTTACGGTATTAGTGGTTTTTTCTCTGTGCTCCACTAACGACAACTGCAAGTGTAAGCTGCCTGTACGATTGGCGCTTACAATAGTGATGTACAATCTTTCATTTTACACACATCGAGAACGAGGTTACTTGTGTTGGCCGCCTGCTCACAGATATCGTACGTATCCGTACGTACTTTCCTTTTCAAGACCTTATCACACCACCCCCGCGAAACCATAGCAGCGAAACCGTAGTAGATCAATTCAGTTGATTCGCATGTTATGCGGTTTTACGGTTTCGCGGCGGAGGTGTGCTAAGGCTCTAAACCTTTTTCGCTCTAGGGTATGACGCTTCTGTAGTGACTTGTGCGACGTTTTTATGGCTACCATATACCAAAGGTGACGGTACGGGCATCCCTAACCCTTGTCATGTCATGTCAATCAACTGAACTGTCAAGTTATTGCGCGCATTGCTTTCGCGCATTAATAATAGTAGTGAAAGGCATATAATAAGATATTCAAAGCATAGCCAAATATTCCCCTACTAGTAAATTACACCTATTATCACTTAAACTATAAATCTTGAACACTCTGTTGAACTGGTTATACAAGAAAGGTCCTTAAAATAAGTAAAAGCGACTAGCACACACAAATTTGTTGTACCTCCAACAAGGCTCAAGAAAATAGGTCGCTCATTCAGGTGTCAATGTATACGCTTTTATAATAAACTTCCAAGCCACTTTCAAGATCTGAGCCTTAATAAATTCAAATCATTCATTAAACGCAAGTTGTGTCAGAAAGCTTATTATACCGTTAAAGATTATATTGAGGACAAAAAGGCTTGGGATTGAACTGCTCCAAATTTTATTTTATTCTTTTATTTTTGCATACTGAATGTTGACATGACTATTTACTTTGTACAGTATTATATTATTTTAATTTATTGTGAATGTGAAGACTATGTAGGTCATTGCTTTTTTTGTTTGTTTTATTTTTTCTCTCATTTATTTTTAATCATCGTCTGGCAGTTTGAGTAATTTATGCGGCCTACCCCAATGTCCTTTCTTTGGTATTGTTCGTCGAATCGTTGAGCTCCTTAAGTTCTGGGTTGAGCTGCGCGATTACTGACAAATGCGTGCACTGACTGGACAAGTCCTCTCAATCTGTGTGGTTCTTTCCTCAAAAGACCATTTCAGACACCAATCTACATGGTCTTCACATGAAGTGACCAAGATTATGTCTGGACTTTATAAGAGACTGTGACCTCTGAGTTTGTTTCGGCCTTTCTTCTCAGAGTAGTCAGATAGGAAACGCCGACCTCATCTAGTTTTTTTTTTTTTTTAAAAAAAACATGATTGACTTGTAAAAAAGTTTGTACAAACCTACTTACAGAAATAAAATAATCAAATCAAATCAAATCAAATCATTTATCAATCAGCAAAAGCATGTTAGTCTGAGAGATAAATATTTTCTTCTCCTCTCTGAAGGTACTGGGTTAAAACACTCTTAAAGTTCAGTGTGTTGGAATAAAACTACATTCAAAACAAATAATTGTCGTACTGTTAGCACCTTACATGCCATATAAAGCTGGTGTAGGAAATCTAAATGGATGAAAAGTGGGCGCGTTCTAGGTGCAGTAAAATTGATTTTGCGGCACCACCCCAAGACGTTATGCAGTAGTTATTGGGTTGGCTAATAAGTAATGAGCGACATATAACTATTTTATTTGTATTTATTTATTAAATGAATAATTGTTAATCATTAATAATATATTCACCGTCGTTCTCTACTACCATTCGCCATCGACCTGGCAAAGAGTGAATGGCGTCCGCGTAGAACTTCGTTGGTTTTGAATTGAAGAAGTCATCTATGTATTGTTTCAAGTGTGGCTCATCGTCAAAGCTTTTTTCCCGTAAATTATTACTAAGTGATCGGAACAAGCTGAAATCAGTTGGTGCTAAGTCGGTAAGTGCTGAGGTGCTAAGAATATGGAGGGTGGGGTATTATTTACCAATTAAGCTCCAATAGTTTTAGCCTGGTACTCTTAGCAATATGCGGCCGGGCATTGTCGTGCAGGAAAAATATTTTGTCGTGTTGTGGACGTTTACGATGGATGTGTGAGCCTATATGAATTATATGGTTTGAAAAAGCACAGGTTTGATACTCCTTTCCTAGAGTATGTCAAAAATTATTCAAAATTATTTAAAAGTATTTGTGTTTGTGCTAAATCTAAATTTTTAAGCAATACAATTAAAAATTCCAATAACAAAGTAAAAACCACTTGGAAAATTATTAATAATGAAACGGGTAAGTCGGTTAAACAAGACAAACAATTTGAAGTTATGGTCGACAAAAAATTAGTTAATAAAGCAGCAGACGTTGCTGAGGCATTTAATAAGTTTTTTGCCAACATACCTATAACTACGACTCGCTCCTTAAATTCATCCCCGTCTAAAGCTGAAAACCTTTTGCATAGTAGTGTGCCTAAATGTGTGTATCACTAATTTCTTTGTGAACTTTAACGCACTAACAGCCAAACTATCAATAACGCGCATGAGCGCGACTCGCTCTTTATATACCCTCTGCTACAGAACGTTCTCGAACCTTTCCGAAAATTCTAGAAATTATAAACTAAAACGCTCATTACTTATTAGCCAACCCGATAATATAAAAGATTGACACAAAGCCAAATAGACCTGTCTAATTCATTTAAAGTCTACAATGTTACGTAATGTTAATTAAAAAAAAGTTATATTAGTTTGCGCACTCTGGTGCATAATAAATCGATGTGTTTGCGGAAATTCAGGTTTGCGGCAATCATGATTCCTAAATAATTGATATGTTCGGATTTAGCTAAAGTGGGACAAATGCATGCAATGTCAGCATAATGTAAATTACAATGTTTATGCGTTTGAATGTATAGATTATATAGGATATCTTAGAAATAACCACAGCTAACCTCCAAAACGTATCCATTATTCTCACAACTTATTAACGTCAAAACTTATTTCTTATAATACAGCAATACCATGACCGCTCGCTGCCAACTCCCATCGAAAAAGGAACGCAATCTGTGCCAAGTCACCGTAATTATTATTATTTTTTTTTTAATTTTGTGGCTATGCCACTGGCTGAAGTCACCGTAACTGTCGCCAACAGTGTGGCCAGTACAATCAATTGAATATCCCGATTTTATTAAAATACGCATTTCCACCGTCAGTATGGCCAGTACAAAAATATTAAACCGTAGGTAGATTTGATTAGTAGATCCGTAACCGTGTAGTTCATTATCAGTTTTCAAAACTACCCCACAAGGGGATAGTGGGAGGGGGTTTAGGGATGTTAAAGTTTGTATGGAAGAATTTTAAAGCGCGATCAGCTCTAAACTCAGTATTATACTTTCGACAGAAAATAAACAATAACAAGTTTTTGGTTTTTTTCGAAAGTTGATACCTGAAGGGGCAAAAACGGGTAATTCAATTTTTAAGGGTAGGATTATACTGCATGGCTTTGTTATCTCAAAAAATGGTATAAATAATCTTTGAGTCAAGTTATGGAAACTTCTCAAGTTGAGCTCCTTAGGTACTGAGTTGAGCAATACGATTACTGACAAATGCTTGCACTCATTGGACAGATCCATTAAAATCAGTGTATTTTTTTTTTTTTCAAAAGATTGTTTCAGACGCTAATCTACATGGTCTTCATATGATCTGACGAAGATTATGTCTGGACTTTAAAAGAGACTTTGACGCCTGAGTTTGTTTCGCCATTTCTTCTCAGGGGTAGTCAGCGACTTCTTAATATGACGATCAAAAGTGATATATATTTATATAATGAATATAAATATATATTATATAATAAATTTCATTTAATTGCAATACTTAAAAGCAAAAATGAAAATTATACTTACTACCTCATTAACATCAATATCTAATAAGACGAAATACTTTCGTGTTGCATGTGTCTTAGTTTGGGTTTGAATGGAAAAACATCTTGTAAGCTCGGAGATTGGTAGTTACAGATATTTGTAGATAAACCTAAGATGTTATCGGTTTATTATGTGAGGCTACTCCTAACCGCACCTAAGTAAAATTTATTAGGTATTATCTGTAGGCCTGATACATTACAAAGTTTGTTGTACAAAAACTAAAACTATTACCCAAACTCTTTCCTTATTTCCACACTACCCCAGCACCTCCCTGACCCCAGCCCCGCACCCCTGCACCGCATGCCCGCGACGTGACGCCACCTCAACTCTCGCTCGTGAGGGCGACGCGCCTAAGTCAACTTGAATCCATCTTTTTAAAGTACACTTTTTGCGCAGTCGGGTTTTTTGATTTATTAAATTTGATTTTTTTCTGTAGGTTGCCAATCTTAAAGAAGTGAGTTCGTTCCGCCATCTCTTCGCGGGCCTGCCGCGTTGCCGCTTGTTGCTGTTTGAGATCCACTGTGTGGGGTTATTTTAGCCCATAGCTTCTCTGCAACGCGATAGATGTGGCCTGCTCACTTGCTCAGTTCCAATTAAAATTATCAGTTGAGTTTCGGAACATAATATCGAGTTCGTCACGCGATCAGTGAGTTTACTCCTAGGATACTGAGTTCCATTGTTCGCTGACAGATTTCACATTAGACAAGTCCTTATAGGTATTTTTTTTAAATAATTTTTAGGTTGCAAGAAGTGTTTGGTGACTCAGACCGGCCGCCAACTTTTGATGACTTGCCTCGTCTCAAGTACCTGGACGCGGTGATCCGGGAGACTCTGCGGCTGTATCCACCTGTGCCTGTTATAATCAGGAAAGTCGAGACGGATATTTCATTACGTAAGTATTTGGTGGTTACTGACCAAGTGTCAGTTTACTTTTAACACTCGCTGCCAGCTCCGCGAATTAGCGGGGTGTGGGGTGAGCGCGGAGTGCCGGCCCCGCTAATATGCGGAGTAGCACCGCTCGGTTTCTATGAATTAGTACGCGCCCGGCACTGCGCTTGGCAACACGTTTGTAGGCTGGCACTGAACCTGTTAAGACGAAAATAATTGCCTATTTCATCACTTACCTACTTACAAAAAAAAAAAAAAAAATTAAATCGTCTTCAAAAAGAAATTAAATCAAAATTATGAAATAATTTTAATTTCGGAAGTCGGTGTCTTGCGATCTGTATTTTAATTTTTTGCCACCGACTTCCAAAATTAAAATTATTTCATAATTTTGAGTTAATTTCTTTTTGAAGCCGATTTAATTTTTAAATAATTTTTTATTTCGTAATTTTTAGTTTTTAGTAAAAACTGGAATATTTATTTGTAATAAGCAGTTAATAGTTTAGTTATAAATATTGCACTAGAATTTGAAAAAGGTTATGAAATGTTTTCCCTTTGACATCACACCCATAGCTCGTATCAATAAGCCAGGTCGTCACACTTACACGTTGAAAGCTAGGTCATCCTAACTATTGTCATTACTGAGGACCAATAAGCACTTACCTGGTCATCATCAGAGTTCAGAAAGTATTATGTGGTAGCACCCGTGCTCAATTAGATAAATGTTGAAAGCTAGGTCATCCTAACTATTGCCAGCATTAAATCTACGAACTATCAAAGATATCAAGAGCAACCAAAGTATCACGGATATGGTGGTACTGCTAGACGGCGGTTTTAGACAGTCTCTGGAGATAATTTCCGACCTCCACGCGGGCAAAGCCGCGGGCAGAAGCTAGTAAGGTGTAATGAAATTGTAATTTTAAATATTATAGTTCAAGTATACTTATATCTTGATAATGGTAATAATTTTCTTTCATATTTACCTGTCCTTCATATTAAAATTGATGATAAAATAAAATTGTTAGATTTCACCATCTTTTTTATTTCTAAGACCAAATGTTTATTAGACTGACCAGTATCCTATCGATTAGTAGAGTAAAATAGCGGGTGTTTATTTTTTGAATTTTTAGCTAATATTATTTTTCAAACACCTACACATACATTCTCATGATGGAGGACGAACAGATGACGAAGCAGCAGCAACACGTTGTGTCTCAGCCACTCGAACTTCTGTCATATATATATAAATATATATTTATTTTTCAGGCACGACAAACTATAGATTTGGCAATTTTTTTTAAAATTTTTTTTTCAAATGTTCTAAGTAGGTTTCTACTTAGAACATTTGACTCTGGTCAGCCTTAATCCATATGGTAATACACATTTACCCTACCTTTACAGCCTGTGGCATCAAACTCGTGCCCGGTACTGGAGTTGCGGTAAACATCAGGGCGTTACACCGCAACCCTCGGTACTGGGGAGACGACGCGGAGCTGTTCCGAGCTGAACGGTTTATCGACACGCCGCTCGCGCATCCCGCTGCCTTCATGCCATTCAGCTATGGACCGAGGAACTGTGTTGGTAGGTTTTATAAGATAGGTTGTTGTAGCTTGAGCGGCCAATTAGGTTTTCCGTAGAACCCTCTGATGGTCATTTCTTAGACAACTACCTCCTGATCTACCGCCAGTTTTTTATTTCCCTTTCCGGGTTTGACGGAATCTAAACAGTTCGTCCAGCTACTCGTATCACCTTCGTGAATTATCTCTTTTTTTATTGATTTCGCTCCGAGAGCCCCGTGGTGGTCCAGTGGAAACGGTATTTACTTATGAGTTGTAGGTAGGCAATGGTTTCGAACCCAGGCAGGGATTTTACATTTTTTTCATCACCACTGCTCTCAAAACGATGAAGGATACCGGAAACATCCGAGAACCAAATATTCGGAGACATGTGATATCTACCAATATGCGCTGGTCTTCTGTAGTGCATTACAGCTCACTGCCTATCTGATATCTACCAATATGCGCTGGTATTCTGTAGTGCATTACAGCTCACTGCCTATCTGATATCTACCAATATGCGCTGGTCTTCTGTAATGCATTACAGCTTACTGCCTATCTGAGAGGAGGCCTGTGTCCCAGCAGTAGGAACGTTAAAGGCTGATTATGCTTATGCTAAATGTTTTCTCTCAGGTTACCAGTACGCCATGATATCAATGAAGACAGTACTGTCAACACTGCTGCGACGCTACAAGATCCTGCCGGCTACTGCACCAAACAACAACTCTGAATACCCACCAATACGTCTCAAGTATGAGATCATGATGAAGGACGAAGACGACTTCCCAATACGATTAGAATCTAGATGTTAGTTACTGTTTGTGCTCTGGAGAAATTAATTTCGAAACGGAGACCTTAGTATATTTTTGTTTTTGATTTGGTTCTACGAGTATATTATTAAATTATAATAAGTAATACTAGTCTGTGATTGTGCTACTGCAAAGCACGGGCCTCTTCTTATACAGATAACCGATCACTCCTCTAAGGATTTTAAAAATTTCTGGAAAAATACTAAGAAAATGAACGGTAGGCCTAGCTTCCCGATGAGTGTCGGCGGTTCTGCTGACCACAAGAACATTGCCGAGGCTTTTAGGGAACACTTTACTGTGCGGTCGTCCTTAGGTCCCACGTCTGGTGAGGTGAGCGATGGTGGGCCCGTTGTGACCGGGCAGAATGTAAAGATACCTGCGACGAGTGCGGCTAGAATTATTAGAAAAAATGCAGCATGGAAAATCTCCCGGCCACGATGGGCTCAGTATCGAGCATTTTAAATATGCAGGGGTTCATCTGCCGCGAGTACTGTCTATGTGTTTCAGTCTGTGCATAGGTCACTCATATTTGCCGGAGCCGCTAATGCGGACAATAGTCGTTCCGATAGTTAAAAATAAAACGGGTGATACGTCTGACATAAGTAACTATCGGCCCATCTCACTCGCTACCACAACAGCCAAGGTGCTTGATAGTCTGCTGAATAGTCGCCTCACTGCACAGGTTAAGTTGCACGATGCCCAGTTCGGGTTCAAAGCGGGAGTGTCAACAGAGAGTGCTATTCTGAGTCTGAAACGAACTGTCATGTACTACACAGCGAGGAAGACGCCGGTATATGCGTGTTTCCTCGACCTGTCAAAAGCTTTTGATCTGGTTGCATATGATATACTGTGGGACAGGTTGAGGTACACGGGTATACACCCGTGTACCTCAACCTGTCCCACAGTACGTACACCTCCCTCCTAAAATATTGGTACTATAACCAAAAGAACCGAGTGAGGTGGGTGGGTACTCTGTCGGACGAGTACAGGCTGGAATGCGGAGTTAGACAGGGGGGGTTAAGCTCCCCACTGCTATTTAATCTGTATATCGACCGGCTTATCGAGCGACTGAGCAGTACACATGTCGGCTGCCACATTATATAATATAATATATATAATAATATAATAATAATAATATCGTTTATTTATAAAAATGGTGCAGATTTACAATAACATAACTTAAAAATTATAGAGGGCACAGTTGCTCATTTGCCTGAACTAGGTAGAACCTGTGTTTCAGGCTAGAAAAGTGCTTAAAATTTTAAAAATATAAAATTAACAATGGAGAAGACTAAAATAGAAACTAATATTAACTTAAAAGACTAACATGTTTTATTTACATACAACAAGTAAATCCTCTGTCTCACTGTATGATATGCTAAGTAAACATTGCAGAATCACCTTTTTGCAGTCGTAATTATTTAATTTATACATACTTAATTTCCTATTTAATTTGTTGTACAGAAATGAGCCTAAAAATGTATAAAATCTATTTACAAAAACATATTTAGAGGATGCGTTTGCCTCACATACAATATCATTCCGTCTCTTATTAGTACTTTCAGTGTTATAGGAGAGCATGGTGTGCTGTTTTAATACCAAGTGCGTTATAAAAAGCTGGCGAACAGTCAGCACGTTACAGGATTTATATAGCAGATCTGTAGGATAGAGAAAGGGATGGAAGTTTGCTACTTTTAAAATTGCTCTCTGTGCTCTTTCAAGAGGTAGTAAGTAAGATTTTGGTGCTCCACCCCATGAAGTAATACAGTACTGTATTACAGATTGACCTAGGGCCAAGTAAACCTGTGACATTAGTTTTTTATCTGCAATTGCTCGCAATTTTTTAAACACAAAAATTAACCTGCGCACTCGACTCGTCTATTTGAACCCCGAGATATTTTAACTTGCAAGTTTTGAGGATAGAAGGACACTTACATATGCTGACTGAGCGGAGTCCGCAATGATGGGCATACAGATGAGAGTTAGTAATATTAAAGTGCGGTTTGCGGATGGAGAAGTGAATATATTTTGTCTTGTCGGCATTTAATGTTAGTAAGTTGCTTTGAAGCCAGTTAGACACAGTATTGAAACCTATTTGAGCATGTTCATACAATTCGCTGTTTGTTTTAGCTGTGAAAATTAACGCCGTGTCATCTGCATACGATATAATTTTGCCTTGTTTAATATTTAAACTACACAAATCGTTAATATAAATCAGGAAAAGGGTGGGGCCCAAAATGCTTCCCTGGGGAACACCAAAACCTGTGTTTTTTTGCTCTTCGCTAATAATATTGTCAATTTTAACACATTGATAACGATCGCCTAAGTAGTCAGCAAAAAGTTTCAGCGGCATTCCCCTTATTCCTAAGGCCTCTAATTTGTACAAAAGCGTAGAAACGGAGACTGTGTCAAAAGCCTTCGCCAGATCAAGGAAGATCCCCAGGGTCTGGTTTCCTTTACCCAGTTCTTCTGAGACATAATCTGTTAGACTGTGCACTGCATCGGCTGTGGATAATTTGGCTCTAAAACCAAATTGCGCAGGTGATAAGAATTCATTTTTCTCTAGATAGTTAACTAGCCTACTGTTTATAATTTTTTCTAATATTTTAGATATTGAGGGGAGTAGTGATATTGGTCGATAATTGTTAACTAGGTCTTTGTTTCCGGATTTGAAGATAGGAATTACAATTGCTTTTTTTAGACATTTAGGGAAAATGCCTTCAGAAAGACACATACAAAAATATGTGTTAAGGGAGGAACAAGGATGTGCTTAAAGAGTTTAAGGGTCTTATTGCTAATGTTATCCCATCCAACAGCACAGTCATCTTTTAGTCCACAGATTATTTGGGTAATTTCGTCTTCGTCGGTATCTAGCAAGGCAAAAGATTTTAGGGTACGTCTATTTTGACACTTTTGGGAAAAAGGTTGAACACAGTCAGATTTTGTATTTTGCTCAGCAAGAGTTTTCCCAACATTTACGAAAAAATTATTCACTTCTTTGGCTGCCAGGATAGGTGAAGGATTAGAAAGCAGTAAACTCGAATTTGATTCGCGCCGTTTTGACATATAGGTGACGTTTTTAATATGTTTCCAAAGTTGCTTGCTATTGTTTCCTGCTCTATTTAATACATTTTTATCGTAATTTCTCTTTAAATCCTTTAGGAGGTTATTACAAAAATTCCTGTATCTAGTATAGGTGACTTTAGTGATGAGATTATCTGGGTTTCTCCTATATCTTTGATGAAGTTTATCTCTCTGTCTTATGCACCGAATTAGGCCAGGAGTAATCCAAGGCTTAATATTATAATTTTTCTTGTTTACTGTAACAACAGTCGTGTTGCGTAATATAGCTGATTGAACATGTTTTATTACGTACGATAAAGCAATATTAGCGTCAGGCGTTTTGAAAACTGGGTTAAAATCAATGTTGCATAAATCTTGTTTGTGTTTAGTTGCGTTTTGGTCTGTGGGCGATTTTGCTTAGGAAGCGTTAAGTTTAGGGCCAGTAAAACTGCGTGATGGTCGGTAATTGTAGAGTTAGTAACAAGCGTAATAAACGAAAAACTGGATTTGATTATCATATGATCGAGACAGGAACCGCTTTGGTGAGTAGACAGTGTATGTGCGGACATAAAACCATGGAATGAGCAGATATTAATATAGTCTTGGACCCCTGCATTGCAGTTATCAATGTTAATGTTTATATTTATATCTCCTGTTAGTATTACATTCTTAAAAGTGCCTACTGCTTGAAAAATTTGGTTTAAGGAAGCATGAAAAGCATCCAAGTTTCTAGCAGAAGGGGATCTATATATAGCAATTATTGCCGCGGTTGTACCAATTTTGATAATTAAGCAATTACTCTTACAGTTGTGTAGATTAGGTTCCTCGACTGTGACCATTAAAGAATCTTTTGAATAGACAACCACACCATCATTTTGATTGTTATTGATTCTGGTAAATGATACGTTATACCCCGGTAATACTGGGAGGTTATCCCCGCGATTAGATAACCAGCACTCGGTTAGTATTATTATATCACAATTAAAGTTAAGTCTATGAAGAAAAATGTTAAAGCTATCTATGTTCTTATAAATACTACGAATGTTTTGGGTTAGTATGGTTAGTGACTTTTGATACACGGAAAGATTATATTGTCTGCAGTCCTCAACCTTACATGACTTTGAAACAGTTTGAAAACTGTTATCTATATCCGTAATTAGGGTACTATCCATAGTATAATAAAAATTAAATAAATAAAAAATAAAGTCTAAAATAAAAACAAGTACGTGGCGCTCTTAGGCGCCTTCATAATCGATTGAGATGATGTACCTGTTTTCGGCAGATTTTTTAGCTGGGCAATCTAGATCTCCCGTTTTGTGGCTAGCGGGTTTTTTGAATCGCAGACATGTTGCACATTTTGGCGCTTCGGCTTTCTTTGTGCAGTCTTGAATGTTGTGCCCTTCTTCACCGCAATGACTACACGTCGGGGCAGTGACTTTGCAGAACTTGGCTGCGTGGCCGTACTGCTGGCACTTGTAACACCTGGTTACCAGAGTGAAGTCACGTACGGGGCAGGACGTCCAATTAATAAATAGTCGTTCCTGGGTGATCAGGGCCTTGCGAATAACGGCTGGAACTTCTAGTACATAATTGCAATTTTCAGTATCTCTTCTCCCAGATTTATGGCTAAGTTTTATTGAGGTCATAAATGTATCTCGGGACATAGTCGGCAGTTTGTCAGCTAAATTTTGTTCATATAAACATTTAAAGACGTCATTTTCAGTCATAGATGCGGGCACTCCAATTATTACAATGCGAGGTTTGCGCTTTCGGGGTTCGTCGACAGTAAGCTCTGACGAAGCAGTTTGGACTGTTTTCTTGAGTTTGTCCAGGTCATCTTTAGTCTCCGTGTTGATTATGAGACCTCCTTTTCCGATTTTGCGTACGCCTCTGACTTTCAATTTCAATTCACCTGGGCATATGATATTTTGGACCATGTTCCTGGTTTCGTCACTGGTCTTTGAGTTGTCACATGGGAAAATTGCCACGGAGCTAAGTGGGTTTGGACGAACAAAATTGCTGGATCCCTTCTTCACCATATCGGCAAATGATGTATCACTCCTCCCAGCTGCTGGCTTCGTACAGGACTCCTGAATGGTGCGGTTCATCTCTGTAAGACAGTCCGCTAGGTCTCGAGCTTCTGTCATGGTTTTAAGGGCGGTATGCGTTTGTATGGCACTTGATTTCAGCGACTGGTATCGGACGGCCATCTGAGAAACTCCGTGTCCAACTTTTCGGCAAAGATTGCTGATTCTTAACTTCTGGTCCGAATTGAGTTTTCCATCATTAGCCGTAGCACAGACCTCATTCAAGCATTGTTCAATGGACACCAACCAGTTCTGGATTTCCGGAGTGGAGATAAGTTCAGCTGGGTCAACAGCCACTTCTTGGTTCTGCTTGGGTTGTTGAAGTGGACTTGGTGCTGGTGTCGATGGAGGGCTGCGCGGTGTCAACCCGCTCCGAATAAAGGGGCTGCCGTCCATACTTCAGATTATAAAAAAATAAAAAAATGTCTATATACTCTAATCAGATCATCGTAAACATCACTTGATTTATAAAACACGCTAGTACACTATATAACTGGGTCAGTATTTATGCAAGTGTTAATTTATTTATTTTATAATGCATTTATGTGCACGTCTGTATGCGTTGACCGACTCAATCACTATCGATTTTGACGGAACATGTGTGAATAATATAAGCTATGCGGACGATATGGTGCTGCTCAGTCCATCGATAGGTGGTTTGAAGAAGTTGCTGTCGACCTGCGAGGCTTATGCGGAGGAGCACGGCTTGATATACAACTCGAAAAAGAGTGAGCTTCTTGTATTTAAAGCGCCTCAGCAACAGCCGCGCAGTGTTCCGCCCATAAGTCTCAATGGCGTACCGCTAAATATTGTCAGTAGCTTTAGGTATCTCGGCCACATTGTCACGAGCGACCTAAGGGACGACGGAGACATAGAGAGGGAGCGCAGGGCATTGTCTGTGAGGAGCAATATGCTTGCCCGCAGGTTCGCTCGTTGTACTACAGACGTCAAAGTAACTCTTTTTAAGGCGTACTGTCAATCGTTTTACACGAGCGGCCTGTGGGTGTCATATACGCGTCGAGCCTACAATGCCCTGCGTGTTCAATTTAATAATGCCTTCAGGATGCTGTTGGGACTGCCATGGCGCTGTAGCGCGTCGGGAATGTTCGCGGAGGCTCGCATAGATAGTTTTCACGCTATCATGCGAAAGGAAGCGTTCTCCTTACTACAGCGTCTGCATGGTAGTGAAAACAGCATTTTAAAAACGATCGCCGCTCGACCGGACTGCCCCTTCCAGAGTCACTGGGTGCGGACAGTCTTAGGTCTGATATAATAATAAATTAAGTTAAGAAATTATAAAACTAACAATACTAACTTAGTTACTTAAGTAATATTGTTACTAACACCAAATACTAACACAACTATGGACTTTAGTCTGAAATAAAGTTTATATTATTATTATTATTATTATAAGCATTAATCACCACGCCTGCTCAAGGCGGATTACCAATTTCAAATTTGTATTAATGAAGTCCAGGTTTCATCAAGATGTTAATCGAAGCCAGTGATGTCCAAGTTAGAAAGCACATTTGAATTGAAAACGTCACTTTGGTACTTGCCCGCATTCGATGCACGCCTTGCTTGTTGCGGATTTTGTTGTTACCGGTATGTGATGTAGGCTGGTCCTATCCAATAAAACAGGTGAGATAAGTCTTTATCAGATGTATTTTTACTTATGCTATCACAGTAAAAGCAATAATTTTCTTCTGTTGAACCATCGTGTATTACCAAGTACCTCCTATCAAAATATTACCCTGTCTGGAACAATTTTTGTTTTTAATATTTTTTTTATTTTTATTTGTGATGGGTTTGATCTTGACTCTAGTCTAGTTGAGAGGTGACAGAGACAAAGTCGACGATGGACTGAGCTTACCCAGAAGAAGCCTGTTCACTCTCACTTTGAAGAGATTAGGGTTGTATGCGTTCAGAAACACAGACGCAGGTAGTGAGTTCCACTCCTTTGCTGTGCGCATTATAAAATTTGGAATTTGGAAGCGCTTAGTGCGAATTGGTGGAATGGTAGGGATGGTCACTGGCAGTGCGTCTAGATGTCCGATGGTAGAAGGGGGCCGGTGGAATGAGGTCGTGGAGTTCTCGGGCACGCTCTCCGAAGTACAATCTGTAGAAGACCGACAAGCAGGGAACCTTGCGGCGATGAGCCAAGCTGTGAAGCTTGGCATCCACCAGCTTTATGTCGCCAATGAGCCTCTTAGCTCTGCGTTCCACCGAGTCAAGCACGGCTAGTTGGTACTTAGTTGATCCATCCCAAAGGTGACTGCAATACTCCATCCAGGATCGGACTTGCAAATACGTGGTAAAAGGGGGCACTGTTATAATATATCATTTTAGAAAGCTAACAAGACAAGGTAGTTGCTCCTGTCATTTGTATCACCCAATTACTAATCACACTGTGCTTACCTATAGGTAAGCCACTTAACGAGTATCACATAGAACCCACACCTTCTGGTTTTCTGGTCTTAAGGCACCTGTTCCACCGCCGCCGGCGATTAACGAGAAGTGAGTGGATCTAGGAACTAAAAACAAGTTGGCTAGCAACGAGCGGTTACTCACTGGTTTGCGTATGTACCAAGCGTGATTCTTTTCGCAAGATATATTCACCAATATGTAACTGAATAATTAAGGAAAGGATGCTTTAATATTCGTAAGTTTAAGACTAATTTACCATCATTGTTCGATTCAAATACTCAAACTGATGATAATCTTGTAGTAAGTGAGTAAACTAGTACACTAGGCATGGGATGGAACTCATCAACTGATCAGTTACATTTCCCTATCAAATGCCCATTTTTCTCTAACAACAATTTAACTAAAAGATCTTTTTATCTTCTCTTCTAACTAAAAAATCTTTGACCCCTTAGGACTGATTAGTCCATGTGTAATTAAAATGAAAATGTTGTTACAACAACTGTGGCTGCATAATTTAACTTGGGACTCTCCAGTCCCACATGTAGTTCAAAGAGACTGGAACTATTTTATGCAGCATTTACCTTCTTTTTCAATTCTAGAAGTTCCGCGGCGTTAGCTTTGTAATGAACCCGTATTTTTAGAATTACATTCATTCAGTGATTCATCCCCTAATGCATACGGAGCTTTCATTTATTTACGTTCAGTTAATGCTGCGAACAAAGTCACAGTCCATTTACTTAGTTCTAAGTCCAAAGTAGCTCTGATAAAAGGGATGACTATCCCTCGTCTAGAATTGTGCACTGCCCTACTGGCAGCAAGGTTATGCAAGGCTGTCAGGAAGTCACAGCGATATGAAGTTTAGTATCAAGTACACTGGTGTGATTCGTCAGTAGTGCTAGCCTGGCTCCACACCAGTTTTATAAATTTGAAAACATTTGTAGCTTATAGGATTTCGGAGATCTGTGAGCTAACAGATGCTTCCTCATGGCGATATGTGCCCACATCTGTCAATCCTGCTGACCTCATATCTAGAGGAATCACTCCAGACAAGCTCGGCAGTACCCCATTGTGGAGGTCAGGGCCTCCATTCCTCAAGGAGCCTGAAAGTAATTGGCCTATCTTAAAACCTAATAAAATTAATACTAATGACTTACCGGAAACTAAACCTAATTGTACCACCCATGTCGCTACACAAAATGAACCTATAATTAATTTTAAGCACTTTTCTAGCTTAACTAAAATAAAACGAACTTTCGCATCCGTGCTAAGATTTATTAATAATCTAAAACGAATAAAGATAAACTTCTCGGCAATCTGACTGTTGATGAATTAAATAATTCCTTTCATTATTTGTGTCGTCTCGCACAGCAAGAATCATTCTTCTGTGAATATAATTTACTATGCAACAATAAGGCTTTAAGTTCTAAATCAAATATTTTATCATTAACTCCATTTTTAAGCGACGACAAGGCCATCCGAGTTTTGGCCGATTAGGCTCATCTGAGTATAATTATAATAAAAAACTCCTGTTCTCCTGCACGCCTAGCATCATTTTTCCAAATTAATTTTCGAGTACAAACATAAACGCGGATTACATTACGTGCTGATCCACAATTATTGTTGGCCATGGTTAGAGAATACGTTTGGCCGATTAACGACAGAAATTTATCCAGATGCATTTTTAATAACTGCTCCAGACGCTTGCGGGGCAAGACTATTGCGCCAATAATGGAACATTTGCCCTCACAACGTGTCACGCCAAATTTTCCATTTCACACCGTGGGAATTGATTTCGCTGGCCCATTCCTTATTGTAAACAGAAAGGTAGCAAACAACAGTGTAACAAAGATAGCACTTGACTAACGAAGCACCACATCGTGCTTCGTTAGTCAAGTGCTATCTTTGTTTTTTCTAAAATTTCTCACCTCGAAGCCGCTTTCGTTATGACATTCCGATGGTTTGTGTCACGAAGAGACAGGCCAGCGGAGGTATTCTGCGACAACGGACGCAACTTTGTCACGGGAGCTAAAAAAATTATTGATTTTTTTTAAATTTACCGAAATGATTTATCTGGTTTTGCATGTTCGGAAGGCATTTAGTTTTACTTTTCACCAGCTTACGCTCCTCATTTTAGCAGTATTGTTGAGGCGGGTATCCGTTCAGAAAAGTTTCATGTTAGGTGAGTAATGGGTAGTTCTCATTTAAGTTTTGAAGAACTTCAAACTCTTTTCGCTCAGGTAGAAGCTGTGTTAAATAGTAGACCCCTTTGCCCTTTATCCTCCTCTCCTGACGTTCTCCACTACCTTACTCCTGGGCATTTTCTCATTGGTCGGGCTCTTACCGCGCTGCCTGAAACAGCTTTGGAAGATCGCCACTCAACCAACTTGCAGCGCTATGCCAGGTTGCAGCACATCGCCGAGTTGTAACTTCGTCGTAAATGGAAGACCAACGCCGACGCAGTCAGAATTGAAGACATGGTCCTACTAAAGGAAGACGGCGTCCCACCCCTATGTTAAAGTTTTGGACGCATTACCCGGCTCTTCTCGGGACAAGGTGGGGTTGCAAGAGTAGCCGACATAAACACACAAAGAGGAACTGTACGGCGCCCTCTGGTTTGCATCTGTTGGTCGGTTTGAGCTACTTAAGGCTTGAAACTCTCAGAGTTTCAACGGGGGAGGATGGTTACGCCTGTGTTAATTGTGAAGACGTTTAGTGCGTGTCGCGTTTGCTAATCTAAAGGGCCAGGCGTCAAGTACGGATTTTATTAGTTTTACTTCTACCGACATTATTCACATTTTGTATTAAATTGTTCACCATCGTCGCTTACTTGTACGCTCCGCATATTTATTGTAAAAACATAGTTTATACCGAATTAAACAACCATACCTCGATACGGGAGTTTCATTGAAGCCCCAATACTGATTATTATCATATACTTGACGAATAATTAATTAATTCTGATTATATTTAAACATTGACAGTAGGTTTCATCAAGTACTATGGTGTAAGATCTTACCTTGAAATAAGTTGTGTAGAGGAATCTCAGAAACATATTACTAACATAATTGTTTTCTTATTACGATATGTCAATATAATTGCCGTATCCAAAAACATTGCCCTAACAAAAGGAAAGCAGTTTGGTGAACGTTTATGAACAAACATGTTGGTACAATTGTTACTATCGATTGCCATGGTAATACCAACGTTGGTCAAAAAGAGATGTTTACAATTTAGGTAAACAGTTACATTCTGGAGTATGGACGTTACCTTTTATTGGACATAGTTATTTATTCCTTGACAATACTGCCGTCGTAAGCAAAAAGGGCACAACTATCATTTTAAAAAAAATTGAGTTACATACATATTTAGAATCAGAAAAAAAAGGCTAATCTGCTCAATTTTTTGTAGATTTTTTTTTGAAATGTTAGTTGTGCCCATTTTTCTTACGACGGCAAAATAAACACAGTAAGTACCTACAAATCTGTAATATTAATCTTATTGCCTAAGAACACGGGACTGTTAATAATCTGATGGATTGTTGATCGTTGTTTTAGACAGAATGAACTTGCTTACGTAATCCTCGAGTCACTTTTTACGGCAAACACCATCAACCACAGACTAAAATCTAGAGAACGACACCGTTACAAAGTTCCTGAGCCTCTTTCTAAGTCACCACCTCCACTTTCAGTTGTAGACTTATTTCTGTCCTTCCCTTTTGTTTCAATCCTTTCTTGTGTGCTTTTCTCAGTTAATTAAAATGCATATAGTGAGCTAGAGACATTGGGTTTTATTCTCTAATTTATTTTTCCTTTGGTTTTAATCTTACATTATTTTTCTATTTATTATTGCAGCACGAATGAAAGCCTTCAAAATTCTTGGTATCGACGCAATAAAAAAAGACAATGGTTTGTCATCCATGTGGCATGGAAACTATTTATAAACAAGTAAGTTTGCTTTTCTATCATGGCTTTTTTGGTAGTCACTATTTCATGAATTTCGAGAAATTTCGTATTCAATTTACTTCATTGAATTTTAACAATTTATTTTGTGTCACCTTTTTGATGCACGAATAAAGTAATAAGATAGTCAATGTATGAATGTGACGCAATCTATGATAATTATCATTCTTAACTTCTAGAGTCAACACTGGGCTACCAAATAGAAGCACTGAAGGATACAGACCATCCTTTCTTGAAAGCATTTGATGCTGGAAATGCAAGAATAGGAGATCGACTGTGGCAGCCATGGCTACATAATGACCTTGTGTACAAGAACTTACCTGTTTACTCAAAAGAGATGAAGGCCAGAAAGTTAATGTGGGATTTTGTGAGCGAGGTAAATAATTATTAAAACATTTTATGAAACAATGGGTCTTAAATAAAGCAGTTTCAATGGAAACAAAAATATATTAGAATCTTTAATTGTAGTTAATAACAAACAAGCGGAAGGACATGAAAGCACTCAACGCCACCACAGAACAGTTGTACATCCACCCTTAACAAACGTCACGTAAGGCCGCAATATTGTCAAGGGTGTGACGGTACATGGAAATATATGATAAGTTAAGGAACCTACAAAGACCTACAAGCCTAACAGTCCCTAGCCTACCATATACTTAGTGTGTGATAAATAAATACATAGATAAGTACAGGATGTCTGCACCATGCGACCTAAGGTAACAGACGGATAGTAGACAGGAATACCAGGTTCGGGAAGGGTACACTCACTGCCAGTCACGCAGACTCACGAGACTGATCGGAGATGGCTAAAGGTGTCTTGGCCACAGTGAGGGGTAATGAGACAAGAATATAAAATTCAAATCTGATTTATTTACAAAATGTTCTGCTTATATACTAGTTTCTCTTAACACACACTATTATACTTAATTCTATGTGTCCTATGCGTGTAATATGCAACCAAGTCAATATTTTAACTGGACCGCATGAGGCAGGCAGAGTGCTGAGTCAATGTCCAAAGGTAACATTGAACATTCTGGCGACTCTCAGGAACGGGACTCCAATTGGTACAACTCGATGGTCTCGTATGGTCTGGCCTGGCCTTGTTCAGTTTGTTGTGACGGGGTGGGCACGCTGTGTGGAATGCTGTACCGTTGTGGAGTTTGTCGCGGGTGTGGTGGGCAGTTTGTTGGTTGCTGCATAGGTGGCGTAGTCTTCCTTCTTGCTGCAATGGTGGCTCGAAATTTGTTCAATACCTGTGGACCGAAATAAATTAAAACACATGCTAAACTTATAATGACAAGTGAGGTGCTAATGCTGGCGATGTATGTATGTGATTGTAGTTGTTTCCAAATTGTGTTGTCTAGCTGAGTTTGTAAATTTGTTTCCGAAGTGAGTAAATGGTCGAAAACTCCCTTTGACTTGTCTAAAACTAATTCTTCCTTGGATATGTCTTTTATATGTGTTGGTAGGATTTGCGTATTAATGGAGAAGTTCGTCGTTTTGGAATAAGACGCTAGTACTGTTGTAGTCGTTGTCCTTTTTGCAGCAAGTATGTTGTTTAGTGTTTTAATGACACAATTCTCAGAAATATAGAGAACTCCGACATCTTGTATCGTTATTTCTTGTCTTTGGCCGTCACACACAATCGATATGGCAACCGATTTTGTTGCAATGAAGAGCCAGGTGTTTTGCATGTATAATTGTTTCCATACAACATCTGTCGAAATTTTGAAGGTCTTTGACGTGCATTGGGTGTGGGTGTCGTTCTCTGTTCTGAAGAGTTGTTCAACTATGCAATTTTTATTTAATTGCATGTTCTTGACAGCTACGGGATAGCAGACAAACTCTGTGTTACTTTGAAGGCAGTCTTTAAATTCGTCTTGATTTAATTCAAAGTAGCGCTCGTTGTTGTAATCGAAACCCATGAATGTCTGCTGTATCGTTAAACACTCGAAAGATCCATCTGTTTTCCTTTCTGGAATTGGCGTTACGTGTATCAGAGTATACTTTGTGATGTCGTGTATTGGGAAGTACGCGTACACTCTTATGTGCGTAGTATTAACATTCATCTCTGTTTGTATTATCTGACCCTGAATAATTTTTAAGTTTGATGGTAGTTTTTGATTAGCCATTTGTATAATTTTGCTAATGTGTTTTGGTGTTAGTATACTGTATATAGTGGTTTTTTGTGAATAAATTTCAAGTAAGCCTTTATAATAGTCCATAATTTCGTTTATAAAATTGTTTGCTAACTCGTAGGTTTGCATTACTTGTATCTTGATATGATTTTTGTCAATCGATTTATACCAAACATTGTGGTTATTCATGAACGATATTGCTTCATTTAGTTTTGCTTGGAACTTCTCTAACTTCTTCTGGATTTGTTCTTCAGTTTGGTTTACACCTGCGATGGTGGATATCATTATCTTTGTTTGATGATTGGCAGCGTCTATAAGCTTCTGCTGATTGTTATTTAATGTTTCTATGTCCCTGTATACTTCATCATTAACTCCGAATACCGATGTTAAAAGTTGTCCCAAGAGACCTCGTTTCTTCCTAGTTTTCTTTATCTCTGTTAGGTATTCCTTTGTTGTCTCAAATTTTGCTTTTTCTTCATTTAAATGGTGATAAAATTCATTGCAATGCGTTTCATCCATGATGTATTGAGTGTCCTTACAAAGTTGTTGAAATTGTGTTGTTATTTTTTCGATCTTCTTTTGGTCTAGTTCCAAGCTTCCTCTCTCGTAATCAGTTTCAATTCTAAACGTTCCTCGATTAATAGTTGTGGTTCCAATGTCTTCAACGTATAGCCCTGGCTTTAAATTTTTTAATGTGTATGTGGGCGTAGTCGATACGGTGCCGATTAATAAAATAAGCATTGTCTGAACTAGTAAACCCTTTAGCCAACTTTTCGATGATCGTATACCTTTTTTGTTTATTGTGGCTGTTGACATGTTACATTGCGTAGACGTTTGCATGTTTTTGCTAGTTGTTTCAATTTCTTCGTTTTCGTTCACAGGGAGCGGGATCAACGTGTGAATTGATCTTTTATGACAAGCGCCTGTTGATTTTTGAAGAGTTACCACTCTAACTACACCATCATTTCCCGGGTGTACTTCTGTGATTTTTGCTAATGGCCATTTACTTGGATTTATATTGTCGTCTTTTATTAGTACTACCGTTCCAATTTTAGCATTTTCATGTGCTTGTTTCCATTTGTATCTTTGCTGTAGTTGATGAAGATAGTCTTTTGTCCAACTGTTCCAAAAATCTTTTTTCATTTTTTGAATCTGCTTCCATCTGTTAACTAGGTCAGTATTGATGTTTTCGAGTGGGTTTGGTACTCCTACTGCTTCTCGGCCAATAAGAAAATGGCTTGGAGTTAGTATTGTGTTGTCATTAATATTTTCGGTTTGCGCACACAATGGTCTTGAATTCAAACACGCTTCAATTTGGTGTAGAAAGGTTGTCATTTCCTCGTATGTTAGTGTCGAATCCCCGATTACTCGACGTAAATGATGTTTCACTGACTTTACGCCAGCTTCCCAGATGCCACCGAAATGTGGTGATGATGGAGGAATGAAATGCCACTGTGTTCCTATATTCGTCATTGTGTTTTGAAATTCCGGCGATTGCGTGATTTGTAATATTTCTTGATGTAAAAAGTTGGCTGCTCCTACGAAGTTTGTTGCATTGTCACTGTACATGTGTAACACGTGACCTCTTCGTGCCATGAATCTGCGTAGCGCAGCGATAAATGTTTCTGTTGTTAAATCTCCCACCAATTCTAGGTGCACTGCTTTTGTTGCTAAACATACAAAAACAGCAATGTATGATTTATAAGACTTGTGTCCTCTCCCTTTCATGGTTCTTGTTTGTATTGGTCCCGCATAATCCACTCCAGTATAAGTGAATGGGTAGGATTGCGTTACTCGTGCTTTTGGCAGTATTCCCATTTTTTGTGAGTTTGTGTCTGCTTTGTATCGTATGCACCTCACACATTTGTTAATTATACTCTTTACTTTTCTTGTTCCACTAGTGATCCAGTATGTTTGTCGTAAATAAGCCATTGTTAATTTGTTACCACCATGCAAAGTTTTTGTATGTGCGTCTTGTATAATTAATGACGTTACGTGATGGTTATATGGTAAAAGTATTGGATGTTTTTGATTGTAAGGCAAATTGGAGTTTTGTAATCTGCCTCCAACTCTAAGTAGTCCGTCCTCGTCTATGAACGGATCTAAAGTGGATAATGTTTTATTTTTATTCAAGGGTTGTCCACTTTGTATGGTTTTCAATTCATCTTTGAATTCCTGTTGTTGTATCTTCTGAATTATTCGTTTTACTGTCACGTTTAGTTCATTACTAGTAAGTAGCTTATTTGTTGATTGTTTGTTTGTAAATCTGTAGCAGTAAGATAACACTCTTACCATTTTATCTAAACTGGAGAATCTATTCCAGAGATCATTATTTTCAATCTCAGTTGTAGTTGTATGACACACTTTGATTTCTTGGTTCGTCTGCGGCATACCTTTCGTGATAGGAATCTGGTTGGTTTTTAACCAATGTGGCCCGTTCCACCACAGTGAATAGTTAATCAATTTTTCCGGCTCAAGACCTCTTGAAACGATATCAGCCGGGTTATCAGCAGAAATTACATGGTTCCATTCTGCGTTTGGTAAAAGTTGTTTAATTTGAGACACCCTATTGGCTACGAACGTTTGCCACCGTTCTGGCTCTCCTCTTATCCAGCCTAACGTGATCATAGAATCCGTCCAACAAAATATCGTAATGTTCTTGCAGATAAGCGCTTCTTTTACTTTTTCCATTAAACCGGCTAGTAGCAGTGCAGCGCATAACTCAAGTCGAGGTAGAGTAGTTTTTTGTTTCTTTGGCGCCACTTTCGATTTTGCTTGTAATAATGTAACGTAGTAAATGTTATTGATTTTTACGCGGCTGTATACCACCGCTCCGTAAGCTTTTTCGGAAGCGTCGCTGAAACCGTATAGCTCAATTTCTGTGCTGTCTGTTATGTAACACCATCGTGGTATTTTAATTTCTTCTATCCTTTTAATTTGGTTTTGTAATTCAACCCATTTTTTCTGGATTATGTCATCAACAGGTTGATCCCATCCTATCTCGTTCGTCCAGAGTTCTTGTATGAGCAGCTTCATTTTAATAATAATTGGCGCTAACCAGCCCAAGGGATCGAATATTTTCGCAACTTCTGACATAATAAATCTTTTCGTTGGTTTTTTATTTTCCGTTATAGTTATCTGGAAATGAAAACTGTCTTCCCGTGGTGACCATATTATGCCCAATGACTTCCTGGACTCGTCTAACGGTAGTTTGAGCAGTTGATCGTCTTTGTCTTCCACTGGTATATTTTCCAGTAGCTCTGAACTATTTGAGGACCATTTTCGTAGTTTGAAACCGCCCTTGTTTAACATGGTTATTAACTGACTCTGTAACTCTTTAGCTGCACTTTCCTGGGAATCTCCGGATAAAATATCATCCACGTAGAAATCTTGTAAAGTAGCTTGACTTGCAATTGGGTAATTGTTTTGTTCGTCTATCGCAAGTTGTTGCAATGTTCGTACCGCAAGATAGGGGGCACTAGTTGTACCGTAGGTTACAGTTGTAAGTTCATATTCACTAATTGCGTGTTTTGGTGAAAATCTCCATAGTATCCTTTGATGTGCGTAGTCTAATTCGTTAATTTTTATGAAACGGTACATTTTCATAATATCTGCCATAAAGGCAAACTTGTGTTTTCGCCATCGTAGAAGTATAGTGGATAAGTCTTGTTGTAATCGTGGTCCTTTATACATATTGTCGTTAAGGCTTATTTTTGTGCTGCTTTTACTGCTCGCATCAAAAACCACGCGTAGTTTTGTAGTTAATGAGTCTTCTTTGATTACTGCCTGATGTGGTATGTAGTATTTTCCTGAGTTGTAGTTCGTTGTACCTACTTTTCTCATATGACCCATTTGTAGGTATTCATTCATGAAGTCAATGTATTGTTGTCGTAAATTTTCATTTTTTGCGAACTGTCGTTCTAATTGTAGTAGCCGTGCAGCGGCTTTCCTGCGCGATTCACCGTTTAAGTTTAAGTTTACGTTTGCATCTTTTAAAGAAAGTCGTACTGTGTAAGTTCCGTCTGGGTTTCTTATTGTTGTTTCTTTATAGTAGTTTTCGCAGGTCTGGTCATCATTTGTAAGTTCGTAATTTTGTGGAATTTCTTCTAATTCCCAAAATTTGGTAAGTTGTCGTACATCTTCGGTGCAAGCCACCATACTGAGTATTTTAACTCCATTCTTTGTTTCATTGGGATAAAATCCGGATAAAATCCACCCTAATTCTGTATTCTGAGCGATAATTCCGTCCCTTAGTCTTTCGAAACCCTGTAGTAATATTCTGCTGTATTCTTGGGCACCTAATATAATATCAATAGGTCCCTTTTTATAATAAGTTGGGTCTGCTACAAGTGCATTATCCAAGATTTTTTCTTGTAATTGTTGTAGATCATTTCTTGGTAGGGAACTTGTTAGCTTTGGTAGTACTATTAGCGTTACTGGTAGTTTGTAATCGCTGGAATACCTTGGTTGTAGAGTAATGTTGATTGTGTAGTTTGACGTTTTTGGTTTTTCATCTCCGATACCTTTTATTTCGGCTTGGATTTTTTGTCGTGGGTAAGATAATAATTGTGCTACTTCTTCAGTACAGAATGACGCTTCTGATCCTTGATCACACAATACTCTCAGCAACTGCGGCATCCCGTCATACGCGGTAGTTCTTACTATGGCAGTAGCTAGTAAAGTAGTGTTTGTAGCGTCAGTATTTGTTGCAGATAAGTTCGAAGTCGCTATATTTTGTGCCTTCTCTGTACCTGTATTTTTTGGTGCGTATTTTTTAGCGTTGTCATTGCTTTGAAACGGCCTAGATTGATGCAATAGAACGTTGTGACCCTTATGTTGACAAATTTCGCATTGTTTATAAACTGCACTCACACATTGTTTCTGATCATCGTGATTTAAGCAACGTTTGCACATTCTTTTTTGCGCGACAGCCTTGTATCGATCGTTGACGCATAACGCCTTGAAACTAGGGCATTGATGAATAGTATGGTCGTTATTTTGACAAAACCAACAACGTTTATATTTTTCCGTTGTCTGTCTGTCCCGTGATAGTTGCTTGTTTGTATATGATGTAGATCCGTCAAAAGACTTAAGGCAATTGAAACGGTTTTCCATAAATTTCATCATCTCGTCAAAGGATTGTATTTTATTTCGGTTTTGTAGTTGATCTTCATACTTCGTATTTGTCTCTTCATCCCATTTTCTACTGACTATTCTTATCAATAGCGGGCCCCAAGACGATGTGTTTATGCGTTGATTTTTTAGTGCCTCAAGACATTCATTTACAGTGTCATGCATGTCTCGTAATTGTGCCGCGTTAGCTCGTTGCATTTTAGGCAAATCTAATAGTTTGTCAATAAATTTAGTAGCGATCATGCGCTCGTCTTCATATCTCTGCGTCAGCAACTTCCAAGCTGTTTCATAATTTATTTCGCTTATTGTTAGATGACGTATTAATCTTGCTGCGTCGCCTTTTACGTGTGTTTTTAGGTACTGCATTTTTTCTGTTGAAGAAATCGATTTATCTTCGTGAATAATTTTTCTAAATAAATCTTGGAATGTGTCCCAAGAGTCATAGTTCCCCGTGAATATGGGAATACTTATTCGTGGAAGTTTTCCCGAGGATTTTGTCGTAATAACTTTTTCATCTGAGATTTGAAAGATTCTTTCTTCCAATAACTCCGTAGTAATTTCATAATCTTTCTGCGTTTTTTCGAAACAAGTATCTCTGAAGTAGCTGTTGTCCAGTGTACTTTCGGCCATTAGTAGTTCGATGTGAGTTTCTTCGATTTCTAGCCATTGTTTTTGTAATGTTTGTAATAGTGTTTGTAAGTGCCATATCGGCTTATTTTGTATTACAGATTCCTTAGCCTGAGATATTTTCTTAGCTATCTGTGACATTCGGAATAGCTGTATAAATAGTTTTGGGCTACTGACTCCATCCTTGTCTTCCTCTTCATCTAAAAGTCGTGGTTCGTAGACACTTTGTACATGTTGTAGCCTTTCTTCGCATTTTTCGAGGTACTCGATTCCTTCGTCGTAACATTTTTTAATGTTGTCAAAGTAGTTTGTAGTCATATACTTATGAGTTGATAACACCTCCTGTTCCTGTAGTCTTGTATGGTTTTCTTGAACTCGCTGAAAAACTTGGTATAAGGTTTTTTTTCTCTCATTGATGTATTTTTCTGTTTTTCTTGTGGGCGAGTCTTTTTTTATGTTTGTCAATACTCTTCTGATCTCGTTGTAATCCGCTTCCTGGCTCTTGATTAATTCGTTAATTTCCTGTATCTCCATTGTGCTCTTCTTTCTTCTTCCCTAACGCCCTACCCTACTCTAACAGTCAAGTCCGTACTAGTGGTATCTGCGCTCTTGTTATATTTGTGCGACTTCTCAATCAGCTGGTGAGACCCGCTTGTGGGAGGCCAGTGACCGATCCGCAACGAGAGGCTTTCCGACAGAATACCCTAGTACAATGTTCTTCAGATTACCGAAAACTGGTGCTTTGTTGAGCACACCAGCCCCCAGTTCTCCAAAATGTCAGTCTGTCAAAGTCTATCCCTACTCTGGGCAAGGGGAACCGCGTGATTCAAATGCTCGAAGGACCAAAATGTACATCCACCCTTAACAAACGTCACGTAAGGCCGCAATATTGTCAAGGGTGTGACGGTACATGGAAATATATGATAAGTTAAGGAACCTACAAAGACCTACAAGCCTAACAGTCCCTAGCCTACCATATACTTAGTGTGTGATAAATAAATACATAGATAAGTACAGGATGTCTGCACCATGCGACCTAAGGTAACAGACGGATAGTAGACAGGAATACCAGGTTCGGGAAGGGTACACTCACTGCCAGTCACGCAGACTCACGAGACTGATCGGAGATGGCTAAAGGTGTCTTGGCCACAGTGAGGGGTAATGAGACAAGAATATAAAATTCAAATCTGATTTATTTACAAAATGTTCTGCTTATATACTAGTTTCTCTTAACACACACTATTATACTTAATTCTATGTGTCCTATGCGTGTAATATGCAACCAAGTCAATATTTTAACTGGACCGCATGAGGCAGGCAGAGTGCTGAGTCAATGTCCAAAGGTAACATTGAACAACAGTTTGAAAGTACATATAAAACCATCCCTACTTACCTAGATCCTAAGGCTGACCCCACATTTGGCGTGCGCGATCCTCGGGCGTGCGCGCTGCACGGACGCAGCGCGCGCGTAGCGCGCGCGCTGCGCGAGCGTCGGGTTTACCGCCGTGTGACGTGCAGGCAGCGTGCGCGCAACGCGCGCGCGGCGCGCTCGCGACGCTCGAGTAAGTAAGAAGAACCGAAACAGTAGCGGGCGGCGGGGATAGCGGGCGAAGGGGTAAGAACGCGACTCGAGCGTCGCGAGCGCGCCGCGCGCGCGTTGCGCGCACGCTGCCTGCACGTCACACGGCGGTAAACCCGACGCTCGCGCAGCGCGCGCGCTACGCGCGCGCTGCGTCCGTGCAGCGCGCACGCCCGAGGATCGCGCACGCCAAATGTGGGGTCAGCCTTAATGATAGTCATAAGACATTATAATATGTGTCCACAATATTTAGCAGTAGACTTTTACGGATTTCGTTCTATGTGATTGCCTAAATGTCTGAAAACGATGGGGGAGCAATAAATTGCAATATTACGGTTAACGGTTCTCTTAAAATATAGCTATAAATAAAAAAAATTAGCATTTCAATAGTTTCAGATTCCTCAGACAGAAGATCGAATACATTCCTAGAGAGTCGTATAAGGTTGTCCGTTCGTGACAAAGGGTACACAGATGTCAACGTTGGTGAAGAGTTGATTATTATAATGACATCAGGTAACGATACTTCAGCAGTCGGAGCACTTTTACTTCCCTTATGCTGTCTATACATCCTGAAGTACAGAAGAAAGTATATAAAGAGTAAGTCACTAGAAAATCGAATGAAAGGAATTTTGTTACAAAAAAACACTGTGGAAAGTCCTTGTAAAAAGTTTTACACGTAAAAAGCCATGGTTTTAAATAATTCTTATATTCTTCGATTCGATTGGAAGCATTAGGAATAAGAGATGTTGCTCTAAAGATTTTTCGCGACTACCTTACCGATCATAGCCATCTTGTAAAGGTAGAGAACTACACTAGCGACGATGAGTATTTATCTTATGGAGTCCCGCAGGGTAGTGTGCTGGGTCCTACTCTCTTTCTTGTATACGTGACCAGGCTATGCCAACTCACTATACCGGACTGCAAGATCCTTGTCTATGCTGATGACACTGCACTTATTATAAGTGGAGATACCTGGGCCTCTACTCACCGTTCGGCTGAACATGCTCTTGGTATAGTGATGGACTGGCTTTCCTGTAATTTACTAACATTAAATGTCTCCAAAACCCACTATGTTGCTTTCTCAGCAAACTCTTCTACACAGCCTGGCATTCCGGATATAAAGGTTCATAGATGCTCTCATCCTGCGCTTAAAATCTGTAATTGCTCTCCTATTCAAAGAACATCTTGCGTGAAGTATCTAGGAGTACACATTGACTGCACGCTAGGTTGGAATAAACATGTAGATGTAACAGTATCTCGTGTGCGTAAGCTTATGTTTCCAATGAAAAAGCTCAGACATCTAGTTGCTTTCCCACTGTTGAAAACTGTTTATTTTGCCTTAGTTCAGTCACTCCTAACCTAATGCATCTCAGTTTGGGGTGGCACTTTTAAGACCCTAATGCTCCGCCTTAAGAGGGCGCAGAGGGCCATTTTAAAGGTGATGCTTCACAAACCGTATTGCTACTCTACAACCCAATTATACAAGGACATGTCTGTACTCACTTGCAGGCAACTCTGTACGCTCAATATAATACTACGTAAGCACTTCTCTCTCAAATATGACCCTAAATTGCTTATAAATAAACGACGTAAAGACCTGGTTTGCACTTCGGTTAGAATGAAAACTGCTCTAGCAAGTCGTAGCTACTTGAATTTGAGTGGCCACCTTTATAATGCAATTAACAAAACTTGCAACATATACGTATATCCCCATCCAAAATATAAGTGTAAGACCGTAGTAAACCAATACCTTGACGGTCTTACTTACGACGACACTGAAAGACTGTTCTTCAGGGAATCATAAATAATAAGCGCTTAAACACACGCACACTCACACACCCTCACACACACACACACACATACACACACTCACATACACACAACACACACACACACACCCTCACTCGTACACACACATTCACGTATTTCCTTGCATGCCTTAAAATTAAAATAAATATATTATTTTCTATCAATTAAGTATATTAAATTATTTTTTTCTTTTTAAATAATCTTAAATGAGCGTAATATAAATTGTACCAGAACTATTTGTAACAATAGCAAATCATTGTGTCACGGTATAGCTTGTTAATTAAAGTGATTGTAGGAGGAAGGCGCCGGTGTCTGTCACACAGTTAATACTAGGACAGACATCGTCGTTTACTCTATCTTTAAAATATCTACTTAAAACTTTGTACATTGTGTTTTTGATTAGGATAGATGACTTGTACCCACATTTGTTAATAAAATTTATATTTATTTATTATTATTCTTGACCAGGTTGCAAGAAGTGTTTGGTGATTCAGACCAACCGGCAACATTTGAGGACATGTCTCGTCTCAAGTATCTGGACGCGGTGTTCCGGGAGACGCTGCGGCTGTACCCACCAGTGCCTGTCATCACCAGGACTAATTTTCTGTGTTCAAATACATCCTCAGACGACCTCTTTCACAATCATGAAGCTTTACAAATTTTAATGTCTTCACAGCCACAGGCATGAAACTCGTGCCCGGTACTTGAGTTATAGTCAACATCTGGGCATTATACTGCAACCCTCGGTACTGTGACGACGACGCAGAGCTGTTTTGACCTGAACGGCTAATTGACACGCCAGTCATGCATCCCGCTGCTTTCGTGCCGTTCAGCTATGGTGTAAGGAACTGTGTTGAAAGCTTCGTCATGTTTATGTAGCACTTGGTTATGTTACTAAACTGCCTGCAAATGCAATAACGAATAAAACTGTAATACTCTCTCTCTCTATACTAAAATATGACAGGCACCTTGCTAAGTTATTCTCTTATTGCTTGTCGGTACAAATAAGTCATTAACATTGACTGCAAAAAAAGGGTGTCCTAATGATGTTAAAGCTGAAACTCCTATATCATAAACGCTTTTCAGAAGGATTCATGATGACAGTTCATTGTTGTTAGCAGCAATGTGGTCTTTGTTGGCAATCCCTGATTTTTTTATTCTACCAAAGCCGAAAGTATTGGACTTTTTTATCTCAGGCTCCTAGTTCGCTATGATGTCAATGAAGACGATGGTGTCATCTGTGCTGCGACGTTACAAGATCCTGCCGGCTACTGCACCAAACAACGACTGTGAATACTCCTCCCCACTGCAACTCACGTTTGGTCTCATGATGAAGGATAAAGACTACTTCCAGATACGGTTTTAGTTTTAACTAACAATATTGTAATGTATCATACCTATCATTAAAATAATAAAAACATCTGCTGTTTTTTTTTCACATTTTTAGCGATGTTGATTTATATGAGTGAGCCTCTCTATTTGTATGAGGGGTTGCGCCCTAGGTCAGAATTCCGTCTTTGTATTAAGAATCTGTACCGGAAAAGGTTTACGTGGTGGAGTTTAAATAAGACCACGTAAACAAAATCATATAATGTGATATTACAATGCAAGTAGCACAGTACTCTCATGGCTCAGCTCTGTGTGCCAAAGACCGCAGAGGGTGTGCCACGCTGCAGATGCCGGCGGAAGATTCCGGTTGGCGGAAGGCCTCGCCAGACCCGTAGTCTTCTAGACTATCTCGGATAGAAACTCCACCGTTCTCCTCCTGCCGTTTGGGAACGAAGTCGATAAAAATATTATCGACTTCGTTCCCAAACGGCAGGATCTCCTTGAAATTCCCACAAGCTTTATCACATTTCCGGCTGGCTTTAGACTTGTTTATTTTTTTTTTTTTGCGTAAAATCAACGTGTTCCAAGCCAAGACTGTTTCTCTCTAGACATTTCTGCCCATGTTTCGAAATAGATCTCGGACATTGAACAACGGATTAATCTAAAACCGGTTGAGTTACTGTTGATACATAGATTGGTTTTAAGACTTCTTAGTGTCAAGTTCTTCTGAATATAAGCAAAAATGTTTATTTTGGGTTATCTTTTTGAGCTGAGGCGTAACAATAATAATCATTTACTACCCAGATCACACATTCCTATTTTTGTTAGTAATTACATAAAAACTTGAACACATTGGGCAGATAATGGTATTAATTAATAAGAATGTCAAAATCATCAATTATAGTCAATTAAACAGTTAATGAATACAAAATACAAAATGTTTTGAAGGCACGGACGTTGTACGCGAAAAGTCAATTACAAATACCATTGCAATATACCTTGTTTTATGTTCAATTACTATCAGGGGTTCCCTTTTAACATACTCGGGGTGAGTTGTTAACTCTAAAGGGGCATGCCCATCAGCCACACGAAAAAATGCTTGAAATTAATAATTAAAAAACGAACAAACATTTAAATATAAGCCAAATTGCACTACAAATCGTAGGGAACCCATTACACATTCAATAATCATCAAAAAACTAGGTGGAAGCCAGTTCCAAACAATTTTTCTGAAATATAGGTTAAGTCAAGGTCAAGGATTAATATGCAACAATTAAACAACAAAAAAGCATTGAAATGTTTTAATCATCATTAAAAACCATAATTAGGTTCGATAAATCTCATTTGAGAAACTTCTTCATGTAGAGGTATACTGAAACTATTTGCCTGACGGGGTACCTGGCCCGGACTTGGTGAAGGAGGAGTAGAGTGTGAGGTAGCGCGGTTGCATCGTTGCCAACATGGGTGACAGTTAAATATGGTTTCATTACACATATTTTATTCTAAATTAATGAAGAATGAATTAAGGACTATTAGTAGTTTCTGTCAATTTCAAGCATTTTTAGGCGTTCCCCTTTCATTTTAAATCACTACGCCCTAAGTTAATTTGTCGATTCATGTAGAAAAGCTGAAGTATTTAATGAATTCAGAATGCAAGAGCGACCAAAGTGAGATAGAAAGTTAAAGCACCCGACCTCGGAAAGGTTCTGTTATTTTGTCGACTTATTCAGAAAAGCCTAAGCTCATTTTACAGCACACACGTATGGATTTTGGAATCTAGCCTCACTTTTTCTTATATCAAGAATATATACGTACAATTTAATAAATACCACTTTACGCCCCCTAAGTACTGGCTGACGCATGAATGACATAAACATAGATCAACGACAATATGCTGTAATAAACATCAATAAAATAATAAACTATTACGTATCTCAATTACTTAATTAAGTAATTAGGTACTTCTGAGGAGCCGTCACGCTAGTGGTTCCTGAAGGGCTTGATAAATGTATACTATTAGGTGCCTACCTATTGAGGAGCTCGTGGCTAAGTAATAACAGCCGCACGAGTCGATCCATCAGGTTAAGCTACGCTTGCCGGTGTTGGTCTGTGGATGGGTGACCATTTTTTCATACCGAGACACCTCCGTGCCACGGAAAGCACGTTAAGCCCTTAGTCCCGGCTGTCGTTCGTGGATCTTTGACAGTCGTTACGGGTTGTCAGAAGCCCGAAAGTCTGACAACCAGTCTTACCAAGGGGTATCGTATTACCCAGTAACTGTGGAGGTCAGATACGCAGTCGCTCCATATGAAATACTCATAGATATGCGTGGAAATACTGGTATTCAGCTTCATCCGGTTACACTGGAAGCCGACCCCAACGTAGTTGGGAGAAGCCTAGGCAGATTGATTAGGCCTAACATACCTACTCAATATCCAGGGAAATATGTATGTTAAAATTTTCTAAATACTTTTGACTTTCTAATGATGGACGCTTTTTATTGAACTTTGAAAACTTATAGTGCTTCTAATAATGCACACTTTTTTTTAACTGGCTGACCGAGAAGGAGGTTATTGTTTTTTGTATGTATGTATGTCCGTTACATTGTGACCTCCTGGACCCTAAACGGCTTGATGGAATTTAACATATGATGTGTCGTTGGATTGGTCTTAAATGTGGAAGTAACATAGGCTATATAATATTTATACCTTCCTCTCCTTGTTTTATTATTCCAGATACAATATATATTGCATCTGAAATAATAAAATAAGGAGAGGAAGTTTTTTTTTAAATAAATTGTAACAATATAGTATCAAGTAAAAGCCATTAAAGAGTCAATACCAAATATCTATTCATACAAAAAACAGTAGAATCCGGTGAGTTTGTACATCGAAGAAAAGTAATTAAATTAGAAAGGAGGCAACTAAAAAAGGGTAGGTAATAGAATATAAACCAGCTATTTTTTTATTCTTTTCTGTCTGTCTGTTTGTGTTTGCGCACATCTCCGGAACTACTGAACAGATTTTCATGTAGTTTTCACAGGTATACCTAAAGAGATTTATTTGGAGCAGAATATAGGCTTTGTTTCCCGTTCGCGAACAAGCGCACACAGTTTTCGGTAGCCGTTTGCTTCGCGATGGTGTCAGGCTGCTGGTGTCGAGTTAAGGTTTGATTATTTTCCCTACGGCCAAAAGTATGTAGCTTGCTCTCGGGTCAGTAATGTAGTTACCTACTAGCTCGAGACGGGAAACCAGTAAATGTGGTTTACAAAGAAATTCTAGGATGTGTCTTCCCTATATAACACGAAAGTATAGAGGCTTATTCGCTCAAACTTTAGGCAGCTACCTATTGGACACGCCACTCTTTTAGGAGTGGTTGGAGAGGCGTCACGGCACCCTCACCTTCCGCCTGACGCAGGTCCTCACCGGACACGGTTGCTTCGGGAGGTTCCTGTTCCGGATAAGGCGGGAGGAAACGCCCGGGTGTTACCACTGTGTGGATCGCCCGGAGGACACGGTGGAGCATACGGTGGAGGTCTGCCCGGCTTGGGCAGAGCACCGCCGCGTCCTCGCGGAGGCGATCGGCGGCGGCGATCTCTCGCATCCGGCGCTGGTACAGGCCATGGTACGGAGCGAGAGTGCATGGGAAGCCGTCACCTCCTTCTGCGAAGCTGTAATGCTCGCGAAGGAGGAGGCTGAACGCGTGAGGGAGAGGCAATATTTGCGCCCTCACGCCCCTAGTCGCCGCAGGAGACGCCCTGGGCGTCGGGAATCGATAGCCGATTCCCGGCCACCGTAGGCGCGGGCTTGCGGATGGCGAGCAACGGGTAGCTCGCCGTCCGGTAAGGACCAGGCCCGGGTCGACGGCGCGTTGTGTTCCACGCGCGCCTCAAAGAGATGTCAGCACTAGCTGAAGGGGTCCTCTAGGGCCGATGCCCGCCAGGGTTGCGGGTTGTTCGAAAGAGTTACCGTGGCCCTGGCACAGGCAACTGAAGGAACACGGGTGGGTTTTAGTCAGTAGAAGTCTGACACGCCCTCCCGCTCCACCCAGAGCGGGAGAAGTTATTTGATGATTTCCCATACACAAAAAAAAAAGGCAGTTACCTATTATTATTGCAAAGATTGAAATAGAGGTGGGCGGTTCATCATTTCTGAACATAGGAAAACTACTACAACTGTATCAACAGCTTGATATTTAAATTTGTAAGTGGTACAAGATTACACTAAATTCCACGCGAAGTCGCGGGCAACAGCTAGTAATTCATAGAGAGCACAAACGTGTTTAGCTATATCAGTCATTCTGGTGTCTTTGTCAAGAATTGACGAAGCACTACAAGAAACTAAAAGGAAACAACAGAACTATTGGCCAAAATAGGATTAAATGTTAATATGAATTTGACAATAGTAAAATTATGTCAGAATGTCGTCTCATATCGGCCGTAAATCTTCTCAGAAATGATAAAACCCCAATCGAAGAAGCTTGCATCAAAAGGAATGCCATTAGCCTAAAAAGTACGTATTTATTAGTATTATCGCCCGAACACTTCTCGCGTTACTAGAGGAAAATATCCAAAATATACAGCCAATAAATGTTACTTTGATCTAACTGATTCCAATAAATAGACACAGTATTAAATTCTTCTCCTTTTGCAAAAAAGTTCTTTAAAAGAACGCGGCTTGCGGTAGGTACGAAAAAGCGTTGTGGTCCTCCATGCGACTTTCTCGAAAGTGTGAATTTGGTCAAAACGAAAATCCAAGAAGAATTCAAGAAGAGTCCACGTATACTCCTGTTTCGATAGGGAATGATAGTCCAGTGGTGGACATTTTGATAGCTGCTGTACTGTTATGGTAGATGTTCTGCAGGATAATATTAAAAATAATAATATCCCCACCGTTGTATTTCTACGTTGACGTCGTGGTGGGGCTTCCGTGCTTCGAACTTTAGGTCTGTGCCGGTACAGTTTACTTTACGGGAACGGGTCTAAGATGAGGAGCCAGACCAAGAGAGATACAGAAACCCGCAGGGCAGCATGTAGCTAGCTGTTGGGCAGTAGCGACCCCACGGACCCTATCTCCCGGGAGAAATCTTGTCCTCATCTCTTGCTTGCTTTATTGGCCGGCTGGAGTGAACACTGACGAAGAACAGAGCTCCCACCTTTTTCTTGCCTTTATTGGCCGGCTTGAGTGGAGATTCGCAATAGCAAACGTGCTCGGAGGAAGAAAGTATTCCAGTAAGGTGCTGGTAGGGATCTTAACAGTACTTCCAGGATTGTCTTGATAGCCGTGGGATACCTCTCCACTCCTCAAGCACCTCAGTAAGTGTTGCCGCCTTGTCGCTACGTCACTATGTGCTAGCGGCTGTATCCGTGGGCCCATTATTGAGTGTGCAAGTCACCCCCTGCCATTTTATCCGTGTATAATACGTATATAACATTGGTCAGGCAGGGGACATAGTTCTTTCATAGTTCAAGTTACCCAATCCACTTTAGCCACCCAGACCGATAGTCCAATATGTTTTGTTTCCACGTACAACAATAGTCCTGTACCAACCGAGGGTTGTCCCTGGGTGCACTTGCATAGTGTATATAGGGATGATCGTCGGTTGATGCCTCCTCATCATTTAAAATCATCTAAGGGGCCTCTGCGAGTTGGCTTCGGCTCCTCGTACGCCTTCCAAAAGTCCGGAACCCCGCAAAAATGTCAAAAAATTAATAATAATAATAAACCTTTAGTAATTCCATCAGAATGGAATTTGGTGTAGATAAATGTGCAGTCATTCATGTAAGGCGAGGCGGGATTGTGGAATCTGAGGGACTACAACTCTCAGATTCCATAAACCTGAGATCGCACTCCGCAACTGATACCTACAAATACCTGGGTATGTCAGAGGGGTTAGGCAATAACGGGCGTGACATGAAACAAATCGTTGTAGGAGCGCTTCTTCGGTCGCCTGAAAAAGATACTTAATAGTTCTTTGTCAGGTGGCAACCTGACAAAGAACTATTAAGTATCTTTGTCAGGTTGCCACCTGACAAAGAACTATTAAGTATCTTTGTCAGGTGGCAACAAGGTGCGCGCCTTTAACGGTTAGGTCGTGCCGGTCCTGATGTACTCCTTTGGCATACTCAAGCGGACCCAGACAGAACTAGACGCCCTGGATAGGAGGGCCCGGTCACTGCTGACCGCAAACCGGATGCATCACCCACGTTCGTCTGTTATAAGGCGGGGGTCGAGGTTTTTTAAATGCTAGGACCCTCCACATCCGCGAGGTGTGGAGTCTCAGAGAATATTTTCTCAAGGCTGACGTAGTTATGCACCAAAATGTGGTTGCAGTAGACAAGGGACTCACCCCGTTGTCCTTCGCTAAAGAGAACTGCTGCAAAACTGTGGTGTCTACTAAGACACCATAGTTTTGCAGCAGTTCTGCAGTTTGCCATACTTCTTTGCGGTCGTTGGTACTAACCAACGACCGCAAGGAAGTATGGCAAAGCAAGGAGCTTCACGGACGCTTTTTCCGGGCCCTTCATAGCCCCAACGTAGATTTCTTAGCGTCCGTGGCCTGGCCACGCTTCGGTGACATCTTTGGGGAAACCGAAGGTTCAGTCTGTGCGATTATGGGTGAAGTTATGCTAACTAACTACCGGAAGTATACAATGAAAGACGGGACGATCGACATATGTCGGGCATGCCATTGTCCCGGTGAGTCTATCAGACATATTACTTTAGGGTGTTCTCGTTTGGCTGACAGGCATAACCACTTGTGGCCAGGATTATCCATCAGCAACTTGCTCTGAAATATGGCCTTGAGGGCTCTGACATACCTTATTACAGGCATGTGCCTGACAATAACCAATGAATGACCATGATAATAGATCGATCCCAGTATAACGATACTGGGATCGATTTATTATCACTGACAGGATTATTGTAGCCAATAAGCCTGATATAGTGGTAATAGATCGATCAGTGCGCCGCACAATGATAATCGATGTCACTATCCCGCATGACAAGAACCTCGTGAAGGCTTAGAAGGAGAAACAATTGAAGTATCTCGACTTAGCCCACGAGATTGTCACTATGTGGAATGTGCACTCGGCAATCATTGTGCCGATAGTCGTTACGGTCAATGGCCTTATCGTTAAGAGCCTCGAAGAAAGAAGTGAAGGACCTGATTCAGAAGGCAGTCCTCCTTGATACGGTGCGTATTGTGAGGAGGTTCCTGTCTCTGGGGCCCTAACCGCCGGTAGCTTGGACCCTGCTCGCGCTACCGGCGGATCACTATTTTTTATATTTTTAAATGCTTTTTTTATGTTTTTTATAAAAATATTTAAAAATGTAATAAAATAAGTTTAAAAAATAAATAAAGGAGATAATAATAATATCCTGGGACTTTTCACACATGGTCATCAGATCCCAAATTAAGCAGAGCTTGTACTATGTAAACCAGATAACTGATATACTACATACACTACTTTTTTTTGTAAATACGTACCTATATAGATAAAAATACCCAGACTCAGGATAAACAGATATTTTCATGCACACAAATGTTTGTCCTGAATGGGAATCGAACCCACGACCTTCGGCATGATAGGTGGTATCTTAACCAACCACGCCATCTGGCCTGCCAATAGCTACGGCAGTGTCAGAAATCGTAAGAAAATCTGCAACAAGTAGCAAAATAGTTTCAAGATGTCATCTCATATTGACCGTAAATCTGCTTAGAACTGAAAAATATGATAATCGGTGAAAGTTACTTTATAGGGAATGTAATGAGCCTACTAAGTCTAGTGTCGAGCAAATACAATGGCTACGGCAGTATCGGAAACCGTAGTTAAACTTTATTCTGTTTTCACGAAAATAAACGGCGCGGACTCGAACTGCGTCTACAATTTTTTGTTTTGTATGTTTGAATGCGCTAACCTGATTTGAAAAATTCTTTTTGCGTTTGATAACCCAGCTAAAAGGAAGGTTATAGGTTAATTAACATCACCCTAGGACCCTTAAGAGCCGAGCAAAAAGGGGTTAAGGGTCGTCAGAAGCCTGAAAGTCTGATAACTAGTCTTACAAAGGAGTATCGTGTTACCCAGTAAGTGGGTTGTGGAGTTCTGATAGGAAGTCGCTCATTGTATAATACTGGTATTTTGCTGCATCCAGTTAAACTGGAAGCTGACCCCAACATAGTTGGGAAATGGCTAGGCAGATTAAATTATTGTACATAAGTACCTAGAGTTTGAAAGTTTTTGAATAAACATAAATCATTCTAATTAGAAATACAGCATTAGGTACAAGTTTTGTTTACATAAATTCACAAAATAAGCTACAATTTATGGAATGATTACTTCCCCAAGTATAATAAAGATGTTCTAACAAAAGTTATTAAATAGTCTAATAAAGATAACAAGCATGTCTTCAAGCGTTATCTCTGTCTGTGAGCACATAATTTGTCATGCCCAAAGTAAAGAGATTAGAACTGTCACCTTCAAGAAAATAAAAACAACATACCTAAAATATAATTTGTTTATCTCATTAATTGGTCTTGGGAAATATTTATTAATCATGACCTTATTTCAAAATAATAATAAATTATAGAAAGGAAGTTATTATACTTATGTTATTAAGAGGTAATCTCTGGAACTACTAGTTGGATTTGAAAAAATCTTTTACATTTGATAGACCAATTCTTGCGAGAGCTATTTAACATCACGCTATGACCCTTTGAAAAAGAAAAACAGCGGTAAACGTAGTTTTAACACAGGCGAGGCGGGCGATGCGATGCGACGCGCTGGGTTGTGGGAATAAGAAATGTCATGCGGAAGAAGTCGCGAGCAGAAGTTAGGTCACAGAACAAAACGAATTGCCAATAATCCATTTGAATAAAGCTGTTTTAAAATGATGGTTTGGCAGTTCCATAAGCTAGACCTCGACCAAACGGGTTAGATTAGGTTAGAACTGTGACCAATAATCGTGCGCGAGCCGAGCAAGGTGAGCGAGTTCACAAAAAGATACGCATTCATTATATTAGACTGTTAAATTTTTTCTTAACAAAGTAGATTGGTATACAATCTTTTTGTCCTCGCAAACTTATACTGGCTGATTCTAAAAATAGAAACATTTCGATTGTGTTTTGTTGTCATTAAAATAAAAGCTAATTATTTTTTTCCCGATTTTGTGTGTTTACATTGCATGATAAATTTGCTATTTATCTCGCTTTTATCATTTTGAGATATACAGTTTTTGAAAAAATTGAGTGGTGAGACATATGATGACACATATGAAGACATATTATGTCATGGAGCGACGCCATTTGAGTGCTGATGAAATGCAGAGAGCTGTAGGAATGCTACAAGCGGGAAGAAATCAGTTCCAGTTATCTAGCTATTTTGGTGTCAATAGGAGCTTGATTTTTCGTCTTTGGCAGCGTTACAGGGGATCCTGCTGGGCAGCACCCACGACGTGGAAGGAGTACGACTGCTCAACAGGACTGATACATACAACTTAACCGCCCGGGAGATAGGTTTAAAGCTACAATTCTCAAGCGGTGTTGTTGTTAGCCACTAAACCGTGAGAAATAAGCCGCATGAACACGGCCTACAAGAACGACGCCCAATTAGGTGCCCACCTATACGCCATGGGAATCGCGCCTGTCGAAACGAATGGTGTAGGGAACACTTGACATGGACCCAGGAGCAATGGGATGAAATTTTATTTTGCGATGAGCCCCGGTTTGGATTTAGGCCTGATACGAGAAGGGTATGAGTGTATCGTCGTCAGAAATGCTAAATGGCTGAGATGCGTCCAGGAAGTGCACTCTTACAGTGGCTCCATAGTGATGGTATGGGCGGGTATTATGAAGAACTGACGAAGTGAACTCGTTTTTGTAGATGGCAATATGAACGCTGAAAGTTACGTTGAAGATGTCCTCGAGCCTTATGTTCACCCATTTGCACAAAGTCTTGGCTCAATTTCACGCTGATACATGACAATGCGCGTTTGCACACAGCTCGGAGAACCAGAGAGTAGTTGGCACTGGGAACATCCGGGTATTGCCGTGGCCTGTACTATCGCTAGACCTCAAAACGAAAATTTTAATTTCGTTTTAACTTTATTTTATACTACGTATGTTACGGCACACATAGTGTTAATTATTGTGATTAAATGAACAATTGAATGAAGGATTTTATTGCTTTAGTCACAAATGCGTCAAAAAATTCTTAGTTTTTATTTATAAAAGAAATATAAATATATTATTTTAATGTGAATGTTACTAACATAGTTTATAAGTGTTACTAACAACAGTATGAATCATGTGTTCGATTTAAATAAATAATAATAATAAAAATAACCCACCGCTGTATCTCTACGTTGACGTCGTGGTGGGGCTTGCGTGCTCCAAACTTTAGGTCTGTGCCGGTAGAGTTTGCCGGAACGGGTTCAGGATGAGCAGCCAGACCAAGAGAGATACAGAAACCCGCAGGGCAGCATGTGGCGAGCTGTTGGGCAGTAGCGACCCCATAGACCCTATCTCCCGGGAGAAATCTTGTCCTCATCTCTGGCTTGCCTTTATTTGCCGGCTGGAGTGAACACTGACGAGGAACAGTGCTCCCACCTCTTTCTTGCCTTTATTGGCCGGATTGAGTGGAGATTCGCAAGAGCAAACGTGCTCGGAGGAAGAAAGTATTCCAGTAAGGTGCTGGTAGGTATCTTGACCGTACTTCCGGGATTGTCCTGATAGCCGTGGAATACCTCTCCACTCCTCACGCACCTCAGGAAGTGTTGCTCCCTTGTCGCTACGTCACTATGTGCTAGCGGCCGTTTCCGGGGGGCCATTATTGAGTGTGCAAGTCACCCCCTGCCATTTTATCCGTGTATAATATATAACATTGGTCAGGCAGGGGACATAGTTCTTCCATAGTTCAAGTTACCCAATCCACTTCTGCCACCCAGACCCACAGCCCAATATGTTTTCTGTCCACGTACAACAATAGTCCTGTACCAACCGCGGGTTGTCCTTGGGTGCACTTGCATAGTGCATACAGGGATAATCGTCGGTTGGTGCCTCCTCATCATTTAAAATTATCTAAAGGGCCTCTGGAAGTTGGCTTCGGCTCCTCGTACGCCTTCCAAAGGTCCGGGACCCCAGGGTCCCGAGAAATATCAAATAATAATAATAATAATGTTAATGAAGACACCGATTTCAACACATTACAAACTATCGTATACTGTGTCGCATGGACCGCTGCTAAGGTAAATGGAGCAAAGACAACACTTGAACCGAGAGAAATAATTCGAGGTAAAACAGAATACAAGCTAAAATGGCAAAGAAGATTAGAACAAAAAGTTAAAGATTTAAGAAAGAAAATAGGTAGAATGACACAATTTGTGAACGGCAACAGAAGTAGAAAATTAAAAAAAAAACATGTTAAAAAAGATCATAAAACTTAATAAAATTCATACCGTACACGAAGAACCAAACAGACAAGCAGCACACACATTAGACACACTGAAACAAAAACTTTCTGTCGTAACAGGCCGACTCGAAAGATATAAAGCTTGCACGTTGAGAAAACAACAAAACACTCAATTTACTCATAATGAAAAACTTTTTTATCGCAACATCAGACAGGCAACTACAAATACTCAACACAACATCACATGTGACAACGAAAATAACACCCCTTACCCAGAGACATTACAACACTTCTGGGCAAGATTATGGGAACAACCTATTTGCCATAATCACCAAGCTGATTGGATACAAACAGAATTGTCAAATAACAATACAAACATTCAGCCAATGGTGTTTGAGCACATATCCCCGGAAGTATTTCATAAAGTTCTAACAAGGTTACATAATTGGAAAGCTCCCGGATCAGACCACATCCATAGTTACTGGTACAAAAAATTCACAGCAATTCATTGTTACCTATATAAATTCATTCATCCAAGACCCCAAATCAATACCTTCGTACATTATGTCTGGAACAACTTATATGATACCAAAAGACCGTAATGATCTCTCGAAATACAGACCTATTACATGCTTGCAGACCTTGTATAAGGTCATCACATCCTGTATATCTGAACTGATATACGAGCACATTGACGCCAATAACATCTTAGCCGAGCAACAGAAAGGATGTCGAAAGTATAGCCAAGGTTGCAAGGAACAATTACTCATAGACTCCGTTGTTTTAAAAAAAGTTCAGAAATCCAAATCAGATTTATTTACATCGACATTATGTACATCGACTACAAAAAAGCCTATGACTCTGTTCCCCATTCATGGCTAGTGCAAGTATTAGAAATTTACAAAATACACCCGTCATTGGTAACATTTCTCAAGACCGTGATGAAAACTTGGTCTACAGTACTAAGACCCACTTCACCAACCGAAACAATAGACACAAGCCCAATTGAAATACAGAGAGAAATATTCCAGGGAGACGCACTCAGCCCATTGTGGTTCTGCCTGGCTCTAAACCCCCTATCTAAAATATTAAACGCAACCTCATTAGGAATCCATTTAAATTCAACTGCTACCGATGGACGGGATGAAACCCAGGGTGGCATTTTAAACCATTTATTGTACATGGATGATATAAAATTGTACGCAAAAACCGAGAGTCAACTTAATGAGTTAGCTAATCTGACAGAGAAATTCACAAATGACATAAAAATGGAATTTGGCATAGATAAATGCAAAATAAACTCAGTTAGAGCAGGACAGAACTACCAACACCAATACACCTTAGAAACAGGCAAATAGATAGAACCACTGGATGAGCAGGACACTTACAAATACTTAGGATACATACAATCAAGTCAGATACACTATAAAGAGACCAAACAGAAATTAAAACAACAATTCCAACATAGATTACACACTATTCTTAAAACACAACTCTACTCACGAAACACAATAAAAGCAATTAACACCTTTGCTATCCCTGTCCTCACCTATTCGTTCGGTATAGTTAACTGGACCAAAACATAGCTGAAAAACCTGCAACGGAAAATTAACACAACAATGACTAAATTCCGTAAACACCACCCAAGGTCATGCCTGCAAAGGTTAACACTACCACGGAAGGAGGGAGGCAGAGGACTTATTGACATTTTAAATTTACATAACCGACAGATATCAACCCTCAGAAAATACTTCTTCGATAAAAGTGATTCTTCCACACTTCACAAACTAACAGCACAAAACGATCAACACTTAACACCTCTTAATCTTACAGACACAACTGAACAACAAAACGAAATAGTGACTGATGATAAAACCAAATTTCTAGAGTGGGCCCAGAAGTCTCTACACGGGAGACATCGCCAAGATTTATGCCAATTAAATGTCGACAAAGTTGCGTCGAACGCGTGGCTAAATCGAGGTGAACTCTTTCCGGAGACTGAAGGATTCATGCTTGCAATACAGGACCAAGTTATTGAGACCAAAAACTACAGAAAATACATTATAAAGAATTTAACAACCGATACATGTAGAAAATGCAATAGTTTACCAGAGACAATCCAACACATCACTAGCGCCTGCAAATCAATAGCCCAGACAGACTACAAACATCGACATGATCAAGTAGTCAACGTAATACACCAAAAACTAGCTCATAAATACAAATTTATAGACACTATAATACCATACTACAAATACAACCCAGAAACGGTATTAGAGAACCCCACAACAAAATTGTACTTCAACCGAGCCATACTCACCGACCGCACAATTCACTTTAATAGACCAGATATCACATTAATTAACAAAGTAAATAAAACTGGGTTTCTAATAGACATTCCCGTGCCAAATACACATAAATTACAGACTACAATAGCCGAAAAACTATCCAAATATACCGAGCTGAAAGACGAAATAACCCGACTTTGGCATCTACAAAAAGTCACAATAGTCCCCATAGTGCTATCTGCAACCGGAGTAATACCCAAACAGCTTCATCAGTCCCTTAGTTCCCTCAACCTGCCACCTAACACCTACCACCTGCTGCAGAAGGCAGTAATTCTTAATACATGTAGATTAGTAAGAAAATTCCTCCAGTGTGAGTCGGACAGCTTGCACCATTCCTCCCACTCAAATATACAGCCTACTGCGGAAAACCACGCAGTATCTAATATTACTGCAACACGTAATCCCACTGATGAACACTTGGCTTAGGCCCGTGCCATCAGCACTACCCGGCTAGGCCGAGAATAACAAATAAAAATAATAATAATATTACAATGGTAAAAATCGTTCAAAAGTTCAAAACCGTACATGTTGCTTAGACTTTTTTTTGATGTGTGTATTTTTGGGAAAGCAAGATGAGAATTAGTCGAGGTTCGATTAAATATTTACATGCCATAATATTCTGATCAAAAAAGTTAAAACGGATTCTCGTTGTCATTACTTGTAATGTTAATAAGCTAACCTCTAAAATTGGCCTCGAAGCGTCTATAAGTTCGTTATCAACTAGTGTATTTATGTAAATCTGGCACTTTTATAAACAACATTCAGATTTGATCTTATTACCTAGGTAATATATAATAACGCCTTGTATTTATGTAATTACATGTATGATTCAAGTTCTTCAACTACTTTGATCACTATTTTAATCGTCCTTCATAGCTCGATTGATATTATTTTTTCACTAACTTTTCTTTTTAAAAATAATAAGGTATATATTATTGCGTAAATCAACGAATAAGGTACATTTTTGTCTTCTACAATAAGCTGTCCTTCAATCTGACCTTTAACACTCTTTGTTAGTTAATTGTCGTTTGTATATGTTTACCAAAATAATGATGATACCCTTTGCCTAACATAGATGGATAGAATAAGAAATGAGTAGGTACATTATGAGGAAGTTGGAAAGTGGCACTGGTGACTGAAAAGTTGTGTGGAAATCGGTTGTCATGGTACGAGCAGGTGATGCGGAGGAATGAGGAAAATGTCGTGAGGAAAGTTTTGAGTATGAATGTTGATGGCCATAAGATGACATGGCTACAAAGGGAGTGACTACCGAGATGACGGCTAATAGAGAAGTATGGAAAAAAAGGGATATGTTGCGCCGACCCCAAGTGGATTGGGGATAAGGGCAGGAGAAGGAGGACGACCCTTTTCTTAAAACAATTGTGTCTGGTCAGTATAAATAATAGTAATAAGTAGTATTCCAGTACGGTACTGGTAGGGATCTTGACTGTTCTCTCGGGATTGTCCTGATAGCCGTGGATACTTCTCAAACACCTCTACAAGTGTTGCCCTCTTGACGCTACGTCACAGTGTGTTAGCAGCCGTTTCCGGGGGCCCATTATTGAGTGTTCAAGTCACCCCCTGCCATTTTATCCGTGTATAATTTTTCAACATTGGTCAGGTAGGGGACATAGTTCAAGTTACCCAATACACTTTTGCTACCCAAACTCATAGCCAAATATGTTTTGTTTCCACGTTCTGCAATAGTCCTGCACCAATCGGGGGTTGTCCTTGGGTTCACTTGCATAGTGCATATAGGGATAATCGTCGGTTGGTGCCTCATCATCATTTAAAATTGTCTCAGGGGCCTCTGCGAGTTGGCTTCGGCCCCTCGTACGCCTTCCAAAGGCCGGGACTCCAGCGTCCCGAGATATGTCAAAAATAATAGGAATAATAAAGTTATGTTTATTTATCTCCACAAATAACAATACAAGACATGTTAAGTTGACAGGTGTTTGGACAAAATTTTGCAATTTGTGGGAGATCTGGAGTCTAAACTAAGCCTAGGCCTGTATTTTAGAACTCCAGGCCCCCATTATCAATCAATCAATCTGCCTTGCTTTTTCCCAACTATGTTGAGGTCGGCATCCAGTCCTAACCGGATGCAGCTGAATACCAGTATTTTACATGGAGCGACTGCCTATCTGACCTCCACAACTCAGTTACTGTGTGATACGATACCCCTTGGTAAGACTGGTTGTCAGACTTTCGGGCTTTTGCGACCGTAACGACCGCGTAAGATCCATGAATCCGGCCCAACGGCTTAAGGTGGTTTCCGAGGCACGGAGGGCTGGAGGGGAGGGATGGGTGATCATCTTTACATACCAAGTATGTAAAGATGATCACCCATCCACGGACCAACCTAAATTTTACGACAACTAAATTGATAATTTTATTCATCTTATAGAACAAACATAAATCTTTGTTGTCTTTGTTGTGTTGTAATAATTCATTTTGTAACTTAAGCCGTTTACTGCATGCAGTGTTAGCCTATAAGTGATTGTTACACTTGCAAATGTATATCTGTCAATTTCAATGGATTTTTTTATGTGTAAACAATAGTTGGCTAACCTAATAAATAAATGAATAAATGCACCCCCTTGGGATAGGAAAAATCATTGCGCAAAGGAGGTATTGACAGCAGTTGACTCATATATTGCGTAGTTTCTTCTGGAGAGAGCTATGCGTTTTCTCCTTTCTTTAGGTAAGTTGGAGTGTACAGCTGGCGTACAGTTAGCACTTGAGTTGCCTCATAAGCTTTTGAGGTGGAGAAAAGAGGAGGATTGGATAAACTCACTTTTATTGTCATTCTTTGAGCTCGTTCAACGGTTATCATTTTAGTTTTGCATGCTCCTCCTTATGATGCAGTAACTAATGAAGGACTGCACCAAAGCTTCCATCCTTATAATCTGTTTGTCTGCTACATCACGAAGCTCTTTAAAAATATGATCGATCATTCAGTAAGGAAATCTGATATCCAGCTACAAAAATCAGCCGAGATGCCATGAGCAGGAAGCTTGTTGAGCAAAGCAGCATGACAGACCCTGTTAAAGGTCTTCGAGATGTCAAGCGACACAGCAAGTGTTTCGCCGTGTTTCTCGATGGCTTCGCCACAGACGTGCGTGACATACTCAAGAAGATCGCCAGTTGACCGTCCCCGGCGAAAGCCATATTGACGATCACTGAGGAGATCATTGTCTTCAAGGTAGGTCAGCAACTTATTGTTCAGTACCCTTTCTATAACCTTGCACAGAATGGAGGTAATGGCGATCGGACGGTAATGGGCAGGGTCTGCACGGTCGCCCTTTTTGGGCACTGGTTGTACATTTGCAAGCTTCCAGGATTTCAGCACCGTTCTTTTTTCAAGAGAGAGGCGGAACAAACTTGACACAGGAGACAGTTCAGGCGCACACTGCCTCAACACTCTCGCTGGCATGACGTCAGACTGCACAATACTCTTCGGACCTCTTTAATGTGAACTGCGATCTCCAGCATCGAGTAGTCACAATGAGGTACTGTAGGTGGTTGCTCGGAGCCAGCGACCAGCCGTGTATTGCTTGCAAAGAGAGATGCAAATAAATTTGCTTTCTCACTTGCAGAATGGGCCAGCGACCCATCAGGTTTCACCATTAGAAGTAAGGTGGTATTACAGAAATTCGTTTCAGCCGCTTTAGACAAGGACCAGAACTGTTTACTACCCGGAGGGTGCGAAGCTAGCCTGGCCCCAATACGTCCAACATGGTCAAAACGTGCCCTACGTAAAACCCGCTTGCATAACTTGGCGGCAGAATTAAAGGCTCTCTTTTTCGCGCGAACCCTACGTGCTCTAACTTTGCGGTCGCGGGCCTTGACCCAGGCAGGCAGTCTCTTTTCGGGCCTCAGCGTGGGCGCATTCTGCATTATACCAAGGCCGGGATTTGTGACCGAGCGGGATGTCAAAGAATGGAATAAAATACTCCATCCCCTGCCGAATCACGTCCGCAACCACGTCAGCACAGCACGAGGGGTCACCCGAGGAAAAGCACACTTGCCGCCATGGATAAGACGCAAAAAAGTCATCCCATCAACTCATCCCAGTCTGCTGACTCGTATCGTATCGCCATAATCGCCTCGTGCCTCTAGGACTATCATCTGGAGGAGAGCAGGTAGATATAGATTTCACCAGACAGTGGTCAGACGTCCCCAGCGGGGCTGAGACTGATACTGAATGACTGTCTGGATCAGATGCCAGCAGAAGGTCTAAGCAATTGGATGTATGGCCGTCAACATCCGGTACCCGCGTTGCCACATTCACCATCTGGGTTAGATCTAGCGTTATAGCATACTTGCGAGCCTCCAACTCAGCATAGTCAGTTTTCTGCTACGAGAACAACCACTCTTTATGATGGGCGTTGAGGTCCCCCAGAAAAATGAGCTACGCTGTTGGGTACCGTTGCTGGGCTACGTCAGTCGACTCCATGAGGTAATTAAAGAGCGCTGTTGTCTCCTGGTCACCGCTGTGCGATCGGTAGACACCGATGTAGATAGATTTCTCCACGCCAGTATCCACATGTAGCCATATGGCAGAAAAACCCGATTTCTCAAAGCAACTGAAACGACGACAACAAATGTCATCGCGAACGTACACACAGACCCCAGCTTGCTTCTTGAACTTGTGTTCAAGAGAGTAACCCGGATAGTTGAGGTACGTCACGCCCAACGGGGTCGTTATCTTCGTCTCCGTTAGGAAAAACAGGTGCGGTTTCGCGGTCTCAAGGTGGTGATGGACCGGATCGAGATTGGAGTGCAACCCCCTGATGTTAGTGAGGTGCACTTTCAGTGGGAGGAAGTGCAGCCGTTGTCATTTGAGTGGAGTTGTTGGAGAAAAAAGTCGATTGTCGAGGCACTGCTTAGTGACCCAAGTAGAATACTAGAGTCAACCAAGCCTATGGGGAACTCATTTGGAGACTGCGGGGACGCTCGAACAGGATAAGGCCACCGGATCCTCCCATCCAGTTACCAGCTGGCACGGTGGAGCATACCGGGATTTTTCGCGAGCTGGCGGGGCAGCCTTTGGCACGTGGCTGGCGTGCTACTTGGGCCCCCTACTGACTGCGGTCGGCCAACGGCTGACACCGTGCTTCGGATCCCGCTACCCTCCAAAATGAGTCACCCGGCTAGCCGACTCAGACACCAAAACCGGTTCCACACAGTGCAACTGACAATCTCCTTCGCCCCCACAGGCCACAGGCCACAGGCCACAGGTAAGCCTGTGGTGCCGTTGCCCGGGGTGGACCACTAGGAGGTAGATCCCAAACCACCCCAAATATATATATGTTTTATTTAACTACTTACATCTTCAACAACACACATATTACAACTCTTATTTATAGATTCATATTCTAAGTAGCATATCTTGCCACATGTTGGATGAAAACAGCTGTAAACTGTACCGAGTGGAAATCGATTTTGGGAGGCCTACGTCTAGCAGTGTACTTAAAAGGGCCGATTATGATGATCAATAGCCGCGTCTCCGTCACACAACACAAAAAATTGTTTGGCTACGGTATTTTGTTTGCACATTTCTTAGAATTAATCAAGTTTCATGATTACTTGATAAAAATTTAATGATAAAATGTTTTTCACCACTGTCCTGTCATTTTGACAGTGACATTTCTTGACGTTTCTTTGTTTACATAAATTATCTGAATTAGAGACTAGGGGTATAGTACATTTTTTCAAAAATCTGCTAAACTCCTTCACATACAAGCTGAGCTTAGCGGTCGAAAAAAAAAATTAGCTTTGAATATGGAGAAATATTTTTCATACCAAAGTATTTTTTTCACCATGGTGCGCGAGTCTGAAAAAAATATTTTTTGCTATTTTTTGCCCCATGTTTCATTTTTTTTTTAAATCCTAGAATAAAGTGTTTGTGATTGAATTTATTTATTTTATTTTATTTTATTTGGGAAACAAACAGATGCAATAACAAATATAAGTATACAAATAGTTCAACACAATCCAGAAACAGTTTCCACAGATTACTATACAACTAAATTATATGTACCTAAGTGTAACAACTACCAGAAGTTCACACCGTAAATAGAAAAATAATAATACCACATTACAATAAATATATGAGGTACGTACGACACATTTGGTGTCCCGCAAGGAAGTATATTGGGGCCAACTCTCTTTCTAGCCTATATAAACGACCTATGTGATCTTCGCCTTGAAGGTGGCAAAATCATATCGTATGCTGATGACACTGCGCTCGTGTTTTCAGCCGATAGATGGGAGGATGCTTATAGATTGGCGCAGACGGGCTTTAACACTGTGTGTCATTGGTTGAAGTGCAATATTTTGACTTTAAATGCAGACAAAACTGTATTTATACATTTTTCTATGCGAAATACCACCTCACAAACTATGTCGTATTCTCTGTTTGCGCATGATTGCTGCAATGTTGATGTATGCCATTGCCCTTCACTGGTTGCCACCAATATGGTTAAATATCTTGGTATCCTTATAGATAACAATTTTTCATTCCAACCTCATGTTAATTTAATTACTTCGAGGTTGAGAAAACTGATATACGTTTTTAAAAATCTCAGGCATGTGGCAAATCCTAAATTAGTTAAACAGATCTACCTGGCTCTTGGACAATCGATAGTGGGATATTGCATTACTGTATGGGGAGGTGCACCAAAAACGACTCTTAAATCCCTTGAAATAGCTCAAAGAGCTATTATTAAAGTCAGCACTTTTCGCCCCTATTTGTTCCCTACGTACCTCCTGTATCAGTCTTGTGAAGTCCTCTCAGTTCGTCAACTTTTCATTATGCTCACTATTTTGAAACAACACTCAAGCCGCATATCTGATACAATCGTCAAAATCTCCAAGCGTCGCAGAGATATAACCTTCCCCAATAAACCATCATTTAAACGCCAATTCGCAAAAAGATTTTTTCCCTTCTTGGGTCCATATCTCTATACTAAAATCAGCAAAATTATTGACATACGAAGATTAACTATTAGAGAGTGCAAAAGCAAACTATTTGAATATATTCATAAATTGAACTACAACGAAACTTGATCAATTACTAAATGTACCTCGTTAATCGTATACTCAACCTCCTTCACACATACACACACTAGCATACGACACACAAGGAGGCTTTCCTACACTCTACAACTCTAAATTATTAATACTTTAATACTCTAGATTAGTTATGTCTTGTATACAGTTAAATGTATAATATGTAAGGGAAGAGCGCTGCTGTCTGTAATACAGATATTAAGTTATCTAGCTCAGACACAGATGTTCACTGAATTGTATTTATTGTTAAGCTGTATCTAAAAGTGTTTGTATTTGTTTTGTATTTCTTTCTATTCTATTGCTATACTATTTAAAGTTAAAATTATTACCCACTTCCACCAACCAAGTCCAAGTCCAAGTCAAGTTACCAAGTCGGGGGGACTCCCCCGTCCCCCGACTTGGTCTAGTGTTAGCAATCGCTGAGGCTGATGAGGTTCTGGGTTCGATTCCCAGGTCAGGCAAAGTGTTATTGAGTTTCTCTATCTGGAATATCTCAGTAATAGCCCGGAGTTTAAATTTGGTGTGCGTGTGATTTAAAAGTTAATATTTTTACGAAATTAAGGAATAATTTAGGAAATAATTGTGAACTAATTGACTTCATAGTGAAGATAAAAAAAATGTGAAATCTTGGGTGAGAAAGTCGTGGTCAATTAACTACAACACTCAATCTGCTAACCTGAGAAAATACTTTGTTATACTTTGTTTGGTTATCCTAGTTTGAGAGGCAGGGCTCACAATATGTGTATACAGACTTCTGCAGCGTAGTTAGCATCAATGTAGTGTATACTAATGTATGTTTCTTTTTTCTTTCTTTCTTTGTGATAATAAACTATTATTAATACTGTAATTTGTGTCTCAAAATATACTAGATATATGTTTGCTAGATAAGTTTCATGTACCCACCCCAAACCCATCTCAAATAAAAAATAAAAACATGTATTTATGTGTGTGCCCCGTTGATAGCAACTGGCTTGCCCCCTATTGCTGGCGACACACACAATATCACCCACGTATCGCCAGTTATGTTTGAAACAAGGCGTGACGTATAGTTACAATATGTATTATTATTATATTAACTCAAAGAGTGACACAAAAAAAAAATTGCTGTACCTACCAAACTAGTGCTAAAAATAGAAAAAAAAATTCACGGTCAGTAGGTATACCGACGTTTCCTTGGTTTGATTTTCTGTTCGTTTCGTTTATAACGATGTTCAGTATTTTATTAACATTACGTTTTTATCTACTTTTAATAAATAAAACATAGTATTAACTTTAAGTTAATATTGTCTGTGTATTATACACCAATATGACATGATCTCGTTCGCCTAAAGTGCTCGACATAAAGGATCTGGGTTCAAGCAGCAAGTTATAAATTTACTATTAAGCCCAATGATATTAAAAGTAAAAAGTCGTAGATAGGTTATACACGCTCCACAAGTGGTACGTCTAAATGTGGCTAAATAGCCACATTTTCGTCGTCTTGTCTCTGTTTTGCTCCCGATAATTACGACATGCCGTCCTATTTCCACGTGTCATATAATGTCGACGTTGTGCCGTTTTTGAACATCGAATGTTGGGTAGGTAACGTATCTACGTCTTTTTACTTATAAGATCATTGATTAAGTCTTTATAGATCCGAAACCAACCAGTCCGGTTATAATTATAATATGTCCGGTTATAATTATATGGTGAGGTGGTAATTTTAATTTCATTATTTATTTTACTTCGTTATTTTTATGACAATACATTCCTAAGTGTAAACACAAAATGTATCAGAGTAATAATATCAGGCAACTTTTCTAGCACTGGTCAACTTCGTCTTCTGTTAATTTCACTAATCTCACCGACTCTTCCCAGAGCGCTTTAGCAGTCTTGTCACAATAAGCACGTTTAACAGCTCCCACTATTTCCCATTTCTTGAAGTATGCTCCACTGACGTCACCAGCCTTCTTATCCAACGCCGCATGGAGAGCCGTCTGCGCGCCTCGCCATGGCATCTTGAAGAATAAAAGGCACGCTACTTTTAAAATTGCTCCCAAGCCCGGTAAGCCCAAGGCTGAGCCCTCTAGTTACCGCCCCATCAGTCTGCTCAATGTGCTCGGCAAAGTCTATGAGAGGCTTATTTATAAGCGACTCAGAGACTATGCCGAGACAAAGGGTCTCATCCCTAACGAGCAGTTTGGTTTCCGAACGCAGCATTCCTGCGTTCATCAGGTCCGATAGCGAAAGGTGCGATTCGACAAAAAGTCTCGTAAGATGAGTACGAGACGATCCGGCACGCCCCACCGATGATGAACCGCATCATCGAACACATAAGCGTTGGCTTCCAACGTGGTTTGATGACGGGCGCTGTCTTCTTTGATATAGCGAAAGCGTTCGACAAAGTCTGGCACAACGGCTTATTATATAAGCTCTACCAACTTGGCGTGCCGGATCGTCTCGTACTCATCTTACGACACTTTTTGTCGAATCGCACCTTTCGCTATCGCATAGAAGGAGCGCTTTCCTCCCCCCATCCCATCCGTGCAGGAGTCCCACAGGGCTCAGTGCTCGCTCCCCTCATCTTCACGCTGTTCACCAGCGATATCCCGAAAAGCAAAAAGGCGCAGTTAGCTCTGTTCGCAGACGACACGGCCATTTACTATTCGGGCAGGGACCAACACCCGATATCTCGCACTCTCCAAACCGCAGTCGATAACCTCGGCGCCTGGTTTAGGAAGTGAAGAATCGAGGTCAATCCCGACAAGAGTCAAGCGGTCCTCTTTCTGAGACCGCGTCGCACTCGAGTCCCCCCCCGACCGATCACCATGTTCGGCAAGCCGATCCCTTGGGAGACGCGAGCCAAATACCTCGGTGTGACCCTCGACCACCACCTCTCCTTCGCTGAGCACATAAAGCAGGTGCGTTCGCACGCCGCTTTCGCTCTCGGTAGACTCCACTCCGTTCTGAATGCACGTAGCAAATTGTCACTTAGGTGCAAATTGCGCATTTATACAGCGTGCATTCGCCCCATCATGACCTATGCGGGTTCAGTGTTTGCGCACGCAAAACCCCACCTCATTCATAGGATGCAGGCCCTCCAAAACCGTTTCCTCCGAAAGGCAACAGGAGCCCCTTGGTTCGTTCGGAACGAAATCCTCCACGTGGATCTCAATATTCCCACCATCTCCCAGTTCTTGAAACGCAATTCCAAGCGTTTCTTCGACTCAGCCACCAACCATCGCAACCCTCTGGTTGTCGAGGCGGCTAGCTATGTCCCCTCTCGTATTAGTAAGGTCCGCCGCCCCAGGCTTGTCCTCTCAGATCCCGACGACCCCATAACTCTTCTCCAGGAGAGCAGTAGGGACCGTAGGAACAAAAACAAATCAACATTCCGACCTCGCCGCCGAGGTCCCTCGCGACGACCCCGTAATAATCGTTCTCCCCCTCGTCCCTTGCTCGGGTATGATGTGCCAGCTGGTGGCGTAGCTGAGCCTGTAGCTTTAAACTCCCCTGACAATAATAATTCTAATCTGATCCAGCCTGTCCCATCTTGCTGTCCTCCCCCCAGCGACGCCCTAAGCCGAGGCCCGTTCCCCACAGGGGGAGCCCTTAGCGTGTAGTCGCTTAGTCTGTAAGTTTTTTGCCCCTGGCTGGAGGCTTTAAGTTTTCTTAAGGCAGCCACAGGATAGTCCGGTTAAGTAGTCTCGACCTCTCTAGGTCAACTACGAGATGCCATTTACAAAAAAAAAAAAATTGCTCCACATAACTTATGCAAGGAGTCACATATTCTAGTGCCAACTGCTCCAGGATCCACATTATTGATCACAACGTTAGAACCCGTAATACACTGGGCCACAAAAAAGCGGGTCGGTAACAAAAACCTCAATAACTTCCATAAAATTAGAGCTAGCTTTATGAAGTAAAGACTATTATATATATAATATATACACTTTTATCTACTCTCATATCGTTACATTTGAATAATAATCTTCAAAACGAGTTTATGTTGATATACTTTATAACACGATACCGAAATTTAAAAATAAAATAATAACACTTTTTCTAAAACAAAATATTGTTACAAAACATTTTTTTTTACTATCACGATACAGGGCAAAACTGAGAAGTTAATATCACCAAGGAGTTTCCATCAATTATTTTTTTCTAATGGAACGCATATGCAGGGCGCGCCATTTTTATAGCAAAGAAGTTTTGATTCCAATGTATCCTCCTGCGTAGTACATTTTGTACCCCTCATAGTACGTAAGAGATTTAAAAATCTGTGGACTTTATTTTAATTGCCAGCACAAAAATATTTATTATTTATTTATTACTAATGATAGCTAGTGGCTTCTCGGCTTACGTCAATAAAATTAAAACGTCAAACTTCGTTTAAAAAGGATGACCCTTTTTAAAATGACGTCGGAAGGTGAACCCACAAGCGGGCGTGTGCGCAAAGATAAGTTAGTCTATATTCATCAGTAAATTTTTTGCGTGATTTTATCTGTTTTTGTGTAGAACAACGTAATGAGAGTTCTAACTAATGGCTTAGCGTATTATTTTCACAAAAATTTAAATATTTGTCCTGTAACCTTGATATTTTTCTATGTCCTTTACAGAGTACTAAAGTATGCAATCAATATTATTCACAACTGTCTTCTAGAGTTTTTTTATTTCTTACTGTCTAACGTAACACGAGCATTTGGTGGGTAGTTTCATATCGCTATCTCAGTCGCTCTCACACACACGTAAGCCGTTCGTGCTCGAGTACTACGTCGACCGGCGTGATCGCGCGCTTTGTTTCTCGAATAATCAGTGCGGCCGGTGCCATTTTGTGAAAAACCACGTGTTTATATCGCTCAAACCGTAAGTAAATTTTGAAAAACAGATATTTTGTGCGTTTGTTTGTTTTAAAGTGCCGTAGTTATGGTGCATTTACATGATTTTGGGATGTTCGCATTTACTAAGCTGTGTCTATCTGAACGACTTAGTGTTGCATTTGGGCAGGGAAACACATGTCCAATATGACACAACGTCAAGAAACGTCCGCGTCTGTCGACGTAGTGCCGCATTTGGGCAGGGAAACACATGTCCAACATGACAAAACGTCAAGAAACGTCCGCGTCTGTCGACGTAGTGTCGCATTTGGGCAGGGAAACACATGTCCAACATGACACAACGTCGAGAAACGTTCACGTTCATCGACGTAGTATCGAAATTCGACAGGCAAACTTATGGCCAACATGACACTACGTCGTGAAACGTTTGTCGTTTAGTATGGAAAATTCTACTGCCGTAATGTGGTGTCGGGGTAAGTGCTCACTATCAGCGAACGTGTAAAGCACGTTGACGTTTTCATCAAGTTTTATAGTTCTTTTAGCGTTAAGAAACTACGCCATCATCGATGCTTCAGATGACTTCAAGTTCGATTATTCCGGAGATGATTAAGGTAAAGATCCGGCGTTCGTTCCACCTAAATTCAACCTAACAGCTCGTGATCACCTTAAAAGCGTTGTCCAGTAGTTAGGATAAAGATCAGAGTGACTTGGTTACCCCTGTGGCTTCTCCAGTAATGTCAGACGACTCAGACTTCACACCTTTAACTTCGTCGTACCAACCACGAAATAGAGGCACGTCCTCTATCTCGAACAATATTGCCTGGGCGGGGTCGTGGTCGTAGCCGTGGTACAGGCAAATCTCACGATCACTATCCACTAGACAGATAACTATTAGAAATCTACAAAATAATGCTGGCATTCAAGACACTTGGACGCACGATACACTAGATTCAGAAATCAATAGTTTAGTGCAACCTGCCTACCTCCAGAAAAATACTAAGGAGTGGGAGTGGTACTAATTTTATAACCAATACGTAGATTATGATATTCTAAGTCAGACAATAAACTCAATGACAACAAAGAAGAATGTGATGATGACGATCAAGGTGAAGTAGAATACGAAGAACATAAACTAAGACATAAAAAGCACCAAGCTCTTATCAAACCAGTTCCTTCCAAAGAAAACCATACCAAAAGTGCTGCGCGTTTGCCAGAATATGGTACAAAACCATTGTTTTGAGCCATTCTATCTGCAGAGTCATTACTCTGCAGATAGAATGGTTGTGACAAAAAACCGCAATAGTTTGTAAAAAAAAATCATGAAGACTGTTAAGTGAATTTGTAATTCTTTTGAGAAATAAATATCTTTAACCGTAAATATAGGTTTTATGAAACTTTGATTTTTGAATAACTGACTGATCTCTAATGTCGGATACTGTCGAATTACTGTAAGTCTGTACGCGTTTCGGAGAATATGTTAAGAAGAAAAGTTTAATTTCTGTTGATTTTGAAGAATTTAATAAATAGTTATTAATACATACCTGAAATCTATTATTTGTATATATGTTATGTCCTTTATAAATGTATATATTTTATGTCCTTTATAAATCACATGTTAGTTAATTCCCTTGTTCTTTGTGTAGGACATAGTGAAAAACCAGTTTTTCCGGTTCATGATTTTTAAAATATTTTTCCCGTACTCAATAGTCTTAACAGTGCAATACGAAAGTTTCAGAAAGAAACTCCAAAAAAAAGCATTTATGGTACTCAGGAGGCTATACTTAATTTTCTGTGGCAGCGCCCGCTTTTGCGGATGCGCGGTGGTTTTGGCGCCATTCATACGTTTTGTTGTAATGAATTTCGTGGGAAAAAAATTTATTTAGGTTCAACGAGTTCAATGTTCAATCCCAATCTAATAAATCTAAATGAGAGTAAATAAAGCAGTTTTGGACACTGCAGATAACTAGGTACTAAAACACTCCTTGAATTGCCCTCATTATGCAACATTTTCATAAACTACTATTATAGTGTCTCTTCAAATCGCTGCAGAACTCTTTGAACGGTTGATAGCGACACACCAACAGTTCTCGCCGTATAACGCTGTCTGCGCCCGTCTTCAAGTATTGTCAGAATTCTGATACACTCTTCAGGGGTTAGTGGTAGGTTTTTAGTTTAATTTGATCAGAATAATGAATTTCTGCACAAGAAATGCCATACAATTTATAAACAGAAACAAAAGTAAAACAAATGTTTTCAAAGTTGTTGAAAAATCGTCTTTATTTTTGTTTATGCTTTTTAAGACAATCACTAAAAAGAAATAATTTCCGATATTTGTAAAGAAATAAACTTTAATTTAGTTTTTATTTTTAAAGGATTACTCAAAAAAAAACGTGTTTATTTTAAAAGTTATCATATTTTTTATAACCGCTTTTTTTGCAGCCCAGGGTAGTTCTTTCACTTACATTTTGAAGTTCATTCCGTCGGCCGTTAGGAAATCTGCAGGGATCTTATCTCCAGCATGGTTCAACAAAATGTCTAGTCTGTCTTCAGTGCTCAAGTTGTCTGCTGCGAATTGTCTCACTGACTTCGAAGATGCGAAGTCCAGCAGTTTGAATACTACATTTTTATTCCCAGTTTCTTGTATTATTTGTTTCTTTGCTTTGGTGCTTCTTCTTCGAAGGGACAGGCGATGATGACCCTGGCTCCTCTGTGGGCTAGGTCCGTTGCTATGTGGAGGCCCATTCCTGCAGTTCCTCCTGTTACTATAACTGTTTTGCCCTCTAATCTACTTCTCGATATGCATGTTGTGTTTGTGCTAAACGACTTAGTTCGCGTGGAAGTCGTAAAACACCACAATATACTAAATTAACAGCCACATTTTGTATAAAACTTCCCTGTATATTACATTTATAGTTTTGGTCTCAACAGCCAAAATATAACGTGTGAGCAACAGCTCGTCCTGAGCTTGACACCCGCAGTCTTCAGTAGCAATTTCCCATTGCTTATTATTATTTATTTATTAAAATACAGAGTTTACAAAAATCTTAACTTAATAACTACTCGTATGCGCCACAAAACTGACTGAGTTTTTAATTTTTATTGAATTAATGAACACCTGCGTTCCTGCATATAATATTGTCTAATGGCACAACACTGATTTGCTACAGATTATTCCTCGCCAACAGCTACTCAATCACTAAAATAATATACAAAAAGATTGTAACACACGGTATTTCTCATTATCACTCACAGCCCTACTGCTGGAATGGCCAACCGATCATTTTTTGGGAAAAATAGTTCTTAATGTATAACCGTACAAAAAGTATTTTTTTTAAAACCAAGTGGTAAGGTATGTTCCTGGGCGCCGCGCGGGTCACTTTACATGTAAAAATGCTACGTGCGAGTGACCGGCGACGAACAGAGCTCAATCGAAAATCGGTCCATCTTGCCGGGCACCGGTGACCGTCGCGGCCCAAATGGAATAGAACAGTGCCGGTCACCGGTGACCCCCATGGCAGTTAATGTGTTAAAGTCATTATACCAATAAAATGGTCGTTTGGCCATTCCAGCACTAGGGCGACGTAGATTTTTATTTTTAATACAACCACAGGTTACAGAAGATGCTTTAACTTAATGTTCTTCTGTGTACGTGCTACGACCTAATAATAATATTACAAAATGTAAAAAATCAACTGTTGCTTATAGGATATATGTTTGCAAAGCAGTCGCCGAGCCGTGAACTACGTTGAAAGTTGTCTAAAATAGCCGTTCTTATATATTTCCTGATTGACTGCTTTGCTCCGTAAAGGTATGATAATAATTATTTAAAAGGTTAAATCTGTAACTATCTGCTATATTCGTACCCTATTCATCCCAGTTCAGCGATATTTTTTTGCCATTTCTGAATTATCTAGTACTCAAACTTAGTTGATCCGATAGTTTTTTGATCCTTATATGAGTTTTTTGATCCTTATATAGGATCGATTGACATCAAAAATTGTTATCGTTAAAATTTACCATTTTCTTGCTGACTATAATATTCTTTAAAAATCTGTGAATGCAGATCAAAATGTTCCAACAGTTAAGGACAATCTCCAGACCGTTTTGATGTAGCGACAACAGTGAAGGTACCTGCCCTTATTGCCCCATCTCAAAAATCCAGCCTGTATATGTCATGATTGACTGCTTAGCTCTATAAAGGTAAAGCTTGATGATAGTCATTAAAAAGGTTATATGTGACGTTCCACAGGAAAAGGTACCTTATGGTGCTTTTTAGTTTCGGAGATATTAAATTTTTCGTAAAAATATGTAAAAAATAGTTGTTTTTTTATTGCTGTTTCGTAAACCATAAGATGTAACATTTATTTTCCTATTTTAATTTCTTATGATATGTAAGTTGCTAGCTTATATTGTGGCCTCAAAGTATAGTAGATTAAATGATAAATTTTAAGAAAATAATTCTTGCAATTATGTCGGGACACGCTCCGCTTAGATGATTAAATAAATTATATCGAAATAGAAAAAAATACATTGAGTTTATTAATACAGTTTTTTTTTTCTAAATGAAAATGCTTTTTTCGTTTCTTGGTACCCCACTTGTCCCTAATTCTTAAAAAAAGTATAGCTAAGAAGGAATTGATTATTTTTGAAGCAGTTTATTATTACAATAATAGTTAAAATTAATCAAAAGATCATTTATTTTCCCGTCATATTGTTTGTTACGTAATTTCCATAGAGTACCTACCTTTCCTTCAATGTATGAAACAAAGACTGTTATTGTGATGTAAATAAGTTTAAGTGACTTATAAAGTTAAAAATAGTCTCAGAATGCTATATTATCAGTTTAATTATATGCTAATGAAAGAATGTTGTTGTTTTGTGTGCAAGAATTTATATTGTTTGTTAAATTAAAATGTAAGTTAACAAACAATATAAATTCTTGTTGGAAATGTTTTTTCGATCGCTTCAGTATAGCCCCCATTTTCGCTCAGAGTGTGGCATCGTCTTGGGGTCGTAAGCTTTAGGGCTACATGAATGGTTCGGTCACAAAAGACGCGTACCTACAAGTGCTACAATATGGTGAAACAAAACAAGTAAAAAAAAATCTTGAAAATCGCAGAAATGTAAAAAAAATCTATAAATTTTTAACGCGCTTCGCGTCGCTAAGTTGTTATGAGAGTGTTTATTAGTTTGATCGTGAAATATATTTGTTTTTATTTGTAAATTTTTTTTTTTTAATAATTTTGTTTTCCGATAATTTGAAAATACTTCAAATTACATACATGTGAATTTTAAAAACATCCCCTATGTTACCCTTCTTAAGGGGCGATTTTACAAAGACGCTGATACAATAGCTCTTTATTTCTTACCGAAATCTTAAATTTAAATTTTCATATCCATAACTTCAGAAATCATGGTTTCCCATATAAACTTTCATCTTCTATAATACCCCTTGTAGGATTATTTTGATGAAAAATGTAACCTATATCTATCCCCGGGTCCTTTCTCTCTCAGTGCCAAATTTCATCGAAATCCGTTCAGTGGTTTAGGCGTGAAAAGGTAACATACAGACAGAATTACGAATTTATAATATTAGTATATATTAATTAAATTATTATGGTTATGATTGTCCCATCGTTCCAATTTGTAAATAACTTAGTGTCAGACTATAATATGAAAATAAACATTGTGGTTTTAGTTTATGAACGTTCATAATAATTGTGCAGTAGGTATACGTAAAGGAGATCGTTCTTAAAACTGTAGTGTCTATTAATGAAATGCATGTTGATTGTTCCATGACCAATCGCTTGCTTCTGAGAATGATCGTGTCCAATACTGAAACTCTGTTGCTTTCTTATCTTATCGTCTACACAAAACAGTCAACAAAATTACTAAGTTACTAAAATTATTAAGCCATTAGCGTTAACTATTGTACTTATATTTAACAATATTATCTTATTTTTGTAACTTTACTAATACTATGAGAGTATCCTCAAAAATTATTATAATGATTTAAAGCACTGGTCAATTTCGTCTTCTGTTAATTTCACTAATCTCACCGACTCGTCCCAGAGTGCTTTAGCAGTCTTGTCACAATACGCACGTTTAACAGCTCCCACTATTTCACAATTCATGAAGTATGCTCCACTGACGTCACCAGCCTTCTTATCCAACGCCGCATGAAGAGCCGTCTGTGCGCCTTGCCATGGCGTCTTGAAGAATAAAAGGCACGCTACTTTTAAAATTGCTCCACATACCTTATTCACGGAGTCATAGATCCTAGTGCCAACTAGTCCAGGATCCACATTATTGATCACAACGTTAGTATCCTTCAGTCTCCTGGTCAGTTCATTTGCGAATAAGACGAGACAAATCTTGCTGTTACCATAAATTCTGATTATGTTCCAATAATTCGTTCTGTTTAAGTTACTGATGTCCACCTTTCCAACCATGTGAAGGAATGAAGCTGTTGTTATTATCCTGCTCGACTTACCAGGCTTCCCTGTCTTTTTCAAAAGTGGAAGAAGTAGAAGAGTCAGTTGGAATGTTCCGTAGTAGTTCACTTGCATTATGAAGTTCATTCCGTCGGCCGTCAGGAAATCTGCAGGGATCCCAACGCCAGCATTGTTCAACAAAATGTCTAGTCTGTCTTCAGTGTTCAAGATGTCTGCTGCGAATTGTCTCACTGACTTCAACGATGCCAAGTCCAGGAGTTTGAATACTACATTTTCATTGCCGGTTTCTTCTATTATTTGTTTCCTTGCATTAGTGCCTTCGTTTTCGAAGGGGCAGGCGATGATGACCCTGGCTCCTCTGTGGGCTAGGTCCGTTGCTATGTGGAGGCCCATTCCTGCTGTTCCTCCTGTCACTATAACTGTTTTGCCCTCTAATCTACTTCTCGATATGCATGTTGCGTTTGTGCTCTTTTGATACACTGCCACCGAGAGCGCGATTATGATAATGATAGCTATAATTAGCAGAATTCCGAACATGGTAGCGGTGCCGGCGCCGGCGGTGAACACACTGTAATACGACGTGGTGTGATACCTCGTTTTAACCTCAGTTGAAATATTATAGGTTAAACAGGTCTAGTCAATATAATATTTATCAGTTGAAGGATTTTTATATGTGTATGTTAAGTTGTGAATAAATTGCCGCGCAGTAAGACAATTGTTATGTTGGTGGATATTATAACATATTTTGTTTTGACATATCTCGGGCCTTGGGGTCACGGAACTTTGGAAGGCGTACGAGGGGCCAAAGCCAACTGGCAGAGGACCCTTAGATAATTTTAAATGATTTATTTTACTTATTTATTATTAATGATTTTATTACTATACTATTACTTTGTCAGTACACTGAGTCCACACCACATAACATAATATACTTCTATTACGATAAACTGGGGTTACTTTGATACTACGGGGTTACTTTGTTAACGTTTTTCGACATATGAAAAACTTATTCTAATAATATCTACAAAGCCATATTAAAAAGAAACTATCAGAAGTGCCAACTACTGATAGTTTCTTTTTGGCGTTGTAGATTATATGTTATAAAAATAAGTTTTAATATGTCAAAAGTTGTTATCAAAGTAACCCCGTGGTATCAAAGTAACCCCAATTTAGTTAATAATTTCTATCAAAATACTATTATTTTTTTATAAACTGATGTAAATATTATGCATGCGATTTGCGTAAAGTGTATCAAACTGATATACTTAAATGATAAATGATTTTATTTCTGTAAGTAGGTTCGTACAAACACCTTTACACGTCAATCATAATTTTAATAAAAACTAGATGAGGTCGGCGTACCCTATCTGACTACTTCTGTAAAGAAAGGCCGAAACAAACTCAAGTTTGTTACTTATAGACATGCAATGACAAAAGAAAGAATATACACAGAAACACTCACACACTTTTCTCTAGAAGTAAAACAGTCGCGCGATTAGATGATACTGATATTTAAAGCTTTTCGGGGGATTATCGATGACCCTGAGTTGCATAATGTAATCTGCAATCTATTTGTTACACCGCTTATTGGCTGTACCAACTTGCCGCACAGTTGCGCACTCCAAGTCACCCATCCCTCGGGCATTAGGCGCTATTAACGCTCTCCTGGACTCAAACACAAATCTTGATATGTTTGCGGATGAATGGAAGATGATACTATCGGAATGTTTGAAGTTTTGTGAGAAGAATGCATGACTGAGTTGAATCAATTATAGGTACTTTATGTCAAATTTTCCTCAAACGTTTGGCCTCTATTGCGCAACTCCGCGGAGCTGTCAGAGTTATAGTTGCAAAACTTCCGAAAAATTCTGAATAATTCCGGAATACTTCTGGGAAAGTTTCTTTAAATCAGAATTATTCAAAATGAATTTAATTAAGATTTTTATTTTTTTTGCTGAAAAGTCATATTTTGCATCGACCGTCGATCGCCGCCGCCGTTGCCCCTCTTTGCGCCGGCCGCTGCCGCCGCGCCGCGCACGCCCGACTGCCACGAGCGCGCAGCGAGTCGTGCGTGCAGGCGATGGCGGTGCGGGGTGTGGTAAGAGGGGAGATGCTCCCCGGAGAAGTTTTCCCCCCCGCGAGAAACATTCGTACCCCGCAATCGAATGTTTCCGCCGAATATTTCGCCCGAATAATTCAATGGGAATAAACGTTGAAATATTCCCAAAGTTTCGGAATATTTCGGAATACTTCCGAAGTATTCGACGGGAATGATTCGGAATTTTTCCCGCCAGCATCTATAGTCAGAGTGCGCCCGGCCGAAATCGTGTAATTTCTCCGCGTTCACTAAAACTACGATAGCTCTGAAATTAAAGAGCGCAGCTCGACACACCTTATGTCACTGAAATCGTTATAAAATAAGCTATTTGATTTTTTATAGTTTTGTACAGTTTTATCGTGAAATCTATTGTTGATTCGAAATTGAAAGTAGGGTTAGCTACTTTTTCCCAGTTTTTGGTACAAAAGTTGTCATATTAATAAAATACATGCATTTTTTTCCAAAGTTATTGTTTTATTTACATAATAACACATTATTGTACAATAATCAAGTAAAAGAACAGACATTTCTATACATATTTTGCATCTGCAAGCTGAACAAAAACACGGCTCAGGTAATCAACCCGTGCACTGAACAAAAAAAACGGGTATGTTTACACATTTATTCTGGGAACTCTGTAAGCCAAGTGGCTGTTTATTGTAATTTATTACATAGCTTGGTACACAATCTTATTGCAGACAAATTGCTAGCTGTTGGAATTGTTTAACTTACGAACTATGAGTCTCAATGCAAACACTTGAAAAAGAGCTCTAAGAAAGACCCTTTCATAATTTTTATCACAGAGCAAGTACTATTGCACTTATTCAAATTCTGTTTTTGCAGTCCACATGGTGACGATATTTACTAATGGAAAAACACAACACAAGGGCATGTTGCTTAGCAAAAACATTAACAAAAACAACATCAATCATCATTAATTTCAGTACAAGAATTCCAAAGACACAGTATAGGATAAAACCAGTAGGTCACATCTGTACAACAGAATAAAACAAATATGAAAATGAAGCAATTTTAAGACAGGTTTCGGTTTTTTTTTTAATATGAAATATAGTTTATTAAACAACATTAAAAATATCTTAAAAAAAAAAAAATGTTAAAAATGTTCTACGCACATCACATTATTAGATGAACATCCTACAATTCGCCAATGAAACGAACAAAGGTCCCGTACAAAAATATATACAATATATAGATACATACAAAGAAATAAATATTTATAAATATAGTAATAAATAAATAAATTATGGATGAAGGGTACGGAAACAGACGTTCATACACACAGCCTCGTTGCAACCAACACAGTATGTTTTTTTTTTTTTTTTTTATTTGTGATGGGTTTGCTCTTGACTCTAGTCTAGGTCAGAGGTGACAGAGACAAAGTCGACGATGGAGTGAGCTTACCCAGAAGAAGCCTGTTCACTCTCACTTTGAAGAGATTAGGGTTGTATACGTTCGGAAACACAGACGCAGGTAGTGAGTTCCACTCTTTTGCTGTGCGCATTATAAAAGACATTTGGAAGCGCTTAGTGCGAATTGGTGGAATAGCAACCAGGTAGGGATGGTAACTGGCAGTGCGTCTAGATGTCCGGTGGTAGAAGGGGGCCGGTGGAATGAGGTCGTGGAGTTCTCGGGCACACTCTCCGAAGTACAATCTGTAGAAGACCGACAAGCAGGCAACCTTGCGCACCTGCACCTGTTTACGGCAATCCACGTTGGTGCACTTCCGCCGCTGGCGTTGGTGTTTTGACTGAACTCCAAATGGATACTCAGCCAAGTAGTGGGAGCGCGCGTCGTAGATTGCCGTATTCTGGTGCATACTCGGTGTGGTTGCGGGCTGCAAAGTTGGGAGAGATGGGGAATGTTTAGAAATAAGGGCTTTTACGAGACAGATACGGAAATTTCGATGACTTAAAGAAGACCGAGTAGAAGAAGTAGAAGGAGCAGAAGTAGAAGAAGAAACTGAATGACAATGAATGATAAAAGAATTCAAAACGGAGACGTTTAATAGTCTCCGGAATAGTTTTTTGTACCAGACCCTTGTTCGTTTCCGCTCGATAGGGTACATGGCCAACATCTGATCTTTTTTGTCCACCCCACCCATCATGATATTGTAATCATTTATCAAGATGGGTTTGGTGGACAAATCCCGAGCTTGAGAGACGCCGTTGCCATGGTATGTCGATATCATAGCGACCCTATTGTTGTCCCTCCATACCATGACATCAACGTCTCCCGAGGTGAGACCAGTGATCTGATCTTTGGCCATGTTCCCCTTGGTCAGACTGTGCAGGGCCTGCGGAACAAACTTACGATTGGTCCGCAGGGTTCCTACACAGTCAAAGCCCAACACCTTCAGGCATTGAGCAAGGCATGGCGAATTATAAAATTTATCCATCCACAACGTGTGACCCTTGCCCTCAAGACCTTTCGTAAGCCTTAGGACAATTGCCGGCGTGGATGCTTTCATTGGGTCTTCATACTGCTGCGGTGGACACCTTTGAGACTTACCGATAGCGTGAACCTCAAACCGCCATAGGTAGCCGGTTTGAGATTCACAAATCTCGTAAGTCTTGATCCCCATCGTAGCAGCTTTATTGGGAATCAATTGGCTGATGTCCAACCAACCTTTCCACTGCAGAAGACTTTCGTCCAAGGCAATGTTCTGCCCCAGGCGATAAAGTGACTGAAATTTGTTATTCAGATGTGACAACAATGGCTGCACCTTAAAAAGTTTTGCCTCGGAGCCTCCCAGATTTTGCTCACACATGTCATGGTTGTTTACGAAGTGTAAACACTTAGTAAGCATCATAAAACGATTCCTAGACATGTGTGCGCTAAATTCGGGTGTATAGAATACGTCAGGAGATGAACTCCAGTATTCCTCGATGCGTGACTTGACCACAACCTCCATCGCAATAACCACACCGAAGTAGACGTATAGTTCGTCAGCAGTGGTGTTTCGCCACATTCGTATGCGGCTATTGGGAAGGAGGGTGCCTTCATCGAGCATACGGGATTTCAACTGCTGAGCGTATCTATTCGACTCCGTGGCAATGTACTCCATAAATTGCCGATCACATATGCTAACGAAAATCTCATATGGGTCGACACATGGAGCTGTCGGACCTACATCGTTGTGCGAAAACATTTCCCGTCTCGATGCAGGTGGAATCGGAACATTCGGAAACGGTTTCCAATCAAATTCATATAAACCCCAAGGCTGGTCCGTCGCGGTTGGGGGAACTTGTGGGATGTTGGCCTCCACGGCGTTGGCTGCAGGCTGGATTTCAGCTGCAGGCTGGAGTTCGGCTACAGGCTGGTCATCGGCATCATCAATGTCCAAGGGCGTCTCCCAAAAGCTCCTCTGCGCCCTTGGAATGAGTGATGGAAATACGTCATCTTCGTCGCTCACATCAGAGTCTGGTTCGCTTCCTGTATAACAATAGGTAGGTAAAACATCTGGTGGGAACTGGAAGTTTGCCCCTAACCCTGTCCCGAGCTAAAATCAACAGTATTTACCATAAAAGAGCTGATCATCATCTCGCAGACTCCGGTGAGGACGAAGCATTGATGATGCCGATTCACACTCCAAAAACCTGAAAAAATGTTGCATGTGAAACATGGTGTTTAAAATAAATACACATTAAAAAAAGATTCATTTAAAAGTCATTAAGATACTTACATCGCCGGCGAGGGTACCGCTGATACGTCCTCCATCTGACGTGGTGGTGGACTGGGTAGAGGGACCTCCTCTACCCTAACCTCAGCCATCTGAGGCGGTGGTGGGCTGGGTGGAGGGACCTACTCCACCACAACCTGAGGCGCCATCTGAGGTGGGTCGATAGGTGCAGGAGCAGCTCTGAAAACAGGAATTATTTAAAATTATTCTTGCTAATGGTAAATAACCAAGATACAATTTAGAACTACTTACGGTGGCCACCGGCGCTTCCTCTTAGGGTGCAGAGCAACCTCTAGAGGCCGACCCACCGGCAGCTCACTTATGTCGTACATATTTAATCTGAAATACAAAATTCAATTTAATACTCAAAAAAATAGAAATACAAATTTGATTGACTAAAAAAAGCGTTGAAAAGCTGTTACTCTTCGATGGTGCTTGGCCCAGGTCTGTCGGAGCCTGCCACGGCTCGGCCGCGTCCTCCTCGCCCCCCTCGACCACGTCCTCCTCGCCCCACTCGACCACGTCCTCCTCGCCCACGTCCTCCTCGCCCACGTCCCGTGCCGCCTCGAGGTACCACCACCGCCACCACCGCCTCCACCACACCGTCACCCTGCCCCAGAGCAACGCTAGCGCCGCCTCGGACCCGCACTCGACCCCGTCCTCCTCGCCCCCCTCGACCACGTCCTCCTCGCCCACGTCCCGTGCCGCCTCGTGGTACCACCACCGCCTCCACCACACCGTCACCCTGCCCCAGAGCAACGCTAGCGCCCCCTCGCACACGCACTCGACGTCGCGACTCAAATATTTCACCATTATCTTGCATGCTTGAACAATAAAATATAACACTGTCTAAAAGCCAGTTTAAAAGTAACAATGACATGCAAAACCAACTCACCAAACAAATATAAAAGACGTGTGGCACTCGGAGACTGCCGCGATAAAGCTATTGCATAGCATTTTTTATCAACTTATGCAATAGACCTCGCCAACAGCTGCTTAACCCCACCCATCCAAAACCAGACCTCACCAACAGCTGCTTAACCCCACCCATCTAAAACCAGACCTCGCCAACAACTGCTTAACCCCATCCATCCAAAACCAGACCTCGCCAACAGCTGCTTAACCTCTTCCATCAAAAACCAGACCTCGCTAACAGCTGCTTAACCCCACCCATCTAAAACGCCGACAGCTGCTTTCACTCATTTGTTTTCTTATCGGTCACCACGCTCAAAAAACAAATGAGTGGGGGGTGTTAGGTTATTTTCGTTACGGAATTTCTGGATTCGGTCTCCACGCTCAAGGCCCGCGATAGAAGCTATGCAATAGCTTAAAAACATCAATAAAATTAAAATAATTTAAACCTCCTTTTTTTCTAAGTCGGTCAAAACATTGCTATACTGACCATTTTCCTGAACAGTGTACGAAATACAAAAAACATGGCGGCTTGAAGGTCATAAACGTCAAATGTTCTGTCTGCTAAAAAGTCTCCTGGAGATTCGATTTTCGATTACGTTTTTTAATTTCAATATTTACACAATTTTTTTACTAATTTTACTAATAAAATGCCTAATACATACGTAGTAACGTACCTAAATCATGTTTCTAACAACATTTTGTCGTCTCTATTGTATTTTCTACTCACAACAAGTAGAAATGTACCGACATGGCGCGCGAATTTCAAAACAATGTTTGGTGAAATAACAAATTCTGTCCAAAATCTTTAACAAATACACAATGCAGCAATTAAAAACTGTTTAGTACTTACTTGTTCACGGTTAATTTTACCACACCACACTATAGTTCGATAATAACACCAACCAAATAACACTTTTAAACACGCGCCGCGTCGTTGACATAAACGAAATGAAGCCGTCACAACAGAAAAACGTTCCGATAACAAATGTTGTTGAATGTTTAGCATGTGATGTTTTATGCCTTTCTTATTCTTTCATCTACACTCTGTGTAAGTTAGAGTAGGAAAGGTATACTCTAGACAGGCAATATTTGGCATTTAATCCGACCCGGTCCACGAAATCTCCAGGAGATTCCCACCAGACGCGCGTTTTTTGACAGAAATCTCCTGGAGATTTATTAGCGGACGGGAGGATTGGCTTCGGCTGTTCTATTTAAATAAATAAATAACACAATTTTGTCGTCACTGTTAATTATAGAGAGCATCTATTTAACAATAAACATACCTAAACCCAGAACTCGAATTCGAGATCAAAAATATAAACAAGGAAATGTCATTGTCAAAGTGTAGTTCAGGGGTAGTCAACATTTCCCTAGTAATTCAAATTAAGTTTTTTTTTTTATTTTTTATTTAAGTTTAAGTTTTGGAAGAACGCTAAAGCAGCGTGTCAAAATTAATAATATGATAGCCTAAGGTAAGTCCTAATATTATAGGTAAGGTAAATTATATTATAGGTAAGGCGTGTCTATTTTATTACGCGTAAGTACGACTTTGCGGAACAACAAAATAAACAAAAAACGTAAAATACAACATAGAAAAGCTTAACATCAAATAAAAACTTAACAAATAAAACTCAGAGGGACACATTCAATCACGACAAACGTCAGAAACCTAACACAGTCTAAAAATCATACAGTCGTCCGACGAAGACGTCTAGACAGGGCAATCGTGCGGGGTGTGAGGGGCGAGACGCGGGTAAGCCGATCCCGAACTGCGAACAAAACGATGTTAGTAGTTCGGGATACGTCATTCAGGGCCGACAAGTGTTTATTTTTTATTTAAAATGGTGCATGCAAAGTGTGCTGTGAGTGATTGCAAGTCTTCATCTTACATAAATAAAGATCTGCGGTTTCATCAGCTTCCACGCACAGAAGTAAGGTAAATAAATCTGTTTTGTTATTGTAGAGTACATAAATAATTTTATTTGTATTTTCGTGCCACGTTGATAACGCTAATAAAATGGTCGACCGGCGCACGGTAAAAAAAAAATGTTAATAGGTTATCGCACACGGCTTCCATCTGTTTGGAAATCCTACTAATATTATAAATGTGAAAGTGATTTTATTATTTACTTTTACTATTTTACTATTTTATTACTTTTTTATTATTTACTAAGGGTGAATTTCGAGATGGTAGACCTAATTTTTTATAGTATGATATGGGTGTCAACTTTGAGTCTAATTGGGGTGCTTGTTACGAAAAAGCCATCCTTTTAGAAATCCAAGATGGCGGACGTCATTTTTTTAATAATTTGATATGGGTGTCAATTTTGAGTATAATTGGGGTGCTTATTAGGAAAAAGCCATCCTTTTTGAAATCCAAGATGGCGGACGTCATTTTGTTAGAATTGGATGTGGGTGTCAATTTTGAGTATAATTGGGGTGCTTGTTACGAAAAAGCTATCCGTTTTGAAATCCAAGATGGCGGACAACGTATTTTTTTATAATTTGATATGGGTGTCAATTTTGAGTATAATTGGGGTGCTTGTTACGAAAAAGCCATCCGTTTTGAAATCCAAGATGGCGGACAACGTATTTTTTTTATAATTTGATATGGGTGTCAATTTTGAGTATAATTGGGATGCTTGTTACGAAAAAACCCTCTTTTTTGAAATCCAAGATGGTAGACGTAATTTTTTTATAATCTGATATGGGTGTCACTTTTGTGTTTAATTAGGGTACTGGTTACGAAAACGCCATCTAAATACCTTAAATCTGTCCCGAGTTGGTCCTGTAGTAAAAGTTGTTCAGTTTGGTGGTCTGTAGCAAATTCTTTCGTATGTATATAATAATAATAATAATAATTTATTTAGTTCCTTTTACAAACTAATTAATACATTTACTAACTTATAAATACTTAGTAGTAGTACCAAGATCTTAACAGATTGGCTTAATTACTTATACACAAACTAGTTTAATTTACACAGGATTTTAATTACCTATGAAAGGTGCGTTGGTACAGACAATTTTAACTTGTGGCGACCTGCCTGAGCTAGGTTAATAAAAACCTGTGTTTCAGGCCATCCCCAGACTATGCGATCAACTGATATAATACATATTATTTGACCATACTTAATTAATTATTGAAAATAATACTATCCTACTTATATTTAAATAATTATTAAAATACAATTATTCTACAAAATACAAATTTAAAAATTACCAATTTAATATCTACATAATTATTGCAGTAATTCTAGAAGCTTCTCTGTGTCTGTGTAATCAAGTTTACCCAAATATTCGCACACCTTCAGATTACAATGTTTGTAAGTGGCACTATAAGTATTAAGTATCCTATTGATCTTATTATATAAAACGGGTCCTAAATATATATAAAATCGGCTTACAAAAGCATGTCTGGTTTGGGGCTTTGTGCAAACCAGATCTTTCCTTCTCTTGTCAGAAGGTACTGGCTTGTAAGCGAGTTCCACGTGCTGGTGTAATATGGTGTGCAGTATAAATAGTTGGCGTACTGTTAGCACCTCACATGCAATGAATAGCTGGTGTGTAGGAAATCTGAAAGGCCTAAAGGTCGCGACCTTTAGAATGGCTCTTTGAGCGCGTTCTAGAGGGAGCAAAATTGACTTTGCTGCACCACCCCATGAAGTTATGCAGTATGTAAGAACAGATTGGCACAAAGCTAAATATACCTGTTTAATTAATTTAAAGTCAGCAATGTGACGTAAATTCTTAAAGATATATATTAATTTACGAACTCGAGCACATTGCAAATCAATGTGTTTGCGGAAATTTAGATTTGTGTCAATCGTGATACCTAAATATTTCATATGGTCGGCTTTAGCTAGAGTAGGACACGAACAAGTAGCGTCAGCGTCTGTCGTACAGTTATGAGCATAAATGGTAAGGTTAGTAAGTGGTATATTAGTGTTTCTCATTTTAAATAGAATATATTTGGTTTTATCTGCATTTAATGTTAGTAAATTCATACGTAGCCAATTTGATACAATGTTAAAGCCACTCTGAGCATATTTATAAACCTCCTCTCGTGACTTAGTCGAGAACAGTAGAGCAGTGTCATCTGCGTATGTCATTATGATACCATCTGGTAATTTCAGGTTGCACAGTTCATTTATGTACATTAAAAACAACGTCGGTCCCAAAATGCTTCCTTGAGGAATGCCGTAGCCGCTGTTTTTAAGTTCTGAACTTTTATACTGACCGAGTTTTACACACTGGTAACGATTGCTAAGATAATCAGAAAAAAGTTGGAGTTGTGTTCCTCTTATCCCAAGTGTTTCAAGCTTGTGCAATAGTTTAGAGCAAGAAATAGTATCAAACGCCTTGGCAAGATCCAGGAAAATTCCCATGCAATGCAAGCCCTTATCCAGATTTGTAGTAATATAATTTGTCAATTTGTGTACTGCTTGGCAGGTCGATCTTTTTGGTCTAAAACCAAATTGACTATCTGAAAGTAATTTGTTGTCCTCAAGATATTTTATTAACCTATTATTTATAATTCTTTCCAAGATTTTCGAGAGACCTGTTAAGACTGAAATGGGTCTGTAGTTATTAACGCAGTACTTGTCTCCAGATTTGAATACAGGGGTGACCAATGCTTTTTTAAGTAGGCTAGGAAAAACTCCATTAGACAGACATAACTGAAAGATATGTGTTAGAGGTTGAACAAGTAGGTATTTAAATTTCTTAAGGATCCTATTTGGTATATCATCCCATCCGATAGCACAGTCATCTTTTAACCCGGAAATTATTCTTAAAACTTCATCGACATCGGTATCTAATAAAACAAATGAATTAACTGGATTCACAGTTTTAATAGTCTGGTTTTGGCAAGAGAGAATTCTAGTTCCACGTGTTTTATCAGCCAATTGTTTACCAGCGTTGACAAAGAAATAATTTACTTTGTCTGCTGCTATAGATGGGCTAATATCTGTTGATAGTAACTCAAGTGGTGGTTCGGAGGTTTTTGTACTACAAGTGTTTGTTCTTATAAATTTCCAGACTAGTTTACTATTTTTTCCTGCTGATTGCAGCTCATATTTATCATGCTGGATTTTTATTTTCTTCAGAAGATTGTTACAGAAGTTCCTATACCTTTTGTACGTTAAGCTAAGTACCTCGTTGTCAGGTGCAAGTTTAGATTTTAGGTGCAATTTGTCTCTATGTCTTATACAACGGACGAGACCTGGTGTAATCCAGGGTTTTACATTACTATATTTTATAGGCATTTTTGTAGTGAATGTGTTTTTAATTATTGCGTGTTGCAGTGAGCCTATAAAGTAGTGTAGGGAAGTATTTGCATCGCATGAGTTGTAAACTGGGTCAAAATTTATGCTGCGTATGTCAGTTTCAAGTTTTGCCATATTGACTTTGGTAAAGCTGCGCATGCAGTTTTTCCTAGGTAATGATGTTTGTAATGTTAGTAAAACTGCATTATGATCAGTTAGCGAAGAATTAGTAATGAATGTTTTGGTTGGATATTTCGTTTTCAAAATAATATGATCTAAGCATGACCCACTTTGATGCGTGGGGTAGTGATAAGCTGGCAATAGTCCGTGATATGAGCAAATGTTTAGGTAATTATGTGCATGATTATCGATTTTCCCGGAAACAATGTTAATATTTATGTCACCTATTAGTATAATGTTTTTGATATTACACAACTTTTTTAGGAGTGTGTCAAGCGAATCTAAAAATCGGTCAATATCTTGAAAAGGGGGTCTGTAAACAGCCATTACCACTATATCGGGGCTAATTTGAATGATCAAGCAATTGCTATCCTGAAATATCGGTTCCTCTACTGTTGCTAACAGATTATTCTTGATATAAACTACTAAGCCATCATTTTGATTGATATGTCGATTGGTTTTGTGGGAAGTATAACCATCCAGGAGTGGTAAAGTGAGTGTCTGATTGGACAACCAACATTCTGTCAGGACAATTATATCACAGCTTATGCCAAGATTCTGTAACAACACTTCAAAACCGTTCATGTTTTTGTTTATGCTGCGAATATTTTGGGTGAGCAATGTTAACGTTTTATCCACAGCGGGAACAGAAAGTTTACAGTCTTCAACATATAGAAATTACATGAAAGAAAAACTATCTAGGTCACAAAGCAAATTGTCGATCATAATTATAGTTACAATTTTAAAATAATATAAAAATAAAATCAACCTCCTGTTAGTGTGCTTAAAAAGTTATGAAATCTGTAGCGCTCTTAGGCGCCTTCATAGTCTATAGAATTAACATAGTTTTCCTCTGCGAACTTGCGTGCCGGGCAACTAGCATCACCAGTTTGATGGTCACATTTGCGCTTAATGCGATTGCACGTCGCACATTTGGGGGGAGCGATTTTATTACTGCAATCCTTAAAGGAGTGACCAGTCTCTCCGCAGTGCTTACAAGTTGTGCAAGTTTCTCGGCAATACTTAGCTGCATGTCCGAATTGCTGACAATTGAAACACCTGGTGACTATCGTGAAATCTCTCACGGGGCAGGACGTCCAATTGATGAAAATTCGCCCTTGGTCAATAAGAATTCTCCTGATATTAGCTGGTAATTCTATAACATAATTACAGGTACTCAGATTTTTCTTACCAGATTTATGGCTTAATTTCATTGTAGCTAAGAGGGACTCACGGGTTGTATTCGGCAGCTTCTCAGAGAGGTTTTGCTCGAAAATACAATCAAATACCTCCTGTTCAGTTAGGGCTATGGGGACACCAATAACTGCAACCCTAGGACGGCGCTTTGTTGGTTCTTCAACGGTAAGGCCTGATGATACAAGTTTCTCCGACTTCCGCAATTTTTCTATGTCTTCTTTCTTGTCCGTGCTAATGATGACCCCTCCGTTTCGTACCTTTCTAACGCCACGAACATGAAGTTTGAGTTCCTCAGGAGAGATGATTTTCTGGACGAGGGACTTAGTGTCGTCGCTGGTTTTGGATTTATCGCTAGGATAAATAGCAACGGAACTTAAATTTGCAGGGCGCATGTAGTTGTCGGAGCCCTTCTTGACCATATCTGCGAAGGAAGTAGTTTCTGCGGGCTTCATTTTATTTTCTACGACCTCTTTGAATTGCTGAAGTGAATGCGCAACGCCCTGCTTCTCTTGTAGATGTTCAATAGTGGTGTACGCCTGAGTAGTTTTATGTGTCAAGGACTGATACAAGACGGCCATCTGAGATGTCCCGCTAGTCACCTTACGGCATAAATTGGTCACACGGAGTTTCTGTTCGGAGTTCATTTTGCCCTCCGCTACTATATTACACACTTCGGACAAGATGGACTCTATTGTGCTCATCCATTTCTGAATTTCCGACGTGGGTATCACTTCAGACGGTAACACATGTTCCGTGGGTGCTGGTGGAGTTGTGACTATGGGCTGGGCTCGTTCCGTTGGAGTCGGCGGAGGACTTCGCCGCAGCAATTGGCTTCGGCTAAACGGGCTAGATCCTGAGCTAGCCATATCCACCACCAGTAACACTAGGCTATAGGATTTAGTTCATTGCTTATGCAATGAAAACGTAGGTCAGTGTTTATATCAACTCGCGACACACTTTAGTCTTATTGCTTACACTGCATATGTAATTCCAATAACAATTTAGTGGTAATTATTTAATTATAACACATTATAAGCAAAACAAAAGGCACGTCCGCTTAGGCAAGCGATCGATCGCATCCTCCTCCATCCTCGCATATGTATGTACTATGTATGTTCCCTTATTGTTAGAATGTAATTATTAAATTGTATTTTATTTTAACATTTCATTAAAAAATTGTTTTCATTATTATATCAATGTGTAATATTGTTTTATTATAATACTACTATCAATATTGATCTGCAATAAATAAATAATTTTGTAAATATTGTTTATTTGTGACAACCCTGGCCGATGCGTTACTGTCTAGACGATGTCGGCATTTTACACAAGATCAAAGGCGTCGTCCTACTGTATGATTTTTATACTGTGGTTTAATTATGTTGTCGCTACAATATTATTTTACTTATTATCCCAGGTCCACAAATATTTATTTATAATATAGGTCAATTAGTATTCTGCCTAATATTTGAACCTTAAATTCGTTGTTTTTTGCCCTTTTTATAAATACGACAAAAGCGAAAAGTTTGGTTAATTTTACAAATTCGAATTACGTTGGTTCATGTATGAAGGTCATTGGCCATTTACCAACTCGGTATCGAACCAAGCCTAATCATCACTCACTCGTACACAATACTGATCGCTCAGCCCGTGTAATCGAGCCGTCAATTATAAAATATTATGTTCAAATACGAGTAGCTTTATCAAAATAATATAACATCACGCCTGTGATCAGCGGAGGGTTAAGCAAAGGTGTACCCTCACTCCGTCAGAACTGTTTAAGTCCCCTGTAATAGGGAGCGAGCTTGTTGCCATCAACCGGGCACTGCTGAGAAACCAAATAACACTTTGCCCAACCTGGGAATCCAACCCGAGACCTCATGCTCAGCAGTAGCGCTGGCGACCATTAGCACAAAATATGTATGTACGTGCGTTATTACAATGTATTGAGTAATTGAATTATGATTATATGTTACGTACTCTCATTATCATTGTACATTGGAAACTTTATTAATTGGAATTTATTAACCTGGTCAGAGCATGATTATTTGTTGCTTAACTCAATCACTATTTTTCTTATGATTTCATTTAATGATCAACTTTGTTGCTACGATTTTTTTTTTTCTAACATTGGTAATCAACTTCTGGGCAGTCGCTCCATACAAAATACTGATATTCAGCTGCATCATCCGGTTAGACTGGAAGCCGACCCCAACATAGTTGGGGGCAGGCTAGGTAGATGATGATGATGATTTGTAAGCAACTTGGCACATGATGGTCTAACGCTTTCAAAATTAGATTCATTCATAAATAATATCTACCCAACTAGCAAAAACTGGGGGTCTAAAACGGCCACATTGGCAGAATCATTAAAATATAATATTATGAATAATATCTAAAATCGTAAAATGGTCACAAACTGACAATTCATAAATTATTTGTGTACATTTCATACAACGCAATTCATCTGTTTTACAGTTTTGTATGGAGATTCCGGGAGATTCGTAAATGGTTCACAAATTATGAATTGCTTTATTGAAGTTTAATGTCAAATAGCAGAATCATAAGAATTTAGTCAAGAGCAACATCTTACAATTCATATAGAGGACTTTGTGAAGAAATAATAATAATAATAATAATAATAACCTGGGACATTTTTCACACACGGTCATATGATCCCAAACTAAACAGAGCTTGTACTATGGAAACCAGATAACTGATATACTACATACACTACTTTTTTTTTTTTGTAAATACATACTTATATAGATAATTACACCCAGACTCAAAATAATTTTAATAATGGTAGATTTTATGACCTTGAGGACGCGCGCGTTACGGAGACCATTTTATATCGCCGACGAAGTGTAGCTCTTCAGAAAATGGAAATAGCCTTTGAAATCAGGATCTCGAGTTTGTTGGTTTATAGGCTAAATAAAAGTGTGTGTCGTGACCAAATCTATAAGCTGGAGCCGTAGATATGTATCCGCCGCGATGGCATATTCAGTTTTTCCACCAAGTTATGGCAAATAAACGTATATATTAAACAGTTCCAGATAGACACTATCATCTAGTATTATAGAGGTTTACCCTGTGGTGTACTGAGTAAACTTCTACAATACTAGATGAAATAAAAACATTGATGATATACCTAAGTGACAACTTACTACAATCTTCTATTCACATTTTCGGCGCTGAGTAGATAAACTTAGTTTCTACGCATCTTGATCATATCAGAGGTTTATAGCAGCTAGTCCACACTATAAGATGCAACAAGCTAGTGTATCTTACAATTTGAGATCTGTTCCAGATAAAATTCATTTTCCGTAAACGCAATTAAAGTGGAATACAATCAAAACTGGGTAACTGATGCTGTGGTCCCACAGGCCCACATTTCTTACAAGCCAGGCCGCGCCAGCCAGGCCCGCAGGCTGTGGGAACAGGCGGCCTGCGGTGGTCTGTCGTCGCCCGTCCAATCGAATGTACGGGATGATCCGTGGAATTCTCGGCACGGGCCGCAGCAGGTTTGAACGTGCCGTAGGAACGCGGCATGAGAATAGCAATACATTACGAATAAGTCGACACCTGCAAGGAATAACATTGTATCTTAGTTTTAGGCCATTTTGAGTAACAATCGTATTCTTGCTGTACAAAAAATGCTGATTTATTTGCACTCATTTTTTCACAGTGTAAAACATTGTATAGATCTTTACGCAAAGGAATTTAGAAACAGGGGTGAGTGCAAAAAAATCTGCATTTTTGTACAGCAAGAATACGATAGTAACTCAAAATGGCTTAAAACTGAGTTACGACGTTATTCCTTGCAGGTGTCGAAGTACTTGATTCTCATTATGGGGACTAGCAACTCTTCTGGTGTTTACTATTGAAGGAACCTATCATGCAGAACTGAAAGTGCATGCAGAGATATATTATAAACAAAGGCAACCTACATTATCAATTTTATAACATAACAAGACATCACGCTTGTATTTCCCGAAGGGTTAGGCAGATACTTAAACATAACTGTTGCAATAAGGGTGTACTAAAGGCTCACCTCTGCCTAACCCTCTCAGGGATATACGTATAGGTGTGATACTATGTTATGTTATCTTAATTGAAATAGGTATTATTGGGTACCTTAAAAGAGGACATACATTATACATTGTAGGTATGTCGTCCTCTTTTTTAAGTACGTACTAAAATAAAACAATAGTTATAGGAAAAATATATATTTTTTTATTTGAGGTGGGTTTGCTCTTGATCTGAGGTATTTTTTATTACGTTAGAGATCGTGGCCGCGTGGGTGTTCAAATTGGAATGTTTATACCACAACCGTCACAATTATTTTATAACTAGAAGAAATATATGTTACGGTAAGTGTGATTAATTGAAAATTATTAATAATTGTCTATCATTATTAATCTCTTCTTCTTGAGGCTTCTTCTTAAGACTGGTTGTTTTATTTTATTACTTTTGACCAACGAGAGTAGTGAATTATTGATAACAACTGCTAAAAGTATAGATGAATTTCAATTTTATATTCACATTTACCAAATCATGAGATTATTAATAATGATGGATAATTATTATTAATAATTTTCAATTATTCACTCTTACCGTAACATACACAGATAAAGATATTATAGATAATCTTGTTAGTGGTTGAATGAACTTTTTGTGTTACATTGTGGTTTTACAATTTTTTAAAGATGACTTTTTAATCAATCTGCCTAGCCTTTTCCCAACTATGTTGGGGTCAGCTTCCAGTCTAACCGGATGCAGCTGAATACCAGTATTTTACATGGAGCGACTGCCTATCTGACCTCCACAACCCAGTTACTGGGTAATAAATTATACAATTGCAATGCTTGTAAAAGGCTGCTAAGTCAAAAGTACTAACATAATATAAAACCAATATGTACACTTAGTTTGAAAAATCCCTTAAATAAATTGAGATTAAAAAAAAAAAAACACTTAGTTTGCAATAAACGCTTTGACTTTGACTTTGGTAATACCCCTTGGTAAGACTGGTTGTCAGACTTTCGGGCTTCCGACGACCCGTAACGATTGTCAAAGACCCACGAATGACAGCCGGGACCAACAACTTAACGTGCTTTCCGAGGCACGAAGGAGTCTCGGTATAAAAATGGTCCCCCATCCACGGACAAACCCCGGCAAGCGTAGCTTAACCAGATGGATCGACCCGTGCGGCTTTTATTACTTAGCCATGAGCTATATTGTAAAATAATAATAATACCAACCTTTTATTATCCCACTGCAGGCAAAAGCGTCTTCTCATACTGAGAAGGCATGAGCATTGATCACCACGCTCAAGACGGACCGGGATATCAAACTTCATTTTAAGTCCTGGTTTCCTCGTAATGTTTTCTTCTTCCATGTTTTGTGATGTAAAAACTAAATGAAATACTGGTAAAGAAAACAATTTTAGAGATCAAGGAAATTGATAATTTTTTTATAACAATTTACTTGAGACAAACGAAAACTCGTTTTAATTAAAAATAAAAATAAACCGGCCAAGAGCGTATCGGATTCGCGCACCGCAGGTTCCATACCATCAAAAAAAAAAGTGTGCTATTTAGAGACTTCGTTTTATTTTTCCTCGAATCTTTACATGAACTTACTACCCTACTAGTCCCACTTACACAAAAAAAAAATATATTTTAATTTCTTTCTTATTTGCAAAATAGTTGGTCAAGCGTCATCTAAAACTATTCCAAAATTCAAGTTTTAGCATTAGTAGTTCTTGAGATATCCAGCTGTGACAGACAGACAGACTGAGTCGCACCATAAGGGTTCCTTTTTACCATTTTGGTACGGAACCCTAACAATAACAAATTATGTATAATGAATAATTAATCTGTGTCAATTGTTAAATGGATATTACGTCGATGGTATGTTGTGGTCACCTTGTGTCATTATCATTACTGAGCGTGGGGTTCGATCTTGTATCGGGCATTTTTAATAGCTAGTGGTATATGTATGGTACCTATGGGAGCGAAATGGCAACCAGTTGCTCAATATCGCTCAATCAATCTGCCTAGCCTTTTCCCAACTATGTTGGGGTCGGCTTCCAGTCTAACCGGATGCAGCTGAATACTAATATTTTACATGGAGCGACTGCCTATCTGATCTCTACAACCCAGTTATTGAGTAATACGATACCCTTTGGTAAGACTGGTTGTCAGACTTTCGGGCTTCTGACGACCCGTAACGACTGCCAAACCTCCACGAATGACAGCCGGGACCAACGGCTTAATGTGCTTTCCGAAGCACAGAGGAGTCTCGGTATGTAAAGATGGTCACCCATCTACGTACCAACCCCGGCAAGCGTAGCTTAGCCTGATGGATCGACCCATGCGGCTGTTATTACTTAGCCACGAGCTCCTCACTTAATATCGCTCAATATAATGTAGCAATAACTGGTGCAATCTTGGCATCGAGCGATATTGAATTTTTCTCCATAAAGCTCCACTACCTCCAGCAATAGGCTGATAGAGTTGCCTGCGTAAGCTTTAGTTCTAACTAATCTGTGGGCCAACCACCACCTTTTAAAGCTGTATTATTTTAATGTTACTTCAGTGTAAGAAAGAGATGGAGCTATACAGGACGTCTAGCTCCATCTCTTTCCCACACTCAGGTAAGATTGAAATAATACTGCTTCTGTTCTTGTAAAAATGTCACTGAGAAAATTTTGGTGAAGCGAGTTTGAAGTGAACGGTCATTCCACTGATGCTCGGGATTGACAATAGCCCGGCAGGCTATCTTGGCTTTTTATCTGACCAATCTCAGTGATTCTTCAGGAAGGCCTAAGACCAGTAATCGACTTTCATCTGATATAATGATGAGAGTGCAACACAAGAACTTCACCTATATGGTACCTATGCGTGTGTTTACAAACGTGTACTAAGAGCCACACCCGGAACAATTATTTGTCTAACAATGCAAACACAGCATTCATCAATCGTTAAAGGTGAACATTTTATGCAAGATATAACAAAATGCCATTACTTACTAGATATTTTTATTATGTACCAGATTGTTTATTATGTATGTATTTCTATAATAGCTTATCTTCTTTATGTAAATACCCATTTCTGCGAATCTTTATTTTGTACGTAACAATTTAATATAATTATAGGTATCTTTAAGAGGATTGTGAAGTGCCGATACGCGGCGCGATTTTTAGAGGCAATTGCCTACATTTCATACAATTATTTACATAAATATTGTTTCGGGCGATAACGTTTTTACTCCCCTAAACCTTTACAAAATGAGACAATTTTAATATTATTACATTCAGTACACTTTAATCTAGGTCTGTACGTTTTTCATTTTTAGTAATTCAATTTAATTTAATTTAAAAAAATAAAAACGCTCGAGGTTGTTTTTATGTCAAAAATATAGATATTTAGATGCTAATAACTTATATCGTATTCAATATTTCTTTATAATAAAAACGTACGGACCTAGTTTTTCATTATACCAACACCATTTCCAAAAATTATGAAAATTAAACTATGTTTACGGGGAGAAAAACGTTATCTCTTATTGTATGAAAATTTACAGCTTCACAATCCTCTTAAGTTAAAATGAAGCAAATATTTGAGAAAAAGAACGTTGTAATTTCTAAATGAAAAACATTACTAACCTAAATTGTAATAATTACAGCAAAGTCCTCATTCTAATAAACATTATAACTATTTAAAACAGTGTTCCAGCTCATCGTCAGTTAACAGCACCAATCTCACAGATTCCTCCCAAAGTATCTTGGCAGTTTTGTCACAATACGCCCTTTTCACTGCCCTACTAAGTTCGCAGTTTTGAAAGTACGCGCCACTCACTTCACCAGCTTTCTTATCTAGCGCCACATGCAAAGCCGTTTGTGCTCCTTGCCACGTTGTCTTGAACATGCTATTAACCAGAAGTTTCAAGAAAAAACCTATCACTTTGTTCCCAGAATCAAAGATCCTCGTTCCAACTGCTCCAGGATCTACATTATTCACCACAACGTTGAAACCTTCCAATCTTTTTGACAGTTCATTTGCAAACAGTATGAGACACAACTTGCTGTTACCATAGATCTGCATTCGGTACCAATAGTCAGTCTTGTTCAGGTTATCAATATCCACTCGTCCAATCTTATGCAAGACTGAAGTTGTCAACAATATCCTGCTATTTTCGCCAGGTTTGCCCGTCTTCTTCAAAAGTGGAAGAAGTAAAAGCGTTAGTAAAAATCCTCCGTAATAGTTTACTTGCATTATGAAGTTCATTCCATCGGTTGTTAAGAAGTCTCCGGGAATCCCAATACCAGCATTGTTTATCAAAACATCTAAACGATCTTCAGTTTTCAGGATATCTGCTGCGAATTGCCGAACAAATTTCAAAGATCCGAGGTCTAGTAGTTTGAATACAACGTTTTCATTTCCAGTTTCTTGTACTATTTGCTTTCTTGATCTGTTGCCTTCGTCTTTAAAAGGGCATGCTACGATGACCCTAGCTCCCCGATGGGCGAGGTCTGTGGCTATTTCAAGGCCCATTCCCGCAGTTCCTCCAGTAACTAGTACTGTCTTCCCTTCTAGTCTTCTTCTTGAGAGGCAAACTTCGTTTGTATTCTTCTGGTATAGGCCAATAACAAGTGTAAATATTATGACTAGAGCTATGCTGAGTATTATGCCGTACATAGTTCTTGTGTCAATGCCGATCGAAATCAAACTGTCAATCAATTAAGCGTCTCAGATAGACGGTGACGAAAAATTATTATTTGGGTTTTACACACAATTATACAAAGATGTTTTGTAGTAAACCGAGGTTGTGTGACTAGTTAGCTGTTGATTTTTTGCTGACGCAATAACTTTGTTTAAACAATTTTTTGTGGTCAGAAGCCCATAAAAAAATATATATTTGCGATTAAAATCTTTAGTTTAGTCACGGTATGACACCTATGGCTTAGTATTATCTTGAGTGCGAAATCGCACTTCGATATATAGCTGTGGTTATAATTTGGTCACACAAGAATAAAAACTTAATAACAAATATAATTTTATAAATTAGTAATGTTATTATGATATTTTATTTAAATAAGGACATATAAGTCTTTTAAGTCACTATAAATATTACTTAACTTCTGTGAAAACGGTGAAAAAATCTAGCCACAAGAAACACCTTGAAGGATTTACCTGGTTAGGCTGCCTGTCAATCAGACCGAAGAAGAGTGCTAAAGGGAGCGGAGACAGGCAGCCTGAGTCCGGAAAAAGGATGCCTGCACAACAATACAGGTTTTCTGGTTCCAATTTGTCGGTACTGGTCGGTACTGATAAGTACAAATCAACCCACGAGTTCCCGGTAAGTGTAGGCCGACCAGCCAGATCCAACCTGTTTCTTTATGTGCATGGACTATTTTTAACTGACTTCAAAAAAAGGAGGAGGTTCTCAGTTTGTCGGAATCTTTTTTTTTATGTATATTCCCTGATTACTCGAAGACGGCTGAACTGATTTGGAAAATTCTTTTTTTTGTTTGAAAAGGTATACGTTCTAGTTGGTCCAATTGTCATCAGGTCAGGATCTGATGGCGGGATCCTGGAGAAATCGACGGAACTCTTCAAATATTATAGGCACACTTATAGCGATTTCAGTATTTTTTATAGTAGATCGTGTATTTGTTCTTGAAAAGCACCATTTGGTCAAGTGGAACTGATGATGAAGATCACAGATGGCCACCGGAACTACTCAATAATAAATATTTCACGGGTTGCGATTCGATTAGGTACTTTATTAAGGGTTGCTAAGTAATGTATGCTCATCACAATGCTTATGGTGATGTGGAGTTCTCCTGGTACCTACTTACCAGGAGAACTCCCCAACAATTAACGTCCCTGCATCGGGAAAAGCAATACATATTTTGTAAAAGGCGGTGAGCAGTTGACATTAGAATATTGTAACTTAGATAAATTACAAACTGACCCACTAAAAAGTGCAAAATAAAATACTTTTCCCAAATTCACAACCGACTTCCAAACTAACACTTCAAAGTTAATAATAACTTTAATTTTGGAAGTCGGTGGCAAAAAACTAAAATACAGATCTAAAGACACAGACTTCCGAAATAAAAGTTACAATATTATTCACTTTGTAGTGTTATTTTGGAAGTCGGTTATGTTTTTTGGAAAAAGTTTTTTATAGCCACAACGACCGGTAGGTAGCGATTCGTTTCGCCTTGTCCGTACTGGGAACCTGTATCAGGGGGCCGATTCTACTAACAAAATTGTTAAAAATCGCAATTGAATGGCAGCTGAACCACGGCTTTTGAGCGTTTTCGCATTCAACTAATGTAACAACGATCCAACGCGGTTACGTTTCAGTTCAGTCACCGATCGATCGAAACAATCTCAAAAGCAGCTATTCTGCTAACAAAACCGAACATGAGCGTGACGTTTAGTCGTTTATCTTATTGACATAACTGAAACGTTTCGTTTCACAGATTTCGCAAGCTGGGGCCGAAAACGAAACGTTCTTCTGAGTTTTTATTATTTATAAAGTTGAAATGTTACAAAAAAATATACAGGCTAAAAGTATAAGTATGGTCTAGATATGTTTTTGTATTAAAATACTTTTAGTAGCACTTATTCGTATTTAGTAATATTATTAGATTCAACTTTTTTTTTGTGGAATTATTAAAACATACTATTTGGAATGTTGATCACACAGGTTACCCGCTGTTACGTTCCCGTTACGATTCGGTTTAAGTTTAGTTTCCATTTTGCTTATAGAAAAGTAGAATTACTTTTTTGGTAACTATCGAACGGCGATCGAAACTGAACTGTTGTTGAAACACAATTGAACGTGTAACGTTCCAAATTAGTAGAATCGGCCCCCAGATGTATGTTTGATGATAGATGTATGTAGGTCAGGATAATTAATTAAAGATTTCAACTGTTCGAGTGCTTCTGTTATAATAACTGAATATATAACATAACATCATGCCTCATGCGGACCATATTTTAAAAAGTTAAAAATTTTGTGCTTTCCTTCAGTTTGTATCTATGAAGTTGCAGTATTTGTTAAAGTAAATAAAAATCTATTCGGTGAACTAAAATCAAAAATATATACCCATAAAATATCTAGTATACCACATAGAACTGCTCTTCTGAGCAAAAGTTTTTGGAATAGCATATAAAATTTACAATAAGATACCTGTGGACATTTTAAACACCAAGGAACTCCCACTATTCATATATTAATTGAGTGTTTTTTTTTTAATTTACAAAGCTTACTGCGCGATCCAAGATTTCTTCATAATTAGTACTTACTACAATCTGTCACCATACACCTACGAGCGCTTGCGACCACTAGGACACAGAGGCAGTCAGTATCATGGATTAATTAAGTTAAATATAATGACTGATGCCGTGCGCGGAAATTAGTTAGGTATAATCTTTTAGATTTATATAATAATAAATAATAATAATAACCTGGGACATTATTTACACACGGTCATCTGATCCCAAACTAAGCAGAGCTTGTACTATGGAAACCAGATAACTGATATACTACATACACTACTTTTTTTTTGTAAATACATACTTATATGTATAGATAATTACACCCAGATTCAGGACAAACAGACATGTTCATGCACACAAATGTTTGTGCTGGATGGGAATCAACCCACAACCTGACTCACTGATACGTCATTATTTTATTCTCCGTATTGTTTGAGTCTTAGTTCACGGTAACATTGCGTGGCATGATTTTGGTTCCCGAAAAACTGATTGCTATTATAGATTCCTATTATTTATAGTATGTAAGCAGTGGATGCATTTTATTTCTATCACGTGTTATTTTTAGGGTACACAAACCGATAACCTTTTTGAACCTACCCTCATATTGTTCACATTCACATTCACACTATTGAGAAGATAGGTTCATTTCTTATTAATTTCTTTGAGATTACCTGATTAAGAGTGTAATAGTACAGTTTTAAAGATGAATACTGCAAAAAGTATCGTCGGTACAAAAATTCACCAAACAAGTTTTGTTACGTGTGTGGACAGTACATTCTCAAGTCTCAAGAAAAAAAAAATAGCTGAAAAAGTAGGTACTGCGTATTTTTTTAGGAAATCATAGAGCCGAAAATGCAGAACTCGTAGTGAACGATTTGTTAAGAGCATACAGAAAGATGGGTTGCCGAATGTAGTTAAAAATCGATTTCCGCCATTCCAATTTCTCTTTTCTTCCATCAAATCTTGGAGCAGTGAGTGTTATAAGTTTTTAATAAGTGAGTGTTATAAGTGAGTGTAGTACAAGGGGAAGGATTTCATCAGGATGTTAAAAGGCTTGAGACACAGTTTCAAAGTCGTTGCGACGTAGCTATGTTAGGAGATTACTGCTGGCTTTTAAAACGAGAAGATATTTCCCAACATATTAAAAGTTAAACTTTTAATGTACAATATAATCTTTTTACCATATATTTTATTATAGTTGTGTCCAAATGTATTAATTATCAGTTTTTTACCAGTTTTATTCGAATTACTAGCTTCAGACTATCAATATCAAATTTCATCACACGTGTTCTTGTAATTGTTTGACGTCGCTATGCTGCCCTTTCAGCAACAGCGCGTCTGCGAGATTCAGCCGCTTCAAAGGTTTCTGTGGCTCTTAGAGGCGCCATATAAATTGACTGCTGCTGACGTCGAGCTTGTGACTGTTCTGTTGTCTCTGCAGCCCGTTTGGACATCAGATACTCAGCTTGCTGTTGCCGTCGATTTTGGAGCTGTTCTGATGTCTCCGCAGCCTGTTGAGACACCAGATACTCAGCCTGCTGTTGACGCCGAGCTTGGGACTAGTGTCACAGCATCTTGTTGAGTTGCCAGATACTCAACGTGTGTGTTCTTGTGTCTCTGAAGACCGTTGAAACGCTAGATACTCAGTATGCTATTGACGCCACTCTTAGTACTATTTTTCAGTCTCAGCAGTTCGTTGGGACGCCAGATAAGCTTGCCAGTCAAGATTAGGACTGCTCTGGTGTCTCTGTAAACCGTTGAAACGCTAGGTACTTAGCATGCTATGGGTGCTAGTCACGGTACTGTTCTGGAGTCTCAGCAGCTCGTTGAGACGCCAGATTCTTAGCATGCCTTTGACGTCAAGCTTGGGACTGTTCTGGTGTGTCAGCAGCTCGTTGAGGTGCCAGATACGCAACGTGTTGTCGAGGCCAACCTTGGGAATGACTTACCATTCTATTTAAAGGGTATCTGTGACGTTGTACTGTTTGCAGGTGACACCTCTCTTATTTTTAAAGTAGACGGGAATAGACAAGATTTTGACAACGTAAACAGTGCACTCTCAATAGTTAAAGATTGGTTTACGACAAATAACTTAGTTCTCAATGCTAAGAAAACGAAATGTATAAAGTTTGCGTTACCGAATGTTAGAAATCTAGGACCCAACATCGTTTTAGATAAAGAGATGCTTAAAACTGTAGACTCGGCAGTTTTTTTGGGTATAACAGTAGATGCCAAACTTCAGTGGGGCCCACATATATCAAGCCTGGCGGGAAGGCTCAGTTCAGCCGCCTACGTCGTCAGGAAAGTAAGACAATACACTGACGTTGATACAGCTCGGTTAGTCTATTTTAGTTATTTTCATAGCGTTATGTCATACGCTATTCTGCTCTGGGTCAAAGCCGCTGACATTCAAAATATATTTGTTCTTCAGAAACGAGCTGTTCGAGCAATTTACCAGCTCGGTGCCAGAGTTTCTTTGAGAGATTTTTTAAACAGATTGGTATTCTCACGGTGGCATCACAATTCATCTTCGTCAACATCTTATATATTAGACAAAATATACATTTTTACACTAAAAACAGTGATATTCACAATGTTAACACCAGAAATAAGGACAAATTACGTGCTCCATTTCACCGGCTTCATAAGATTCATAACTCATTTGTTGGGCTTGGTATATCTTTTTATAACAAGCTAACCTCTTCTTTGCTAGATTTGCCCTTTAATGCGTTCAAAGCTAAAGTAAAATCTAACCTTTGTTCAAAGGCATACTATTCTATCAACGATTACTTAATCGATAAGAATAGTTGATCGCTGTGTTTAACTTAAGACAATGATTAAGTTCTTTCTCCAGAATTAGCATACCTACTGACAGGTTATATGAGTTCATATAATAATTTATTTTCTTTAACTGTCAAGGTCAATTTATTTTAATTTTATTTTTGTTTATTATTGACATAATCTACTCATTTCAATGTTTATTTTTTTTATGAGTGGTATTGCAATATGTGGTTAGCTAGTGACCTCGACAATTGATCATATTTTTTCTTGCCTGAGCAACCGGCAGCAAGTTCGTCATGCTCCCTTAGATGTCACTGCTTGCGGTAGCGTCGGGGGTTGGGTTGTCTCCTTCAGTCAAATATTGCGAGGGGGGTAATGGCTGATCTTTACGTTATGCTCGTGAACGGGTGCTGCTTGTGGTGACAGGTCGTCTTAGTGACCTTGGTTTTGTTTTGTTATTAGTAACTTAACTCGTTGTTTATTTTACTTCGATGGTCCTAGTTTATCATCTGTGACTTCAAGTTACGACTACATGTACGGCTATATGTAAGTGGGTACGCCCTTTATTACTGGAGGCTTTTATTTAGGTATAAAGTTCCGCTTACGTTTTTAGTTTTGTATTTTGTTTCTGATTGAGTATAGTTTTCGTTTTTTTTTTTTTTTTGTATATTGGCGTGTGCTAGCTTACTTATACTCGTAGCAAATATAATTTAATTTCATGTTTTGTGTTGCGTAATGTACCTAAATTATTATGCGCAGTGTTATATAAATTCATTTTTTTTTAACTGAACAGACAGCTGTGCTGCTGGGGAGTTTGTTGCGCCACTTCTTCTCCCCAGCTAAAGCACTAGGAAGTGGTGAAGGGCGGGCGTTTTGGGGGACTGTCTTATGTAATTTTGACGTTCAAATAGTGCTGATTCTCAGCCTAGTTTGAATAAAGGACTATTGATTTTGATTTTGAATGTTCTGGTGTCTCTGCAGACCGTTGAGATGCTAGATGCTCAGAGATGTCGGAAAGCAAAATATTTTATGTCAGGAGATGAAGATGTCGCGTATTTTAAAAGATGACTTAGGACTTGCAGCCTATAAGAGACGCACTGGTCATTTTTTAATTGATAATTTAAAAAAGAATAGGGTGGTAAATTCGAAACAACTACTGAAGCGGTACGCAAAGGGAGATCACAGAAAAATTTTGGATGAGAAAATCTTTAGAATTGAGCAACATTTTAACAAAAAAAAAAAATTACTGTATTTATGCTCAAAGCTCTATGGAAGCTTCCCAATTAGTCGACAGAGTGCAACGTGGGCATTATCCGACTTCAGTGATGGTTTGGTGGGATGTTAGCTATGAAGGAGTGACTGAGCCATATTTTGGTGCAAAAGGTATCAAAACATCGGCACAAGTGTATCAAGATACCATTCTTGAGAAGGTAGTTAAGCCCAGTATGGTCCTTCCAACAAGACTCGGCGCCGGGTCATAAAGCTCGGTCCACGCAGTCTTTGTTGGAAGTGAACGTTTCCGACTTCATCAGAACAATAGACTGGCCGTCGTCTAGTCCCGATCTTAATCCGCTGGATTATGATATATGGTCAGTTTTAGAGAGTACGGATTGCTCTAAACGCCATGATAATTTGGAGTCCCTAAAACAATCCATACGATTGGCAGTGAAGAATCTTCCCATAAAAAGAGTGCGTGCTTCTATTGATAACAGGGGGCCGATTCTACTAATTTGCAACTTTACACGTTCAATTGTGTTTCAACAACAGTTCAGTTTCGATCGCCGTTCGATAGTTACCAAAAAAGTCATTCTACTATTCTATAAGCAAAATGGAAACTAAACTTAAACCGAATCGTAACGGGAATGTAACAGCGGGTAACCTGTGTGACCAACATTCCAAATAGTATGTTTTAAAAATACCACAGAAAAAAAAAGTTGAATCTAATAGGTATATTACTAAATATGTATGTGCTACTAAAAGTATTTTTAATACAAAAACATATCTAGACCATACTTATACTTTTAGCCTGTATATTTTTTTGTAACATTTCAACTTTATAAATAATAAAAACTCAGAAGAACGTTTCGTTTTCAGCCCCAGCTTGCGAAATCTGTGAAACGAAACGTTTCAATTATGTTAAAAAGATAACGATGCGACTAAACGTCACGCTCATGTTCGGTTTTGTTAGCAGAATAGCTTTTGAGATTGTTTCGATCGATCGGTGACTGAACTGAAACGTAAGCGCAGTTGGATCGTTGTTACATTAGTGGAATGAGAAAACGCTCAAAAGCCGTGGTTCAGTTGCGATTCAATTGCGATTTTTGAACAATTTTGTTAGTAGAATCGGCCCCCTGGCCTCAACGTTTAAAGGACTGTATTACAGCCAATAGAGACCACTTCGAATAAGGTTTTTATATTTTAAATTGTTTTATATTTATGTATTAAACTAACACACTGTAAAAGTAATAAATATTATTTGCAATAAAATTTTTTTTTTTTCTTCGTGTTAATATTTATGGCAAGACTAGAACAAGATTCGTATAACTCTAACGGTTTAAGCAGCGCACGCCAAGATAACTCTCAGAGGGTTGGTATTTTTCCGACTACTTGATACTTATCTTTATATTATGGCTAAATCACATAAAATCTTAAAAAATTTTAGCCTATGTGCTATTCCAGACTGTAATCTATATTTGTGCTAAATTTGATCCAGATCCGTTTTGTCGTTCTGGTGTGATTGAATAACAAACATCCATCCATCCATCCAAACTTTCGCATTCATTAATCGTACTTCCTACTAATATAATAATAATAATAATAATAATAAACCGCGATAGGATGCTGTCTCTGTTCCAGGCGCTTCAACCAGCCATCAACGTCTCGGCCCAACGACTTTCGGATCAGGTGCAACCTCTAGTCAGTGACATAACCCAACCGCGGTCTTATGTTAATGATGAGGAGGGGGGCGATGAGGTTGTTACGGTAAGTAGCCAGTGTAACGACCAATTGAAGAGCGCGCTGGAGGATGCGATTCGGGAGTTTAGAACTGCCCCCGTCCAACTTAGACCTCGTTTACCTCGCTTGCCTATGCACAGAACGAATAGGGCGTTGGTGTGTGCCTTGGATTCGCTGCTTGTTTCTTATTTTGAAAGCAGCGAAGATCTCGTAAATACGCACTCGATCTTGTATTGCGCGGCTATTGCGGCGTGTCGTGTAGCCAATGTCAAATTTCCAAATTGTGACATAGCTACACGACCAAAACCCGCTGTTCCAGCCTGGCAGAGCAGGATCGACCGGCGTATCAAGGGGACCAGGGTGCTCATCGGCAAACTATACTGCTTCAGGGAGGGCAATACTCGCCCTAGAGTGATGCGCTTTGTGAGGCGGGCGTTCTCGGGGACTGGAATCAGTCCTCAAGAATATATGTTCCGTGTCACAGAGCGCATTGACTTCCTGAAGCAGAAGGTCTGTGCATGGGCAAGCCGTATCCGTAGGTATAAGCGACGGGTTGAGCGGTATACCCAGAATCGCATATTCCAGCGTGATCAAAGGTGGGTGTATAGAGCATGGGAGCGACCTGAGCAAAATGTGGCAGACGTATGCCGCCCGGATGATGATGCCACTAGCATATTCTGGCGTAACATCTGGTCGGTGCCCGTTTGCCATACTGAGGCTGAATGGATGCGGGATGTTGAGCGCGTGTGTGACGCCATACCGGAGATGGAGAAAGTAATAATTACTTCCTCCGATGTAGCCAGTGCAGCCCGCCCGATACCGAACTGGAAATCTCCGGGCCCGGACGGACTGCACAATTTTTGGCTTAAATGGCTGCAAAGTTCACACGCGTGCTTAGCATCGCAATTCCAGTCGGCCTTAGAGTCTGGGTTGCTGCCACAGCTCTTTACAACAGGAGTTACTCACCTGCTCGATAAGTCAGGTGATGCCACGGAACCCAAAAATTATAGGCCGATCACTTGTTTGCCGACGGTCTATAAACTTCTTACATCCATTTTGAGAGAGAAAATTAATTCTCATTTAGAAAAGAATTCTATTATGTCTGTCTCTCAATATGGATGTAGGAATGGGTCCCGCGGCACCAAGGAGCTACTCCTCATTGACATGGCCATAAGCCAACAGGTCCGTCGATCCCGAAAGGATTTGTCGACATGTTGGATAGACTATAAGAAGGCCTTTGATTCGGTGCCCCATACATGGCTCTTGAGGGTGTTAGAGTTGTACAAAATTGATACAACTCTGAGCACCTTCCTAACGACGTGTATGGGGCAGTGGAGGACGGTTCTTCGCTATCCAGGATGCCGACAAATTCAGGGGAGCAACGAACCTATTAGGATTAAGCGGGGAATATTCCAGGGCGACAGTCTGAATCCACTGTGGTTTTATTTGGCCTTGAACCCTCTTAGCACTCTGCTGGAGGGTACAGGGCTGGGCTGTCCTTTGCGGAGAGGGGGTCAGGTAATATCCCACCTGCTTTATATGGATGATTTGAAACTGTTTGCCACCAACAAATTGCAACTGCTGGAGTCACTAAAAGTAACTAAAACTTTTAGTGATTCCATCAGGATGGAATTTGGTGTAGATAAATGTGCAGTCATGCATGTAAAGCGGGGCGGGATTGTGGAATCTGAGGGACTACAACTCTCAGATTCTATAAACCTGAGATCACTCTCCGCAACTGATACCTACAAATACCTGGGTATGTCAGAGGGGTTAGGCATTAACGGACCTGACATGAAACAATCGTTGCAGGAGCGCTTCTTCGGTCGCCTGAAAAAGGTACTTAATAGTTCTTTGTCAGGCGGCAACAAGGTGCGGGCCTTTAACGGTTGGGTCATGCCGGTCCTGATGTACTCCTTTGGTATACTAAAGTGGACCCAGACGGATCTAGACGCCCTGGATAGGAGAGTCCGGTCACTGCTGACTGCAAACCGGATGCATCACCCACGTTCGTCTGTCATGAGGCTGTACATTCGGCGGAAGTGCGGGGGTCGAGGTTTTTTAAATGCTAAGACCCTCCACAACCGCGAGGTGTGCAGTCTCAGAGAATATTTTCTCAAGGCTGACGTGGGTATGCACCGAGATGTGGTTGCAGTGGACAAGGGACTCACCCCGTTGTCCTTGGCTAAAGAGAACTGGCGCAAACCAGTGGTGCTTAGTACCAACGACCGCAAGGAAGTATGGCAAAGCAAGGAGCTTCACGGACGCTTTTTCCGGGCCCTTCATGGGCCCGTCGTAGATTTCTTAGCGTCCGTGGCCTGGCTACGCTTCGGTGACCTGTTTGGGGAAACCGAAGGTTCAGTCTGTGCGCTTATGGATGAAGTTATGCTAACGAATAACTACCGGAAGTATATAATGAAAGACGGGACGATCGACATATGTCGGGCATGCCATTGTTCCGGTGAGTCTATCAGACATATTACTTCTGGGTGTTCTCGTTTAGCTAACGGCGAGTATTTGCACAGGCATAATCAAGTAGCCAGGATTATCCATCAGCAACTTGCTCTGAAATACGGCCTTGTGGACTCTGAGGTACCGTATTACAGGTATGTGCCCGACTATTGTAGCCAATAAGCCTGATATAGTGGTAATAGATCGATCAGTGCACCGCACATGTCACTATCCCGCATGACGGGAACCTCGTGAAGGCTGAGAAGGAGAAACAATTGAAGTATCTCGACTTAGCCCACGAGGTAGTCGCTATGTGGAATGTGGACTCGGCAATCATTGTGCCGATAGTCGTTACGGTCAATGGCTTTATCGCTAAGAGCCTCGACCAACATCTCAAGAGGCTCTCGTTGGGTGGCTGGGTGAAGGGCCTGATTCAGAAGGCAGTCCTCCTTGATACGGCGCGTATTGTGAGGAGGTTCCTGTCTCTGGGGCCCTAACCACCGGTAGCTTGGACGCTGCACCCGCTACCGGCGGATCATAATTTTTTATATTTTTAAATGTTTTTTTTATGTTTTTATAAAAATATTTAAAAATGTAATAAAATAAGTTTAAAAAATAAATAAAGGAGATAATAATAATAATAAATATATTTGCTAGAATATTGTTGTTACATAGGTGTTACACTTAATATGATGTCCATAATATTCTGCTGTTTTCAGCGTGCAAATATTTCAAAGAATAAAAATTAATAATAAACGATACAATGTCTAGAATAAGGTTAAAATTAACGACTATGAAATACAGTGTCAGGGGTTATTTTATAATGTAAAGAGTTATTAAATACAATGTCGGGGTTATTAATTATAATGTCAAGAATTATGGAATACAATGTCAAGGGTTATTAATTATAATGCCAAGAATTATTAAATACAATGAAGATAGAAAAATTTCAATACATAGTCATAGAAATGAAATTCCATCAAAACTGCCGGGAATGTTTCCAAACTTCCCGGCAACATTGGGCAATAATTGCTTAGTAGGATAAGATTGCGGTCTGCAGGGTGGTAGTTTTTATGCTTATCTACAATATCCAACCGAAAATTTTAGTTTTTACATTTATTTTCTTACTGATAAACTAAAGAAAAGAAACAAGCTATCCATTATAGTTCATTGGTGATGAAACCATAACTATATTAGAGATATCGTATTTTTTTCTATGTTCTTATAATTTAACTTGTATGTAAGAAAGTATATACATCTATATGTATACATATCTGTATGTATAAAATGATCAAACTTTGCAAGATGAATTGATCAGCAATAACAAGTTGACGTTTTTAACCGACTTCAAAAAGGAGGTGTTTTTTATTCTTTCCGAATGTATGAATGTATGTAATGTTCGCGATTTTCTTAGAAACTACTGACCCAATTATGAAAATTCTTTTGACGACACAATTTTTGCTATATAAATCATATACTACATAGTTGTATCATTTATATTTATTTCATTCGGTATCAATAGGTACCCTCTTTCTTTTTTTATAAAATTTATAAGTGAAATTCTTAAAAAACTATGGGCTTAGCTATCATGAAGGTACCAGTGTCATAGTGTAACTGTATCTTCACATATATGCATGGATAATTATAAATTAATTATAATGAACAATTAATTAAAAAGGCTTACTAGAAATACGTATAATTACACCATTACATAAAACCCCATGAGCGTATAAACATAGAAAATGGCATTTGAAGTACCCTAAGTAATCTGGCAACTTTCCGGCAATATTGCCCAATATTGCCGGGAATATTGGAAACTTTCCTGGGAAGTTTCGGAAACATTCGGAAATTTTCATTCCTATTGAAAATCCCTTCGTTTCTGTGTCTGTTAAGCAACGCAAGGCATACCTCAACGCGTTCATCGCATTGGCGATCGTTCTATTCGTGCGGTACACACTTATCAAGTTTTTTTACCTCGCCAATTTGACGCAAATGGACCAATTGTTTTGATGCTAACGTTGAAAGCAGCTGCAAACTCAGCCGTAGATTGAGTATCGTCAGCTTACACTATCACCTTTAATTTGTCGTTGCTGACTTTGGGTTTCGGGTGCCCACGGGGTTCATTTTTTAGATCAAAATTTCCATGTCGGAAGCGTTCAAACCAATAACGAGTCGTGTGTTCGTTTGTAGTGTTCAGTCCATACACGTAAGAAATGTTGCGAGCCGTTTTTGTGGCATTGCTACCGCAACGGAACTCGTATTCCACAATTACTCGTATTTTTATCGTGTCCATTGATGAAAAAGATACAAATGTAGTGAAAACAAAACACTAATCAAAAAAGAAATGACTGAATTTGAAAATAGAATTCCATATTTTTAAAATAAATTTCATTTGACTTTAGAGTTTATACATAAATTACGTTTCAAATGGCCAGTATTGTAAAACGGCAACTTCATAGGTATTACATATATTTAATAGTGTAGATTGGAAAATTTAATGAAGTTACGTGTACACTGTACTTTATTCCTTAATTATTTTACTTAAAATTGTTAATTATCGTACCTAAAAAACAGTACGGGATAGACAAAGAGGACACATTTAAAAGGAACAGAAAAAATTGAAGAGGGTACTTAATTTTTTTTTTTAATTACCGCAGTGAAATAATTGTGCACGAAGCCCTGAGGTCACCTCGTTCCTAAGCGCAAGTAGCGTACCGAGCGCTAAGATGAGTAGACTATTATAAACTAACTTCATGTTAAGATTTACGTGTGTACATAACTTATGTTTCTATTACTATTTTCGTTTCGTATTAGTATATAGTATATAATGATAGTAAGAGTCAATAGTTATTACGTAGAATAAGAAATTAGAACGTTTATTGCGTAACTTACCTCTATAAACTGTAAATCATACATTATTTGTAGGAAATAAGGTATAGAACTTTATAATGTTACTAGCTTTAGCCCGCAGCTTCGCCCGCGTGGTTGTCGGAAGTTATCCCACGAGAAAACACTACCGGGATCAAAATTATCCTATGTCCTAATCCAGGTTATTATCTACCCATGTGCCAAATTTCATCCAAATCCATTCAACGGTTTTAGCGTGAAAGCGTAACAAACAAACAAACTCACTTTCGCATTTATATGTAATATTATGAAAAACCGGTCTATCGACACTCTAGAATCACAAAATATATTAGGTACCTACTTAAAAAAAAAATAAACTCAAAGTTTCTATATAATAATATAATTCAATCATGATTCGAAAGACACGTTGCGTCATCTATAATCATAAGAAAGTTATAGTTGTTTTCCTCGGAAACAGTACTTTTTTTCGGTATGAATGGTACCCTATGTCCGTTTCTGTACACGTGACAATGTATATGCAAAATTTCAGGTTGATCGGTTCAGTGGTTTAGACGTGAAAAGGTAACAAACAAACTTACTTTCGCATTTATAATATTAGTTCGGATTATTTAATTAATTAGACTAATTAGGATAATGTAAGTACGAGTTTTTCGCCTAATAAAGTGACATAACGTTGTGCGTTCATTGTTTTACCTTTGCGACGCCCGCAATAAGAATAATAAGGGGCCGCGCGTTTTTGTAGTGGTGAGGCGGGGGGCAGGGAAATAATTGATATATCCTCACGCCACGGCACAATGGGGCGGCGCAAAGAGCAGACCTATGCTTCTCTAGATAATTTTAAGCCCTAGCTTTAAGAATATAATAGATATGATAATGTACAAACAACAAAACAAAATAATAAATAAATGATAGCGGGGCTGAGGAAAAAGAGGTGCGGGCAGAGGGAGCGAAATTCGTGTATGAAAATTGGGCCGGTTTCTTAGCCGACACACTTCAGTTCCAGCCCTCAAGACAAGAAGAACTCTCCGAATAAGAAGAACATGTCTGCCAGCTCCTCATTAGTTCCTCGCCGTCGTTTGCCTCCAAAACAATCCCTGCACATGTTTTATTCAACAAGGTTCAGCTATCCCGAACAATAATTATTTTAATTACTGAGCCTTACATTGTAGAAATGCTACAATGTAAGTAGATAGGTTTGTACAGGTTTATTCATATGCACTTATTACAGGGTCTAATTCTGCAATAATTATCATTTATTTTCTAAGATAATTACACCATTCATTGTTTTATAAATGGTGTTTCGTAAATTGTATACTTACGTAATTCGTATACGCACTCAGAAAGGTTAAAAATGTGACTAACATTAAAACTGCTATCACTACCTATCGGGTTTATGTTGAATCAATAATACGCTATGGGTTCATAATGTGGGGTAATAGTACAGACAAAATTAGGGTATTTGTTGCACAAAAAAAGTGTATTCGTGCTATATATGGGCTTCAACCTGATGACTCTTGTAGAACAATATTTAAAGAGCTTGGTTTATTACCGCTACCCTCTCTCTATATATATGAGGTGTGCATGTTTGTAAAGAAGCATAAAGACTTATTTAAAAAGGCAGAGGATGTATATCCTCGAAACCGGCGAGATCCTCACAGGCTTATATTAAATGACGTACCAAGACTGGCTAAATACAGTAAAAGTTGTTTAGCCATGTGTGTTCGTATATATAATAAAATTCCGAATGACCTTAAAACTTTAGATATTAGATTGTTTAAAAACAAACTACATGTATGGTTGAACAATAACAATTTTTACAGCATTAAAGAATTTACTGACGGGAAACAATTTTGTTAACGTAACACAACATTTGCATGCTATGATAATAAGCAAAACATGTATGACCTTAACATCTTTATACACCATGTTTTACGCAAATAAATATTATTATTATTATTATTACGAAAGATCCGCTTTTTTCGGTGCGTGCCTTTATCTATCTATCTACACGACCGCCAGCAGTTTGTTAGGCTCCGGTATGTACGAAACGAATCAGGCATCTTACAGACGCGTTCTGGAGTTAGTCAGGGCTCAATTTTAGGGCCTATATTACTTTTAATCATAGTAAAAGATTTTCCCCAAGTTCTCTGTCATGCAAGTTTATAGACACATCAAAAAAAGTTTGCGATCAGTTTGAAAAATTGAAATATTTTTTGTTACGGCAGACTATATTATTATTTCTTCTTCTTTTTAGATTCTTTACTTAAAGATATAGAATTAGTATATAAAACAATAAAACAAATTCAATTGCTATTCCATATGAAAAGAAATTCAATCCAAGCTTACACTCATTCAGAAATCTGGCTTTGTCAATTTTAAAGGATTTAAAATATTTTTTCGAGGAAAGTTGTGATTGACAAAATGCCAAGAGGATTATCAGAAGTTTTACGAGCAAGAATTATAACTTTGAGGGAAGAAGGATATTTCACGAGAGAAATAGCATGCAGGGTTACTGTATCCCAATCCTGTGTCGTGGCCACGTTGCAGAGGTACCACGGCATGGAAAAGGAGACGGGGATTTCTGGGCCTGATTGTAATAAGTTGAGGTATAGGTTAAAAAAAGGGTTATATTTTTCTATTTCAAAATCTGAAAAATCAGCCCAATTTACAATCTGAGAATTGAGAAATCCAAAAATTAAGTTTAAGGTGACGAATAAAATGCAATACCGATTAAATTATAATTGATTAACGTGACAAAGCTCATAATATTTAAAAAAATGCTTTAACCAGATGATTGATTAAATTAACCTTTTCACCGCCAAGCACTTCTATAGAAGTTCGGGATTTTCGTGCCACCAGCGCCACAACTTCTATAGAAGTTGTTCATTTTAATTATCTTATTAAAATAAATTTACTGTGATTAAAAGCTTTGTTTCATTTTATTATTTAAGATAGCACTGTCTACTACCCTGTTTTTTATTTTTCTACACAAAATAAGCCCTAATTTGTCCTAAAATCGGCAAAAACAGAAACTCCGAATTTTGTTATTTTCCTCAGAACGCCAATCACTTCATATCAAGTTGGCCAGTGATGTGCCGTGAAAGGTTGATTTCACCATTGAAATATTTATAAATACAGAAAGTTACGAATAAGTATCTAAAACATTTTGAGGTCAATAAAATATGAACTTAGTTATCTACTTCATTACAAAGGATAGTAGATGAATTTCGACCTTCAGGTAGATGCGGATACGTAATTATAAAGTTGTTACTAATTCTTGTCGATAGTTATTTTCCCATCTCTACAAAACAATTGGTCGTCTATGCCCCTGTGCGCCACCGAGTGCCACGAACTACTATAGAAGTTGGTCAGTGACGTCATAGGCGTGCGGCTGTCAAGGTCACTTTGGCATAGTGCAGCACAAAATCGGATTCGCGCGCACGCATCTTTCTTTCTTTCACTTGCAAATAGAAAAATGAGTGAATAACTTGATTCGGACGGACTTCTGAAAATTTTGCAAGGTGTGGAATCGGACTCGGAGTATTTTGTGGAGAATATTGAACCAGAAAATAAGATAATTAAAAAAAAAACAATTCAAAATTCTGCCACTTAGATACCTACGGTAAAAAACGTTGACTGAAGTTATTAAAAAAACACAGAAATAAACAAAAATAGAAGAAAGAAAAACCATAGACCCCATCCCTGATCAGAATCGAATTCAACGTGCCCTCAGTGCCAATAACTTGATATGAAGTTAAAGAATGAGATCATGAAACAAATAGAGATGTACCCCATTCCTTATAGTTCTAATTGAGTTATGTACTCATAAATTATACTGTTTTTTCTTATTAAGGATACTGTGAAATAAAACAAATCTGGAAATATTTAATCAGTTTTTATTTATATTCGTAAAATCAACTTTAAATCTTAACTTTACGCGTACAAATCTTATTCATCGATATGACGATATCCCCATCACTACTGTTTACTGTATATTTAGTTATACATTTATAGCTTGGCGCTCGGCGAGGCATTGCGTTTTGTGTACGTTGGCGGCGAAAAGGTTAAAATAATTAAATCTATTAGAATTAACTTTTATGTAGTTTAAACGAATTAAATATCCACATATACTAAAGATAAATCTTAAAATCGATTCATGTATGTTAACCTTTTCGCCGCCAACGTACACAAAACGCAATGCCTCGCCGAGCGCCAAGCTATAAATGTATAACTAAATATACAGTAAACAGTAGTGATGGGGATATCGTCATATCGATGAATAAGATTTGTACGCGTAAAGTTAAGATAAAGTTGATTTTACGAATATAAATAAAAACTGATTAAATATTTCCAGATTTGTTTTATTTCACAGTATCCTTAATAAGAAAAAACAGTATAATTTATGAGTATCAAAGAAACTAATACATAACTCAATTATAACTATAAGGAATGGGGTACATCTCTATTTGTTTCATGATCTCATTCTTTAACTTCATATCAAGTTATTGGCACTGAGGGCACGTTGAATTCGATTCTGATCAGGGATGGGGTCTATGGTCTTTCTTTCTTCTATTTTTGTTTATTCCTGTGTTTTTCTATTTGCAAGTGAAAGAAAGAAAGATGCGTGCGCGCGAATCCGATTTTGTGCTGCACTATGCCAAAGTGACCTTGACAGCCGCACGCCTATGACGTCACTGACCAACTTCTATAGTAGTTCGTGGCACTCGGTGGCGCACAGGGGCATAGACGACCAATTGTTTTGTAGAGATGGGAAAATAACTATCGACAAGAATTAGTAACAACTTTATAATTACGTATCGGCATCTACCTGAAGGTCGAAATTCATCTACTATCCTTTGTAATGAAGTAGATAACTAAGTTCATATTTTATTGACCTCAAAATGTTTTCGATATTCGTAACTTTCTGTATTTATAAATATTTCAATGGTGAAATCAACCTTTCACGGCACATCACTGGCCAACTTGATATGAAGTGATTGGCGTTCTGAGGAAAGTAACAAAATTCGGAGTTTCTGTTTTTGCCGATTTTAGGACAAACTAGGGCTTATTTTGTGTAGAAAAATAAAAAACAGGGTAGTAGACAGTGCTATCTTAAATAATAAAATGAAACAAAGCTTTTAATCACAGTAAATTTATTTTAATAAGATAATTAAAATGAACAACTTCTATAGAAGTGGTGGCGCTGGTGGCACGAAAATCCCGAACTTCTATAGAAGTGCTTGGCGGTGAAAAGGTTAATCGATTATTGTATTTTTAGTCTGTGCTGACGTCTATAACATTGACAGACAGCTGTGACACTCACTCGTTTCGTATCGTTTAGTGCGTGTACGTTTTGAGTGCAGTCTTTCCTCCCACGTTTTATTGATAATTTCCTCGACCCCTGCTTTTTTCTACGGACTTCTGATCTTGCTTCTTGTACGACCCTTGCTACCATACCGGACACGGAGAACCCCGCTTATACATTGGACTTGGACTTGTTATTTAGGATTTTACGACCGGCCTACCGATTGGATATTGACACCATGGTTCGTTGTGTAAATTGTGGCATAGCGACTAGTCGCTGTAATACACTAGGTCATCGAGCTTTAGATGAAATTATATTAGCAGTGATTCGTCAATGGTGTTCACCACGACCTGTAAGTACTTACTCATTTCCTGTTTTTTAGCTCACCAGCATCTACCATGCTGGCTAAATAAAAAATACTAATGAAAAACGATGTTTAATTTTAAGTATCACCTCCTTACCTTTATTGATTTTTAAATCTTCGTTTTTCCTAACTTCCTCCCACTCTACAAATATAATTAACATCCTAAATAAAAGAAACAAATGACGTTTTCACTTCAAAAATCAGCTGTTAAGTGTAGGTTGATACATAACCTCACTTTTACAAAATCTCTTATAACTCAGCTCTCAGATTGCTAAAATCCGCAAAATTTTCAGTGATGGTCCGATAATATAGTAGCTACCAATTGACACCAATTTCATCTTTTTACACCCAGGCCCAAGATTGTATGAAAGCGTATCCGTCTCCTTTAGCTGATCAACTCCGCAGTGGTTTCCTACTGTTCTTACTGTTGCTCAGAAGCGCTATATCAGATTGCTGGCAGCCCGTGACCCAACAATCAACGACACTACAATAAAAACAAAAGTGCGGGCCGCCTCTGGACTTGAAGTTAGTACTCAGACCATTCGGAATTGCTTACACCAGACTACGAGCACGGAGGTCTTGGCGAGCTCCTCTGAATTCACGGCAGAGGTTGCCGTATATATTATGATTTTACCAAAGTGGCCGTTTCAGGCCCCCAGTTGAATCCGCCACATCCAATTTTACAGTTTCGCTTAGTACAGCTATATTACCTTTTGTTTTGGTTAGTAATACCATTAGTATCATCATCATTAGTACCATTAGTATTATCATTTTTGGGGAATAAATACAATACAATACAATCAAATAATTTATTTATAAAAAACACAATATACATTGTTCACGTTCACTATAATTGTATTATCATAGATATAATTTTTGATAATAATTGTGACTTAGATTACGTAAAAAATCTATAAAATACTATCACACTATTATTATGTTCATGACACATTTTTCTATATTTAATACTTTTGTTCTTTTCAAAATGGCTGTCCACATAAAAACTTCCATAATCATTTTGTACTTAATAATTATTATAATTTCACATCAGGGAATTTAAGCGATTATATAAGTTTATTTTTCATTAATGGCAACAATAAAATATATTTTTTACAATATTTTATTTAGAATGCGCGCCTTTTATTATTGGCAATAGTATTGTAAGATGATTTCAAGATTTCAACATCTTCATAAAAATATTTTAGTAGCTAAGAACTGCAAAATGTACAAAGCTTTAGAATAAATATAATATTTATAAACAGTACATTATTACTCATATATTATTTAAATATATTCTTAGGCTAAAACGTTTTTGCAAGTTTATGTACAATTAATGTTTCTTGAATAATAATTTATTTATAAAAAAAATGTGTTCTTACTTACTTTATTATTATACCTATCTACATTAAACACGGTTTTTGTCGGTCCGAACAATTACCTAATGTGGCGGGACCACATTATTACATATTATCTTATGTGGCGGGACCACATTATTACATCTTATTATTTACAAGCGTCTGCCCACGACTTCGTCCGCGTAAAATTTCTTGTCCCTCCGACCTACCCCGTCGCATAGCAACGCCTGCCCGCTATACGCTACTACTACTACTCCTGCCGCTGCTGCTGTTACTTAGTTTTCGCTTAGCGTTCTTTCTGACTTATTTTTCTTTTTCCTTAGCTCCTGAGAGTTCTAGCGTGATGTTAAATAGCCTATAGGCTTGCTCAAGAATTGGGCTATCAAATCCTAAAATAATTGCTTAACACATGCGGCAGACACACATGCGCGTTTTCATAACTTTCTTCGAGTGCGGCGCGGCGCACATGTGTGTTCGTTGTGCATCTCTATTGTTTCGAAAACATCGTAAAAAAAAGGGTCGGTAAGGGTGTAGCATAAAGAAGCGTTTGCATAAAGAATTCAGCAGAGAATGTGTTAAACCCGAGTGAAAGTACCAGAGATTAGCTCGTTCAAACATACAAAAAAAAACTCTTCAGCCTTATTATTAAGTATAGTACCTATAGATTTTAAGTACCTGTTTTTGTATGATTATCTCTGGTCATCAATCTTGAAACGACACCATTTGGAAACCAATTCAAAGTATTTGGGGGTACGTACATAAAGTTTTCATAATGACCCTTGGCTGGGTTTGGTTTTGTATTAATCTGACAAGTAAAAAAACGCTATACACAAATACTTGCAGACACATACTTACTCTTCGCGTACACTCTCACTCACTGTCTCACTGATTCACTCCACAAACGTAACCACCATACTCATTCAAAAAACAATCACACCCACAATCAAATTGCATACAAACTCACACACTATAATCCTTATAATATACACACAATTCTAAATTCAGCGCACTGTAATTAACCATGGCAAGTTCTTCACGTAGGTAATTAAGTGCCAGTTTCACAAATGAAACTGAACGCGATCAGTACATCGAAACTGCATTCAAGAGCTGTCAGTGTCAATATTCCACAACAATGAAGGCACTGACAGCTCTTAAACGCGATTTAGATGAGCTGATCGTGTTCAGTTTCATTGGTGGAATCCGCCCTAAGAGTCAGGATAAAGCACTGAATTCAGCATAATATACAAGGGGTAATTAAAATGACTCAAAACTTGAATGATGTACAACTTTATGGGAGAAACCCAGAAAGCGCAAAGAAATCAGCTGCTGTTATATTATATTACATTTATGTTCACATAATCTGAGAAATAGCTGTATTTTTTTTTGCGATTTCAGTGTTGGTCCTTTTGTCCTCAAATAATGAGTACTACGTATATAACCACTTTTCGGGTTTTGACTTATTTCAATAACGCCTTGTATTTGCCCTAGTTGCTACGTCACGTGGTATACAATGGCTCAGCATAAAGTCTGGTTGGCACCGATATATTACTGGCGGATACTGGTGGAGGCTCCCTTGTGATTAGTAGCGCCTCCCGAGCTCTTTTCTTGGCTGAAAGAGGAAAATATACACATTGTTGAATGTTGTTGAAGTACGAGTGTTACGTGTGTGTGTTCTTTGAAGGTGGAAGCAGAAGTGTCAAGTACGGTCTTAGTTCTGTTTGACTCCGATGTTTGGCTCTTAGTTCTGTTTGACCTAATAGCGGGCGAGTCTATTGCCACACAAATCCAGACTCTGGCCTGCTAACTAGGAAAAATCCAAAAACACTGCCCAACTCGGAGACTGAACCTAGAGCTCAACGCTCAGCAGTCGCACTACCGACCACTAGACCAAGGAGAGTTTAAGATTTATATTTCGACGACGACCCCCACTGTGTTATGTCATAATTACAGTAAGTCGTGTTACTGTAGTTATGACTTTTTTACAGTATTGTGATCCTTAAATCAAGTTCAATAAGGAAATTTTTTCTTTTTTTATATCTGAATTTTGTGATTTTTTTTTTTTTTTACTTACTGTTATTATGACATTGGGGACGTTCGCATTACAAGATGGTTTTTCCCACTCAAATTGTCTAAATGTACTGTACCAGTGTGTGTGTGTGTGTATGATCCCCACTATCAATCACTATCACTACAATCTTAACCTCACTTCAACCTGGTATTTACCGACAGATTTAGGGCCGGTTTTTTGATCCGTAGTTACCTTAACCAATGGTTAAACCTAGTAACTAATGACTGAATTTTGGCTGAATGTGAAAGGTTAAACATGAACGAGTTAACATGAATGTATTCATGTTAATTCATTCATGTTAAAAAATAGTACCTAATGACAATTTGGCAAACACATTTAGCCAAAATTCAACCATTAGTTACGATGTTTAAACATTTGTTGAGTTAACTACGGACCAAAAAGATTAAAGATTTCTAGTTAATAAATGACGTATCTCTGAAGTATTGCAAATGTGCAATAATTTGAACAATATATACGTATAATATAATATACGTATGTATGAATATGACTAGTGATTTGGCTAGTTACCGTCATCTTTTCGTTCTTTGTCTTTGATTCGTTAAGTTAAACGCACCTAGGAAGGTGGCTTTGTCCCCTTTTTCAATAATATAATCTCCAAGAGTCTAATGACTATGAGTCGAAATGTATCAAGCTCATTTCAGACTACGCTATACTATTTTGCTATATATTACAACATTAAAAGCTATATAGCTATACTATATAGCATTGCGTGCACATTATGCGATATAATCACAAGCAAATATGCTATATGGCAAGCTCAGTTGACCAGTCGTGTCGTTTCGTACTTCTCGCTTGCGGGGCGTGCGGGGAGGAAAGCGCCGCGCGATCATAGCATAGTGTATCGCTCAATTTCATAGCGTATAGCAAGCCAATAATACATAGTATAGCAAAGTGTGAAGGTGTTCTAAATAAATGTATGGCGAGCGATATTGCTGTGCTATGAACTGTATACTATATGCTATTATATTATAGCGTAGTCTGAAATGAGCTTAAAGCGTACTTACGTAAAACATATTTCATCCATTTTTCAACTAGACAGTAGGTACTAAAGATAAACCTTTTATTATTTTAATTTTTTTGCGTGGACAAATGCTCATGCGTACTGCACTACCACGGGGAGATAGTGCAGTTATGCAGTGGGACTCCAACCCACTAAAACTCCACGGTGTCCTCCTCTGCCGCTTGTGGCTGTCCGTCACCGGACCCTCCTCTGGGGAGCACCCCCATCACTGGCGCACAAGAACAATTTGCGCGCCGTGACCACCCCATCGACCGAACCAGCACATGGGCGCTATACGAACCCGTGTCTAGGCACCCTTGGTCCCCCTTGCGACCAGTCAGGTCAGTGGCCCCGTCGCCTATAACTTTTCGGCCGTATAGGATAGGGAGAGCGGCCAACGAAATACGACACTCCCTCCCCGCGTCCACCATCAGACGGTGGCGACCATTGCATTGTTTCAATTTTATTGTATGTCACAGGTAAGAAATTTGCATCGTGTAAATGGGGCTGAACTCTTAAAAACCAAAGAATACATACCACTAGAATGCATACAGCACAATACAAGGGTGGCTATGAAGGCTGCAAAAGGCAGCACACCCGCCAAAGCCAGCAATGCATGCTGCGCCGGTGAATGTTTCGTCCGAGACACGCCGCAGCTAGTGATATTGTGTACATTGAAGTTTTCTAGAATCTCCTGGAACTCCGTGCCCAAAGCACGAATAGTTCCCTTCATGGCTTTCGGTGTTAATGCCTCACCGGATTCTACTTTCCTGAATTGGAAGCATGGCCTGTGAACAATAGAATTGGTAAAAATAACAACACATAATTATTGTGTAAAGTCTAACTTGGATAAAAAAACCGGCTAAAAGTGCGTGTCAGGCCACGCAGAACGAAAGGTTCCTTAATTGAAAAGAATCCCAAAAACAAACTTAACATTGTAGTTGAAAAAGATGTTCTCCCATACATTGATATACGTCACGGCAGTTCTCCAACTGCAAAAAGTTAGTATTTTTGGAGTTTACTCCTTAGGGATTGATTTTCATATAAGGCCCTCGGTATGGAAATTTTATGAGGAGTGAAATTAATACAAGCGTTAACGCAAAAATGTTACGTTTTACTGCGCAACGTACCTTGCGCACCTTTCACTTTGAAAATCATGTATAATTCTTTATTTTGTGGATTTTTTATAATTTTGGGGCTTGTTTTGCAGTGTTTGAGTGGATTCTACCAATGGAAAGCTACTAGTGAGACAAGTGACTGACTGGTAGTTGTCTGCGTATGTGTACTATAATATTTATATGTCATTTTCTATTCGCATGTACTTAATTAATACCTATCTCCATTATGCACACACACAGACACACATACACACACAACGTTAATCACTCGCAATAGTACCACGTTGACAACCTTACTATGGAACATAATGAGGGGCCTGGAGTTCAAAAATACAGGCCTAGGCTTAGTTTAGACTCCAGATCATCCACAAATTGCAAAATTTTGTCTTAATAGGGTACCGAGCGCGCCGTGGCGCCTTCATCATTTGTTTGGTTATTTCTTTTATTTTAGAAAGAAAATGCAGAAAATAAGCATGTTAAGTTGTACTCCGTAAGACTATGCGTTATTATTATTACAAACAGTAGTTTTATATTGTTAAGGATTTACTAAAATAAAATAAATAATCAAACAAACGATGAGGGCGCTACTGCACGCTTGAAACCCCTTTTAACTTAATATGTCTATTGAAATTTGTGAATACAAATAAACATAACTTTATTAATTTTATTATGTGTAAATCTACTTGTTTTTTTTCGACCAGTCTACATTGTAGCGGTCAATCTATATTCAAAGCAATGTTATTATATAAAAAAAAAAAAACAATCGGACATGAGGAGTAAACCCCAGTCGTGAGTCGGAGCTGACACACACTTTTTTATATTAATTCACAAAACTGATGTACTAGCCGCTGTGCTGAACCGCTATGCTCACCCGCGCGCGGGGAAAACCGTTGAGCGCCCCACCCGCGGTAATCTTGTAAACAAAACCGATTTGCATCGTAGCTTCTTGGAATTTTGTGACCGTTGAATGTTTCTTAGAATGCTAGTGAGTAGGGCTTTATAGTAATGTACATTTCGTTTGAAAGTATGACTAGTTTTCACTTTCAAAATTGGTTGTAAATTATAACAAAATAATTTTAGTTACACTTTCAAAGAAATTACTCTAGTAAAAAAAAAAAAACAAGCGATGACCTATATGTTTTATGGTTTAAAATGCATGGTGTGTTTATTCTTCGCACGAAACATAAATAAAACAATTTTCATTAATTACAAGCATTCCAATTTGAACAAAAACCTTTTGTTTACAAAAAGATTTGCAACTACAGACTAAAAATAATCTTTCCACAGACGAATGACTAGTCGCATAGAGGGTTGGCGTACCTCAAATTCCTCAGAAATAGATAGTGCATCAAACTAAATGTATGGAATTAGAAAGGACTCCTTAATAGTGGTGGAACAAGGTTCAAACCAAAAGCAGATTTACGTGGGATGACTTTACTCCCACGAACCACTACTTAAATAAAAAATGGGATGAATTTCATCCCATGTGCAATTAGCGGCTACTATCACAAATGCAATAAACTATGTGTAGCTACAACACAACATGTCTGATTGACATCTACTAGATGTGAATCTACCATGCATAAGTGACCACTGACCTCGGTTTAAGCGTTATTATAAAAACGAATACATTCAAACAGGCAATTACGTTTTTGCACAAAATAATAATATATGTAAATCAATATTTGGTAAGAACTTAACAATAGGTAGGTATGTTACTGCTTGTGTTGTAATATCATACTTATAATATAATGCTGACTGGGATATTTCTTGACACTTTGCTGATTTCTGTTTACTGTTAATTTTGCATAATGATTTAAGTTTTTCTACATAACTGATTTTTATTTAATTTTAAATTTATTTTATTTAACTAATTTTACGACAATATAAATGGCCTCTTTAAACACTGTAATGTCTTACCAGTTCATGTACAAATACATTTTTTGTTATTAAAAGAACAATTTTTCAATAAATCGTTAAGAAAAAAAATCGAACAACCTGTATGCACTCGGGCAGTTTCTGAGAATAGGCTTCGTACACAGCGCGCCAACAATACGTATGGCGAACGAACTACCGGCTATATTGTACCGAGACTTATTAATAGTCTACCCTCAGCAATAAACAAAAGTATTACACATAAAAATATCAAATGTAAACTTAAGCAATATTATTTAAGTATTATTTAGGAATGACTGTAACTATTTAAATACCTACCTAAAGATTTTATTCATTGTATCGACAATAACGCATACTTATAAAATGCAAGATTGTTTAGTTTGATATAGACTCATGATAGCACAAGTTTAAACCTTAGTGGTTTTTGGTTGCTATGTAATAAGTAATCCTGTATTCTTTAGTTTAGATGATAAAAAAAAAAAAAATGTAACTCAAGTATTTAGGAATAAGGAACCTTTGAATCTTGCTAAATCAGTATAAAGTAACTCTAATCCTATAGATATTGTGTTTATTTGTATATTTTACGTGGATGTGTATAGCACGTCTGAATGTTTACTTTGTACGCCAGTATACATGGAAAAACATGTATGCCATTATACGTATTAGTTAATACCTAACCTTACAAACTTCAATTTGCACTGACTCATGTTTTTTTTACAAATAAATTATCTTTTAACGTCCTATTTGTAAGAAACGGTTTTAGTTCTAAAGCAATTTATATATTATTAATTATTACAAAAGGCTTTTTTATAATGATTTGTTTTTTTTTAATTTTTAATTGCTCTCTTTTGTTCTTTAATTTTGTGATAATATCCCACAAAGCTTTATTCGTTTATTTTCTATTCTGCAGATACCCTACATTTGACTAACTTATTTACGGCCAATACTATTCTCTTACCCAGGGTTAGCATAGAAGGCGGTGTTCGCATCATGCAGCTGCATCCTTAGTCCCTTCTGCGCTAGAGCAGCTGACATCCTGTCTCGAAGGTTTGCATACTTCTGTCTTGTTCCACCTTGCATCACCAGACGGAGAAGGTCACGTTCCCTTACAACTACCACCTGGAGAATAAACATCACATAAGATTACTCCTGTAGTCCCCAAAGGGTGAAGGTTTAGTACATCCATATGTTACTAGGCTACGTTTATAGGGTGCGAGCCTATTGCCATCAACATGACTCTTGCTATGAATATTATCTAGCATGAGTTTTCTGGGAAAACCTGTTTCTATGTCCGTTTGTATTCGGTTCTCTTATTTCATTAATTCAATATCAGTTAGTGAGAATGACGTAGTTACCTCCACTAAGATATCACTGAATCGTTCAGAGTCGTTTGTGTTATTTGCTCTTACTACCAATCTGAAACAAATAATTGATTAATGCAATGTATGTAAAGGGTTTTTAATATCGCAGTAATAATGGCTGCATTTCAGCAATAATGCATCGAATGTTGGCATCCAAGTGTTCAATCGTTACTGGTTTATCGAAGGTGACATGCGACTTTACATATCCCCAGAGAAAATAAAGTAATCGCTTCAAATTGCACGAATGAGGTGGTCAGATTTAGTAAAAATTTAAGTTTTCAGTAAAGTAGGCGTTGGAGTCATCCGCGGCAGCCACATGCCCAGAATCGTACTCAAACATTAATGTTATAAAACTATCTATCAAATAAAGCCAATTTAATGGAAATAAAAAAAAACTGTGTTTTATTTCAATGAAAAATTCTCCCATCTTTCAACAATAGATAATTATAATGTATGAGTCATTTATTTTAGTACCTAGTTTAAATAGTTAATTGTGTTAAATATTGTAAACTGAACAGATAAATATATTATGATTTGTGAGGTTCCATGCCGACGCGTTTTTTTTTTCTGTTTATTGCAAAATACGTCGTACTCGCTGCAATTGTTTTAATAAAATATGATTCAATGAAATAGATACTCAAAAATGTATTGCTTTCCAATTTAGGGGGTATGTTTTACAAAGACATGATCATTGAGGACCCTGTCAGGTACAGCAAAGTAGGAGAGAAAGAGAAAAAAAAAATTGCCACTATGTTTTCCAGAATCCGTTAAATAAAAACTAAGATTAGAATATTAGATGAATCAGAAGCTTATAACTAATTAATTTCTCTCAGTCTCGTGGCCAAAAAATAATAGCCACATGGGTCAATCAATTATAAATCGAATCGAATCAAAATACATATCGACCCCCCCCCCCCCGTGCCTCAGAAAGCACGTTATTCGTCATCTGTTATTCGTAAATCTTTGTCAGTCGTTACGGGTAGTCAGAACACCGAAAGTTGGAAAATCAGTGTTACCAAGGTGTATTGTGTTACCCAGTTACTGGTGATGGAGGTCAGCTAGGCAGTCGCTCCATGTAAAATAGTAATATTCAGCTGCATCCAGGTAGACTGAAAGCTGACCCCAACATAGTTGGGAAAGGGCTAGGCAGATTGATTGATAAGCTTATAATTAAGTGATAACGGACTAGTATAGTACGAAGTCTAAAATAAAACTTACCTAAATATCCCATCAGCATAATGTATCAAATTCTTCATGATCTTCAAGTCACCAGTCACATTGTTCAACACAATCACATCAGTGATATTATTCAATGATTTACCCTTGATCGGCGACTCGAAGCTCATGTTCACAATGCTGTAGTTTATAGGTCTTGCATCAGGGTCTTTATCAGTTGCTTTGATAGACGCTATCAGTGTGTCTACAGGCACGTTTAGTCTGACTCCTACTGTCATGTTGGAACTCTCAAATTCAGGAAGATGGTCGTCTATATCTAAGACTTTGATTAGTACTTGAATTTCTGATGGGTCCTGAAAACAAAATGTCAGCTGTGGTTAGGGAACTGTTAGGAACACGTTTTAAGAGGATTGTGAAGCTGTAAGTTTTCATACAAAAAGCGATAACGTTTTTCTCCCCGTAAACATAGTCTGATTTTCAAAAAAATTGGAATTGTTGTAGGTATAATGAAAAACTAGGTCCGTACGTTTTTATTATAAATAAATATTCCATACGATATAAGTTATTAGCATCTAAATATCTATATTTTTGACATAAAAACTTCCTCGAGCGTTTTTATTTTTTAAATTAAATTAAATTGAATTACTAAAAAAGAAAAACGTACAGACCTAGATTAAGAGGCATTGAATGTAATGAATTCAATTTTGTCTCATTTTGTAAAGGTTTAGGGGGGTGAAAACGTTATCGCCCGAAACAATATTTATGTAAATAATTGTATGAAATGTAGGTAATTGCCTCCAAGACTCGCGCCGCGTATCGGCACTTCACAATCCTCTTAAGTCTTTTTTACGGTTAAAGACCAACATTAATTATGAGGTAGCATTAGAAAGAGTTACTTTTGCTTTATACTGATAACATATTTTCTGACAACAATCATCGGTGTTCTTATAATTTTTGGCGATCATTGCTTGCACATAGCAATAATAAGTTGTATCAGTTGATGCCGAAACGCAAAGAAACAGTATTAACAAAGAAATATTGTAGAAGTTGAATATGTGTGTTACTTACCAGTCTATTATAAGATTTTGTCAGTCTTGGTTTAGTGCCATACTTGAAACACTTTATTGTGATCAGCTGTTTGGATACTGCTTCTCTGTCTAGTCTTGCAGCTGCGGTGATCAATGCCTTGCTGTCATTTGTTCTTTCTAATTTCAACAAGCCATAGTCGTTTCCCACTGCAAATAGTTATGTTTATCATTTGTATTTGCTTCCACATCCGTCTCCTTACATAAAGAGTTCTAATTTTACTTCATGAGAGCCAGTTATTTCATTTTCAACTAGAAAATTAACAACTTAAACTAGGGTTTATAATCAGTTTTTGTAATTAGAACTTTCACTAGTCGGAATAAAGTTTGGAATTCAAAAAATGGCTCGATGTATTAAACCTGGGTCTAAAAATAAACCTTGTTAAGGCCGTTTATGTTTTCTGTTACGTTTTTGTTTATTTAATGGCTGGATAATTACCAGTAATAGCATAGTCTACAGCAGCGTTTTCATCAATATCCTCATCAATTGCTTCCAGTTGCCCAATTACTGTGCCAATAGGGACTTCTTCTTTGACTGTCATCAGTACCGGTGGATCATCCTGAGGAAGAAGAGATACCTATAATTATATTGCTGGTAATTATTTATTTAATTATGGGTTAGTTTTTAAGGAGAAAGCTCCAGTAGTCCGTGAAGTTAAAATATTCTTACGTGTTTTGCAATTTGCAGGTCAGTATCTAATTATACTGATTTAAATAAATAGAAATATAATCAATCATTAACATTATCAATACATTTCTCTAAGTTCATATAATCCTAATGGATGACTTTTCATAAAATCTTGACATTTAGGATTATACTAACTCAAGGACTTGTATTACTGATTGTGATTAATTAATTTATTTAATTAATGTTGACCAACAGTTGTTACAGTTATAATTGTGTAAATACACATATAGGGTGTGGCGTAAATAATGGATATCCCTATTAACCCTGTATCTGCGGATGAGAGACCCCAAGCCTTATAATATAACAAAATTGTCAAATCCCGGAATCGATGGGCATGCGCAAATTTTTTTTTTATGTTTCTTAATAAATTGCCACCTTTGGTCACTTCCTCGGCCACTGTGTTCACAAATGAAGGAATTTTCACTATTTGATTTCTGTATAATATTTTTAAATAAACGTACTATAAGATATTATGTATTATGTTTTAGAGTATCTCATGTAGTTTCGCGTTTATTCACATACCGAGTTTCTTCCAAAATGTGGTTTATGGTCATCAACATCAGTGACCTTGACGGTGACGATCCGTGTGCTCTGCTGAGGTGGCTGTCCTCTATCCGTCACCAGCAACACTAAGGTGTATGATGCTTTCCGTTCCCTGTCCAATGACTGCCTTGTTGTAATCTGACCCGAATGAGGATCTGAAAGAGGACAGCATTTTCCTTTGAAAATCTTTTATTTAAATCTTAATAAAAATGCACATTGACGGGAACGAAAGAAACTGTCTTAATTCTTAGGATTCCAAAGTGCACTTACCGATTGAAAATATCTTTGCGTCAGCGTTGCTTGGTTGTATAGAGTAGAAGAGTTGTCCAGAAGGTTGAGTCGGATCGTCAGGATCGCTTGCCACTACTTGATACACGGCAGATCCAATTGTTGCATTCTACAGAGTAGCCAACATAATTAGACAACCAGAATACAGAATAATTATCTTGAAAATCAGATAGTATCCTCTCATTAGTTTTTATTTCACTCGCTTTTACTAAAACTTCGATGTTACTTAGGTAATTTTCAAGTACTATAAGCCATTTCCAATTTTGAATATGGCTAAGACCATGGCAGTTTTATATTTGGGTACAAATCCAATCTCTTACCTCACTGATACTTAGAATTTCTCCAGCAGCAGGTCTAATAAACCTTGGGACGCCATCATTAGCGCTGACGTCACCGATGTATAAAGATAATGACGTATCTCCAGAATGTCCACCACCATCAGTCGCGCCAACTAGTAGTCTGTAAGGATCTGTTCGACCGCGGCCGGTTAGATCCTTATGAGTTTTGATTTCTCCTGTTATAGGGTCTATTGTGAAAAGGCCTGGAACAAAATATGACAAGTGAGTAATTTTATTTCCTTTTTTGATTGTACGCCTTCATTTTTCTTGTAGTTCTTGTAGAGCAGTGATAACAACCGAAACTTATGGTGAAGGAAAACATCGTGAGGAAACCATGTCTTAAAACCAAAAATTCGAAGACATGTGACTTCTACCAATCCGCCCTGGACCCGCGTGGTGGATAACTGCCCACTCCCTCTCACAGAAAGGAGGCCTATGTCCCAGCAGTGGGAACGTTATACGGTAATTATTCATTGTTCTTATTGGTACAGTACTGTATTATTTCCTGTTTTATTTATCTCATATTTATTCTTACCATTAGCTTCTCCTTCGTCCAAAAACTCGTATTTAATTTCTCCTCCTAATCCTTCATCAGGGTCTGTCGCGGTAACGTTTATGACGCTTATACCGATCGGTACATTTTCGGGTACCACAGCTGTAAAGAATATTCATTATGTAGCGATATTTGAAATCGTAAGGACATGAATTCACTATATCGTTCAGTAAAATAAGTATTTTGCATTTCTCGTCTTACCTGTATAAACATTTTTCTCAAATTCAGGCGAGTTATCATCAACATCAAGAACATCTACAAGAATAGTGGCGGCAGTCTTCAATTTGTCAGCTCCACCACTTGGAGTATCAGCTGCTTCTATCTCCAACCTGAGAACTGATTGTCGTTCTCTGTCTAAAGTTTTATTTTCCGCTACCTGAAAAATTTCATGAGACGTTAGGAAAAATCGTCTAAAGTTGCAATATTTGTAAATATGTGAGCATCATGTAATTTAACACAATTAATTTATCAGTGATTGCTTAATTTTTAATACTTCGTATATACCTATTAATTGTCGTATAATAATTTTATTCCAGGCGACTAGAATCAATTCTATTTTCTTGTAAATGTCGACGTTACGTTCAAAAGTGCCTTTTAAATATACTTGAAATAAATTATTTCACTTTGATTTATAATTGACTATTCCACAGTTTTAATTTTGAAACGTTACCTATACGTTAATACTTCAACTTGAATATTCTACAATAGCTTTACCTGTATAGCTCCAGTAACGTTATCAATTTTGAAAAGATCAGAATTCTCGCCCCTTAACGTGTATCTGATGTCAGAATAACCTTTCACTTTGTCTTCTTCAGTCAAAACGGCATCTGCATCGTGTGCTTTGACGGTTACAATTTGTTCTGGATATTTCACTGACTCCAGGACGCTTACTTTGTAAAGCTGAAATAAAAAGTTTTATTTATATAAAACAGTGTAAATAAAATACATCATTTCTTTTTACTTTGAGAATTCATAAAGTAGGACACATTACCTCCTTTTCAAAAATTGGTGGATTATCATTGATGTTCATAACTTCTATTATAATTTTAGCTATACTATGCTTACTACCATCATTACTCGCTGCTTTTACAGTTATTGTTAAATTAGGGGTTTTAAGGTCTTCATAATCCAAATGTTTGGTCAAAACTACTTGACCACTTAATGGATCGACTTGAAGCAGACCTGTTTCTGCATTAATGACCTTGTAACTTGATACTAAATGTCCAGATACAGGGTCTTCAGCTGTTAACACGACGACAGTACTTCCAATAGGCTGTTCTTCTTTTATTTTATGATATATCACAGGATTGGAACTTGTCCAGCCCACATTAGTAAATTGAGGGTTTTTATCAGCATAAGGCTGTATATAAATGGTATGTTCTATCATAGCAAATTGCTTTTCTTTGTTAATTTCAGCGTTGACGTCAACAACTTTGATCGTCAGTATTACTATTGATGCCATACTGTAATCCAAAGTTCCATTGACAAATATTTCACCAGTATCTTCATTGATGCGGAATATGTGCTTGTAATCGTATGGTGAGTTGGGTTTTAATTGAACACCAGCTTTAGAAAGAGCTTTGAGCTGCATGATACTGTACTGTAATTTTGCATTGACATCAGTATCATAAGCTATTAACCTCGTTACTATGTCATCCACCTTTGCTTTTTCCGAAATGTGTGTTGTTGATTCAGTCATATTGAATTTTGGTGGCTTATCATTAACGTCTTGGATTGTTACAAAGACCGTGGTCGTAGCAGTTTCTGGAATAGGCATTCCACTGTCAACTGCTGATACAATGATCTCATACCTGTCAGGGTTTATGTCACGATCTAAATTTGCATCATTAGACACTGTTATAAGGCCGGATCTGAAATAAAATAATGTTATTGATAAAGTCATAGTTACCTACAGTAAACGCTATTCATTTTTATTTATTTTGACAAACCTAAAATACAATATACAAGCTAGCACTACTATATATATAATGTACAAGTAGATTATAAAAAAGAGCTCATTGAGTATGAGCATCAGAAATTCATCTGCCTCGCTGTCGTTTAAATGCTTACGTTTATTTAAACCTAAGCTACTATCGTACACTCGTAAATTCAAAATCAAACTTACTTTTCACTGATCACAAAATTATCTCTAGATCCTGATACAATATGATACGTCAGCAAATCATCTAGCCCATCAGGATCATTAGCTACCACCATAGTCACATTTTGACCAGGCTTAGCATCTTCTTTGATGTTCGCTTTGTAGTTCATAGGGTTCAGATCAAAGGTGAAATCTTCTGTGGTCTCAGGACTATGTTGAGAGACGGTGTACTTGTAATGGTGGTAGTTGCCCTTGAAAGTAGGCCGCTGGTTTCCTGGAACGCCTACTCGAATGTAAACTCGAGTTTCATTGTGGAGAGGTGGAATACCTGAAAGTAGATTAACAAAATATTATTATTTATTTTAGACTCCACAACATCTACATCTGCACACTGGGCCGGCATGATGGATTACGGCCCCCTTCTTCCTTCCGAGAGAAGGCCTGTGTCACAGCAGCGAAAACATTATAGGCGAATTATGCTTATACTTATTCTAACCACTCTGTAGAATTTTAGGGTGGTCTCACATCTGACGGAAAATGTGCCGCGTATCGTCTGTCGCGTAATGTCAGAACGGATAATAGATAAATAAACTCACACTCAATGCATTTATTTCAATTAAACCAATTACATACACTTTTGAATTGTAAAAGAGCCGGTCAGTTAGTCAAAGAGTTGAAGCTAGTTGCCCATTCCAAAACGTAGATAGATCATAGACATATATATGTCTATGATCTATGAGGAGAAGAAGGGGCAAGAAACTCCACGGACACTCTTTTATTTACTTATTATTCACAAAATCCGCAGCTCTTTGAGATGTTATCTTAAAATAAGATACATACATTTGTTTCTTATTTTAAGATAATATTTGCCTGGAATTTGCCTGGGTACATTATTCTTGTTTCTTCTATATGTGAGAACAATGTAAAAAATACGAGTATATTTAAATACAATTCAAAATATAAGAACAAAAATAAGTCCTGGCAGTAACGAGATGCCCTTCTCAACTGACGGCGCCCGTTCACGAACATGAAGCGTGGATCAGCACCTTTAAACATTCAACCTTACATACTTTAGTCAACCGATGATGCGTTAGTACGTGAAGCGTTAACTGGAAATTTACGAAGTTACGCCGGACGCATCTTCCGTCAGATGTGCGACCACCCTAATTTTTATATAGGGTGACTGGTACTTAGTGACCGATACTTAAACACATGATTGTACTCATAATAACAAACAACTTTGACTATGGGTCCAAACCTGAAATCGGGAAAAAAAAATCAGCTGCTCTCTACATTTTGACGAGTTATGCTACATCTTGAGCGAGCATATCGCGACGCCGCGCCGGCTGGAGGTACAGGCGCGCGCCGGCAACTCGCTCGGGGTGCGTGCTGACTATGTTTATGTTCGGACAACCAGGTAACATAACATGCTTTACAACTTTGTTATTGTTCATGATACAGTTTTGAAATTTTGTACGTAGGCTCTTTACATAAAAATACTAGACGTGTTTTGGGTTTCGCATATACTAAAACTAAGGTTGTATAACTTTTATTTTCCAGATTTTCTTATTAACTTACCATAATCTGTAGCTCGCACAACTAGCTCATATTGACCTCGAGGAGTATCCATGCTATCTACTTTTTCGATAATACTTATTTCTCCTGTATCTTCGTCAATGGTGAACACATTGCCTTTACGACTAATGCTGTTATCAGATTCCAATGAATATTTAATTTGACCGTCACCTTGTGTCGGACCATCTGCGTCTGTAGCCTGTAATAAAAAGATTAAAATAATAATGAAAATCATTTGCATGAATTTTTACACCTCTGAATAAAACAAAATTACTTACCCGAACCACAAACTGCGGTTCGAAACTAGTAGCTCCATCTCTAATAGTTCTACTGTACTCTGCCGCTTCAAATAGAGGCGCATTATCATTAACGTCTAAAACCTCAACAAAAATACTTGCTGTCGATCCCTTACCACCTCCATCTTTAGCAAATAGTGTTAAACTGTAACTTTTCTGTTTTTCATAGTCTAATATGTGATGCACATACACACCACCTGTATTCTTATCCGTCTTAAACATGTTGGATCCAAATCCAGTCAAAGTGTATTCAATTTCACCAAATATTCCGTAATCTCTGTCAGTAGCATACACATCACCAATTTTAGTCCCAATTGTTGCATTTTCAGGAATATTAAACTTATATGTAGATTCTTCGAAAATTGGAGTGTTGTCATTCATATCAAGAAGTTTTATATTGATTCGCGCTGATGATAATTCTCTTCCATTCGCTGATGTAACAATATCAAAGCTAAATAACCGTTTGTCATCATTGTCTACTTCATAATCTAATCTCGAAGAATCTTTAACTTTTATACTGATTGGGGTTCTCCCTTCACCGTGATCTGTACTTATTGCAAACACATCTTCAGAGTTCCAAACATCCCTTAGTGATAAATCGTATTTACTATTCCGTCCTATATCGTGATCTTCAACGTATATTGACAAACCAGGGATGGGACTACCGTTTTCTATATTTTCGGGTATCGAAATATCAAACTCTTCTTTGTTGAATTTCGGTACATGATCATCAACATCAGTAACGATTATCGTTATAGTTGTCACCGTGAAATCTGATGGCACTTCGTTGTTTATTAATTCTGTTGCCTGAAATCAATGAAATAATGTTTACAGACAGAACAAGGCAGTATAGCATGCAATGGCCTAAAATATCTGTATACTCAGCAGTGGATAGAACAACCTTATCAATGATAACGGATGGTAACAGAAATTATTGCAATAATTACTAGTGTACGACTATAAGACTCATTCTTCTCCATGAATATTCAAAATAGTAAAGATTGATGATGAAATAGTAAAGATGTTGCTGCAATCATTACAAAATGAAAATATACTATAATAAATCGTGAGTACCTTAACAAAGAAACTGTAAACTCCTCCATTCTGCATCACGACATCACTTTCCCTATCAATGGGAATGTCGGAAGCGACCAATGTAGCTCGTCCCAAAGGTCTGTCGGGAAGCAGCTTGAAGTACTGCTCGGTGTCACCTTCGAGGGTCAACAGAACTTTTCGAGGATTGGCTGTATCGCCGTCTTTGGCTATGATCTCCATAATGCTTGTGTTCTGAAAGTTAAAATGTTATGATTAGTAATAAGAGTAATATTATAAAAATAAAAGTTCCTACTAATGATTAACAAACTGGGTATTGTACGTAAAAATAACGTAAAGACAAGGATATAGGTAGCAGTAATAAAAAAAATGTATTTATTAGTTCTAGATGAATTAAAGTCAATAGTCTAATAATGTGATAATGATGGTAAAATTTATACTTTGCTCATATTACTTTATTATTTAGTATTATTTCATCATCTGCCTAGCTTTTTCCAACTATTTTGGAGTCGGCTTCCAGTCAGTTTTAGTATTGATTAACAATTACTATATTCATTCACATTGTTTTATTTGGTCTCTAAATTAAAAAGAACAAAACATTTATAGAACTTTCATTTTACATACCGGAGCTGTATTTTCTGGCACTGTAGCTGAGAACGGTGCATTGAGAAACACTGGCGGTTGATCCTGCACGTCCCATATTGCTGCTGCAACACTGGCTAGTGCTCTTAGCGGCCTATCAGACGAATCAGTAGCTTCTAGACTGATGACGTATGCTGATCTGCTTTCAAAATCCAGGGCTTGGTTCAGGAAAAGTCGCACTTGGTATTCGTTTGGTGTTATCTGTAATACACAAGTGTTTGAATGGTTATACAAGTTAATAGTAATTTTTATAAAAATAAAAAACAAACTTTTTATATGAAATGTGCTGTCTGCGTCTTAGTCTGGAATAGAATTTTGGTAAATCAAAGCAATTAAGGTATGGTATTCTTTGCTTGCCATATCAGTTTCAACTCTGAACGTAGCGCACGCTTCAGAATCACTCCCTTTCTCTTTGGTAGAACATGTCACTCGTATCCTCGCATTCTCACCTTCATCACGATCCGTTACTGTTATCTTTGGGTTCATCTGGAATTTATCAATAGGTATCTTTTTAACACAGGATTTATAAAAATTGAATGCCAATAGGTAGCATAATACCGCTCATATTACACATTAGTAGCTTACAAAACTATTGCATAATAAGGGGTATTAAAACATGAGTGTTTTAATACCTATTTATGTGCAGCTTCATATACTATCTACTCTAATACAATGGGATTCGAACTAATTCAAAAATTCCCACGAAATTCAGTGCAACAAAACATATATGAATGGTGCCAAACCCAGCACATCGCCACACACAAGTACCACACTACAAGTAAACCATCACAGACAAGTAAAAAATGGAATCAAAACTTTTTTTAAAAATGAGTTGATATTCACATATTTTATAAATAAAGTATCGAAATTTAAAAATAGAATAATATTATAAGTAACACGTTTTGTCTAAGAAAATAATGTTCCCTCATTATGCAACAGTTTCATAAACTACTATTGTAAGATGATATTTAGTATAACACATTATTATGCACATTATAATAGTTTCGGCAATGATGTCACTGTGACAGAGTTGAAAATCTGTTGGTTTATTTTGTGCAATTATTTTTATTGCTTTTCTATCACACGCAATTTGTGAATTTTATAAGACAACGTTTAACCGAACGTTTAGTACCTACTGTTGTTTTTTTTTTGTTATTTTGAATAGGTGCTGGTTTTGCCAATCTCATTATTTTCTATGCATACCTCAATCTCAGTTCCAACAGCAGTAGCTTCACTGATGTTTACAATGTAAGGCCTGTTGTGGAAGATAGGCGGGTTATCATTGACGTCCTTTACTGGGATGACACGTCTCAACGACACTGTATTCGGTTCTGTGTTCGCTATGCCTTCATCTGTAAAATAATTGTTTTAAAACAATAAGATTTGGATAATAATATTAAAACATAATTAGGGTTCCGTACCAAAATGGCAATAAGGAACCCTTATGGTGCTATTCAGTCTGTCTGTCTGTCACAGCTGTCTGTCAGCATGTCGGGTCTCATATACCGTTCCCCCCCCTCCCCCTTATCTCCCAAGTTTGCATAGAAAAAAATCTGAAATGATTCTCTGTGATAGAAGTTTATGTAAAGATTACAGGAAAAATAAAACGATGTCTCTAAATAGTACAGTTTTTTTTTTATATTTGATGGTACGGAACCCTCGGTGCGCGAGTCCGACTCGCTCTTGACCGTTTTTTTTTTCTTTTGTCAATTCCGTAATCACGACTTGTTACGAAACCAATCTGAAGTACTTTGGTAACCCAGAAAAAGATACCGCTACTCGGCAAAGGAACGACGATCGAACGAACGGAAATAATTAGCAATATTAGCAAGATATCGATAATGAGAGAACTGTTGTAAGTAGAAAATGGTTGAAATGGGAAATCAACTTTCAACGTTTCGATCTGACTGGCGAGATTAATGAAGCAAAGAAGTGTGACGTAATTTACTTTTATTTTAAAGTGAATTTAGAAGAAGCCTTCGTAAAACTTCCAATGTAATGTACTATAACAGTCAGAAGTCGACTAGCAATCTCACAAAACTATGGCATAGCAATATTAGTTATACTTATGGCCTTCTTCTATAAGAACGTTGGAACATCACTCACGCCGCAGCCCGTATAGCGCAGGCGATAGTGGTCATTGCGGTGAAAGTGGACTTCTAGACGTTGACTGTACAAACCAGAACTGGAAAAAGTGCGGTACCAAAGTATTTTTTCAGTCATAGCACACGATCTTACCAGTAATACTGATAATAACTTCCAAGGTGTTCTGCTCCTCTCTGTCCATAGTTTTGGCAAGTGTGACGACGCCCGTCAGCGAGTCTACGGAGAAGTACTGCCCAGAAATAGAGTACCGAAGCGGGCCATTTTCTGGATCCACGCCTGAAATAGAAACAACACTATAGTTAATATTGAGCATTATAAACCGTTATATAATTTTTCACATGAAATGTGAGCAGTTGTTAACATATTTGTTAAACGTCAACATAATTCCAAAACCTGTTGAGATTTTGTACGCGCGTCGCGAGTGTACGCACCTTTACTGAAATTGTGTTCTTTAGACTCATCGTAAAGACAAAGGTGAATGCAATGTTTTTTTATGTGTCCGTGATAGTACCATAACATCACGCCTTGTTTCCTCCAAGGGTTAGGCAGAGCTGCACCTATAGTACACCCACATTTCGCCAGTTATTTTTAAGTCCCGTGTAATAAAAAAAAACGAGCGAGCCTATTGTCATCAACCGGGCACAAAACAGACTCCAGACTGCTACTGAGAAAACACTATCAATTGGAATCTGTTTCATTTTGACAGTTCAACAACATTTACTGCGTTATTGATATTGTTGAGCAGACAAATTAGAACATATGAAGAAGCAAGCATTTGCTTCAAAATTTGATTAAGATTTCGATTGATAGTGTGTTACGCAATTAGGGTGCCGGGGATCGAATCTGTATCGAGGTGCTGCCTCATGCTCTGGAGTAGCGCTTGCGAACTATTAAGAATTAATTAAGACCAAAAGAAAAAGCGTGCTTGACACCTTGCTTCGAGAAATTGCTTTAATAACACTAATATAAGACATTTTTAATAACTTATTTATTACGCACGAGAAGCTATATTCTTACCTCGACACTTCACGCTCCAAAGCGGAGCTATTCATTAACAATAAGAAAAGAAAAAGCAGTATTTACCTTTTAAATGATAAACCGGTGTCCCAACAGGCGTGTCTTCAGACAGGCTGAACTGCGACATGTCACCGATCTGTGGGACGAAGTGAGGAGCCCTGTTGGTGACCTGACTCCAACATGTTTGAAGCAGAGAAAGTATCAGCAGGATTATCAGCGGATTCGGGTCTGATATCACGGTTGGGATCTTTCGACGTTGAAATATTATTTCTGCCATTCTAGAAATGAGAACAGTAGGTATTATTATAGTATGTACATTTTTATGTTACTTAATAAATTCTTTACATAAACAATCAAAATCAAAAACAAATCAAAAGTCATTTATTCAAACTAGGCTGAGAATCAGCACTTTTTGAACGTTAAAATTACATAAGACAGTCCCCCAAAACGCCCGCCCTTCACCACTTCCTAGTGCTTTAGCTGGGGAGAAGAAGTGGCGCAACAAACTCCCTAGCAGCACAGCTGTCTGTTCAGTTAAAAAAAAAAAAATTCTATACAAAAGTACGAAGAATTTGCCATTTTGTTTTATAGTTGTAAATTGTAGCCCACCTGCACACATATTTAGGAATAAGGGTCACGGCACCGGTGCTTAGCTCTAGTAGACTATAATAAAAAAATATATAGTGTGGTGACTGACTCTCATTTTTAAAATTACCTATTTATTGAAAAATAAACAAATAAATTCTAGAAAAGAAATTTATGCGGTATAAGAATGATAGTCAAAATCCAGCAGTACATATCTCCTTTACTATTACTGAAGACAGAAAAAAAACTCCTATGATTGAAATAGTCCTATCCTCTAAATCATAACGGTTTGAATATTCTGCATTTCAACAGTGTAGAAACATCAGCTCTTTACAGTTTCCAGCAACTAAATATTTTAGGAGTTCCAATAATAAAGGCACCTATCTTATACATGCATGAAACAAAATTCAAAAGCATTGTACAGTCAAAATAAAAACAAGCCGCATATTTTTCGAGGTCTTGTTTCGTCTTGCGTGAAGACTCATAGACATAACGATTCATAATAATAATATTATGAATCGTTATGTCTATGAGTCTTCGTTCGTAATTAAAATACTTACTTAACATTCATAATACTTCGTTATTCAGTAATATATTACAACTAGTGCGTTGAACAATTCCAGTATGACTATTGTAATACAGATATACCGGTAACAGTTCTAGGATCACCAAGTGGCTATAAGTATACATAAGTTTCTGTTTAAGTATTATATCCTTATTAAACAATGAACCATCGTCATGAATCACCAATCCCCATCCTGAATAATTAAAACGGTGATGTCAGTGTGAGTGCACAAAAATCGGCGGAAAATCGAGTGTCGTGGGGTAACTTGAGAGAGATTTATGTCCAAAAGTGAGTGTCGTGGGGTAACTTGAGAGAGATTTATGTCCAAAAGTGAGTGTCGTGAGTTAACTTGTGAGAGATGTACGTCCAAAAGTGCATAATCAGCCTAAAATTTTCCCACTGCTGGGACACAGGCCTCCTCTCGGTGAGAGGGAGTGAGCACTAATCCACCACGCGGGCCCAGTGAGGGTTGGTAGATCATGTCACATGTCTTCGAATTTTTTCGCAGTGGTGATGAAATAATTTACACAAAGTAAAACGCCTCTCTTGGTTAGAACCTACGATCTTATTACTCGTAAGTCACGGCCGTTACCATTGGGCCACCCATCACTACTCTTACAGTGGGTGGACTGCAATGGACCAGGTTGATTGAAGTCAAAGTGTATATTATAATTTCTGTAATTTTTACAGAACAGACTTTGTTAGAGCTAGTTTCTACATAGCCCAATCTATTAAAAGCGTAAACATATACAAATAAAACAAGTCATTGAACAAAGTCAACCTGTCGCTTTAGTTTCATTTCTCAATCGGCTAGCCGCAAGCATGTGACATTCTAACTAGGTTGTAATATTGTAATGTAGGTACTGCTAATATAGTTGTAATATCACTGTGTATAATCTTGGTTAAGAGTTTACGAATACTGGTAATCACTATAAGTATTTTTGCATTATTCCAAATCCGAAGATGGAGAAATATTGTTCGAACTATTCGTAAGAACGGTTGCGCAATATCCGATCCGAATTCGACTAAACACAATAGCACTGACTTGGACTTAGTACGAACGCATAGGTATACAATCAAGAAAATTGATTGCTAGCTTGCTAAGCAAATAGCCACCCTTCGGCAATTTCCCGTGTTTAACCACTTCATACAAGTGTCAAAGAATGACAGGTTTGATTTGAATACGCGGACAATTAAAATTGGTAGTCAATTTGCTAAACAATGTGCCTAACTTTACATGCACCTACCTGCAGGTAGTAAATACATTGGAGTGTTTTGACGGGTACCTGAACAATATTATATTTCAGATTTTTGACATTAGGTAAGTTTTTATTTATTTAGCAGTTGTGTTTGCCAACACTAGGCCAACGAGGTAGTCAATAGTAGGACAGTTATGTTATGTTGATTCTTATCAATAGGATGCTGCTGCCTATCCTGTCACCTTTCCTTCTGAGACCCTAGGGGAATCAGCGTGACGTAAAACAATTTCCACTATGAGCCACCCCGTTACAAAAATCAAATGTCAGCAATGGCGAACCGTCGCCCAAAGATCACCATTGCAAAACAAAGAGCTGACGTAAGTGTTTATACAAGAATGTCTGACCGCAAAACAGTTGGCGTTGGGTAAGTGGTTCACTGGAGTATGTTCACGCTACACTTTTTTACAATAGAATAAGTAGATATCTTTTCACGAGGCACGAATACATCGTAAGGAAATTGAAATGTCTGAGAACCGAAAAAAAATTAAGACATGACTGTGACATCCACCACGGCCCTCCCCATCTCACAGAGAGGTGACCTGAGTCCCAGCAGTATTATTTTTTTAGGAATGTCTTGATGCTAGTTTTTCTGAAATTCTGTTCAAGCATTTTATGATAAAATAATGAGACATAGCCGATACTGTGATAATTCATAGTATTTCTTTTTTCCGCCGGAGTAGGTAGCTCTTATTTTCTTTCTAAGTGAAAGTTGAAGAGAGGGCTTGCCTATCTGATCACAACCCAGTTATTGGTTAATACCATGCCCATTGGTAAGACTGGTAGACGGGTTACTGACGACCCGTAACGACTGTCTTAGTTCCACGAATGACAGCCGGGACAAATTCCGAGGAACGGATGGTCTTGGTATGTAAAGATGGTCGCTCAACCAAGCTCAACCACGTTGGTCGGATCAACCCTGGCAAGCTGAGCTTACCCTGATCGATCGACCCGCTCGGCTGTTATTACTTAGCCACGGCTGACAATACTTAGCCACAAGCCAAGAAAATTAATGAACAAAATGGAATACACATCTACAACATGTTAATTTTTTAATCACCTATAATGAATGACCAAGAATGACATTGTGTTGGAAGTGCTGCGTTTGTATTTGTGTTTGAAGTCACGTTTCGATAGTTTCGTGCCGTTTGCTCGAATTTGTTAAATTAATTATAATTTACAAGTAAATGTTATCTATGTGCGTGATTTAAATATATCTTTTATGTGGGTATGGTAGTAATTTACTTAAAATATTTTTTTTAGGAAAGAGATGATTATATTTTATTTTAATTGACGATTTACCTGTACTGTGTTTTGAAGATGCCCAAGTAGACTGTTAGAACTTCACTTATTTTTTAACTGACTTCGTTTACTTAATTATTTTGTAGTTTCATCTGTCACCTTATATTATTAATGTAGCTAAATAGTTCTATAAAATAGTTAAGTCTTACGTCTATCAATGTTAGATTATTATTGTAGGTACACACCGGCTACATATCAAACCAAAAAAAAAACAAATATACCAAAAAAGAAATCGCACGCTTAATAATAGACTGACCTAACTAAAAAATGGCAATCATGACTTGTCTTACAGAATGGCTTATAACTAAGTGAAAAAGCACAATAATAATAATGAAATAATGTATTGCAGGAATAATTGATGAACTGATTATTGATAAAGAAATTAAATTTTGAAGACATTTTGTTAAAACAAATTTCTTTGTACGCTTAACTCATTTTGGACCTGAACCATAATCGGTCAGTGTATTATTAAGCGTGCGAAATATATACAGGGTTATTTGTAAAACACCAGCAACCTCTTAAGAGTTCATTGTACTCATAATTATGAACCACTTTTACTATGGGACCAAACCAGAACTCGCGAAAAAAAAAATCAGCTGTTCAGTACATTTATGTTCGCATAATTCGTCAAAATGAACAGCTGATTTTTTTTTTCGCGATTTCAGGTTTGGTCCCATAGTAAAAGTTTTTCATAATGATGAGTAGGTACAATGACCCCTTAAGAGGTTGCTGGTGTTTTACAAATAACCCTGTATATATACATATGGTATAATATTATATATTTATAATTAATAATATTATATATTTCTATTCTTACACGAAATCTCTTAATGGGTCTTTGTACTCAACATTATCAACAACTTTTTCTATGGGACCAAACCTGAAATCGCGAAAAAAAATCAGATTTTCCCTACATTTTGACGAGTTATGCGGACATAATCAGCAGATTATTTTTCGCGATTTCAGGTTTGGTCTCAATGTAAAAGTAGTTCGTAATGATAAATACAATGACCCCTTAAGAGATTTCGTGTATTAATAGATAGACCTTATATATTATTTCTTTTTGCTATCGTAGGCAGGGCCAAACAACAGTTACACCATATTTCAGCTTCTTAGTTTGTGGAAATTCTGTAGATTATAATGCTTGTTTGTCTCTTTTCAGTTAGGTACTTATGTGTTTTTATAGTCGGTTTTTATTAAATAATTTGTTGTTGTGTATTTATGTAGTTTATTTTCTCGGTATTTACTTTCAGAACACTCACTAGACACATCTATATCTACCGCTAAGTCTACTGAGATTATTGTTTTCAGTTTCAACTAATTGTCATTTTCATTTTCTACAAACGAAATTAGGTCTTAAAAGATGCAAGCAAAAATCGCAAGTCCAATTTTTTTGCTCATCCTATAATCCAACCAGAACTGAAATACATCGACAAACAACAAAGTATAGACAAAAGAATAATTATCAGCGAAGTTCCTCTGCCACAAAAAGCAGTTGCATGAAGGAGCTCAAACAATTATGGTGGATTCTCACGAGCATTGTGCTTAGTTCAGTGACACGAGGTCGGCACACAATGGCGTTGCGTTACCGACTCTAACCTAGAATATTGAGCGATTTATAAAAAGCTTTCGAACCCTAGAATAGGTTCCGATGTTTTTGTATGGTTTCGTCTACCGGATATGTGCTTCAAGCGGATGCTGAGCTAGTGGGGTTCGATTTGCAGGTCGAGAGGTGTTGTTCGGTTCGTCTATTAGGAACTTCTCAGTAGCTGATATCTAACTTCTCTGAAGTTTGTATTTGTAGCAATAAGCTTTACCTTCATTGCATGGCGGATGTCTGGCGCAGATAGAGAATACAAGAACGATGTCATGATGTGTAAGCATCGCAACGAAACCCCCGTGGAAAGAAAGATGGATGTCAGTTTTTTTTTTGTCATTTCAGGAATATACTAACTTAAGGAGTTGTATTACTGATTCTAACGATTATAATTATGTAAATACATATTTGTTACGGCCGCAAATCATACTTTATTTAACATACAACTTAATACTGTCTTGAAAATTGCAAAAAACGTAAGAAAATTTTAATTTCGAGGGCTACCCTGACGCTTCCCCCTTAACCGTCAAAAATCGATGCACAGGCTAAAAATGATGAATGTTTTGGTTGATATCCCGACCAGTCGTACTCAGCGCTTTTCCTCCACAATTACTATGCACACAGCCAAAGTGTGGAACTCTCTGCCAGCGTCTGTGTTCCCTTCCATATACAGAATGTGTCGTAAATAGTGGTCCAACGTTAAGGGGTCGATACACCGTATATTCAGCTATCACATACCACAATTTGAATAGTTTTTTTTCAAGTCTCAGAATAAAATGTTTTTAACCGAATTCCAAAACGAAGAGGTTCTGAATTGGGATATTTATATACATATTTTTTTATGTATGTTCGGGCATAACTCCGTCATTATATAAAAGTCAAAGAGATACCATGAGTCAGTAAACCTAAAAAACTAATTTTCTCTAATTATGGTAAAATTGACATCCGTAATTTTTCCCCTTTACCCTTGAAATGTTCAGAGTTCAGACTACCACGAAGATCAGTAGGTATTGCAAAAGCTTTTCATTACAGGTCCACCGCATCTTGGTAAATGCATGGGAACTACCTCCCAGCAGGCCTAAGTATAGCCTTAGCTGCTACAAGTTGTTAGCTCATCGTGTTAAGTAACTCATTTCCTTTACTTAACTATCGTTTACACGGAAAACCTAATAATACATAATCACTATATTTTCCCACATACTTAGATTCTATCGAAGTTTGTATGTCTTCATTAAAAACATAAAATGTCTTATCTCTGTTATTCCGGGAATAGATTGGAGTGTGGTAATACCGTTATTTTAGTAGTCAGAGGCAAAGGAACACTTCTCTTTGGAACTTAACGGCCCTGTCTGAACCCATGGATTCATATATGTGTTTTTATGCTAGGGTCTCAAGTTATTTTATCTCTTTTCGATACTACCTACCTACTTGATGAAAATAAATCGCGCTTACTTGAATTTTGGACAATTTCCGATTTTAACTCCAAATTATTAATAATATGGACTATAAGTTAGCACAAAATCAATTACATAGAAATTCCAAAAAATAACGAAGTTACTTTAACACACCGCTAAGTGAATGTAATTTTTGCAATCACGCTAGATATCTCTAAGTTAGCCTAGTGTAGTCCGTTCGTGAACGTTCCTAACAAAATCAGCACAACTTTACCAAGAGTAGGTACGCTCCTTTTTTTTTTTGGATGGGAAATCATCAAACAACTTCTCCCGCTCTGGGCAGAGCGGGAGCGCGTGTCAGACTTTTACTGACTAAAACCCGCCTGTGTTCGTTCAGTTGCCTGTGCCAAGGCCACGGTAACTCTTTCAAACAACCCGCAACCCTGGCGGGCATCGGTCCTAGCGGACCCCTTCAGCTAGTGCTGACATCTCTTTGAGGCGCGCGTGGAACACAACGCGCCGTCGACCCGGACCTGGTCCTTACCGGATGGCGAGCTACCCATTGCTCGCCATCCGCAAGCCCACGCCTACGGTGGCCGGGAATCCGCTATTAAAGACCCCCGACGACCAGGGCGTCTCCTGCACTAGTGAGGACGCCTCACGCCTCACGCCCCATGAGGGCGCAAAGATTGCCTCTTCCTCACGCGTTCCGCCTCCTCCTTCGCGAGCATTACAGCTTCGCAGAAGGAGGTGACGGCTTCCCATGCACTCTCGCTCCGCACCATGGCCTGGACCAGGGCCGGACGCGAGATTGACATTCCATAATATATACATAGTATGCTATCTATGAGTTGGGGTAATTTATTACACATAAATCTATCGGCGGCTTTTCATTTTACACACGGCTAACTCGGGTTAAACTTAAAACTAACAATTAAATCTAGAAATTAAATAACGTCAATCAATCTGCCTAGCCTTTTCCCAACTATGTTGGGGTCGGCTTCCAGTCTAACCGGATGCAGCTGAATATCAGTATTTTACATGGATCGACTGCCTATCTGACATCCATAACCCAGTTATTGGGGAATACGATATCCCTTGGTAAGACTGGTTGTTGTGGTGCTAAGAACCACGAATGACAGCCGGGACCAACAGCTTAACGTGCTTTCCGAGGCACGGAGGAGTCTCGGTATGTACAGATGGTCACCCATCTACGGACCAACCCCGGCAAGCGTAGCTTAACCTGATGGATCGACCCTTGCGGCTGTTATTATTTAGCCACGAGAAACGTCATCCCTTGTATTAACAAGAGAACTGACAACATTATTGTGAGCTAAATTAATAAAAAAAAATCACATTATTTATTTGAAACGCGTTTGGTTTAAAATCGACTTTTCAAGTTAGCGTACTACGTGACCAAAACAATTAGGCGCATGATAGCTATGAAGTTATTGGAACTAGGTAGGGAACACCGGAACGGTGATTGATATCGTACGTATTATCATCACTGCCGAAAGCGAGTATACGACTGCACGTCACTACGGGAAGCGCGGGGATAGGTGCGGGGTGCGGGCGCCGAAACCGAATTCCTGTCATGCGCCTAATTGTTTTGGTCAAGTAGTATGTGGTGTTCATTGCTGCTGTCGAAATGATCGTGACTAATTTGCTAGATATCAAATAAGCTGGTGGCTTTCAATAAAGGTACCATTTACATTTTCTCTTGCAGGCAGAGAATGAGAGGAGCTCGGTTTATTTCAAGAATATGGCCACATGACTGCCTCGTTGGGCAAGCGTTACTGCTGAGCATGGGTTCGATTCCCGGGACGGGCAGAGGTTTTTTTGGGTTTTTCTATCTGGAATTTCTCATTAGTAGCCCGGAGTCTGGATGGCAATAGGCTCGCTCCCTATTACATACTCGTAGTACTTTAAGAGGATTGTGAAGCTGTAAATTTTCATACAAAAAGAGATAACGTTTTTCTCCCCGTAAACATAGTCTAATTTTCATATTTTTCGGAAATGTTGTTGGTATAATGAAAAACTAGGTTCGCATATTTTTATTATAAAGTCATATTGTATACAATATAAGTTATTACCATCTAAATATCTATATTTTTGACATAAAAACATCCTTGAGCATTTTAATTTTTTTTTTAATTAAATTAAATTGAAATACTAAAAACGAAAAACGTACAGACCTAGATTAAAGTGTACTAAATGTAATGAAATTAAAAATGTCTCATTTCGTAAAGGTTTAGGGGAATAAAAACGTTATCGCCCGAAACAATATTTGTGTAAATAATTGTATGAAATGTAGGCAATTGCCTCTAAAAATCGCGCCGCGTATCGGCACTTTACAATCCTTTTAACAAAACTAGCGAAATGTGGGTGTACTATAAGTACACAGGTACACCTCCGCTTAACGTGATGCTGTTGTGTTAATGCTATGACCACTGAGCCAGGTACAAACTAATATGCACATTGGTACCAGTAACCGGTTCGAGGTTCGACCATAATATAATTCCGTGTTTACCTACATAATATCTTCACGCTTTCATTTCCTTATGAGGGACAGATCCTCTCTCCTCCTCTCTGTGGGCGCAGCACTCTATTCTATCTAGTTGAACTTGATATTTGAACTTACTTGAATTAAATAAGGCTATAGGAAAGTGCCTATAGCCTTATTTAATTCAAATTCTTATTTAATTCGGGTTGGCCGCTCTTAATATCAGTTACATAAGTAGGTATGTAACTGATATTAAGAGGGGCCAACCCGTCATACTTTTCATACAAACGCTCGTACGTGATTATAGCGTTTTAACGTATCTTTCTAAGAAATTTTTGAACTAATAGGTATTTTATGCACTGCATATAAGTATTTATCAAAGCGAAAAATAAATATTTGGAGAAACAAATTCAGTATAAGCCTCCAAAAATCTGCTTTTTTGCACAATTTTTACCTGAACTTTGGCCGTTCATATTGTACTCATAAATTGTAAAAGTAAAGAATACATAACGATAGAAACCTCGCAAATATAATGGAGATTCTAAATGACAAATTATTTCACAAACTTGTAAGGCTTGCTAAAAAACACGTATGTCCTGGAACAAGTTTCATATTTTTTTCGTTCAGTGTTATCGCGTTCTCACTTGCTTGTTAGTCAACAGGCGTTGCGCAAATGAAACGACAAGCTTTTCGACCATGCTCGCGTTGACGATAGACGGGCCGGGAAGGGCCCTCTTAAGTGCTCATTGTAACGTTTGTTTGACTGGTAACTGATAATTTCAAATTACATTTTTTTTTTATTTGTGATGGGTTTGCTCTTGACTCTAGTCTAGGTCAGAGGCGACAGAGACAAAGTCGACGATGGAGTGAGCTTACCCAGAAGAAGCGTGTTCACTCTCACTTTGAAGAGATTAGGGTTGTATGCGTTCGGAAACAGGGAGGTTTCTATGTCCTTTTACAAATCTGTGTTATATATATATCTATGTGATACAGAATGTTGTCATACTAGTCATTTCTAAGCAGCCAAATTCACCAATCACAGCTTGTAAACATTGCTGCAATCACAATGCCCAAGATATTGCGCAGAGCAGAGCATTCAAAATACGAACTAAAATGTCATTGTTCTTTACACATTCCATTCAAGGTCTGAATAAAACTAGAAAGGACGATGTGATTTATAAAGCTTTAAACTGGGTGTGCCGTAAATGGTGAATAACTCTTGTTTCTTGAACATCCACATCCAATAGAAACGCCTTTCATGGTGTCCATATTTAAAAATCAATTATTTTTGTTTATGGATTTATTAATACATTATCCGTATGTATCCGTATTTTAGGAGGCTTATTTGTATTTATTTTTTTAACTTGTCTTGTTTGTTAGTTAGGGCCGGTTTCTGGATCCGTAGTTAACTCAACCAATGGTTAAACATAGTAACTAATGGTTGAATTTTGGCTAAATGTGAAAGACTAAACATGAATGAGTTAACGTAAATGTATTCATGTTAACTCAATCATGTTAAAAAATAGTAACTACATAGTAGCATTTTGGCAAACACATTTAGAAAAAACTTCAACCATTAGTTACTATGTTTAACCATTGGTTGAGTTAACTACGGATCAAGAAAAAGGCTGTGTTCACCAACTTTTAAAACGGCTATGTAGATATATAATCATTTCTTTCCTTAGGAAATTTGACACAAACCAACTGTTTAAATACCTAACCAGTGGTTTGAATGTACCAACATTCAAACCACAGGTCTTAGTATGTATTGGTCAAATCTTGCAAAAACCGCTTCCTCTAATCCTACGGAGTTGAAATTTTGCAAGTTGATTCTGTTTCAAAGATAATGCATTTTTATAACAAGCATGACCTGTACCCTAATTACGTAACACTATCAATCGGACTCTGTTTCATTTTGACAGTTCAACAACATTCATTGCGTTATTTACTGTGTTGAGCAGACAGCAACATAATATAATAATAATAATAATAACCTGGGACAGTATTCACACACGGTCATCTGATCCCAAACCAAGCAGAGCTTGTACTATGGAAACCAGATAACTGATATACTACATACACTACTTTTTTTATAAATACATACTTATATATTATAGATAATTACACCCAGACTCAGAACAAACAGACATGTTCATGCACACAAATGTTTGTCCTGGATGGGAATTGAACCCACGACCTGCGGAATGATAGGTGGTATCTTAACCAACCACGCCAAATGGCCTGTCTAGATCCTGTATAAATATGAATCTGAAGCAATAGATTAGCAATTTGCTTCAGAATGATTCAGATTCCGATCGATAATGTGTTACACAATTAGGGTGCTGATTCTACAGTCAAGATTGGCTCCAAACAAAAGAACTCCTCAACGGTCAACAGACACAGAAATTAACTTTTATATTATTATAATAGTTCGTTCTAAGCTCCAGCATGACCTGGACGCAGCGCCCAGCAATGGCTTCAAACGGGGGAATTCTTCAATGGTCAACAGTGCAGACACGAATTTTATACGCATCTTAATTATGAAAGTTCGTTCTGAAGTTCACCATGATCTGGCTGCTGCAAATAAGATTTTTTTTGTAAGGTAGTAAACATATATTACTCTTCTAAAAACTAGCCAAGTCAAACCTTGAGCTTCAATATATCCTAAATTATCTGCTTTGTGTAAATAATTCGACTGTTCAAAAAGAAGTAATATTTTAATTAGCAAACATTGTTGTAGCAGAAAAAAATAAGAAATTGAGTAAATTTATTTTAGAATATTGTAATTATGGTCTTAGAAATAAAGTTCAGGATTATCTACAGAACTTATATTTTTGTCGGCGAAGTCAACCACCACACATATTCTTAATATTGAACTTGGCTCCCTTTTTCACATTTATTTTTTTGATTGGATACATTATAATAATAAATAAATAAAATTAAAATTATATAGGGAGGTAGTGGTTAAAAGCCGCACGGGTCGATCCATCAGGTTAAGCTACGCTTACGGGGATTGGTCCGTGGATGGGTGACGGTCTTTACATACCGAGACTCCTCCGTGCCTCGGAAAGCACGTTATGCCGTTGGTCCCGGTTGTCATCCTTGGATCGATGACAGTCGTTACGGGTCGTCAGAAACCCGAAAGTCTGACAACCAGTCTTGGTAAGGGGTATCGTATTACCCAGTAACTGGGTTGTGGAGGTCAGATAGGCAGTCGCTCCATGTAAAATACTGGTATTCAGCTGCATCCAGTTAGATTGGAAGCCGACCCCAACATAGTTGGGAAAAGGCTAGGCAAATTGACATTATACGTATAGCTTGTCTACTCTGAAATGCATTCACCGTAGTGTACGTTTACAAATTTAAACACGCTATAGGTACTCAAATAGTAAAAGGTTCTTGTGACATATTGACATACCACGAGAGTCAGTATTCTGAATGTCTTCGCGCCACTGACATACAAATTGTACCGTTGGGAACTTGTTCCGAAGTTCGTTTAGTCAAAATTCCATTGCGTTGATTGAACGAAGAACTACCTAGCTGTCTCAGTTGCCATAAAGAAACTGACATGCAATACGTCTATTTCCATTTACCCTAAAAGAGATTAGACTCCAAAATGGTCTGCATAATCTTCTATGTTAGACTGCTTACAGAGATCAAAAATCTAAATCATTTTGTCGAGGCAATGTGATTTTATTTTATCTACCAACTTACGCCTCATTTTACATGGAATACTTACATATTTTATAGAAAATCTCATGGTTGTAAACTTACATACGTAAACCTTTAGAAGGTTTCATTTAGAAGAGCAATATACCCGGAAGAAAAGGCACCTAAAATATTATGTAAGGTACTTGGGTAGGTATCTATTTTAGTACAAACTTGGAAACTGCTGTGCCGATAAAAATACATCGTTATGTGCATAAATGAAATGATGATATCATCGTTTTTCTGAATGAGACTAAACAATACAAGCCTTTGATTTTTTATTGATTTAATTCAATTTATAAATCTGTCCGTGTCCTAAAGGTCAGACTACACGAGATTTATTTTGACCTTGATGACTAACTGTCATGTTATGCAAAGTATAGTGTAAATACGCCTTATTGCAACATTTGACACATTTCAACACGTACCTCAATAAAAGCAATTCCTTTATACACAAGACACTTCACAAATCATTCAGTTTTACATATTTTCATTTATAAATAATAAATAACACTAACGAAACTAAATACACTATACACCAACTCAACTACTCTGCTAACTTTGATACGTACTGTCAAAAACTTGCACCACCGGTCTACGGTATCGGATTAGCATTCTATGTTTCCCTTTCTTGCTTACAAACTAAAGTTCCAGGCGAGAATGAGACAGCAACAGCTCGTCGGCGCCGTCTTTTCACCTCCGCAGATAGAGCCTTTTTGCACAGGTAAAAGTAACGGGGTTTTTCTTAAGATGCGTGATGTGAGATAGGAGATATGAGGTCAATGTTGTTAGAGAGGGAGAAAAGGTCTACTAGGTCACGTTCTAAAGGGTCCGTTGCATTCAGAGAAATGTTTTGGTACTAAGGGAACTTAGTACCCGGTAGGTACTATTTTCAATCAATAAAGGCCATTTTACCTTTTTGGGTCATTTCGAAGTAGCCATTTAGAACTTGTAAGGTGTGCCGTATTTTTGGATGGTGCATTGTTAAAGAACCGGTAAATAGTTATGTGCTAATAGAAATGCAACGCATGAATAGTTGACGATTGCATGGAATTAGAACTTGTCTAGTCATTACCATACGATGATGGGACATTAGACAGTTATAAACTAAGTTGATTATTCAAGGATAGTGCAACAGTGCATAAGAATGTAATAATGATGATGACAGATTTTTGACTATCTTAAAAGTCTGTATTCGCATTCGCACGTTACCAAAAGCGACGCATTGTAATGTTTGTGCAATCTCGACCGAAATCTAACAAGATCTAAAACAACGAGGTACTTATCTAATAAAATGTGTAACTTGAGTAATCAAGTTACAACATGGTGCCAAGGTAAGTACCTATTCAAATTGAAGCAAGTACCTTCCCATTAGCCCAGTAGAAATCGACACTAAAATTCAGGCTAAAATCACAAAGCAAAGTTTGTTGTATGGATGGACCAGTTAGGGTAGTGTTAATCCAAATTTACATCTTCGAAAACTTCGAAAAACTGCGACATTTTGGGGCTTTTTTTCACTTTTAGGGTTCCGTAGCTCAAAAGGAAAAAACGGAACCCTTATAGGATCACTCATGTGTCTGTCTGTCCGTTAGTCACAGCCAATTTGCTCCGAATCTAATGGACTGATTAAGTTAAAATTTGGTACGCGTATGTATTTATGTGACCCAAACACGGACGAGTAATGTAAATGAATGAATTTGAATATGGGGGTCAATTTTGGGGGCAAATACGAAAAGAAAAAAAGTTGTGCAAACTGTACCGTGTGATATATCAAATGAAAGGGCTTACTGTGAGGGTTTCAAATATATATATTTTTTTATAATTTTAAAATAAACTCTTTTAAAGTTTTTAAGCAAATAGGTACACGAAAATTGACCATTCCTTTCTCTCCGAAACTACTGAGCTTAAAATTAAAAAAAAAAAAATACGAAAAATATTTCTATAACTATAGATTGATCTTAAAAAAACATGGTAAATCACTCAATATTGTGTGAACAAACTTACATTTGCGGTTGGAATGTATGGGATACTAAATATTTTCCGTTCGCCGAGAGTTCCAATGGTTGCAAGAGTCTGGTGTAAGGTGTGGTCTAAGACGTGGATCTGGTAGACAACGCTGCAAACTGAAAGAGACGATCGTTTCATTGTGTACATCTTTGCGCATGGGGCATCTTTGCGCAATTGGTTCTCAAATGCTGTTTAAGTGCAACAAACGGTTCCAATTAGTACGCAGAACTTCTGTTAGAAGCGTCTCCACGGTTAGAAGTTTACGGAGGAAGAACATTGCTGTTCACAGAGCTGCTTCAGGCCCAAAATTGATTGGGCGATTTTGCCAATTTGTTGATCTGGACGGGAACAAAACTTAAAATTGTCAACTTTCTGAAAAAATTGACCATCTTCGAAGGGCCATAGCTTAGCACGTATAGGGTTTATAGAGCTGCGGTTGAGCTTAAATTGTTGCAAATTTAATTAATAAAAAAAAACTGAATTTTGTACTCAAAAATGCATAGTTTATGACTTCTTGAGCAATAAGTAAAAAAGTCCCAAAATTACAGTTTTTTCCGTGGTGCGCCGCGCCGCGAGCACAAGTTTTATGAAGTTGCGGCTTAGCACTATCCTAATTGGGCCATACAACATCCTAAGATACCAGAACTACATCAATCTTTGTTTTTTTTTTTTTTGTTGGCTGTAGCTGAAAACCACCGCTGGGGCTCTGTCTCGCATGGGCTCGCGGCATTATGCTGAGCGACGTCCGTTTTGCGTGAATGTGACGCATATTTTCTCCAAACTTGTTCTTATTTTATTTTGTTGTGATATTTCTTTTTCTTCTTTCTATTTTTACTGGGCTTGTATCTTTTGAGTAAATTGTTTCTTATAACTGGTAATTCAAACTATGCGTCTTTCCACGTGGTAAGTTCTGCTTTTTTTATATTTTCGTTTTGAAAATAAATTTAACCTAAATTTTCAAAGTTAATAGACCTTCATTGGTCCCGACTAAAGTAAAAGAATCCATCATAAACGAAGCAACCAGTGATAATGAGACACCAGGAGTGGGCATACTATTGGTACGTATATCGGTACGTATAGTATTATAATATCAGTCTGTGCTATTGGTAATAATTAGGGCGCGTTCAGACGACCGCTACGCGCACGCACCGCGCGTCATCACTCGCGTGTAACTCGCTTTGAAATTGGTTGTATATAATTTCAGTCTTATGACATATCTCAAATTGCATTTATCGAAGTCGAACCACATACGCCACGCGCCCGCCTCGCACACGCGCTGCACCCACACCACATACGCCTTGCGCCTGCGCTTCGGCTAGTGTCATATTGACTGATCAAGTTTAGTCGCGTGGCGTGTTTTTGATTAAATAACTCTAGTAGTATAAGCGGGTGCGATGCGTGCGCTGATTTTGCTCGTGGCGAGCGTGGGTGTGAGACGGGCACAATGCGTGTGCGGGGTCCTGTACGTGGTCGGCGCGGGTTATCTGAACTCAGCCTTAAGATACGAGAGATAACAGCACCGGAAGATGATCTTACAGCTTTTGAAACACACACACACATACACCGACACATAGGAAGCCCAAAAAAAGAGTTACTGATTCTTGGTTGGAACTTGGAACCACATAATTATCGGCACCGTGTAGTGAGAACCTCGTGTTTGTAATAAATGTTATTTTATATGGGAAGATAAAAACTGTCTGAAAAATGGCCGACATTGACATTTTTCGAGGTTCTCATAAGCATCAAAAGAAGATATTAGAAGCATCTTAGAGCTATGCACGTTTGTTCTAAATATGCAGGAGGAGGTTTTAGACCCACCAAATAAATAAAAACAAAAATCAATGTAATTATTTACGATATCCTGGGCCTCAAGTCTGCTATTTTTTATTAATTCGTCATTCCAACACGATCTCATTGTCATTTTGCTAAAAGTTCGTAATCTGCTAAATTCATAATGGTCGATCATTGGTAGGTCAGTGGTCTCGTAATAGAATCGTGGTACTGACACTATACTGTGGTACTGATCAAAGGAACTGTCAAAATTTTAGTAGATTACCGCATACGTCAGTCTTTCATTTGTCATTATCGAATAGAATAGAATAGAATAGAATAGAATAAACTTTATTTCGAGTCAACTCATATATGGTTAGTAACATTGTTTTTAACATTATGTAAGAGATTACCATTTTAAGCCATTTCTTTCAATGGAGTGTCAGTGGTTGTCCATTGGAAAGTCATAATGACGTCATTATATTAGTAGATTACAAAACTTGTCAAAATCAACAATTATGAAATCAATGACAGACCATTCTGACACTATTGTAATAGCACACTTGAGGCCCAGTTGTAACTTCCAACTCACGAACAGAGCAACTTGGAACATGCATGTCCACATAAAACTGCCATAACATAACTAACGTAATGGTTAACTTTTGCAACAGCCCATAGTCGGTAGAAACAAGTGACGGTGAGCCCATTGTCTCCCAAGATAGAGAACGTAAACGGTTTCCTGTTACCGACTTTTACAATAGCATGTTTTATTTCAATCTCCGTTATAATTGTTACAATGTTTTCGTGTTTTTATTGGATTTAGGGTTCCGTACCTCAAAAGGAAAAACGGAACCCTTATAGGATCACTCGTGTGTCTGTCTGTCTGTCCGTCTGTCACAGCCAATTTGCTCTGAATCTAATGGACCGATTAGATTTAAATTTGGTAGAAGTATGTATTTTCTGTGACCTAAATACGGACGTGTAACGTAAATAAATGAATTTTGAATGTGGGAGTCAATTTTAGGGGCAAATAAAAAAATTAAAAAAAAGTTTTGCAATTTGTACCATGTGATATATCAAATGAAAGAGCTTACTGTGAGGGTCCCAAATATATATATTTTTTTATAATTTTAAAATAAATCATTTTAAAGTAATTTAAGAAAATAGACGAAAATTTACCATTCCCCCAATTTATCTCCGAAAGTACTGAGCCTAAAATTAAAAAAAATAAATAAATACAGAAAACAGTTCAATACCTATAGATTACAGGAAAACTTATAAGAAGTCTATAGTCTTAAAACAACATGGTAAACCTCTCCATATTGTGCGTACAAACTTATATTTGCAGTTGGAATGTATGGGAGAACATGTTTTTCAACTACAATGTTAAGTTTATTCTTGGAATTCATATCAACTACGGAACCCTTCATTATTCGCGTAGTCCGACACGCGTTTGGCCAGTTTTTTTCTCTAACCCATACTATCCCATGGCTGAAGGGCTTCCCCAAGTCCTTTCAGGTACTTTTTCCCGCATGCCGCTTCGAACTAGTCTTAAAGTACTTCATTTTAAAAGCAAAGCATCCAATTCATTACAATTTGGGTCTCTTATAGGATACTGTTTGTGTGAATAGACCTATGGTATTTGGCGCACCTAATTGAAAGTGGTTACCGCTACCTTTGGACACCTGCCCGAGGATTGCTGACCTTAAATAGAAACGTACTTGTGAAGTTATTCACTACTGGAATACAGGAATGATATGCTCGTAGTACTAGGTACTACACTACCAACATTCATAAACTCTGGAGGTTTCTATAATCTTATTTGAATAATATCTATTTCGTTGTGAAGCACATTTGTCTCGCAAAAGATAATCTGGTGGTAATCCTCCTCTATTAAAAAGTGCAGAAAGTGCATACTTTTTATTTGTCCTTACATTATCATTTTATGTTTCCCTTACCTCTATTACTTACCGCAACCCTGGCCTTGAATACATTTGCCTCGATATTTCATGGTTTGCTTGATCAATTAAGATGTTAACGAAATCTGTGCCAAATAGACAATGATCCGGCTATAGACAGCCGTATAAATTCTCATTGGTCACTGACTTACCTGGTGCGGTTAAGTTGGCACCATTACAATTTTCCTTACTGACGAATTGAAATTCAGATAGGAGTATATATATCGACCGTTCCTATTAACAATGTCGGATATACATTTTAACCAATATTCGCTTTTTTACATAAATCGAATTACAATTTAAAAAAAATTCTTCATTGTCAAAACAAACTTTGAACTGAAGGCAGTTCAAAGTTTGTCCTAACGATAAAAAAGAATCTTTATGATATTAACAATGTCAGTTCTGCGAAAAAGACCACTGTTCAGTAGGGACTAAATAGTAGTCTCCCTGCAGAACCGACATTGTTAATAGGGACGGTCGATATGTGATCATGAGGAAGACTCGAAAATATGCCCTTTGCTGTAACCACTCTGCTCGACAAGATTTTGACATTTGAAATATCAGCTGACTCTGCGGATGTTACGAATTACGTCATAATAATATCATCAGGCTATAATGTTCCCACGGCTGGGACTCAGGTCTCCTCTCTGTGAGAGGGAGTGGACCGTAACCCATCACGCGGGCCCAGTGCGGGTTGGTAGATGTCAAATATCTTCCAATTTTTGGTTCTAGGACATGTCAGTTTCCTCACGATGTTGTTCTTCATGGTTTTAAGAGCAGTGACAGTGATGAAATAATTAAACAAAGTAGAGTGCCTACTTGGGATCGAACCCAGGATAACGAAAAAAAAAATCTGCTGTTCCCTACGATGTTGCTTGCCAGGGACCCATTGGGTCACAAGTTTCGCCCATTGGTCGTCCGACATGCGGCAGATGTGTCCAGCCCAATTCCATTTTAGCGTGGCAGCATTCCAAGTGACATCAGTTATCCTTGTGATGGAACAGATGGTTGTATTCAGTTTGATACCTAGAATACTCCGTTCCATATATAGCCCTCTGGAAAACCTCGAGCGTGGACCTTTGCTGATTTGTCAGAGACCATGTTTAAGAACCATATGTGAGGATGGATTGTATGCACACGTCAATGAGTCTTCTCTTAAGGGACAAAAGAAGATCACCTTTCATTAGATCGTTCTTGGCCCAATAGCTCTTCCAGGCATTTTCTCATTCATAATTGTCTTGCCATTTCTTTGTTTTGTCTTACCTGTGGAAAGAGACTACTTATTTGACAAAGATATACTGATCAACGTATTCAACCTCGCCACCCGCCACAGTGATCCTGCGATGCATGCTGTTCGTTATTAGTTTCAACATCAACTTGCAGAATATTGCGACTATTTAAAATTAATTTTTTTATGCTTTTGGAGTGTTTGGGGAAAATTCAAAATATAAGATGGCAGCTTTTACAATTTGTCATTTGAATTTTTTTTTTCATGGGTGTCATAATCCGTACAAAGGCACCGTAGGCAAATGCCAAAAAAGGAACCCTTTTTCGTCATGTATACCAACATTTGGCCGCCTGCCCGTCCGTCCGGCCATTTTACTCGGAGACTATTTATTAGGTTGGGGAAAAAGTCTTTTCGCATTATAGTATGTATGAACTTGTAATAAAATCTCTTTGGCTATACTATTTCTATCTGGCTGGTTTTGGTATCATTGAAAGTTTAAATTTTAAAGAACATAATTCCAAATTCAAATTAGGAAAATGTGTGATTTTCATTTGTTTTTCTTACCGTCAAGATGAGTGAATCTAATGAATAAATTCGATACATTTTAAAATTTTACTACAAAAAAGGTAAAAATGCAACGCAAGCGAAAAAAATTTGCGATGTTTATGGACCAAGTGTAGTATCTGTGAGAGTAGCACAAATTTGGTTTAAGCGTTTTCAATCCGGAAATTTTGATGTCAAAGATGCACGTCGCTCTGGTCGCCCTATTACGGATAAAATGGATGCCATTTTTGAAAAAGTGGAGCAAGATCGGCATATCAGTAGTTACGACGTAGCTGAAGAACTGGAAATTGACCACAAAACAGTTTTGGCGCATTTGAAAAAAACTGGGTACATAAAAGAGCTCGACATTTGGGTACCTCACGAGCTCACTGAAAGAAACCTAATGAACCGTGTACTCATTTGTGATTCTTTATTACGACGTAATGAAACCGAACCATTTTTGAAGAAGCTGATAACTGGTGATGAAAAATGGATCACGTATGACAAGAACGTGCGAAAAAGGTCGTGGTCAAAGGCCGGTCAGGCTTCACAGACTGTGGCGAAACCCGGGTTAACTCGCAACAAGGTGATGCTGTGTGTGTGGTGGGATTGGAAGGGCATTATTCATTATGAGCTGTTACCACCAGGCAGGACCATCAATTCTGAACTCTACTGCGAACAACTGATGAGATTAAAGCAAGAAGTTGAGAGAAAGCGGCAGGAATTAATCAACAGAAGGGGTGTGGTTTTTCATCATGATAACGCTAGACCTCACACATCTTTAGCCACTCAGCAAAAATTAAGAGAGTTTGGCTGGGAGGTGTTAATGCATCCGCCGTATAGTCCTGACCTTGCACCTTCAGATTTCCACCTGTTTCGGTCTCTTCAGAATTCTTTAGGCAGTGTCAGGTTAACATCACGAGAGGACTGCCAAAACCACTTGTCGCGGTATTTTGACCAGAAGTCCCAAAATTTCTATACCAATGGGATCATGTCTCTACCTACAAGATGGCAAAAAGTTATCGAACAAAATGGTACCTACATACTTTAGTTAAATGTAAATAAACTATATTAAAAAATGTTTTCAATTTTCTTAAAAAACGCGAAGAAACTTTTTCCCCAACCTATTATTTGCACTAAATCGATGAAAATTGGAAAGATGTATTATGTGTACCGTTCTTGCTTGGTGTAGGTATAGTAAAATTACAAAAAAAAAACTGGCTAAGTGCCTGTCGAACTATGAACACTGAAGGGTTCCGTAGTTGGGATGAATGTATCCCAAGAACAAACAAATACTGTAGTTGAAAAACATGTTCTAGCATACATTCCAACTGTAAATGTAAGTTTGTACGCACAATACTGAGAGATTTACCATGTTATTTTAAGACCATAATACTTCTTATAAGTTTTCCTGTAATCTATAGGTATAGAACTATTTTCTGTATTTTTTTTTTTTCAAAATTTTTGGCGCAGTAGTTTCGAAGATAAGAAAGGGTGGGAATGGTCAATTTTCGTCTATTTTCTTAAATAAATTAAAAACAAGTTATTTTAAAATTATAAAAAAATATATATTGAGACTCTCAGAGTAATCCCTTTCGTTTAATATGTCACACGGTAGAGTTTGAAAATCTTTTTTTATTTTTTTTATTTCTTATTTGCCCCCAAAATTGAATATGGGGGATTCAAAACTCATTTATTTACGTTACCTGTTCGTGTTTCGGTCACAGAAGTTCATACGTGTACCAAATCTCAACTTAATCGGACATACAGATAGACACACGAGTGATCCTATGGGTTCCGTTTTTCCTGTTGAGGTACGGAACCCTTAAAAGTAAGTATATTATGGGGTGGCACTCCCTTTACGTGTAAACGAGGAATGAAAAAAAATTCAATGCACATAAGCGTGTGGATACCGCATATGCTTATGTGCATTGAATTGTTGGATCCCATAATTAAAAATATTATGATGTTTCTCCTTTATTGCTAAGTAGGTAAGTATATTTATTTTTGCTATTTTGTTGCAACCTTAGAGTATATATTACAGTAGTATAGAGGACGCATATTGCACAAATCGCTTAGTACGCATCGTAGGCAAATAAGCTATAGATACTTATAATGATGAGTGTATAACAGATAGGGATGTATCAATTACGTGCCGATCACCAACGAGCTATCGATTAGTTAGGTAAATAAATATCTTTGTTAGGTACTTTTTATGTTCAATACGTTATTTCCTTTACTATTAAACGAGAAATGTTTATATATTTATTTACATATTTGTTTGTAATCAGTAATCACGTTCTCGATAGCTTTTTTTTTTTTTTTTTTTTTTTTGTGGATGGGAAATCATCAAATAACTTCTCCCGCTCTGGGTGGAGCGGAAGGGCGTGTCAGACTTTTACTGACTAAAACCCACCCGTGTTCCTTCAGTTGCCTATGCCAGGGCCACGGTATCTTTTTCAAACAACCCGCGACCCCAGCGGCATTGGCCCTATTGGACCCCATCTTTTGCTGACATCTCTTTGAGGCGCGCGTGGAACACAACGCGCCGTCGACCCGGGCCTGGTCCTCACCGGACGGCGAGCTACCCACTACTCACCGTCCGCAAGCCCGCGCCTACGGTGGCCGGGAATCGGCTATCAATTCCCGCCGCCCAGGGCGTCTCCTGCGGCGACTGAGGGCGTGAGGCTGCCTCTCCCTCACGCGTTCCGCCTCCTCCTTCGCGAGCATTACCGCTTCGCAGAAGGAGGTGACGGCCTCCCATGCACTCTCGCTCCGCACCATGGCCTGGACCAGGCTCGGACGCGAGAGATCGCCGCCGCCGATCGCCTCCGTGAGAACACGGCGGTGCTCTGCCCAAGCCGGGCAGACCTCCACTGTATGCTCCACCGTGTCCTCTGGGCGATCCACACAATGGTGACACCCGGGCGTTTCCTCCCGCCTTATGCGAAACAGGAACCTCCCGAAACAACCGTGTCCGGTGAGGACCTGCGTCAGGCGGAAGGTGAGGACGCCGTGGCGCCTCTCTAACCACTCCTCAAAGAGGGGACTTATCGCCGCAATTGTGGCGTGCCCAGCGCTGGGCTGCGACAGTCGCACTCTCCATGTCGCCATGAGATCCCGCCGGAGTTCTGTCCGCTGTACCGTGATTTCTCGCGGCAGCGGAGTTACGCCCCGGCGTTTTGCCTCCTCGCGCCACTCCCACACGTGCGCGAGGACTTTCGCCTCCAGATCCCACGGCGGCAATCCGGCAAGGAGGCTCGCCGCCTCACCGGAGACCGTGCGGTAACCCCGGACTAGCCGAATGGCCATGACCCTCTGGGACGCGTTCAACCGGCGGACTGGCCGCAGCCTCAGGGAACGCGCCCACACCGGTGCCCCGTAAAGGGCCATGGACCGCACGACCCCCGCGTAAAGCCTCCGGCAGGAGGCGTTTGGACCACCTAGATTGGGCAGGAGCCGCTTCAAGGCAGCCCCAGCCCGCTCCAGTCTGGGAGCCAAACGTCGGAAATGCTCCACGAAGTTCCACCGGCTGTCGAGGACGAGTCCCAGGTACTTCATCGTCGACTCGACTCCGATGCGAACCCCTCCTACCGTTATTTGGGAACCCGACGGTGGCGCATTCCGAGGACCATGAAAACACATGGCCTCGGACTTGTGCAGGGCCACCTCGAGTCCCAACTGCCGGATCCTCTCAACGACTATCGCAACCCCGCGTGTCGCTAATTCAGCCGCCGCCTGGTGCGACCTCCCCTGCGCCAGGACCAGCGTGTCGTCAGCGTAACATACTACGCTGACGCCGCTAGGGAGGTCGGCGCGCAGCACCCAGTCGTACCCGATGTCCCACAAATGCGGCCCCAGGACCGATCCCTGTGGGACACCGCACGACATCTCTCGCCGGTTCCACTCTCCCTGATGACCGGGGTAGATGACGGCCCTATCCGTCAAATAGGCCTCAACCACTCGACAGAGGTAGGTCGGCATCCGGTGATACCGGAGTGCCTCCCTGATGCAACTCCAGGGCAGGGTATTGAAGGCGTTGGCGATGTCTAGAGACACCGCCAAGACGACCCCACCCCGGGCCACAGCATCCCCCGTCGTGAGGGCTCGCACGCGCATGATGGCGTCCACCGTAGAGCGCCCCCTGCGGAAACCAAACTGGCTCTCCGCCAAATCCGGCCCCTCCTGCACCAGCCACCCGACGAGGCGGTCTGCAATAACTCTTTCAAAGAGCTTGCCCACCTCGTCGAGCAGCACGATGGGTCGGTAAGCGGACGGAGAGTCCGCAGGGCGCCCCGGCTTCTTAATGAGGACCAGTTTCCCCGTCTTCCAACGAAGTGGGAACTGGCCCCTCTCCAAGCATGCGCTTAGGAGCCCCCCTAGTCGAGGCCCGAGAGCCCCAAAGGCCAGAACCCACGCTCTTCCAGGTAATCCGTCGGGTCCTGGGGCGGCATTTTTGGCACTCAGCCTACGTACCGCCGCTCTCAACTCTACCTCGGTCACTTCCGGAGCATCGTCGTCGTCGTCGGTGATGTGGTCCGCAATGGGCACCGCAGGAAGCGGAGCCATGGGCGGGGGAGTATGTTCCCCTCGCGAAGGGAACAGAGCGCTCACCACGTCCTCCACGAGCTGGGGCCGGAGACTCTGCGTCAGCGGAGGCGCCCATGGGCGGAGTTTATTCCGCACCATTTTATAAGGGCGTCCCCATGGGTCCCTGTTTAGAGTCTCCAGCGACTCCTCGCGAGCCAGATCCCTGGCCCGCAAGATCTCCGCTCGGAGGGCGGTCTTCGCCGCTCTGTACCCCTCGTACAGCTCCGCCTGAATGGCTTCCGTATCCGGAGGGCGGATACGGAGCCTGCGGTGCCTGGTGTACCGGTGCCGCGCAGCAACGCACGCCTCGCGCAGAGCCGCCAGCTCCGGCGACCACCAATACACCTGGCGCCAGGCGCGACCGGGCTGGACCCGGGGCATTGCCACGTCACATATTTCGGACATGGCCTCCCGGAACCACTCCGCCTCGTCGTTGATGTCGGCAGGCCTGTCCGGTGGTGACACCCAGGCCTGCACGATCGAGGCTTCCAGGAGGAGCTCCCGGTCCAGCTTCTTCAGCGCCCACCGCGGACCACTCGGGGCCTGTCGGACCGGCGCGCTCGAGGTCTGGGCGGAGACATCAAACCGGATGTACCGGTGGTCGGAGTAGGTCTCCACCCCCTCTATGACGCGCCAGTCAACAACATGTGGCAACAGAGCGGGGCTGGCGAACGAAATGTCCACCACTGATTCGCCCCGCATCCGCACACACGTGGGGACAGAACCCCGGTTTAGGATGACCAGGCCTGTCTCCAGAGCCCAGTCCTCCACCATCCTACCCCGTGTGTCCGTATACCGGGAACCCCAAGCCACATTCTTGGCGTTGAAGTCCCCGAGGACGAGCACGGGAAGGGAACGAAACCCGACGACGACGTTTTTCAACTCCGCAAGGGAGTTGTGGAACTCGGCGAGAGTTCGGTTCGGGGAGAAGTATACCCCTACCACGACAATCCCCCCGAACCGTGCTGCAACGCAACCCTGTCCCCTCTTGACGGCTTCGAGGGACAGGGTACCGGCGGCGGCCGACGAAATGAGGGTCACTGAGCCGCTCAGGTCCTCCACCCAGTAATCGCTGGGCGGGACAAAGTACGGCTCAGCGACCACGGCGATGTTAATCGACCACTGCGCCATGCTCTGGAGCAACAGATCCTGAGCGGCGACGCAGTGGTTGATGTTCGCCTGGAGGAGGCGTAATGGGGCCATTACTGGCACTCCATATTAGCCCCCCCCTGAGCCTCCTGTGAGGGCTCTGCCGCAGTGAGTACGGCGGCGACGGCAGTGGAGGCGGCAGCGACGGCGGCCGTGGCGGCGGCTGCGGCCGTGACGGCGGTAGCGGAGGCGGAGGGCTTGCCCCTGCCCCGGGCCTTGGTGGGTGGACCACAGCCCTTGCTTCCAGCCCGGTGATCGGCCGGCTTGCCAGCTGCCGCACATAGATAGCAGTGCGGCGTGGCATTGCACGAGCCGGCCTTGTGACCGGGCTGACCACAACGGAAGCAGTGACTGCTGCGATCCACCTCCGAGGTGCATTTTGCCCCCACGTGGTTGCCCACTTGGCAACGGAAGCACCTCAGAGGTCTGGGTTCCAGCAGTTTCACCCGCGTGGAATCCCAGCCCACCTGGAACCTTCGGCCCTCCCCAACTATTTTGTGGGCCGCCGATACGGGGCAGCTCACCGTAACGGCTCGCATCCCCGTGAGGTCAGGACGGATGGTGCCTACCTTCACCTGTTCGAAGGCACACCCCCCAGTCTTGACCACGGCGGCCACCACCTCTCGCTCCGTCACGGAGTCGTCCAGACCCAGGATGCGCAAGTCAACGCACTTGGCGGGTCTGGACACTCGGGCCTCGTCCGCATTTAAGGACGCCCTGAGCCTTTCGGCCAGAGTGTCAGCGGTCGGGCCACTGGCCGCACCGGGGATCTCGAGCATCCGAGCCCCAGTCGCAGTGACCCTTACCCGCAAGCCCTCGGTAACACCGATCTCCACCAGGTTCACCGCCGCCCTCGCCTTGGCGAGCACGTCGCGGTAGGACACGCCCTTCTTCTCCGCCTCCGGCTGTAGTGTGATCACTACAGCTGCGGACTTTGGGGCACGTAACCTCGCCGCGACGCTTCGCTCTTTGCGCCGCCGCCGCCTCTCCCTCCGCTTGGCCGCCCTTGCCGCCTTGCCCTCCTTCCTCTTCTCCCCAGCTACCTGCCATTCGGCGTCAGCCGGAGGAGATTTGGGAGGCGGGGGCAGCCGCTTCGTCACCGCCACAGCTGGGGCCCTCTCAGGCGCCTTCGCGGCCGCCTTCGTGGGCGCCTTCGCAGGCGCCTTCGCAGCCTCGGCCCCGCCCTTAGCCTGCCCTGCCGACCCTGGTTTGGCCGTGGCAGCCATGGCGGCATACGAAGCCGCCTTTGGCTGGCCCGAGGCCGCCGCTCGGCCTAGCGGGGGCCGCAGGACGTTCTCGATAGCTGCTGTAACGATATCGATGAAATTTGCAATATGGGAGTTTACTTGGGCGAAAAATCGATCTAGCTAGGCCTGATTTTGATTTTTTTTTTAATTTTGAAATTTTAATTTAATTTTACTCCATTCTATAGCTACCAAAATTCTTCAAAATCAATTAAGCAATCTAGACGTGATATTCCATATATGTAAAATTCCATACTTTACGTTTACGCTATAATACTATCGCATTAAAATTTTTAGAAATGATATCATACAAAACACACTTCGAAATAATTTATAATAAATGATAATAAGATTTTGATTATAGATAAATATAATATGTAGTTCTCCTAGCAAACATTTCAAAAATATTTTAAATATCGACTACAGCGTTGGTCACAGCACATCACTACAGTCTTGCGTAGGGAGCGCGGTGCGCGGCCGGGCCTAAGCATGCCCGCCTCCTACGTCTCGTTCACCGCCGCGATGCGTGATTTGATTTCACAAAAATAAGTATAAAAATCGTCTTACCGATGAAATGTGATACTGGATTTCAGTTTTGTGTGTTTCCGAGTATCGTTTTTGCAAGTTCGAACTACACATTTGACCATTTTGATACGGAAATATGAAAAAAATCTCTGGAGTAACGCACACTGCAAGCACTCAACCACGACTATAAGCGCTCGGGGCGGGAACGTCGTGTTGTTCTCACCCGTGCCTGCTGTTCCCACTTCGTTGCGCGTGCTCTTTACTACTGTAATTATATACTCTAAGGTTGCAACTAATAAACTAGCTTTTGCTTTGCACCTTCGAAGAAGCGGAGTATTCCTGTATGAGCACCTATTTTTGGAGCACCTATGCATTTGCTACCAAAGGTAAATGGGAATACCTTTGTTGCAAAATGCATAGGTGCTCTAAAAATAGGTACCTACTCCCAAAAAATATTGTGTGTATTTACTGTGATTTTGGACTACAGGAATCGAATATCTACCTACTTTACACATAACCGTGATTCGAATATTATTTATTAGTCTCAAGACTTGCTACACACAGCAATGGTACCTACATGCTACTAGACCTACCTTGATAATTAGACATCTACAATTCTACAGACGCCTGTTTGATTTTATGGGACATCGCCACATCACAATCATAATAACTAATCATAAGCGACAATGGAACCTTTACCAACCAGTGCATTAATAGAACCTCTAGGTACAAATGACCATTTTCTAATACCATACTTGGTATTGTTTTACAGTTAAGAATGATGATACCTAGTGCGTTATTTTTTCACTTTCTACGTTTTTTACAAGTCAATATTTACCGTGATGTGTTGTGGTTATTGGTTTAGTGATTATTTGCCAAAATTTCACATATATTTCTTGTGTGAAAGCGTGAAGAACAGATTTCGATTCATTTATTTTGATTTGTATGTTTTTTCAAATTGTGTCATTATTCGATTCCTACGATACACTTGCATAAATCATTTCCAACAAGATCCTATTCTGAACATCAGCGCTCCATTCAGCCGCACAGTTTTATTGAGTTTCCATAGATTATTATCTATTTTCATATTCCATATTACTATGAATAAGGACTTTCATGCCTTCTAAATAACTTGCGAAAGCGAAATGTGGGTATCTATACTGTGCACTTTTGTCTACCTCTTCACCATTCATTCATCGAGCAAGCATACTATTATACCCCCCAGTATCTAATAGTATGCTTCCTCGATGAATGGTGCTGCCATCTATACAACGAGATAAAAACTACAATCGGTGTAATACAGCTATGCGCTTGAACATGCAACTGACTATCGTATGTGTTCACAGTGTATCTAGTTTCTATATTCGCTTACTATATACCATGGCGCTAAAAGCGTGTGGCGAACTGAATTACTCGTCACTTCTTTAACAATTCTAATCATGTTAAATCATTAATGGAAACAAGATCACCTAATTTTAACCAACTTCAAAAAGGAGGTTACCAATTAGACACATGTAATATTATTGGAACTGCAATTTAGTCACATATGTTAATCTATTAGGGCTTCCAAACAAATATACAAAATGTTATAGATGTATGTGTGGGATACAGGGTTCTTCCAATAAAATATCGCAGTCTTGAATAATTATCGTCTTTTATTTTTCTTAGCACCACGTCTTCGTGATCGTAAGTAATCCTAACCTTGTCTATCACTCTCTCACTCACACGCAACACTCTCTCCCTTACATCCTTTTACGTTCCATTTCCCACATATGTATGTTTGTATGTATGTATGTTTGTCCACGCATTGCTCCGAAACTATTAATCAGATCTTGACCATTTAATTTTTATTGACTTACATTTACTTCAACTTAGTGAACAGTCCAAGTTTCGTCAGAATTGGTTTAGTAGTTTTCAAGATAATAGACTAATACGTGTAAGTGTGATGGTCTGGCTTATTGATACGAGCTACGGGTGGTGTCAAAGAGAAAACATCTCAAAACCTTGGTCAAATTCTAGTGCAATATTTGTAACAAAACTATTCAATACTTATTCCAAACAAATATTCCAGTTTTTACTAAAAACTAAAAATTAAGAAATAAAAAAAAATAAAAAAAAATAAATAAATCGACTCCAAAAATAAATTAACTCAAAATTAATAAATAACATTAATTTCGGAAGTCGGTGGAAAAAATCTAAAATACAGATCCAAAGACACCGACTTCCAAAATTAAAGTTATTTTATAATTTTGAGTTAATTTCTTTTTGAAGTCGATTTTTTTTTTATTATACTTTTGTTTCCAAACAATCGCATGAAGTCGGTGGCATCTTCTTAATTTAACAAGACCTATCCTCCGACTGCATGAGATTGTTTTGAGAGAAAATAGGTTTCCATCTTTTTTAAAGTTCACCATTTACGCAGTCGGGTTTTTTGATTTTTTAAATTAACTTTTTTATTTTACACTTTTTAGTTAGGAAGAATTATTTTCTCCTACTGTATTAAGTAACGCTTATGGTAACAGTCGTCAAAATTATCTTCCAAAGCAATAAAATTTTGGGTTTGTCACTCGGTTATTTTTTAAATCATCATAAGTGAAAAGGAACATCATTTCTGTCGGGGGTCCCCTGACCACACACGTTTTTTTCATCATCTCTCATTCCAAATTACATTAAATTTAAACATCTAATTTGTATATTTTATTTTTAATCACCTAGTATAATTATTTCAGTAAATGCATATTGTGGGTGCCTACGCTTATGTAAAGAAGTGTATCTTGGGAGTGGCAAAAGAAGCATGCGTATCTTGCGAAGCATGTGTGGTGTCACTATGAATGATAGGCTGAAGAATGATGTCATAAGGCACCGGTTAAAAGAAGATGCAGTGACAAAATTTTAAAAGAGTATGCTTAGATGGTTTTCATCATGTTAAGAGGATGAATGAAAGGCGACTAACAAGAGATACAACACAAGGCACGAGGCAGAAGCACAAAGCGAGGACATATTAAAGTGAACTGGATTAGTGATGTTCTTCAGAAAGGTCAGGTGCGTAGTACGCGCAACCAGCGTGCATGTATGTATGTTTGTATGAACGTAAACGAGGCAAAAGGAGTATGTAAGGATCGTAGCAGGTGGCGTTCTGTAGTTTCTGCCTACTCCAATGTAGGTCAGCGTGAGTTTATGTTTATGTATGTGTATGTATGTCATCATTCTCCTGCCCTTGTCCCAATTTATTTGGGGTCGGCGCAACATGTGTTTTTCGTCCATACTTCTCTATTAGTCGTCATCTCGGTAGTCACTCTCTTTCTGGCCATATCATCTTTCACACAGTCCATCCATCGTTTCTTTGGTCTTCCCTTACTCGTATAGCCTCGTTCGTAACGTTCATACTCAACACTTTCCTGACGACATTTTCCTCATTCCTCCGCATCACATGCCCATACTATGACAACCGATTTCCATACAACTTTTCAGTCACCGGTGTCACTTTCAGACTTCCTCTTACTTACTCATTTCTTATTCTATCTATTCGCGTAATACCACACATCCCTCTTAGCATTCTCATATCGGCTGCATGCAATTGCCTTTCATTCATTCTTTTTATGGCCCAACATTCTGATTCATACAAGACAGCAGGTCTAACCATTGTTTTATAAATCTGGTTTCATTGGTTTATAAATCCCTTGAGTTTAAGGGGAATGCGGGAGTCGCAGATTGTTCCCGTGACCTGCCGCTATTTCATCCATCCAGTGTTAATTCTGTGCTTAACAGTCCGGTCTACTTCGCCATCGCTTTGCACAAGTGAACCAAGATACCGGAAGTCGGAGCAGACCGGGAGAAGCGCGCCATCAAGCGCTATGGCTCCAGCACTGGAGAGACCGCTGAAATCGCAGAACATATACTCGGTCTTGGTTCTGCTGATTTTCAAGCCGACATTCTCCAATTTCCGTTGCCATTTCTCCAATCTGCTCTGGATCTCAGGTCCATCTTCACCGACAAGAAAGATGTCGTCGGGAAATAGCATGCACCAGGGTGCCTCTTCCTGTATGTCCGCTGTCAGAGCGTCCATAATCAACAGGAAGATGTAAGCACTTAAAGCCGACCCCTGGTGCAAGCCTACCGCCACACTGAACTCGTCGGTGTTGCCAGCAGCCGACCGGACGTAGGTACAAGATTGACTGTACATAGCACGAATTAACTCTACATACTTCCCGGGCAAACCTTTCTATTTCAAGGCCCACCACAAGACATGTATGTTTGTATACCTTATAATGTATGTATACCTTATAATTTTAAAAAAAGAAAGCGTAAACCAGTAAAATACAAAATGTATTTTGCAGACGTAAGTAATACACAAATAAAAAACAGCTACTTCATTAATTTATTATTATATTTATAAACATTCCCACAAAGATGAAATCAGCACAATACACATTAATAGGTAGCAAGTAAAGTCGGTGGGACACAGAAAATAAATATTTATATAATTTACAATGACTACCTAATACCGATTATCTTTACCTATCCACATTGAAGGTATTATTTTACAATCACCAATACATCATCAATTTTTACCGCTTTTATCAACATTATCATCATTCTCATCAATATCTTCGTCTCTGCTAGACGTCTGAGAATGATTCCTTTTAATTTCTACGTACATTGGAACATAAGTTTGAATACCTGACACAGACAGTTCTAAGCGTTTTTTTCTATTATTCTCTGGGTTCGCATCTAACCATACGTTAACGTTCTTTGAATTTTGATTAATGCTTCTATAATGACCATTTATTTGAGGTACATATGTCCAGACTGTGGTAGTTTCGTCAACTTTCTCTGTACTTTTGTTAACCTCAGCGGCTTCGGTAGTAGTGGTTACAAATTCATTTTTGAGCTTAACAATAAGCGTACTGGGTTCTTCTTGTATTCCCACGTGTACGTGTTCGTGTTCGCCAGAATTTCTCCTACTAAACGCTATGTTTTGGTAGCTATTTGTTTTTTTCTCTAATTCTAAATACTGATTTGGTACTTTCGCGTCTTCGGCATTGAATTGTAATACTTCAGTTGGAGGAGGCCATGGATATTCGGTTGGAATTTCAAAGAAAGGTTGCAAGGTGGTCACTTGAGGCAGAGACGGTGTTTCTGATTTAACTTCTACAGGTATGTATCCTGAACTACCTACATGGTGATCTTCTATTTGTGATGTTGATAGTTCTATGGGAGCTTTCGTAGTGTATGGATTGATTTGCGTCGACGGTATCGCAGGATGTAATCTGTTTGTTTCGTTTCTCATAATATCAGTTTTTTCGTCAGGACTGTACACTTTAACGTGAACTACCATTTGAGTACCTGTATCAGTTTGTATATTTTCTTTATTTTGGTTCTCTTTGACTTTCGCTACTTTGGTTTGTTTATTAATTATATTGCTTAAATATCTCGGCCTTTTATACGGTGTATATATGCGCCGGAACGCAATATTAGATTTTCTTTTAAATTGAATTAAAGGCCGTGATGTTGTTAGATAAATATTATCTAAAGAAGTTACAGTGGTCGTTGATTCTTTTTTGACAGGAAATAAATTGAGCATCACGCTGAATGATTTAGTAGTACTAACAGGCGGTGCTTCAGTTTGTCTTATTTCACTGGAACTCAGTAGTAATTTATGACTACCGTTATCATTTTCTTCACATCTGTTACCTAGACAATTCCTTTTGTGGAATGGAATCTGTCGGAACATGGGATAGTTGTTGGAAATATCTAAAAGACTGGGAGTTGGAACTGGTGCAAATCGCAAGAAGTCGTCAGCTAACAAATTTACATCTCCAGGATTTTCTGGTTTGAAATTGAAGAGTGGATCTGCTAGATGATTAGATTTAAACGTCTTAATATTTTGTGAACTTTCTTGCTGTAAATCTGACTTTGAATGAGTATCTGATCCTTTGTTTTCCAACATAGGTTCTATATAAAGACCTGTAAAAGCTATATGTGTGCTCGGAGGTTTGGCATGCATATCTCCTGATTTTGCATTTATTGTCTTTTCTAAATATTTGACGATTTGACGTATGTTTTTTAATCTCTCTTCGTTTCGATATCTTTCTATCCAACTTCTTGATCCGTATGTTTTACTGAAGGGCAATGGGGTAGGACTTCTGTATTCAAAGAAAAAGGGTCGTGGACTGGTTCTACTGATCGCACTCGGTTTAAAAGTTGGTCTTGATGTAGTCGGTTTTATTATAGTCATGTTATATCTTCTTCTTTTGGCGAAGGGTCCAGAAGTTTCTAGTGTTGGGTCGAAATAGCTACTTTCCTGCAAAGCGTTTATAAGTAGGGGCATACGTTCGTAATAATCTTGATCAAGTCCGAAGTAGCTTCGGTCGAGTCTATCGGCAAATGGTTGGTCGCCATCGGTTCGGTTTCTACCCTTCTTGTTTTGTACTAAACTCCATTCTACAGCAATCGCGTATTCGTAGATCAGTAGAATTACCTGAAAATACAAAAAGAAATATCAGATTTTGTATGCAATCTTAAAACCAACAGGAAAATTAGGTTAATCACAGAAATCAAGGAAACGTTAGATACTATTTGCTTTGTTTATAATCATTTTCTCACATAAACTGGGCTACTGGGCAATCATTGTTGGTGCCTGGTATAATCTGGCAATAAAAGTTAAAAACTAAACTAAGTATGTACAATTTTTAATATTAAATTAATTAGTTTAAGTATTGAAGAGCGAGAGGAACTGCCACATTACAATGTGTAACTGAATTAATGCACATTATGAAAGTAGTTTCTTCAGAAGCATTTACTGAATCGATTTCTGTTATCTTGAATGTAATAGGTAGTTTTTATCCCAAAAGTATTTAAAACTACGTAAATTCAATCTGCCTAGCCTTTTCCCAATTAAGTTGGGGTCGGCTTCCAGTCTAACCGGATGCAATTGAATACCAGTATTTTACATGGAGCGACTGCCTATCTGCCCAGTTACTGGATAATACGATACCCTTGGTAAGACTGGTTGTCAGACTTTCGGGCTTCCGACGACCCGTAACGACTGTCAAAGATCCACGAATGACAGCCGGGATCAACGGCTTAACGTGCTTTCCGAGGCACGGAGGAGTCTCCGTATGAAAAGATGGTCACCCATCCACAGACCAACCCCGGCAAGCGTAGTTTAACCTAATGGATCGATCCTTGCGGCTGTTATTACTTAGCCACGAGCTCCTCAAAACTACGAAAATTACTATACGTTAATTGCTGTACAGTAAAAACAAACCAACATGGACGAAGTACCCTTATACGCGCGCGACTAGTGCGTGCCTAGGTTTATTATGTGACCACCATTTTCTTCCACAATCAGTATAACTAATTTAAAAAATAATCATTTTTTGTACATTACGTATAGTCAAAATTTAGTGTATACAATGATTATAACATAATATTATGTCTGTGAAAATTTCTAGTTTGCCTTATTTTTGTTACTCTCAATTTTGCAAAAATGTTTAGCTGTAAGTTTTCCAAAAACTGTAAAATAAAATAAAATAAATAAATTATTCTAATTGGGATTTCTGCTACCTATTGGGAGTTAATTCCGGGACATGTTGTATACCTGATGCTAATCGTACGGTACATGAGGGCCTAGACAAGTGACAATCGTATGGTATATGATGGCCTAGACAAGTGGCAATTGTACGGTACATGAGGGCCTAGACAAGTGGCAATCGTAGGGTACATGAGGGCCTAGACAAGTGGCAATCGTATGGTATATGAGGGCCTAGACAAGTGGCAATTGTACGGTACATGAGGGCCTAGACAAGTGGCAATCGTACGGTACATGAGGGCCTAGACAAGTGGCAATCGTACGGTACATGAGGGCCTAGACAAGTGGCAAATGTACGGTATATTAGGGCCTAGACAAGTAGCAATCATACGGTACATGAGGGCCTAGACAAGTGACAATCATAGGGTACATGAGGGCCAAGACAAGTGGCAATCGTAGGGTACATGAGGGCCTAGACAAGTGACAATCGTATGGTATATGATGGCCTAGACAAGTGGCAATTGTACGGTACATGAGGGCCTAGACAAGTGGCAATCGTACGGTACATGAGGGCCTAGACAAGTGGCAATCGCTTTCAAAGCGTTTCATAGTTACGAGTTTCAACGGCATCCTAATTGCGTAAACCACTTTCAATCACAATCTGAATGATATTGAAGGATGTTTCTAACCCATTGCTTCATATTTTAGCAAAATTTATCCGCTAATTAACGTAAGTAACGCAATGAATGTTGTTGAACTGTCAAAATGAAAGCCATTGCTACTGTAAGTGTATTACGCAATTACCCCGCAGGATTGACATAAGCTTTTGGGTGGCTTCCGTCAATTCAGTACTTTTTGACTTTTCTATCATCGTTATCACTGATAGTGTCACTTTTTCTAGGCCCTGTGGTATCAAGCACCTCATTAGTACCAGAAAATATAGAAAACCTTCTGCGAGCTTATATACCTATATGTAGAATAGTTTATAGTAAGAATAAATATTAAATATTAGTTATATTCCGAGGTTAACAATTATGCTTTTTGGTGGCATAACGTGTTTAGTGGTGATTTATTAAGATAAAGAATGAAAAGATTATTAGAATTTTCGTTTAGATTTACAATTTTTATTTTTAATATTTACAAACAAACACGGTCTTTCTCAAAAAGTTATTATTAGTGACGAAATTGGAGAAAAAGACATAAACAAAGTACTAACTCTAGTATGAATGGTATCTTCACGTACTTGAATTGAGAAATATTATGCAGACAAAGCTAAAAATAAAACTGAAGCATAATTGTTGTGATTCCTTGTGATTATACACATTATAAGCCGTCCGATACAAGCTGACATGTATTTTTTTGTTTAATACCACTTTGACGTAAGTTTTGTCCGACGAGTACATAACCACCCCTCACAAAAATTGCGCTGTATATAATTACAATTGTAACACTGATAAAAGAAAGAACGTAAAATGTGTATGGCTTATTATTCTATGATGTATTCTAATTAATATTTGGCAAATCAAAGATATTGTTGTTGAAATTATTATTATCGTAGTCGCCCTGTTCATCTTGTCTCCATTCATTGTTTCGTTGAATTTCCAAATATATCGGTCTCATAGATGGCAGCATTGACTTGGGAGATTTAATTACTGTTTTCTCGTCGTTTTTCAATAACTCCCACGGACTCTCCTGTTGCTTGTTTTCTATGCTAGTATCAATTACTTTCGTAGAATTTTTATATTTGTAAGGCTCCATAGTCCTCTCATTTGGTCGTAAGTATTCATCTTGAAATTCATCATCGCCTCCATTGTCAATGGTATGTTGGTCCATTGTTGTTGTTGTTGTTGGTTGTGGCTCCATTGTTATTGTCAATGAAAGTGGTTTGTAATTGACCGTGGATTTGTAAAGATTACTTTTTACGTCAGGATCAGGATCAGTTATTTGAATAATATTTTTCTGTGAAGTAGCAAATGTATTACTTGCTGTAGGATCAACAGAACTTTTAGCTGAATATTTAAGTTGAGAGATAGCTTGCAATCCTGGGTAATTGTATTTTCTATATGAGGGTGGTGTAAGTTTAGGTTCTATGCTATATTTCCAGACATTGGTGATTTTTTCTGGAGGAACATATATCATATCGGCCAATTTTCGCATCGAAGTTAAGTTTAAGTCTTTTTGCCTCGCAGCTGGATTCTCTGACGTTTTTTTAAGAATGTTTTCATTTTCATTACCTAATACTATGTCCTCAAGAGAGGATACTATGGTTTTAGTTTTTAAGGAGTCCATACTGTGAACGTCAATGTTTTCAAATTCATTAACCGTTCCACTAGGTTTATTGTAAAAATAATCATCGTACTCTTCATCTTTGAATAAAGGTATGTTTAAATGTGAATAAGACGAGCCCAAAGTGTATTTTTTCAACCATTTCTCAGTGCTGGATTCAGCAATAAACTTCCTTGGTACAATCGTTTCTGTAGATCGACGTTTTACTTCTGGGATTTTAGTGGTTTGAATACATGGTGACTCAGTAGGTTTAACAACTAGATCGTAGTTTATGCTAGTTTTTTCTAAAGTTTCATAGTTAGGCATATTAATGTTCATTTTTGTTGGCATCTGTATTGAGTCTTCAAAAGTTTTAATTTCAAATTCATTAACTGCAGGAGGCATTGATGTTTTAGTTATTGTCATAGTGGTACTAGGAGTGGTTCTGGTGGTGGTATTTGGAGTTGTGGTGGTACTTGTAGTGGTGCTGGTACTGTCACTGAAAGGGGAACTTGTAACGAAACATTGTCTGCTTGCTTTTGTCACTTTTGGTTTATTTTTTTTAGTCTTTCGAACTGAACTCATCGTAACCGTTGTAAGGCCATTTATTAGTTGTTTCGTTGGTCGCACTGATCGAGCGGTTGTAAATTGGTTCAGGGCTTTAATAGGGTTTGTTTTAGTTCTACATGTAGGTAGAGCAATTTTACTACCGATGATTTGTGGAATCAAGTCTTGTAAAGCTGTCATCAATTTCGTCAACAGTAGTCCCAATTTCTTAGGACAATTACACATAACTAAACTCGCGTTATGTTCAGGTCTTAATTCATTGCTTGCTTGCTTGCTTGCTTCCTTGCCATTGTGAACAGGATAACTCAACTGCTGAATCTTTCTTATTTTATCAATTTTTGGGATGGGTACAGTTTCAGCTGTCAATGGATTTTCAGTATACTCAAAATCTTTTTTCTGATTAATTCCAACTTTATCATTGATCATTTTGTCGAAATAGTTTAACATTCTCTGGTAGTCTCTTATTTTTCTAATTTTAGTGAGATATTCCAAGCGTTGGGTTGGACTTTTCCGGTGTATCAAAGGTGATGTTTTATAATCAGTTGTGTAGTGCCTAGTGGTCGGAAATTTTAACCAATTCTTTGAATCAGAGAAAACATTTCTCGTAAAAGTAGTTTCAGTCGAGTCTTTTCCTGCATAAAGTGGACTAGAACTTGAGTACTCTTCTAGGATTTTCTCTAAGTATCGGTTCTTGTTCAATGCCTTTAACAATATTGGCAGCAGTTTGAGTGTTGTTCTGTCAAAGTTTATTTTCTTATTAAACTTTGAACTGATTGATGTAATATCACTATCGTTCATAAGCCCAATCCAGTTGGGTTTTAACGAGCTTTTTTTAATGATGGTACTCTCTGAGTTGATGCTATATTCATAGACCAGTATGACGCTCTGAAAAAAGAAAAAAAAAGTTAACTGCTGACATTTTTAGTTGGAAAATATGTAGGTGTAAGTGTATATTTTTATACTACTAGCTTTCGCCAGCGGCCTCGCCCGCGTGCATATCGGAAATTATCCCACGGGAATATACTACCGGGATTAGACGTGTTTTATGTCATAATCCAGGCTATGGTTTACCCGTGTGCCAAATTTCAACTTAATCCGTTAAGCCGTTTTAGAGTCAAAGCGTACGTAACAAACAAACAAACTCACTTTCGCATTTATAATATTCTTTAGGATAAGTTTTTAATTATATCAAATAAATGGGTGCACAGACAGGTTTGATTAATAACAGATTTAACTTACCTACAATTATTTTCGTGTAGCCATAAAACTATTAGTAACACAGTAAGTGCACCTAGAAACGAAGTATTTAGTGCATATTGTGTTAGGTACATGAAATGTGTGATATTTATTAGGGCTGAATTCTTTAGTCAAAGGAGATGTTCCAAAATGTATGGACCTTGGGCCAGGTACGTGTACACTATACCTACATAAAAATAGGGAAATATATTTAAAACAGTTCTCAACTGTCCAATTACTAGTAAACCACAATTAATTACACTTGAAATTGCAACATACAACAAAAACCCGTCATGGGGGTAAGCTGTCATTTTGATTGATTAATGACGTTTGACATTTTTAATACTCAAAACAATTCCTTTATTTCATGTAAGTCACCGCGTAGAGAAAAGATCACTTAGTTCCCGTGTGTTGATTACGTATAGAGTTTACAAGTAATACTGTTGACGATTCTTTTCTCTAATGTTAGTCACCGCGTAGCAGTAACCGCACTCGCTGATTTATTGTAATTGTATGGATACTTAGTAATAAAATGACGCACGTTGGGTGCAAGCCACCGCGTCAGCAAAACAGGTACAGTTGCTGTACATACCTAGAAACCTACATCAATTAGCTTTTTCGACGTCAACACCGACAATGCAATACTAATAAAAAACAGTTTTTATTGTACAAATTGGCAAGATAAATACTTTAACGACTTGTTTGTTTAAATAGTTCATATTATACGTTAATGGCTTATACTGCCACTAAATGTAACAAAAGATAAACTTCGAAGTCGTTAAAAAGATTTATATAATAATAAAACCGTCATTATTATTGTTTATTAGTTAATCAATCCGTATCTTTACGGTGTAGGCGTGATTTAGAATCTGCATAATATCATATTATTGTAAGAACTGCAACGTATTATGTTATTTGATATTGCGTAAAAGAAGTTTACGTTCTTACGCTCTTGAGTCATTATTACATTCCATTTGTCTTTAATTTTTTACAACGCTGGGAAACGTATCCTAGGGGGGGAAGGTACGCGGACGCGGCATTCCTTTCACGTTTTTTCAATATTCTTCAATCAAAATGGACACAAAACGCAAATCAAAAGGACAAGACGCAGGCGCGTGGCTTTTCCGCCCGTTTACTATTGCCGCTTGTGCGTACCGTCCTCGTATTACGTCCATTCTGTCTGGCCCGTGCCTAACCGTGATCAATAAACGACTATTAGTTTCCTTGGTTCTATTAATAACTTTATTATTTTAACATTAAGTTGCTTACCTATGCAATTATTACACAACAAACTATTTACGCCTCTAACAATAATTATGTTTAAAATGACTTTAATATGTTAAATTGATTTAAAGTTGCTTCAGAAGATTGATGAATGCGAGAGCGCACAGTGTAGTTTTGTTTGTTTTATGAGTGACATTCATATTTTTATGAATGATTGTTGCATGTGCATGTGCCACGCATGATTCAACGCAGATAATGCAATTACCAGGCAAATTCAAAACGATTAATTCAGTTGCAATAGTAATTATAGCCAAGAATAAAATATTTAGTTGGACTTCTACGAACGGACGGAAAACGACTCAAGATGGAATACTAAGGGTGGGTGTTTACTTTTCACTGCAGTTTAAAAATGGACAGTTCTAGTTTGACATGGTGCTCAGTGCAAATTTACAAAACAACGTTTGTCAGACGGATAGCTGGGTGCAGTTTTATCGTTACTAGCACTTTTTAATTACCACTCAGTCTCCTTAATCTCCTTGTAATGGATCATTAAATTCTTTTAAAAACCTTTCACTAAAACACTAGACTATCTGACTCATATGACGTCATGCCGCGCGCGCCGCGCCTGCGCCGATGAAGAAAGCAGAAAGTATGCACATTATGCTCAATATGTTAACTATGTACATTGTTCAGCTCGAACATTAAACATTTGCATTTTATGTTATGCCCATGCGTATTCTGTGGATGCTATATCTCTGCTCACCACGTAGTGTGATTTCTATAACTTGGAACGGACTATAAGTACAGAGAATAAAGTAGTGCAAATACTGGATCACCTGAGTATAAATCTCAAATGTTGCTGCTAAAAAGCCAAGAAACAAATTCTGTATTTATATTAGTAAAAAAAAAAACCTGTTTCCAAAAAAAAAAACAAGCAACTTCAAAAAAAAAAATTGCATTACATAGTGAAAAATTATTTTTAATTTCGGATGTCGGTGTCTTTAGATATGTATTTTACTTTTTTGTCACCGACTTACGAAATTAAAGTTGTTTCACTTTGTAGTGTTTTCTTTTTTTGCAAGTCGGTTGTTTTTTACGAAAAAAGATTTTTTAGTGGGTCTGTTTGTAATTTATCTAAGTTACAATAGCCTAATGTCAACTGCTCTTCACCTTTTACCAAATATTGCTTTTCCCGATGCAGGGACGTTAATTGTTGAGGAGTTCTCCTGGCAATACCAGGAGAACTGGAGCTGATTGTGAAGTTACCATCACCTCCACTTCATCATATGCATTGTGACGAACATTATATTGCTTAGCAACTATTATTAAAGTAGAATCGCAACCCGTGAAATACTTAGGTATTATTGAGTAGTTCGGGCCACCTGTAGTCTCCATATTATCAGTTCCACTTCACCAAATGGTGCTTCGTGAGAGCAAATGCACGAGTTACTACAAAAAATACCCGTCAATTTCTCCAGGATCCCGCCATCAGATCCTGACAATGACGCCAACTGTACTTCGGAGAGTGTGCCCGGGAACTCCACGACCTCATTCCACCGGCCCCCTTCTACCACCGGACATCTAGACGCACTGCCAGTTACCATCCCTACCTGGTTGCTATTCCACCAATTCGCACTAAGCGCTTCCAAATGTCTTTTATAATGCGCACAGCAAAAGAGTGGAACTCACTACCTGCGTCTGTGTTTCCGAACGTATACAACCCTAATCTCTTCAAAGTGAGAGTGAACAGGCTTCTTCTGGGTAAGCTCACTCCATCGTCGACTTTGTCTCTGTCACCTCTGACCTAGACTAGAGTCAAGAGCAAACCCATCACAAATAAAAAAAAAAAAAAAAAAACTAGAAAGTATACCCAAATTGGTCCAGCCGTCTGCGAGTAATCGGGGAACATACATTAAAAAAAACCTGTCAAGTGCGTGTCGGACAACGCACAATGGAGGGTTCCGTAGTTGAAAAGAATTTATCCCAAAAACAACCTTAAAATTGTATTTGAAAAACATGTTCTCCCATACATTAAAATACGTCACGGTCAATTCTCCCACTGCTCTAAGTATGTAAACAAAAAAAAAAAAATTTAAAAAAATGTGATAAAATTACAAATTAACGATTTTCGGACATTTTCTTACTTTTTTTTTACTTTTACTTTGAGTCCTTAATTCTTGCCAAATTTCATGATTCTAGGTCAACGGGAAGTACCCTATAGGTTTTGATTCCCTTGCGAAATCGCAAAATACGCGACATAAACGGACATACCTTTTGATAGCGTTGACATACAAGTTTGATTTTATCACAGCTGAAAGAAACCCTATGGTTTCTTTACCAAATTGAAATGTATATCAAATACTCGGGTCTATACCTGAGTATTTGATATACATTTCAATTTAGTACCTCTACGCGTTCCTGAGAAAAAGGGTCCTGACAGACAGACAGACGGACAACAAAGTGATCCTATAAGGGTTCCTTTTGAGGTACGGAACCCTAAAAAAGATTCCGAAGAACTGAGAACCTCCTCCTTTTTTTGATGTCGGTTACTAACACTTTTTTAATTAATAAAGCCAATGTGCGTATGGTCAGTTCCGAAAGTCATCATCATTCTCCTATCCTTGTCCCATTTTTCTTGAGGTCGGCGCAACATGTTTTTTCTTCCATACTTCATTATGTCGTCATCTCTGTAGGCACTCCCTTTCTTGCCATATCATCTTTCTCACAGTCCATCCATCATTTCATTGGTCTTCCCCTACTCAAACAAAACTTTCCTGACGACATTTTCTCATTCCTCCGCATCACATTCCCATACCATGACAACCGATTTCCACACAAATTTTCAGTCTGCGGTGTCACTTTCTGACTTCCTGTACTTATTTCTTATTCTATCCATTCGCGTAACACCATAGATCCCTCTTAGCATTCTCATCTTAGCTGCATGCTATAATACTTTTATTGGATACTTTTTGGAGAGACAGTAAGTACTAAACTCCTCGTAGAAAGTAGATAGCGAAGGCTTGTGGCCGTAAAAACAAAGATGATGAATCTCGCATGCCTATAATGCTATGTTCTGGTTCGACATGCTCTCCAAACCAGAACATAGCAACGCTGCTTGGCGGCAGAAACGAGTAAGGAAACTGTCGAAGAAACTCTTCCACGTGGTACCTTCCCTTGTCAATTAATCGGAGATAACATAATGCCTGCCTTCCACGAAGAGTTGGGCAGAGGTGAAGAGGCTACTACTATGACATGTGATCATGAGAAACTTGATACAAAACTAAAATAGCGTCATAAGCAAAGGAAATTTAGGTTAAAGGTTATGTCATGATAAATGACTAGGAACAACAATGATAGATAGGTGAGAAAAGAAAAAACTCGCACATGAAGGGTTCCATACTACCGTACAATATTTAACACTAAATATTAAAAAAAAAACCTAAACCAAGAATATTTTTCATCTTAAATTTTAACAATCGCAAAAATAACTTTTTATTTCATAATGCTATTGTGAATTACAATGTCACATTTTACAGTTACAGAAAACCACCCATAATTAATTAATATATCTTATGAATCGAAGTTTTTAGTGTTTGATGATTAAATATAGTACGTGATCTACAGAAGTTTCAAATTCCTTAAATTCCTTAGTTGTTGCGACAGAGCTCGTACAAAATGGTCTAAAATAGACAACTTCTGCGGCCCCCTATTTCTTAATTTTTTAAGATAAGAAAAAAACAAAAATTATATTTGTACTGTAGAGGTTTAATTCAAGCCCCTGACTGTTATGTGACGAAGCCGTGTCAACACTGTTCACAGCGTAACGTCAATTAAATACAGAATTAATAGGACGGGCTAGTTGGCGTGGTTGGTTAAGATACCACCTATCATGTCGCTGGTCGTGGGTTCGATTCCCATCCAGGACAGACATTTGTGTGCATGAACATGTCTGTTTGTCCTGAGTCTGGGTGTAATTATCTATATAAGTATGTATTTACAAAAAAAAAAGTAGTGTATGTAGTATATCAGTTATCTGGTTTCCATAGTACAAGCTCTGCTTAGTTTGGGACCAGATGACCGTGTCTGAAAATGTCCCAGGATATTATTATTATTATTAATAGGCAGCGTAATATGTGCCTGTATTAACTTTTAAATAATGGCTAAGTTTGAAACTGTAGGTATGTTTTTACCAAACTATTACTTACATAGTAATATGGTTTCAGCTAATGTTGTACTATTAATAATGTGGTACATACATACTTTCTTAATAAACTTCAGTAATTCATAGCAGAAAAAGGAAATAATAGAATTATTTATGATGGACAATTTCACTTCAAGGTTTTGGAAAACAAAATTCTGGATAAACATTTCAATCAATTTCACCTTTTATGAAAAAGTCATTAAGAAGATGTCACGTATAGTGCTAAGATTCGACCGATGATGGTAATCAAAACATAAATAAATATATATTTATCATTATTTATTTAAAAAAAGTAATCAAAATCAAAAGTCATTTATTCTAACTAGGCTGAGAATCAGCACTTTTTGAACGTCAAAATTGCATAATACAGTCCCCCAAAACGGGCGTTTTGAGGGACTGTCTTATGTAATTGGAAGGAAATGTTGAAGGAATGTCTTATGTAATAGGAAGTGGTGAAGGGCGGGCGCCCTTCACCACTTCCTAGTGCTTTAGCTGGGGAGAAGAAGTGGAGCAACAAACTCCCCAGCAGCACAGCTGTCTGTTCAGTTAAAAAAATTGAATCTATACAACACTGCGCATAATAATTTAGGTACATTACGCAACACAATACATTAAATTAAATTATTTGCTATAAGTAAGCTAGCACACGCCAATATACCAAAAAAAAAAATCTAAAGCTATACTCAAGCAGAAATAAAAATACAAAACTAAAAACGTAAGCAGAACTACCTAAATAAATGCCTCTAGTAATAAAGGATGTGCCGACCGATGATGGTAATCAAAACATAAATAAATATATATTTATCATTATTTATTTAAAAAAAGTAATCAAAATCAAAAGTCATTTATTCTAACTAGGCTGAGAATCAGCACTTTTTGAACGTCAAAATTGCATAATACAGTCCCCCAAAACGGGCGTTTTGAGGGACTGTCTTATGTAATTGGAAGGAAATGTTGAAGGAATGTCTTATGTAATAGGAAGTGGTGAAGGGCGGGCGCCCTTCACCACTTCCTAGTGCTTTAGCTGGGGAGAAGAAGTGGAGCAACAAACTCCCCAGCAGCACAGCTGTCTGTTCAGTTAAAAAATTTGAATCTATACAACACTGCGCATAATAATTTAGGTACATTACGCAACACAATACATTAAATTAAATTATTTGCTATAAGTAAGCTAGCACACGCCAATATACCAAAAAAAAAATCGAAAGCTATACTCAAGCAGAAATAAAAATACAAAACTAAAAACGTAAGCAGAACTACCTAAATAAATGCCTCTAGTAATAAAGGATGTGCGCACTTACATATATGAAGATTGTATATGAAGCCGAAACTCAAAGAAAGTAAAATCGAAGTAAAATAAACAACAACAACAATGAGAGTTCATTCCTATAACAAAATTCCGACTATACTTGCTTGTGTTTTTCCAACAGATGCATAAATAAATACGTTCCAATGAATCGTTTAAAGACATCGGTAGCAAATATTCATTTATAAGAGCTTAGGTAAAGAAAGTTAAAAAAAAAGTAAAAAAAATCCGTCCACCAAAAAATCTGTTTATTCCAATACGCGCAACGTAAAAAATGGCGCGTGCTAATAAAAGGAAGCGTATAACTAATCAGTGTATAATAAATGTTTACAAAATAAAAAAGTATAGAAAAAGCAACGAGCGCAATTATGTATACAAACGACAATGTGTTTGGAATATTAGTGAGCAATGGTATCACAACGAAACGTATGTAAGTGAATGTGATGTTTCTCTGAAGGTAAGGAAAATATTACTAAAATCTAGAGGATGTACATCCACGTCCCATACTCGAGCATAACAAACCGTTGACTGGTAGTAGCAAAACATTTTGTGTCCTACTGCTAGGCAAATGCCTCCCCGTTTTCCTTCCAAACCTTTCTGTCTTGTGCAATCTCTGGCCATGTTGGCCCTGCAAACATGATCAGATTGTCATACCACCTTCGCTGCGGTCTACCTCAACGGCGATGTCCTCCCTGAGACGTCCATTGGGTCTTTGCCCATCTCTCCGAGTGCATTCGTATGACGTGGTCAGCCCACTGTCAGCACACTTCAGCCCGGCTGTGTTTTCTCCAACAACTACTTGAGTCAAGGAGTGCAGGATGTTGTTTCTAACGCGATCTGTACGCATGACACCTACCACCTACCACCACCTGCTGCGCTCCATTGCCCGTTGGCAAATCTTGAGTTAGGACTTTTGTTTTTCCGTAATCGACCTTTATGCACCGTTTGTTAGAACGGGCAAGATGCATATGTCGATGTTTTTTTTTCGGTGTTATTGAAAGACTGCCTCTCATGTGTTTTTTAAGAGCTCAATAGGTCTTCCAAGCATTTTTGACTCGTCTTACGACTTTCTTGTCTTGTCTATTTTTGAAATACACTACCTGGCCCAAGTATACTCATCGAAATATTTCATCACATACCCGTCTACCCCGACCCTCCGTTTCGGGCTGTTGGTCCTGACCTGGGCCTTGGATCTCTTCAATGAAGACTTGCTGTGCTCAGATCTTTGAGCAATTTTTAAATTCAGATGATGATGTGGAAAACACGGAGAACATCACAATATCATCAGCAAAGCGGAGGTTTGTTAGCTGGTGGCCACTAATATTTATGTTTCGTGACTGTCACGAAGCAGGCAGCTTGTTGAAAACCTCCAGTAGTGCGCTTGTGAACAGCTTACGTGAGAGTGGATCGCCTTGTTTGACACTTTTTTCTATACTAAAATTTGGACCAGAACCTTCTAATTTGATGTTCGTAGAACTACTTCGATAGATAGTGTCAATTAGGTTAAACATAGAATTTGTAATTCAACACTTAGTTCTATGTTTTATATGTATTGGGTTTGGTTTCCGCACTTAGTTAGTCCTTCAATTGGGCCATTATGGTCATGGTGGTCGTCGGTTGTTATTCCAACCAGCCCACCTCCCTCCAGAAGTTGATCATGGCTACTGGTCTGTTCAGAAAATCTGTGAAAGATCTGGGTGCCCTGAGGATTTCTGTTCTAATCTGGGTAACGCGTGTGCATTCAAAGAGCAATTGCGCAACGGTTTTCTCAGCCTCCATGCAAGCTACTTAGTAAGTATTCCTAAATTTGATTATTTAAATGCCGTGACTCCACGACTCCTAATGACCTGACATTGACATTTTATTAGTTTGTTGTAACGGTAAAGAGTAGAAGTATTTTTCAGCCAAAACAAAGACAATCATAAATATGACGGCAGATAAAGACGTGCTATAAAAGAAGAGAAAATGCTATTCTGATCGCAACTATAACGGGAGAAGGACAGAAGGATGGTGATTTAATGAGTAGAGAAAAATCAAAGAAATGTTGGATTGTATGAAAGATGATTGACAAAAAAAGGAGTGATTTCTGAGATGACGACTACTTGAGAAGCATGGAAAAAGAAGACATGTTGCGCCGACCCCAAATAGACTGGAAACACGACAGGAAGTCAATAATGGTGATGAAGGGCTAGATAATGACATTGAAAGTGAAAGTAAAATCACTTCGATTGACTTTGGCCGACCATCTTAAAATAATAACAAAAGACAATAGACCAAACAGTGATGAATGTTTTTATAATTGTCACAAGGTGTTTGTTTATAAATATACGTTTATATGTTCATCAATCATGATATTATTGTCATTGTGGTCAATAAAGCTTCCGTGAATCAAATTGTAACTGTCGTTAAGCCTGCTTCCTGCGTTCAATTTATTAAAGACATACATTGACGAAATGTGTTACTTTCTTCTGTTTAATGTATTGTGTTTTGCACAAAAACGCACTCAGACATGTTTACGTAACTTGGATGTAAATGAATTTTAACTATAGGAAATCATGTTCGATAAGACAGAGCTACTTATCTAGGTAATAACGTACAATGATAGATATACATAGGAAACCACACTTACGATAAAATGGTAACGATATAATAGAGCTGAGAATTGGTATTTTATTAAAATATAGCATCTTTATCAAGGGAATTATTTGGAAAACGAATGGAGCAACTCGTAAACTACGAAAAAGCCAATCAACTATTGAAGATAAATCACACTAAAACAGTGTTTCAGGGATTTTTTTTCAACAAAACATTTACATAGTTATCCACATGCCTACACAAATAAAAAACCACGTCAAAATACATAACAAACAACAAAACATCGAAAGAAAAAATATCCAAAAAACACACTCACAACAACAACGGTAACTGTGATCGCCGTAGATATGGCAGCGCAGGCACATCCTTGCCTTATTTGCCGCTTCCTCGACGACCTCAGAAACTCTTCGGTTTTCGCATCGATAGTCCTGTATAATCCGAACTGTCGCATCCGGGATCCACTGGACGACACAGAACCCTCACTAGACATGTTATCGACACATCACTACCGCAGGAATGGTTTGTTTGCTGCGCGCACGTCGCACGCGTTCGCACTAGAAAATGTGACGGATTCTTCGCGCAACGATAATGTTTGCCTTTGAGATTATAGGGCTGGGGTGATGTCGATAGATGTTTTTGGGTTATTCATTATGCTATTATTTTGCAGCTACCTGCTTGCATGGACATGTTTTATTAAATATATTTAGTACGGACCGTTTGAAAGCCCCGTACCCAATTGTGACTGTTGCTATCTTGATTTTTTTTTATTTTTTTATATACGGTTATCAGCACCTATTTTATAAGTTTTAGCATCATTTTTTGTCTGTAGTAGTTTGTTGAGCTCAATATTCAACGTCAGTTAGCTTCTGCATGACAGTGTATCGCGCCTTATTTACTAAAATGGTACGCTTCATGAAAACTTGCTTTTCCTAGTTCTCTTACATCATCCTTCTGCATTACCTTCATTTATTTGGAGTACACGCAGCACCACTTTTTCTTCGATACACCTACCATCTACTACTGATTTAGAAGATAAGATATCGAATCATCGACATCTACCTCATCACTAGCCAACACGATGCACGATGCGCAAGGCACTGGAGCGTGCCAGCCACCGCTCCCACACGACCGAATATTCGTAACACCAGAGAAAATCACAATTATGTGTAATATATTCACAACACTGTGTTATACTTTAAGGTTATTAAAGAAGCAATTTTTGTTTATTTTATGTGTACTAATCTCATAAATTGCTCGGCTCATTTGTATAATAGAGTAGAGAGTGTCGTATACTGTCAATTTCTCTGACGTTGATTTGTTGCGTCATGAGATCGGACTTCCGCTGTACAATTTCCTAACATTTTTATGACAATTATGTTAGAAAATTGCACTGTGAATGAGAATGTAAATGTAAAATAAACAAGGCACTTTGGAAGTCTTCTCTTTGCCTTCAACAATAACGATGAAAACGCTTGCCGAGGTTGGTCTATGGATGGGTGACCATCTTTTCATACCGAGACTCCTCCGTGCCTCGGAAAGTACGTTAAGCCGTTGGTCCCGGCTGTCATTCGAGGTTCTTTGACAGTCGTTACGGGTCGTGAGAAGCCCGAAAGTCAGACAACCAGTCTTACCAAGGGGTACCGTATTACCCAGTAACTGGGTTGTGGAGGTCAGATAGGCAGTCGCTCCATGTAAAATACTGGTATTCAGCTGCATCCGGTTAGACTGGAAGCCGACCCCAACATAGTTGGGAAAAGGCTAGGCAGATTGATTGATTGATTGAATAACATGATCATGCAAATAAATCTAGTTCTCAGTTATTCCATGGCAGTCATCGTCATCAGCCTACACCAGTCCACAGCTGGACTTAGGCCTCTCAAATCACAAGCTATTAAACTCGATCTTCCCAATCAGCTGGTAACGGGTCCCTACAAAGATCTTCGCACCACATAGCCTGTGGGTGACCAACTAGTGTAGTTGGTCCCCAGGCGTTGAGTTTTTTTTTTTTCAGTAAATAATATAAAAACGCTCGTGAACTGGTGCTGCTTGTGGTGACTGGTCGTCTTGCTGACCTTAGTTTTGTTTTTAACCGACTTCCAAAAGGAGGAGGTTATCAATTCGTCTGTATGTTTTTTTTTTTTTTTTGTATGTTTGTTACGCGATTACTCAAAGACGGATGGACCGATTTGGAAAATTCTTTTTTTGTTTAAAAGGGTATACTTCCGAGGTGGTCCCATATAAATTTTATTAACTTTGCTCGAGGAGTTTTTGAGTTAGCTTCAATAATGCGTATATTTCCCACTTATTTTATATGGATGTTGTGATGGTGTTTTAATAACTTCCTATCACTGTTATTTACATGGCTATATCTACAATTATTGTGCTCAATTATGTATTCGAATTTGTGTGGGGTAGGTTCCACAAGTAAAAAGTGAAAAATAAAAACTTTTTAGCAAAAAATAAAACCGACTTCTAAAACAAAACACTACAAAGTGAAAAATAACTTTAATTTCGGAAGTCGGTGGCAAAAAACGAAAATACAAAACCAAAGACACCGACTTCCGAAATTAAAGTTATTTTTCACTTTGTAGTGTTTTGTTTTAGAAGTCGGTTTTATTTTTTGTTTGTTTATTTTATTTCGATGGTCCTAGTTTAACATTTGTGACTTCGAGTTACGGCTGCATACGGCTATATGTAAGTGGGCACGCCCTTTATTACTAAAGGCTTTTATTTAGGTATAAAATTCTGCTAACGTTTTTCGTTTTGTATTTTTATTTCTGCTTGAGTATTGTTTTCGATTATTTATTATTTTGTATATTGGCGTGTGCTAGCTGACTTATAGCAGACTAGCTGTTGCACGCGACTTCGTCTGCGATTCAGGATGAATAGTAGCCTAATGTCCTTCTCCAGGTCATGATTTACCCATGTGTCCAATTTCATCCAAATTCGTTCGGCCGTTTTAGCGTGAAAGCGTAACAAACAAACTCACTTTCGCATTTATAATATTAGTTAGGATGATGAGAAACCGGTCTATCGACACTCTAGATTCACAAAATGTAATACGGTACGGTGTAAGTGGTAATTTAATTTAAAAAAAAAAACATAACACACTACTAAAGTTTCTATAACAATATATACGTAATTCAATCATGATTCGATAGACACGTGGCGCCATCTATTAAGAACATAGAACAATTAAGAAAATAAGAACGTTATTGTAGTTTTCCTCGAGAACAGTACTTTTTTTCGGGATGAAAGGTACCCGATAACGTATATGCAAAATTTCAGGATGATCGGTGCAGTGGCTTAGGCGTGAAAAGGTAACAAACAAACAAACTTACTTTCGCATTTATTTAATTTAATTAGTTAGGATAATTTAATTTAATTTAATGTTTGTGTTGCGTAATGTAATTAGATATATTATTTTGCGCAGTGTTGTATATATATTTTTTTTAACTGAACAGACAGCTGTGAAGCTGGGAATTATGTTGCGCCACTTCTTCTCCTCAGCTAAAGCACTAGGAAGTGGTGAAGGGCGGGCGTTTTGGGGGACTGTCTTATGTAATTTTGACGTTCGAAAAGTGCTGATTCTCAGCCTAGATTAAATAAATTACTCTTGATTTTGAAAACTCCACAAATGTAGTGGTTTAATATTGCATCCTCACAGATAAATCATAATTTTAAGCCAAATTCATAAACACAGACAGAAAATGCCACCATAATTATTTTGGTGCAACTCAGTCTGTCTGTCTGCCTGTCTGTCACAGCTGGATATCTCGAGAACTACTAAAGCTATCAACTTGAATTTTGGAATAGTTATAAATGACATTTGCCCAACTATTTTTCAAATAAGAAAGAAATAAAAATATATATTATTTTTTTTTGCAACAGGGACTGAAAGGGGGCCTTCAAAATTCGAAGTAGGGCTACTAGGGCATGTGATCCCACAGGCCTTATGATATGAAAGAGCGCTGTTTGCACATTTTCATACATTTTTCTTTAGGCTGAATAGTTTTCGACTTTTATGAAAAATGTAAAAAAATACAGTCCCCCCTTATCTCCAAAGTTTGCATAGAGAAAAATATGAAATTATTCTGTGTGATAAAAGTTTATGTAAAGATTACAGGAAAAATTAAAATATGTCTCTAAATAGCACACTGTTTTTTAGTACGGAACCCTGGTTGCGCGAGTCCGACTCACCCTTGGCCGGTTTTTTTATTGTTTTGTTCCGTTTCGGTCTGAAACTAATCAGCATTCTCGAAACATACGAGTACGCGTGGTACATAAACCGTCAACAGTAATAAATTAAACAGGTGTCTCAAGAAAGTTATAGCGCTATATATTATAGAATTAAGATCTTATTCGACATTTACAGATCCTATCTGATATGTCTTATTCATTTTAAGTGAATTTTAGTTCCAGCGTAACATAAATCTTTGTAAGATTAGGGTGAGAGAATACTACGGCAACGTCAATGTTGTCTGCATTGCAAGCAATCAAAGCAGCTGCTACTTCATGTTTCTTGCTGTTTATTGAGCAAGGGATCACTGTGGAAGTACTTAATGAAACACGTTGGGTGACGGTTAACAAGGAAGTGAGTTTTTATTTTAGTAGACAAATAAAATTATTCATCATTGTCCCATTTATTTGGCGTCGGCGCCACATGTTTTGTTCTTCCATACTTCTCTATTAGTCGTCATCTCGGTAGTCACTCCCTTTCTGGCCATATCATCTTTCACACAGTCCATCCATCGTTTCTTTGGTCTTCCCTTACTCGTATAGCCATCCACATTCATACTTAACACTTTCCTGATGACATTTTTCTCATTCCTCCGCATCACATGCTCATACAATGACAACAGATTTACACACAACTTTTCAGTCACCGGTGTCACTTTCAGACTTCCTCTTACATACTCATTTCTTATTCTATCCATTCGCGTAACACCACACATCCCTGCAATTGCCTTTCATTCATTCTTTTTATGGCCCAACATTCTGATCCATACAAGGCGGCAGGTCTAACCATTGTTTTATAAATCTTCTCCTTGAGTTTAAGGGGAATGCGGGAGTCGCAGATTGTTCCCGTGACTAGCCGCCATTTCATCCATCTGTGCTTAACAGTCCGGTCTGCTTCGCCATCGCTTTGTACAAGTGAACCAAGATACCGGAAGTCGGAGCAGACCGGGAGAAGCGCGCCATCAAGCCAGAGACAAAATTATTGAATAGAAAAAAATAAAATAAAATTGATTGATTGTCTATAGTAACTTAATTTTGATACCTATTTTTAACATCTCCATTATATCAAAACAAAACAGTATATATACAAAAAGAGAAGATATACAAACTAAAATTATACTAAGATACAAAAACAGACTAAACATTCCAACATCACGACTAAAAATGCATTCCTCAAGTACTTACTTTTGTAATGTCAATAAAAAATAAGCTATGATGAATAATAGTAGAATATATCGCGCACCACCAATTGTTTTAACTTCCATTGGGCCACAAATGTCTGAATTAACAATCTGAAGTACCTCGGTAGCTCGTGTGCCTGTGTATAAAAAGCAATCGTGATTGTTTACCTTCACAACATATCTAACACAGTAGGAGTTAGTACATAATTCATCCATAGTTGAAGTACTAGGCCACGTTTTATTCTGTTCATATTGTTGCTGTTTAGAAGTCCAAGCCGCATGTGCCATGACTGTGTCTCCTTCAACTACGAAAGAAGTTTGAAAACAGTTCTGTGTTTGTAGTTTTAATTTGTAAACACCATCAACAAGTTTAGACTGAGCAACTAAAGCGCCTTGTTTGTTGCGTATAAAGCACTGGTTGGGTTCAAATACGACCCTGTTTCCATTTCTTATTAATGTACTGACTGATAAGAGGTTAATAGCAAGACTCGGCACGCATAAAACAATCTTCACGGTTATTTCGTAGTTGTGACTTGTAGTAATTTCTACGTCACCCGAACATAAAACAGGAACTTTCGTCTTGTTTGCAACGATAATCTCCGGTAAGGTTGATAAAAATAAAGAAATTTTCAACCAACTTTTATTCGTGGTCATGTGCATACTGGCTTCGGAATCTACGTACCAGTCTCTTTTCTTGAACTTTCCGCTGAGAAAAACAACGCTAAAAGCGTTAGACTGTTTCATCTTCTCCAATTTCTCGTGTAAAAGTGGACATTGATTGCAGACTTTTGACATAAGTTTGACATATACGATGTCTGGCCGCCATATTTACTAGTGCCACCTTTACTGTTTCTCCTTTATTGCCAACTTACTACTAATGCTGTGTTATATTACGTTTCAATGACGTCGAAAGATTCCATATCGAGTAATTTAGTTTTGATCGTATCGGCAGTTATAGGGATACCGGAGTGTTCGATGGCCATAATCATGGGCATGAAACGCTCAGGTAAACCGGCCAGTAACAACGAACCAACCTATTCATAAAACGTGCCACTAAATCGCTGCAAAGTTTTCACTATTTGCGTCACATAATTCTTCATATTTTCACAGTTTTCTAATTTGATGGAAATCAAACGACCAAGTAAAGTAATCCTCCTCAAAAATCCATTATCAAACAAACTCTTAATTTTTTTATTTAAACAATTCTTTCGTGGTCTTTGTCTTTTTTTAGGCACAAGTAACGATGGATCTATCGTCAAAATCAGCTTAGCTCGTGCTTTATCATATGCCACTACTGTTGCTTTGGTAACTTCTTGCTTTGGGTACTTGTCCGCGCCTTCTATCAGCGAATTCTCGACAGCAAACACCCAATCGTTGTAATCATCGCGACGTTTCAGTTTCGGCACATTCGACATTCGGAAGAAATTGGGAACTCATTTTCATAATAGCACGACTAGAAAAATTATCAATATTCTATTAAGTTTTGCAAAAATATGGGGCTGGGCCTATAACATAATAAAGCACGTTGGTTTACGGTTAACAAGGAATTGAGTTTTTATCTTAGTATATAGATGTTCAAAGACAGAGGCATAGGCAATAGTACACATATTATTTAAAAGATGTTAGTATATATTTGTATTAACAGTACTATTAAAGTAAGGTCAAGAGGGAATGCTGTTAAGAGCTGTCGTCTATATGTCTTTCTTCTACTGTCTCCATTATGATTAATGACTTTTGTTTCCTAATAAATTTTGTTTTTCTTAGCTTCTTGTTTTGTTGATTTAGACTCATTCGTTACCGATTGACCAAAGAAGGCGCAGCATAAAGAAAATTTGTAGTGTAGGTTACATTAAAAACATAAGGTTCCGGTTTGAAAAGACAGGCATAGATGTCAGTTTAGCTCCTATCCTGAAATACACTCAATGTCTTTAGCTCCGGATCCCTCCCATAATCCTTCCCAAGGCAGTTGACGTGTAGCGCAAGTCAAGATGACAGTCAATTTTCGTGTAATATTAACCTCCTAAATTTTGTCAAACAACAAATGAATACCTATGCTTGTATTTCCAGCACCTTATGTGTGATCAGTCTAACAGCCCGTGCTAGATAACAATCATTATACAGCTTGATGATACCGAATGAGCGCCACTTACCGCGCCTGAGCGAAGCGAAGCTAACAAATTTAATTACTAACAGCAATATGTAATTATTGAGTTTCATTTAGGCTAAATGAAAGTCGATAATGGCATATTGCTGATAAGGAAAACATCATAAACGACAGAATGTAGGTATTTCACTTTTTTATTGTAAAGTACAGCTAAAATAATTTCTCATTTCATTTATAGTTTATTTTACGACACTTTTATTTTGATGACAATAATTTTATTTTATTAGATAATAATCTTGATTCTTTTGTTTTATGGATATAATACCCAACCTAAAGGACGGCTCCTTTACTAATTTAATCCTCTTCTGTGAAATGCGCAGCAGATAATCGTGCAGTACAACTTGCCTTAAAGTTTTTAATACGTAACGCCAATTGTCATTGTTGTCTGCAAAGAAAGTAATCTTTAGGAAACAAATATACTCCTCTGTTTTTACAAGTTAACGCACTAAATTCAGGCATTTTGGACAAAATTACGGAAAATAGGAAAGCTAAACTTAGTAGATTGCAAAAATCCATACGATTTGACTGCTAATATATCAAAACAAGGTACAGTCGATTGTGCGCCATCTATCGTGATAAAAAGTTAGTTTTCCTCCCCATATAGTAACTGGCCACTCATAAAAAAGAGGTAGAAACAAGGAGAAGAAGCAAGCTCATCAATGAAAAGCAGAAACGATTTTATTTAATGTGCTTTTCGTTCATGATCTTACTAGCATTACCTTGTTTTTAACTATTTGTATATGCTCCTATTCGTGCAGTAAAAAGAAAAACATTTTCCAGCACCATGGATTACGGAGAATATCAGAAGGATCATGCCCAGGAAAGCTGTTACATAAACGAAATTTAAGTGTCAGCCCTCGTCGTCAAACCGTGAGATCCTTCGCAATCGCTGCAATAAGGTGTGTAGAGATGCCCAACACCGCCATATCCACACCTCAGTTGAAAACCTAGATCCAGCTAAAGTCTGGTTTCTTAAATATGTGGGAGTTCGAAAATCACGCCAACAATCGATTCGTAAAGACCATATTGATCTACTACATCAACACTTCTCATTTTCGTCCTACTGTAGTGCGACCATGAAGGCAGCCACTAGGGATGCCCGATCTGAATCGATCTTCCAGAAGATCTACTGATTTTTTGAATAGATTCAACAGGATGCGATCTTCACCCAGATCGAATCGTATGCGCCAAGATTGTTTGAAAAAATCGTATTGAACAAAAACCTAAACGTCAACCGAAACGTACTACAACAAAGTAAGATTACCTACACAAACATTGAATGAGATTAGTTTCGACTGTTTCGAGTTACATTATTCAAAAGCGGTATTGTATGAAATATGAAGGTAGGTGATACCGTGATAATAATATATTTCGTTTATTTTATTGTCGGGTGTCGGGTTTGTTAGCATCCTCTTTTTGTTATTATTTTTGAAAAGTTTAAATGTAGAGTTGGAATCTGTAATGTAAAACATGTTTTATACTTTTAAAAATTTCAAAAATAATCATTTGGACAGACAGACACACTGGATGGCGCTGGCGATCCAGTGTGTCTGTCTTTTTTATTATTACGGCTATCTGTCACCACAACGCGACAACGGCGTCCGTGGCACACTTCGTAATAGATCTTATAAGTAGATTAGGTTAAATTATATAATTTTGCATGAATACTGTGCGTTTCATTATTTTTATAAAATTACAATACGATCGTCCGAGATCGAGTAAGATCGATTCAATACAATACAATTAAGATCGTGAATCGATTCACGAGTTTACGATCCATTACGATCCAGAAGATCAATTCAAAGCAAAAAATCGGGCATCCCTAGCAGCCACAGCAAACCATCGTTCAAACCTTACAACTCCAGATCATCCTTCATTTATTTTTAGTCATTCCTCTGATTCTGATGTTAAGAACAGTGTAGTTTCAATCACGTCTAACGCAGCTGGTAGTGGTTGTGTCAGTCGGAAAATGATACTCCCTGCCCTAGATGAAATCTACGAGTATATCCTAAACAACTCTATATCCTGTGGTGTCTTTCCTTCTTTCCTTCGATGTGGAAAGAGGACAAAATCTCCCCTTTTGTCTTGTTTAGTTGTTCCACAGAACCAATCAATAGATTGGTTCTGTGGAATAACTAAACACAGATTCTTAGAACCGTTCAACTTCAAACTTATTTGAAATTACGACGTAAGGTAATGGCGCCGTTTTCCTTGTTCACAAAGTAAACTAAATTTAAGTCCAGTGCATCTTTTTCTTTCTATTTCATTAAGAAAAGCACAAATAATAAATATTAGTTTGGTCCCGTCAAATGTGCTGACACCTGACGTAAATCGACGTATTTTAATAGAAATTGTTTTAATCACGTTTAAATTTGTCTGTGGAGTATGTTAATTCAACAGGACAAAACTAATATTTATCATCTGTGCATTTCTTAATGAAATAGAAAGAAAAAGATGGACTAAACTTAAATTAAGTTTAGTTCGTGAACAAGTGAATCTGCGCCATTGTTTAGTTATTAAATGTAAACATTTACAGTCAAACTTGTAACTACTAACTATAAGCTTTTTAGGTCCTGAGCATACAATGATGCCGGTAGATTTGGTACATGCTTCTGTTAAATTTTTCATAACAGGAAGAGCAGTTTGGGATACATTTTAGGTCAGTTTGCTTTCGTTTTATTGTGAGAACCTGATATTGAAATACCTGACATTAGGAGAACAACTCAGTGAAATATAATCATCATCATCATCATCATCATTTCAGCCGAAAGACGTCTAGTGCTGGACATAGGCCTCCACAAGCACCGCCACTTTGTCCGGTTTTGTACTTCTCGCATACAGCAAATTCCTGCGGCCTTCACCAGGTCATTGGTCTACCTTGTGGAAGGCCTTCCAACGCTACGTCTTCCAGTACGCGGTCGCCACTCCAGCACCTTTCGGCCCCATCGGCCGTCTGTTCTGCGAGCTATGTGCGATATGTCGATTACCTTGGTTCTTCTACAGATCTCTTTCATTCCTGATTCGATCACGTAGAGAAACTCCAAGTATAGCCCTCTCCAAAATCAAAATCAAAAGTCATTTATTCAAACTAGGCTGAGAATCAGCACATTTCGAACGTCAAAATTACATAAGACAGTCCCCCAAAACACCCGCCCTTCACCACTTCCTAGTGCTTTAGCTAAGAACAAGAAGTGGCGCAACAATCTCCCCAGCAGCACAGCTGTCTGTTCAGTTAAAAAAAAATATTCTATACATCGCTGCGCAAAATAATATAAGTACATTACGCAACACAAAAATTAAATTAAATTCAATTATTTGCTATATGCCATCTCCATTGCCCTTTGTGACTTTCAGCCTTTTACTGAGGCCCATTTTGAGCGACTATTTTTCAGTGACATATGTCATCATTGGCAACATGCACTGGTCAAAGACTTTTTTCTTGAAACACTGTGGCATATGAGACGAGAAGATTAGCTTCCCGAACACTGCCATTCCGAGCCAGATTCGATGATTGACCTCTTTCTCGAAGTTGGACCTACTTAACTGGATAGTTTTTTCTTGGTAAAAATAATCGTCCACAACTTCGAGTTTAGAGGCTCCGATCTCCATGAGGGTGCGTGTTACGAAGGTGATTTCCAATACCCATGGGTATTGGAAATCACCTTCGTTTTGTCCATGTTCATTTAAAGACCCACTCTTTCGGAAGCTGTACTGAGGTCATCAAGCATTGTATCATACTTAGGTCATCCATAGTCTCAGCCAAGACTACTATATCGTTGGCAAACCGAAGGCGAGTGATTTACTCGCCATTGATGTTAATGCCAACCCTTTTCCAGTCCAGAACCTTGAAGACTTGACTTCTCCCGGTCGGGTATCCTCTGCAAGGAGTTTCATGTTCAAAAGCGTCATTCTACCTTATACTATTTATACTTTACATAGCGTTAACGACTTTACAAATTTAAACCATAATTATATTTGCAAGCAAACTGTACAAACGTAACTAGGTCTTGAATTGTCACAGCAAGCACTTATTTATCACTTAGCGGCCTTCTTCATGCGTTGCAACGTTTTGTACGTATACTTATCGCTTTAATTACGCCAATTGTTTAGTTAGACACATAAGGCTTTCTATGAAAACAATGATGGTGCCACTACAATGAGACTATATTGTTGCTATAAAACGGTGTCATTGTCAAAGTGGTCTAAAATCTAATTAAACCATTTTGACACAAGACTGAACTACACATAAAACTTTCAGAATTTAAGTAGTTGTAAGGGGTATTGTGTAAGGGCTACTATGGCACCTACAGATCCCTCTGATTTTACCAAAATCTGTGTGGTGGGTGCCTGTAATGGCCAATTCTAGATCAATTTACGATGACTGATACTAAAAATAATGTTGTTTACAGATTACAATCGACACGATACGAAACGACACGACCAGACTTTTTTATTTAAATAATTTGCTTCGATTAATTATCATTCATAATTAATCGAAGCAAATTATTTAAATAATTATCATTCATAATTAATCGAAGCAAATTATTTAAATAAAAAAGTCTGGTCGTGTCGTGTCGTGTCGATTGTAATCTGTAAACAACATTATTTTTAGTATATGCGAAAGCTAAATATAGTTTCTAAGAAAGTGGAACGGACTTGTGTAAAGTACAACCAACACTATTCTAAGTTTTAAAATAATTACCGCGTAAAAAATTAAGTTAGATTAAAATTGCTTATTAGTCTTGTAGGCTAGATTGCAATTCATTATGAAAAACCTGGTTCTTTTTAGTAAAGGATAAAAATAAAAAACTTACGGCGGCATTTACAAATACAGTACATAATAATATCTACCTACACTTGATCATTACGACAGTCCAAAGCCTGCAACTGTGATGGAAAATGTTATCACCAGTTAATTACAATACAATCGTCATACGGTTAATACCTACTGCCAAATTAATTATCAATGAGCGAGCATAGCGCGACGCTAGAGGCACGCGCGGGCGGCTCGGGGCGCGTGCTGACCATGTTTTTGTACGAACAACCAGGTAACATAACATGCATACAGTTTTGAACTTTTCTACGTAGGCTCTTTACAAAAAAATACTTGACACGTGTTTCGGGTTTCGCATATACTAAAACTAATGTTGTAGATTAATCTCTTCATGGCTTTAAACATCTCAACCGCGTATTGTACAATATTCATTACATCATAGTCACTAATATGTGCCTTCACTACCTACACATTAACACGATTACAATTTTAATGAACTTTCCAATCCATGCTAGCGTCGATAACGTGAAAATGAGGAGCAGCAACTAATAATGGGTGTTATTCGATTTATTATGACGGACCGTGATACATTGTTGCTTTGTACTCTCTCTGAGGAAACTGGTGTTACGTGGTATGTGCGCCAGGGTAAGCAAACAAAAAGTATTTTTGTTTAATTAAAGTTCTTATAAAGGAAAGGAGAGACGTCAATTAATAATCTAATGGCTTCGAACTCCAACCATTGATATTGATGTTAAACCATTTCACAAGACTGTTTTAGCTAGAAGACACTTTTAAAATTACATCAGCCAGTACCTTATATTATTGCAGGGCAAAGTGTGATCCACAGCCCCATTGCTTTTAAGGAGAACTTTCAATAACCAATAAGTCCACTATAATAAAATTATAGACGCTTATTATAGATTACTTTTTGCTCGCGGCTTCGCCCGTGAGGATGTCGAAAAATATCCCACGGGAACATACTATCGGGATTAAAAGTACCTTATGTGTTAATCTAGGTTAAAAACTATGTGTGTGCCGAATTTCATCCAAATCCGTTCAGCCGTTATTGCGCCAATCCGGAATATACCTACATTCAGACAAACGGACATGTACAGATCATTATCTGCCTAGCCTTTTCGCAACTATGTTGGGGCGGCTTCCAGTGCAGCTGAATGCCAGTATTTTACATGGAGCGAATGCTTATCTGACCTCCACAACCCAGTTACTGCGTAATACGATACCGATACCCCTTGGTAAGACTGGTAGTCAGAATTTAGGGCTACTGACGTCCCGTAACGACTGTTAAAGATCCACGAATGACATCCGGGACGTAGGTCCCGGATGTCCGAGACCCCTCCGTTCCTAGGAAAGCACGTTAAGCCGTAGGGCTTAACGTGCTTTCCTAGGAACGGAGGGGTCTTGGTATGTAAAGATGGTCACCCATCCACGGACCGACCGCGGCAAGAGTAGCTTATCCTGATCGATTGACCCGTGTGGCTGTTATTACTTAGCCATGCTGGCTTGCTCGTCTAAATATTTCAGGCAAGATATCACCACTATAAACCGTACCATCGATGTTACTACTAGAGATCTTATTATTTTTATCATTGCTATCCCGTTGTGTTCTCTGCTAATACAGGCTTCTAAATGATTGGTAGAAGCTGCTGCTATCCAAACTTTAGCCAATCAAAAAAAAAACATCAGCCTAGCCTTTTCCCAACTATGTTGGGGTTAGCTTCCAGTCTAACCGGATGCAGCTGAATACCAGTATTGTACATGGAGCGACTGCCTATCTGACCTCCACAACCCAGTTACTGAGTAATACGATACCCCTTGGTAAGACTGGTTGTCAGACTTTCGAGCTTCTGACGACCCGTAACGACTGTTAAAGATCCACGAATGACCGCTGGGACCAACTGCTTAACGTGCTTTCCGAGGCACGGAGGAGTCTCGGTAAGTAAATATGGTCACCCATCCACGGACCAACCCCGGCAAGTGTAGCTTAACCTGATAGATCGACCAGTACAGCTGTTATTAATTAGCCACGGGCTCCTAAAAAAAATGGACTTCAAAGAGAAATTAACTCAAAATTATGATCTGCATTTTAGTTTTTTGCTACCGACTTCCGAATTTTTATTTTTTAATCATTTTTTATTTCATAACTGGAATAGTTTTTTGTAATAAGTAATTAATAGTTTTGTTATAAATATTGCACTACTTGACTAAGGTTTTGAGATGTTTTCCCTTTGACGGCCTGGCTTATTGATACGAGCTACGGGTGTGGACCCGTAGCTCGTATCAATAAGCCAGGCACTTACACGTATTAGTCCATTATCATGAAAACTACTGAACCGATTTTGATGAAACTTGCACTGTTTCGTAAGTTGAAGTAAATGTAAGCCAATAAAAATAAAATGGTCACGATCCGATTAATAGTTTCGGAGAAATATGTGGATAAACTCACATACATACAAACGTACTACATACATCTATAAAATTTTGTATATTTTTGTTTGGAAACCCTAATAAATTATCCTATGTGAATACGTTGCATTTCGAATAATATTACATATATACGTGTCAAATTGATAACCTCCTTTTTCGGTCGGTTAAAAATAAAAATAACAAGTGTGATTACTATGGACAACAATATTATTAATCAACCATGATTAAAAATAGTCCAGTTAAAAATTGAATAAAGTAAAGCTCTTGAGTAAACCATATGAATTATACGCATCACATAGCGAACAATAGGGTATTATACCCATTTTTGAAATGTGTCTCAATTAGATTCTATAGTTCTTATAAACTACTAAAAAAACATAAATTTATTCAATCGATAACTACCATAAAAATGTATTTAAATTACACATTTTCAAATTTCGCGCGTAATTTGACGAAAACGCTGGACGCAGTGGACGCCATACTATTACTCTGTGGTCATGTCGTCAGTTGGCTATGTAAACAAATGCGCTAATATTTTGTATGTTAATTGAATAATTGTTTATAATTTTACAATGAAATTATTCTACATATCGTTCATGTGCTTTTCCTGTATGCAAAAATACTAGTGTAAAAATAACAAAAGTAGGTACAAAGTGTGCTTTACACGCTGATCAGTTGACACTTTTAAGTTTACACAGCCTTATGACGTAATTAACATGGCGGATTGGCGGCTACTATTTCATAGTGTTAAGAAACAGATTAAAAAAACTGAAAACTTTGAATTGAATTTTAAAATTTATTTTGTTATTTTATGAACTAAAACTAATATTTTCCGACTGCTTTTTGCCTAAGCTATCTCAATAATGTATTTTTTTATTTTTTCTCATATAGAGTAAAGTACCCTATTTAGAAGGTTACTTTGCATATTAATTTCGAGCTATGATCGATGTACTTATTATACTCTAATCGATCATTTCATAACAGTCCTAATACATCAAGCTGTCGATAGTTTTTTCAGTATTTTCACTTAGGAACACTGGAATTCCTAAGTCGAAGCGCATTCATTAACACCGATGATAAATGAGCAGTGCGTCGTCGAACTTCGCGCTTCAACGATCTCTGTTGATTTATTAGAAAAAAACGTGAGGAAAATGAAACTTAGTTTTTGGTTGAATATTTTTGCTTATTTTTATGATCTTGTACTTGTATCAGCTGTATACCTTAACTCGTATGAATAGGTAACCATGTGGATACCTAAGTAGGTACATTATGCATACCAGGGGCTGCAGTCTCGATATAGATAGCGATCGCTTTACAACCAAATTCGGTCGCAAAGTCCAAGTGGCATCCCTAGAGACGGTCAAAATTGCATGACGTTTGTCAAGCAATTTTGACCGTCTAGTTTGCCCATTAGGACTTTGCGATTGAATTCGGTCGTAAAGCGATCGCTATCTATGTCGAGACCGCAGCCCCTTTTTTTTTTTTTTTTTGTGGATGGGAAATCATCAAATAACTTCTCCCGCTCTGGGTGGAGCGGAAGGGCGTGTCAGACTTTTACTGACTAAAACCCACCCGTGTTCCTTCAGTTGCCTACGCCAGGGCCACGGTATCTTTTTCAAACAACCCGCGACCCCAGCGGCATCGGCCCTATTGGACCCCATCTCTTGCTGACATCTCTTTGAGGCGCGCGTGGAACACAACGCGCCGTCGACCCGGGCCTGGTCCTCACCGGACGGCGAGCTACCCACTACTCACCGTCCGCAAGCCCGCGCCTACGGTGGCCGGGAATCGGCTATCGATTCCCGCCGCCCAGGGCGTCTCCTGCGAGACCGCAGCCCCTGGTATCAGTTCCCAGTAGTCAATGCAGGACGTAACAACACCGCACTTGGCACCCTGTTTCTAAGATCTTGTATTTATTATATAGTTAAAGTAGCCATGTCGCCGATTCCACTTTTGACACCTTTTTCTAAAAGTTACACCATATTTCAGGTTATTAATTTGTCCCCGCCTGTGAGACCAAAATTAAATAGATTATAGGTAATACTTGTTTTGCTCTTTTCAATATGTTATGTGTTTGTGCAGTAGGTTTTTTTTTTTAATAATTAGTAACACCTAAGTTAATGCTTATCTGCTCTAGCCTCATGTAAAAATCCAGAAATATGCCGTCAGATTAACTTTTGTGTATTAAATATGTAGGTAACAATAGTTAAACCATTCCGTTTGTATCGCTCTAACCGAGCATAAGTACCTCGTAATTATTGTAATAACCACTTTTAACGGGACGACAAAGATAAACGAGACTATTCGAAGCGAGCGCAAAATCCCGGTGACGGCGCGGCGTACGGTGGAGTTGCTGCCATAGTAAATGTATGTATCGCTACTTCGGTGACGTCCAGTTGACGTACCTGTGGAAAACCGACCTTAGTACCTACTCGCGCACCGAAGGTTTCGTACCATCATATATAAAAAAAAAAAATTAAAAAATCTGTGCTATTTAGACACATCGTTTTATTTTCCTGTAATCTTTACATAAACTTGTATCACACAGAATAATTTCAGATGTTTCTCTATGCAAACTTCGGAGATAAGGGCGCAACCGTATTTTTTTTTACATTTTTCATCAAAAGTCGAAAACTATGCGGTCTAAAAAATATGAAAAAAATGTTTGAGAATGTGCAAACAGCGCTCTTTCATATTGTTATATGAAAGAGCGCTGTTCGCACATTCTCAAACATTTTTTCACATGCACTAGTAGCCCCACTTCAAATTTTTAAGACTCCCTTTCAGTCCCTGTTTCAAAAGTCCCTCATTCTTTTTTATTTGCAAAATAGTTGGGCAAAAGTCATCTAAAACTATTCCAAGTTTCAAGTTGATAGCATTAGTGGTTCTTGAGATATTCACCTGTGACAGACGGACAGACTGAGTCGCGCCATAAGGGTTTCTCTTTACCATTTTGGTACGGAACCCTAAAAATATGAGATGGACTTACGTAATACAGATCGTAAAGAATGATTAAGCATAACATAATACTGTATGTAGTCTAAAATAGGCTTTTCCAAGTCGCATGTTGTATGTCAGCAGGCAATTTATGAATACAAACGAAACACTTATTTCACATTTTTTTAATAAAAAAAATATTGTACAATGCTATACGTAGAATTAGTTAAAGGCAGTGATTCCGCGTTCATTTTTGAGTATTACCGTTACATAATAATATATAACTAATTACTAATATATAAACAAACATTATTAACAAGACATTATTAATTATAATATTATTGCGACTGTAAGTACGTAGTACTCGTTTGGTATCACAATTTTTATGGCAACTTATTTTACGCCTGATGCACCAAAATTATTAAAGATTCTATTAGATTTTCAACAGCACCGCAATGATCTAGATTCAATTTAATTATTAATTTTCAATATTCTATTTTCTAATAATATGAATAGGTATGTCAAAATATATGGTGTTATTAAGCATATTTCGCTAAAACATTTTAGTTTCTCGCATTACATTGTCATTCGAATTTGTTTGCATCGAACGATGAGTATAACGCGATTCCAACTTCAGACAATAAAATTAGGACTTTTCTTACAGAAAAATCCAATTACACTATACCCGAATTGAAATCGCACCCACAACAAAACATTGTTGCACTTCATGCGTATCTTGCTTGTTATATTATTTTAATTTTGGTGCATCAAGTTTCTAGTAATACTAAACTAAATTAGAACACGAATGGTACCAATGGTTTGTCGTAGAAGTAGCCTTTGTCTTCAATGAAAGGCGGTCGAGTCGTGTATGGTATTCTGGTTGTCGAAGGAGGAATATAGACTGGCGGCCGTGTTGTAGAAGGAGGATTGTATACTGGGGCTCTCGTGGTTTGGGGAGGAATGTACACTGGCGGCCGAGTGTAAGGCGTCCTCGTGGTTTGAGGGGGCAAATAGATTGGGGGCCTAGTTGTTGAAGGCGGAATGTACACTGGAGGTCTTGTTGTTGAAGGGGGAATGTACACCGGTGCCCGTGTTGTGTAGACTGGTGGTCTACTAGTACTGGGTGGTAGATATACTGGGGGATTTGTTTGAGGTCTGGCTGTAGTCGGGAAGGTAAACGGTACTTTAGGTTTCGGGTAGTCATAGCCTGTCGTTTTGAATGGCGGTGGTGTTGGTGGTGGTGGAGGTCTAGTTGGAGGTGGTGTTGGCGGTCTAGTTGGGGGTGGTGGTGGTAAGTACGTAGGAGGCCTTGTTGGTGGTGGTGGGGGTGGTGGAGGCCTAGTTGGAGGTGGTGTTGGCGGTCTAGTCGGGGGTGGTGGTGGTAAGTACGTAGGAGGCCTTGTTGGTGGTGGTGGGGGTGGTGGAGGCCTAGTTGGAGGTGGTGTTGGCGGTCTTGTCGGGGGTGGTGGTGGCAAGTATGTGGGTGGTCTAGTTGGTGGTGGAGGAGGAAGGTATGTAGAGGGTGTTCTGTAAGTCGGTCTGGTTGGAGGTGGCGTCGGCGGCGGAGGTCTTCTTGTCGTAGTCGGGGGCAGAGTGAATGGCACTGCTGGGGTTGGGTAGCTGTAGCCTGTGGTTCTAAAATTGTCGTAGATGGTACTGTAGGTTGGTGGGCGTCTTGTTGTTGGTGGAGGTGGTGGTGATCTAGTCGGGGGTGGCGGTGGAGGAGGCGGCGGCCTAGTTGGTGGTGGTGGGGGAGGTGGTGGAGGTCTTCTAGTTGTTGGAGGAGGTGGAGGCCTAGTCGGGGGTGGTGGTGGTAGATAGGTAGGTGCCCTTGTAGTTGGTGGGGGTGGCGGTCTTGTTGGTGGAGGGGTAGGAGGCCTTGTTGGTGGCGGAGGTGGCAAGTAAGTTGGTGGCCTGGTTGGTGGTGGAGGAGGAAGGTATGTAGAGGGTGTTCTGTAAGTCGGTCTGGTCGGAGGTGGCGTCGGCGGCGGAGGTCTTCTTGTCGTAGTCGGGGGCAGATACGTTATGGGAGGGAACGTTCTCTGCGTGGTTGGCTGCGTTACAGGAGGAACGTATGGTCTTCTGGTCGTTGTTGGATAAGTGAATGGCACTGCTGGGGTTGGGTAGCTGTAGCCTGTGGTTCTAAAGTTGTCGTAGATGGTACTGTAGGTTGGGTACGTTGGTGGGCGCCTTGTTGTTGGTGGAGGCGGTGGAGGCGGCGGCCTAGTTGGTGGTGGTGGGGGAGGTGGTGGAGGTCTTCTAGTTGTTGGAGGAGGTGGAGGCCTAGTCGGGGGTGGTGGAGGAGGTGGTGGTGGTCTGGTTGGGGGTGGGAACGGTATACGTGGTGTGTCGTACGAGTAACCTGTAGTTGGGGGTCTATAAGTCGGGGGAGGTCTCGTTGGTGGCGGTGGCGGAGGTGGAGGTGGTCTAGTCGGGGGTGGAGGGGGTCTAGTTGGTGGTGGAGGAGGAGGTGGTGGTGGCCTGGTTGGTGGAGGGAATGGTATACGGGGAGTCTCGTATACATATCCTGTTGTCTGCGGAGGTCTCGTCGGTGGAGGTGGTGGTGGTGGAGGTGGCCTCGTTGGAGGCGGTGGTGGAGGGGTCCTTGGTGCCGTCGGGGGAGTAGGAGGTCTAGTTGGTGGTGGTGGTGGTGGTGGAGGGGGGCGAGTTGGTGGCGGTGGTGGTGGGGGTGGAGGCCTTGTTGGAGGTGGGAAAGGTATGCGTGGTGTTTCATACGAATAGCCTGTGGTTGGGGGTCTGTAGGTTGGGGGAGGTCGAGTTGGTGGTGGCGGCGGTGGTGGTGGGGGCCGTGTTGGGGGTGGTGGAGGGGGAGGGGGTCTTGTGGGTGGCGGCGGCGGTGGAGTGCGCGGTGGTATCGGTGGTGGCGGAGGCCTAGTTGGCGGAGGGAACGGTATGCGCGGAGTTTCATACACGTATCCTGTTGCTTGAGTTATCGGAGGCCTCGTCACCGGTGGAGGTGGCGGCCTTGTTGGTGGTGGTGGTGGTGGGGGGAAGGGAATCTTCGGCTTCGGGTAGAAGTACCCATCCTCGTCGAGGTTTGCGGAGATGGGGGAGCCAATCACCGCATAGTTTTGGGCTGAGCCGAACTGGATGGCTCGAGTTTGACGCTCTGCCTTGCAGGTGTGGTACACTGCAAGCAGCACCACTGCCAGGTGCAGTGACAGCCTCTGGAATAACAGAGAATTTTGAAGTTAGAAATTGTGGTGATAAAAATATGACACCTTTGGAAACGCAATATGTATTTATAGTTCGCATCATTTAAGTTTGCTGCTCTGAAGTAGGCTATAAATGACTACGCAGTAATCAATATCTATACTAAAACAGCAGCGCACCATACCATGCGCATTGGAAAGCCTGGTATCAGAGCGGCAAATTTACGTGACGCGAACTATACATGGGTATTATGATATTATTATGATTTAAATCTGACAGAAGTAAGAAAACGTTTGTGGGTTAAAAAACCATGACTCAAAACATGAGTTTAATAGAAATTGATTTTACAGACGCGATGTCAAATATTCCTAAAGTAAGCATCACGAGAAGCTCATAAGACTAAGATTTTTGCATTAATAAATATAAATCATGGTTCGTGCAAAAATTATAGGATTTTTATTAAGTTATGGTCTCCCCTAATCGTACTTAATTTAATTCTCCGTGTCACGGCCAAGATTTCGTAACTTTGGCTTTGGAAACATTTGACCCCTCGTGGTCATCATTTGACATCGAGTGGACCTATTAATCATAATATATCTTATGCAACGAACCATATCATTAACATTTAAATATTAATTAATAATGCTCAGCTATTTTTAATTCTATTAATAACTAGCTGACCCGACAAACGTTGTCTTGTCAATCATACAAAATTGCTAATTTTCGCGGCAACTTTTCAAACATTTTCTTTTACGAGTATGTAAACCTTGCCCTGACAATTATAAACACAACAAAAAAAGAATTAGCCAAATAGGTGCAACCGTTCTGAAGTGATGTGCGTACATACATTGATTTTTATTTATATTGATAGATTTTTTTTTTATGTATTTTTTTTTACTAAACTTGTAGGCAAAGTTATCATACGAGATGGTATTTTATTTGTCCTGACTACTTTATTTAATGTTAGAAAAAAATTACATGATTGAAATTCTAAGACTGGCAGATTCATGTCATCCACATGTCGCTACTTCCATCTATTATGTTGTTCTAGGTTATATGAAAAATGGGTCAAGGCCAAGACTTTCCTAAATTATTTCATCAAAATATAGTTTATCCCATTGCAACCTAATAATAAAATAAGTTAATATAAAATTGATAAATTAGGTGCATAAGAATTAGCGCCTGATAAAAATGTTTTAGCTTTTAGTTGTATTTCTGCTTTTCGAAGCAACGAAGAAATTAGTTCCTACCTATTTATATTTTTAAAGCCAAATAGATTAGTACTTAACTAAATATTTTTCATTGTAACAATTATATTTACAAGTTCACTAAAATGATACATGTTAGATCATCCACAAAACTTTTAAAAATATTAATAATTTACGAATGTTTCAAAAGGCACCAATTTCACTGAGAAATATGTGAATTTCTCATCATACTTATTCCTACAAACTTCCTATCTTACTTGTACAACATAGCTAAAGCAAATTCCGCAGGCGCTTCTAATAAAAATAAGCCAACAACCGAGAAATTATTTTCAATTAATAACATCTGAAAAGAACAACAAAAAAAAACTTTAATCAATTCTGAAATCAATTTCCATACAAATGGTATTTACGAGTGTTCGCTTATGCGTCAGTGAAACATATTTCGTCGAAGAGGCTCAAGGCATTCCGGTTGGCACTGGTAGAATTCTACTTGTATGTCGTTTGGCCCAAGGTAAGAGCTTTCGTCAACTGCCGTAAAATTTAATGGATGGATTTATTGCCCAGTTATGTTTTAAGTCAATCGATTTATTATGGGTATATTCGGTGTTGGGAAATGAAGTAGGCTTCTTGTTGCTATAAACGGTATATATAAATGGTATAGTAAAAAGCAAGAGCTACTCTTTTCAAGAATAATCGACTTGTGAGTTATGTGATGTTAGATTTTAATTGGTATTTTATTGTACTTTCATACAGGCTATCGCAAGTATATGCGTATTGTTATTACCAGATAAAAATATTTATCGTTATGGTAAAAAAAGGTTGTGAATGCGTTATTATTGCAACATTGCTCATTAAGAAATGCATCTGATTAAATCGACTTGTTTAATACAGAACCCGTCTCATAACTACATGAATAAAGTATCATTTTATTTTGTATGATTTTTTATTGCGTCTTTAAGATTAACCAAAAATTAACAAAAAGTTTAATTTTTAGTCAATAAATTAACATTAATTTTGACAAGCAACAATGATTAATTCGTAAATTTAATTGTTTAGATTCAAATATTTTTCATCTCAATTCAAAATATTTATTCGCGTCAATCTTGTAACTTGAACCACACAATGACATTGATGAAGTATTTTGTCACTAACAATGATTTAATTAAGTCAGCACAGTCGTCTTCAACGGTTTTTGTTGGCTGATTGGTTATTATGTGTAATGGCTAGTTGTCCTTCATTTTATTCGCTTTTAATCATAACTTGTAATGGCTATTGCAGAAATGCGAATTTATTTTGAACAACTGATCAAAGAGGTATGTATTTACTAAATCAATATATTTTCAATTTGGAATTTCTCAGTAGTAGCCTGGAGTTTAGAAGTTGGTGGTGTGACACCCCCATGCCTTGGACAGCACGTAAAGCCGTTGGTCCTGCGCCTGATCTCTCCCCGGTCTATGAGACTAAAGGAACTATAATATAATATCTCCTGCGCACCTGGTTAGTCTCCGTTGAGATTGGTCACCATGACCGAAATCGGTCGATGGATTTCTAATACAAACTTTCATCATACATAAAAGGTAAAGGTAAATGCGGATGGATTACAACTTCTTTCTTTCTAATTAAAAAATACGACCTTCGGGTACATTGAAAATGCACTTAAGCAGGCTTTTCATTATGTACGATGCCTAATCTAATATAAAAGGTGGAGATTTTGTCCTAATATATGTTGTATCATCTTTGAAGTAATAGAGCTCAAATGCACGAAGTAAAAAATCCGTAAGGTAAAAATTACGCCATGCAATATTGAACTTTAATGAAATATTCTTAAAACTATTTTTGAAAGAAAATCATTTTTGTTTAACACTAGAACAACGAAGCGATACAGAATAGCTATGAACATGCTTATCATAAAAGTCTTTGAAACATAATCAACTTGCAAAATTTCAAGTCCGTAGGATAATAGGAAGTGGTTTTTGCAAGATTTGACCAATACATACAACTTTACTAATAAATAACAAACAAACTAAAATAAAGCGATATAATAAGACAAGTTAACTAAAAGCTAATAAATAAATCTGGTATACAAAACGATAAAAGCGACCTTCATCGTGAAATATAGAATATTAAAATGTGTAGTTCCAATCTAGTCCTAATGTCACAAGTTATGAAAATATATATTTATGTTCGAAGCCGAAGCCAAAGCAGTGTTCTGTTAGAATGTTTGCTATTATAATTTCGAAAGGCACTAGGTGTTAATAAAAGCACTTTTCTGGAAAATATTTCAAATCGTAAAAATTTACTGTTGTACTGATTTTTTTCCTTTCTCAGCTGGACGATTTAAACTTTCTAGGACATCTGGAAGTGGGTTAGGTTTTTGATGTATACCAATTGTATGCGCTGCTCGATGGGTCGCACATACCTTGGATGTTAGCTTGAATGATAAGTCACGAATAGAAAGGTGTGTGCGACTCACTCAGCAGCGCATGCGTCTTTTTGGTTCTTTGAGCTTCAAGAGTATAAATATTGCGCATTCTTTTGTGCGGTAGCGATTCGGTTGGGCTGGCCGACCAGAAGCAGTATCTCACCAGCAAGCATCACCTGGACAGAGAATATGGACGGCGGATATCATTGCAACAGCAGCAGCAAATATAAGAGATCACCGAAGCACACCGGCATTATCGTCAGAAACAGATTTGGTGACTCGATGTATTTACCAATTATTTTTCCAGCAGGGAGTTATTCAAACTCAATATCAAGTCATGGAGGCAATGCATACACTTCTGATCATCTTCAAAAAGACGGAGCAAGCCGTTAACCGTGCGAATACATACTCAGCATTTATCTATTCGCACAACTGCTAATTAAATATTGTTTGCTGAATTTTATTGACTAAGGCATTATGGATTCCATTCGGATTCAAAAATATTTTTCAGATAATCACAAATCACTACCTAATACTACTAGTACTACTAGTACTATTATGATACCTAGTAAATTTAAGTATTTTAAAATGTTATTCTGTTCTTCCTGTTGTTCTGTTATTTCTCTGAAAGTGGATTACCTATGGATTATTATTTGTAAGCTCATACGGTCTATCATTGGCTTATATACAATTTTGTTTTTACGGAATCTGTGATCGGAGCGTTCTTGTTATGTGAAACGCTACTGCAACCACAAACAAGCAAGCAGTGCAAGCATATTAATTGCTTCAATAAACAATTCGGCACGCGTCGGCGTTAGTGGGCTTTTAATTACTCGTTACGGCACAAACAATAGTTTTGACACACTATTGCCGCACAGAATGTGCAGAATTCATTGTATGGTAATCTTAGCATTCGATGCTGGAGATAACTACACAAATTTTGTATCGATTGAGGATTAGAGAATTTTGATTTACGATATGAATTTACTACTCCAGTGAAGCGATAGTGATTTTAGGTTCGATAATGTGTTGTAATTATTCGTTAAAAATATTCTTTGCTGAACAATTGAACATAGTGAATGTATGTAGGCCTATATTATAATATTGCCATGTGTGCAGGTGGATCGTTGATCCCAGAAATGTTGTTGCACAAACGGACACCTCGGCCCATCTTCTTGATTGTTCTTCAAGAATGGAAAGTGACGCCTCATTCTTATTTGAACTTGCACAATACTAGTCTGAAACCAATAATCACTTCCTGAACGTGAAAAGTAAAAGGCAGTTCCCCAAAAACCTACAAATAACCAAACATAATATAGCTAATAATTATAACGATTTGCAACTTTAACCTAACAAAGACAAAATACTAGACCAGACATTTACGGACACATTTCGTACAAACGTGTTCCACATAACTAATTTTCTTTGTTCATTGACGGAAATTGTAATGAGTTACACACACGTGGCGTCTGTACACAACAACTATAAAAGTATTTGTAAGAAGGTTACAAATATACAACTAATACCGACAAGCACCAGCTTTTTGTTAGCTTTGTTTTTGCTTATCTCGTGGTTATACTTAAAGTTACAGTATTATGGCTATTAATCAATAACATATCTTCTGAATGACAGTTACGGTTATTGTGAAGATTATGTATGTAGTAGGTAATCTTGTGAATATGGCCGTTTTAAATAATAATGACGGGAAAACAGCAAGTTGTACAGATGAAACATAATTGTAATAGGCAGACTTGGAAATAATAAATAAATAAATTTATTTATTTATTTCAGACTAAAAAATAAAAAGTAAAAGTAAAATCACTCATGTTAAAATAAAAGTATCACTATGTCGTCTCGTCACATGGTACTGGATAAATCTTCCCAGCACTGCAGACTCTGGCCTCTCAGAAATCATCCATAAGATTCCGTTGCCGCTCCTCCGAATCCGGCACATCAGAGAAGCTGTTTTTTATATGACTGAGCGACACGTTCTAAAGTCATTCCATTCAGATAGAAAGGTACCATATGCTCCGGCTATTTGTTCCTACCTCTAATGACCATACACTCACTCTTCTTCTCGTTGTACCTCAGACCGTGAGCCACAGCATGTGACTCACAGATATCGAGCAGTTTTCTTAAACCACTGAGGGATAATTATCTGACAAACGGGAATTCATAGATTTCACAAACTTTAAAGTCAAAGATAGCCTCAACTTAATCAACCTTTTAGATAAAAAATGTAAATTAAATCAGACAATAATTTGAAGGCAACACAACCGATACAAATAACAAACGGGCAGCTATCCCTAGGTCAGACACATTAGCGGATGACATACAAAAATGAACAAATGGCACTGAAGGTCGCACGACATCGTATAACTAAATAATTATTTGCTTAAGATATGTAATAGTCAGCACTGACCCTAAGTTGCGACATCTTGCAAACACAACGTGCGCTACTGGTGACGAATGAAATGCTAAAAGTGCCGGTATTTCTAGGTCTCCATCCATTTGATTATGTTTTAAAAGAAATTTCTGATCTGACTAAGTAAAATATTTAATAGTCTCTGTAAATTAGTTGGTTAAAACAAGCTTCCGTTAAAATCAAAATAAATTTCTTCAAATTAGGCTGAGAATCAGCACTTTTCTAACGTCAAATTACATAAGATAGTCTCCCAAAACGCCCGCCCTTCACCACTTCCTAGTGCTTTAGCTGGGAAGAAAAAGTGGCGCAACAAACTCCCCAGCAGCACAGCTGTCTGTTCAGTTAAAAAAATTGAATCACGCAACACAAAACACACAGCTCTCACACAGCCAGCACACGCCAATATACAAAAAAAAACGAAAACTATATAATACTCAAGCAGAAATGAAAATACAAAACTAAAAATATAACCAGAACTTTATACCTAAATAAAAGCCTCCAGGTATAAAGAACGTGCCCACTTACATATAGCCGTATATGTAGCCGTAACTCGAAGTCACAAATGACAAACTAGGACCATCGAAGTAAAATAAATAAAGAGTTAATTGTTAATAACAATAACAAACCCAAGGTCAGCAAGATGACCAGTCACCACAAGCAGCTCCCGTTCACGAGCATAACGCAAAGATCAGTCATTACCCTCCTCGCCATATTAAATGAAGAATAAGAATGTTAGAATAGAATAGAACGTTCCAAGTGTCAGGTTAACACTTTTCCTATAATTTTATTATTAGCAGTAGAAAATTTATATTTTCTACGCAATATAATCTTCACAAAAACCAGAGCGGCAGATGTGATACCTTTTTATGTTTAACTTAATCGTACAAATTACAACTATCAATCATTATTAGGACATCACCTAAAAGTTAATCCTAGAAATTCCAAAGCGTTGTTCATTTCAAGTTGAACCACAACTCATAAGTTACAACAGTAACTGTGTCAGTTTCAGCATTTGTTTGGGGATTGACTTGTCCTATTAAGATAAAAGAACATGTTCCAAACGTAACGAATTGGTTGGAAACAGCTTGCAATATGTTGGCCAAGTGGTTTAGAAAAATGAGTATCTTTGCAACTTTGTCACACCCTTTGTACTGGAATTTGAACATCTTCCTTCATCACTGGATGGATTAGATGTACCAAGAGTGTTAGGAATATTGTCCACCACAACATTGTAAAGAGGACACATCCCAACAAAACCAAATATTAGTAATAATTACACTTATAGGTCACGCCACTTATCACATTAAACGCTCAGCTTATAAGATAATTAATTCAAAGTCAACAGAACCAATAGTCAATACCAAGGCAAGCTTAAAGTAAACTATAGCGTAATAACATGATGCAAAGTTGGCTTGTGTAAGGTGATGACATTTCTTAATTCCAGAGATATATTAATTTCTACATCATTATTAATTTGCTTTCCGTTTGAAGATAGGTCAAAAATCCTGATAATATGAATTAAGCTGATGTTTAATGAACGTACAACTAGATACTAAAGATCATCATGTACGGTAAAAATGCATTTCCAGTGTTGTTGATTTTCTGCTGATAACACAGTTCTACTGAAAGATTATTTTTCTGAAATGGTTGATTCACCCATCTTCTTGAAACAATTGGAGGCTGGTGAGCTGAAGAGTAGCATTTATTCTCCGATAACCTTAGTCCTCCAAGAGTTTTGATGGATAGACCTACAGAAGTCAACATGAAACTTGAAGTACTTTCAAACAATTATTTTAAGTCACACGAATTTTGACAGCCAGAAAAGCAGTTGTTTGATGAAGAACTTGTGTGGGGTGAAAAACAAGATATAGCACAAAACACAATGCAGTCTAAATTAAACATAATAACAATAAAGCTCTTGAATTGTAAACCATTTATGGTACAGGTGCTTAACATTGCTAAAGTAACAAGCAGACAGATTGGTGTCAAGTGACCCTTATATCACAGTTAAATTCATCTAAAGATGAAGAAGAATCCATTGTTTGCATTAATATTTCTTAATATTTATAAATTAGACGTTGTTAATAATATATTGTAGGGAGCCATGATTGATGATTTGTATTTTGACTAAGATTTGATTTCAGATGATAGAATTTTGGAAGTACGTATAGTGGTTATATTGTGTAAAGTTGGTTTTGTAACTGGTGAAAGGGAGGATGACGTAAATGTTAGATTTATTGGTAAATAGGTCATGAGCTTTAGGCTACTATTTAGTAATAATTATTATATTTATTTATAGCTTGCGATATCTATCTCAGTGCTGTTGTTGTCTTGTTGTGTATGAAGATACAAGGGCCCCGCGTAACCGGGCTGCTCATATTAAAAGTGGACTCATACGTTCCTAAAAAAAACCCCGCGATCATTTAATTGATGATTACTTAGCCGAATCTGCGTCTATAGTCATTCCAATTTTCGTTTGAAACATAGTAGACCATCCTTGCCGCATCAAGTAATACATCTCAATTTGCTGTCAACAATCTGTCATCATAACGCCGTAGGACTTCACGCTAATTACGTACACTTTAATTCGATGCTTAGTGGCCTTCACCTTTTCGTTTACCGGAATCATAATTAGCAGCAATAGTCGCTAATACCAGTCATGCCTCCAGGGAGGTTAATATTTTAGCAATCTATTAACTTTTACAAAGTGTTGTATGTAATTGTTTATTACATCGATTATACTGATGATATTATATTGCCTTCAATCATAATGCTAATAATCAGTTTGATTTATTATTTGTAGTTGTTTTATCTTAGCAACGGTTTACGTAATCGCACTTCTACCTTTAATATTAATTGATGAAATGGAACCCATATTGATGATGATTTCGGAATTCTTTTAGTAAAGCTTTCTATGTTGTTTAAGAATACTGATATACCTAAGTGTATTATTTGTATACTGAATCTTTACTAACATTGTACTGTATTGTATAACGTGTTGGTGACCACATTTCCACGTTCAAGTACGTATTTTGCGTGCTTGTTAACATTAATTAAATACTTGATTTAAAGCGAAATTAAGTTTAAACGATCCTACGCCCTAAAGAAATTATAACTTTAAAAGGAAAGTTGATACATAAATACTTCTAGAGATACCGTCTGTATCTTTATTACCAGTATTGATTTCAGTAGGAAATTTACTTAAATATACATTGATAAAAGTATTACTCGCTTTATAGTCTTTATCTCTTTTTTATTACATGCGGCTCCGTTTTCGATTTCCATTACTAGTTGTCAGTTACCATTTATTTTTGGTAGCTGTTTTGAATTCTTCTTTGATCATAAAAGAATGATAGTCATCCAATCTCTCAGTTACTTGCATTTCAATGACCTGACTAGGTATCTTGACCCAGTCAAGCATAAAGACTAGTTGCGCGTGTTACTAGACCTAACTTTCAATTTTGTGAATAAAATACAAATGATATTGCTGTTATGTCAAGTAATAACAATTTTAATGCAAAGTATTCCAGTAATAACTTGGTACACATTCATTCGAATTAAACTCAATACATGGTGACAGCACATAATATATTTTCTTAATACTAGTATTCTGTACACGGATTTCTACAGAATACAGAAAAAAATGGCCACTAATGAAGGGTTCCGTAATTGAGATGAATTTATCCCAAGAACAAACTTACCATTGTAGTTGACAAACATATTCTCTCATACATTCCGACTGGAAATGTGTGCTTATACGCACAATATTGAGAGATGGTAAACCTATATGTATAGATAATCTATAAGTATAGAACTAATTTCAGTATTTTTTTCAAAATTTTAGGATCAGTAGTTTTGGAGATAAGGGAAATTGTCAATTTTCATATATTTTCTTACACAACTTGAAAACAATTTATTTTAAAATAATTTAAAAAAATCATTTAATTAAAAAAATATATTTAAGACCCTCACAAAGTATTTTAAATTTTCTTATTTGCCTCCCAAAAGTGACCCATATTCAAAATTCGTTGCTGACACGTCAGTATTTAGGTCACAGAAATTTATGTGTACCAAAGGACATTGAAAAAAATGGCCTATGAACCAACACGCATGAATCATTTACTATAATTACTAGTTCTTTTAATAATATACATTACAAATAGTTCAATAGAACGGACACTTTTTAATTTAGAAAACATTAAAAAGTATTCACTTCCGTTATAATCCTCGGTGTTATTATTTTTTGGTTCAATTTGATGTTTTTAATAGGCAAAGGTATTATAGATCATACAGCCAAGTCAGTATAACAGCACTCTTAATAAGAGTTTGACACAGACAAGCGTCAGTATTCTCAACACTTGATATACGATAATGATTTTTAGTTACAAACAGTTCGCTATGACGTCGCGGAACCATAATACGGCTTATCAAAAAACTCGATTGAAAGCGCTGTTTGAAACGAGCAATAATATCGACACTGACAGTTGATGAATTGACAGATGACAACATTTGACATTTGGTAGTAGGTATTGTAGGTAATGTCACTTGGCGCGCGCATTCTGTGCTCGATCTGCGTTTGCGTTGGTTGCGTACTGAATTCGTTTGCATTTTGTTACTTTTCCGATTTTATCTAACAACTTGGCGTGAACAAAGGACTGTGATTTTCTCTTGAAATATCGACTTCTGGCTGAGTTTTACTGATACCGATATATATACCATACCGAATGTTTTTATTGACGTAATTATAACCTCAAAATCCGAAAGTGATTTGATTTTTTCCGAATTCTCAAAAGTGACCGTTGTTTTAATTTAGGTTCAATCGAATATATACATTATCTAAAACCCAAAAAGTAAATACACCTCCCTGTTGGATCTTAGGCGAGCTATGTATGGACGACGAGCATCAACTTAATCAGTTCATTAAATTCGGATCAAAATGGCTGTGACAGACGGACAGACAGATAGACAGACGCACGAGTGATCCTATAAGGGTTCCGTTTTTTAATTTGGACGTATGGAGCTCTAAAAAGACTGAACACATTTGAGTGTACACAGCAGTACAATGAATTTTCCCTTTCTCTCAAGTTCATACAAAGGTGCATAGGTACATATCAAGCTATACATTTCCAGTATAAGCTGACCTCTCATTGGATCAGCTTATAATGGAATAGTATAGCTTGAAATGTAGCCGTGTAGACATGTATTGCTACTTAGAGGTTAGTAACAATAAAGCAACTAGGTCATCCTAGTTGCTTAGTAGTTTGTCCAGAAACTGGTGAAAGATTACGTGGACTTCCAAGGCTTAACTGCTTTATAATTTGGTGTTAAGACACGTACATTTAAGTTACCTCGGATTTTAATGTTTCGAGGAATAGCATCTGTTCATTTAATTGTAGATGAGTTTAATTTGTAAACATGTTTCGAGAAGAGAAGTACATTAGCACTAAGAGATTTTCAAGATACAATTGTTTACTTCAAAATAAAGAGCTAGGCTTATTTTTTTCTCTTTATTTTGTATAAGATGTCATTATTCGTACGTTTGCAATAAAATATAAAAAACAGCACGCGCGCTTATATTACTTTTTGGAAGGGCCAGAAAAGTATCGTTGTATCGGCAATTAAAATATCGCCGATGATATTATATATCGGCATCACTATCAGATGCACCTCTAGTTTTAATCGTCTTCGTCTAAAATACAAAGAGCTAGTAGACTCTTTATTTTGAAATAAACAATTTCATCTTTATCCAAAACGGAGGTTTAGCCTACAACTAGTTTCGAGTTATCTGTAATTATTTTATACTCCAGAATTGGATAGCACTAAGTAGTGAATATAAAATTGTGAAACTTTTACATACTTAAATGTTTTCGTATCACTGTTTGTGAATACCATCGTCTCTACGGCGCCAGCGTCTACTAGAAATGTATCTATAAACAACCAAATTAAAACAAACCAACATACCGTGGCTCTATTTCGTCCCTTCAAAACACTAAAATCATTCACACATCTCAACAAAATTCAATCGAAACCAATTTTACTGTCTTTTTGTGTCATGATTCCATACTTGGCTCTTGGCTCGTCCAGTTGGTTCACTTGCGTAACTCCAAGTAACGCAAGCTTTTGTAGGATAGTAATGAGGACCTCGTGAACGGTAATTATTTTTAACATGACAGTTATTTTAAATTACGTTTTGAGTTGTGGATGTTCTTTATGTTTCATGATGTTTATGGGGTATCCCTAAGGCAGTAATTTCTAAAAAGCTCTTGTAAAGCTCTCATTATAGCTGATATGTCTTGTCAATCGTCGAGGATGGTAAAGTCTTGAAGTATGCCTTTACTCGAAATATTTATGATTAATTTTGTCTACAATAATAAAGAACTTTAGATCTTCTTTCACAGTTGGTTCAACGCTTAAGAGGTTCTTGTCTGTGGAGCCATAATCACTGTCAACTTAGACTATGCTACCGATGTTGGTGGAATACTATTTTATATATACATACATGAAATCAACAATTAAAATTGTTTATGAATGTTTTCAAAAACTTCAACAGTATCATTATGAAAATGTATAAAAGGTATAATCTCAACATTTTTGTATGGTACCGCAGATGCTATTAAGATTGAGTGTCTTAAATGGTTTATATTAAAATGAACATTCAGCTTGCAAAGCCTACGCTTAAGGTAATGTCCTTGTAGTAGCGGTGTCTGAAAGAGAATTCAGTTAAACGTTAAACACTTGGGTACAGATTTTATTGAAATACCTGAGTTAATGGTGAAGAATGTCAGTAAAGGTTAATAGAGCTATCAATCTTATGCAAGTGTTTGATGAAAAAGCGAAATCAACTATAATGATAGTCTTACGTCTTCATTAGGTACATCTTTTTGTGAACAGCTTTGGCTAAGATGTTATTAAATGTGACAAATTAGCCGAAGTTGACCTGGAAGTCAAAATATTATGGGCTATTCAGTACACATAATATATAACACTGGCCAATTAAATGAAACTTATTGTATGCAAAGTAATTTAATCGAAATAAAAAATAAAACAACTTTATAGGAACATAAACGTAGTATTGTAGATAAGGTACTAGAGAATTAACATTAGAATTACATTTGGTCAACATTCGATCAATTTTTTGTTGGTTTTGCAGTTTGTTGTCATACTGCTAGCTACTTAAAGATGAATGTCCTATGTGTTTTACTAACACCTGTGAGTTATTGTTGCTACCGATGGCTATTTTTATTTACAATAATTCTTGTAAGGTGTTTGAAGGCTATCCGTTGGGCATTGCTGTGTTTGTTAGATTCTGTTAAGGGTTCAATAAGACATAATTATTCAACCTGCTCTTATTGTTATTTTATCAACATAGATATTGGTGAAGGACTCATCAATGGCTCCGCTTAATATTTATTACCAAAACGTACGTGGTCTCCGTACAAAAACAAACAACGTATTCCGAAATGTATGTCTTAAATCCTACGATGTTATAGTATTTACAGAAACTTGGTTAGTAGATAGTTTTTTCAGCAGTGAATTATTTGATTCGCGGTATGTGGTGTGGAGGCGCGACCGCGACTACAGCCGCACCTCGCAAACACGAGGAGGCGGTGTGTTGATTGCCGTGCGGAATGACTTGACCGTTGTCGAGAGATTTAACTGGCGCAGTTCCGCTGAAGATATCTGGGTAACTATAACCTTAAAGAGATCGAGACCTCAAGTTACATACAACATACATATCTGTGCCCTTTACCTTTGTAATGAACATACCGGTAATTCTTATACTACTCAGCTCCAGAATTTCACAAATAATTTAAATAACTTAATTTTGACCAACCCATTAGATAAATTCATTGTCCTAGGCGACTTTAACTTTGGAAATGACGTAGAATGGTGTCATACGAATAACAGCGCTGAATTACTACCACAAAACTATTCAAACCGATATCTTGTTGACTTCTTCGATACTATAAATGTATGTAACTTATCGCAGTTTAGTAATGTACGGAACGCGAATAACAGATTGTTAGACCTCGCATTTTCTAATGGGTCCCTGGACATACACGAATGTCTTGACCCATTAGCAGTACCTATTGACACGCATCACAAACCCTTTACTATTCAGGCTGATTTTGTTCAAATACACTCACTATCAGAAAAAACTAACACTAAATATCAGTTCTATAAAGGAGACTACACTTCTATCATGTCCGCTCTTGATGACGTTGACTGGGACGAGTTGCTGAGTGCTGAGCCACTAGACAATGCTGTTAATCTTTTTTATAACAAACTCTATGAAATCAGAGATCAGTATATTCCCAAAAAGTCTGTTAAAAATTCATCACACCCTCCCTGGTATACAGCTGCACTAATTAAGATCCTAAAAGAAAAATATAAATATCACCGGAAATTTAAAACTTATGGAAATATGTCAGACTACCAAACCTTTTCTTTATTGCGTCATAGAGCTGCACAAGTAGAGAAATCTTGTTACCGAACGTATATGGATAAAGTCGAGTCATCAATTATCAAAAACCCAAAATTTTTTTGGTCCTATATTAAAAGCACGAGAAGTAATAGTAACTTCCCTAATATACTTAAATACCAAGATACAACTGCAGACACTGGAGAAGAAATCAGTAACCTGTTCGCTACATACTTTCAGTCAACATTTCAAGAGCCAGACAAAGACGACCAGGATCAAGCCACAACATTATCGACGAGCACAGCGAGCATCAGCTCCATAGAGGTATGCCACGAAAAAGTACTAAAGTTACTTCAAAAGCTCGATCTTTCTAAATCAGGAGGCCCGGACTTAATACCGCCTATATTTATAGTCAACTGTGCGAAAAGTCTAGCCAAACCTGTCTGTATTATATTCCAGCGATCGTTAATAGAAGGCACTGTTCCTAAAATCTGGAAATCTGCATTCGTTACGCCAGTTTTTAAAAAAGGTGATAAGTCTGTCGTAGATAACTATCGCCCAATTTCGAAGCTGTGCCTGTTCTCCAAAGTGCTCGAGCGCGTTGTTTACTCCGCAGTTTATTCAGCTTTAAAATGTGACTTTGGTGATGAGCAGCATGGTTTTCTTCGTAAGCGATCCACTACCACAAACCTTATTCTTTCCAATGAATTTATCACTAATGGTATGGAGCAACGTGCACAAGTTGATGTAATTTACACGGATTACAGTAAATGTTTTGACCGCATTGACCACAGGTTACTTTTACGCAAACTTTTCTTAGCTGGAATTCACGGCGACCTATATCGATGGTTTTCCTCCTACATTGAAAACAGATCACAAGCAGTAGTACTACAAGGTTTCACCTCCAGTTGGAATCTGATACCATCTGGAGTTCCTCAGGGATCGATTTTAGGACCTCTTCTATTTAATTTATTTATAGCAGATATTAAGAAATGTTTTATTAATTCGTACATTCTATTATACGCCGATGACATGAAAATACTTAAAACAGTACGTTCTTCATCTGACATATCACTACTCCAGGAGGATCTCAATAAGTTTGTAGATTACTGTAGACTAAACAAACTTCAATTAAATGTATCCAAATGCTTCCATATGACTTATACACGGCAAAAGAAGACAATTGGTTCAAGGTACGCATTGGATAACCAAACAATCACTAAGGTGAACAGTATAAGGGACTTGGGCGTTACCCATGACAGTAAACTCATATTCGAAATGCATATTGATGAAATCGTAAAGAAAGCGTCCAAGTCTCTTGGTTTCATAATAAGATCTTCTACTTGCTTCAGCTCTCTAAAACCACTCAAAGTTTTATACTGTTCGTACGTACGCAGCCACCTTGAATACGCATCTCAAGTGTGGAACCCAAAATATGACGTCTATAAGTCAAGAATAGAAAGCATTCAGAAAAAGTTTTTAAGATACTTAGATTATAAGACAAAGCAATGCTCAACGGATTACACTCATCGTTGCAAAAGATACCATTTTCTACCACTTGAAAACAGACGCCATGCTAATGATATTACTTTTCTGTTAAATATTGCCAATAGTTCCATCGACTGTTCCCAACTTCTATCCAAAATATCACTCCACACCCATCACGTTGGCATCAGACAGCGGCCACTTCTTCATATTCCATTCGCATCAACAAACTACCGACAGAATGCCTTCTTATTACGTAGCGCAGCAAGCTTCAATAATCTTCCCTCTCACTTAGATGTTGATCTATTTAGAACCAGCCCTTACGCATTAAGACGATCTATAAATAAACATTACTTTGTAACAGACCGCAATGATTAACATTATTATGATTTAATAACATGTAAAACAAAATGTATATTTTCTTTTTTACTGTTTTTAGCATAACTGTCACGGGATAATAATAAGATTTTTATGTTTTGTTTTTAAATAATATTTTATTTCATTTTGTTTCAAGAAATACTTGATAGGTTATATTTAAGGAGATTTTATTTTCATTTTTTGTGTTTCTTTCTTTTATTAATTTTAGGTACATAGTTATTAATTTGTGGAAGCTTGTAAATGGCAATTGTAAGCGCTACTGTACATAACTTACCTGTAAAGATGTTAGACTGTAAGCTTTCTGAATAATAAATAAAATAAATAAAAAATAAAATTAAGTAGTAGTATTCTGTGGTAGTATTTATTAACGAAGACAAAGACGAGTTTATGTTCCACCACAAAATTAACATTTACTTTGTTTCGCGAGTTATCAATAAACCACAAAATACACAATGATGAAAATCCTCAGAGTATATAGCAATATCATTAATTAATTCAATAACCGCATAGTTTCAAGAGGAGACATTCAAAATAACTTAAGCTAACATTATTGCTAAAGAATCTATCATAAATCGACCAATCAAAAAAACCAGTTACGATCAATTTTATTAATATACTTCGAACCATATACGTCACATTGAATAGACTCGGAATTACAATGAAATATGATTCCTGGATATTGCTAATTTTGGTCGTAAATCAAATTGGATGTGCTATTTTGTTGCCTTGACATTTGAGCAATATGTTTTTTAGAGAATTTGTCCTTGCTCCGGTATTTGTCCGGATGGTTTATGAAGATCCGGGTCAGGTGATGAAACTGAACATGGTTTCTTCGTTTCCATTTTTGTATTGGGAAAACATTTTGCTTATCTCTTCTGTACCTACACATATGTTGTGTATATTATGAGACGACGATCGTTTCGTGTTTGTGTATGATATACAAGGTGTAACTTAAATAACGCACCACCTCTTAAGGGGTCATTGTACTCATCATTGTGAAACTCTTTTACTATGGGACCAAATCTGAAATCGCGAAAAAACAAAATCTGTTGTTCTCTACATTTTCATAAGTTATTTGTTAATGTAGGGATAGGAAACAGCTGTTTTTTTTTGCGCGATTTCTGTCCCATAGTAAAAATGGTTCATAATGATGAGTTCAATGATCCCTTTAGAGGTTGTTAGTTATTTAGATTACACCTTGTAAACGTCACCGTCGGATTGTATAATACGCCGTAATACAAAACATCTAACCGAAATACATAATGGCCCTGTTTTCTATTACGGCTGATTGACGTTCAGCCAAAATGTATTACTGCTAAATAAACATATGCCGCATTGTGATAGCGCATCGCAATCTACAATGCGGCTGATCATCGCTCCGTCGTAATACAACTTGGCGCGCCGCTTTGTAATTAGATTTCAGTTCCAAAACGGTTAGATTAGAACTGCGACCAATCACGCGCGAACCGAGCGAGCGAAGCGTGCGGTGCCGAGGCAGCGGCTTGTGAGCGCTACTTTCAAGTTGATCGCAGTTACTTGGCTTGGTTACCCCATATTTTGATCCCTTCGGAATAGGGCTAAAGGTTGGCTGCCGTTTTGGCGAACGTATCATTATGACATTTTGGCTGAACGTTAATCAGCCGTAATAGAAAACAGCGTCTATTTATGTATTTTGGCTAGACGTTTTTGTAACGCCGTTTTATACAATTTGGCTGTGACATATAGGGTAATTGCTGTAGTAATTGGCCACGCTTTAGTAACTGGCCAGTCATAAAAAAAGAGGTAGAAACAAGGAGAAGAAGACAGCTCATGAATGAAAAGGACAAAAAAAAATATTTTTCGTCCTTTTCATTTATGAGCTTTCTTGCATTACCTTGTTTCTACCTCTTTTTTATGAGTGGCCAGTTACTAGGGATGATGCCTGGGTAAAAAAAAAAGAAATTCTATTTAGTCCGTCAGTCAGATAATAAAAAAATATTAGATACGTATTTTTTGCTTTATCATATTAATAAAAAATGACTTAGATAACTCGCATTAAAGTTCCGGAGTGGGGGCTTGCTACGTCACTTCTACGTATAAAATCTACCAAGACGTGACGCCATGCCACATTTTAAATCAATGTATCGCCGTAATCTTTTGATTACGTATAAAAAGAAAAAATACGTGTCCAATGTATTTTAATAATCTACATGACGGACAAAAAATCATTTTTTAGTCATCATCCCTATTACTACAGCAATGGTTTTTCTATTTTCTAGTTATATCTAAGCTTATATGTTTTTGTCTCCTTTCTGAAAATACTTAAACTCTTTTTTTATTGGCTGCTGTGTTTATATTATTGTTTTTGATTGCGACTTTCACATCGTCCTTCTTATATATCTTTTCAGTTTGTTGCTGCTTAATATGATCATCCTTAATACCTATACTTTGGTATTAATATGAGCCTCTCACTACAAACGCCTTTACTAACAATCCTAAGGTTTCACAATATGTTATGCGCATATTTGGAGAGTCCATTGCCCTTTTCCTATTGACGTCAATTTACGCAAAATAACAAACATGTTGTTTTTCGGGTTTTCCTTTATCTCCCGGATATTATCAAATGCCAATGATGATTTCGGACAACCCAACATTCTTAGATCTATAGACATCTTTAAATCAATAGTTGATCTAGCAAGCTAAACCACGAACCAGGAATTGTAGTTTGGCCTTTTTGACTGTTGAGTAATAGTTCGCACTTGACGTCAGATGACCTGTTTGATGAATGATAACGTATTGAGGTCGCCCGTCAATCGTATTATTGCATTTTGTGTTGGAAACTCGTAAACATTTAAGATTTGATAAGGGAGAGAAGGTAACTTTGTCCAATCTCGTCAATACTCTTACCTGTGTCTTTCTAATGTTTTAAGATAAAGCACATCATTATTATCATAATCAATTTAATGTTAAAAAAATATCTTCTAGCTTTGTATTTCTAGGAGAATTACCTAGTTTTAAGTAGGTATCAATAGTTTATTTTATGTTACAGCTTGTTTTTTCTCAAATCATGATTGTCATTTTACATTATAGGAAATAAAAATGCAAACAAGATTTCATAATAAGAAAATATAATTTTAGTAATAAATAGTCTTTTTTGTAATTTTATAATCAAGATGAAGAATCCTGTTCAAGTTTCCTGAACTTTGAAACCAGTTCTGAGAATGCCATTTTAGTAAAACTTCGAGCGATTTTAATGATTTTTAAGTTATATCGTTTTGGGATGAACACAATCTATAATATATCATAACATCTGCATTTTTTTCTCTCAAACTAGTCTGAGTTCTCAATGTATACATACCGGTTCATTCCTTACGAAACAGGATATGTGTTTTCATTTGATCCTATTCCATTATTATTTAAGTCGTCTTATTCAATTTAAGTCTTATTTATTTATTTATTTAATTAAGACGGTTTAAAACCAATTACAAAAATTAATCACACAGTTTGTATATACACATTACATAAAAGAGAAAATATAAAATCGTCTAACAACACTTTTATAAATTCCTCTCACAGTACTTCTGACATGCCAATAAACTCTTCGCCCATTCGTCCGCAAACAGATCGTTTGTTGGATTAGAGTCCAAGAGGTAGTCCCAAGTCTTAAAAATCCCACTTTATATGCTATTTGTGTACCTCAATCTGCCTAGCCTTTTCCCAACTATGTTAGGGTCGGCTTCCAGTCTAACCGGATGCAGCTGAATACCAGTATTTTACATGGAGTGACTGCCTATCTGACCTTCACAACCCAGTTATTGGGTAATACGATACCCCTTGGTAAGACTGGTTGTCAGACTTTCGGGCTTCTGACGACCCGTAACGACTGTCAAAGATCAACGAATGACAGCCGGGAACAACGGCTTAACGTACTATCCGAAGCAAGGAGGAGTCTCGGTATGTACAGATGGTCACCCATCTACGGACCAACCCTGGTAAGCGTAGCTTAACTTGATAGATCGACCCTAGCGGCTGTTATTATTTAGCCACGAGCTCCTCATGCTATTTGTGTTCCTATCCTTTACTATTGATTTACGATGAAACTCTTTCAACAAATCAGAATTTCCAAAGTCGAGTCTGATTCCATTTGATCTTAATCCTTCCCTTCATCAACACAAATTTAATGGATTAACCGCTACGATGCCATTTATTTGTTCCACCATAAATTTAAAATAGATACCATCTCATCTTATCAAACAATTGGTCGTATTTAATGCAACAATATTACAATTCCATTTTTATTTGCATTTGGCATTGAGTACAAAACGTACGAAACAAAGGAGTTGAATTCCTATCATTGTGTGTGTAAAAAAAATGTATTGTCTATTCAGTTGATGGTCATGCGAAGTTGGGTAAAAAGAATATTTGGTTATAAGTAATTGATTATAAGTAATTGATTGGATGCTACTTTCTTCATTGGTGTCAAGAGCAGACACTGTTTCTTTAAACACAAATCACTAGTAGTATTTATCATACGTTTGGAAAATCGCCGAAGTGATTTAAGCTTAGAACATTGTGATGAGAGAAGAGTCACAATGATAGAATATGAAGGTGTTGAATAAATTCAATGAAGATCCATTCATCAATTTGGATTATATTTTTATTTTATTTTCTGTTATGAAAAGAAGACAAAAAAAAAAACAAGTTTAAATGGCACTTTTATTCTCTTTCTAAAATATTTTGAACGTTGCAACTAAAATTAAAAACAATTGCAGAAAATAATAAATAGTTAGTATAGCATATAAAGACTACAAACTATTACGAAGGAAGCTAGCACCTACACTGGTGTTCCTACCTATCATCAGGTACCGATATGTACACAGCTAAGTTAAGATATTCCTACGCATAGATCCGGCCTGTCAATGACAACACAATGTCATCCGATTCAATTAAAGATTTGTTGTGTTATGAGATTTCTGATCTCATTCGAGTTATGTTTATTTTTGAACTGGTGTTCGTATAAATGGAAATATTGAAGGTAAAATAACTACAATTTAGTTCCACAGGTGGTGAAATATGTCACATAATAAACATTTATGGGTAAATCGGAACTGGTTTTTAATAATTTTATCAGTTTCGTTGTGTAAGTGCCGAATGGTGAGGTCAGTTGTGGCACTTTTTTTCGAGATAATTTAATAAGCGTGAGAAGGAGCCGAGCTACATGTGGAACAAGAACTACTCATTATGAAATCAAAAAAAAAACCTACCGTCAAAAATGAAGTGTATACGGAAAATCTCAGCTTTGAAAGTTTTATAAAAGCTCAAGGAAGGAGAGTTTAAATTAATATTATTAACTGAGTTATAACGTTCCAGTACGTTATTTTGATGGATCTTCAATAAGAGTGGTATGAATGGGTATGAAGAGAGTAAGTACTGAATACAGTATATTGTATTGATTATTATTGTTCCTTAGTATTAATACTCTAAAACTCTAAATAAAGAAAAACAAGGTCTTTAAAGGTCTCTAAAAATTTGCTCTATTAGATCATCGCGGATATAATGAAGAGTGTTTTATTTATAGAGACATAAAATGCCTACCTATGTCACCGTATTCGACATAAATTAATTAATAATACAAAACCATCACTATCGGGAGATAAAACGGATAAACGTGTTTAAAACATGTAATTTTTACAATAATTTGGATTAATAAAAGATTTGTGGTTTAAAAACCAGTAAACAACTGTCATTGATACCTTGCTAGAAATTAATGTATGGGAAATTATTCGTAATGTCTACGTATACTGCTGTTATGGCAAACATATTATATTACTAGCCCACATGGATGTCGGAACATATCCTACGGGAACGTACTACCGGGATTAAATTACCTTATGTATTAATCCAGGTAAACAATGCATTATATTGCTTTCCTAGAACTCTATTGGTTTACGCGGCACACGCCAGTCCTGCTCCCAGTCAGAATGATTTTTTCCGACTTCTTCAACAATCATCGTCAAATTTCAGCCAATTTACACAAAAATAGTGAATTGTATATCTAAGCCTTCTTCGTGAACTACTCCGTCCATTAGTGAAAACCATATGAAAATCCGTTCGGTAATTTCTGCGTTTATTGATACAGACGCGGCGGTGAAATTTGTCGCGCTCTAATAACAAATGAGTTTTGACTCAGTGGACCGATTTTAATGAAATAAAGACTAAATGTTACCTCAAGATACGAACGATAACTACATTCCCAATTCCTTAAATCTATTAAAACGAGGTTCAAAAAAAAAAAATTGTGAATTTTAAAATCAACCCGTATTTTACCCCCTTAGGGAATGATTTTTCAAAAACGCTGAACAACATAACTCTTTAATCCTATCTAAAGCATAAAGGAGAATGGCGAAGTTTCATACATGCTTGGCAGAAATATTTTTTTAACGTATACTACAACTACTACCTATCGAATTCTTCTAGATTGTTATGTAATATTGATATTTAAAAAAAAACAAATGTTTACTGAAAACTTGCTGTTTTATTTTTGATTTGAAGTTTTAAAAAAATACATGTGGATGAAATCCAATAAACCACTTGAAGTTTCAAGCGATTTAAACTTATATCACAGTTAATGCACAATGATTCCAAACAAATCTCGCAGGTGATAGTCGAAGTCGAAATAACACGATTTAAATTCCTTGGTCACGTGTAGGAAAGAAATTAGGTATCCTATTGCCTAGTAACTGGATTGTGGAGGTAAGATAGGTAGTCGATTCATGTAAAATACTGGTATTCGGCTGTAACCAGTTAGACTGGAGGCCGAGCTGGCAGACGATGATCTTCCTTGCCAACTGCAAAGCAGACGATGACCTCTCTTACCAACTGCTGTCTTAAAATAGTAGACAAAGTCTAACATTGCGCAACACTAAATTATATGCGTAACCACGACAGTGACATTACCTTCGATATCGATGATTCGCAAACTTGACCATTATGACCCTCAAATGACCATTAAATGTTATAATAGGATTACGTGTATAGTTGGTACATTGGATATTCTTAAAATTATTTAATGTGTGTAATGATCAAAGACTCTTTTATGAAATTAACTTGAGATACAACCAACTTTATACAGTGCCATTATAATCATTATTTTTTGATAACCCAAACTAAATTTCCAATTATGTATTTCTCCATAAAACAAACATTTCACATTCATTTATGAAATAGGTACCTAAATGAATAAAATAAAAATATAATTTTAGTCTAGGTATTAGATATTAGGTGTCTCGATCGAGAATCGATAAACAATTATTTATTTAAATATCACCGGTAACTAAAAATTCAAACACCTTAACAAAATTTTGAAGAGATACATGTTTTATTAATTACGGCTATTTTATAATATTAAAATACGTAAACATAAAAGGTGTTGAACTTATAATGCTAAATCTTATTTGCCTAAACGTTTTTGGAAACGCCGGAAGGGGAGGAGACTCCCTAGGAAGGAAGATTATTATAGTGACCTGATCAGTGATGTTCTTCAGAAAGGTCAGGTGCGTGGTACTTGTAACTGCCGTGCGTGTATGATAATGTATGAGCGTAAACGAAGCAAAAGGATCGTAGCAGGTGGCGTTCTGTAGTTTCTGCCTACTCCCAAGAGAAGAAGGTTAGAAGGATGTTTATGTATATTAACGATTTCATAAAATTATTGTTACCACCGGTTAGGTCAATGACCTTTTTCAATTTAATTATGTATAATAAAATATGGCATGTATTTAACGCGGCGACAAATTAATCTGAATTTGGGATTAAAAAATAATTAATGTGGGTAGCAAAAATAATGGTTGGCAGCTACAACCGGCGGATAAAAAGTAGAAAATGGGCATTCTTAAATTATACAATGAGGTTGTATATAAAGTTAACCAGATGAGAAGTAAATATGAACAAGGTCACCAAACCTAACCTCCGGGTGTCCTTCGCTCGCTCTAGCACCCTATGTCGACAGAGCCCCGCTTCACAGGGCTCCTATTTCTGTGTAAAGGGTTTAAAGTAACCTAACCAAACCTAACCTCGGGGTGCCCTACGCTCGCTCTTGCATCCTATGTCGACGGAAATATTTTCGCTGTCAAGTCATTATTTTCGCAGCCAAGTTATTTTTTTTAGTAGCAAATAGTTAGTCGCCCTTTAAGTTGTTAGTCGCTTGGAAAATAATTATCCATAAAATATAGTCTTTGTTATTTGCTTCTAGCAATATTTTTTTAAGGTTCAATATTCAAAATTCTAGCTTGTGTACGAGTATGTACCTTCCTACCTACTACACTTCAGGCCCTGTTGTGCAATATTGTCTGAAGAGATTTACTTATGTCGGAGGCTAGGCTGAGAACATAAGGAAATGCCTTAGGAACTAGGTATACAAATCTTAAAAATATATAAATAAACATAAAAACGAACCATTTTATTTAAAAAAAAATAATAAGTATTTTAATTGTTCAACGATATGTCCATATTTATATTTATTTAATATTATAAATGCGAAAGTAACTCTGTCTGTCTGTCCGTCTGTATGTTACCTTTTTAGCCTAAACTACTGAAAACGATCATTATATATTTTTTTTATGGTAGCCTGGGACTGGACAAAGAAATAGCTTACTTTTATCCTGAATATTTGTAGACATTAAAAATTATGAAAACAAAATATACGCTGACAAACTCGCGGGCAATAGCTGGAGTTAGATAGATCCTTATTTAATTCATTACAAAAAAAAAAAAATCTTCTAGCTCTTCTACAAAGATTATGCAAATAAGACATAAATATCACTCATTACTTTATTTCTTGTTTGATGTCATAAAATGTTAGTAAGCAATCAAGTTTTGTAAAACTCTTTTTTGTTTGATTGGCATTATGAACGAAAAAATAATAAATTGTGAATTTAATTCCATCTAGATTGAGATAATTTACCATTTTTTGTTACCTAAACTTAATATTTATAATAAATTAACATCACGCATGTGGTCCCCGCAGTTGACTAAAGTAACCGGTCTATCTAGTCATACTCAAAATCTCTTAAGGGGTCATTAAACTCTTCATTATAAACAACTTTTACTATAGGACCAAACCTGAAATCGCGAAAAAAAATCCGCTGCTCCCTACATTTTGGCGAGTTATGCAAACATAAATATAGGGATCAGCTGATTTTTTTCGCGATTTCAGGTTTGTTCCCATAATAAAAGTTGTTCGTAATGATGAGTATAATGACCCCTTAAGAGATTTCATGATTGACTGCTTAGCTCCATAAAGGTATATTTAAACAAAATGATATATGTGTACTTATGCCTTTATTACATAAAAGCACATAAGTTCGTGGCGCCGGGACATGAAAATATAAATATAATTGTATTTTTTTTACAACAGAAAAAACAAAATATTTACATAATAGTGTAGGTATGTGCAGTTACATCACTTTAGCCACTTGTGCCCAGCGTGGGAGGGTTAAGTATCGAGCTTACCAAATATGTCTTATTATGGATGTTGGGTAAACCATTATTAATCGACCACTTCATTCGAGATGTGCCTTGAATTAATAATTTTATTATCCTTTTAATAAGCTACTGTAAAGCTCGTCGCTGAAATGTCGCGCCCCACTACTTGAATAGACAGTACGGTAAATGCGGTAATGGGGCGCGGCATTTCAGCTTAGACGAGCTCTACCTATTGTTACAGTCACGGAATAGAACAAAAATAGAAAAAACAAGCGCCCACGCAGCTATCAGTAAGTCTGTCATAATTATGCGGGAAAAATGAAAAATAATAACAACCTCCGCCAGTTAAAAGAAACTTTTCGTCAAAGTTGAATTTGTTGTTCATACAAAATTAAGACGAAGAAGGTTGTTATTATTTTACATATTTTTCTGCATAATTGTGACACGCGCCAGATAGCTGCGTGGAGCACTTCCACTTGTTTTTTGTTGTTTCTATTCCGTGGTTACATTAAAAACACGGTAAGAATATCTGAAACTATATTAAATACCAAATAGGCCCTTGCCCGATCAGAATCTTTTCAATTTGCATTTTTTTTTTGTAAGAGGTATGATTTGAGTGTTCTATAAAATTATAAAGATCTTAAGGTGAAAGCGTCAAGGTCGAACCGCGAAATTCAAATTTTCTTACGTTTTTTTGCAATTTACAAGCCCGTATTAGGTTGTATGTTGATCAAAAGGTGATTCGCGGTCGTAACAAATATGTATTTACATAATTATAATGATCAAAGTGTTCAATACAACTGTTTAAGACCAGGTAATCCTAATGAATGACTATTTCATAAAATCTTGACATTTGAGGATTATACTAACTTAAGAAGTTGTATTACTGATTCTAATGGTTATAATTCTGTAAATACATATTTGTTACAACCGCGAATCATACTTTATTTAACATACAACTTAATACTGACTTGCTAATTGCAATAAACGTAAGAAAATTTGAATTTCGCGGGCTACCCTGACGCTTCCCCTTAACGAGCTTTGCCTACGAACAAACGTTATAAAATAATGTTAAGCATTATTATTTCCACGTTCACACATTAAGATAAGGATTTCCCAAATTGCTTGGTTATAAAACCAAACAGCGAAATTAAAATTTACGACTACCCACTTGATACAATTTATGCCAATGGTATTTATGACCCTCCACTAATTAGTATCAATACTAAAAGTTCAAGGTTTTTCAACATCAATATTCAAATCATTAATTTCTCGCCAACTTATCTATTTTTTTTGCACAAATGCCTATGATGTGAGTGATGTAACGTAAACAAGCAAACATAGACGTTAAATACTCTGCGCTTACAGTTCCTTTTAGCGTGTATGTAAGCTTGTGCTTCCGCGAAGACGACACTTCAGGTCACCTTTGACATATTTGCTCAATAATTGACATTGAAAATTCAAGTTTATTTGCGCTTCTGTTAATTATTTTCGCTTCAATTATAGACTTTATGCAGTAACCACTAAAAGCCTTTATATTTTGTGCTTCGTTACAGCTGTGGTAAGTGTTTTTATCGATTAAAGTGCAATATCAAGAAGGATGTCCTGGTCGAATCGATTACTTACCTACACTGTAAATCTGAATTTATTTATTTATTTAAATAAGGATTTCTTTTGCAAAAAACGATATCCGTGTCGATACAAGTAATTTGAGAATTAAAAAGTTGCGGTTGAAAACCTTTTGCAAAACAGGATGAACGACTAGGTATATGAATAATTAGTGTTCATCATCCAAGCTACAATTATTTTTAGGTATTAATTACAATCAAACATAAAAGTGCTGAAACGTACAATCAGCAACAAAAATTTATTTTATTTTATTTTAGTTATTTTTAATTATTTTAATGACTATTAAAAATTGTCAAACATAATGGACATAGTATCAATTTGTATATTTCAAGAGGATTATTTCACATAAAATGTATTACAATTATCAAATTACTAATACTGGGCGTAAGTGTAAACAGTGTCCACCTTTAAAGGGTTATTGTACCCATCATAATGAACAAATTTTTATTTAAAAAAAAAAAAAATATTTTCGCGATTTCAGGTTAAGTCCCATAACCAAACCTGAAATCGCGAAAATAAAATTAGCTGTCCCCTACATTTTGACGAATTATGCAAACATAAATGTACTGAACAGTTGATTTTTTTTCGCAATTTCAGGTTTGGTTCCATAATAAAAGTTGTTCATTATTATGACTACAATGACTCCTTAAAAGGTTGCCATTGTTTATACTTACACCCTGTATTAATTTAGTTTAGTGTAACGTATAATTAACGGTCAAATCAAAACAATGTGTGAAGCTTTTTAAAGTCTTTTGTGTTATATTTTTCTCACAACGTCTTTTGTGAGCAAAATATTAGATTATGAGGTTAAGGATACCATTTAAATGGATAAATTACCTAACTGGCTGATATTGATAAAAAAACATAACAGAATTATTCTCAGAAACATCTAGTTTTTTTTTCTGTATGTTGGGAAACTCATAGGGAATTATTGTCATTTTCAAATAATCCCACTATTTAAATACCCCTAGTATTATGACATAACCAAACATACAAGGAAAAATAAATTACTTGACCAGGCTGTCAATTTCTGGTATGCGTGTACCTATAAGCCGAATTTACGTTTCGCAATGTTTCGATAATAAGGGTTACACAATGATGAATCACCTGATTACTGTTCACCGTGATACAGTCAGATAAATAACCGTCTGTCATTTTTTGTATACCCGATGGGATATTGCTATTTATTTGAATGTTGTGAAAATTTAAATGTGAAATTTGAATGGGCTATTGTTTTTTTTTTGTCCAATATTACCTTACGGTTTCTAGTCTCTTCGGAATATATGTATTCAGATTTACTTTTTGGGTGTTACCAAATAATTAATTTCTTTTATTCATTTTATTTTCTTCTTCATGTTGGAAAACATGATGAAAAGTCAACGCCCTCTATGGAAATCTAAAACACCATTAGAGTGGTTAATGGAGAGTGAGAGGAAGATACTTTGCCGACCTTTAAGACAAAGTTGTTAATTCTCATGTCCCTATCACCAGTTCAATCTATTCAAAAAGTGCAAAATTACATATTGCCAAATATGTAAAATTATATCTGGCCTATCAGGTTTTCATAGAATTGCAAAAGTAAGATCACAAATAATGGGAGGTAGCCAATATACTTTACGAACACAATCAAGTAATCAATTTTCCGAAGCAGAAACTTAACGCCAAATAGGGAAATAATGTATATAATATATCAAATGATTGCGGCAACCAATCTTCTAATAATATAACTACCTGAGTTTAGCTTGGGTATTCCGTTGTCAGAAATATTAAACTAACAAAAAAGCTTTTTAGCAAAAAATAAAACCGACTTCCAAAACAAAACACTACAAAGTGAAAAATAACTTTAATTTCGGTAGTCGGTGTCTTGGGTTTTGTATTTTCGTTTTTTGCCACCGACTTCCGAAATTAAAGTTATTTTTCACTTTGTAGTGTTTTGTTTTGGAAGTCGGTTTTATTTTTTGCTAAAAAGCTTTTATTTTTCACTTTTTAGTTGTGGAACCTACCCCACACAAATTCGAATACATAATTGAGCACAATAATTGTAGATATAGCCATGTAAATAACAGTGATAGGAAGTTATTAAAACACCATCACATCATCCACATAAAATAAGTGGGAAATATACGAATTATTGAAGCTAACTCAAAGACTCCCTAAGCTAAGTTAATAAAATTTATATGGGACCACCTCGGAAGTATACCCTATCAAACAAAAAAAGAATTTTCTAAATCGGTCCATCCGTCTTTGAATAAACGCGTAACAAACATACAACCTCCTCCTTTTGGAAGTCAGTTAAAAAACTAGTGTTTTTTGTAAAGTCAATCAATCTGCCTAGCCTTTTCCCAACTTTGTTGGGGTCGGCTTCCAATCTAACCAGATGCAGCTGAATACCAGTATTTTACATGGAGCGATTGCCTATCTGACCTCAACGCAGTTACAGTTTTTTGTAGTCATAGTTTTATAATGTCACTAGCTGTTGCTCGCAACTTCGTCTGCGATCCAGGATGAATAGGCCTTTGTCCTTCTCCAAGTCATGGTCTACCCGTGTGCCAAATTTCATCCGAATCCGTTCAACCGTTTCTGCGTGAAAGCGTAATCAACAAACAAACACACTTTCGCATTTATAATATTAGTTAGGATAGTTATCAGGATGAAAAACTGGTCTATCGACAGTCTGAATTAGGTAAAAAAAAAATCTTCCACTACTAAAGTTTCCTAAAATTTCTATAATAATATAATTTAATCATGATTCGAAAGACACGTTGCGCTATCTATTACCATAAGTAAGTTATTGTTGTTTTCCTCGAGAACAGTAATTTTTTTCGGGATGAAATGTACCCTATGTCCGTGTCTATGTGTGTGTTGACTACAATAGTAGTTTATGAAATAGTTGCATAATGAGGGGTATTAAGACACGAGTATATAATATATGTAGTATCGAATGAGTGTTTTAATATAAACCTAGTTATGTGCAGTTTCATTCACTACTTTATCTATTAAACTAATTGAACCTAAATATAACAATTCCCACGAAAAGTACAACAAAACGTATGAAGGCACCAAAACCCATTACATCACTGCGCATACGCTAAAGCGGGCGCTGCTACAGACAAGCAAAATTGGAATCAAAACTTTGTGCAATACTATAAAAATGGCGCACCCCGCATATGCGTTCCATTAGAAAGAAATAATTGATAGAAACTCCTTAGTGCCCTGTATAGTAATGGTGAAAACATTGTTTTATAACATTATTTTGTCAGAAAAAAAGTGTTATAGTATTATTTTACTAGCCATGTCGATAAAAAGGTCAGGTCATGGCCAATTTAATCCGATTCCGTTCACGCGTTTTAACGTAAAAGCATGACAACAAACAAACAAACTCACTTTCGCATTTATAATACTACTCGAAGTTAGGATAGTTGAGGAGTTGTAGGAGGATGCAAAACCGGTCTATCGCCACTATAAATTTAAAAAAAAATATCTTTACACTTACTAAAGTTTCAAAAATAATATAATTCAATCATGATTCGAAAGACACGTGGCGCCATCTATTATCATATGAACGTTATTGTTGTTTTCCTCGTGAACCGACTTTTTTCGGGATGAAAGGTAGCCTATGTCCGTTTCTGTACACCTGACAACGTATATGCAAGATTTCAGGTTGATCGTTTCAGTGGTTTAAGCGTGAAAAGGTAATAAATAAACTTACTTTCGTATTTATAATTAATATTGTTATTATATTATTTAAAATTAATATATTTATAATTAATAACACAATACCGCAATATAAAAATCCCAACTAATGTTGGGATTTTTATATTGTGGTATTGTGTTTACAAAGTATTCCAATATAAACTCGTTTCGAATTATATGATATGAGAGTAGATAAAATTACATTATAAAACTAGGTATTAAAATTCGTTTTTAACAATGTTGTTATATAAACCTGTTTTGGAAAACAAAACTAGTTTTAATTTATAGTCATTTTAATTGAGTTTTACAAAGATATTAATTTTGTTTTGCTTAGAATATTAATCTGGCATTACTACTTGCCCGTTGCAACTTAAATTGCTTATTACGTGTCGCTTCGAAGTGATGATAATTTTTAAGTAAGTTAGCCAAGGTAGGTAATGTTAAAATTTAATTTTCTTTAATTTATTTAGCAGCAAAAGTAATAAATAATGTTGTAAAAGATAATAATCAGCTAAGCAAAATTCCTCACTCAAGACTGAACACATGATTTATAGTGAGTAGTAGTAAACACATTTATTATTTTTAGTGGGAAATATCTTCAAACTTAATTAAGAAGTTAAACATATCATGGAATAATTTATGCAGAACTTTAATTACGTACCAACAATTACTACTTTTTATATTAAATATTAGATTTGGTAATGCACTTATGGTTTGTCCTCCGTAAAATACGCGGTCACTGTCGGACTGCATAGAAAAAAAAGAGAAGCGCGATGACACAACCCTGGTAATTTTTTTCAAAATATTTACTAAAATTTATTGATTGGACTAAAAAAAAGTAATAACATGAAATAATTACATATTATTACATATTATTACATCTACATATATGTGTGCTGAATTTTATCCAAATCCATTCAGCCGTTTCAGCGTGAAAGCACAACAAACAAACAAATAAATAAACAAACAAACTCACTTTCGCATTTATAATAAAGTTAGAATTATGATGTTTTCCCCGTTAACAAGAATCTTTTTCCTTATTGCTCTAGATGTCTATTTGACCAATACTTCAGTTAATTCAGGCCATGAGTAAGAAAAACTAGAATGACTAACGTAAATACAATAATTCAAAGTTTCCGCTTTAGTGCATAACTGCCAATCAGAGTTTCATAACATGTCAAAGACGCTACTGGGTTTGCGCCACTTTTGGGTGCAGTCACGGACAATAGTGTTCATAAAATATTATACTTTAAAAAAGCATTTTTTTTTTGCTTCATAATTTAATTCCAAAACAGCACCTTTACAAAATAAAAATAAAATAACAAAAAACTAATAACAAATTACTCGTGTCAATAATTCACGGAAGAATTATTGAAATACCTATGCATTAGTTGCGGTCAATATTTTAATGTTTTGATTATTTAAAACATCACTTATGACTAAATTGATTTTTTTTTTCTAATATAAAAAATATGCAAATTTTGCCCAGCACAAATTTCGCGAGAAACCAATTAGGAAGAGGTTTACCATACTTAAAGCGTTTCGAATTAAAAGGTCTAGGTCCCATAATAAGCCATTGGTAAGTGTTTTTAAATATCAAACAAGGTGGAAATAATCTAACCACGTTTTTTGGTTTAGTTACTTAAAACCAACCACTTAACCCAAATTGCCATTCAAGAATTAACAATCACCTTAGACATTCAGAATGAATAAATTTCAAATAAGCTGTCCACCTTTCGGTCGAAATGATGAATTAATAATTTCCAAAGAATTATGTCTCTTACAGGCCAAACTTGTATAAAAACTTTTTAACTCAATAGAAAGTTCTTCAACGCCAATGCAATTCGATGTAATAATACTTTTATTTTTAAGTCTAACACAAAGACATACATCGACGTCATCTTACACTTATTGATACAACAAATAATTCCAATCACTTGTCGCCACGAGTGTACGTCGTCAGGTGGCTAAACAAAGCGTACAACACAAAACTATCTGTCGTTGCATCTTGTACAGTAGGACGCGTTGTGCGTACATTTGCCTACATTGGACCAAAGTCATAAGCGGCAGCGGGTTTGATCCTTAAAGAAACAAACTAGCGACAAATATGTTACCTAACTTTTTATTTTTATTTTATCTTGTAGTTACATTTGTAGGTATAGATCGTTAAAGTTTGTACAAAGTTTTGTACAAACTTTAACGATCTATACCTACAAATGTTTTATTCGACAAGATAACCTCAAAACTCACTTTTCATTTAATTACAAAAACAATTACAATTACTTTTTTTCAGTATTTGCTTGTACATATAGTATTCCAACCTTCTAACTAATGCAATAATTCAACTTATAAATAGTCTATCTAAATCCATTATTTATTGCGGCGCCTAAAACATTGTGTAACAAAAACAAACCTTCAACTAGAAATAGCCTAATAACTAATTCATATTTATTCTTAAAATACTATTTACCTATGTATGTTGTATACACGTGACATTGGTTTAAAACTTTTTATTTATTAATGTTTAACATACCACATATACATACATGTTTACCTTTACTCGGCGTTTCTAGTAGTGTTAACATGATTTATATTAATAATTAATAATCGCATCATTTGTCTTGTGTTAATTCATGTTGCATGCTCTGAGGTTTTGTTGTTAATATTATTTTGTGTATTTTTTCCATGGGCATCAGTAGCCTGATAATAAAATGATTATTATTATTATTTTAAGATTAGGCAAGAGTATGATTTAAATGGCTTTTAATTTGTATTGACAGCCAATCATTCAAATATTAGTTATAGTTACAAACAAATGATGAGCTTCATAATTACTTATAATGACGTCTATTCATTGAATAGGTATTCATATTTTATACATATAAATTGCAAAAGCATTGTATGTAAGTACCTGCTGCATGAATCATTCTAATGCAATCAACTTATCACTTGGACCACAAATAGCAGTACCACATAGATGTACAAACGTAAGCAACATTCCTGTAGTTCTATTGTTTATGAAAATATTTGCCGAAAAAATACTGTATTGTTTCAAACAAAGAGTTGTATTTAGATTACAACTCTTTGTTTATTAGGCACTTGGTTTCGGTAACACCTTTGTTAATAAGATAGGGAACGACATGCATTTGATAATGACAGTGTCAGGCTATACGAAGGTGTAAGTTATTACTCTAAAGAATACTTCAGGACTGTTTGCTCTGAAATATTATAGCGACAACTTTAGGAGAGATATTATATGTAACAGGCCAGCTGTTGCTAAGGAGTTTGTTTGAACATGTCGACGAACAAAAGGTAAGTTTGGACAACTGTAATTTTTGAGTAAGAATTTATCATTAAGAATATTTTTTTCCGGATAAAAGTGTTTTGTGTAAAGTGACAGAATTTTAATAGCAGTTTCTTATTAGCCGCCCGGAGTTTGGATTTGATTGACTTTTTTCTGGTTGATGGCAATAGGCTCGCCCCTGTTACATGGGTGGCGATTAAACATAACTGGCGATATGTGGGAAATACACCTTTGCCTAACTATTGGGAGATTACGTGGCGTGTTGTGTTAGAATTTAAATAGGTTCTAAATCTATTGACAAATATTATTGGTAGCGTCACTTTTACACTCATCATGACCTAATACGACCTAATGTGCTGAAACATTATGAGCCGCCATTTTTAAATTGAATTTAACGCTTGACATCTTACAATAACGTTTTGAAAGCTAAGGTCAGAGGTCTAGAGTCTACATATTTCAATTTTATGTCGATTACACCTGCAGATTTTATTTTGTTAGCCATTTTGTTGATGAACAAAAAATTTAAAACTATTTACTATGTTTTCAATCAGTCGTACGATTTGGAATGCTATTTATTGAACTATTATTTCTGAAGGAACTTGCTTCTAGTGTCTGCACATATTTCTTGACCTAAAAGTTAAAGAAAAGAAAGAAGAAAAAGGAAAAAAGAATTTAAAAAACCGGTCAAGAGCGAGTCGGGTTCGCGCACTGAGGGTTCCGTACCATCATATATAAAAAAGTGTGCTAGTTAGAGACATCGTTTTATTTTTCCTGTAATCTTTACATAAACTTCTAACACAAAGAATAGTTTCAGATTTTTCTCTATGCAAACTTCGGAGATAAGGGGAAAACCGTATTTTTTAACGTTTTTCACCAAAAGTCGAAAACTATGCGGCCTAAAAAAAAAGAAACAATGTTTGAGAATGTGCAAATAGCGCTGTTTCATATGATACCCCACATGCCCTAGTAGACCCACTTGGAATTTTTAAGACACCCTTTCAGTCCCTGTTGCAAAAAAAAAAATATTTACTTACTTTTTTGCAAAATAGTTGAGCAAACGTCATCTAAAACTATTTCAAAATTCAAGTTGATAGCATTAGTAATTCTTGAGATATCCAGCTGTGACAGACAGACAGACAGACATACAGACTGAGTTGCATCATAAGGGTTCCTTTTTACAATTTAGGTTTAAATCATTTATTCTCATAAAAAACAAAAAACACCACGTACATGAGAACAGAAAAGAAACATTCAGTAAACTTATTTTAGGTAACCGTCACTTTGGTACGGAACCCTAAAATATTGTAAATATTGTAAAGGTACTCGATACGAACCAAATACCAAAGGAAGGTCCAGTAACTTAGATTTAAGGCGACGACAACCGACTTTTAATGATTTGAAACTGAAGATCACGTCTAAACGAGTAGTATTAATGATTTGGAAAAAACATATGTTGAATTAGAGCATTTTCTTAATAACTTAATATGTGAATGTTTTAGATAATGTTTATTTTACATAGTGTATCTAATTAATACCTAACGCGGATAAAAAACTCAGAATCACGCAAAAAACTACAAAGTCTATTTTTATTAAACATTTACCATTTTAAAGATTATTGAATTATTTATCTTTGTACGTGTTTTGATATCATACCTTTTGTTTTATGTATAATAAATTAATAATGCGTCTAATTTGGGACAGCGTTTTTGATGGGCGAGTCCTAATGCTGGCTGGACGTACGACGCGTTGCGTGAGCTCAACACAGAACACGCAAGCTAACCATTCAAGGCCATTATATGCATCTGCAAGCTTCTGACATTACTTGTACGCTGTGGCATAAGTAATTAAATGTTTATGTTTCTGTTGTTGAGTATATGTTGATTTAATTCATAAGACGAAAAAGCCTGGATATCGCGACACAGGGATTCCTAGTGTGAGATCCAGGAATCAACGTCTTTGAATGTAATTCCTGAAGCAATAAATTATTCTTATTCTTACTCTTACTTTTATTATGAGCTGCTTTGCAGTTCATACGTGATGACATTGTATTGAGTTTTGTATTTAAAAGATTTACTTAATAAATAACACTTTTATTGTTTATTGAAACATCCTGTGGGTGGTACACCAATCGAGTTTGATTAGTTTGCGGTAGTTCAGTGCGTAAACGTTAAGAAACTTCGGTTCTATTATTTTAGCGGTTAGATTTGCTAAAATACCTACACTACAACTGAAGCATTGTGGTATACTTCGGTGCGATACGATATTTCTCTTACCTATAAAAGTTCCTTAATCACATAAAGTACCAAATACATACTTACGCAAATAACAAACAAAAAAATACAACAACGACTACAAATGACTACAGTAAAATTAAACTTTTTTAAATTAATCTTTCATAATGAGCCCTGCTCTTAACAGTATGCCAAACACGCGCTAAGCACCGAAGCTTCTTTAATTGCTAACCGCTGTTAATCCGATAATTACATCTTATTTACCGCTGTTCACACCAAAAAATAATATAATAAAACCTTTTATAGCTACATCATTACTTAAATATGTTTTAATTAATACATTCTTGAGTGACCAATGACAAGTTTGCGTAACACATAACCTTGGCGTGCGGTTTGATATTTAAATTTACAAATATTAAAGGCTTCTTCAAATTATGGAAAGTGGCTGCTACGTATTCAGATGTAGCAGTTAGAAGGATCATATACGTAGAAAATTCTTTATTAACTCGCAAAAAAAAAGAACTGAAATTAGTAATGGGCTTTCCCAAAATAAGTGTTTTCTTCGATCTTACAGGTAATCGAATAGACTGTGCTCACTTTTTTTTTTCAATTGTTATATTGTGCATCGACTTTTTACTTAAGTAAGCCACTTATTTAAATCAAAGAGTGGGATATTTACGTATATACAAGTAGATCTGATTGAGTAAATAATGCAGTTTGCATTGCATAAATAACAGGTAAATAAAATCTAAATTTTCTTTGAATTACAGGAGCGGTCACTATATTGATGTAAAATAATTCTGCGGTTAAGTTTTTATAAGGAGTGACCAATAACAAACTTCGTTTAGTAATATGGAACCCTGGTATGTGATCACATTTAAATATACAAATATTAAACGTGATATTGTTCGATCGATTTAAAAATTCCTTTGTCTAAACAATAGTTTTATTTTGAAATAACCTGATAATATTTTGAAACCGGTTTATTTACATATTTATACAAAATAACGTAGGCATGCAGGATGTTCGTTGATTCGCTTTGCATTTATGAAATAAATGCCATAAGAGCAAAGATTACAAAGACATTAAGGTTTATGACCATGAAAACATATGGAACAGGTGTGTCGCCGAATTACTAAATTGGTGTTCTTTTATTTGTTATGTTTTAATGTAGTGCAACGGTGATTATAGCGGTCTCTGAATAGTGACCAAGGGAAGGACGAAGAGCATCATTTAGAGAATATTAATTGTGTCATGCTATGATGACAACTGTAGGGCTTAGTAGCCTAGTTGAGGACAATAACATAAGTTTGTATTTAAAAAAATAAAAAATAATCTGTTATGATAATACCCTTTTTTGCCAGGTTTCTCACAGTAGTGTTCGGTTTAATTGCGCGGCATAAAGCAAACCCACAACAGATAACAGACTAGAATTGTTTCTTCACTTAAGGATCTCTTAACTTCAAAGGCGGCTCCCACGGCATCTGCCATTTGCCATTTCGAAAATCGAATAATGATGTAGCAGCAAGAAAAGTTCCCATTGACAGCTGGTTGGTCTTAATCGGACAGGCAGATCTCTGCTCATCTCTCAATACGAAATGTGTTGGTAACATTTGAAGTAACATTCGGTAAACTTTACAGTGCTGTATGTTACGTATCGGGTTAAAGATCACTGCCTAAGTCATGACATTCCGCTAACGTATCGATTTAAGAATCGCTTAAGTAACATTTTCTGTGCAATTTTATTTAAGTTTAATTATTTAAGTACCCTCTAAAAATTCCAAAAAATGCTGTCGTATTTTTTAAGCCAATAATTATTGATTTGTTTTAAACAAATTAATACTTGTCAGTTGCAAAATCATTGGTGATGAAAAATACGCATTTTATAAAAGCCGCCGTTTCAAAGTCATGGCTGACGGAACTTGTAGGTAGTTAATAATCTTTAGAACGATAGTAAATATAAATAACCGTCATATAAATATTTTCTCCAGAGCTTAACTTCTGAATAGCAAAAGGATGCAAAATAATTAATTATTATTTCCACATTAATTAGGATTGTCTAGATAGTGCATGACTATGGAAAAGTAATCTTTATCATATACATAATAGATACATCGCAACTTCTAATGTACCTGCTTATATTCCTATAAGCAGATAAGAAAAATGTCTAAAACCTAAAAATGATCATGTGTCTGTTAGACCAATAAGATAATGTTCTATTTTTAATCAGATAAGAAGATTTTAATAAATTTAAAACCACTATAAATGCTTTAAATATTCCAGTTAACGCCGGTCGAATCTGTCGTCGGTGGATGTGACCTTTGCGCGACGGCCTTCTGCATTGCGTAACTTTGTCCTCCGGCGCAAGCGCATCTGTTTAGCTTCACTGTTTAACTTGAAACAACGTCGCACCCTAATTACTAGTTACCGTTACTCAACTATCTATGATTTAGTGGGCTTGTTGGTTTTGGTATCACGTTTTCTAGAATTTTAGAATATATGTGAGTCACAGTCCAAATTAAACATAGTCAAACTGTTCTTTCTGATGTTTAGAGGGTAGTCGGTAGTGATAGTGATGTTACAAGAAGAGAGTGTTTAAAAACAGTCTGAATTTTCATAAGCAGCAGATAAGATACTACATGCCTAAGATAAAACCTCTTAAGGGGTCATTGTACTCATCATTATGAACAACTTTTAGTATGGCACCTAACCTGAAATTGCGAAAAATATCTTCTGTTTCCTACATTTTGACGAGTTATGTGAATATAAATATAGGGAACAGCTGACTTTTTTTTCGCGATTTCAGTTTTGGTCGCATAGTAAAAGTTGTTTATAATGATGAGTACAATGACTCCTCAAGATGTTAAAATTACACCCTGTATTCGTTTACCGGTAAATCTAAAACTTAACTATGAGGTTACGTAGGTTACCTGCTGGTTAACATCTGTATACCAATAATAAAGCTGAAGAGTTCGTTTTTTTTTGTTGGTTTGTTAGAACGTGCTAATCTCTGGAACGTCAGATTAAAAAAAAAAAACTTTTTGCATTTGATAGCCCAGTTTATGAGAAAGGCGATAGGCTATTTAACCTCACGCTAGAACACTTAGGAGCCAAGCAAAAAGAAAAAAGTCTGAAAGAACGCTAAGCAAAAACGAAGTATTAGCGTGGGTCGGCGATACGATGCGATGCGATGGGGTGGGACAGGAGAACAAGAAATTTGACGCAGATAAAATCCCAGGCGGAAACTAGTTCTATAACAAAACTAAGAACCTACTTTCCAAATCACAATCAGTAAATCTTGTACCTACGTAGATAATAATATTATGTGCACTCAAGTATATACCTATACAAATAGTTTTAAGTACACAATATATTAAATCAATTATTACGACTCCGCAAACACTATTTGCGAATATAGATTAGGAATGTATTATTATGATATTTAACATATGACAAATCAAATGCTAATTTGATATTTTTAAGGAAAAATCGATTCGAAAGTATCACTCATCAAATATTAGCAAAAATTGCGAAAATCTTAATGGAATTTGCTTAAGCGGCATTGAAAATATTATAATGGATTCATGTGAAATCTGGATAACAACAAGTTGCAATAAAATTAAGTTTTTTGTTAAAAAAAAATTGCATTTTTATGTAATGTTGAAACTAAGAAAGAACAGTTTTCACTTGATTTTCCTTTTCAATAATTACTTAAAAATAAGTAAACAGAAGAAAACTTTTTCGCCAACTTTTTTTACAAATCACCCACACAAAATCCATATTCTTAAAAAATAAAAGAAAAGCCACAGAACTCACCATTTTTCCTTCGGTTGACTAGCACATACACTGCATATTATTGATCTATAGATCACACTACACCAAACGCGTCTCACTTTGCGCGTGCGCGAATTCGTTTGAGCTTCGCTCGAGACGAACGCATATAATATATACCGCCTACTAACTTATATATATATATAAGCCTGAAAGTTTGACTGACATTGATGAACTGAACATTTTGAAGTACTTTTATATTTCAGTATATATGACCTGTGGTCAGAATAAGGTCAACCCTTTAATTTCTTTGTGAAATGTAAAGTGGGGGGAGGTGATACATTAATGTTTGATTATTAATAAAAACTCGTTTTAGACGCAGGTCTTTGCTGTATCATTGAGTTCCTGAATTATCTTACGTATAAAAGTTAAAAAAAAAAAAAAAGCTTAAATCCTGACTACATCCGGCTTCGAGAAAATTGTTAAGTGACCATGAGGCAAGCTTCTTAGCAACTTTAAAAGTTAATTAAGGGCTGTAATATTGGATTCGGGTGTATCGTAGATCTTCTCTTTAAGGTCAGATTTGTCTCTAATATTGACATTGACATCACAAAAAATCAGCCTGTTGTAGATAATGTTAGGTAAGTTTTTTAGCAAATTATATGTGTTCTTATTATCTTTCCGTAATAGTTCATTTGAACTATGCTTGTAGTCTGGCCAATTATGGACTTTAAAGTCTTTAATAGCACAATATTTAATTGCAGGAAAACTGTGATTTCGGTTCCCAGGTCGGACAACATGTTATTGGGGTTTTTCATCAGGAATTTCTCAGTAGCAGCCCCGAGTCCAGACTCCAGATCCAGATCTATCTATCCGTGCATAGATCCAGATCTATGCCCGGTTGATGGCAATAGGCTCGCCCTCTATTACATGGAACTTAAACATAACTGGCGAAATGTGGGTGTACTATAGGTACACCGTACTTCGAGGATTACAGGCGTGGTTTTATGTAATAGCAGGAGGTCACATTTGACACGTGAGGCGCTAAAGGTCACCCCACACACCACCACTGAGCTTACGTGGACAGCTGGCAATCATCTGACATCCGCGATCAAGTGATAAGAAACGCGGAAACGTTTACATTGTTTCTCAATACTATCGCTTATCAATATTATTGGCTGCACTGGCTGGGAACCGGAGCTTTTGTTAAACAAAGAGTTTTTAATATTATACATAGTTTTAATAAAATGTTGATACAGATTAAAAGTAATATTAATAGCCACTTCTATTAAAAAATGATGTCGTTTAAACAGTGGGTTTTTATTAAACAGAATGAAAATGAAGTATACAAAACAACTTATACCTAATTAATTAATAAAAATAGTCTATAATAGTGGGTCTTAATAGCAGCCAAAAACCTACGTATTATAATAGATGGAACCTAGAAATAACTTACCTACCTATCTTATTGTGCAAGGTTGCATTAATTTGGCAAATAAGAATCTTTTTTTTTTATCTGGCAAAATATGAGTATAATACTCTGCCTTTGGGATTCCTCAGAGTAATGCAGAGTAGACCTGGAGAGAACACATGTGATGTTAAGTTTTGAACAGTTGTAACATGATAAAACTTACCCTAAGAAAATAAGTAAAGCGTGAATCATTTTAAAGACTCAACTTTATTATAAATTGGGCAATTTGTACATCCTGGTTATAAAGTAAACATCACTGCAGCACCGTTTAACTATGTCATTGTAATAACTTACTGAACACTGTATAGGCTGGCTCATGTGGTAAACACGATAAAATAAAATAAATACCTAGCAAAGTTAAGATCAAGACTTCATTTTATGAACACTGAACCTTATTTTATTGGCGTGCCATACACGAAACTTTTTAGTCAATAGACAGGTAATAAACTTCAATCTTTGTAGCAATTTTATAATTTTACTAAAAGTGCGTAAATGTCGGCACTTGTAAACATAGAAATCAAACCACCGTAAGCGGCTATAGGCCAACGGTTAGGCGTTGTTGGACCGAAATGGCAAGCGAGAGGTAGTGAGTTCAAACTCGAAACACAGTATGCGGTACCAGAGTCCCTTCTCCAAACAAGCATAGTTATTTAGCTTAGTTAAGACTATTACATGAAATAAGTAATAGCAATTTGCTAAAAAAAAAAAAAGAAATGTTGAAAAAATAAACCATAAAATAAAAAAAAATAAAAAATAAAATAATAGTATAACATCACATTAGTTTGGTATGTTGCCAACACGTGGCGTCTATCCATATATATACGTAAATTGTGATATAATTCCATTAACAAAAACTCCATTAAAATCGAAATGTATCAATCGCTCTCATCAATATTCATGAATTTCATTTTATTTAACGAAGTTCTGTTTTTAATGGATTTTGAGACCGTACCCAGTAATAATTTTGTAATATTGATTTTCTTGTGGTTTTCTGTATTGTAATTAGAGTTACGAGTTAACACACAACTAACTAACTACACATGAGACGCAATACTGTTCTTACGTGTAGTAAAAGCAGAAACCACTGTAGTGTAGTACTACATGGTTGCGCTAGATTCATTATTTATTTATTTCATTTATCTCTTTTTGCACTGATTTTAGGGTTCCGTAAGTTCGAATGCAAAAACGGAACCCTTATATAATCACTCGTGTGTCTGTCTGTCTATCCGTCTGTCACAGCCATTTTACTCCCAATGTATTGGACCGATTACGTTGAAATTGGGTAGAACCTATGAATTTCTGTCACCCAAACACGGACATGTAACGAAAATAAATGAATTTTGAATATGTGAGGCAACTTTTGGGAGTTGTTACTAATTGTCCCGTGTGACATTATCAAATGAAAGGACACTACTACTGCGAGGGTCTTAATTGTTTATAATGTTAAAATAAATAGTTTGGAAGCTATTTAAGAAAGCAGATGAAAATTGACCCTTATCTCCGAATCTACTGAGCCTAAAAATTAAAAAAAAAATACAGAAAATAGTTCTACACTAAAACTAAAGAACTATTTTCTGTATTTTTTTTTTTCTGGAAATCCTATAAAAAGCCTATCTCTGAAAACTGTGTGTAGAAACTAACATTTCCAGGCAGAATGTATGAGAGAATAATTATGTTTTCCAATTACAATGTTAATTGGTTCTTGGGATAAATTGTGACGTTGCAAAATTTACATAGTTGCCAGCGACGACAGCGAGCTAGTTCTCGTGGCTAAGTAATAACAGCCGCACGGGTCGATCCATCAGGTTAAGCTGCGCTTGCCGGGGTTGGTCTGTAGATGGGTGACCATCTTTACATACCGAGACTCTTCCGTGCCTCGGAAAGCACGTTAAGCCGTTGGTCCCGGCTGCCATTTGTGGATCTTTGGCAGTCGTTACGGGTCGTCAGAAGCCCGAAAATCTGACAACCAGTCATACTCGTACCAAGGGGTATCGTATTACCCAATAACTGGGTTGTGGAGGTCAGGTAGGCAGTCGTTCCATGTAAAATACTGATATTCAGCTGCATCTGGTTAGACTGGAAGCCAACCCCAATATAGTTGGGAAAAGGCTAGGCAGACTTTTGACAGCGAGCTAGTTATGGGAAAATGATGATTGTGATCAATTTCGGATATAGAATACATTCTGCTTGTGTGTCTGTATTATCTGTGGTAACTCCTCTAGAAACAGGATGTTCGGATTTATGATGAAAAGGAGGACATGTTTTTTTCGATCCTTGCGACGCCACGATGCTGGATGAAGATAGTTTTTTTTTCCTGCCCATGTAGCGAAGAAATATTAGTTCCCCGTTAGTATTCTGGTCAGGTCGCAGTTATTCCAAACAGAATTTATATTGACGATGGTGATTTAAGCTGTAATTATTTTACAATATTTTATGTCCCTGCGCTGAAGCCTTGAGACCGCGTGGCAAATGAGTTGGTTATTTGTTACAGGTTTAGCTGAGTTTACCCGGCCTGAACCTGGAGATACCGGACGGACGGGAGTCTGATGTCGTACCTTTGATGGAGCAGGTTTTTGTTCTGACAGTGGCTGGAGTGAGTTTTTCAACATGAAAGGAAAACTTTAGACGTACGACGAGCGTGTCGGAGACGTTGAGCTTCAGGTATGACACGCGATCTTGTTAAGATTTGAATTCCTTTTATGAGTCAATTTACCGAATTCGCCTCGTGGATCCTTAATAGCGATCTTGAGAATCCTTTATTATAGTCTCAAGTAAGTATTTGCCTTAAACCAACCCGTTACGGCGACGAGTTGTGTTTAAGGCCAATACCTATTTTTATGTAAGGGAAGAGTCCGTGTAAAAGTTAATTATCACCCACATAAAGGTGTTTCTTTACCTCTATTGTTGTATTTCTAGAATAAAATTAGTATTGTATCTGGAGGTATTTGTTTAATTGATTTCTTCCTTACAGTTTATACCTTTATAAATTTGCTGAGGCACGGTTAAGTCGTCATCACACATAGATAAACCAAATAACATCTTAGGTTTAACAACAACCATCAGTCACTATGGGTCGGGCTTTCAAAATTTAGCCCAACTAAGAAACCCTTCAACGTACGACACGGTCTGTTTCTTTGACGTGAAAACGTCTTTTCGCTCAGTGTGGTGGTAACTTCAATATTTCTGACCGACAAAAACATGTGAGGTTTCAACCGCTAATAACTACGAGACTTTTAATGTTCGAGTAATAATTGAGCATTCAAAAGAAAGGTGATGTTTATATAACAATTTTGAAACCCGATATAACTTGCGTATGACGTTACACTGCAAGTGCACGCGCATGCGCACAACCCTCTACTTTTCACTATGTGTTGAAATAGCAATTCGTATAGCGCAATAACGTATGTAGCTACATCAGTTATTCTGGTGTCTTCGCCAAGAGTTGACAAAGCACTACCAGGACCTAAAGAGAAACAATAGAAATATTGGCGAAAATATGGTTAAAAATCAATATGAAATTGACCATAACATAACACAAACACATAACAGCACACCCTCACCAGCACTCACTCTCTCACACATAGTACATACAAACACACACTCTTGCAAGTCGTGATAGTGGCACATCCATACTTTTGTATTTTAGTACCTTTATATGGATTCCCTATATACAGGCATGCCTAATTTGGGAATCCAGTAAGTCAATAATTTTTTTACTGCGGACGTTTGAGGTAATATTTCTAGTGAGACGATGGAGCGGCCCTAGCGTCTGTAACACAGGTTAATTCCTAGCACGGAACTGGGTTTTTGCTCCGCTATCCACTATAATATTTCTATCTGTCACTCGTGATGTAGTATTTAAGTTAACATGTACTCAAAGTTTTGTTGTTAATAAAGATTATTATTATTATTATTATTATTATTATTATTATTATTATTACAATAGCAAAATAATGTCAAATGTCGTCTCATAAAATATCTACCTAGCCTTTTCCCAACTATGTTGGGGTCGGCTTCCAGTCTTACCGGATGCAGCTGAATACCAGTATTTTACATGGAGCGACTGCCTATCTGACCTCCACAACCCAGTTACCCCAAATGTCGTCTCATATCGGCCGTAAATCTGCTCAGATGTGACTAAAAAAACCAATCGAAGAAAGCTTGCATCAAAAAGAATGCAATGAGCGAAAAAAATCTAGTGCAAAGAGAGCAAATACAATAGGCAGTGTCAGTAATAAAATCTGTTGCAAATAGCAAAAATGTCGTCTCATATCGGCCGTAAATCTGCTCAGAATTGAAAAATATCATAATTAGTGAAAGCTTACTTTAGTAATGAGCCTACTAAGTCTAGTGTCGAGCAAATACAATGGCAGTATCGGAAACCGTAGTAAAATTTCAATCTGTTTTCACGAAAACAAAGAGCGTGGACTCGAACTGCGCAGACTATTTTTTTTTAGTTTCATCCCGCGCAGCTGCCTTATGGTTCCTTCGTTAAGGGCCTTTATAATCCCATGTTGGTTTCGATAGTCAAACAAAAAAAACGGGAAAACTAACCACTAGGAAACCTGTTTTTTTAATATTTCGTAGAAACCACTACCACGTATTTTTTAACTTTATTGGAATTAAAGTTAGGAATCTGGAGTTGTACTTTCGAGCAATAATTACTCATTCATAACTTAAGCCGCATAATAATTCAAGAAAGCACATAAAAATATAAACATCACGACTGCCATTACTAGAAATTATGTGAAAAAGTTAGGCAACAAATTTTTGTTTATTATTTAACATTAACGCTTATAATCAAAATATGCTAAAAAAAATGATAAAAACACATAATTTATTCTAATTTTCGCAACACTAAGTCAATCATTTCGCGCATCAATGTCGTTGTTTTTAATTATTTAGTTTTACCACAGACTGCATAGCATTTTGTCACTGCGCTGTTAATATGAAATACGATACCTGTCTAAATCCGATTTAATTCTAATTTATTGATTTATTTAAATAATGAATTCAAATTTAGATTTATTAGAATGAAGATTCTGGTGCTCATGGTTAAGTTATAACAGCCGCACGGGTCGATCCGTCAGGTTAAGCTACGCTTGCCGGGGTTGGTCCATGGATGGGTGACCATATTTTCATACCGAGACTCTTCCGTGCCTCGAAAAGCACGTTAAGTCATTGGTCCCGGCTGTCATTAAAACATCTTTGACAGTCGTTACGAGTCGTCAGAAGCCCGAAAGTCTGACAACCAGTCTTACCAAGGGGTACGATAGTATTACTCAGTAACTGGGTTGTGGAGGTCAGATAGGTAGTCGCTCCATGTAAAATACTGCTATTCAGCTGCATCCGGTTAGACTGGAAGCCGACCCCAGGGTGAATATTCGAGCGTTTTAACCGCCGTCATTACCATTCGCCAAAAGTTGATGAAAGAGAATATTTTTAATGAAATATTTCAGCAATTCCTGATTCTGGTCCTTAAGCAGATTCTGGGAATTGATGAAATATTTCATTAAATATATTACCTTTCATCAAATTTTGGCGAAAGGTAATGACGGCGGTTAACTCGCTCGAATATTTACCCCCCAACATAGTTTGGAAAAGGCTAGGCAGATTGAATGATTCTTGTGCACCTGTAAAGTCTACTTCCTAATTGTAATCTAGATAATTCAAGAACAAAAGTACTTGATCGTGAAAATTGTCGTTCTAAAAGACACAGCACAAAATAGTTTTTGCGTGTTTTTATCTATTTTTCATAACAAGTAAGATAGTTCTATTTTCATTTGTATCATTAAAATATCAGCAATATACTCGATGTCGCTACACAGGCAGCGCATCCATCAGAGTTCATCAGTTCCTCAGGTTCAATTCATGGCAAGCAGGACATGGTTTAAGACGGCCATGGTTTTTAACGCAATGCCAAATTCACAGTTTAAGGACCGAGCAGACTATAAAGCCCCAATTAAGCAAGTTGTACAATTAATGAATAATGAGATAAATTCAACTTTTAACGGTTGCTTGGCACATGTCATCTTCATTCTCGGCATAATGTTTCAATAAAATTATTTGAGCTTCAAGCCATCGTGCCAAGGATAGCGACATAAGTAGGTATCGTAAGTTTTACGATACTACGCGAACCCTATTGTCCTTTTGTTAATCTGGTAATGCATGTAAACTACTTTGTTCGTACTTTATTATAAAGGAGTATTGAATAAGTGAACAGGTAGTAAATCAGAAGCAACTGAATTCGTGGTGTAAGTTTTGTTTGACTTCTAATATTATAATATGTCTTAAGCATAACACAGAAAACATGATAACTACCTTTTAACATTAAGCCAGCTCCAGATAAGTTCCAGTTAACTTATTCGGTAGATATATAGGACATTGAATAAAAAGCTCTCCTTATCCTAACTATTGTAATCCTAACTAATATTAGAAATGCGAAAGTGAGTTCGATTGTTTGTTTGTTTGTTTGTTACTTTTTCACGCTAAAACGGCTGAATGGAATTGTATGAAATTTGGCACATGGGTAGACCATAACCCGGATTAGGACATAAAATACTTTTTATCGCGGTAGTACGTTCTCGTGGGATATTTTCCGACCAATGCGCGGGTGAAGCCGCGATCAAAAGTTAGTACTCAATAATTCCAAAAAAATATACTACTTTGGAAAGTTGTGGGTAAATACACTCATATATAGTAAGGTCCAAAAGCGTTTTCCTTTCAGCTGTAGCTTTTGTTAGTCTGATAGGTATAATGACTAGGCGAGTCTTCTCACATATGACGTACACAAACATAGCAAATTGGGATGTACAGAGAGATATCTCTGTACATCCTAATTTGCTGTTTTTGTTAGTCCGATTGGTATAATGACTAGGCCAGTCTTCTCATATATGACGTACACAAACATAGCAAATTGGGATGTACAGAGAGATATCTCTGTACATCCTAATTTGCTATGTTTTTGTTAGTCCGATTGGTATAATGACTAGGCCAGTCTTCTCACATATGACGTACACAAACATAGCAAATTGGGATGTACAGAGAGATATCTCTGTACATCCCAATTTGCTATGTTTTTGTTAGTCCGATAGGTATAATGACTAGGCGAGTCTTCTCACATATGACGTACACAAACATAGCAAATTGGGATGTACAGAGAGATATCTCTGTACATCCTAATTTGCTATGTTTTTGTTAGTCCGATAGGTATAATGACTAGGCGAGTCTTCTCACATATGACGTACACAAACATAGCAAATTGGGATGTACAGAGAGATATCTCTGTACATCCTAATTTGCTATGTTTTTGTTAGTCCGATAGGTATAATGACTAGGCGAGTCTTCTCACATATGACGTACACAAACATAGCAAATTGGGATGTACAGAGAGATATCTCTGTACATCCTAATTTGCTATGTTTTTGTTAGTCCGATAGGTATAATGACTAGGCCAGTCTTCTCATATATGACGTACACAAACATAGCAAATTGGCATGTACAGAGAGATATCTCTGTACATCCCAATTTGCTATGTTTTTGTTAGTCCGATAGGTATAATGACTAGGCGAGTCTTCTCACATATGACGTACACAAACATAGCAAATTGGGATGTACAGAGAGATATCTCTGTACATCCTAATTTGCTATGTTTTTGTTAGTCCGATTGGTATAATGACTAGGCCAGTCTTCTCACATATGACGTACACAAACATAGCAAATTGGGATGTACAGAGAGATATCTCTGTACATCCTAATTTGCTATGTTTTTGTTAGTCCGATTGGTATAATGACTAGGCCAGTCTTCTCACATATGACGTACACAAACATAGCAAATTGGGATGTACAGAGAGATATCTCTGTACATCCTAATTTGCTATGTTTTTGTTAGTCCGATTGGTATAATGACTAGGCCAGTCTTCTCACATATGACGTACACAAACATAGCAAATTGGGATGTACAGAGAGATATCTCTGTACATCCTAATTTGCTATGTTTTTGTTAGTCCGATAGGTATAATGACTAGGCGAGTCTTCTCACATATGACGTACACAAACATAGCAAATTGGCATGTACAGAGAGATATCTCTGTACATCCTAATTTGCTATGTTTTTGTTAGTCCGATAAGTATAATGACTAGGCGAGTCTTCTCACATATGACGTACACAGAGAGATATCTCTGTACATCCTAATTTGCTATGTTTTTGTTAGTCCGATTGGTATAATGACTAGGCCAGTCTTCTCACATATGACGTACACAAACATAGCAAATTGGGATGTACAGAGAGATATCTCTGTACATCCTAATTTGCTATGTTTTTGTTAGTCCGATAGGTATAATGACTAGGCCAGTCTTCTCACATATGACGTACACAAACATAGCAAATTGGCATGTACAGAGAGATATCTCTGTACATCCCAATTTGCTATGTTTTTGTTAGTCCGATAGGTATAATGACTAGGCGAGTCTTCTCACATATGACGTACACAAACATAGCAAATTGGGATGTACAGAGAGATATCTCTGTACATCCTAATTTGCTATGTTTTTGTTAGTCCGATTGGTATAATGACTAGGCCAGTCTTCTCACATATGACGTACACAAACATAGCAAATTGGGATGTACAGAGAGATATCTCTGTACATCCTAATTTGCTATGTTTTTGTTAGTCCGATTGGTATAATGACTAGGCCAGTCTTCTCACATATGACGTACACAAACATAGCAAATTGGGATGTACAGAGAGATATCTCTGTACATCCTAATTTGCTATGTTTTTGTTAGTCCGATTGGTATAATGACTAGGCCAGTCTTCTCACATATGACGTACACAAACATAGCAAATTGGGATGTACAGAGAGATATCTCTGTACATCCTAATTTGCTATGTTTTTGTTAGTCCGATAGGTATAATGACTAGGCGAGTCTTCTCACATATGACGTACACAAACATAGCAAATTGGCATGTACAGAGAAATATCTCTGTACATCCTAATTTGCTATGTTTTTGTTAGTCCGATAGGTATAATGACTAGGCGAGTCTTCTCACATATGACGTACACAAACATAGCAAATTGGCATGTACAGAGAGATATCTCTGTACATCCTAATTTGCTATGTTTTTGTTAGTCCGATAAGTATAATGACTAGGCGAGTCTTCTCACATATGACGTACACAAACATAGCAAATTGGGATGTACAGAGAGATATCTCTGTACATCCTAATTTGCTATGTTTTTGTTAGTCCGATTGGTATAATGACTAGGCCAGTCTTCTCACATATGACGTACACAAACATAGCAAATTGGGATGTACAGAGAGATATCTCTGTAAATCCCAATTTGCTATGTTTTGACAGTCTTTCACTAAGGCTATTTGGTTTTACGTCTTTTGCTAGATTAGCTGGAATCGAAATACGCTCTACTGATACTTGCTCATAATAAAGTAAAGCTTTGTTCAAGTTAGATCACACTTCAGGAAATATAATATTTTCTGATCCTCCAAAATCAAACTCCCAAGATCCTCTGCATCCATAACGTAGCCGAATACTGACAGATGATTTTAAACTTTGGCCTGATAGTCCATTATGCGTACAAGTCAGTGCAATGTTGATACTTGATAGATATTTATTTCAAGTCAACCTTTACGTCGGCCATAAATAATGCGGTGATTGGCGGCGCCTGCGCATCCTATTTAATGAGAACTTAATGTGCGTGTTATTTGGTGATGTTATAGAAGAGGAATGTGGAGAATATAGTACTTAGTACTAATCACAGTAGAGCTTCTTGTGAAGTAACTTGTCAGGGGTACTAGTTTTGAGCTTTGTTGAGTTCCACTTTGAAAGGCGCGTGAACCTGGTCAGTGTTTTCCACTTCGCCTGCAGGTGTTGGCAAGGCATTTACAAACCTTTCTGCGAAATGCCAATGGACGTTTACCAAATAATCTAATTTATCGAACAATGGCGCCGATTCTCTTATTCAATAACTTAACTAATGTTAGAGAATCGCTATCTTTTACTAACAGGCAGCGCGAGAAAAGGACGGCTATAGCTATGAACTAAGTTACAGATGTCAAACTAGTTTACGCCTTGCGATTCGACATGTTTTAAGTGTCGTCTGAATTTGTATAGAAATTTTAGTTCCAACTAAATTGACAGCTCTAATTTACGTCCGTCTCTTTCTTGTTTTATTAGAATGAAAAAGTTAGCAATAGCCTAAATCAAGTTTAGTTTGTGTACAACAGAATCCGCACGTCATGATAGCCACACTAAAACTAAAGACATCAACGCATTACGTATGAATTAATTTCAAAGCAACCGCGTTGATGTCTTTTCAATGAAATTACAACATCTTATACAAAAACGGTTCTTAAAAGCTTATTATATGGAAAACCGTGAAACCTTCTAGATACATCATACAGGGTGGCTGGTGTCGGGGTGTCGGCGACTGTAGATGCTGGCGTTGAGTACTGCTTTTCAACACTCCTGCACGACACCATTCTAACTAAACTATTTATAGTGGACTGTACATTGGGGAGGCGTCTCTGATTCCAAGAAATTAGGCTTGGTAATTTATAAGATGACACTTGATGCTTAGAACAAGGACTATGAAGGAGTAGTGTTTTCTATTATATTTCTTATCGTGGCTAGCAAAGCCGATATCGGCCATATTGCCAATGTCAAGTATTGTTTTATTTTCACGCGTAAAATGTGACAGCAGAGAGAACTGACATATAAACTGTCAATTTGACAGGCCAGTTGGTGTGGTTGGTTAAGATACCGCCTATCATGCCGCAGGTCGTGGGTTCGATTCCCATCCAGGACAAACATTAGTGTGCATGAACATGTCTGTTTGTCCTGAGTCTGGGTGTAATTATCTATATAAGTATGTATTTACAACAAAAAAAGTACTATACGTTATGTAACTAGTATATCAGTTATCTGGTTTCCATAGTACAAGCTCTGCTTAGTTTGGGATCAGATGACCGTGTGTGAATAATGTCTCAGGATATTATTGTTATATTAATATGACAGTAAATGCGGTTTTAGAACATGAAAATATTAACTGAAATGTTGAACTTGCAATACTGGTAATTAGTGGCCGATACTTAAACACATAATTGTACTCATGATAACAAACAACTTTTAAGGTAAACGCAGCTATCAACGACCCATCGAAAATCTGTAGTTATTACCGACCTATAAAAGTAATTCGAAATCTTTACGTTTCCAGAACTATTCTAGCTATATGTAGGCAAAGTTACACACGCGTTTATTCCTTGAGCATCGTATACTTTTACGTTAGTGTGAGTAGCTGTGCAAAAAAGAGATAAATTACGTCAGTTACTGCGGGGCAGCGTAGACGCAGGACGTGTCGTACTGTTCCCTTGTTCCTTCAAGTAAGTACGTGACTTTTCGATTTAAGACATTTATACAAACAAATGACGTCTATACTTTATCTTATATTACTAAATGTATTCATTTAAGTGTCAACTCTTGATTTCTTACGACATTTTATTAATAAAAAGTAATTTGAAACTATAAAACTTTAAATTAAAATGGGATGGTGTTAGCTTCATCAGTTTTAGTCGATGCAGCTATCAACGACCCATAAGTCGGCAATGGCAGCAACGAAACTTTTCGTTTTATTTTTATTTTATGTTATTATATCACACTAACACAAGTATTTTTATGGACCAGTTTGAATCTAAGCTATCAGTCTTTATAAAAATCTATTAGCGACTAAACCTTTTTGTCTAGTTTTTACCTTTTAGCGTTGTCAATTTAACTAAAGTTATGATATTTTTCGAGGATCGATATTGAATAGTTACAGTAATAAATCATTGTTTTTGTGTTTAAAACAGTGTGCATTTGTTCATATTTTTTCTGATATTAATCAATTATAATCTATTTTATAGTCAGAAGGTCAATTGACTTAAAATAATATTTTTTTTATGAGTCGGTAATACAATTTATGTTTATACTTACATACTTTATTACCGACCCATGAGGGTCGGCAATAGCAACTATAAGAAGCTATTACCGATCGTATATAGATTATTTAGTTTCTCACCTACCTTTATGACATAATAGGTACCTATTAATAAATGCTACTTATTGGCTAAAGCAACATAAAACATACAATTATATTTTTTCCAGAAGTAAAGAGCCACAAAAGCGGCGAAAAGTAAAAGAAGACAAAGAAAATAATAAAAAGAAAAGAAAACAAGAAATCTTAGAAAAAAGGGAATAAAAAGAATTATTGAAGAAAACAACGACCTTAAAGAAGAAAAAACCTATTAAAAAAGTGAATGCGGTTAACAAAGAAGATTCTCGTGTAGCAGGACCTAGTAAATATCAATCAGATAGCGAATTCCAAAGGAAGCAGCAAAGCGTCGCGTGCAGTAAGAAACAGTGACTTTGTAACAGTGAGTTAGAAAATGAATCTAAAAAGGACATGAACATTAATACACTAATAGTACTTTAATTAATGATAGAGATTCTTTTGAAACAGAAACTACCGTACGTCTATTAGAGTCAGACTCTGCAAGAGAGACAGTTAAACGTCGAGTCTTATATAGCAGTGAGTCTGATGAAGAATGTATTTTTTAAGTGACTTTAATGTTTCGTTTGTAAGTACCAGTTGTACCAAATCATATATGTAACTAATTAGTTGCAATTTCTAAAAAGAGGTGAACCAATGACTGTGATGATTAATATTATAATTTTCAAAAAATGATTATGATCTCAATAGCATAAGGAAATATCCTAGAGTTTGAAATCCTTAAATTGAAATATATATATATATATATGTGTATTAATAGTATCATGTTGATTAATTTAAAAGTTTATAATTATTTAGTTCATAGGTATTATTAAGAAGTACTAATTTGTTTTATTAAAAATAACGATAATAAAAAAATACGAATAAGTATTTGCATGTTTATTTTGTTTTATTTTATTAAGATCGGTAATCATCATCATCACTAGCTTATATACATTCCATTGCTGGAAAAAAGCCTCCTGTCATATACGATCGGGAATAGCTGCATAAAAATCGTTAATAGCTTCACAGCCGTTTTTATGGGTCGGTAATTGCAACAATCGACTAAGTCACATTGTAAATTATTTTTTACAAGATAATCCTTTATTTAAATGTATTTGATTCCGTAAATACATTTTTTATACATAACACTAGCATATAAAATGAAACTATTAATCTTAAGAGGAACCAGTATACTAAAAAAATATGGTGGATTTTAAAATTGCCTTAGGGGGGTCGTTAATACCTGCGTTTACCTTATAATCGCGAAAAAAAATTTGCAAAATTATGAAATAATTTTAATTTCGGAAGTCGGTGGCAAAAAATTAAAATACAGATCCCAAGACACAATTTTATAGTTTATTTCTTTTTGAAGTCGATTTATTTTTTTTTTTGTTATTTTTTTGTATTGTAATAATAATAAAAAATATAAAACGTAAACCAAGTGTCTCATTACTTTTGTGCCGACGTGATACAAATATATATAAAAATTAAAATACAGATCCCAAGACACCGACTTCCGAAATTAAAATTATTTCATAATTTTGAGTTTATTTCTTTTTGAAGTCGATTTTTTTTAAATTATTTTTTTTGTATTGTAATAATAATAATAAAAAATATAAAACGTAAACCAAGTGTCTCATTACTTTTGTACCAACCTGATACAAATATATATAGGTATAAAATATATGTTACTAGCTGTTCGTGCCCGGCGTCGCCCGGGGGAATTTCATGTCTCTATCTCCAGTGGTATAGGATGTGTGTTGTCTGTTTTTATACAAAATTACCATCCAAATTTCCGACATTTCCGGTGAATTTTCCAAAAACAATCTATTATACAAACCTTGTCCTGATAATCACAAACAAAACAAAAAAATAATTAGCCAAATGGGTGCATTCGTTCTGAAGTGATGCGCTTACATACATTCGGCTATTGATTTTTATTTATAGTATAGACTAGCTGACCCAACAAACGTTTTTCTGTCAAAATTTCAATAATTCAAACTAAATTCCCATAGAAAATTCACTTTTAGTTTTCCCGAATTTTCCAATTTCCCCGGCAACTTTTCAAACATTTTATTTCATACAAACCTTGTCCTGACAATTATAAACATAACAAAAAAGAATTATCCATTTTGGTGCAGTCGTTCGGAAGTTATGCGCGTACATACCTTTCGGCGATTCATTTATATATATATATATAGATCGATTATATAAATATTGCTTATTTAATAGGATGTAAATAAAAAGAAAAGTCCTGACTGACTTACTCATCTTTTTCGAAATTCAACCCCTACGGGAGTACAATAGGGGATAAAAATTTGTATGGAAAATCGACATTTTTGTAGTTTAAACCATGAAAATTGGTATTTAGCGTTCTGGTTAAAATTGAATACCACGTTTCACCGTATCTGGAAAATCATCCCTTCAGGGGGGAAAATAAGGGATGAAAGTTTGTAAGGAAAAATTTGTAATAAGACTTTTGTTTAGAAATTACGAATGACGTGTTTTGGTGATTTTAGAAAATCATCCCCTAGGAGGTTAAAAATCCTTACAAACTCATAATCGCACAGCCCGACTTTCGCCTTCGCCAAAGACACTTTAGTAATTCGGAGAACCATAACTTTACTATGTTCCTTACCTGTAATTATTTAGATAACTATTTTTTTCGAAATTCCCACAGGATAGGGAATAACGAGAATCTATATTTTCGCTAAAGTTGCCTTCAAAGGCATGCAAGTAGTTAATTTTCCATTCCTTTACTAATGTTAGGTTTTAGGATCTTTCATCCTCCAGCCATCATATATAAACGCTATGACTTTGAGTTATATCAATATGCGCGCCGCCCCTCGTATACTATAATAAGCAGTGCGAGAAGACATAGTTTACCTGGATTAACACATAGGGTACTTTTAATCCCTTTAGGACTTTCCCGTGGGATATTTTCCGATATACACGTAAGCGAAGATGCAGGTCAAAGCTAGTCACAAATATATCAAAAATAAATCTGAATTTCAAAGTTATTATTATTTCAAAATATTTTGACATTATTAAGATAAAACATAGTTACGGCCTTTGACTCTAAGCCATGACAACTCACAGTAAGAAGTATTTAATTAAGAAGATGTATTTCAATTTGGCGAAGGCTTATTTATATTTATAACTAACTTGTAGAGATTAAAAACGAATATATTACTTACTTAATTGATTTGTTAATGAAGTGATTGTGAAAGCGCTAAAATGAATGATTTACTGTAATATGTAAACAAATGAAGTTTAGTTTGGTGATAATTCACTTTTGTGTACAAATATTTTCTATGTATAAGGTTTGGGGTTTATTTTACATTTAACAGACAGACAGACATAAGGAGTGAAACCAATAAAAATAGATTTAAAAATAAATTAAAAAGATATTATTTGGAAATGTGTTAAAGTGCTGCCAAAGTCTTGTATGTATGAAGCTTAAGAAGTAGTGTATAAAGACTCACCAGACCCCACAGTCAAACCATGACTACGGTTTTGTGGGGCTTAGTATATAAGTTTTTTATCATATTGTGAACTTATAATAAATAATAACAACAGGACTAGTGGTGCCTCCTCATCATTTAAAATTGTCTAAGAGGCCTCAGCGAGTTGGCTTCGGCATCTCGTACGCCTTCCAAAGGTCCGGGACCTCAGGGTTCCGAGATATGTCAAAGACAGGTCTAGATTAAGTAAAATTATTTCACTTTGTAAATGTCAGCGGCCACCCATTTGACGAGAGATTATAGTTTTCATGTATTATTTGCATTTGCCTTCAGTTTGGCCATGTAAGGCATTCCTTCCTCCAGATCTTTTTAGTTCGAAGCCAACATATTTTAAATGCAAATTGTCAAATACCCACAACTCTGATTGACTTTACTAGTTTCGACACCAAAGTTTATATCCTTTCAATGTCGCAGGTTTACTCGCCTCGCTACAAATAAGTGATGCTAATCAAATGTCGACATTGTTCGTATTTAAATAGAATGACCTTTTCATAAATATAACAGCAGTTTTGTTTTGTTTTATTTTTCAGATGTCACGTAGTCTTTTTTGTGTCAGATATAGCGTCTTCTGCAGCTGTTTCTGCTATTATGGAATAAATAGACTAATGTCACATGATTATGACAATATTTGTTTGCAAAAAAAGGGCACCCCTTCTTTTCGTATAATGTTTTTTTCTTAATATTCTTTGGCATAACTATTTCGGTATAATTTTTTGGCATAATAATACTATGCGATTTTCAATTCAATTCAATTTTATTCAGGAACAATTCACATTGTGTTTGAAATCATTAAAATTATAAAACTAACACATTCATAATACAATAAATCATAGAAAATAACAAAATAAATAAATAAATAACAATTCAATAATATTACAAGCTACTACATATACGTACTAATATTATTTTTTTATTTTTTATTTGTGATGGGTTTGCTCTTGACTCTAGTCTAGGTCAGAGGTGACAGAGACAAAGTCGACGATGGAGTAAGCTTACCCAGAAGAAGCCTGTTCACTCTCACTTTGAAGAGATTAGGGTTGTATACGCTCGGAAACACAGACGCAGGTAGTGAGTTCCACTCTTTTGCTGTGCGCATTATAAAAGACATTTGGAAGCGCTTAGTGCGAATTGGTGGAATAGCAACCAGGTAGGGATGGTAACTGGCAGTGCGTCTAGATGTCCGGTGGTAGAAGGGGGCCGGTGGAATGAGGTCGTGGAGTTCTCGGGCACACTCTCCGAAGTACAATCTGTAGAAGACCGACAAGCAGGCAACCTTGCGGCGATGAGCCAAGCTATGAAGCTTGGCATCCACCAGTTTTACGTCGCCAATGAGCCTCTTAGCTCTGCGTTCCACCGAGTCAAGCGCGGCTAGTTGGTACTTAGCTGATCCATCCCAAAGGTGACTGCAATACTCCATGCAGGATCGGACTTGCGCTTTGTAAAGGGTTAAAAGCTGTCCAGGCGTAAAGTATCGCTTCACCCTATTTAGGATGCCCAGTTTCTTGGCCGCAGTTTGGGCCTTGTACTCGATGGTGGCGCCGAAGTTGAGACCAGATGTCAACTCCATGCCTAGGAGCTCAAGTCGATCAGTTACAGGAACAGATGTACCCCGAAAAGTAGGAGTTTGGGCGAAACGACTCTTTTTAGCGGTAAAAAGACACGCCTGCGTTTTGGTGGCGTTAAAAGAGACCAGATTATCATCACCCCACTGGGAGACAAAGCTTAAGGTCAAATCTGTCCGCTCTACCATGGCCTCTCTCAAGGAACGAACTTCAGCCCCGCTGGTTTTTGCGCTGGACAAGTATCTCTCTGAAACTGTACTGTCATCTGCGTACCCAACAATACCAGGCCGAAGCAGGTCATTGATGTGCAGCAGGAAAAGAGTTGCAGAGAGAACAGACCCCTGAGGAACTCCGGCATCAATAGCCATAAGGTCAGAAGAGCAGCCATCAACAACTACTCTAATCGACCGTTCACTAAGGAAATCTGATATCCAGCTACAAAAATCAGCTGGGATGCCATAAGCAGGAAGCTTGCTGAGCAGAGCAGCGTGCCAGACCCTGTCAAAGGCCTTCGAGATGTCAAGCGATACAGCCAGTGCTTCGCCGTGTTTCTCGATGGCTTCGCCAAAGCAGTGCGTGACATACACAAGAAGATCGCCAGTTGACCGTCCCCGGCGAAAGCCATATTGACGGTCACTGAGAAGATCATTGTCTTCAAGGTAGTTCAGCAACTTATTGTTCAGTACCCTTTCCAAAACTTTGCACAGAATGGAGGTAATGGCGATCGGACGGTAATGGGCAGGGTCTGCACGGTCGCCTTTTTTGGGCACTGGTTGTACATTTGCAAGCTTCCAGGATTTCGGCACCGTTCTTTTTTCAAGAGAGAGGCGGAACAAACGTGTCAATACAGGAGACAGTTCAGGCGCACACTGCCTCAACACTCTCGCTGGAATGCCGTCAGGCCCGCTGGCCTTGTTCACGTCTAGACTGCACAATACTCTTCGGACCTCTTTAATGTGTACTGCGATCTCCGGCATATTAATATTACCCTGTGTCAATCAATCGTTTATTTTGTAAAACATAGGTATGGTTAATGGTTGTATATTGTCTAAAACATGTGCACTATGTTTTGCCAATATATGGTGTACAAAATAATCATAGACAAGCAATTGCAATTTAAGGTGGCATGTCAATAGATTACATAAAATAAAAAAATAAGTATATCAATTAGTAATAATAATATCAATTAGGTAAACAGGTCATTACAATTTTAGTTAAATAAACACATTCATACTTAATCAATAAATAAAATCAAAAGTGTTTAATTATCAAGTCGGAATCGTCATACCTCTGTTTATCAGTAGTAAACTCAGTGATGGAGTAGTAACATCTATCTACATGGAATTTAAACAAATACCTCTTAAAGGATCCCAAACACTCTATATTTCTAATAGCTGCTGGTATACTGTTATATATTTTTGGAGTCATACCTAGCACACTTTTGCCGAAAAATGCTGTTTTATGAGAGGAATGGTATTCTGTCACATTCACTATTATATTTCTTTATAACTCAAATTTTTAAAACGTGGACATGTCATCGTCTATCGAATACAGACATTTCTCCAATAGGAACGCTTTAAGTCTTGACTTAAATAATTGTTTTTGGCATACAGTTTATGTTGACATAATTATCTTGTAGGCTAATTTAGCTGACCCGAAAAGCCTAACTCTAGAGCTAGACGGTCGACGTCAGGGGCACACCGAAGTTTGGTTTGGTTAGGTTCCTTTTTTTGCTTTAAATATTTATTTAAATATTTATATATAAGCTGTTATGCGTAAATATATTTAGGATAAACACCAGTATACCATGATATATTATGACTTAAAATTTAACCTAGATAAAGTCATTGAAAGCAGAAAGGTAGTGTGTTATCAAATATCATGTTACATATTGTAATATCAGTCAAGTATATTGCTACACAGGCAGCGATTTCATCAGCGTTCATCAGTTCCTCCCAGGATCAATTCAGGGCTCGCAGGACACGGTGTAAGACGGCTATGGTTTTGTTCATTTTTATCGCAATGCCAGATAATGGTTGGTTAATTGAAACAATAACATATAATTATTAAAGTAATTTTAATAAAAACTTCAGAAAAGAAGGTTGCTCAAATAGTTCTGATATTATGACCAAAAGTAATCATTTGGCATTACCAAGAGTTAATAACATACACAATGTAATAATTCTATATTTTTGTTCCTTTTAGATTCCATGAAGGTCTTGGTAATTAGCCCTGGTCAGATAGGCAGTCGCTCCATGTAAAATACTGGTATTCAGCTTCATCTGGTTAGACTGAAAGCCGACCCCAACAAAGTAGGGAAAAGACTAGGCAGGATTTAACCCTGTTTTGTGATCGTTAATGATCTTGAATCATGGCTATTTTTTTATTTAAAATTTAATGAAGATCGAGTCTTCTTTCAGGAAGCATCTTTTATAAGGATAAATCTGTACCATTCTACAGTAACTGATATAGTAATTGGCCACGCTATAGTAACTGGCCACTCATAAAAAAGAGTAAGAAACAAGGTAATTCAAGCAAGCTCATGATTGAAAAGCACAACAAATATATATTGGCGCCGATTCCCTTGTTCACAAACTAAACTAATTTTAAGTCCAGTGCATCCTTTTCTTGACAGTTAGTTTAGTCCTGCCAAATTAGTCAGCGCCTGACATAAATTGACTTTTTAATCACGTCTAAACTTTTCTTTGGAGTATCTTAATTTCACAGGACTAAACTAATATTTATTTTCTGTCCTTTTCATAGTGAAATAGTAAGAAAAAGATGCACTGAACTTAAAATTAGTTTAGTTTGTGGACAAGGGAATCGGCGCCAATGTTTGTGTTTTTCATTATTCTTCTCTTTTTTTATGAGTGGCCAGTTACTATAACGTGGCACATTACTACAGCTAACCTTACTAACCCTACCTCTAATTGTTTTAAACGAGTAATTTCTACAAAGCAGCGTAAATAGTAAATACTTACGAATGCTGTTCTTGACCCGAGCTTTCAACAAACTGAGCGCATGTATCTCACGTATGTACCCTCTGTGATCTGTCAGATGTCACTGGAATTTGATGTCAATGTAATGTTTAGCATATTTTCAAGAATTTATTTGTTTTTACTGTCAATTTACTGTTTCGTGATAGGTTATCGAGGAATTATATAAGTTCCAGTATTTTGTTTTATTGTCAACCATTGTAAGTTTTTGTATAGCTTGGTTTTCTTTAGTGGTACATTTAAATATGTACATCGGTCCATGTACATTCAAGAAAATTAACCGTTTAGCAAAGTGATCGTCCATTTGCTATTATTTGCTTTTTGCAACCTTACAAAAAAATTCACAAATCACTTCATACAGTCTGAGACAAATTATGCAGCATATAAAAACCTTTTTATATAAAAAATAAAATAAAAAAACAACCGCCTCAAAAAAAAAAAAGTGAAAAATAACTATAATTTCATGTTATATTTTCGTTTTTTGTCAACAACTTCTGAAATTAAATTTATTTTTCTCTCTGTACTGTTTTTTTTTTACGTCAGTTGTTTTTTTTTTTTTTTTGTAAAAAAGGGTTTATTTTTCACTTGTTACTTGTGGTACGTACCCCGCGCAAATACCACTACCTGCAAAAGAAATTAGAACATCATCCACATATATACTAAGTAGGAAAACTACGTAATATTGAAGTTAACTCAAAAACTACCAAGGCAAAGTTAATAAATTTTACAAGGAACCAACTTTGAGATATACCCTCTTGAATAAGTTAAGAACTTTTCAAATCGGACTACTTTATAAAAAGTTATATGTTACATAAGAAAAAAAAATATATACGTGTCAACTTGAGAACCTCCTTCCTTTTTATTCGTCAGTTAAAAATAAGGATCTGTACGAAGGTCGAGATGGCTCAATCAGTAACTGAGGTCAAATACGTATGTAATACGTCACTTTTGAAGTGTTTAGTTTCGAATATAATCCAAATACCAAACACAGCAGCGAAACATTACTAATACATCGAAGCTTACGACATCGCAGTTTGTGATACGAGTAGGCCTCGTCTTAAAATTATAAATCTTAAATACAATGGGCATCGGTTATTTATTACGCTGAGTGAGTTTATGAGTCTGTGCACATAAAGTTAATACATACCATTTCACAATCACATGTCTTCAGGGCTGAAAATTTCTTTTTCTTTGTTTATTTTGATTGAATTGCGGGATATATTGGAGACTTTGAAAATTCTAGATAAGGAATAATTTGCCTTTTTGTTTTTTATTTTTTATTTTTCTTCTTTGTTCTCTGTTTCAGGATCTAAATTACATATAACAATTTGGATACAAGTGGTTGATATAAATTAGGATAGTTTTCTTTAATTTTTTTTTTTGTCTATCGTACGTACAACTTTCGTTTTGCATGCTGAGTTTACCTATAAGTGATTGTACACTATTGTTTATTTGTTTTTGCTTGTTTTTTTATGCCCATAACTAGTGTAAACAATCGTTGGTAGACCAATAAATAAATAAATATCAGTGCATACAAGATTTGGCATTATCTGTCTTACCAAGGGGTATCGTGTTACCCAGTAACTGGGTTGTGGAGATCAGATAGTCAGTCGGTCCATGTAAAATATTGGTAGGTACTCGTATAACCTCTCGAATGTCGGAGACTAAATTGACTTGACTGAAATTGTCAAGCTGTATTAGGATTACATTATCATAAAGGTCATTTTAATATTTTCACTTGTCAATTTAGTGTAACTGTCCGACTTAAGACACTTGGAGCATTTTTTCTTATGTCGAACTGTGTAACATAAGACATTCGAGAGAATAATTGGGAAAAGGCTAGGTTTAGTAGCGCATTACAAGAGCTTTGTTGTGCAACGTACTTTATTACTTGTATTGTCGTTTCGGGTTTTAAAACATTTGTATGCGTTGATAGTGTTACAAATGCGGTCTGAATCAAATATACATTTCGCGTTTTAGTTTATCGTCATACATAGACCCTATCATCATAGTCAGGACTGAATTGACATGTCTTATTGACAGCTAGATTCACTAGTGTATATTTATAATCACGTTGATTGATGAGGCTTTGTCCTTAATATGTGTGGACGCTGTCTTTGTGTAATTTAGGCGGCATGATTTGTGGTTTCCAAAGAGAAATCAATCGATCGATTAGTTTAATCTATTCTGGGCATAAACTTCTTGCAAGGTGCAAAATACTGTCGTCTATATTACGGTAAACTGTGATATATTATTCTTTTAGAATAGACTTCTACAATATTCTTCAATTTAGTGTCAAGTATTAACATTGTTTCATTAGTGGTCTTCATAATGTAGGTTTATATGTGAACCAAAATATTTTGAATTTTGAATATTTTTAATTTTACCCGGACACAAATCCAGACTGCTACTGATGTATAAATTATCTCAAAGAGGTTAGCTCCCCCCATGCTCCATGTTGGCTACTACTGTTTTTCAGTTGGAAACGCATAATACGAGTAGCACAGCCCAACCCAAGGATCCATCACTCAGTCGTTGCGAGTCCAACCACTACACCATCGAAACGGTTAAGTAAAAAAATGATACGATATTCTTTGACCTCAAGAACGATTTGGACTCGACCAGTCTTATTTATTCAATACGACAAAGGCACATCTTCTTGCAAAACTAATTTCTTAAAAACTATTATAATATTTACTTAATGAACATCAAACATTTCACTGCCTATCCTCTAACACAGCGTGACGTAATGTGACAGACGTACTTTCGGTTCTACTCACCTAACGAGAGACCCAAATTAGTTTTTAATATCATCGTTGAACTTGACATTATAATCATTTCATCAATGTGACATTAATGGATGATGAATATGCAAAAGTGGTAATCGTTTAGTAGCAAAGTTAACGTTGTGATTTGTGGTTCATGATCTGATGATTTAAAAGTGTCCGTGGAGTATCTGGCCCGTTCTTCTGAATAGGAACCTACTACGCTTTGGAATGGAAACTTCATCTTTCTGACTGACTGACCCCTGACAAAATTTCCTGTAATTATAAAACTCAAATCTGTGTGGTTAAGAACCACACAGATTTGAGTGGACCTGTTCTGTGACCTCAAAAAACCATTTCAGACACTATTAAATAAATAAATAAATAAATTTACTTTATAACTGTAACCGAAGCATAATGTTATGTAAATTTCACTAGCATGCCTAGTTTAGTTCTTATGAAAGAAAAATGAATGGGTAACATGTGGATAACGTTGTGAGCTACACATACACTATTAACTTTAGATACTAAGTATTTTTAATTAATAAACTTTTGTGTAACTGGTTGTTTTCCCAAATAAATAAATAAATTAAACATAGTCCTCATATGGCCTGACCAAGATTATGTCTGGACTTTAAAAGAGATTTTGACCCTTGAGTATGTTTCAAGGGGTAGTCATATAGGAAATGTCGACTCCATCTATCTTATTTTTTTTTTAATATGATGTGCAAAATGATTTCTATTTCATCTTATTTCATTTCAGTAGCGCACAAATCAAGATATAATTCTAAAAACTGCTGATGGCTCTAACGTAATAAGAATATTAAATGTTGTTTATCTTGCTCACACTAAGCGACTAAGGTTAATTGAGGTCGTATAAATTATTATATATATATATATATATATATATATGTATTTACATATGTCATGTACTACACTAAATAAACTGCTTTGAACTGTGTTAATAACAAAACAACACAACAAGTACCTACAAACATGAACATTTTGAAGATTAAACCAGCAATTGGTAAATAAACATTACAGTAGGGGAGGCCACGATGCTATTGGTGATTTACTCGAGCGTCGTGGGGACCTATTGGATTTTAAAGATTGGATGGTAGAAAGAAAAAGGTTATAATATGATGATCCCTTTACCGGGAGGGGAGCGGCTACAGGTTTTCAAAAATGCAAAAAAAGAACTGTCACATGAAAATACTTACTCGAGCGCGTTAGATATTGATACCTAGTGTATATGCCACACGTGTTTCTGATAACGGAGGAATATTAATCTGTCGGTTTGCATGGTGAGGGTGGCCGTACGACGGGGTTGAAAATGGGCAAAAAAAAATATTCGAGCGCGTCAGTTATTCAGAATGTTAAGTAAACCCTAAAGAAACTCCTATTCAAAATACTGACGATTTAGACGCGACCGAAACTCATGGCTGATTTTTGAAAATGCAAAAAAAAATCATGACATTGAAACTTGTGTGCGTCAGATTAATATACACACGGTTCAATTATATTTAGCTTGATGTTGTTGTCGTGCTGACTCATAATCTGACAATTATGTGAAGAAGTTTCCTTAATCTGACGACAGGTTAAGGAAATTCCAGATTCTGTAGCCGCTCCACCCACCGGTGAAGGGTATCATATAATATATAACCTTATTTTTCTTTCTACCATCTAATCTTCAAAATCCAATAGGTCCTCACGACGCTCGAGTTGATCACCATTTAGCATCGTGGCCTCCCGTTTTGGAGGGATTTCGTAGCTTTATATCCGGTGACTAATAATTTGAAGAATATAATTTATTGCTATGTCTTATATGCATAGGTTTGTGACTTCAAGTTTTCCTAGTGGTGTTTTCCTTTACTAAATTCAGTGTAACGTTTTTGGTTTACTTATAAAAATAGGCTCAAAAATCTTGAAATTTTATGAGGTACAACACACCGATGTCGTTTTATAAACTCATTTTGAGCGTTGTGCTTTCCAAATTATAAAATAATTAATAAATAATTGGTCATTTTTGATTAACCTAAAGAATTCCTCCAAAATTATGACAGATTATTCAATAAACATAAATCGTGTCAAAGTTAATCCGACCCAAACCGTGTCACCATTTAGAACAATGGGCGTAACTCTTACATAAATCCTATGTTTGATTTATTGATTAAAGTTAATTAATTAAAGCCCACACCTATTTGTTATTGCATCAATATTTATGAAGAAAACTTTGACATAGGTCAAACATGGCGCCTAGAAATTGACGTTGAAATATATGGCAGAATAAAATAGCGCCCGTGTAGGTACTACGACATTGTTGGAGTTACTTAAAGATTGTATTAATGTCAAGAGTTGGTTAGTTTTTATTAAGAAACCTATTAAAATCAAAACGAAATTAAAATAAGTTTGACAAGTATCAGCTTCTTGTTGATTTTTTCCATTCTTTAAAAGGCCTTTTTCTTTGTTTCCAACATAGTGATGCTTTCCGAGGAGAATAAACGCCCTTTTCTTTTGTTTAACAATGTCATGTAAAAGAAAACTTTGGTCAGTAAGGCATAACCAAGTGATCCAGTCCAGTCCGGTGTTATTACCGTTGAGCTATATTGTACTGCTGCGTAAACTATTTAAACTATAGGAGAGATGCGAGAAAATAATGCAATAGAGGCAGAAAAATAAGCCTCTATTGCATTATTTTCTCGCATCTCTTTCAACACAGATATACATGTCCGTACTTTTTACGACAAAGTGATGACCCAAAACTTTCATCAATGTATTGGGTTGACAGTTGGTTTGTCCGTCACCTAGTACCACTATTAGAACCGGTTCTAACTTGAGCCAGCGCAAGAAATCAGCCAATTAACGTGATTCTTGGTTTTCTTAATGAGTTATTTGGTAGGGACAGTCCACCGCACGTCTATACCGCTTCAACATAAACTGGCAGTCTATGTCAAATTGCTATCATGGACGTGCGGTTGACCCTAACACATAGGTAAACGTCATCTCAATTTTTGTCAAAGACTCGCGAAACTGACCAAGGAAAATAGATCTATTCTAGTGAAATAGATGAATTTGATTTGAATGATTAAAATATAAAGAATATTAATCTGCAAATATTCAGAACAAAAAAAAATGAAATGCAGTAAATTCAAACTGTCAGTTAGGCAAAGGACATGTGATACATACAGCCTACGATACGTTTTCTATTTTACTCAGAATCTAATGGACTATACAGTATTCTGTATAGTCCATTAGATTCGGAGCAAATTTGGCTGTGACAGACGGACAGACAGACAGACACATGAGTGATCCTATAAGGGTTCCATTTTTTTCCTTTTGAAGTACAGAACCCTAAAACTCAGATTATTTTCAAAATAGAAAACGTATCGTAGGCTGTATGTATCACATGTCCTTTGCCTAACTGACAGTTTGACTTTACAGCATTTCATTTATTCGATTGTTTACTTAATTGATTCATGGTTTTACGTTTGCGACTTGAGGTACAGATTGCTTTCTAGGATATTTAACGACGACTGTGGCCATTTTTTAAAGATTTTGATTTTAATTCTGCACATGTTACCCGTTTTTGAACACGGACTTAAATTGGACCTGCCTAAGGACGACCTGGCTTTACTATGCAGCATCGTTATTGTAACTGTATTGTAAACACATAATTGAAAACTGCCTTGACTAAAGTCCTCCAATGTTCATAAATGGTTGAGAGTTGAACTGCTGAATGAGTACTTATAGAATAATTATATAATTATAATACTATACATATACTTTGGTGACGGTTACCTAAAATAAGTTTACTGAATGTATCTTGTCTGTTCTCATGTGAGTGGCGTCTTTTTTGTCTTTTATGAGAATAAATGATTTAAACCTAACTGCCTAGTGGGATGGCGAACAGTTGGTACCTGTACCCATAATACCGCTACCAATTCAATATCTATCCTTCTGCACAGTTTCTTGATGATATATTAGTGGTTTTTAATTATGATTTTTTAATTAATTATTTTTTGTTGTTTAATTGTTGCATATTAATCCTTAACCTTGACTTAACCTATATTTTAGAAAAAATGTTTGGAACTGACTTCTGCCTAGGTTTTTGATAATTATTGAAATTGTAATGGGTTCCTTACGATTTGTAGTGCAACTTGGCGTATATTTCATTGTTGTTCATTTCAAGCATTTTTTGTGTGTCCGTTGGGCATTCGCCTTTCAAAATATTACTTGAAATCGTTCTTTTTTTAAGTGAGCTGTAAACTAAAACAATAATCTAGAATTAATCGTATCATCGTACAAATTGCCTATTCAAGTATTATGAATGGTTGAACTTTATCGTCCCAACTTTTGTCCAATTATTCACATTCATGTCTGAATTTAGTCTGAGTACAACATTCCAGTCATTTGGTAATATTACCTGGAAAGTTATCCGGGAGTTTTTAAAATTGATGATTTCATTGATTTCGATGTGGTCTTTTAAAATTTTGACTTTGCCGCTCGCACCACCGAGGAGCTTGTGGCTAAGTAATAACAGCCGCACGGGTCGATCCATCAGGTTAAGCTACGCTTGCCGAGGTTGGTCTGTGGATGGGTGACCATCTTTTCATACCGAGACTCCTCCGTACCTCGAAAAGCACGTTAATCCGTTGGTCCCGGCTGTCATTCGTGGATCTCTGACAGTCGTTACGGGTCGTCAGAAGCCCGAAAGTCTATAACCAGTCTTACCAAGGGGTATCGTATTACCCAGTAACTGGGTTGTGGAGGTCAGATAGGCAGTCGCTCCATGTAAAACACTGGTATTCAGCTGCAACCGGTTAGACTGGAAGCCGACCCCAACATAGTTGGGAAAAGGCTAGGCAGATTGGATTGACCACCACTGTGTATTGGAAAAATGGCGCCCAAAAACGATAAGATTTTTGACAATATCTCCTTTCGGGCTCATTACACGTGGTGGCGCGAGCGGCAAAGATAGGAAGTGGCAAAGTGAAAATTCGAAAAGTGCACGTCGAAATCAATAAAATCACAAATTGTACTAATTAAGTTAGACAATGCTGTTTATACTTACAGTCTAATAAGTTGAGCTATTTAACTAATCTGAAATGAAATGAAACTGTTTATTTTGTAAATCGGATATCGCACTATTACATGCCATTAAGTAAGATGGAGTCGTCATTTCCTATCTGACTACATCCGAGAAAAAATTGCGAAACAAACGCAGGGGTCAAAGAGAGAGGCGCCACGGCGTCCTCACCTTCCGCCTGACGCAGGTCCTCACCGGACACGGTTGTTTCGGGAGGTTCCTGTTTCGCATAAGGCGGGAGGAAACGCCCGGGTGTCACCATTGTGTGGATCGCCCAGAGGACACGGTGGAGCATACAGTGGAGGTCTGCCCAGCTTGGGCAGAACACCGCCGTGTTCTCACGGAGGCGATCGGCGGCGGCGATCTCTCGCGTCCGAGCCTGGTCCAGGCCATGGTGCGGAGCGAGAGTGCATGGGAGGCCGTCACCTCCTTCTGCGAAGCGGTAATGCTCGCGAAGGAGGAGGCGGAACGCGTGAGGGAGAGGCAGCCTCACGCCCTCAGTCGCCGCAGGAGACGCCCTGGGCGGCGGGAATCGATAGCCGATTCCCGGCCACCGTAGGCGCGGGCTTGCGGACGGTGAGTAGTGGGTAACTCGCCGTCCGGTGAGGACCAGGCCCGGGTCGACGGCGCGTTGTGTTCCACGCGCGCCTCAGAGAGATGTCAGCAAAAGATGGGGTCCAATAGGGCCGATGCCGCTGGGGTCGCGGGTTGTTTGAAAAAGATACCGTGGCCCTGGCATAGGCAACTGAAGGAACACGGGTGGGTTTTAGTCAGTAAAAGTCTGACACGCCCTTCCGCTCCACCCAGAGCGGGAGAAGTTATTTGATGATTTCCCATCCACAAAAAAAAAGGGGTCAAAGTTATCTTTTAAAGTCCAGACATAATCTTTGTCAGATCATGTAAGGACCATGTATTGTAGATTAGTGTCTGAAATGGTTTTTCGGGGAAAGAACTACACAGATTTGATGGACCCGTCCAGTCAGTGCATCTGAAAAGTATCATCGACTTATAAAGAAGAAGAAGAACTTATTTAACGAAAAATAGCAGTCAAAGTTTTGTTGCCTACTCTAATATCTAGCAAAACTTGTTTCTTCTATTCTATCTAACCATCTGTGTGGGTAGACAAATAGGTGACAAGATCCGTTTTATGGTCAACCAGTCACCATGATGTTTATTAATTTATTTTTCAATTCAATACTACAAAACAGATAAAAACATAAAAATGAATCACTTATTAATTCAGTAATCTAATTAGAATTCGCATAAGCAAGTTATAATGTCCAAAGATGTATAAATTATATTAGCATTTTTTAAAGGCATGTGTGTATTAAATATCATAATATTAGTCTTCTTTTTAACACTCATTCATTTCACTCCTCCGAGACTACAAAACCGACTGAACCAAGAGGAAATTATTTAAGGGTGCCTAATTATACACGAAACTTATAGTGCTACCAGGTTCTTATGGCGCTCGATTGCCGTTGACATGCATTGCTTGGGGTGCTGTTTGCAAATATTTTGTCAAATTGTTTTGTGAAATGTATTGAGGAACCAAGGTAGTGGCGTTGGTTCCGATTTTGATCACCATAGAATCCATGTATGTAGCGTTAACTTATGCTTCGATTTGACAATGTTTGACGTGAAAAGGTAAGTTTCGTCTCTGTTTCTCGTCACTTGGTAGAAGGATTAGAGGAAGTTGGCGGGATCGTTCCCCTCGCACACTGGGCACCAGTGTGCGAGGGGAAAGATCCCGCCAACTTTACGATACACAAGATAGGGGAGGGAAAGGGGTGGGTATGGGTGTAGGATGGGGAAGTGTAAAGTATTTTCTCCTTGAGACTACACAGATCTAAATTGAGTATACACATGCAAAATAATCCACGACACACAATACTGGTTTTTAACCGACTTCCAAAAGGAGGAGGTTATCAATTCGTCTGTATGTTTTTTTTTTTTTTTTTGTATGTTTGTTACGCGATTACTCAAAGACGGATGGACCGATTTGGAAAATTCTTTTTTTGTTTGAAAGGGTATACTTCCGAGGTGGTCCCATATAAATTTTATTAACTTTGCTCGAGGAGTTTTTGAGTTAGCTTCAATAATGCGTATATTTCCCACTTATTTTATATGGATGTTGTGATGGTGTTTTAATAACTTCCTATCACTGTTATTTACATGGCTATATCTACAATTATTGTACTCAATTATGTATTCGAATTTGTGTGGGGTAGGTTCCACAACTAAAAAGTGAAAAATAAAAACTTTTTAGCAAAAAATAAAACCGACTTCTAAAACAAAACACTACAAAGTGAAAAATAACTTTAATTTCGGAAGTCGGTGGCAAAAAACGAAAATACAAAACCAAAGACACCGACTTCCGAAATTAAAGTTATTTTTCACTTTGTAGAGTTTTGTTTTAGAAGTCGGTTTTATTTTTTGCTAAAAAGTTTTTTTGCAATTAATTTTCTAGTACATAATTATTTCCTATCCATCAGATGCGCCTGACCTCTCAGTGTTCCGGTCAAAATAGACGAAATTGTAGCAAAAAGCTAGACTAATAAAAAACGTTTGGAAATAGACTATTATTGTAGTTTGACATTTGTGATCCAAACGCCTTCGCGTCTTCGTTTGTTTTCATTAATTATTTATGGTTAACGATTTCAGGAGGTTTTTATGCAGACGAATACGATACGACTTAGTCGTTAGCTCGTTTTATGGTGCTCGAAAAACTTTAGTCGAATTCGGGCACCCGATGCATTATAACGCAACGCATAATAACGCGTTCAGGGTGTTGATGGGGCTGCCGCGGTACTGTAGCGCGAACCTGTAGTGTACCATCGAATACTGTTAGTACTGGTACTAACACCACTATTGACACACCTTGTAGTTTAAACTATTAGGTGCGACAATGGGTCAGCCACATATATTGAATGTTGTACATCAAAATATGCAGGGTCTGTCCGGCAAAGAGCTAGAGTTAAGTTTATTTCTGGAGAACTATAATGTTCAGGTCTTATGTATGACTGAACACTGGTTGAAGGAACATGAAGTATTGTTTATAAATGATGATTATTTTACAGTACAAAGTGCATTTGTAAGGAAAAGTGCTATTCGCGGTGGGTCTTTAGTTCTTGTTTCAAACAAGTTGAAATGTAAACAACGTTTAGATTTAGTTAATCTTTCTATCGAGCGCACTATTGAGTTGTCTTGTGTTGAACTCGAGCGATACGTTATAATTTGCGTTTATCGACCCCCTTCTGGGGATTTTATTCATTTTGAATCGGTAATGGAAGATGCACTCAATAAGTTAAAATCTAGTAATAAAAGTATAATTTTATGTGGAGATTTTAATATTAATATTTTAGATGTTACTCCACTAGGTATTAGACTTCTCAATCTTTTTAGGTCTTATAATTTATTTAACTTGTTTTTTGAACCTACTAGGATCACGGCATCTTCGTCAACATGTCTTGATAATATATTTAGTGATTGTGTTGTCAAAAATAAATTAGTGCTAAGTGACTTAAGGTCTGACCACTGTGGTTTATTAGCTAGCTTCCCTATGCAATTACATAAAAAGCCGCATAAAATAGAATGCAGGCCTTATACAGCTAGTCGTTGCAACAAATTTAAAAATAATGTAGCCCATAGAATTAGACCATCTATAGTAGAACACGATAATCCTAATGAAATCTATGGAGCCCTTTTTGATGTTGTGCAAAAAGAGTACCAATCTACCTTCAAGACCAAAACCATTAATATTAATGGCACCACCGTGGGCTTTAACCAATGGGCTACTCCAGGTATTTATAAAAGTAGAGCGAGACTATACGAATTATATGGTTTGAAAAAACACAGGTTTGATACTCCTTTCCTAGAGTATGTCAAAAATTATTCAAAATTATTTAAAAGTATTTGTGTTTTTGCTAAATCTAAATTTTTAAGCGATACAATTAAAAATTCCAATAATAAAGTAAAAACCATTTGGAAAATTATTAATAATGAAACGGGTAAGTCGGTTAAACAAGACAAACAACTTGAAGTTATGGTCGACAACAAATTAGTTAATAAAGCAGCAGACGTTGCTGAGGCATTTAATGAGTTTTTTGCCAACATACCTATAACTACGACTCGCTCCTTAAATTCATCCCCGTCTAAAGCTGAAAACCTTTTGCATAGTAGTGTGCCCAAATGTGGTCGCTTATTTAGCTTCGAACATATAACACCTCATGATGTAGTTAATGTTTTTAACACACTTAAGTCTAAAAACACTGGTGATTACTGGGGCATCTCAATTAAACTGTTAAGTAATATAATAGACATAGTAGCCCCCTATCTAGCTGTTACTTTTAATAAATGTGTTGATGTAGGAACTTTTCCTGACCTCATGAAAAGTAGTAAAGTCTTACCTTTATTTAAATCAGGTAATAAAAATGACGTTGGCAATTTTAGGCCTATTTCTATATTACCTGCATTTAGCAAAATATTTGAAAAGTTAATACTCAAGCAGTTGCTAAGACATTTTAATTTAAATGGCCTCCTTCATGATGAACAATATGGCTTTACTAAAGGTCGTTCGACTACAGATGCGGGTGTTGCTCTGCTGAAACATATATTTAACGCATGGGAGAACTCGCAAAATGCTATTGGAATTTTCTGTGATCTCTCCAAAGCCTTTGATTGCGTGCACCATGACACGCTTTTGCGTAAACTACATCATTACGGTGTACAAAACGAAGCTCTTAAAGTAATTAATTCATATTTACGTAATAGGTTTCAATGTGTAGATGTAAATGGTGTGAAATCTTCCGGGCTACCAGTTCTGTTAGGTGTACCTCAAGGCTCAATATTGGGTCCATTCTTGTTTTTAGTGTATATCAATGACTTACCATTCTATTTAAAGGGTATCTGTGACGTTGTACTGTTTGCAGATGACACCTCTCTTATTTTTAAAGTAGACAGGAATAGACAAAATTTTGACGACGTAAACAGTGCACTCTCAATGGTTACAGATTGGTTTACGATAAATAACTTAGTTCTCAATGCTAAGAAAACGAAATGTATAAAGTTTGCCTTACCGAATGTTAGAAATCTAGGACCCAACATCGTTTTAGATAAAGAAGTGCTTAAAACTGTAGACTCGGCAGTTTTTCTGGGTATAACAGTAGATGCCAAACTTCAGTGGGGCCCACATATATCAAGCCTAGCGGGAAGGCTCAGTTCAGCCGCCTACGCCGTCAGGAAAGTAAGACAATACACTGACGTTGATACAGCTCGGTTAGTCTATTTTAGTTATTTTCATAGCGTTATGTCATACGGTATTCTGCTCTGGGGCAAAGCCGCTGATATTCAAAATATATTTGTTCTTCAGAAACGAGCTGTTCGTGCTATTTACCAGCTCGGTGCCAGAATTTCTCTGAGAGATTTTTTTAAACATATTGGTATTCTCACGGTGGCATCACAATTCATCTTCGCCAACATCTTATATATTAGACAAAATATACATTTATACACTAAAAACAGTGATATTCACAATGTTAACACCAGAAATAAGGACAAATTACGTGCTCCATTTCACCGGCTTCATAAGGTTCATAACTCATTTGTTGGGCTTGGTATATCCTTTTATAACAAGCTACCCTCTTCTTTGCTAGATTTGCCTTACAATGCGTTTAAAGCCAAAGTAAAATCTAACCTTTGTTCAAAGGCATACTATTCTATCAACGATTACTTAAACGATAAGAATAGTTGGTCGCTGTGTTTAACTTAAGACAATGTTTATGTTCTTTCTCCAGAATTAGCTTACCTACTGACAGGTTATATGGGTTCATATAATTATTTATTTTCTTTGACTGTAAAGGTCAATTTATTTTAATTTTATTTTTATTTATCATTGACATAATCTACTCATTACAATGTTTTTTTTATGAGTGGTATTGCAATATGTGGTTAGCTAGTGACCTCGACAATTGATCATAATTATTCTTGTCTGAGCAACCGGCAGCAGGTTCGTCATGCTCCCTTAGATGTCACTGCTTGCGGTAGCGTCGGGGGTCGGGTTGCCTCCTTCCCTCAAATATGGCGAGGGGGGTAATGGCTGATCTTTGCGTTATGCTCGTGAACGGGTGCTGCTTGTGGTGACTGGTCGTCTTGCTGACCTTGGTTTTGTTTTGTTATTAGTAATTTAACTCGTATTTTTTACTTCGATGGTCCTAGTTTATCATCTGTGACTTCGAGTTACGGCTATATGTAAGTGGGCACGCCCTTTATTACTGGAGGCTTTTAATATAGGTATAAAGTTCTACTTACGTTTTTAGTTTTGTATTTTGATTCTGCTTGAGTATAGTTTTCGATTTTTCGATTTTTTTTCTTCTTTTTTTAAGTATATTGGCGTGTGCTAGCTGACTTATAGCAAATAATTAAATTTAATTTAATGTTTGTGTTGCGTAATGTACTTGCATGTAATTTGCACAGTGTTGTATAGAATATATATATTTTTTTAAATTTTTTTATTTAACTGAACAGACAGCTGTGCTGCTGAGGAGTTTGTTGCGCCACTTCTTCTCCTCAGCTAAAGCACTAGGAAGTGGTGAAGGGCGGGCGTTTTGGGGGACTGTCTTATGTAATTTTGACGTTCGAAAAGTGCTGATTTTCAGCCTAGTTTGAATAAATGACTTTTGATTTTGATTTTGATTTTAATGGCATGTTCGCGGAGGCACATGTGGACGGCGATCGATGGTGGACGGCTTCCACACGATCATACGGAAGCGCTGTGCGCGCATATTCGCGCGTGTGGGTGGCGCCCCAGCGTCATCCTGGCCACGTGCGCCGGTGGGACTCAGCACTGTTTTCACTGTCACAATTTATCATTAATTTTTTACTCTTACTAACACTAGGCTAAGAACATTGTTAATAACAAATCTATGGACAGGAAGTCTGCAATAAATTATTATTATTATTTTTAACACATCTTGGGTCCCAGACCTTTGGAAGGCGTACGAGGGGCCAAAGCCAACTCGCAGAGGCCCCTTAGACAATTTTAAAAGATGAGGAGGCACCAACCGATGAATATCCCTATATGCACTATGCAAGTGCACCCAAGGACAACCCCCGATTGGTGCAGGACTATCTATGTCCCCTGCCTGACTAATGTTATATAATTATAATTGGACAAAATGGCAGGGGGTGACTTGCACACTCAATAATGGGCCGCCACAAACGGTTGCTAGCACATAGTGACGTAGCGACAAGGGGGCAACACTTCCTGAGGTGCTTGAGGAGTGGAGAGGTAATCCACGGCTATCCGAACAATCCCCGAACTACGGTCAAGATCCCTACCAGCACCTTACGGAATACTTCCTTTCTCCGAGCACGTTTGCTTTTGCGAATCTCCATTTATGCCGGCTAATAAAGGCCAGCAAGAGGTGGAAATTCTGTTTTTCGTCAGTGTTCACACCAGCTGCCCAATAAAGGCAAGCCAGGGATGAAGAACAAGACTTCGCCCGGGAGATAGGGTCCGTGGGGTCACTACTGCTTAACAGCTCGCCACATGCTGCCATACGGGTTTATGCATCTCTCTTGGTCTGGCTTCTCACTCTAGACCTATTTCGACAAATCAAACTCTACCGGCACAGACCACAGTTCAGGAGCGCGCAAGCCCCACCAGGACGTCAACGTGGAGATACAGCGGTAGGGTTATGATTATTATTTACACTGGTCATCGTACTGAAATACGGGCTAACGACCCTGAGTAGTTAGAATGAAATCGAGACTACACTTTGTGACGACTGGAAAAGCACTGACAGAAGTAAAAGGAAAACTGGTATCGGGAATTCGGGTAACCAAAATGATAAAGCTGGACTCTGTCCGTAGACGGGAGTATTTGACCCCGTTTATATAAACTTGGTCGTTTACCCGAATTCCATAGGCAATCGAGTTCGGGACCACGAGCAAGTGTGATTGCGCCAGTAGTTATGTTTTAGGTTCTTAAACAATGACAGCTATCTGGCAATTCTACAATAGGTTTTTTATTTGTAAACAATCTGTAGGTACATCTAGCAAACCCAAACTAGGTATACTCTGAACACAGCATGCTCGCTCGTGCAATCTTAAATTAGGCATCTGTTCACTACTTGCAATAAGGGTACCTACACACTCAAATCTCAGTTTTTTTTTTAAGTCTGAAATCATCTCGTAACATATAAAAGTCTTAATTTTCTCAAACCTATGCATGTATGTGGTTTATTTTAAATTCAGGGCCGTCCACTGCTATAAAGTTTGGAATGATAATTAGCATAGAGTATTATGAACGCATCATTTCGATATTGTGTTTGTTGAGTCCATTACGATAGGAAATAGATTAAGGAACTTTAATATTTAATGGAACTTCCTTGACCTTTTGTATTGTCATTGACGAGTATGTATCTCACGAGTTTTTTTTATCAAACTAATTTATGCTCGGTTAAACTATATAGCCCATGAAAATGAGAGAAAATTAAGGCAAATCTGCAAAAAATTCATAATGAAGAATTCTCGCCTGGTTGCTGAAATGTTAATCGCTTCTAAATGTGTGATATTTGTATGATTTTATTTATTAAATCTGGTATTTTCAATACCGGTTCAGAAACCAGAAATATAGGTATCATATTGGGTAACTACATAGTTCTGGTATCTTCACAAAAGCGTTACCTACTTTTAGGCAATATTCTATACTATTAAATGAGCAATATCTGTTTGTATATATATATATTTTAATCTCGTTTTCGAAAACGGCTCTAACGATTTCGATTAAAGTTGCATTATAGGGGTTTACGGGAGGGAAAAATCGATCTAGCTAGGTCTCATATCTGGGAATTTTTTCTATACTTTTTAACCGTGATATTGAAAAAAAGACTTAGTGTTTTTTTTTTTTGTTTTTCAATTATAGAATAAAATAAAACCTACTGAATCCTTTTTTTGTAACTTTTAATTTTCATTGATTTAAAAAGCTCCAAAATTGTGTAAGTATTTAACCTCTCTAGCACTGGTGGGTGCCGGCGCGTAGACGGTGGCGCCACCCCTGAATGTTATTTTTGCGTAGAAATGAAACTAAATCAATGTCCAATATTTTTCGTACACTGACAATGGTCTACAAATATTATTCTAGCTAGGTTTCATATCTGGGAAAATCCGTTTTCTCTGTTTTCACCCAAATGGAGCTCGGTCGACCACGTACTGAATCTATAATTGAGTAGTAACTTAATGCTTGCCTTGGCTGAATTACGTTGTTATTAGCCAGCATAATACATCTAGCTATGAGAGCAAGGTAATTTCGAATAAAAAATATTTGTTAATTGATACTTTGGTGTATAAAATATAATGGTTAAAGGCCTACCTTCAAAGATAATCAGCAGATCACCATAATAACGAGCAATCGATTATTATAATTTTTCCAATAAATTGCTTTTAAAATTATTAATTTATCATGTTGTCCTTGTTAACCGTTTCGGTGGCAATCAATCACATAATAATAAAATATCAATAAATGCATTTTCATTGCGTGGTATTATAAAAATAATAATTCAGTCACATTTGTTGGTAGGTCAACCTTGTTTGGTTAAGCTTACGCAGTTTTTAAAATCCTTGGTGATGTAATTAAATAAATAAATTTGATTTCCCGCGGCTTCACTCGCGAGGACTTCAGAAAATATCCAACGGCCACGTACTATCGGGGTTAAAAGTAATTTGTAGTCATAATAAAGTTTATAAATTACCAGCTGTTGCTCGCGACTTCGTCTGCGATCCAGGATGAATAGTATAAAAGTAGCCTATGTCCTTCATCATGGATCTTGGTCATAGTCTACCCAAGTGCCAAATTTCATCCAAATCCGTTCAGCCGTTTTAGCGTGAAAGCGTAATCAACAAACAAATGAACACACTCTCGCATTTATAATATTAGTAAGATTAGTTAGGAGGATGAAAAACCGGTCTATCTAGACTCACAAAATGTATTAGGTACTTAAATAAAAAAACTTTTAACACACTACTCAAGTTTCTATAATAATATAATTCAATCATGATTCGATAGACACGTGGCGGCATCTATACTATCAAAAGAAAGTTATTGTTGTTTTCCTCGGGAACAATACTTTTTTTCGGGACGAAAGGTACCCTATGTCCGTGTCTAACCTGTGTCTATACCTAACGACGTAAATGCAAAATTTCGGGATGATCGGTTCACTAGTTTAGGCCTGAAACGGTAACAAACAAACAAACAAACTTACTTTCGCATTTATAATATTAAGGTAGGATCTGTGAGCCAAATCTGTTCAGGCGTTTTTGTGCCAATTCGGAACATACACCCAGACAAACAGACAAACGGACCAAAATTCTAAACCCTATATTTTCAGCATCAGACTCCTTATATCACACCTCGCAGCAAATACTTTTTTTTTTTAATATTCAACATGTTCAGTTTTGACTTCGTAAGTATTTTATTTTATGTATAGGTGTGGCTAAATGATAATGAATAAGGTTAAGCTACGCTTGTTGCGGTTGGTTCGCGGATGTGTGACCATCCATTACATATTGAGACCCCTTCGAGTCTCGGAAATCACGTTAAGCCTGTCATTCGTAGATCTTTGACAGTCGGGTCGTCAGAAGCCCAACATTCTGACAACCAGTCTTACCAAAAGGCATCATGTTACCCAGTAACTGGGTTGTGAAGGTCAGATAGGCAATTGCACCATGTTAAATACTGGTATTCAGCTGCATCTGGTTAGACTAGAAGGCGACCCCAACATGTTGGGAAAAGGCTAGGCAGACTGATATGTATAGATGTGTATTTTCGTCATCTTACCATTTTGTGTAGTAAAGTTATTGATGTTCTTGGATAAAAATCTCAGTTTGGTGATCTACGGCCCACTCTCACAAAGAATCACAGAAAGAGAAGGTTGGAATTCAAACAGGGAGAAATCAATAAGATGTTTAGTTTATTATGTCCAAATGGTCGACCGATCTCCACTCGGGTGAAAATAGAGAAAACGAATTTTCCCAGATATGAGACCTAGCTAGACCCGAAAATAATAATTTGTGTACCTACCGGCACGAATCTTGAGCGCTGGTTTGTTTGCGTATAAGTATTGTCTCAGGAGTAAGGTCCAAAATCGCTTAAAGTAATTCAAGGTCAGCATTCAAGTTTCGTGCCGGTAACTATAAACCATTGCCAGTGTTGGAAAAATATTCGACATTGATTCTGTTTCATTTCTATGCAAAAAAGGATAATTAATATTCGGAGGTGGCGCCACCGTCTTTGCGCCGGCACCTATTGGAGCCACCAGTGCTATAGAGGTTTTTAGACCAATGAAAATTAAAAGTTATGAAAAAAGTATTGAATAAGATTAATTTTATTCTAAAATTGAAAAAAATAAACAGTAAACCAACTTTTTTTTGTGGCGGCGGCGAAATCACGAATCATATCTTTTTGCATGAAAATACGGAGAAAATTTTCCCAGATATGAGACGTAACTTGATCGTATTTTTAACACCCTACATTACAACTTTCTTCGAAATCGTTGAATATATATATATATAAAATTATGTATATATTTGTAATCACGTTCTCGAAAACGGCTTATACGATTTTATATATACATACAAATATTGCTCAATTAATAGTATAGGATTGAAGGCTGTACTTATGTTCCAGTATGTAGTAAGTTCATATCCTTAAACACATGTCATCTTGCACCGACTCTTTGGCACAGATCTGGTTGTCAGCCCGGAACCTGAAAGATCGAGTCTATGCGCCTATTGCATTCCCAATCGAGTGTATATTATATCATAAAATACACCTTGTTGCGCATCTATTGATCTTTTATTAATACTTCCGTAGGCACAATAAGACCTTGTAAACAAAAGTCAATTCACAAATTCAAACAATTTATCTTTAGTTTAATAGTTATTTTACGAGTCAAACCTGTGAAGTGAATGGTATAGCTTGATACGTTCATTGCATGAACTCTTGAACTTATGTTCATCGTCAGAAGGGCAAAATATTTGCCACCTTCTTAAGTTAGTCCATTCTAGAGGTCGTCTGCTTCTATCTACACTAACTGCACGAGAACGTTAGCTCATGCAGTGGTAATAACATCTAGCCAGTCAGCAATTTTGCTAGCGCGGCTGACTGCCCAGGGTACAGCATAATCAGCCTATAACGTTCTCACTGCCGGACACAGGCCTCTCTGTGAGAGGGAGTGCACTGTAATCAGCCTATAACGTTCTCACTGCCGGACACAGGTCTCTCTGTGAGAGGGAGTGCACTGTAATCAGCCTATGACGTTCTCACTGCCGGACACAGGTCTCTCTGTGAGAGGGAGTGCACTGTAATCAGCCTATAACGTTCTCACTGCCGGACACAGGTCTCCCTGTGAGAGGGAGTGCACTGTAATCAGCCTATAACGTTCTCACTGCCGGACACAGGTCTCTCTGTGAGAGGGAGTGCACTGTAATCAGCCTATAACGTTCTCACTGCCGGACACAGGTCTCTCTGTGAGAGGGAGTGCACTGTAATCAGCCTATAACGTTCTCACTGCCGGACACAGGTCTCTCTGTGAGAGGGAGTGCACTGTAATCAGCCTATAACGTTCTCACTGCCGGACACAGGTCTCTCTGTGAGAGGGAGTGCACTGTAATCAGCCTATAACGTTCTCACTGCCGGACACAGGCCTCTCCGTGAGAGGGAGTGCACTGTAATCAGCCTATAACGTTCTCACTGCCGGACACAGGCCTCTCCGTGAGAGGGAGTGCACTGTAATCAGCCTATAACGTTCTCACTGCCGGACACAGGTCTCTCTGTGAGAGGGAGTGCACTGTAATCAGCCTATAACGTTCTCACTGCCGGACGCAGGTCTCTCTGTGAGAGGGAGTGCACTGTAATCAGCCTATAACGTTCTCACTGCCGGACACAGGTCTCTCTGTGAGAGGGAGTGCACTGTAATCAGCCTATAACGTTCTCACTGCCGGACGCAGGTCTCTCTGTGAGAGGGAGTGCACTGTAATCAGCCTATAACGTTCACACTGCCGGACACAGGTCTCTCTGTGAGAGGGAGTGCACTGTAATCAGCCTATAACGTTCTCACTGCCGGACACAGGTCTCTCTGTGAGAGGGAGTGCACTGTAATCAGCCTATAACGTTCTCACTGCCGGACACAGGTCTCTCTGTGAGAGGGAGTGCACTGTAATCAGCCTATAACGTTCTCACTGCCGGACACAGGTCTCTCTGTGAGAGGGAGTGCACTGTAATCAGCCTATAACGTTCTCACTGCCGGACACAGGTCTCTCTGTGAGAGGGAGTGCACTGTAATCAGCCTATAACGTTCTCACTGCCGGACACAGGTCTCTCTGTGAGAGGGAGTGCACTGTAATCAGCCTATAACGTTCTCACTGCCGGACACAGGTCTCTCTGTGAGAGGGAGTGCACTGTAATCAGCCTATAACGTTCTCACTGCCGGACGCAGGTCTCTCTGTGAGAGGGAGTGCACTGTAATCCACCACGCGGGTCGAGTGTGGGTTGGTGGATGTCACATTTCTTCGAATTTTTTCTTCTAGAACATTTCCCCACCGGTTTTTTTTTACCGTTTTGAGAGCAGTGGTAACGATATAAACAATACAAAGTAAAGTGCCTGCCTGGGTTCAAACCCACAACCTACAACTCGTCAGTCAGGGCCGTTACCACTGAGCCACCAATACTCCTGCTCCTGCCCAGAGTATGCCGGGCATAATTTGAGTATAATCGGGGGCTTAGTACCGAATAGCTACAGATTCTTGTCTAGCAAGAGAATCGGTGGTGGATGAGGATCCCAGTTCTTACTACCTATACCTTCTTCAGGTGGTCCATAGACCGACCTTTAAGCTTTTTTAAGGTTGTCCCTCCAATTCTCATTTTTTCTCGTGGCTTTGTAAATAAAATGAGTTGGTAACAAATACACATTATGGCCATGAATGGCGGGTAATAAAAGTACGTAATTGGCTGTAATAGAGAGTAATTGATTAAAAGTAATAAGTCAATAAATGAGTACTAGATTATTTCATAATTTTAACAGCTAAAGAACGAAACTGTTTTAGTAATTTGACATAAATTAAGGTTTATACTTATAATAATAAAATAGGTACCTTATAACATCGTATTCTAAGCTTATTTTAGTGTCCAGCTTAAAATTACAAATTAACCTTTACAACCAAATGCTCTTTACTTTTATGAACAAAATGAACATATTTAGTCATCACTAAATAATAGATAATTATAACATTATTTCATGTATGTGTCCGAAATCAATAATGGTTTTAGGTCACGTACAATATAATAAATAAAGCGTAATAAAAACAAATAATTTTACGGTGGCTTACACGTAATAAGTCCAATATTAGATAACACATACGAAATAATAGTATGTAAGCTGACCGCTATATAAATAATTAAATATATCAGACAAAAATAATCATAACGACCTAAGTCGCAATCTGATATTGCCAGAAAATGGTTTCGAATTACATCTTTAGGTAGAGCATATATTAGCATATCACGGCACTTGAGTTGCTTCATATTGTTTAGTTAATGGTGGAACTGCAAAACAATATCGTTAGATAAACTAAAATGACATTACAAGTTGCATTTTGGTGTAGGTCAAAATATTATGCTCGAAATATTAATAATTTGTATAGTTTTAAATCAAACCTGCTCATGGTGAAAACGGAAAATGGATTTTCTTAAAAACCTGTATCTTTGTGAAATCCTAACTATAATATTATAAATGCGAAAGTGAGTTTGTTACGCTTTCACGCTAAAACGGCTGAACCGATTTGGTAGACGGGTAGACCATGACCTGAGTTAGGACATAGGATACTTACACGAAGCCCAATCTTCAAGTCTTAGAGAATAGTTACTTCTAGGTAAGCATCACCATTGATCACATCATCGCTTAACCCAGGTAGGTACACACGGGTGTTTTATTTTTACACACTGGATTTACAACGCGCTGCTTAGGGCCGAGAGTTAAAAATCTAACAGTGTGATTTTTTTATGCCTGCAATGCGCTCTATTGGATTCTCAATGCTCGGCTCAATACCGAGAGTTGAAAATTCAGTGCGCAAAAAAATATTTAAATTCTATCAATCAAAAATATCGGTGGTTATAACATGAACTTAAGTAGCTCAGTCATCCAATAGGTAACCTTACAAGAAACTATGTATGTCGAGAATGTCACAGCATAACGACATTCATAACTTGCTGCTATAATTATAATTATTATATTTACATTGCTTATTGCATCAACGTGCGTCCGCATAATACCTATACCATCTTGGCCTAGATGAGTTTACTTTGCTGTAAGAGCTACTGATTAAAATAGTCGAGCCATATTACCATCGTTTTCTGTCAGCAAGTCGGTATGTGTCTATACTCCACACTCGACCAAGACAAGTGCTCCACACTCGACGTAGGTCTGCTCGAGCATGTCAAGTCAAGCGTTACAGGATCACATTTTGCTACCCAACAATATTTCATCGTCAGTTCTAAAATACACAAAAAGCTTCAAAATACATTAACAATAAATAATCTAAACCATTTCGAATTAAAAAGGAAATTGTTAAACTTTCTCTTAAATCTAAACTATAAACAAAACGATACAGAGGAACTCATTTATTCTACGAATTAACGACAAAAAAATCCCTTTCTTGACTGATTGTTTTTTGCTAAGTATACCACACTCACACTCAGCCCTCACATACCAGTTTAATCCCACACCAACACACTTACAACACAACACACTCCACTGTACCGAAAAGCATTATTATGAGACCAAAATGTGCCGTACTGGAAAAGTAAGCCTAGAGGTAAGGTTGGCCATAGGATTCTAACCCCTCGCGCCCACAGCTATCATGTTAATAAAAGCTTTGATAAACATCTGCCTTGCCTTTTCCAAACTATATTGGGGTCGGCTTCCAGTCGAACCAGATGCATCTGAATACCAGTATTTTACATGAAGTCCAGTTACTGTGTAATACGATACCCCTTGGTAAGACTGTTTGTCGGGCTTCTGACTACACATAACGACAGTCAAAGGTCTACAAATAACAGCCCGAACTAATGGTTCTAGCGTGCACGATATGTAATAGATGGTTACCCATCCACGGACCACCTCGTCAAGCGTAGCTTTACTTTCGATAATACCGTGCGGCTGTTATTATTTAGCTACTAGCCACTCTTAATTAAGGTACTTGTCCCATCGCCAACGATGAGCGAGAAGCAAGTAGAACTAGAAACGAGCAACGAGTGAAGCGAGATCTCTGCCCGCCAAGCGAGCGTCGCTGAGCGAGTACTCTCTTTGATAACTCTGGTCGCTGCGACAAACGCGTACTCGCTCGCAGTGTGAACAGTCAGCGATCAACTATTAATATACTTAAATGCATCTCTCAAACATAAAATAATTTCACCCTCACAGTTTGGCTTTAGACAGGGAAAGTCTACTGAAGACGCGGTCCTAGCGCTGACCTCTATCGTCACTGACAAAGTGGACAATCGAGAAAAGTGTCTGGCCGTCTTTCTAGACATCAAAAAAGCCTTCGACACAGTCTCTGTCCCCACGCTTTTACATAGGCTAGAAGACATTGGTATAAGAGGAGTACCACTTCAACTTTTCACGGAATACCTGAGTGAGCGCAGGTACGTAGTTAAAATAGGATCAGTCACTAGTTCCGAAGAAATAGTGACTTACGGAGTAGGACAAGGTAGCGTGCTCGGGCCGCCGCTGTTCCTCATTTATATAAACAGTCTATGTAACATGAGTATCGAAGGTGCTCACATATTCTCATATGCTGACGATACAGCGATTGTTTTCTCGGGAGAAACATGGGACAGCGTTGGTCGCATCGCCGAACGTGGTCTGTCTACAATAGCTACCTGGCTCGATCGGAACCTTTTAACTTTGAATATTTCAAAGACGAATTACATCTGCTTTTCCATATTTAACCGTTCCCAGCCATCACAAGATCTTCAGATTAAAATCCATACCTGCTCCAGCTCCACTAACACCACCTGCTCTTGTTTAAGAATCAATAAAGTATCCAGTACTAAATACCTTGGTGTTATGCTTGATCAAAGGCTATCGTGGCACTTGCACCTGGAACTATTAATGAACAGAGTTGGGAAATTGATTTGGACGTTCAAATCTCTTCGCCAGCAAATTTATGTCTCCCTGGGTCAGTCTATACTGACGTATTGTTTGCCAATTTGGGGCGGAGCGTCTAAAACAAAATTTTTGGAGCTGGAAAGGGCACAGAGAGCTTTACTAAAAGTCATGTACTTTAAACCGATAAGATTCCCTACGGAAAGTTTATACTCAACCTCAAACCTTTTGTCAGTTAGGAAACTCTATGTCCTGCAGATTGCATTAAAAAAACACAAATCTCTTCCCTTCATTACTTCCATGACACATTCTAGGAGGCAAAATAAAGTAGCTGAAGATTGTGAATACAACATTTGCTACAAGGCAATTTATTAAACAATCTTCCCGTATATATAACGCTCTCAATGAACAATGTGCCATCTACTCTATGACATACCACGAATGTAAAAAAACACTAAATGAATGGCTCAAGAGTAAAAGTTACGAAGAAACAGAAGATATCCTACACAAGATCACATAACTAAGAAACAATATAATTTGTACACATATGCACACCACACCCGCACATCCATGCGCTACACATACCACATATCTCATACACATGCCCACCCACTACATCCCGACACCTACACAAACACACACTTACACACAAACGAACCCACACACATACACACACTCACTAACATATTCTACACCCAGCGCGCTCCCTTACTGATATAAGAATTATATAATGTTAATTAGTCTTAAATCAATCTTTTTGTTTATTTCTCACACATCTGTAGAATGATTGTAAACTGGAGGAGCGGAACCGCCTAAAACAAGCAAATCTTTGCTTAAATGGTGACTCCAAACCTAACATAGTTATATCCTAAGTGAAGAAATAAACATTTTTATTATTATTATTATTATATCTTTTGTTTACACGGAATCTATTGTGCGTTTGTTGAGCGAGCAAATAGCTGATAGTTAGTCGCTTCCTCGCCGGTGGTGGGACAAGTAGTTGCGGTCCATCGAAAACCCAATGGGTCAGTCAGAGCCATCGTAACAACTACTCAACCTGGATATGTCTGTGACCTTGGTTGTGGAAGTTAGATGACAGTCGGCACGTGTAGAATACCGGCCTCAAAACTAGGCTGATCCGATGAGTTAGCCTTCATAGCTACCATAAAATATTTTAATCTATTTTGAATAAAGACCACATTCTTGGACGATCTAAATCATGCAATGAATTATGGTTTTCTCCTTGATACGCACGATAGCTATATTATTTAGACTATATCATCTATGTTTAGTTATATGATACATATGACCATTTACATAAAATATTGTGACCTACACGTCGCCATGGGTTGTTAAAGAGATAAAAAATATATTTATAAATTGTAAATGTATTATGATTCATTTGAGCAGGACGTTAGATCGACGTGTGAGCATATTTTATGCATTGAAATGAACAAATATTTATCTTTATGTAGGCGTTAAATTGAATTGCTTCACTAAATTGATTCGAGTCATTAAGTTGGTTTAATGATTTTTTTCTCGCATTCCTTGGTATTTTTAAAGATCACTAGCAATATCGGCTTCTCATTAATAGTGTTTTTGTTTATCCTACTAACTACAGTTGCTTGTGTGAGGAGGTCAAGACCATAGTACCAACAATGGTTGAAGATTGAATTCCCCACCTTTCGCTCACCAGTCATCGGCTATTGGGGGTGCTGCATACATGTTCGGGTGCCATCCGATTGTTTAACAACAAAGACGCGACGCAATTATTGCACAAATCATTCGGGTTTTATTCGACTCGTGCCGATCGGTAAACTTCGTTCGGCATCTTGCTCACTGTCAGACAATCTGTTTTTCTCCCACCAAGACAAGTACTCCATACTCGACGTAGGTCTGCCCGAGCATGTCAAGGCGAGCGTTACAGGAACACATTTGCTACCCAACAATATTTCATCCTAAGTTCTAAAATATACAACAAGCTTAAAAATATATGAACAATAAATAATCTAAACTATTTCGAATTAAAAAGGAAATTGTTAAACTTTCTCTTAAATCGAAACTATTGCGATATAGAGAAACTCATTTATTCTACGAATTAACGACAAAAAATTCTTTTCCCTTTCTTGAGTGATTGTTTTTTGCTAAGTATACCACACTCACACACAAACCTCGCAGCCCAGTTTAATCCCACAGCAACACACCCACACTAACACTCCTCATAATTAACCATTAAACCCACTCATTAAAGTCAATTAATATGTTAGCAATAGAATATTACGCAATTTAAAATTTGTCATCTCTGACCTAGACTATAGTCAAGAGCAACCCCATCTCAAATAAAAATAAAATTAAAAATATTTTGTAAAACGTGTCAATCTCACTAAAGAACACTGTCCTTCAAGATCTCCCAGATTGAAGGGCCTCCTGCCCTTACTCTACCCCCTTACTCATTGTAATAGCCATACCCATCCCTTCTTGAAATAACACCGATGTTACCTAAGCTAAGATTTTTGGTAAAATATAATATATAATATCCTGGGACATTTTTCACACACGGTCATCTGATCCCAAACTAAGCAGAGCTTGTACTATGGAAACCAGATAACTGATATACTACATACACTACTTTTTTTTGTAAATTCATACTCAGACTCAGGACAAACAGACATGTTCATGCACACAAAGGTTTGTCCTGGATGGGAATCGAACCCACGACCTGCGACATGATAGGTGGTATCTTAACCAACCACGCCAACTGGCCTATCTGAATAAATGATTACTTACTTACTTACATCTACCCTCGCACACACATTTTCGGGTCAGTCTAATTCGACACAGCCTGGCGGCAAAGTCGAATGTAGATGGTAGTTTTTGCCCGAGGCTTCGCGTCGTAGAGTTCAGACACTATTTGAACAATAATAATATAATAATAATATCCTGGGACATTTTTACACACGGTCACCTGGTCCCAAACTAAGCAGAGCTTGTACTATGGAAACCAGATAACTGATATACTATATACATATATAACTTTTTTTTTGTAAATACATGCTTATATAGATAATTACACACAAGTAACGGAGCTGAAAAATAACCAACCCAAAATGTACATATAGTGATAAACTGATAACCTCTGCCCATTGCAAGTGTGATGCCGCGCAGGTCGCGTCTACCCAGCACGTATCAAACGCGTCATTGCATAGCGCACGTCGCCCAGTGTCAAAGTTGAAGAGGCTCATGTCCTGCTAACCTAGTGATGTGATGTTAGTTTACTGGCACCTAGCGATGTTGCTACAAGGATATCTTGGCGCTCGAATGACATTGGAACGGGGACGTTGTTGGTCAACATTTTGTGACACTGTCACCTTCTTCCAAAAACAACCATTCAAAGTGTAAAATAGCTTTAATTTCGGAAGTCGGTGTCTTGGATCTATTTATTAGTGTTTTGCGACCGAACTTCCGAAATTAAAGTTATTTTTCACTTTGTAGGGTTGTTTTTGGAAGTCAGTTGTTTTTTTTAATTTTTCTATTTTTAGGCATGGTATCTAACCCAAGTCAATTCGTATACCACTACTTACTATGTAAGCAACAAGGGACAGGAAGTATCAGGACATCATCAAGATACACAAAATGGATTAAATATGTATTATCGAAGCTAACTCAAGAACTGCCCATCAAAGTTTATAAAATTTATAATAATTGAAGTCGGTTAAAAATTGGAACAGTAGTTTTTGCGAAAATCATATACATACGAGTCGAATTCAGAACCTCCTTTTTTTTGAAGTCAAGAAGAGATGATGGCGGCATTAGTTCCGATTTTGGCCACGCGCCGAAAGGTTTTTTACCGTTGTAAGTAGCAGTTTTCTTTACTGAAAACTGCTACAAAAAATGCTGCTGCTGTGAAGAGTCGTGAAGGTGCTTCCCGCTAGGGAAGCACCTTCACGACTCTTCACAGCAACCCACGATACAGTGTTTAGTTTTATAAATGTACCTAATCTTGCGGAATCTTCTCTTTATGTAACCTACCATAAGGAGAAGATTCCGCAAGTATTTGGAACTTCATATTTAAAAACACCGCTCACAGAGAGGAGGCTTGGAGGCTTGGAGGCTCTCACCAATGGAAACGCTAGATAAGTTTATGTTTATTTAGAAACTAGCTGTGCCCCACGGTTTCACCCGTGCCAGTCTCGATTCCGTGGAAATATCGGGATACAAAGTATCTTATGTCCTAATCCAGGTCATGGTCTACTCATGTGCCAAATTTCATCCAAATCCGTACAGCCGTTTTAGCGTGAAAGCGTAACAAACAAACCCACTTTCGCATTTATAATAATATACTAGTAGCGCCCTGTGGTTTCACCCGCGTAAGTTTTGAACCCATAAGAATATCGGATTAAAAAGTATCTTATGTGTTAATCCAGGTTATAAACTATATGTTTATTAAATTTCATCAAAATCGGTTTAGTAGATTTTGCGTGAAAGAGTAACAAACATTCATCCATCCATCCATCCTCACAAACCTTCGAGTTGATAATATTAGTAGGATGTACAAACTGTGGACACATCAATATTATTAGGAGTTCTATCTGTTGTTCAGGGAGCTCTATTATCAGCTAATACTAAGTTTACTATACTAATACAGAAGGTATAAGATATTTACATTTACCCTATACACGAGAGATTATAATAAATACAACATTCCTCGAAGGTCAGGATCGTATGAGGCATACCAACATGATCAACATTCCAACACAGGGAGCACACATTACAGATGTTGGTATTTATTGTAGGCACTGATGTTATTGCGACATCTTCGAGTAATAACATCCTGTAACTGCCATTTTATTGTAATGTAGGTAGAAAAGCTTGCACGTGTTCTTGTCGCCATTGCTGTGCTCAGTTTTGAATAATATGGGTGCAAGGGAATTTCAACTTCATCTATATGCAACGCAATGCATCAAAACTGCCCTTTGAGCAACTCTCTACTTTACTTTACGCTACAATAAGGCCCTTTGTACACACACATTTTTCTTGCCATGAAAAACTATGGTTTATTCACTCTGTGTAGGCAAGGTCATCAGCGTTGTATTTATCACTATGATAGCTTGTTGACAGACACGTTTTTTGTACGGCGTACTGTAAAGAAATCGTGTCGTGTAGAAAGGGGCTAAAACTGAAACGGTAGGTACTAAAAATTGTACCGTATGGTCTCCTTTGAGGCGGCGAGCCTCTTGGCTGGATAATCCTAGCGTCGCTATGCCGGTGGCGCCGGGACGTGCTGGAGCAGGGCGAGCACCTGATGCCTCGTCATGTCGAGGTGTACAGGGTTGAACTCCGCCAGACCCTAGTGCTGGAGTGGGAGCACAGACCTGCGCAACCCAGCGCAGGGCACATCACTATAGCGGCGGTAAGACCCGTTGTGAGAGAGTGGCTGGAGAGACGGCATGGTGCCCTTACTTTCCGGCTGCCACAGGTGTTGTCCGGACATTGGTGCTTCGGATAGTACCAGTGCCGCATAGGTCGTGAACTGACACCCGGTTGCCGCCATTGCAGCTGCCTCGACGACACGACGAACCACACCCTTGAAGAATGCCCTGCTTGGGCAGTGCAGCGCCGTGACCTCGTCGCTGCGGTTGGTGCTGCGGATGCTCTCTCGCTTCCGGACATGTTCTAGTCCCTGGTCGAATGTGAGAGTGCGTGGGACGCCTTCGCCTCCTTCTGCGACGAAGTGATGGTCGCGAAGGAGGCGGCGGAATGGGAGAGGGAGGATACAATCTCCCTTCCAATCCGTAGCAGACGCACCGGGCGCTGGAGGCCGCAGAACGTTTTTCGACCTCTTTAGAGTGTGGCCTGCAGGCAACAGACTTGAGGAGTTTTTTGCCTGAATAGTGAAAGGCCCGAGACAGCGGTGCACCGTGTTCCACGCGCGTCTCTCTCTAGAGAAATTGCGGCCATTTAAGACCGCTGGGGGTGACGGGGTCTGCATGAATTCATGCGGACCAACACCTAGCCGGGGGAGCGTGACGAAATGCGCAAGCACTCCAGCACCCCGGCAGGGTGGAGGATATCCATGAGGATTTCCACACGGTGAAAAGTACCTTCAACTAATGGAGGGGGGAAAATAACGTGCAAACTTGGTTTTAACTTTTCCAGTGTTATTAGTTGTTGGCAATTTGGTAAAGTAAACCTTTCAGGATAAAACAGGCAAGTCTTGGAACCAAAAACTCGAAGATATGATGTGACGTCCACCTGGGCCCACTGGTGGAAAAAATGTTTGAAAACGTGCAAACAGCGCTCTATTATATGATACCCCACATGCGCTAGTAGCCCCACTTCGAAATTTAAGACCATCTTTCAGTTCCTGTTGCAAAAAAAAAAAATACTTTTATTTCTTTCTTATTCGCATAATAGTTGGGTAAACGTCACCTAAAACTATTCCAAAATTGAAGTTGATAGCATTAGTAGTTCTTGAGATATACAGCTGAGACAGACGGACAGACAGATAGACTGTGTCGCACCATAAGGGTTCCTTTTTACCTTTTTAATAATAATAATAATAAAACATTATTATCAGGCTACAATGGCCCATAGATACATACCTTACAAACTTGTACATTTTGATACGGAACCCTTAAAAGAATGCGCATTATTTTGTCAAACTCATAGTCAATGTATATGGACATGCTTGCTCTAATAGCTCAACTAAACAAAGCCGGTATTTGTTGACATTTGTTTGTGCAAACGTATCCTGTGCTACGCATTCTGCGCCATTACAGTTATTTACAATCTAAATACTGATGGTAAAAGCGTTCTATCTTGTATCTTTATCAAGATTGGATATCAGCAGTCAGCTGTTTAATTGAATTGATAGCTAGCTAATTAGGTAAATGTTTTCATAATTTGAAATTTACGGAAAATTGTTGACTAACCTTAAATATCATCATCGTTAAAATAAAACTAAAAAGCTTAAGGAAATCCTGTTTAAAATCGTTGTCTTGTCCAGGTCCTCTGTCAAAGAACAAAAGTAATTTATTCAAATTGGGTTAATAATCAGCACTTTTTGAAAGTCAAATTACATAAGATAGTGCCACCAAACCTCTTCACCAGTGCTTTAGCTGGAAAGAAGAACTAGCGCAACAAATTCCCCAGCAACACTGATGTCTGTTCAGTTAGGAAAACTTAATCCTATACCTACAATAGTACGCCAAGTAATTAACGTTACAAAACAAAGAAACATTAAATTAAATTATTTGCCACATATCAGCCAACATACGCCAATATACCAACAAAAACATTGAAACTATACTCGAGCAGAATTAAAAGCGTAAACAGAACTTCACTCCTAAAATAAAAGTCCAGGCATAAAGGACGTTCCCGCTTACACGTGAAATGCTGGATTATGTTCTATAGCTGTAACTTGAAGTCACAAATCTGTAGTACCACTCCCGTATCTAGGCTAAAAGAAAAGAGGAAGTCAAAAGAAAAGCGGCAGACATCAGAAAAGAGAAGTGATTGTGTAAAAGATGGCCAGAAAGGGATGATAGAGATGTAAGGAACATGAAGACACATACGAGTACTACGACAACCCCATTATTGTCCAAACTGACCACACCACGAAAACCTTACACGCGAGCGAACTTACTCACAGTTAATATATAAGAATCAAATTAATTATCACATCACATTCAAAGTCATGTTACGTAACTTTTGTCAATTTGTGTGTATATGTGAATACAGTGTCAATATTATATGTACTTGTGTAAATAAACGAAATTCAAGTACAGTTTGTTAATGCACATGTACCAATTGACCCTTCTAACTTTTTAATAAAGTGGTATTAGTTATTAGCACTTCGACAATAAGTAATAAAATTGACTCTTGAAACAATTTAGGACATATAAATTGGTTTAAAGTAAAGTAATTTGTCCATAAGAAGAGAACTACGTCCTAGTTGAGTTAAGCCTAACTATGGTAGATAAACACGTACCTAGCATAAATAATATTGTTGAAAATAATAATAATAATAATATCCTGGGACATTTTCACACACGGTCATCTGGTCCCAAACTAAGCAGAGCTTGTACTATGGAAACCAGATAACTGATATACTACATATACTACTTTTTTTTTGTAAATACATACTTATATAGATAATTACACCCAGACTCAGAACAAACAGACATGTTCATGCACACAAATGTTTGTCCTGGATGGGAATCGAAACCACGACCTGCGGCGTGATAGGTGGTATCTTAACCAACCACGCCAACTGGCCTGTCAATCATAACTCATTACAAACACTAAAAAAACTAACTGACTAAGAAAGTCTTTTTCATGAAAATATTAGCTTATATCATCAGTTATCACGGGATTCAGTACTCAACAAAGCCTAACCCTACCAGGCCTATACTAATAAAGCCTATACTAATTCTCTACCAGGCAGTCGAGCGTGAAGTTATAAAAGATGCTCTTTTAATAACTTTGAATAGGTAGAATGTTTATCGAAAAAAGTTTTTTTTATTATAATGACAAGTCAAAGATGACTCGATTTCATGCTTCATGATGTGAGTGGTTATTGACGTATGTAGTTAAGTGATACTTATAATAGGTTGGGGAAAAAGTTTCTTCGCATTTTTTAAGAAAATTCAAAACATTTTTTAATATAGTTTATTTCCGCCAAAATTTCTAGTATTAGTTTACCGGCTTTTATATCCTCGGTCCACGGCACTGAGAAATTAATCAGGAAAATCCTAGCCTCCACACTGGTTAATTTTGATGTGCCTTATTTTACCGAGGCTATTGATGCCTGGAAACTCGCTTGCCCGAATTCAGACCTACCCGACAATCCATCTTCCCAGAGACGGTGGGATGAGCCGCTCTGCAAAGTAGTACAGAACAATTTACTTGACACGTGTGCTACTACTGCGGAGCGTGCGCGCCTACTGGCTGTGGGTAAGTGGGAATCGGGTTTATGGCTCCCTGCACTACCATCGTCGAACATAGGCACTTTGTTGGACGACACTACTTTCCGCCTCGCCGCTTCCGTGCGACTAGGAGCTCCCTGTTGTTCTCCTCATCGCTGTCATTGTGGTGAAGTTGTCAACAGCCTCGGACACCACGGCCTGTCTTGCAGCCGGAGTGCCGGTCGCTTAGCGCGGCACGCAAACATTAATGACATCATCCGACGTGCCCTTGTCACCGTCGGCGTTCCAGCTGTATTAGAACCCAATGGCTTGGCGCGCGACGATGGCAAGAGACCGGACGGCATGTCTTTATTTCCATGGAAGGTGGGTAGGCCTTTAGTGTGGGACGCAACGTGTGTCGATACTCTTGCGCCTTCCCATTTTCCTGGCACAGCGTGCTGTGCTGGCGCTGCTGCTGCGGCTGCGGAAAACCTCAAGCGGCGGAAGTATAATAACCTTATCCGTAACTATATTTTCGAGCCGTTTGGGGTTGAAACCCTCGGTCCGTGGGGTCCGTGTGCTCACGGTTTGTTCAAGGAAATCTCCAAACGGCTGGTTGACACTTCCCATGACCCAAAGGCAGGCTTTTACCTTGGCCAGAGGCTAAGCATTGCCATACAACGTGGCAATGCCGCCAGTCTCTTGGGTACATTACCAGACGACAGCGATGCGGATGAAGCTTGATACCAAGCTCTCGATTAAAAATGCACTCTACAAGTCCCTATGCAATGTCCATTAAATTATATAATAAACTACCCGCACTAATTTAAGAGAAAAACAATATATTTTTAAAAAACCTTCGACAATTTTTGCTAAATAAAAGCTGGCTACTCGGTAAACGAATATCTAAGTGATAGACTTATAAAGTCATAACTAAATATACTATAACATCTCTCAACAGATACCTATTTATATATACGTATTTTTCTTTTTTTTTATCACAGAAAATACCTACTTGCATCATTATTTATAGTTTTAAGTAATATTATATAAATAACAAATGCTTCCTCTCTCCAAACTCACTTATTTTGCTGTGCCCGACAGGGTCCACATGATCTATGAAGTAATTTGGTGTTAATGTATTGTGTAGTTATTTGTAATTGTTAGTAATAGTGTTATTTAAAATGGTTAATATTATAAGTAGGCTTAGCTATCGCATTAGGTTTCTAAACCTGTAATGATAGTTTAAGAGGGTTAAATAAATAAATAAATAAAAAATAAATAAATAAATCTAATTATAAGTTTACCACCTAAGAATACCTACATGTGGAATGCAATAAAAGTATTGAGTATTGCGTATTGAATTTTTCGACGCCATATTTTAGTTTTTTTTTTAATAGTTTTATAATAATAATAATAATAATAAGTTTATTTATGCTTCAGTTTACAAAAATGGGTTTAGTGTTTGGAGCCTCCTTTTAAGCAAACAATGCCTGTGTTAGGAGACTCCGCTCTTCCATAGTACAGCAAATTTCTTAATCTAGTAACAAAACCGTAGGTATGTACTTAAAATATCGAATAAAAATAACAGAAGAAAAAACAATTAAAATTAGTTTTAGTTGGTTAGGTGTTATTTTTGTAACTTTATTTTAGTGTTAGATTGTTTGTTAGAGTGTAATTAATTTACATTTAACTAAAGTATGTAGGTACCATTTTGTTCGATAACTTTTTGCCATCCTGTAGGTAGGGACATGATCCCATTGCTATAGAAATTTTGGGACTTCTGGTCAAAATACCGCGACAAGTGGTTTTGGCAGTCCTCTCGTGATGTTAACCTGACACTGCCTAAAGAATTCTGAAGAGACCGAAATAGGTGGAAATATGAAGGTGCAAGATCAGGACTATACGGCGGACGCATTAACACCTCCCAGCCAAACTCTCTTAATTTTTGCTGAGTGGCTAAAGATGTGTGAGGTCTAGCGTTATCATGATGAAAAACCACACCCCTTCTGTTGATTAATTTCGGCCGCTTTCTCTCAACTTCTTGCTTTAATCTTATCAGTTGTTCGCAGTAGAGTTCAAAATCGATGGTCCTGCCTGGTGGTAACAGCTCATAATGAATATTGCCCTTCCAATCCCACCACACACACAGCATCACCTTGTTGCGAGTTAACCCGGGTTTCGCCACAGTCTGTGAAGCCTGACCGGCCTTTTTCGCACGTTCTTGTCATACGTGATCCACTTTTCATCACCAGTTATCAGCTTCTTCAAAAATGGTTCGGTTTCATTACGTCGTAATAAAGAATCACAAATGAGTACACGGTTCATTAGGTTTCTTTCAGTGAGCTCGTGAGGTACCCAAATGTCGAGCTTTTTTGTGTACCCAGTTTTTTTCAAATGCGCCAAAACTGTTTTGTGGTCAATTTCCAGTTCTTCAGCTACGTCGTAACTGATATGCCGATCTTGCTCCACTTTTTCAAAAATGGCATCCATTTTATTCGTAATAGGGCGACCAGAGCGACGTGCATCTTTGACATCAAAATTTCCGGATTGAAAACGCTTAAACCAAATTTGTGCTACTCTCGACACTACACTAGCTAGGTCCATAAACATCGCAATTTTTTTTCGCGGCTTGCGTTGCATTTTTACCTTTTTTGTAGTAAAATTTTAAAATGTATCGAATTTCTTCATTAGATTCACTCATCTTGACGGTACGAAAAACAAATGAAAATCACACATTTTCCTAATTTGAATTTGGAATTATGTTCTTTAAAATTTAAACTTTCAATGATACCCAAACCAGCCAGATACAAATAGTATAGCCAAAGAGATTTTATTACAAGTTCATACATACTATAATGCGAAAAGACTTTTTCCCCAACCTAATATATTGTTCACTAGCTCCCGCCCGCGGCTTCGCCTGCGTGGTATGTCGATAAAAAGTAACCTATGTCCGTAATAATGCCATTTTATCCGTGCATTACATAACATTGATCAGGCAGAGTACATAGTCCTTCCATAGTTCTAAGTAACCAATCCTCTATAGCCACCCAAACCCATAGATAGCCCAATATGTTTTGTTTCAATGTTCTGCAATAGTCCTCCGGGATTTCTCCTTGGGTGCACTTGCATAGAGCAAACAAGGATAATCGTAGGTTGGTTACATTTCAACAATATATTGACCAAATCAATTAAAATTCAATCTGCAAACTGCCTAGCCTTTTCCCAACTATGTTGGGGTCGGCTTCCAGTCTAACCGGATGCAGCTGAATACCAGTATTTTACATGGAGCGACTGCCTATCTGACCTCCACAACCCAGTTACTGGGTAATACTCGTACGATAACCGTTAGTAAGACTAGTTGTCAGACTTTCGGGCTTCTGACGACCCCTAACGACTGCCAAAGATCCACGAATGACAGCCGGGACCAACGTGCTTTCCGACACACGGAGGAGTCTCGGTATGAAAAGATGGTCACCCATCCACAGACCAACCCCGGCAAGCGTAGCTTAACCTGATGGATCGTCCCGTGCAGTTGTTATTACTTAGCCACGAGCTCCTCAATCATCAATTAAAGTTACCACTTGATTATTCACAACTAATCGATAATCATCAGTGGCGAGTGACACAGTAAAAAATACGATTACGCCTCCAAAACTCCAAATATATGTCATCACTCGAAATTGAGTAGTAAGAATAAAGTTAGAAGCAAAGGTCACCGCCGCGACCTTTGCGGAAGCAAGGCCGCCTTTATTAGGCAAGAAGTCGAACCAATTTATAGTCTAAGAGTAAGCGTACTGTTTGATTAAATCGATTCATATTTCAATGGCTATCTGACTTATGTAAAGCGAAGAATGTAATTCTTCAAGTATCATTCATTGGCTGTTGAACTGAATGGCACGAGTAGGTTTTGAAGTATTTTATTGTGTGTGGGTACACAGTGGATGTTGACGGCTCACCTTCATTGATGCGTAGCTAAATACTTTGATGAAGCTCTGGTTAGTAAAGTAAAACATAGTATACTCAACAGTGAGGGGGTTTAAAATGGTATGATACTAAAAATAATGTAAATAAGTATTCAATTGACATTCAATTCAAGAGATATGATTTTTAGGGATTTTTTTACTAATAAAGAAGTATGGAAATAGGAACATGTTGCGCCCACCCCTAATGGATTGGGATAAGGGCAGGAGAATGATGAATGATGATGAATATTTGATAAGATTGAATCATGAAAACCAATTCGCACTAAACGCTTCCAAACATTTCATAATGCGCACGGCAATAGAGTGGAACTCACTACCTGCGTCTGTGTTCCCGAACGCATACAACCGGAATATTTTCACAAATAAAAAATAAAAAAAATAACTAAATAAATAGTTTAATTTTAAAATATAGGTAGAGATAGGTATCTACCTATGTTTTAAAATTAAACTATTTAGATATTCGATTCAGCAACACATTAAAGAAGATATCCGGAATCAGAACAGCACATTATCTTAGATAAATAAAATAGTTACTACCTGTTATTTAATTATAAGAATATTAATTTTACTAAAAGTCATTTGAACTACATATTTACGAGTTCCTCATAAATTATAAAACTGGATACCAACATAATTATTATGGAATTTATTCTTTTTTAACACCAGAAACACTATTGTATTTTTTTTTTTTACAAAACTTTATTAGGTACCTCGCGTTGAGTGAACATTAGTAAATGGTTAAGTATTACCAAACGTTGATGACTTCATTAGAAGTAAGAAGATCTATTGCAAAATCTAAATTTACTTGTGAACAAAAACAAATTATTCGTAGTCCTAATGATGAGATATTTTGTGAGGAATCTTCCTCTCAAATGAATTCAAATCATACAAAATCATTTCCCTTTAAATGTCCCTTTTTGTCAAATGCTATGTGTGTAGCAATCCATAGAATTAGGTAAGTCGTGGTACAGGGTATAATGTCACATAAATTAAACTATTTATTCCAAACATTTTGTTTACAAATGCCGTAATTATCACACATTTAGTTGGTTTCTCTCGTGTTCAAGAAGTGCCTGTGTTAATGCATAGTTCATAGGTTACGTTATAGTATAAAACTATATAATAAAATAATAATAATAATAACCTAGGACATTATTCATACACGGTCATCTGATCCCAAACTAAGCAGAGCTTGTACTATGGAAACCAGATAACTGATATACTACATACACTACTTTTTTTTTTTGTAAATACATACTTATATAGATAACACCAAGACTCAGAACAAACAGACATGTTCATGCACACAAATGTTTGTCCTGGATGGGAATCGAACCCACGACCTGCGGCATGATAGGTGGTATTTTAACCAACCACGTCAACTGGCCTGTCAAACTCATTTAATAAAATGTCACCTCTGACCTAGACTAAAGTCAAGAGCAAACCCATGTCAAATAAAAAAAAATGGCGCTGTTTTTTCACTGTACCAAATAAAACATAACCCCATTGACATTTAAGTTAACTACCTGAGCTGAACGAAACGGGTAAAATAAATAAAAACGAAAACATTAATATCTGACATATACCTACCTAAAATCAAACTGCGTATTGATATAGATCAACAACATCAAACCTACCTCATCCCAAAGATAACAGAAACTTGTTCACCTTTATTATTATTTATACGTCTGCCCATCACCCAATTATAATGAAGCTATTGACTATTTGATAAACGACACTACATACAAACATATTGTATATGTAACATTTCAAACTATTAAAATTATTGTAGCTTTTAAGTCATTAATAACAATAGAAATAATTATAGTAATAATGCAGTTTTTGGTGACAACACATATTAATATTTTGGCATAATAATATATTGAATAGTTTGAGGAGCTTGTGGCTAAGTAATAACAGCCGCACGGGTCGATCCGTCAGGTTAAGCTATGCTTGCCGAGGTTGGTCTGTGGATGGGTGACCATCTTTTCATACCGAGACTCCTCCGTGCCTCGGAAAGCACGTTAAGCCGTTGGTCCCGGCTGTCTTTCGTGGATCTTTGACAGTCGTAATTACGGGTCGTCTGAAGCCCGAAAGTCTGACAACCAGTCTTACCAAGGGGTATCGTATTACCCAGTAACTGGGTTGTGGAGGCCAGGTAAGCAGTCGCTCCATGTAAAATACTGGTATCCGGTTAGACTGGAAGCCGACCCTAACATAGTTGGGAAAAGGCTAGGCAGATTGAATAGTTTACAGTGAATATTATTTTATATTTAATTATACGTATTAATCGCCAATACAGACCAGTTGAAAATGTGGTTAGTATTTTGGAAGGTATCTCTTAATTACTTTGTAATTACAGGAAACAAAATGAATAAAGGATTATTAAATAATATTTTATAAACATATTCTTCTTAGATAAGTGGATTGTGTGGATAAATGTAGCTACATTATATTAATAAACTCTCCTTTTACTGAAAATTAAAATAAACTTTTGACATTTTTTTTTCATCTCATAACGCCCTCTATTAGTTCTTCGCTCAACAACTTATGTTACGAGACCTCCGCGCTCAAACTCAATTCATTACTTCACAAAAAGTAAAAGGAGGTATTTATTTACTAGCTAAGGTGGGTTCGCGCAAGTTTTAGATCTAAACGTCTACGCTAGATGGCAGGAAAATCAATCGTGTTTTACGAATTTTCCGGTTACGCTTTTTCCATAGAAAAGACATCAACGTGTTTAGGATTAGTGTGCTATTTGTGTAAAAATGCTTTTAAGTATTTTCGCTAATGCATTTATTTTGATGCCTCTGCCTACTTTGGAAAAGTACACATTATATGTATGTATTAATTTTATATCAATTCTGTTAGCGAAATGAGGTATCTTGGATATTTTACTTCAACGTTTTATTTTTTTGTTACTGCATGAATAGGTTTGCATTTTGATTAATAATAGCGCTTTTTATCATACTTATCATTTTGGATAAACAGCCAGGATAATCGTGTCCCTACACCCTCTTTTGTATTTCTCGTTTCACTAAAAACCTACTTTCAGATTTGCCTAATTTCTGGAGCAAAACCAAACCTCCAGCCAGCGTAGGTACTTACGTAGTATTATATTATCTGTGGTACTGATTTTATTCTAGAACGCTAAGTGTTGTGTAATATATGTAAGTTTAGATTTAGTATCAAATCATTTAACACAATTACATTGTAACATCTATCATATTTTGTCTAGTTTCGCCAGAAAATTGAAATTTCATTATTATTTCCAACTATAAGAATAAGAAAACTTTGAAAAGAAACTTTAAAAAAATATTTAAACTGTTGTCTCAACTTTACTTCAGTTTGACAATATGAATTCAGGTTGCATGTGCGGGGCAGCTGTGATAACAATATTACGTGCTTAATATACTAAAGTGTTGTAAATACCCAATATTTAATGGAAATTAAATCTTTTAAAAATATTGTTATTAAATAGTAAAACGAGAAAAACGCAAGTAGAACTAAAGTTTGAGAAATTGTGACTAATCTGAGGATTATCAGCCACCTATTTAATGGAAATTAAATCTTTTAAAAATATTGTTATTAAATAGTAAAACGAGAAAAACGCAAGTAGAACTAAAGTTTGAGAAATTGTGACTAATCTGAGGATTATCAGCCACCTATTAAATAAATAGTCCACTAGTCCAAATACTGCGAGAAATGACGCGAAATAAATTAAATTTTAGGTAACCTATGGAACAAATGTAGGACTTATATGGGCTAAACCCGGGAACCACCCGTCTCTATACTTATAAATGGCTATGGTATTAAGTCTGTGCATTTCTGTGCTTGAGGTATTTAATAAATAAATACTGAGTGTAGTTACACAGGGTGAGCCGATGAGGATCACCTTCTATATATATAGGCCTTTTTTTCTTTTGCCAATCTCCTGTGCCAGCTTCATCCAGGTTTTGCTCGCGATGGCAACAATGTCGTCCGCCCATCTCGCCGCCGGACGTCCGACATCTCGTCTTCCAGTCCTTGGACGCCGCTGTGTCACTAATCTTATTCCACCTGTCATCACTGCACCTTGCTATGTATCCTGCGCCACCCCATTTGAGTTCCATAATACGCTTTCCGATATCGAATACCTTCGTACGTCATGATCACCTTACCGGCTTATTATTTCTTTCATTGTAGATCACTACAATGAAAGAAATAATAACCAAAAAAAAAAACATCTACTGCATGTTTTTTTTTTTTAATCTACCTCGACGTCCTCCATTGAGGCGTCCAGTGGGTGATGATATGTGCCCATTACTCCGAGTGCATTCGTGCGACGTGGCCAGCCCACTTCAGCCTGGCTGTTTTCTCCAATATCCGCTACTTGAGTTTAGAAGCGCAGGGTGGTGTGACGATCTGATCATGTTTGCAGAGCCAACGTGGCCAGAGATCGCACAACACAGAAAGGTTTGTAAGGGAAAAGGGGAGGTATTTGCCTAGCAGTAGGACACAAACTAGGCTAGCAACAAAAAAAGTAGGTAAAACTATTAACAGTCAACACTAGACTAGTTGTACTGCATTTTAGTTTAAGCTATCGTCATCAGTAGCAGTACACACTTGAACTATGGAAGCCGTAATAACAGCTACGATATAAAAACGTTGTCAAAGTCAATATATTATTGTGAACCATATGTGTGTATGAAACTTTACAAAGTTCTACTAATTCGACGATTTTCATGTTTCATTAAATCAAACCAACTTCTGTTCAAACGTGCAGTACGATCGCCATGAAACTCTCTTAGCAATAAGTAACTCCCTATGTACTTGCATGCTTTCAACAAATTGTCTTTTGGAATTTTAAGTAAGAAATGTATCTAGCATATGGATGTATGTATAAGCCATATTGAACATGTCATCAAAAATCATCGTCTATCTATAGGAAAACCCAGTTTTGAACAGAACAATGACATATTGTGAACTCCAATCATTTGCATGCAAAACAGTGGCTGTTCAATTCTATTACAGTCTCTATTATTCTTTTCTGAATTTTTTGAGGCGTTTATGTGTTATTTCATAACAATAAACTTGTGGAAAAACTACAAAAGTATTCATTGAATCATAATTTATTAAATATATTGTATATTTTATTGCTATTTATACATTATACATTACAATACATTTTACGGCAGTGATAAAATACTCTTACATTAATTAAGTCTAGGACACACTTGCAAATTTTACCTAAGTAATATTAACGAAACGAAACTGAAAGGTTTTACAATCGATAGTTTTTTGTCTGAGAATGACAAAAATACATACAATAATAAAAGCAGTTAGGTATAATATATAAAAACAAACAGCTGTTATGAACCGTACCAAAATATAAAACGGTAAAAATCAAAACATTGTAGGATAGACCTTAAAACACCATCGGAATATCCAAATAAGGTAACTGTATACAAAAGTATACCTACAATACAAGCAAATAGTACATTGTATAACTGTAGATTTATAGCTTTAAAAGCGTCTCGCATTCATAAGTACCAATTCGCAAATTCCCTTCGCAAATCCGGGATGAATGAAATAGAATATAGAAAATGTATATGGCTTTATAGGAAAATCAACCTTATTTGTGGTCCATTTTGATTTGAAACAGTTGAAATTAGAATTTTACTAAAATAAAATTCACAAAGTGTAGTCAATAAAAGCTAGTGTAAAATAAGCTTAATTATATTATACACGTATACCGGCAAGTAATGAGATTGTACACACACGATAAAGTTATAAACCTAAAGCAGGTTTGATTAATAAAAATAATCCTCAAAATAAATAATGTAAAATAAGGTGTCCAAAAATATCGAGTGTGTTTTATATTACAAATATATCGTAAATCTATATTTCCTATTTCATTTTGAAATATTGTTTTTTCTATCAATCTCTTAATTCTTACGGTAAACTTAGAATGAATACTGGCATTATAATCGATCCCTGTAGAGTCCTACCACCATCCGCCGTATCCGCCATAGCCGCCATACCCGTGGCCGTAATATCCACCGTAGGGCCAGTATCCGTAACTGTAACTGGGGTAGCCCCATCCGTAACTGTAGCTGGGGTACCCCCAACCATAGCCGTGGCCGCCATAGTGGCCGCCATAGCCGCCCCAGTGGCCACCGCCCCAATGCGAGGCTGCAGTTTTGAGGTCATCTTTGTCAGCCGTTGCTAGGTCATCCTTCTCTGCTTCTACTTTGAAGGTCTCCACTGGTTTTTCTTCGGCAGGTGCAGCATGAGATAACGCGAGGAGTAGGAAGATGGCGGCGGTGAAGAAGGCGATCTGGAAATAGTAAGTGATTTTAGTACCTAGTAGATAAAATCTTCAAATATCTTTCCCTCTGATATCATCTACGAGGAAATGAGAGAGCAGAAATGTTGCTCTTTTTCTGTTGAATGGAATAAATAAATAAACAGGGATACTAAACTGTCATCGAATCAATTAGAATTTAAATTCAAATCGTAGTAAATAAAAGACAGACATAATGCTTCGTATTTACTTTGGTCAATTATATTATTGAATCCTGTAATAACTTCTCACTGACCTTTCAACAACAAAACTGGGCCCTTTTTAACAATAAAACCATTTCTTTCAGTTGTTTCTCAAACACATTGATATTTTTCAACTATTTTACTGAAACAACTTGACCAATTAGGTTTATATTACTACGTGCATTGTGCACCTTATTAAAGCATTCAACAATACAATGGACCAAAGTAAATACGAGCCATTATGTCTAAATTACCTAACTATATACTAAACAGTAAGTACATAATACATGTCCTTACGACAATGCACAAAACAGTCATATCTCACGATCTTTTCAACAGTACTTCCCACGGATATGTACTGAACAGCTAATTAAAGGCTTATGCTAATCGTTTCATATGAAATACTTGAAACCAATTATTTTAGAGACAAGAGATCGGAAAGATGAAAGTATTCCCTGAATTAAAAATATGTTTTTGAATGAATTCAAAATTTTTGGAAATGTTTCCTGAATATTAATGTTTATGGCTAGGCTATAATGGTATATAATATATATAGGTACCTTGTATCTCTGCCCAACTCTTCAGGGGATATGGCCGTGATGTAATGTTTTCTTTTTTAAAGGTTTTGGTAAACCAATACCTTTAAACAAAACTCATCACTAAATATACATTTAGTGATGAGTTAACCACTACAATATTACCCACACAAACAATATTTAAAAAACATGACCAATGACCTAATGTGATGAGACAAATATGTAGTTTGTTGTAAAATATGATCTATGATTTTCTAAGAAAATTAGATAGGTACCAAATTAGATCCAATCAGAAAGTTTTCGAGAAATGTTCAAATATAAACACTCACTGGACAAGGGTTAACGATTTAATGTAATCCGCAATTAAGAAATAGTATAAACAAACATTACTGGCTTTTTTATATGAAAGCTTTTGATTGCTTTAACTGACTCGCAATTTTAGAATTTGTACAAAATAAGTATTTCGATTAAAACATTTTCTCAAAGAAAATTATCAACCCTTACCAAAAATTCACTAATAACTTATCTTTCAAATGTTATAACTATTTTAATTAACCCCGAAAACCACACCACACTACCATAACAGCACTAAAAGTTAAGATCCCACTTACTTTGCAAGCCATGGTGCCTGGATGATGTTGGTACAACACTGACAGAGGACGCCCTACGCGCTGTTTTATATCTCCACTCCGTCCTAGCTACACGGATGGCCGGACACCATACGCCATTGTGCTGCCAATGACCTTAGCTTTAGGACTTGACGTAGCTGTCTGGGTGATTTGGCCTATAATTTTTGGAATGGAGAAAGGACAGCTGAAGGATGTTTTTGAAAGAAGAAGAAATGAGGGGAGATTTGACTAAGTTTGGGCTAAGAGATGTATCATTAGTCGTTCGTTCATGATCTATTGTTAATACTTAATACTATTCAAAATGTTAACTTATTTTCTGTCATAATTTCCTGGATGAATGTTTGAAATAGATATGTATTGTCAGTATATTATGTATATAAGATTTATTTTACACTGAAGTAAAATTTTAAGGATATTATAGCAGGTATCAATCAGTAAAACTATAGATATAAATTGACTAAACGTTAATCCAGCTGGAAACCAGATTTTTGATAACCCAGTATCGGTAAGTGTATCAACATGATAGTAATACCTACATGCATTTCAGCTCCAGAAATTCCAAGGATTCGAATTTAAATTGTATTAAATAGCATCGGTTAGTGCAGTGCGAATTGTGGATAAACAGCTAATTAGCGAGATAGGGCGAGTTCGCTCAGTACAGCCAACAGGTCAGACCCGTTAATTATCAAGATGTGCTTAAAAATAACTTTTATTTATTTATTTATCAAGCTGACTTCCAGTACCCATGTTTACTCACATTTGAATATATACCTAGAAGATATAATGAAGACACTAAGGAGTCAATAAATACTAAATATTTTCTAATTCTCATCCGTTGTTTACACCAACAGGGAAATGGTACCTTTTCGTTTCAGTGTGAAAACAACACCTCCGGTTAGTTGGTCAAACGTTCAGCTCAACGAAACTTATCTTTAGGGCGTCATCAAACATTCATAGACTTTATCTGTATCAAGATTATGCTATACCTTTGAGAGGGTTCAAGATTTGTTATGAATAATGTTGTTCTGATCATGCTGCTCGCTTTGTTTACTAATCAAATCACGACACCGTGCTAACGAAATCTCTGTCTATTATGTACGTATAGTTCACGTTGCCATCTTGATACAAATGTCAAATGATATAGTATTTTGTCTAATTCTAAACTGCACTTAGAATATTACATCATTCAATGTTAGTAAAAAATTTACTCCTTATGTTGTCACTTGCATGTGAACATATAAGTATTTGTTTACGTATCAATATTTAGTATCGCTATCACAGTCCACCCAGTAACTACAATGTATTATATTCTGACCTGTTAGGTTTTCTCCTAATCTTTATCTTTGTTTATCTCTTAATTAAAGGACTAGGCGACACATAAACATATAAAATCTCCAAATGATGGTGAAAACCGCATCAAAATCCGCTCGATAGTTTACAAGAACAACGCACTCACGAAAGACACAAAAACGACTTTAATTTATAATTTGTATAGAAGAAAGAAATGTCAAATTCGGGGATGACACGAGGGGTCTAGTTGCAAGTCTTACATGGCGTAGACCTAGTGACATCGAAGACTTGCAATTTTTAGACACTATTTCAAAATAGCTGATGTCTAGCTATCTATTACGCTAAAATAAAATAACCTTTTATTTCTTGCTGTTTGAATTTTACAAGAAAATAATATAAATACTGCATGCAATCTAAAACAAGTCAAGTTCATAATTAATAATATATATATTTTTTTTTTAAGCAATCTCATTAAATACTATACATACTTAATGACCTTTAAAAAGCATTAGTGTATTACTTTTCTATTAATTAAGATTATTATGATTATTTATGTATATTCTTACATATTATTATTATTTTAACAATTTCAATTTTAATAGCAAGAACCCTTTTTATTAGTAGGTGAAGGCATCCTCCAGAGATGACCAATAGTCTATTTTCTGCTGTACGCCTCCACCGAGTGCCAGTGACTTTCAAAACGTCATCGGCCTAGCGAGCTATGAGCCTTCGTCCTTTTCTTTGGCCTGAAGGGCCCGGCCAAGACTCTCAAAGACAAGGCTCTTGAAGTCATATTTTGATTCTTGGAACATGTCCACCCCATCGCCATTTTAGCTATCTATTAGGCTAATATGTAGATATTATAGTCCTTTGTCCGAAAGGAAATGTAATGTTTGCTTACGAGTAATATCAGTCATTTTATCGAAGGCAAATAAATGATAACTTATCCAGTATCCTCTTTCGAAAGGGCTTTGAATATTACCAATATTTTAAATGACCCTTTTTTGTCATGAAGTTACAGACTAAGAAAATTATGTAAAAATATTGCAACTAGCGATCGTAGCTTGAACTCACCATAGTCCAGCGGTTTAGTTGCAGACAAACCTGGTCGACTTTAAGAAGTTTTGGATTCGAAAATAACCATGTTTTTTTTCCGTGGGGAAATCCTCATGGATACCCTCCGTCTGGCAAGAACGGAGGGTTATGTCGGACTCCCACTATTCCTTCTGCTACAATAAGTCGGGGGCCCGGGAAGTTCTCATACATTCACTTCACTCAACTTCCCTAAGATGTTTTTAGTTAAACATGGCCTGAAAAATCATGTTTCTTTGGAGGGATCAATTTGTTTTTAGTTATTCGTAATTTTTAACGATGCCTGACCTGTGAATGCGATCAAAGCATTTTAGGGCAACTAAATAAAAAAGTAATGACTAGTTGAAGTATGAATGTATTGTCACCCATTGCACTATATTAGTAAACTAACTTAAATCCTAACAACATAAGCTAAACAGGAACAGTAAGGGTGTGCCATTCCATCTGCAGGTAAACTAAATTAAAAAAAAGTTTTCTGTTAGATGCCAAATCACGCACCGCATCTCACAAAAAGCGTATAATTATAAATAAAGTGAAGGATCGAATGAATCGCATGGGGCGTTAAATTACTATTTACTTAGATATCTTTGAGTACACAAAAAATAAATAAAAGGAAATTAAATTACGCGCTAATCTGGTGGAAGTAGCTTCAATCAGTCGATCAACTCTGCCTACAGCTAAAAAGAAGCCTTTAAGTATGTCACTTGATTTAGTTCACCACAGTTTTCGGTGATTCGACGAGAAGCATATTATTCATTGCTATGAAACAGTGTCTAGAAATATCGATAATCATCTTATAGAAACTGTTTACTTCTGCATTGTTATTTGTTGGTAGGCATCAGCCCTAATAAAATTAAAAGTAGTTAAGAAAGCTGATAAATTAGGTTGTATAGCTGCCTCTCTCTTACTATTTTGCTATGCCCGACAGGGTCCACAAAGATCTCATTAAATAAGTACTCACTGTGGAATGCAATAAATGATTGTCGAGTATTGAACAGTGTACTTAAATTTGCTGTTAATCTGTGTCTTAGCGTTTTGAGCCTTACGGAAAAACTTGAGACTTTTATTTTGGCTTGCAGTCATGTTCTTCCTTTATTTTACGGTGACAAAGTCCACTAAGGGAGGAGGTCAGTTGGTTTTCACTAATGCTGACATGGTCACTAATTACATCATCTGCCTAGCCTGCCCCCAACTATGCTGGGATCAGCTTCCAGTCGAATCGCATGCAGCTGAATACCAGTATTTTACATGGAGCGACTGCTTACCTGGCCTCCACAACCCATTTACTGGGTAATACGATACCCTTTGGTAAGACTGGTTGTCAGACTTTCGGGCTTCTGACGACCCGTAACGACTGTCAAGGATTCACGAATAACAGCCGGGACCAACGGCTTAACGTGCTTTTCAAGGCACGGAGGGGTCTTGGTATATAAATTAATATGGTCACCCATCCACGGACCAACTGCGGCAACCGTAGCTTAACCTGATCGATCAACCCGTGTGGCTGTTATTACTTAGCGAAAAGCCCGTTGAAGATAAGGCTGAGAAAAATCAAATAAAAGAAAATGAAAAACATTCCCGTTTCTATACATGTCGGGAATATTGTTTGAAAATACACGTTACTGATAAAATGTAATCATGCTTATAGACAACGTTGTATATCGTTGGAAGTCCGTCGACGGCCATATGTACCTTAAATTATATCGGGGGAAAATTATTACAAAATACAATTATTGTTTGACGTGTTAAAGTATTATTTACTACCTATTTACAAAATAAATAACATAAACCATTAAGTATCACCCTTTTGTCCTAAGAAGGATGCTTAGGTAAAAAAGAAATGGTCACGTCCATTTTCCTCAAGGACGTTCTTAAATGTAGATCACAACTTCACACAAGAATGGAAGCCTTGCTTAATTCTATAAGTAATAATTTCCTTTAATATTCACATTGTCGTGTTAGTAATGAGAAGGTAGGAAATACAGTAATTAGTTAGAAGCAGGCTTGCCATAACGCAGTATTTCGACATGTGAGGAACTTCGTGGAAACAAGTCATAAGCGATCGCAGATTTGCAGGTTAGTTCTTTCTACTAAGCCCATTGATGTCTTAGAGCAAGTTGACAGCCGCCTGCACCCGAGAGGATCTAATAGTTGCGTCAGCAAATACTCAAACAGTATTCACAGTGCTGTATTTTGGACAAAATTAATTTGAATCATTTTTTTAAATCAACGCGCTAAGAACAAAAAATGCTTATTACTATTTTTATTAAAACATGGCACTGAACTGACTATCAGCTGTTAGTTGCTTAAAAAAATAATGTAAAATAACTCATAAATATTTCTTGTGGGGGGGTATCAAAATCCTAAATAATGGGTCAATTCGATAATTTCCTTGTTTCAGTTTTATTCAGTTATGTCTAATAGCTGTTCCCCGCGACTTGGTTCACGTGGACGTCGTAAGATACACAATATACTTAAACAACAGCTGCATTTTAATAAAACTCCCTCGTCCCCCGACCCGTTGCGTTGCATTGCAAGCCCGTGCTATTAGTTTACAATTACATGGATTTTATTTTTTTTATGTGCGGAACCCTATTCCTTTTCTAAAATAAAATCTTGAGTTACTCCTTATAATATCAGCTATCTGTCAGTGAAAGTTCCGTCAAAATCAGTCCAGCCGTTTCGGAGATTAGCCGAAACAAATAGAAATACAGACCGACAGACAGGCAGAAGCAAATTTTAAAAATTGATTTTTTGTTGTAAGTAGATACCGTAAAATCTGTTATTTTGACATTACAAACAAATTACGTTAGCTGCAACCGGAGGACTTAAAAAAAAAAAACAAAAATGATTTTACTTAATTTAATTTAAATAAAAGAATTACATTAATTATGCACTAAATTAGCCTACATGCCTATTCGAAGTGTGAATATGGAATGCTGTTTTTCAGAATTACAACAATTGGGTATACTAGGTCCGTGCGTCACAGTGTCTATCTCAGCTCGCAGTTTCCGTTGTTCGCTATATTTGCAGCGTATGTTTCTTTAATAAAAGTATTGAGTGCTGAATTGACGATTCCCCTTATTAGAGTTTATTTATTTGTATGGATTAAACATCTTTCGAACAAAAAATAATCCTTGTTGAATCCATAACATATGAATAAACATTACGTAATTTTGATACAGTAAAAAGCTCTATTCGTTTGTAACAGATTGTAAGATTGCGTTCTGTTTCCGATATTTACTTTGTGTATTCGCTTCTGTCTCTGTCTCAGGCCACTCTATCAAACGGACATCGTCACCATCAAGTGCCGCCGTCCTTCCTTCCGCAGCCAGAGGTCGCCGTCATCATTACACCTATCTGTCATTGAAACCTTGTCCACTTATATACAGAGTACATTCTGACAGCAAGCTACTTATTTTGCAAATCTCTTGGTGGTAGGTGGTTCGGTAAAAGATTGCTTCATAGTTAGGTTGTGCGGTGTACCCTGCATATGTGCAAAGAAATTCAGAGTTTACTTTTTATTTCAAAAATAGGCTTCGAATTTTTTTGTCATGGTAAATAAAGACAATAATATAATGAAAAGAATAGAATAATGTAGAATTTATTTACAAGAACACCAGTACAATAAGGTGTCAAATATACAGGGTTATTGGTAGAACACCAACAACCTCTTAAGGGGTCATTGTACTCATCATTATGAACAACTTTTACTATGGGACCAAACCTGAAATTTGACGAATTGTGCGAACATAAATGTACTGAACAGCTGATTTTTTTCCCGATTTCAGGTTTGGTCCCATAGTAAAAGTTGTTCATAATGATGAGTACAATGACTCCTTAAGAGGTTGATGGTGTTTTACCAATAACTCTGTATATGCGTACATAGTAAGTTTCCTTTATATTGGTTAATTAAATTAGAACAGCACCCTTATTGCGTAACAGCTAATCAATCGGAATCTGAATCATGTTGAGTCAAATTGCTAATCCATTGCTTCATATGTTCGAAATTGTCTGCTCGACAACGTAAATAACGCAATGAATATTGTTGAACTGTCAAAATGAAACCGATTCCTACTGTAGGTGTGTTACGCAACTACCCCGCTGATCATCCTCTGGTCCTCATCCAGGAACCATTCTATCATAGGTCCTTCAGCATCTATCTATTTGCCAAATCGATGCGGTTGTGCAAACTTCGAAACGTAGCAATAAGGCAGACAATCACACTTTCATGGAAGCTTTTCATGAAGAAATTCCTAAAGAATTGCCTTATAATAACAGAACAGCAGCCTTTGTCGGTGATCTCCCCGTTTCCTGAAGGCCATTGGACTCTATTATATTGCACGACAACATCCGGAATCCCGAAATCTCCTTATCAGTTACACGACATTCTTTATCTCACCTGATGCGATAATACCTGCACATGGTAACAGAGCTATATTAGGTCATATCCGTGTTCAAGTTCACTACTGTTACATACGATTCAAGTTCATCAAACGTATCGCCGCATGCGCATCACAAAGATAGTCGGTGCCAAAACTTTGCTTGTTCTTTGAATAAACGAACAGATGACGCACTTAGTTTATGGTAAATTAGGACTACAGATGGAGCTAAGTTATAAGTAACATAATTATGCATTTTAATTTCATTACATTTCTTAGAACATTTTACTCCGGCATTAATAGAAGTGTCAAAGATGATATGGCTAGACAGGGAGTGACTACAGAGATGACGACTAATAGGGAAGTATAGTATAAGTAAGATTGGGATAAGTGCAGGAGAATGATGATTTATAGAAGTGTCAACTGATTGCTAAAGTTTATTGCCCAAGTAGCGTTGTGCTTGAGACTCAAGAAGAGAAGAAAATATAGAATAGACATTTCAGTGTCAACATTCTTCTGAAAAGGGTTATTCATCTGCGTGCAGCGCTTCTATGAGAACTCATGCATCACTTTAAATGTGATGCTTGAATTAGAATTGAACCTACTCTTCGTCACTCACCACTTCGTTATCTTAACCCATTGGCTAATTCTGTAGGTGAAAGCTAAAGGATCATTCTTGTTTTTACAGCCTTAAGGAACAATATTTGTCAAAAAATATCACAATATAATAGCTTAATAAACCTTCATAATCATATTTTTTGTCTACAACAATACACTATTTACTTTTTATACACGGTCGATTTTAATATCTAATTTCGGGTACCTATAGACATAATTAATGAGCTCTACTGAATAATTTATAAAATGTGACTTAAGGTCCTTTAGCTTTCAACTATAGAATTATTTAACGCACAGATTACCTTTAACGTTTACTGAATACTTTTAACAATGGTAAATCTATTGACCTTCTGTTAATAAATCTAGACTATCACAATTTAACATTAATCCGTCATATTAAAACCTAAAAACGTCCAAACAATACATTACATTTCCACCAAATCAAGTTCAAATCCAAGGACCTATTGTTTTGAAAATGTTACATAACGGTAATGAATCGAACTGCAGCGATACTGTCCGTGTTCTAAGTCGATTCTCAGAAACAAAGTTGTTTTATAAAGCATTTACCAAATACGTCACAGAGGCTCAAAATACCAAGTGAGGTGTTCATTGAATATACAATGAGTGAGGACGTTTTTAATTCAGTAAAAACCAGTGCTTTGATGTCTGCGAAGTGGGACATAAAAGGGGATGTCACGATGTTAGACGTGATACTGGAGATGCTTGACAAAAAGGATCTGGAGCTAGATTAGGCAAGGAATGAATTTACATGTAAATGTGAATATCGTGAGAAAGAATGCATCAGCATAATGAAGTAGTTAATCCAACGTCTGCAACACGTCTTCAGAAGACGTCTAAATCTAGAGAAGCGTTCTTAGCGGAGATCCCAGAATCTTCTTAGGTACTTAGCAATGGCCGTAATGAGTTCAGTCGTTTAAAGCTTGACTCGCCCCTTTGCTTAAGTAATTTATGACGAATGTTACATTAAGCTTCTATACAATTTCATTATTTATCATCATCTGTCTAACCTTTCCCAACTATGTTGGGGTCGGCTTCCAGTCTAACCGGATGCAGCTGAATACCAGTATTTTACATGGAGCAACTGCCTATGTGACCTCCACAAGCCAGTAACTTGGTGATACTATACCCCTTAGTAAGACTGGTTGACAGACTTTCGGGCTTCTGACGACTAGCGTGAGTTTTATTACATTAATTTACATTATTTTATTATTATAAGATAATTTATGTTTAAGTAGAATGATATACCTAACACCATACTTAGAAAACCACCCAATCTAGCCCAGCAATCATCGTAATATCATCACTGATCGTTGATAATAATCGCCACAACACCCAATTTACTTATTCAAGTCACCGATACATCAAAACTCGTACCCAAGCACCTTACAATGCTGTGACGTCACATCTCTGGAAACATTCATTGATACATTACAACGTTAATATTCGCATCGGGTACTGTTCTTAATGGAATGCCATTTTTATTGTGAGAAGATAGTTTTTATGTCATCGTTCAGCGGATATGTGGTCTATAAAAGGCCTTGTTTTGACACCTGTGCAGTAATAACGGGATAGGTTGATAATAAACCTGCAATTAATTGTTACTTTTTGTATTATTTATCTGAGGACTCGTCTCAGCTTATATTCCTCTCGGTTATCTCTGGCCATTGCATGTTGTTTACCATCTAGCGTGATCTATTTTTACTTACCCACAAAAACAATAAATGTCTGTGCCTTCGACGTTGTTCCGTACCGTTACAAAATGTTTTTTTCGTTATAAATTATTCTAGAATTTTCCTTAAATAGTTTCCACCCCACGTGACCCTACCACTGCCACCATAAGAGCGTTCGGAAACGGCATACAATAAAACTTTTTGCAGGATTTTTTTGTAGGACTTGTGCGTTGATACATTTGAGCTCCACTATTTCATCTATCTAGATTATATGTCATCTGCGAACACTCTAATTACCGGCACAGTATCGTCACGTATTTTTGTTTTTTTAACAAAACTATCACCTTTTAACGCATCGCCGACATGCGCCAACGCACTCTTCCAATTTTTTCGAAAAATATTGTTTTCTGCAATTTTGCCATTTATCACAAGAAAAGAACAGTTCAATATTCAATATTCCAGTGCCTGTGGAACATGCGCGTAGAAAGATCCAGCTAGACTCAAACATCAAGCCGCCCTCGAACAGCCTCTGGAAAGCGGAGAGCTTTGACGGGAGGTTCTGGTCAGTTTTTTCGAGTCCACATCCTTCTTTCTTACACAAACGCTTTAATAGTTTTTCCGGCATAAATTAACGGGAAAACACTGCTATTTACCTTAAGACGAAGCCTTTTAACTTATTTAGATCTTCATGTGTACCTCGCCATTCGCCATTATAATCACTAGACTAAATGTTATCGTGAATAACACCAGTAAAAATGAAAGAACGTTCAATAAATGCGCTATTAATAATAATAATAATAAACCCCACCGCTGTATCTCTACGTTGACGTCGTGGTGGGGCTTGCGTGCTCCAAACTTTAGGTCTGTGCCGGTAGAATTTACTTTGCCGGAACGGGTCTAGGATGAGGAGCCAGACCAAGAGAGATACAAAAACCCGCAGGGCAACATGTGGCGAGCTGATGGGCAGTAGCGACCCCACGGACCCTATCTCCCGGGAGAAATCTTGTCCTCATCTCTGGCTTGCCTTTATTGGCCGGCTGGAGTGAACACTGACGAGGAACAGAGCTCCCACCTCTTTCTTGCCTTTATTGGCCGGCTTGAGTGGAGATTCGCAAGAGCAAACGTGCTCGGAGGAAGGAAGTATTCCAGTAAGGTGCTGGTAGGGATCTTGACCGTACTTCCGGGATTGTCCTGATAGCCGTGGAATACCTCTCCACTCCTCAAGCACCTCAGGAAGTGTTGCCCCTTTGTCGCTACGTCACTATGTGCTAGCAGCCGTCTCCGGGGGCCCATTATTGAGTGTGCAAGTCACCCCCTGCCATTTTATCCGTGTATAATATATAACATTGGTCAGGCAGGGGACATAGTTTTTCCATAGTTCAAGTTACCCAATCCACTTTAGCCACCCAAACCCATAGCCCAATATGTTTTGTTTCCACGTACAACAATACGAGTAGTCCTGTACCAACTGGGGGCTGTCCTTGGGTGCACTTGCATAGTACATACAGGGATAATCGTCGGTTGGTGCCTTCTCATCATTTAAAATTATCTAAGGGGCCTCTGCGAGTTGGCTTCGGCTCCTCGTACGCCTTCCAAAGGTCCGGGACCCCAAGGTCTCGAGAAATATCAAAAAATAATAATAATATCGTTTATTTATAAAAATGGTGCAGATTTACAATAACATAACATAAAAATTATAGAAGGCACAGTTGCTCATTTGCCTGAACTAGGTAGATCCTGTGTTTCAGGCTAGTAAGGTGCTTAAAATTTTAAAAATATAAAATTAACAATGGAGAAGACTAAAATAGAAACTAATATTAACTTAAAAGACTAACATGTTTTATTTACATACAACGAGTAAATCCTCTGTCTCACTGTATGATATGCTAATTAAAAATTGCAGAATAATTTTTTTGCAGTATTTAATGTATACATACTTAATTTCCTATTTAATTTATTGTACAGAAAAGGGCCTCAAAATGTATAAAATCTATTTACAAAAACATATTTAGAGGATGCATTTGACTCACATTTACAATATCATTCCGTCTCTTATTAGTACTTTCAAACTATTACTATTTAAATTCAACAAAAATAAACGAATTCTACATACATAACAATCAACATACTCAACTCCTCATAAATGACACAATTACTACGCGTAGCATGTGACTTGGTGTTTGCCGACCTAATCTGTATACAGACAGATGCTCCGCCGATCCATCTTATTGTCAATTAGCGACTTAAATGGTGCAAAAAACGAGCAATCCTAGTGTGAGCTACAAAACTGCTTAGAATTCAGTATTTATCAAGATGGAATGTATTATATTTATAACGCAGTCTTTTTTTCTTTGATAGTCTAGCAAAGGTCTTGGGAACTATTGTCGTTTATGTATAGGATTCAATGAAAGTATGGACTGTTTTGGACTATTTTGTCATGAAAGAGACCTTTATGTTTCGTCTGTAAGATACTTATTCAGATATAAAATTCTATACAATTTTGAACAAATAGCTATGTTAGCAATATGTATAGCTAAATACGTACTTAAGAGGATTGTGAAGTGCCGATACGCGGCGCGATTTTTGGAGGCAATTACCTACATTTCATACAATTATTTACATAAATATTGTTTCGGGCGATAACGTTTTTACTCCCCTAAACCATTACAAAATGAGACAATTTTGGTCTCATTACATTTAGTATACTTTAATCTAAGTCTGTACGTTTTTTGTTTTTAGTAATTCAATTCAATTTAATTTAAAAAAATAAAAATGCTCGAGGATGTTTTTATGTCAAAAATATAGATATTTAGATGCTAATAACTTATATCGTATGCAATACTTCTTTATAATAAAAACGTACGGACCTAGTTTTTCATTATACCTACAACATTTCCAAAAAATATGAAAATTAGACTATGTTTACGGGGAGAAAAACGTTATCTCTTTTTGTATGAAAATTTACAGCTTCACAATCCTCTTAACCAACTTCGGAAACGTTCGGAAACTGGGTGGTTTTTGAAAACCTGGTCAAGTCTAAGCAAAAATGTGGTCAAATATCATAATAAAATTATTTTCTGACGTGATAAGTTGACCGAAATTGCAGCCAATCAGATCACGTAAAAAAGAACAACCGTCTTCCAAAAAAAAAACACTCCAAAGTCAAAAATAATTTTTATTTAGGAAGTCGGTGTCATTGGTTTTGTATTTTCCGTTTTTCCCACCGACTTCCGAAATTAAATTTATTTTTCAATTTTCAGTGGTATTTTTAGAAGTCAGTTGTTTTTTTTTTGCAAAGTTTTTATTTCTCAGGTTTTATAAAAAAAAAACAAAATTGCAAATATTTGAATACCTATCTACCTGCTATGTAAATTGTGAATGAACTTGTTATAAGATCATCCACATAGAATACCTGGAAAAAATACGTATTATTAAAGCTAACTCTAAAACTACCCAAGCAAAGTACATACAATTTATATGGGACAACCTAGGAAGAAAACCTTTTAAACAAAAAAAAAAAAAATCCAAATCGGTCCAACTGTCTTCAAGTAATCAGGGAACATACATAAAAATTTAATAACAGATTCCGGCTGAGTACCTCCTTTTTTTGAAGTTGATTAAAAAACCAATATTTACTGAAGATTATTCATAAATAGATGGTAGTAAAATTACTACCATCTATTTACTACTGAAGACCCGCTAATTACCGCATTACGGAGCACAATATAAAAAAGACATTTTGTAAACAGTAGCCAGCACAATCAATCGATGGCCATGTCGGATCGTGAATCAAAACCGTCCGTCATCGTCAATTGTTTTACGGCGGCCGCGAAATCGGTTTATATCAAAACGACAGTCTGGGTTAGTAGTTAATTTTCGTGTTTTTCTTTGATTGATCATATTTAAATACTGTTAACGTTAGCGTAGGTAATGGTGGGAGGATGACCTGATATCGACGGCTGGCGTGACATGCGCAAGGGAAGCTCACTACCGAAAACTGCGGAAGGATCAGGGGTGGGCCTGTGCTGGAAAGCAAAACTAACTCATTATCGATGGCTAATATATGCACAAAATTTATTGTAAAATAGGAAATAGTTTGTTAATAAAGGCTATTTGAAATTAATTTGAATTTCAACGTTAGTTTGGTAGTTAGTATTTCAGGCTTTGGGAAAGCCTTTGACTACCCCCAAGACCCTCCCTTAGTCCTTGTTTCTAGTAGTGGAACTAAAGCTTTGAAAATGATAGACTCGCGTGACCAATTCATCACAAATCTGTCGAGCTCATCGTTTCGACATTACCGTCTGCTGTTTTATGTATTACAAAGCATCAGCTAAAAACCTGTCGATCAACTAACATTTACAATTTCTAAGTCAACCCTTAGTTAATATTTATGAACATAGGTCTCCTTATATTTGGATGTTCAGTTTAAAGAAAAGTTGACATGAACCACACCCCTATCAGGTATACTCAGAATTTATTGTCACACGTAGGAGGTAATAACTGTGTGGTGTTTAGATACATGATTTATTTTAAATAGCTCTATACAACTTTTGAGGAAAATGTAAATTAAAAGTAAATCTCACATACAGCTATGTTTCTCAGTATTGATTCTATAAATACACTGGAGTTGTGCCAGGATTGGTTTCCCACAATTGTGTTTTTAGTGAATGTACTGACACCGTAATATTGGATGTAAATTATACAAAGTTTATAATATGCTCATAAAAGTTTGTATTGAACTTACTTATGCTCTTCACCTGATACGAATACTGATTTCAAAAACAGTCATGGAGGTGAATGATTGCTGGTCAAAACGGAGATTCATATTTTATACTTTGTCAATATTTATGTAGGTAACACTGCAAAGAGGATTGGTACCTCTGAGCCAAATTGTTGTATGTTACTTTGATGGTAATAACAGTGAAGAAAAGGGCTTCCCCTAATCCGAAAGAGTTACAAAAAGTCATTGGATTTATCCCAATAATATCGTTGTCGACCCGCCTGCGCCGAAGGAATATCCCTTAACACTAACTACACCAGTAGCGGCGTTAGGGTAGGGCGCGGTTGGGCGGCCCAGGGCGCCAGGCGTGAAGGGGCGCTGGTTTCCCGTCTCATCCGTCTCAACTGCATTGACTCATAAGACTGTTTGTCGAGACGTCAACGAGAAACGAGATTATTCGTTCATAGTAAATGTAATGTCGCTACTTCGGCGCCGTCGTTTATTTTCTCGTTGACTTCCCGTTATCGGTGTGGTGGACAAACAGTGTAAAGCTATTAGAATATTCCGTACGTAAGTAGGATATTATTGGGCATTCTACCCCACCTTCCGTTCCATCGGCTCACTCCGTTCGCCTCGTCACTCTCGGTGGAGTAGAATGCCCAATAATATAAATGAAATCCACTGGTTCGGCGCCTATTCCACCCGATGAAACGGAAGGTGGAGTATGAATTCCTACATAGTGCAGTAAAATACTGGTTCGGCGCCTATTCCACTAGGTTGAAACATTTGATTGAGTTAGCGACAATGAGTTATAAATGTCGATGTAATACATTAATTGACTCATTATTAATATAACCGTTTCAAGGAGTCGTCATGAAATTTGTAAAACAACCGCAATCGTTACATGTAAACAAACTTTGTATTCAGTCTCAGGAGACTGGTTTTCGCCATGGAGAATTATTACCTAAATCGGTACGATGCATCATTTGCGGACCGTCAAATTGTGGAAAAACTAATTTATTAATCGGTCTTCTTATACACGAGAATGGTTTAAGATTTCAAAATGTTTATGTTTATTCGAAAACCTTGCAACAGCCCAAGTACGTTTTTTTAGAAAAAGTCTTGCAACGGGTACCAGGCATTTCATTTCAGAAATATCATGAAAATGAGCAAGTACTGAGTGTTCAGACCGCAAAACCGAATTCTGTAATTATATTTGACGATGTTGCTTGTGAAAATCAAAGTGGTATGCGTGATTATTTTGCTATGGGGAGACACAAGTTCATCGATTGTTTTTATCTAAATCAGACGTATAGTAAAATCCCTAAGCAGTTAGTAAGAGACAACGCAAACCTAATCATACTTTTTAAACAAGATGAAAGAAATATGAGACATGTTTATGAAGAACACGTCAACACTGACATGACATGGCTTGAATTTCGTGAAATGTGTTCAAAAATATGGAGTGAGCCCTTCAGTTATGTTGTAATTAATAAAGATTGTGCAAAAAATAAAGGATGTTATAGAAATAAATTTGACACGTTTGTAATTTTTGATTAAGAGCACGAGTATATATTAAGACGTCACCGTTGAATTTACATTACTCTACAAACAGAGCTTAACCGGTTACAATACATTTAACAATTATGGAAAAATCTTTAAAGAGACAAATTGTTGATGCTGCAGCAGCTGTAAAGAAGAAGGTGCGAAAAATGCGAGATGTTGAGAATGAGAGTAAGCAAGCCTTGGAAACAGTTTTTAAACCTGTAACAGAGCCTCTCAACCAAATTGCTACAGCCAGTATGCAAACTCCTTTGCTGTATAGTAATGAAGATGAAGAATCTAAAGATCTGATAAGAGACGAAACGTTGCAAAAAGTCGCAATTGGTAGTGATGTAGAGGAGTCTGACACCAACAGTGAATCTTCGTATAAATCAGTTGAAAAAAGTGAAGGTCGTGATACATCATCCTGGTCAGTGTCTTCAGAAGCGTTAACAGACATTCCATTTGGTGTCAGAGTAGAACGCGGAAAATTGATGTTAGGTTCTGCTCATATAACAATCGACGATAGTTATATCATCGTGGCTGGTCATAAATACAAACATACGCCTGGTTTAAAACAACTACTGCTTAAGAAAGATATTGATTTAAGTTTGGTTACTGAAAATGACTTGCAATATTATAAGAAAATGTTACTTGATACAAATGCACATCGTCGTGATAATGACCCAAGTAAACCAATAAAAAGTAATAAGGGACAAAAATATTTACAAGTTATTAAACCTCTTTTTAATCTGCAAAGTACGCTTCAGGGTCATCATTCGAAAGGTAAAGGACTACCATTAACAAAAATCTGGAAAAATAACGTAGATTTTGTGTATTGGGATGATCCTAATGAATTGGTGGAAAGGTTAAAGTTATTAATAGCATCTCGAGATGCCGGCAACACAGGATTAGATAATGAAATAATATCCATTATTGAAGAATTACGTGAAAGTAAACTTATAAATAAATAGGTGTAAAATTAACTATTGTTTAGTTCATCATCAGCCTTTACATAAAGTACACCTTAAACATGAATATAGATAAATTTGGACATTTTATTCATAAAAGAATGCGTTTGTCAGAACTGATTAATTTCAATGATAACGCGTTGTTAAAATCAGAAAGTGGAGATTTTGATTTAAAGTCTTCTAGATTGAGAGGAATTAGACATCCATTAGAATCAGACGATGCTGTGAACAAGGATTATGTAGATCGAATGTGTGCTGATACGATAAAACAATTTAATAAGCTGATTGCATCATTGCGTGCTCAAATCATATTAGATGCACAGAAGTCTATTCAGACTACTTTAAAAGTAAAGGAACCTGAGGTTTTGATTCATTTGGAAGAGAAGTTTTATTCCAAAGCAGATATAGACAAATTACTTGAAAATCTCAGTAATGGCAAAACAACAAATAGTAAATGAAATACACAAAGCGGCACGAAGAAACTTCCTTCGACGTTCTGTTATTCTCAAAGGGATCGATGATTTGTGGCAAGCAGATCTAATGGACATGCAAAACCTAAGAAAGTATAACAAAGGTTACAATTTCATTTTAGTGGTGATTGACTGCTTCTCAAAGTATGCCTGGGCAGAACCGTTAAAATCTAAAAATAAATCTGAAGTAACTCGAGCTTTTGAACGAATACTACTAAGCAGCAATAAAAATCCTGTTAATTTACAAACTGATATGGGCACAGAGTTTTATAACAACACATTCCAAACGCTAATGAAGAAGTACCGCATAAACCATTACTCATCTTTCTCTACTAAAAAAGCTTCAATTGTAGAGCGACTAATTAAAACTGTTAAAAATAATTTGTACAAATATTTTAATCTCGTTGGAAATTATAAGTGGTTAGGAACACCTTTAGAAGATTTATTTAATACATATAATAACACAAAACATCGTACTATTAAAATTAAACCGAATGATGTTAATAAATCGAATGAACCCATCGTAAAAGAGAATATTAAAAACATATGTAATCATGTATCCATCCAGCGGAAGCCTAAGTTCAAAAAAGGTGACTGTGTTCGTATCAGTAAATACAAACACAATTTCGAGAAAGGTTATACTCCTAATTGGTCAACTGAACTCTTTACGATAAAAAAGATTAATAAAACTATACCAGTAACATACCACATAGAAGATCAACGAAAGCAAGATATATTAGGAACTTTTTACGAGCAAGAACTTCAAAAATCTAACTATCCTGGTGTTTATTTAGTAGAAAAAATACTTAAAAAGAAAGGAAAGAAACTATTCGTTAAATGGTTAGGTCTCAATAATGATGAAAACAGTTGGATTGATAAATCCTCATTAATAAATTAAGATATAAAAGAAATACTTTGTGAAATTTGTATCATTATTATTTAAGTAATGCAAGGTGGTGGACTAGTTAACAGTATAATTAATAATCTACCGTTCGAAGCTCATTTGCCTGGATACAATTATTGCGGACCAGGAACTAAACTTCATAAACGTTTGTTGCGAGGCGATCGAGGTGTGAATAAACTAGACGAAGCTTGTATGCACCACGATATAGCATATGAAAATCATACAGATTTACCTAATCGTCACAAAGCCGACTTACAGCTTTTGAACATGGCTAAACAGAGACTAAAATCAAAAGATGCAGGAAAAGGTGAAAAATTAAGCTCATGGTTAGTAAGCAAAGTCATGAAAGCCAAATTGAAATCTGGTTCTGGTGCCAAAACATTTAAAAGTTTAGTATCAAAAATAAAATCTAAAATAAAAAAGCTAAAACCCAAGGATAGTAAGTCTTTAATAAACTTGGCTTACTTAGCTGCAAAAAAGTTATGCCCCAAATTACACCAAATCAGAGTACCGAGAGTGATCCCCATACCGAAGACTGGTGGAGTTCTACCTTTAATTCCAATTTTTGCTGGCTTATCAGCTTTAGGAGCTTTAGCTGGTGGTGCAGCTGGAATTGCAAAAACGGTGAATGATTATAAATCTGCTCAACAAAACTTGCGAGAGACGGAACGACATAATAGAACTATGGAGGGTTTAGCAGTGGGTAAGGGTTTATACATAAAACCTTATAAAAACGGTAAAGGGTTGTTTATAAAATCAACAAAAAACTGAACAAGAAGCTACCAAATCGCGCACTAACTAATGTAGACATCCAATACTACGCAAGAGACATCCCATATTTCCGAGGAGTATATATGAAAGATCAATTGCCAAGGAAGCCGAAACGTATGGAATGTGGTATTGTTAACTTAGACGATTCTAAAAACGAAGGAACGCATTGGGTAGCTTATGTAAAAGTATATGACTATTGTGATTATTTTGATAGCTATGGAAATTTAAAACCTCCATTAGAACTGTTACGATATTTTAAGAATTGTAAAGTTTCATATAACTACACAAGATATCAAAAATTTAACACTGTGAACTGTGGTCATTTATGTTTAAAATATTTGAGGACTTTTTGGAATAAAAATGTATAAAATAAATGATTTTATTTTATTTCAATCATTTGCAAGATGTCACTCACTTTGTCGATAACTGGAAACTCATCAATTTTATCTACGTACTATCCTAATACGTTGCAACTAAATGGAGAATATGAGTGTGCTTTATTGCATTTTTCAACATTTAATTCTATACCAAATATTGATAAAAGTAATAACAAGTTCTATTATGGTTCAAACGAAGTTATTGAAATACCGGAAGGCACCTATGAATTGCAAGATATTTATGATTATTTAAAATCCGAAATAAAAGATGCCTCAATTAAATTACAATGCAATAACAATACTTTAAAAACTGCCATATATTGTTCAAAAGACGTTAATTTAAAGAAAGAATACTCTTTCAGTAGACTGTTAGGGTTTGATAAGCAGGTCTTAAAAGCAAATAAATGGCATGTGTCACAGCATCCAGTCAACATTTTACCGACGACTGTGGTAAGGATCGAATGTGACATTGTGAGCGGCTCTTACATAAACGGTGAACCAAGTCACATAATTCATGAATTCGCACTCAACGTACCACCTGGTTACAGAATCATAGAAATCCCGAAGAACGCAATATATTTTCCAATCAATCAAAACAACATAAGCTGCATACATATCCGACTACTAGATATAAACAATCGCTTAATTAACTTGCGTGGTGAAGAAGTACAGCTGTATTTACATCTTAGAAGAAAAAATGATTGACTACAATAAATATATGTCTCAACAAATTAAAAATACCAGTTCTACTCAAGCTACCTACCAAATAAGACGTCGTTCTAAGAGCAAAATAAAATTAACTAAAGACAATAAGATATTTCTCAAAGCGATCGGATTGTTAAAATGAATATCTTAGACGTTTTATCCACTCCGACTTACGACAACAGTATAGAAGGAATCGAATTTCATTCGTACAAACCTTATGTAACAAGTTTCAACAGGAACGATGAAATACGCATACCTATCAACCAACAGGATCTTTACATATTACCATCAGCCAGCACTCTGTATTTGGAAGGAACCGTTATCGTTAGCAAAAAAGATTCAAAAGAGAAAGCTACTAGTGTTAATTTTACGAACAATGGACTACTCTTCTTGTTCCAAGATATTAGGTACGAACTAAACGGAGTGGAGATTGATAAAATAAAAAATGCTGGTATAACTACAACCATGAAATCGTTAATATCAATGAATGAGAATGAATCAAAAGTAGCTAGAGCTTGGGGTTGGAGTATCGATGGTATAAAAAATATTAATGGGGGAAGTTTTTCTGCGTCTATACCACTTCGGAATATCATCGGTTTCGCAGAAGATTTTAAAAAAGTTGTAATAAATAGTAGACATGAACTAATATTGTTACGAAGCAACACTAATTTGAACGCTGTAAAATTGAATACCGGAGAAATAGTGGAAGACATTCAAATCAATAAAATCATATGGCGCGTACCCCATGTGAAAGTATCGGACAAAGAAAAAATAAGTTTATTAAAACTGTTGGAAAAAGATCGACCGCTCCAGATGATATTTAGAAACTGGGATCTATACGAATATCCCACTTTACCTAGAACTACAAAGCACACCTGGTCTATCAAAACATCATCTCAAATAGAAAAACCGCGATATGTAATAATCGGACTACAAACAAGTAGAAAAAATAATGCAAGTTCTGACATGTCGCAGTTTGATCACTGCTATGTTCGTGATGTTCGAGTGTACCTTAATTCAACATATTTCCCGTATGAAAGCCTCAATGTGAACTTCGCTAATAACAGAATTGCTTTATTATATGAGCAATACATCAGATTTCAGCAGTCGTATTACGACCGTTGTTCGGAGTCTTTATTAAGCGAGAAACAATTTAAAGAATTAGCACCGTTGTTTGTTATCGATTGCTCTAGACAGATCGATAATCTGAAGACTGGACCAGTTGTGGATGTAAGGGTAGAAATTGAGAGTGATTCAGAAATACCAGATCAAACTTCAGCATACTGTCTCATTCTTAACGATTGCATTGTTGAATACAAGCCATTAAGCAACACAGTGAAGAAGTTATCATGAACGCGGATATTATCATTGTCGAACTCCAAGGATTTAAATATTTAGACAATAATTTTATTGTCAAAGAAGTGGCTATCGTAAGTAATGAGCACACACAGACGTTCTTGGTTAAACCACCGCATACGTTTTATTACTTAACTCAAGAAGAAAAGAAGCAGGTGCGGTGGTTGGAAAGAAATCGTGGAATTTTCTGGAGTGAGGGCTTTATAGACTACAGAGAGTTTCAACATGTCATCGTACCGTATTTAGAAAATAAAAAAAATATTACAAAGGGTTTGGAAAAGATTAAGTGGATTAAAGAGTTATGTGCAAACTGTGAAGTGATTGATATAGGTGAGAAAGGGTGTCCTAATTTTGCGACATTAAAAAAAAAGTTCTGTAAAAATAAAACTGATTTTAATTGTGTGAACCACAAAGTGAATTGTGCATTAAATAATGCGGTGTGTATTAGAAAATGGTATCTTTATAATAATATGTCTATATTTAATCTATTTTAAATTATTTTGTAATGTTCAGTTAATAAAAATGATTATGTACATAAGGTTGTTTTATTTAATAATATAATGGGTAACCTACATAACAAACTTAAAATTAGCTCTAATAAAATGAATTTAATTGAGTAAGTATTCTATTAATTTTAAAATATTGAAAACATAATTAAAACCTATAATGAGAACATTTCTTTAGAGCTAATTTAAAGTGGGAGTATGTTTATAACGTCAATAAAAGATAATTTAAATTATAAATATATTATTGATTTAGTTTTCACATTATTTACAATTACAAACTAAATACACTTGTCCTTGTTATTTAATATTTTATGTATGTACATGAAACTTATCTACTATGAACTATGATGTATTTTGAGAATTTTAATACACTACTACATTAACACATAAATTATGTTATTTCTTCTAACTTATTCTCTCTAATTACAATAAAACTTACACCTTAGATATTTCATTTATTTATACATTAAACTTACATATTAACTAAAAACCTTAACTAAGAACCTAACTAAGGGCTTAAAGTTTTCTTAATATTTTATTTTTTATTTACAAATTGTGATGATCTATGTGGAATCATTTTATTACACTAACAGATTAACAAATGAATTTATAATACCAATATTAAACTAATTATTTATTTCTACTGAATATACAAACTAGGTAGATACATTACTTACTTACTAATAATAATCATCACCACAAAGTTTCTTTGAAATTTTATTTATCAATGATTGTGTCTCTTCCATAACATTGTCCACCGGTTCACTAACTACATATTGTGCACTTAACAATACCACGTTCTCATTGTCACTTGAACTTGCAACACTTGCTTCTTGTCGCTCACTGATGTCTAATACTTGTATCTGGATCAGTCGTAAACCTTTTTTCTTTTCGTTGTTTATAACGAACGATTGACTTATAGAATGTTCAGGTGCCTTCCGTTTTAAACCCTCCCGTCTTGCTCTAGGCTTTTTGTTGATTGGTTCAGGTCTTTGTTGCTCTGGCACATGCCAGCTTAAACTTGGAGTTGGCCAACCTTGACCATATTGTGAGAAGATAAAATCAGGAGAATCGCACATTATTGATGATCTGAAACAATCAAAGTTATAATTATTGATAACAATTATGTTTAACAGCTTATGAAATAATTTTATAAATACGTATAAGCTTGTGCAATACTTACAATTTGTTTTGTTTTTATTCAACGTGATATGACCGCTCCGGCCGACTGTGTAATGATAGAATGACGTTCTACACAATAATATTACTGTGGAACGTGACTAATATGTAATTAGACTCCATAAAACCATACGCTGTGAATCAATTTCATGTTTCAACATGTCCGAGCACCTGTTCGGTGTCAAATTCTACAATGCGCGTGCGAACTTCGAGGCACGAGTCCTTTGTCATCAAAAATGAACATTATATGTTTATCAAGTTGGAACCTGTGTGCTTTGTAATCAATCAGGAATGGAAATAAAACAGATATAATTATAACCATTAAATACTATTTATTTATTTACTACCAATATAAGAAAACTTATCACATAGCGACATGGCATTTCATACAAACTTAAGTCCGAAGTTTTGGAAATGAATAATATGATTTAATAAAACTTGATACGTCTAAGCAGGATACGTCACAAAAAGTTAGTAGATTATATTTTAGGAATTTTACGAAATGCTGTGTCGCGTAAATGCTCTTAAAACTAATTAAGTACTTACTAAGTTCTAAAGTTTATACATATTTTGTTATAAGTAACAGTTAAAATAATAATATCTATTTGAGGCACCAAGAAAATTTAAATTTTTACAATTACATTACACATTATTTGACCTTACTTTAGGTAATTATCATTACATTTGAACGTTATCTAAATACATTGTAAAAAATGTATCTAGTGTAATTACTTACATTAAAAATAATGGCAATTCATTACTTAAATATAGTTGCATTACCCCAAGCTAAAGTAGATACCTTATCAATCGATAACAACCGCTTATCATCATTGCTTGAAAGTGCTACTTTATTTACATCCTGAGTGAAAATTTCATGTTTTATCGACTTAAACAAAACATTTTTTTTGCGAATGACGTTACAATTGTACAAAACGTTTTTATAATCTAACATATTTAAATTTTTCGTAACACATTTTTTTATACCTTTTGCTTTCTTTATTGTTTTGTCTAAAGTTTTAATACAATAAAGCTTTGAGCGCAGTCCTACGAATTCTTTGATAATTTTACCACCCATTTCATCTTTAAATAACCCTGGAACCTTCTTATTAATAATTGGTAAGTTAAATTCGTTGTTTAAGTCGTAGTTGCTGGTATCAAAATATTTTAGAAAATGTTCATTGATATCTTGATAAATGTCATCAGTATTTACATCATAAACCAAACTATCCGTATCAGTATAACACAATTCAATTCGGTTACCATAAAAAGGCTTTATGATTGAATAATGGAAGTCATACATGTGACTCTTAGATAATTCCAATACAGTAAATCCTATATATATTGGTTTATTAAGAATAACGCGAGAAGGCTTCATTTGGATTGCCACTAGATCATCAGAAAATACTGAGGCGCTATGAAAATATGGACTGCCGATCAATTTCTCAGCACAAGTAGTCTTTTTTGTTTTATTGTTCAAGTCACACCACTTGTTTGCTAACTTAACATCTATTCGATGCTCATTATTTTCCAGAGTCTTTCCAAAAATACTATTGTTCAATAATTTGAAAAAATCTTGTTCAAACGTTGACTCTGCTTTTTGACGTAACTGGGTGTTAATATCAATATATTGTTTTAAAAAACAGCTTTGCTTGAAAACAATTGCACGATGAATCCTTCGTAATACCAATCCGTGTTGCAAGCATTTTTTTAAATGTATGTAATGAATAATATAGTGGTATTTGTCATACAAATTCGGTATTAATTTTTTATTCTTACCACCGGGTGGGACGAATTTTTCTGAGCAAAATGGAAAGTCATTATGTTCAATGTGCAATGTTGTAGGATATAATAAATCAACTTCAAGAATATAACCGTTTTCCGCAGTATCGCTTATATCTATTAAGTTCAACTGCAAATCATCTATTTCCTGTCTACTCATGAATCTAAAATCCGAATGAGGCAAATATTGACACATGCTATAGCCATATAAATTGTTACAATCTAAATAAATAATAAATGAATTCGGAAGGGATGGGTCGTAAGAATCCAAGTATTTATGATTGGCTTGGGCATGTCTTCTGGAACACATACAAATACCTCCTCTAATACCTGTTTGTATCATCCTATAAATTTGAACATCACTTATCAATTCTAATTTAATTCTAGTTTTCAAAAGCATTGCATCGAATGATAGACTTGGTGCTGTAAGATAGAACGCGGGATCCAGATTGTAATGTCGTTTACATGTTTTTCTAAAACTTTCAAACACGTCTGTAAGCAAAAGAACGTCGGTTTTAAGGTATAAATCTGTATACATACCCATGTTACGAATATTAAATACTGACCAAACGGACTGAGCGTGTTCATAGTCTTCATCAGTAATTGACTCATTAGTTAAAGAGTTAAAAAAAAATTTTTTGGAGGGTAAACACGTATCTTCGTAAAGTTTCCATTGAGACATATAGTCGTACGGATAAACTCCTTTACGGGTAAGTAGATCGAATTGTGTTTTTTCGGGAAAATAAAATTTTAATTGTTTAAATTCTTGTTTTTTCATTGTACTAACCAACTTTTCTAAGCTTGTTCCTAAAAACTTGAAAGAATCTACAAATCGTACCTGTATGCTTTCATTATCGGAAATCGGAATATACTTCGTGAAAGAAATATAATTTTCTTTTGTTTTAGGTATGACTTTAATAGATCCTGGAGCTTTACCTAATTCTTTTATGAAAAGGTGGCAATCATAACCCGATAAGTTATGAAAAAATACAGGCAGAAACTTAGGCATTTTATATTGTAGGTTACAGTAACTGTGAGCTGCGCCACGATATTTACCAGTCAAATGACAATGATCGCGAACCCTATCACCAAACAAGAAATTCTCGCAAATATGACATGTATCAGAGTTTTCAAAGTCGAGAGCATTCTCATTCGTGTAAATCATAGGAATGGTATTATTTAAAATTCTATAAAGCTTTTTAGCGTCTTTATAGATAGACTTCACAAATTTCGAAACGCAATCCAAACCACGATACGAAACGTAACGATTATAGGTTTCATCTAGAGTGCATGTAATATGATAAGCGAAAGCGATGGGCACATGTCGCTGTCTCGTAACGGTGCTCGCCTGAGTTGGGTCAGGTTCGCAGGAGTCGTACCGCTCTAGCATTGTTTCAAAATCTGCATATATAACGAATGGCACAAATTGCTTTCTACCATAATTTTCAAACTGAATGAAAGAACCCTTTGGAGGTAGTTCAGTAGCAACTCCTCCACAACTGTGTGAATTCAGATCATCACATGAATCAAAGAACATTAAACAAACATCACAAAAGTATAATTTACTGTGGTGTCTTGTTATTTGATTTTTAACAAGACGAGGTAAATCCTTAATGAGACAGTAATGTGATAAATCATCTTTTTCTAAGTAAAGTAAATGAATCACTTTTCTCTTCAAAGATTTTGGTTTATAAAACGGTCCAATCACGGAATTATTTTTAAAGCCATATATATATATACAAATTTCAGGGTTATTTAATTCGAATCGAGCAATATCTGAGAAACTCAATGGAAATTGAATGTCTTTTATATTTAACACGCTTTGAAAATGGGGGTAAGATGATACTCTTTCAGGATGAGTTTTAGCTGGATATAAAGCAGCAACAACTGACCATAAAAAGCAATAATTATCTTTATTATGAATATTAATACATGCTTTTTTTGATTTAATTGATGTCGGCAACTCGATAAAGCTTGAGCCGCGCAAAGGTTGGTATTTGTTAACATTAACTTCCAAATACGAACTGTTTAAAAATGTCCACCCACTGTCACGATCTTGAAATTCTTCTATCTTTTTTTTCAACGTGTTTCTAACCTGAGATGCTAATGAATCATAATCATAATTCTGATGTACTACATAATTCTTTGTAGCAAATGATTTCATCTCCTGACTATCATTTTTAACCATCAAAAACAAAGCAAAATATTCAAAATTAATTTTTAGACAGATATGATCCTTAAGAGATTTGTTTATTAATGTCTTGATTTTTTCTTGACTGTTATTAAAAAACGAATCTAAAGAATAATTTTCATTAGTATCAATAATTCTATAAGAAGCTATACGATTTAGAAATGCAGAATGAATTAATTCAACACCTTCGCAAACGTATGAAATATTTTTATTTTTATGATCGGTACTGCGTAGATGACCTGTCCAATGACTGCGCTCAACAGATATGTTACAAACAGTGCAGAAAGGCATTCTATCGTAATTAATTACTTGCTAAGTTTAAAAATAAAGATTTATTTTGGATGCCCCAAATTTAAATTTTAAATGAATAATGTAACTTATTTAAAACGTATCTTATCACTATAAATACGGGCTCTGAGTCATCGAACAACTCGTGAGCCTTATGCATGAATTTTTGTAGTGAGTTCCACTGCGAGTTACCTTTATCCAGTTGCAGTTTTAATCTTTATTTTGGATGCCTCAAATTAAAATTTTAAATTAATAGTGTAACTTATTTAAAATGTATCTTATCGCTATAATATACCGGCTCTGAGTCATTGAACAACTCGTGAGCCTTATGCATGAATTTTTGTAGTGAGTTCCACTGCGAGCTACCTTTATCCAATTGCAGTTTTAATGCAACTTGGGACTTCTTCCAACGCTCCTCAGGAGCAGTGGAGATGATGTCTTCTTTATGGTACACCTTCAGTTCCACAAAGAAGGCACCCCTTAGATCCGCTGTCCGTCGTACCTTCCCGTTGGCGACGCGGGACAGCAAGGATGAACCTAACTCCGACTGCGGAGGAAGGCCATCTAAGTCTTCCAAACCGAAAAGATCGGTGCTCCCTGGTTTCTTGTTACTGTAAACAAATTAAATTTTATTTTAATAATCTAGAAGAAACACTTTTCTAGATACAAACTTATGATGAGAGAAAAATAAGTATGTACTTAAAATTATTTTTGCAAATCAAAGTTCTCTATTGAAATCTACTTTATATTAGAATATGTGAAAGTAATAACTTAGAAAATAAAAATAGTCATAAACTACCTTGATCCTAATTCCACGACCGAGGAAGCTTTGCGCTTTGTTGTTTTTTTCGTAGGCTGGCTCTTGCTCGGCACGACCTTTGTAGCAGTCGGCGGGCTCTTTATGTAGTCGGACACACGGGAAACGTCGGAGTCAGACCTAAAACACAAGATAAAAAGTACTTAATATTTTATATAACAAAACAAATAACCGTTTAAGGTCTTTTTTTGAGATACAATAATCAATTTATGACAGGATGAGAACAGTTACATCAGCCGGCAGGCAGAAACCAGGTCCGTAGCTAAGTAACAGTCACTATGGATAGATAGAACATGATAATTACAACAGCCGGCAGGCAAAAACCAGGTCCGTAGCTGAGTAGCAATCACGATGGATAGATATAACATGTTAATTACAACAGCCGGCAGGCAAAAACCAGGTCCGTAGCTGTGCATTATGACTACAAATTTAAAATTAAGAAGTACTCACTTACATGTTTTAAAGTTGATTTTAAAGTACTGCTAGTACTACTTGTCACTTTGAAGATTCTGGAGCGAATGTAATTTATTCATTGAAATTAATTCGTTTATATTCACAAAAAATACAATTTAAGCATAAAATAGATCGTTTCAATTTTAAACTCTAAGTACATGTCTTACAGTTGTATAAAAAAATATGTCGTTTATGTCATATTGAACCATATTGATCGCATACCAATTTCGCTAAATTGCAATTTGTTCATGAGAACCGCAAAATAAAGCCGACAAAGTGAACCCGATCCCTGTTATTCTTTATGACTCAATACTGAATTAATATGTATAATTAATTGAATAATTGATGTATGTTTGTTGAGAATTTTTATCATCACAATTACGTTTATGCGAGAGGTGAAACTCGTAGGTAGATCGCGTCGTTGAAAGTAAATTTTGTGAGCATAGTTGACTCAAGAAGTAAGTAGGTAGTTGAAAATAATCGTAACTATTTTGATAATAAACCATTTTGTAATACGCACAAACCAATCCGTGTGGTTGTTAATGTTAAGTTGCAGTTAAACTCGGGACTAATATTATAATCACATAAAATACTACTGTGGAATAAGTTCATTTAAAAATACTCACAAATAAAATTTTAATTCGTATTATTAAATAATCACTTAAACCCACAATTAAAGAATCCAAGAAACTGTATCGTGTGGGAATCGAACACACATGTCTGAGTTATGGTTTTATAGTTGTCTAATTTATCGATAATAACTTTAGTTTAACTTTAGCATAGGTACTATTATAATGCTCCCAAATAATCTTGTTGTGCACAGGGTTCTCTTTTATCTAAGTTAAAATCGCGCTCGATCGAAGTGGGTAATGGTTCAACCAATAATACATGTTGTACTTGATAAAAAATATATCATATAAATATTCATATAAATAAGATTATATAATCTTATTACCTAGAAGAATGAAACACAATAAATTAGAAGCGATTACAAACTTCAAATATAAATACGAAAACAATATTTAGGAAGTTCTATAAAAGACGAATTCAGTGAAGATTTATTAAGAATAAGAAGGTATAAGTATTATTTTATTATAGTTTATATAAACTAGATTACAACAAATCTAGGTAAGACATAGTAGGTATGTGAAGTACCTAGACAATTCTGTATAAACCTAAATTTAATTAAATACTACAACGTGAACGACGATCATGTTACATTCAACATTATAATTCTTTTAACACACACACATACCTACTCAAGATGCAATGAAGTTCAAAACTGCTTAGACTGCATGTTGCAAGATTGCAGCCTTGCACATATAAAATACCATTTACACTACGTGGTTACAACTGTCTGATGAAAGCGTTCAGGATAAAGACCGGTGCGGTGACGCCGGACAATACGTGTGTACTGTTTTGAGAACGACTGTGAAAACGTGTTGCACACGCAGCATACACAGTATTACTTGTTTTTATTAGGCTGACTAACTGATCACGGTTTCCGACGCTGCCGTCAGGCGGTTCGCAACTGAGAACGGCGCGGGTATCGTCGAGTGTAAAGGTACCTTGCTAACTGCCGGTGTCGATTACAAAGCGATATATTGTTAGTTAGTAACAGTTAGTAGGGAAGTGGAGCAAGGTAGTGCTCTCTGTTTGAATTAATTAAATTAAAATTTGGATGTCCTCGAGCCAATCTGGTCACAGAAAATAGAATGTGTGGGTGCCTCCGGGTATGCACTATTTCTTACTTTTGTGGGGAGACATGAGACAATCTGTCCTGGATTTTAGTTTAATGTAGGGTAACTTAAAGTTCAGATGATCCTCGAGCCAATCTGGTCACTTAAGCGGAGTAAGTGTGTAGCCTATTAAGGTTATGAGCTACCTCTAATTTTGTGGAGAGACATGTGACAATCTGTCCTGAATTTTAGGCTACCAGTTCAAGTAGCGAGCACCCTTATTTGTTAATAAGTAAACTAGTGTCGACTGAATGACTTAATTAAAATAACGGTAACGCGGTAAGTTAATATTGAGTTTTAGAAATAAAGTGTTCCTCTCACTGTGGCCAAGACACCTTTAGCCGTCATCGATCCTATGAGTCTGTGGGATCGGCGGTGAGAAAACCATTTCCTGTGTACATTGCACGACGTACACAAACCCCTATTCCTACCCAAGTTCCGTCTGTTCCCGTAGGTCTCCTGGTAACAGACTTCCCTCACGTAAAACCAACGTAACCTACGTTTGGTGTGGTTTGTATGGTAGGCTAGGGCGTTAGGATAACTAGGGGGCTACATAGCCACATCGTACGCACTTAGAATAACGGCCGTACTAAGCTGTAAGTCACGGTGCGCACTTTTGGTGTGGAATAGGCGCCGAACCAGTATTTTACTGCACTATGTAGGAATTCATACTCCACCTTCCGTTTCATCGGGTGGAATAGGCGCCGAACCAGTATTAGACATTTTACTGCACCGAGAGTGACGGAGATGATCATTCCATCGGGTGGAATAGGCGCCGAACCAGTGGATTTCATTTATATTATTGGGCATTCTACTCCACCGAGAGTGACGAGGCGAACGGAGTGAGCCGATGGAACGGAAGGTGGGGTAGAATGCCCAATAATATCCTACTTACGTAATGCAAAATTTAAACATAAGGAACAAAAATTTTTGAGCTCACTTCGCTCGCTCTCGCAACCTAAAATCTCTTATTTCTTATCTAACTTTTCTGCACAAGTCTTTCAGTTTTAGTTTCTATACCTATGAGTGACCAAAAAACCTAGCCAAGGCAGGATGCCAATAATTTTTAAACTCGCTTTGCTCGCTCTGTCATCTTACAATCTGTGAGTTCTCAAACTTAGTCAACAAAGTAACCCTTATTCTGTAAGAATGGTCAAAAAAAACCTAAGCTTTCCGTGACGGGATACCAAAATATTCAAGTATCCTGCGTTTTCCTGTTTCTCAAACGTACAAAAGAAAAATTTACATATTATCCGAGGACGGGTCCAACATTTTTCGAGCTCATTTCGCTCGGCCTTACATCCTGCATTTCACCCTTTTTTGCCTAAGTGGACAAAGATCTCTTATTAAACTATATCAATGCACAGGAGCATAGACTAAACACTTTAGCCATTCTGTTCTTCAAGAGTATTGTAGGGGCGCCACAGAAATCTCGCCCCGGGGCGCCGGGAGTGCTAAAACCGGCACTGACTACTACCACAATAACTATAGCAATATCCCTTTGGCTGTTCTATCATTGCAGTTCACAAACTAGCTAACAGCTTGTCTTAGTATAGTTTCTAATCCATCACTCATGACAAAAAATATGATGGAGTTTATGCAGGCATTCCAACATTGAGGACATTCCATTATTCATACAAAACTATGTGGAGGAACAAGGTTTCCTCTACCAAACTAGCCAATGCACTGTCTAACCCAGTTCGCATTTACGCCACCATTGCACTAACCTTCGTTACTAACCCAATTTTAGTAATAAGCACGCTACCTAATAATGACCGTATGTAGTTGTACAAGACTAAAGTAATGCCATAGTATGGCGCCGTGACGCGTAGCGGCTGACCCAGTGGAGTTATGTCACGCGAGTGTTGACATACAGACCTTGGGGTTGGGGGATGCCTAGGAAGGTAGTGCTTAATACCAGCTTGTAATTTCTACTGAAGGTCAAAGGTATCTTAAACGGATGAGTTTTGAGCATTAATTATGAGTTCTTCACTTGTTCATTTCAGATCCTCAGACTGAATAAAAAAACAAGACAGTGCTGTCAACAGTTATTTTATTTTCTATATTTAGAAAAGAAATTGTTACTATATTAAGTGATCAGAACCCTACTAATTAAGTAATGTTTACTTTTATTCTGTTTATTTGTTTATTTTATTGTTTGTTTTATTCTGTTTAATGTGTCTTTTATTATTTTGATATCGTTCATTCTAACAACTAGTACCTAGATCTGTTTAGTAATATGTGGATAACGTTGTGAGTAGTGTATTTGTTACCGCTATTATTAAGCTCTAACCTATGTTTACTTAGTATTACACTGCTGTTTGTTGTCCCTAAATAAATAAATAAACAGCGACGTGAGGCCGGTTTCGTAAGCATGTGTGCACTTTGTGGGGTGGATTGAGTTGTAGTTTTGTATAAATGTGTGCGTGTGTAGTTTTGCGCATGCTTACTGTATTGTTTGCAGAGCTATTTTTATTTGGTCTGAGCTTTTACCATGATCGGTTCCAATAGTGTCTGATGAAAATGTAAGCAAATGGATCAGAAAACGTACCTGTGGATGACAATTTTTAGTCGCACTTACATATTGAGTGCTTTGGCTTTGATTTGATTATTTGATTACTTACTCGTTAACACGAAGTTCTAATTTGAAATCACCTTAAAATATTTTTCAATTGACAAATATTGAGGTTAATTTTATAATCTCAATTTTCGTCGATGATTTTTGAATAACAATTTAACAATGTTATTCATATATCATAGTGACATATAAAGTTAAAACCTTCTAAGTACAGATGAATGTGTTAATAGTTCCTTTTAGTGAGTGATTGCGTAAGAATTTAACCTGAAACGGGTTTGTTTATATTTTCATTACATACTTTTGAAACAGACCATAGACATACATTAGCCCTTATGTTATCAACAAATCTAACAAGATAGATACAGGAAATATCTACTGTTGACAAAAACAGTATCTTTTAACAGACAATAGTCATTATTCGTAAGAAGTAAGTTGATAAAACAATAATGTCTCGTAATTTACTTGTATTTACGTATGTAATGAATGACACAATATTGTTGTCATACGAGATAATAATTATGTCACATGCAGGGGCATTGTTCTCAGTGAATATGTTTTATAACTCGTAGTAAGTATACTGCTGCTACTGGATGCGCGCGTATCCACTTATAATCAACAAGCTTTTGCCTGCGACTTTGCCCGTGTAGATGTCGGAAAACTATACGTATAAACCTTCCTCTTGAATCACTCTATCAATTGATGACAACCGCATCAAAATCCGTTTAGTCGTTTTTGAGATCATCGCGAACATACAGACAGACGCAGCGGGGGACTTTGTTTTATAATATGTTGTTTTGTCTTTGTTTTACCTGATTTGTCACAGCACGTGGGGTTACTTACTGAACACGCACGAACCTACTGAAATACCAGTAACGCTACCAGGTGATTGAAATAATAAGTGGGGTAAGTCCGGGGTAGATGGCCGCAGGGGAGAGATGACCAGTGGATAGTATTGCGAGTTAGAAACAACAGATAGCGATAATTGTAATTTAGTTCGCTTCGTTGTGTGATCGGCGACAAGTTGCTGCGTGCTTTTTATATGCAAAAAAAAAATTAAAAAGTAAGTAAATTCACATTGTTTTTATTACAGGTGCACAATCTAAGATACATATTATGTGGTCACAAAAAGGTTTCTTCAATTTCGCTGTTTTTTTATGTTTTATTGTGAAGTCAATAACTTTTTCGTATTAACCTAACCTAAAAACGGTCGTTGGAGATTGCATCATACTTTTTGAAATTTATATGGCCTCTGCGCAGCCCCGTGGCCATCACTCCCGGACACTCGGGGTGAGATGGCCAGTCGTATTTTTTTTTTTTTTAACCTAAAATATTTCTAAGCTACGTTGGTTCAAAAACTGTGTTCAATTAAGATTTAATGAGAAATATAAAAATTGTTTTGTTTGTGATTAAAATGGTTGTTTTATTGAGAGATCTGTAATGTTAGTAGAGCCATCTCCCCTGGACTTACCCTAGTTATAAATATTTACAGGGCTGCAGTTGAGTTGACCAGAAATTCGAACATTATTGCTGGAAATAAAACTCTGGTGTAATATTGTAAAATAAATTAATGGCATTTACTTATCAAACTAGCAAAATTGACTTAATATTAGCATACCTACTTATTTTTTTGTATCTGTCTTAATAAACTACATACCTAAGAGGTATTTTTATAAAAATAATTATCTAAAGACAATATTTATGGCTTTTGGCAACTTAATTGTAAATTATCAACAGCAAGGTTGTATTCAAATTGAACCGGGATTATAGGACCCCTGTTGGAAATTGTGCGCAAATCATCACATGCCACAATCAATCACATCTTTATAAACAAAAAAAAATACATTTTGTACAGACGAACATAAGCCTACTACTAACACCATCTATCTTAAGTATTGTTCAATCGGCGCGTAGTCCACGCTGTTGCCGCGAGGGCCGGGGAGGTACACCGACCGGCCATCAGATGGCGCTTGTCGTCTGAAGAACTCTGCTACGTTGCCGCTCATGCTGCCGTACGGGATGCCTCCTGAAAAATTGAAGTGGATATACTATCAATATTGTTTAGAGATCATTTTGTAGCGCAAGCTACATTATAAGAACGGTTAAAGAGAAACTGTGTATGATCACTCAAAACTGTAGAACCGTAAAAAATAGGTATCTATACCAAGGTACTTAAAAGAAAGAACATTTGTTTTATTTTAATAGTCTAAAGAGAGTTTCTTCTGTTAATATGGTTCTAATATCAACTTCTAAATATTTAATTGACAACGATGCAGTATTTTGGATCAATTTCGCAGATAAACAATAAATTCCATATTGCAATATATTATATTATCGCTTTTCTTGTTGCAGCGTATTGGAAAATTGGGAAAGCCTAATCACATTTTGAATAGGTCTACTGGACCCACTGCCCAATTCCATTATTATTACAGTCACGGAAGCGAAGCTTTTTTTATTTTCATTGTTGATATTTAGAATGCTGATTTGTATATTTTTTGTATAAATTATAAATTGTAACTTTTATGTCTGTCATTTTTAAATGGTACTTATTTTTTTCTGTGTTATATATAAATTAATATGCTCGTTATAAACAGGTTTGTCTTTATTTTACTTACATGTTCCTAATTTAAAAAGATTTTAGATTTTGATTGAGATTAAACGCTTAAGCCTAATTAAATTGCGTTTTATTTTATTTTGACTAACCAATTGTGCGCTTGACTGTATTCACTGATATGTTTTTTTTTTTTTTTTTAATTTTGAATGTGGGTCCAGTTAACCAATAAAAATACAGAAAATAAATTATGTGGTAAAGTGGACCCGCGGGTCCAGTAGCGAGCGGGTCCAGCTGACCGAAGACAGTAGTGATATTTAGCTAAACTATTGAAGTAGGTGCCTACTTATTATTTTTATGACATTCTATTCAAGGCTCTACGTACGTAATTTAAATAATATTATTCACAATATCAAAATTTTCATGGTTATGAAAGCTAATATTTGACCTGGTACTGATCACCTGATCCACGCGACATTCAGTAAGTTGAGGTCATTATTAAACCGAAAGGAAGCTAGATATTCACTGCGCTTGCACAATGTTAGAATAAATAAATTGAAGTGATGACAAAAACTCACTAGCAATCTAATCAATTACACTTAAATGAATCCCTAAATAAAAGTGCACTGTTGGATTTTCAACTCACGGTGGGGCGCCTAGCATTGAAAATCCAACAGCGCACTTTTACTTAGGGATTCATTTAAGTGTAATTTAGGGTTGGTGAAAACGTGCATAAGAACACCTTTGTAAAAGTTTTGTAATTAAAGAAGCTGTGGTAATTTGATGCAAACATCATCATCATTCTCCTGCTCTTATCCCAATTTCATTGATGTCGACGCAACATGTTTTTTGTTCATGTAATTTGATGCAAACAAAATTAGTTTTCTTTTTATCTGTACATGTATAATTTTATATTGTTAACTTAGTGTTAATTATATGTTTTGTAGTGTTAATTTATTTTTTCTTGTTTTGTATTTTCTGGTGTACAATCAAGTGTATATGAATAAATAACAGTACCTAGCTAATGTTTTCCTTATTTCACTCTCAAATTAGTGCGGTCACTTGAGTAAGAATAGAAGTGACATTTATCTACAGAATAATACAACTCACTACTACATATATTACTACCTGAAGATAGTAGGATTTACTTTCATGTTTGAATGTAAACACATATAATACTAATTGAATACCAACCGCTTGCTGGGGTTGCTCCGTGGATGGGTATGATCTTTACATACCGAGACTCCTCCGTACTCCGGAAAGCATGATAAGCCGTTGGTCCCGGCTGTCATTCGTGGATCTTTGACAGTCGTTACGGGTCGTCAGAAGCCCGAAAGCCTGAGAACCAGTCTTACCAAGGGGTATCGTATTACCCAGTAACTGGGTTGTATAGGTCATATAGGCAGTCGCTTCATGTAAAATACGGTATTCTGGTTAGACTGGAAGCCGACCCCAACATAGTTGGGAAAAGGCTAGGTAGATTGATTTGAATACCAACCGTATGACAAGCCAGGTCCAGGTACGGTAACAGTTTCGCCATCATCAGGTTTCGCCGCAGACAGCGCCACCAGCACTGATACAGCGCACAGCATAAAAGATATCTGAAATATTAAAAAGAAGTGTCATTTAGAATAAGTAACTATATTAAACTAGCTTTAGCTCGCGGCTTTGAAATCCATTCAGCTGTTAAGGCGTGAAAACATAACAGATATATAGAGAGATGAGAGAATAGAGTTACGAGTACTTTCGCATTTATAATAGGTTTGTATTTATTAGGCCAATTCATAACTAGCTGGTGATAACGGTTTGATTCTGGTTCTGCTAAAACCCTTGACAAAAAGAAATTTTTTTCGGGCCCTTTGGCGTGGTTGGTTAAAATACCAACTATCACGCCGCAGGTCGTGGGTTCGATTCCCCTCCAGGACACACATTTGTGTGCATGAACATGTCTGTTTGTTCTGAGTCTAGGTATAATTATCTATATAAGTATATATTTAGAAAAAAAAAAGTAGTTTATGTAGTATATCAGTTATCTGGTTTCCATAGTACAAGCTCTGCTTAGTTTGGGATCAGATGACCGTGTGTGAATAATGTCCCAGGATATTATTATTGTTATATTATTATTATTAGATGAGGAATGACAAGATGAAGTGAAACGGCGTATGGCTATTGCTAGAGGGACAAAGGACTAACTAAAATCGCCACATCACTAAGATCAGGCTCGTCCGTACACTCGTATTCCCAATATTTCTGTAAGCAGCTGAGACGTGGACATTACGAGAACTGGAAAAGAAAAAAGTAGACGCTCTGGAAATGTGGTGTTGGAGAAACATGCTTGAATTCGACACAAACGTTTCCCTACTCCAAGAACGCATCAAACAGCGTCTATCAGCAGTATAACAGTCTCGAATACTGAAGTTCTTTGCTCATGTCTCGAGACGTAGTTAACGATTTCATAGAATGTCTAACGGTGCAGGGCAGTGTAGAGGGTAATAGGCCACGCGTGAGGTCACCGATGAGGTGGACCGACCAAATTAAATCCACAGTTGGAGGCCCTGACAATGTATGCACCAGACTGTCATCTAACAGAACCAGATGGAGAGAGATCATAAGGCGAACTACGACTACACGCGATTGGGCACACTTCATCGTGACCACGACCGCTCTTTCAAGCGCGAAGCGAAGAAGAAGAAGAAAAGATTATTAAGAATATTCTTGACTCTCTACTTCTATACCTATTGTGTACTAGGTACAGTGAACTAAATTTTGTAGTGCAAGTGACCACGGATGTTCTGTTCACTATACAACCTGCGCAAAACGATAAAAAAGTTTTAATGGGAACACTGGCCATGACAATCAAAGAACCTTCAACCGTGTCAAGCCCCTAATTATTTAAAACAAGTCACATGTTAATCATTAGCAAGGAAGTAGTCAATAATATCCGCACAGTAGAAATAGGTATTTAAGTTTTACGATTTCCGAATACAACATGGCGAATTATTTTGAAGATATATTGTGGAGGTCAAAAACCCGGTACTAATGAAAATAGTTTTTGCATCGATGTCCAATTTAGAAACAATAATCGTTTATCCTCATCAATCAATCGATCACGATAAACTTGAACTTTCAGGTAGTTATAGGGTACCTACTACGTATTTCCAGTTACGAATTCATATTAAAACAATACGTTTTCCTGTTGTTAGAGAACTTTAAAGCTTAAATTGTTCGATTAATTAGCATATGCGCCTTCAAAACCTGACAATTTTCTTTTTTTTTGCGTAATAGTGCTATGTGCATAATTAGATAGTATTCAGGACCCCAGATGTGCCAAATACGAAGGTTTTTTTGGCACATCTGGGGTTCTGAATGCTATCAAATTATGCACTGACACAACTCTTATGCCAAAAAAATATTTATCGGAGTTTTTTTTTGCTTTGAACAAATCGTAAGCCATTAATCATTGTAGAAGTAGATACTAGCTAGGTCAGTACTTTTCTTACGATATCTCCAGGATCTTCTATAATGTATTTACCTATGTACCACCCATTTCAGGTCATCTGATAGCCATGAATCATTTCCTCTACTAGTATTTCTATCGGAATCCCATATTATGGGATTAAAGCTATGTTTTAAATATCCATAACCGTCTTCTCGTTGTAAATAAAAGGTCGGTTTTATCACGAGCCCACGACGATCCGACGAAGTAAGCTGACTGCATTGATATAATGCAACTGACATTTAACATTAAAAGCCTTGGGATATTATTATTACATTATGCATACTTTCTATTTGTTTTGCTTTAGACTTTTGTTTTTAAAAGGTATATTTTGCTTCCGCAATAGTGGAATAAGTAGTCCAGTTTTGGTTGCAGATTGCAGAAGAGAAATTAAATACCTTTTGTAAAGTGTCTTCACAGCCTACTTTGCTTTAAAATTCGGTTAACCAAAGAGATTGCATTACGTCGATATCATTTCAAGATGTGATAAGAAAATGATCCTTGTTTGCGGTTTAGTAGTCTTGTCCAAAATCAATTGTAAATTGGATAGTAAAGACCAACTGCCATAATTATGTGAGGAGTCGTGATCGGAGCAAATTATATTATATAAATGTTTTATTAGTGCTTATATAGTACCTAGACACTTATGTAAACTAAAAGATGCACTTCCTATCCTAGCCCAGACCTGCACAGCTATGTAAAAGTAGCATACGTTCTAGGAGCAGATTACAAGGTTTTATTGAAATTATGCTTTCACTGTATAAAACAACACATGCAATTATTTTGTTGAATGAAATTATCATTGACATTTTTTTTTAAATAAAATTATCATTGCAAATCTGTGAGAAAACAGTCTGAAATCGCACTTTGTAGCTTGCTGATCAATACTTCTTTTTTCACTTTTCAGAAAATACCTCCATTGATATTAATTACAGGACAATACTAGAGAAATTTTTATTATTTAAAACTGGAGCAAGGAATGAACGCTGCATGACAACAAACAACACTTCACCAAACAGCCTTCAACGCATACACATAACACGGTACAGGTATGACACAACACATATACAACACAACACATACATAACAGATATAACGTCATGTCAAGAGTATTACATTAGCGATCAGTTTGAACTTGATCTTGATAAGTACATAGCATGTCGTTTCGCCTTCATGAAAGGTCTCAACAGTGAGGTGAGTCACTATGTGGGCTAGATTTTAGATTAACAGGAAGTAAAATATCAGGATTTTAGAGGTTAAATTGATCGTAGATAATTATTAGATGTCGGATAATATACCACGGGAACTTACTACCGCGATTAAAAGTACTATATGTGTTAATCCATGTAAACAATGTATTAATTCCGTAGTAAATTGTTTTCATATTGGCTTACGCGGCGCACGCCAGTAGAGCTCTCAGTCGGCATGATATTTTCCGACATCTTCAACAATCATCGCCATATTTCAGCTAATTTATACAAAACTTTAATGAATTATAGACGTAAACCTTCCTCATGAATTAGTCCTTTCATTTGTGAAAACCATATGAAAATCCTTTTGGGAGTTTTTGAGTTTATCGGAGTCAGACAGACAGACGGATGCGGCGGGGGACTGCTTTAATATATGTAGTGATTGTGATTGTCATTAAATACGTTTACTTATCATTCTGTTTGAATATTCAACAAACTATAGTTTTGAAAGCAGTCACCAAACTTCTTTGACGGCCCTAAAGGCTGATTTACATTTGCATTAGTTAAGTAGCGATTTAAATTCCGTTATCGTCTATATCTACATGAAACTTCAGTATGAAAAAAATACACTTTTGGAGACATTATTTATCACTTCAAGCATGTAAACTCACTACTACGTATTTAGGACCTAGTAGGTAAAAGATATTTTTCTGTCATAAAATGTTGATACATAAACTAGTCTGAATTCCATCGTTAACCATTTATCACGTTACATAAACTCACACATAACTTGTGTAAGTACATATTTCTCCAAAAATTGAAAACACACTACGAAGTCATTAAATGTTATATCACTTTAATACGAGTATTTCGAGTATTAGCGAAAGCGGTACTATTAACAACTTGGTAATTTCCGTAACCCTCTTCCATTCGCTTTTATAAGCTTCAAAATATTTGTTGGAAAGCTTAAAGAGTTAAAAGCTAAGATAACATTCACGATATTTTGTAGGTATGTACTTGAAATATACATATTATATGTGTACATTAACAATTATTACAATGACTAAAGTTTATATAATAATTATTATTAATGTAATTAATTCAAACTCGGAGCACACGTGCTCTCGTCACATGGGGGGAGGCAGGCAATCAGAACAGTGAAGGGTTTTAGTTGACAGGAGTCGAATATTCTAACCCTCCGTTCTTTATACGAAAAAAAATCACCTTCTTTTCACAAAAACTTCTTACATTCAGATTTAGTATTCTTGTTTTAATTGTACGGGCTGCCCTTTCCTCATCATGTTTAAAAATAGTGTTTACAAAAGGAAATACTCCTTTCTGAATTGTTGTGTTCTAGGGTCTTTCCCAACCATGTGAAGGTTAGCTTCCAGGCTAAAAGATGCAGCTGATTTTTTGTTCTAACTTAGATGACGACTGTTTCTAATACACGCGAATATGCTTACGTTAAACCAGCTATCAAACTTCACGTTATCTACCGATTAGTAAACAATAATAGATTAAGTACAGAAAGTCAACTCACCCGTAAAGAAATCATGGCGGCCACAGACGACACTCGTGCACTCTAGTGAGGCGCGCGGCGATACCACCGCCATTTATATACGCAGACAGTGACCGTCAAAATACAAGTGTGTGAGCTTTATATCTGATTAATAACCACGTAATTATATTTATTACTGAGAATGAATGTATCAGTAAACAAAATAAGGAACTGACAGATATCACGAAAGCTCATGCATCTCCTGAACCAAAAAACCTCATCTTGCTGCCCTTGTCCCAAGTTACATGGGGTTGGCGCAACACTTACACATCTTCCTGCTCTTGTCCCATGTTACTTGGGGTAGGCGCAACACTAATATCATCTACCTGCTCTTGTCCCATGTTACTTGGGATAGGCGCAACACTAACATCAAATTCCTGCCCTTGTCCCATGTTACTTGGGGTAGGCGCAACACTAACATCATATTCCTGCCCTTGTCTCATATTACTTGGGGTAGGCGCAACACTAACATCATATTCCTGCCCTTGTCCCATGTTACTTGGGGTAGGCGCAACAATAACATCATCTTCCTGCTCTGGTCCCATGTTACTTGGGGTAGGCGCAACACTAACATCATCTTCCTGCTCTTGTCCCATGTTAGTTGGGGTAGGCGCAACACTAATATCATCTTCCTGCTCTTGTCTCATGTTACTTGGGGTAGGCGCAACACTAACATCATATTCCTGCCCTTGTCTGATGTTACTTGGGGTAGGCGCAACACTAACATCATCTTCCTGCTCTTGTCCCATGTTAGTTGGGGTAGGCGCAACACTTACATCATCTTCCTACTCTTGTCCCATATTACTTGGGGTAGGCGCAACACTAACATCATCTTCCTGCCCTTGTCCCATGTTAGTTGGGGTAGGCGCAACACTAATATCATCTTCCTGCTCTTGTCCCATGTTACTTGGGGTAGGCGCAACACTAATATCATCTTCCTGCTCTTGTCTCATGTTACTTGGGGTAGGCGCAACACTAACATCATCTTCCTGCCCTTGTCCCATGTTAATTGGGGTAGGCGCAACACTAATATCATCTTCCTGCTCTTGTCCCATGTTACTTGGGGTCAGCGCAACACAAACATCATATTCCTGCCCATGTCCCATGTTACTTGGGGTAGGCGCAACACTAACATCATCTTCCTGCTCTGGTCCCATGTTACTTGGGGTAGGCGCAACACTAACATCATCTTCCTGCTCTGGTCCCATGTTACTTGGGATAGGCGCAACACTAACATCATCTTCCTGCTCTGGTCCCATGTTACTTGGGGTAGGCGCAACACTAACATCATCTTCCTGCTCTGGTCCCATGTTACTTGGGGTAGGCGCAACACTAACATCATCTTCCTGCTCTGGTCCCATGTTACTTGGGATAGGCGCAACACTAACATCATCTTCCTGCTCTGGTCCCATGTTACTTGGGGTAGGCGCAACACTAACATCATCTTCCTGCTCTGGTCCCATGTTACTTGGGATAGGCGCAACAATATTATCATATTCCTTCCCCTTGTCCCATGTTACTTGGGGTAGGCGCAACTTGTATTTTTCTTCCATTCTCCCATCAGGCGTCACTCCATCATTCACTCCTTTTTCTTTCTCTTCCGTCACACAATCCATCCAACGTTTTTTGGCCTTCCTCTCCCTCTTCATCCATCAACATTTATATTCAGCACTCTATTAGTTATATGCGTTTCATCCCTCCCCTTCAACCAATATCATGCTATACCTACCTTCAACATTCATAGTACCCCGCCTTTTTCCACGAAAGTGATGGCAGAGGTCTGGTACGTGGGGCATACTAAAAGTTTCTGTAACTGGCCACTTACAACGAAAGAAAAAAAAAAGTAATTACGGAATTCAAAAATGAACCTCTCTGCGAACATGTTACTTTTTAATTTGCGAGACTGTCATTTGTTTTTTCATTGTGGCGTCCTTTAGAAAATTGTGTGTCGCTATTACAATGAATTTAACTGGTGAAATTTTTCTCTCAATGATTTTTTAAGATTTTCGCTGTGACTAAGTCAACAAGAGAGTTGCCAGAGACTTCAGTTGGCATTTGGTGATGAAGTCTCATGTCGCAGCTCTGTGTATTCGTAGTTCAGAGAATTTAGTCGTGGACGTGATCAACTCCATGGCGATGTACGTGAAGGTCGGCCGGCGACGGCGGTTACAGAATCCAATAATGATACTGTATGATACCTGATAGAAACTGACAAAAAAAAATACTAGTCAGCAAATTCGTACTGAGCCAAGCGCAACACACTTTGCATGTGCATCTGAAGGTTCGGAAGAATTTCACTCGATGGATACCGCATGATTTAACGGAAGACCAGATATGACTACATGTCAAGTGGTGCTGTAAAATTATAATAAAATTTAATGGAGGACTGTCATTGGCTGTCTATAATATCGTGACAGGTGACGAAACCTGGGTGTACTCCTTTGAACCGGAAAGAAAAAGCCAGTCGGCAGAATGGGTTTCTCCTATAATAATAATTCACAATTTCTTAAATCCCGAGATTTAATGGTCATGTTTATCATTCCGGGATTTTATTGGAGGTATTATCCACTCTTGTTACTTCTTTCCTCGAAGTTTAGGTATTTATGCCCTACCTATTCCGATATCTGTCATCAATCATTCCTCATATTACCTTTTGGATATGAATCTCGTCTTGTCCTTTTATCAGCAGAATGCATCTTATCCCCAGCATGTCATCAGCCCTTGAACGAATTAGACCGGTTAATTAATTTTGTAAAGGTCACAACTAGTAAGTAAAAATATTTAGGGCCGGCCCAATATTTGGAAATGAGTTGATAACATCTTAACAAATGAACTGCTTGATAAAATGTTAAGATAAATTAGAATTAGAATTAATTTATTTGTAAGAATGTAGTTTTACATCGTATGGTGTTAATATTTTTTAAGTTCTATACATTCTACCACAACATAGGGTGTACAAATATTCAAATGTGTCAATAAATAATGTGACAAATATTTTAATTACAATCAATTTTAAGCTTTGTGTTTTACAGTAAGTCCAATTTTAATTAATATTATTATTATTAAGTGTTCGTTACTTTAAAATCAATGTCAAAATTAAGTATATGTCATCTTAGATTTTTACAATATTCCATATATTCGCCATTGTCATAAAAGCAATTTTCTAGTAACCAACTTGTCAGCTTTTTCTTGAACATAAGTATGGGAAGTTCCTTAAATGAGTTAGGTAACTTATTATACACCTGAATGGCATTCACATATACATTCTTTCTAAATATTTGCAATCTACATTGAGGTACATTTAATTCATATTTATATTTATTTCTAGCAGAAGCCTTTTTGTGGCTCACTTCAGATTGCATGCGAAAATAGTCCGGATATTGTTTTACTAGCATACATAGTTCTTTGATGTACATGCATGGTAAGGGTAAAATGTGAAGTTTTTTAAATAGAGGTTTGCAACTGTCCAACCAGACTCCAGCTACTGCCCTGACGCACTTTTTTTGTACGCGAAATGCCCTTAATATTTCAACTGAATTGCTCCATAGTATCAGCCCATATGACAGCACAGACGATGCGTATACGTGATATGCAGTGACTGCTGCATCTACGGACACTGTTGATCGTAGACGTTTTATTGCGTATACGAATTTGTCTAGCTTATCGCATACGTAATTGATGTGCGACTTCCAGTTACAGTTTTGATCCACTATTATGCCTAAGAATTTTGTGTTTACTACTTTTTCTAGGATACTGTCTTCATATTGTATATTAAGACTCTGAAAGTTTGATTTATAAGTTTGAAAATTTATTATTTTGTTTTATTTAGATTGATTTTTAAATTATTGTAATTAAGCCAAATTATTATGTCTTTGATTGCTTCATTAACTTCCTGTTCCAATTTATTTTTGTCTTTACATTTTATTATTAGTGTTGTATCGTCAGCAAATAAGACCGTTTCATGGCGTGTTGCATTGGGAATGTCATTAATATATAGCAGAAATAAAAATGATACCACCACGCTGCCTTGGGGTACTCCTACTGCATTAGTTTTAAAATTAGATTTATAGTCTACTTTGTTCCCATCCGCGACTTTTGTAATTCACGCATTGACGCCTATCACTGAGGTACGATTTAAGCCAGTCATTGGCTTTGCCCCTTATGCCATATTTATCTAATTTGCTTAGTAATAACTTATGATCTACGAAGTCAAAGGCTTTACTCATGTCAAAAAAAATTGCTGCTACAGGTATGTTGTCATTCATTGCCTCAGTTATTATTTTTATTAAATTAAAACAAGCTAAATAGGTGGTGCGATTTTTCCTGAATCCAAATTGCTCCCGCCTTAGCAAATTATACTTGTCCACATAGTCGTATAGCCTTTTTAATATTTTCTTCTCAAATATTTTGATATTATAGGAATTAAGGTTATAGGTCTATAGTTCGTCTTTGACTATTGAGTTCTTTAATGCGGTTGGGAACTTGCCTTCTGAAAACGATATGTTAATTAAGTAACTTAGCGGTTTGCATAAGTTATTAGCACAAGCTTTTATAATTTTGGTACTTAATTCGTCAAAACCGACAGACGCAGTATTTTTAAGGTTTTTGATTACCCTGAACACTTCCATATGGTCAGTAGGATTTAGGAATATTATATTATTGTGATTAATGTCCATAGTTCTATTTATAGCGTCAATATTATACGTAAATTCATTATTACCTATTTGTCAGTTGGATATAGTATTCGTTAAACACGTCAGAATTTTTTTGCGGGTGATGTTGTGGTTTATAAAACAATTTGTTTTATGTCATTACTTTTTTGTGTCTCGCCAATTTTTTTATTAATAATATTCCAAGTAGCCTTGCACTTGTTTTTCATATTCTGTATGTATATTTTATTATGTATTTGCTAACATTTGTTAATACAACTTTTAAGTATGTAGATATGTAAAAGTAATAAGTAGATTAATATTCTGTAAGTTATCAGTATTTTGCTTCATTGACATTAAAGTAATTTACTCCATAGAATTTAAAAGAACACTGCGTACTTATAGGTTACCTACAAAATATTCTCAAGAAGTCGGAGATCCTATCCTTAATAGTAAAAAATTACGTCTGCCTATCCCATTGTGCATTAAAGGCGTGATAAATTGCTATACTTACTAACGATCAAAACAACTAAGTAACAACGTTTAATTATGAACTGTATCTTATGTTCACTTAGTTATTTAAGTTACTTAAGTTACTTACCTTGTCGCTAGCTACTTATCTTATTATTTAAATACGTAATGTGTGTTTAAAACAATTCAAATTGATATTGATTTGAATAAATTCATTGTTCTTTTCGTTCATAGAATTCTTAACGCTAAACCTCGAATTTAAAACCTATTTTTTTTTATTAAATTTGTATTATTTTGTCTATAGGAACTTATATGTTTCTGTTTAACTGACTAACATCCATTAAATATTAGCATGCCATCACTGCATGGCAGAATGTCTTGCACTGAATTTTATTCGTAGGCGAGAGTGCATGGGAGGCCGTCACCTCCTTCTGCAAAGCGGTAATGCTTGCGAAGGAGGAGGCGGAACGCGTAAGGGAGAGGCAGCCTCACGCCCTCAGTCGCCGCAGGAGACGCCCTGGGCGGCGGGAATCGATAGCCGATTCCGGCCCGGCCCGGGTCGACGGCGCGTTGTGTTCCACGCGCGCCTCAAAGAGATGTCAGCAAAAGATGGGGTCCAATAGGGCCGATGCCGCTGGGGTCGCGGGTTGTTTGAAAAAGATACCGTGGCCCTGGCATAGGCAACTGAAGGAACACGGGTGGGTTTTAGTCAGTAAAAGTCTGACACGCCCTTCCGCTCCACCCAGAGCGGGAGAAGTTATTTGATGATTTCCCATCCACAAAAAAAAAAAAAAGGCACCTAACAAATTTTGTACCCACCACATTATAACCAAATAAATAATTTTGATTTGAATAGATTTAGCTTATAAGCAAGAGCCTGGTAGAGCTTGTGTGATTTACACATACATTTGAAATTAACCAGATACGGGCTGCGTTTGAAAAAACCCCCTAATACTTTGCCTGACCTGGGAATCGAACCTCATGCTCTGTAGTAGCGCTTGCGACTACTACATGGATTGATTTAACAGGGGGAAAACTTGAATTAAGCACTACACAATGCGCACGCTCAAACTAAACCTCTTATAATACTACATCTTGTACAAAAAAGTTCCACACAATAGTGATAGATGGCGTTGAAACATAAAAATACCAACGCTCTTGCGAATAAGTTGACAATGGTTAGACCTGCTGTCTTGTATGGATCAGAATGTTGGGCCATAAAAAGAATGAATGAAAGGCAATTGCATGCAGCCGAGATGAGAATGCTAAGAGGGATGTGTGGTATTACGCGAATGGATAGGATAAGAAATGAGTATGTAAGAGGAAGTCTGAAAGTGACACCGGTGACTGAAAAGTTGTGTGGAAATCGGTTGTCATGGTATGGGCATGTGATGCGGAGGAATGAGGAAAATGTCGTCAGGAAAGTGTTGAGTATGAACGTGAAGGGCTATACGAGTAGGGGAAGACCAAAGAAACGATGGGTGGACTGTGTGAAAGATGATATGGCCAGAAAGGGAGTGACTACCGAGATGACGACTAATAGAGAAGTATGGAAGAAAAAGACATGTTGCGCCGACCCCAAATAAATTAGGACAAGGGCAGGAGAATGACGATGCTCTTGCGATTAAGTTAGGTAAGTGTTTTCTTCAGTGGCAGTAACAAGGCCCGTGACGTTGGACGTGGACCTAGTTAGCCCTAAGGCCAATATTTCATATTTACCATAACCTACAGAAATTCAAGAAATCTTTTAGTTTCAGGTCACTGGGGCTCACAACAGTACCACAGTAGAAAAAAAATGTTTTATTTCAAGCTGCAATAAGTAGCAGGCTACAGATACGACTGACCATAGATCAGGATCTATGGTCATGTATCTAAACCAAATTAATCAACAATTAATTGTATGAAAACATTGTCTAGAAGTTCATTAATCATTCTCCTGCCCTTGTCCCAATTTATTTGGGGTCGGCGCAACATGTCTTTTTCTTCCATACTTCTATATAGAAGTTGATTATTTTATAAAAATATAAACTTTTAGGTTAGTTTCACTTCATTTTCAAATTAGACACGTTGTACAAAACGGAGCATATAAAAAACGATTTCCTTGACTCGATAGTTTCCAATGTTAGTCAACAGTCATCTAAAGTTACTAAATGCAAATCAAGCCATATTGTTAGGGCGCAAAAAATAACTAACTCTTTACTTGGCCTAAGTTCTATAGCATCGGTCACGGATTGCACAAGATACAGGCATTAAATATCTAGATCTAATTGCGAGATTAATTGTTATTGAACTAAGGTAAGGTTTATACAATCCAATATGTTTATGGTTAAGATTTATGCCAGATTCGCTCGCTATTTTTTTTATTAGGTAATCTAACCTCCATCTGCATCCTGACATACTGCATACTGGTATTCAGCTGCGTCCGGTTAGACTGGAAGCCGACCCCAACATAGTTGGGAAAAGGCTGAGCAGATGATGATGACGGGTTGGTTAAACACAGCGGCTTCCGATGGAAAGTTCTATTTACTTAGTTAGCGTTGTTGAGTTTAGAAAAAAAAAAAAAACTATTTTAAAGATGATAATTTATAAAGTAGTTAATGATATGTTTGAAACATTTCGGAAGTTGGAGACAATTTTTTGTTAAATTTAACCAAATCTACACAAAACATTACTAAATAGGTAATTACTTAATTTATAATTTCTAGAACGTGTTCTTTGGTTTTCCCATTTCTTTCAGGCAGGTTACAACGGAGCATCGGAGACTCTTTGCACAGACAAAGTATGGGCCGGAGAGTAAATAGATGTATTTTTATCCCAGAAAATGCGCGGTTCATTTGGGGGATAGAACACGGCAGCAAAACGCAGGTTAACAATTCCTTACTTCGAAACCACGTCAATTTCTTGAGCTATTCACGACATCTGCTAATAACGTATTCTTTATGACACAATGACGTATATCCGTAGTTAACTCAACCAATGGTTGAAAATAGTAACTAATGCTTGAATTTTGCCTAAATGTGAAAGGCTGAATGTGTTAACATGAACGTATTTATGTTACCTTATTCATGTTAAGAAATAGTAAATATTGGCATTTTGGCAAACACATTTAGCCAAAATTCAACCATTGGTTACTATGGTTGAGTTAACTATGGATCAAAAAACCGGCCCTAAGTAGGTTTTACATGATATTGACGTGGTTTGCACGTGGTAAGATACTTATTTATATAAGCGGGGAATCATAAATACCATAACTGGAGCCCACTTTTAATTATTTTCGCCCCATAGCAAGACAACAAACCGATCACAACCGTGACGGATCGTTACGGGGAACACCGTAACTAACTATGATCGAACAAACACCATCGCTTTCATTTGTTTTCTTTTTTCGTCACTTTAAAGTAAATAATGGTAAGGCACTTGTCCCACCGCTAACGATGAGCGAGAAGCGAGTAAAGCTACAAAATATAAACGAGCTGATGAGCAACGAGCAGCGAGTGAACGACGGCGACAAGCGATTACCCGCTGCTATGCGTAGGTATGCCAAGCGTGAGTCTCTCAGTGAGTGCTCTGCCCGCCAAGTGAGCGTCGCTGAGCGAGTACTCTCTTTGATAGCTCCAGTCGCTGCGACAAACGAGTACTCGCGTGCGGTGTGAACAGGCAGCGATCCACTATTAATATTTTCATCTCTTTTGTTTACACGGAATGTAGGTATATCTATTGCACGTTTCTTGAGTGAGAAAATAGCCGATAGTTAGTCGCTTCCTCGCCGGAGGTGGGACAACTGCCTACAATGCTAAAGACGTCAGTGACCAATAACGGTACAAATATGGATTCAATTTTAACTTTTCAGGTTGAAAACTTTTATGTCAGTAGTTGTAGTGATTGACAGGTTTTTTTTTATATCACTCACATCACACTCACACACATTCGTCACTGACATCGGTAAGGAAAATAATCGTCAGCAAATAGTTAAATAAGTCTGAAATCGTCACCCGGCTTGAGCAAGCGATTAATGCTCGCTCACGCCTTCCTTAAAAATAAGAACCATTTATTTGTAGAAAATATATTATGTAGGTGTTTATGTATGTTTATTATGCCTGATAAGATAAGATAAGATCATTTTATATGTTCAAACATGAGTATAAGTACATACAAAAAATCAGCATGCAAGTTGTTAAAAGTATTCTAAACAGGTCGTCATGCTTGCCCTATACAATGTCATACAAATATTTAAGTAGGTAAGTAAGAAAAAAAATGTATTTTTCTTTTTTTTTTAATTAGTTATTAAATTTATACAGCTAATAAAATTATTTTAATAGTAATATAACCACAATACAATTATTCAAATTAAAATATAACACTCATAGTTCACCTAAAAAAAATATGTATAAAGTAGTAGTAAAATAAATGAGTCAAAATTATAATAGTCATTCAAAATATGTTTCACATAAAAATTCATAAATGGTGTCATATAAGCTCTTTCTGCAATTTTTTTTTATTTTTCAATTTAAACTGCACGTCACTTAAAAGCTTCCAACTTTTTGCCAATATATTATAAGTTATTGGAGCCATGCAAAAGACTCTCTTCCACATAAGAGTAGTTCTGTATAAGGCATGTAAATTAATTTTACATTAGTACCTAATAGGTACTTATTAAAATATAGGCCTTTGCCCTGCATTGGGACAATTAAAGACTGGTATTATTATCAAAAGACGCATAATGGAACACCTTCGGTACACGATATTAGGTAAATTCCCGCGACTTCGTCCGCGTGGAATTTAAATATTGTAATCTAACAGCTGATAAAGTTATACTAGTTTCCTTATGTTCACAAATGATAAACTGCCCATTTATTATTTCAGTCTTTGATAATAGGGTACTTTGGGCGAATATGCCTCTACTTTCAACTGTAATATAGGGAAGACACGTCATAGAATTTCTTTGTAAACCACATTTACTGTGTGAATCTTGAGCTAGAATGAAAAGAGTGTCTGCATTACTGACCTTGAGTAAGCTACGAGTACGTACAGTTAGTTGGCCGGGGGATAAACAATTACAGCAGCCTTAAGGGTCCGACCCTGGGACTTGATTATTGTAACCACGAAGCAAACAGCTACCGGAAACTGTAAGCGCTTCAACACGAACGGAAAGTCATTGGGGATAAGCGGTATAAAGACAGTTTTACCTGAGCTACATCCAGTAACAATCTCAGCTTCGATTATTATTTCGTTGTAGACCAGTTAGTCGGATTCCATTCCACAATTTTGGGGGAGTAAGGTACCTCAGAAGCATTATTGGAACACCGAATTTAAGAATAATTTTGTGAGCAAGAAGAACACTTGCAGTGAGTAAACTCAAAAACTCAAGTGGATAATTAGTGGCATCGCGTCGTCCTGATTAAGGTCGCTGTTATACGAAGTATAAACCACTTCATCCCCAATAACTTCGGTTAACATTTTTTTTTTTTACTCATTACAGCGTTTTGGTCATAATTTCTTGGAGTGAGTATGGCTTGAACACATAACCAAGAATGTTCCTGATATGGTGTATTTGACGGATCTCCGAATACCGAACTTATCGAGTTTGTCTTCCGAGGATACGAATCTGCCAAGTATTTCTGGAAGCGTCACCTGACCGTGGCTTCTCCAACATTTAACAGAACACCGGAAAATTCTTGGGCAACAGAATTACCACCCAACTGTGCTCTCATGTTAATTGTTAGTTCCGTGAAGCTTTTATTTCATCAGCTCTAGTCCCTCGAGCTATGTAGAACCGGTAGAGTTTGCCGAAAATCTCCAGAAAAGAGAAGAGTAGTGTGACATTCGCCATTGGCCTTTCATCGCGCCTAATATCCCATAGTGTTCTATCCAAAGCTTGGACAGCTTTTTTGTTTGCCATATCGTGCATTTATCCGAAACGATTAAACAGCAATCTTGTAAAACATTTTTGTCTTATGATTCACTAGCTGTTGGCCGCGGCTTCGCCCGCGCTATTTTTTTTTTTTTTTTTTGCGCGGAACTCTAATTATTTTTCCAAAATAAAAGTAGCCTAAGTTACTCCTTATAACATCAGCTATCTTCCAGTGAAAGTCCCATCAAAAGCGGTCTAACCGTTTCTGCGATTAGCCGGAACAAACAGACAGACCGACAGACAAAAATTCTAAAAATGGTTATATTGTTATAAGTACCGTATATACTTTCATATGCATTTAGTAAAAAGCAGTTATTTTGACATTACAAACAGATACTTCAGTTTTATTTATTTGTATAGTCGATGGGGATTTGTGGGTAGGTTTTCAGCCAGGGAGTAAAGTAGCTGCAATTCCTGATGAAGACACTGCCAGGGCAATCTCACTTTGTCGCCTTATCTCAGCGAGAATCGCTGTTGTCCAAAAGGTTTTTCCAGTAGCACTGGGGGAGTCCAAGAAAAATAGCTTCATAAATGTGAAATGTTCTAGATAAATGTGAAAAAAAAAACTATAGAACGATGAGGCATACTCAAACAGAGCGCAGAGTTATAAGTAACGTGATACTTAATCCCTATGATAAAATAACATTATTACTAACTTATAAGAAAACATTATATTTTTCGTTCATTAAAAAATACTTTTACAATCTTATTTTCGTAATCCACAGGCAAAAATCGATTATAACTGTTGCTAACAATATTTACAATAACAAAAAATATAAATAATTATGACCATTTACCAATTCTTTACCAACAAAACGTCAGGCCGAAGAGACCTGACCTAGACCCTAGGTCACTGACACTGAGTGTCAGTTCAGCCGACTGAGCAATTGATCAATAGCAGACTGTTAAGAAATGCCTAGATTTAAGCCTACCTACTTCCTCGTACAAGCGAACTTGATTACGATTACGAGTATATTCGACAGTTCTGTATCGTATTCGATTTTGTGCGTGTAGTATTTTATTACGCAATGTTATAAAAAATACATGTACACTTACAAATACTAAAAGAATCGGCTTTGTAATTCACAAAAAAGTTTTCATTTTTGTATTATTTTTTACTGACATTTTGACACTGCCAACTGACTGTTTTTAGTAAAAACTATAAAAGTGGGTAAGTATTAAAAATTCTGACAATGAAAAAATAAAAAAAAGCACCTCTTCATGAAGACCGTTGTTTTATTAACTTCTTCTAAAATAGTTTCAAGTTTACCACGGACCAGTAAGAACGTACCAGCATTACATCAACTCTAACCAAATAAATGCTCCATTTACCGATTGCAGACCTCATTACATAAATGAGTTCCCCTCGAGACGTTTCACAAACTTACCATTGAATTGTTACAGGCGTTGCGTTGTTCACAAACCATTCCAATTTCCACCAATTAGATACGATTGAGAGTTGTTAATCGTTATCAGGGTTGCTTCACTAATAGACCGTGGTGCACGAATTTGAAAAATGGCTCCTAAAATGATGGGGAGTGCGTAGTGTAGTTTAGTGCATTTCGCAAAAAAATTAACGAAAACATTACTCGTTTAAGGATCACGCGATAACAAGACGCACATAAAATAAATGGTTCTTCCTTTCTTTTTCTAAAATACATTATCCCTTACACGTTTGCTATAAACTTCAGTAATAATAATGTCCCAAACTTCAAAATTTTGTTTTACATAATTATCTTTACTTCTAAAATTATTCTGTCATAATATCGAGTACTATAATAATTTAATCTCCTAGTTTTGCATGAAATAAAGTCATATTTATGTCCTAAGCATATTATGATAGTAGTATTATATAATGTGTATTATTACGAATGTTCATTTATAGTAAAATTGTTAGTCCTAAAACAGTTGCTAACAATTAGGTTTTAGTGACAGAAACGAATAGCTGACTAACCTGACTCCACGCAGTCTTGTCTGCCCTACCCCTAGTGTGTGTAGAATCGCGTAGGCGCGTAGGGGTGAGGCAGCCTGCGGGCTGAGGAGCAGGAGGCTGCGAGCGCGCCGCCGCGGCTGAGGCTGGCTGGCAAAGCCGGCCAGCAAGCCGAAGCTGCGGTGGTGAGCGAAAGCCGTCTGCGACGATTAGCACGCGTGGGACAGAAACCTGCATGTTGCATGCTCGCTTTCATGCTGCATGCTCGCGGGATGCTTTCTTGCATGCTACTAGCTGGATGCTTGTTGCATGGTTGCTCGCATGCTGCATGCTTGATGAGAGAAGCTTTGTAATACAAAGTTTTAAAAATATTACTAGGATAAATAAACATTAAATAATTTGAATTTAGGACATATAAGTTTTATTGAAAACGGTGTCAAGTCTTTTGTATATTGTTGATTATAATATTTAGAGGGGAAGATTTATAAAACAATGGTTAGACCTGCCGTCTTGTATAGATCAGAATGTTGGGCCATAAAAATAATGAATGAAACATATTGATTAACATATTTTTTTCCAAATCATTAACACTACTCGTTTAGACGTGATCTCCAGTTTAAAATTATTAAAAGTCAGTTGTCGTCGCCTTAATATACCTACTTCTCTTTGTCGACTGATAAATACTTAATATTAATTCGTTTATTCCGGGCTAGGCCTCTGGGTACTAAACTTGCACAACCAAGACAACATTTAGAACCCAAACGTTACTAGAAACTAAGTAGCGAATAGATATGCAGTCCTAACAGTTGTTACAATATGTCACTGCACTGGACAGGACAGCCTTTCGCCTGCTACCGGCTGTAGGCAAGCCTGGTGCAAGAGAGCCGCTCCCTTCTGTCGACATTGTGGATTGGAAGGCAACAGGTAGCTTAATATAAGTTAAAGGAATGTAAATAGATTCGTTGTTAGACCATAACATTTTCCACAGAATATGTCACGGTCAACCACACGGTGGAATACGAAACCCACCATTACAGCTCCGAAAAAAAGGCGCTGTCTGAGTCGAACTGTTTCCATAGACATACGGTTGGCTCCATAGTGGACTCTATATGGGGTTGCTTTGTTCAGTCTCCAACCGCGTTCCTCATAGAAAGTGATTTCTGACAAAGGTGTTTCTCCAAAACCGAGATTGGCCATTGTAACTTCTTTGTTCAAGCAAGTTGTTGACCTTAATGTCGCCGTAATTCGTTAACAGAAAGTAATTTTTGAAATTATCCTCTAAAATGGTAACATTTTTACTGCATATTTATTAGTAATATCGAAACATAACAGTACTCATAACAGTCTCAAACTTGGTCAACAATTTTGTCTCAGTTCAAACCAATAATAATTAGCTGCACGCACCGAGTATATGTCGACATACGCAGGCTAAAATAATAAGTAGTTGGACAAATACGAGTATAGGCAAGGCCGAAGCAAATGGGGAATCATGAGGTTGTGAACTACACTTTTCAAGTAACATTCATTGGCTTAGCAAATTAGTTTTAATTTCTTTTTTCATAAAGCAATTTCATATATTTAATACACATTTTTAAATTATCAATATCTCAATTAATTGAAACATATTTATGCAATTATGATAAAAAAATAAACATTCAGCATGCAATGCAATGAACAACAAATTATTTTTATTTAACCAAATCTAATATACCTCCTAGACCTCCTACTGTTACTAATGATTGCTATTTGTCGAAATCTAATCTGTCTAGTAATCTAAGGTTATGTAAGTGTACTCCAAAATAATCAGTAATACAAAGAATCAAGAAATGATTGGAATATATCATGTTGTGACGGCTCTCAAGTACCTATGCAGCCTAAGTGTTCATAAATAAAGTAATGACTGGAAAACGAAATCGCAATCTTAAAATTAACCATACTGTCAATATACTGTACCTACACATAGACGCACGCTCTGTCCAAACCCAAAGTCATAGGCCCTCCTGTGAACGAGCGAAGTAAAAGTAGTGTATACGATAAAAAAAAAAAGCAAATACAACCATCGTTTAGCATTATGGTTAAAATAATTACGACAAGTACATATCACCTATAGTTATGAATAAAACTAAGTAAATAAATATTACGTGCGCAACGAGTCTTTTCAATTTTAAAATCGTTCGAATTGACCTTATGTTTACTCCTTGCGTTCGTTGGGCCCACAGATAGTAAAGCAAAACCTCTAGTTTATTGTGAATCGTTATCATCAGTAGCCTACAGATGTCCACAATACAGCGAATAAGTTTATTTATTAATTAATTAATATGCAATAAAGGAGGTACAGAGGCGGACTTAATACCTCAAGCGTTCTCTACCAGTGAGACAAGGGTATTCAAACAGGCAGGTGTCACATAAATAAATAGAGAAAATCACATGAACCCTTCAACTTTGACCTATCTATTGTACTATGGTGTAACAAACTAATCCTATAAGAGTAGTGTTATGATACTTTCACAGAACCATTGAAGTATTCAATGGGAAAATTCAGAACAGACCATAAACATTCATTTTCATATGTCATCCTTTGAACCGTAAGAGAGCAATAATATTTATTATTTATTTATGATATCATAAGTACTAAATGTTTTCAAACAATTGAATAATGGAGGTGCCATTCAGCTATCTTATGAAATATTTCCTTATAACCCGTGGATGAACTAAAGAAGAAAAAAACTAAAATAATTAGAAAATGGCTGAGGATCAGCACTTTTTGAACGTCAGAATGACATAAGATTGTCCCCGACACGCCCGCCCTTCACCACTTCCTAGTGCTCTAGCTGGGAAGAGTGTCGCAACAAACTCCCCAGCAGCACAGCTGTATGTTCAGTTAGAATATAACATATGAATCAAACAATGTCAACCGCAATATCAATGTAACAATATCAACATGCAACTGCCTCACTGCGGGGCAAAGGTCCTTTTCCATAGAAAGAGGGAAAGAGCATTCACCGCACTGCTCACATCTTGTTGACAATTTCAGATAATTTCGTCACTTTATCCTTTACCGTGAAGGGACTTTCCCTTCATATTCCGCTACCAAAGCTTACGCAAGTCACCAAAAGTGTAGGAGACAGATTTTGCATGTGTATCAGAATGCTTGACCATTACTGAGTTGAAAGGAGGGGGTGGCCTGTTCTGACCCTTTCTACACCTACTAATAGGTACTACACTCCTTTACACAATATAATTATACAACATTCGAGACGTGGTCCAAATTCCTGAAATTGCAAACAAATAATAAATCATGTGTTTTCACGTAACACCTTGTACGGCAACTACATCCGGCTGTCTTTGTCCAGACGTTAGCCATTTATCTGTTTCGTTATCTTTCATGTACCTTTTTTCTTAATTTCTCCATTGAACAGATTTGATGGTGTAAGTTAAGTGAGGCTGCAGTGTTTCAAGTAAAGTTTTTTTTCGTACCTATTTCTTATTTTTATTTTAGTAGGCTTTTATCATCCATCATCATGAGTCTATTTAATAATGGCATAGAATTTATAATTAACTGAAGATGATAATTTTATTTTAGAAAAAAAATAGTCAGGATTATCTTCGATAAGCAAACAGCTAAACAAAATTAAGTTCAGCTGCTCAAAAGTACAAATCCATGAGCATTTTCTCGTATGTTTTAAAATTAATAAATTGTTTTTTTTTTATAATCCTACATGACTTTGTTAGATTAATTTCAAATTAAGAAAGTTAAGATTTACAAGTACGTGAATTCGAATAGTCAAAGAAAATTAAACAAGCGTGTATTGTTGTTATAAGATCCGCTTCAGTCGAGGTCTTACGCCATACATAATAAACAAAGCGACCGGCCGACAAGCAATCGGTCCGCGACGAACGACCGAGGAGATAAAAACCGTTCGATTGCCCATCGACCTGGTTCAGTCAACCGCCAGCCACCGTCGCGATCCGTGATGTGAACAATGCACATGACCAAAGTCCCCAGTTTATTCCTAGTGCTATTGTGTTGTGAACTGTGTTCATCTATCAAGGTCCCGGTCACATGGGACGACAGCATTCGTAGTGAAGTGAAAAATGAACCCAACACGGAATTACCAGTGGAGATCATCCAACCACAAAATGTGCACATCAGGCCACCTAATCAACAGCCAGTCCCAATCGAGTACCTTGTATACACCGCGAAGAAACCTAAGTTTGCCGCCGACATAGCAGCGTTCCACGGAGTGCAAAATCCCCAACAACATTATAAAGCGTATCCTGTCAAACCACATACGGGCAAACAAAAACCCAGCTTGGGCATACATCACATGCTAGATGACAATAAGGAGACTTATCTACCGTTTCAAAAGTACGTTCATCAAAATGCAGAATTAAACAGCTATGTACATCCGACAGCTACTAACTATGAAATATTTCACCCATATAAAGCAGAACAGCCGGCTTTGCAAGAGATTTATAAAGATCCAGTGCTTACAAAAATAAGAAACGATTTGCAAGATAGTAAACATAGGTTGCAGGCTTATGAAGAAGAAGCTGGTGAACCCAATATTGCTAAAGATGAGTATTTAGAGAGTCCGGAGAAAACTGATGGCAAACTATTTCCGCATAAAAATATACCCGCCCGATACGAGATTCACAGGCCTGAAAGACGACCGATATATTACAAAACTCCACCAAGAGATGTCAGTAGGGATAATGCACTAAATAAAAAATTCAAACATCCTTGGAATCAATACGCGAAAATTAGACCAGTGCATTACCGCCCGGTACAGCATCACATTCATAATTTAAGACAACAACATGCTATGAAATACGATGACGAGCGTAATGAGTATCCTCAAGTGCCAATTTCTGGGAACAATGCGGAACCACCAGAGGGGTATGATATATACGAAAAAGGTAAACAAAAATATTTAAATCTAAGAAATAATCTTGACGAGTCTGTCAACGCCGTTGTACAACAAAATCGACCAGCAAACTTTCAGAAACTAGAACTTCAAAAACAAGAACCCGAAGATACTGATGACAAAGATGAGTTCATTCCTATTAAAAATTATGCTCAAGTCAGAAAAACGGAGACGTATAAGCATTTGCCCAAAAAAGCTGCCTATGATGATGCAGAAACTTACGAAGAAATAAAAAATGCACCTCGACTAAGAGAAGCAGTTAAAAGTACAAAAGCGCAAACAGTGTACAGTGAAGAAGGCTACGAAGATTCCGCATATGATCATGCTGGAGAACAAAAACACGCTTCAGATCACGAAGGTCATGGTGGATTCCTCAAAGAGCACGAAAAAAGTGGTGGATTGTATAAAATTCCTACGGTCACCGGAAACTATCAAGACGGTAGAGGCTTAGAGTACAGAGACAACGAAGAACACGGAGAAAAATGGAAAAATAATAATAAAGACGACGAAGAAGAAATAGAAAACGAGGAATATTCTGAAGACGAACATGAAGAGAATGTCGATGCAAATTTACATAAAAACAATCGTCCAGAAATTGGTAACATAGATAGAAGAAAAGATTCGTCTAGTGATTATGTTGATGATGATAGTGACAATAGTGATGACAATAGCAATATTAACAAAAATGACAGCGAAAGCGATAGTGACAGTAATGACGATAGCGACATACAGAAAAACGAACAAGACGACGTAAAAAACGCCCAACATGAAGTCGGTAAGAGAGAAGTCAATTTCAAAGTACCAGAAATAAATATAAATTCAACCTTGTCATTTAAAATAGAAGACCTAAAACCAGAAACACAAAAATCAGAACTAAAAAAAGAGGATGTACAAGAAAAATATCCATATTACTATAAACACTTGAAGGGTATAAATAAAAATTCACCTCTTAAGTATGCTGAAAATCTCAAATTGATGCCGAAAAAATCAAACGGTGGAACCGAATTTTATGACTCTCGGTCTCATCTTGAATGCTCTGAAGTAGATGAAGAAGTAGATCCAATACCAGAACAATTAAAGAATGGTGAAAACCCCACAGAAGTAGAAGATTATGAAAATGACGATGAATCTGAAAGTAAAGCAAATAAAAGTTTTGAAACTGCGAAGAAACAACCTCGTCTCAAAGGTCTTGGGGATAAAATTGACTGTTTCAAGGCCAAATATTTTGGAGAAAATCCTTTAGATAGCCCATTTTTTAAAGAAGATATAATATCAAATCCGGAACCTATTACTGCACCTAAACTTCCAACATATAAGCTTAAAAATCTTAAAGGAGATATTGCTCAAGAATCTAAAATAAACAATGCCATAGATTCAACGAATAAAATGCAAGAGGCTGACAAAACAAATATCTTTGATCTTTTAGATAAACTAAGGAGTGATCAGCGTGATTTAAAAGAATCTTTAAATACAACGAATGAAGCATTAAAAACCCTTTTGTATACGCCACAAGGTACGCTAGTAGTTAATGATACCCAGCAAGCTAATGTGTATAAAGATATTTTGAAAAATATTAAAACTACGATTAATCCAGCATTAAAAACTGATGTACCAAGAAACTTATACTCTGACATATCTGACAATTCCAATGCAACATACAACTTTTTCCAAAACAAGGAAGAAGTTACAAAGCTGCCACCTAAATTAAGAAAGAAAAGAGCAACACCATTTGTTTATGAGCCGTACAAAATTATAAGGGATAGCCAAGTACAAGACTCAAAGAAAACTACAACGACCAGTAATATTAGCCCACTAATAAAGCAGTTACAATCAAGCAGAGTGGCAGAAAGAGTTTCAAGATCAAATAAAGATGAAAAACAAAAGACTAACAGCCGAAAATATGTTGACATTGGCAGAAATGAGAGAACCAAACCTACTAGAAATGAAAATGAGAATTCTGATGCACCTTTTGTTGACGTCAGTGTAGATCATCGTAGAGGTGAACCCAGGTACGAAATCAGACCCACAAATCACAAATCAGAATATACTCCTGTTGAAAATAAAAGAGCAATGTCAGTTGATGCATACAAATCGCACACAACTACTGAAAAAAAAATTGAAAGGCCTACTCAAAAACCTCTTCGAGGTACGCAACGTTTTAGGCCAACTCAAATTACCACGAGACCGTTTCATGACTTAACTCAATTTATTCCCAAAACTGCCGATGTCCAGAATGTGGCTGCTTCGAATACCATTAAAAAAACTGTTACAAGTGCTGCTTCTGAAAATACAAACGAAGAACAGGAAAAGCCTGAAAAATATTCTGATGATGGCAGTAGCGAAGATAGTAGCGAAGATAGTAGCGAAGATTATGAAGAAGAAGAAGATGATATAACAACTTCAACATCAACAACAACCACAACGACTCCCAAACCATCATTTAGAAGGAGAATGAGAGCAGAAAGAACTAATTTGAAGACAACAACAGAAAAAGTGCCGGACCCTACCACAGACAAGCAACTATTAAAATTTGTAACTAGATTCCGTGACTATAAACCTAATGAAAATACTGAAACCAAGGAGGAAGCAACACTGCGGCCTCTAAAAGATAAACATATCGAAGAAGATGACACAGTGGTACCTAAATATAGAGAAAAGAAAAAGAAATCGCAGACAAGCACTTTAGTGACAGATACTAAGAAATATGGTGAACAAGACGAAGATGACATGAGAAAAGAAGAAGTTGACGCTTTGATTGGAGTTAAAACTAACATGGACGATTACATGCCAATGTATGAAAGAAATGAGGACAATCACCGATCACTTAAAAATGAACAAAAAGATAACGAAAGTGATGATGATGATGATGACGATGATGATGATGATGATGACGATGATGATGATGATGACGACGATGATGATGACGATGATAATGATGGTGATGATAACGATGATAATGATGCTGAAGAAGAAATAGAGAGCGTACTTGAAAATTCCATGAAAATGCCTGAACAAAAAGTACTTGACCCTGAAGTGACCACCCCTGAACCGACCAAACGTACACTGGCTAGAACAACAGATGCTCCACCAACTACTGTAGCAACTCGTGTTCGCACTACCACCCCTATCCCTTCTCGTAACAACAAACCAATTATAACCAGAAAAAGAATAGAAATACACAAAGAGCTACCTGCAAATAAGTCTTCTCCACACGTAACACAATTTAAACAAGACATTAAAGAAGTTGAAATAGTTAAGGAAATACCAGCCGTGCCTAAAAAGAAGCCGCAGAAAAATGTGGCAGCTTTGGATTTATATAAAGATGATGAGTTAGCAAAAGCAATTAATAATTTAGGGGACGTTGAAATATTCAGAGAACAAGAATATATTGACAAGGGTCCAAAACATGGTGGAAACTATCGACAAGCCACAAAAGAAGACCTAAGACTACTTAAATTTCCAGAAAGTAGCACAAGACCTCCTAAAGACGCAGAAACCTCGCAGAGTAAGAGCACAAAACATATTGAACTAGATGAGTACACTCCTAAAAGATTGCATGGAGGTAACTTAAAATCATTGAGTGATGTAAATCGCTCATCAAATAATGGCCGAAGTTCTAAACTAATTGAATTTAGTGAATCTCCAGCCCAAGGAATGCATGGTGGTAATCTTAAGTATGACAACAAAAGACGTGGCGGCAGAAGAAATGAGAAGCTGATTGAACTCGATGAGAATCACGAAGAAGACCGACCGTCACGACAGGACGATTATTACAAGTCCCGAAGTTCAGGACATGAAAGAATGCATGGTGGAAATTATAGAAGCGCTGAATTAGTAGCATCAGCACCACAGGAAGATAATGATGATATTAAAGTTAAAAGTTTATCAAAAAACACTAGAAGGAGTGCCGCCGTCCTCCTAAACAGTTTTGTTCAAGCCGTGCCCATATTGACCAGTACGCCAGGTTACATTGTAGACCCTAGCAAACGAATGTACTATTACGTGGACTGAACACTAAAAATATAGAAATTATGTCTGTCCATAATCTTAACAAAGATGACAGGTTTCAATTTTGTCGCGAAACTATTCCGTAGCATGACGAAATTTTATGTAAACCTAGTAGGTATTTAAGTAACTCGGGCAATAGCAGTACCAATATTTAATTGCTTGATTTAAAAACTGCTTAATTTTGATTTGAAAATTGTAGTAATATTACTCTATATTTACTCGTCGTTTGTAAAGATAAACGTATGACGCAATTTTTTATGTAACTTAAATTACTAAATGGGCTCGAGGAAATTGAATTGTCGTATAATCAAATTCTAATTATTGTGTTACGTGCTGCCGATCACTGATTGATCGCAATGTTCCAACATCAATAGTATCCATTAATTTTGCGCTCATTTTTTCTTACAAGATAAATAAAATTGCTTTATTGTTACCTACATATTCAGGTTAGTCACTAACCACATGAAAAAGAAAGAAGGTACACAATTACACATTGCAATATTGGTATTGCCTGCAGTTAGTTGATCGTTTCCAGTTTTTTGATTGTTGGGTTTACGAATGTGAAGCTCCAATGTATTCAGTTTTTTCGATTGGTTTCAGGTGCAATGTTCAAATCCACACAAAAATCGTTTATGATGTTGTATAAATATATTATAATTTTAAAAGTTAGGCCACAATCGCGGTTAAAATATAAGCAAAACTAAATTATTGTTATAGTTTCGTAAGTTGGCGATGGATATTTTCGAAAGTAATTAGTCTATTGTAATAGAAAGTGCCACATTACGTATCGCGGGACTAGAGTCGAAAGCGATCGATCGAGTTATCAAAATCTATAATTATTCGCTATTGTTAACTGTACTGTGATAGAGGTAATTGTATATTTTTTTTTTACTTATTAGAGAACTTATTTATAAAGTTGTTATTTTTATAAATAAAGTGTGCTCTATATGATAATTATATGATTTTTATAGTAAGAAATTGTTTCTTTTTACATTAATCGAACATACTGACATTAACTGCTTGTACTTCGTTATAAATTAATTAAGTAGATAATACCGAACGGTTGCACTAAATACTAGTTCAGATTGTTACTAAACCGAGTCTATTTTCAAATATAAACCAGTTATTATTATTGCTAAACTCACGGAACAGATTTCCGCGACCATTTTAGAACATTTGTAACAACAACTGACCAATGAACTACATAAAACAGTCGAGTGTACGCGACTAATTTTTGAACATGACAAATTGCACAATAACCAATAATACATTGCTAAAGATTGTATTAAATTGTGTTATCACACAATGAGTTGTCTCAGTGCACATCTGGGTTACGTACTTGTGTCCCAACACACTTTTTGTTAAACTGTTACATTATCTGTTGAGCTTGAACGAATGAGAGATATCTTCACGTAGTGCGTTCAACTTTGGTGCTACGGCTTTCACTTTTGACGCTAGTTAACTGGATCGGCTGTATTTTGTTTAACAATTTGTGAACTTTTAAGTGAATCAAAGATAAAAGAAAAAGTGTTTAAGATCAATGTATGAGAAAAGGGTTTGATCTTGTGAAATTTCATGGTGCGAGGCGTTCAGTTAGCGTAAATAATAAAGCTTAAACAACACAGAACAGAAAAACGAACAAAATAAGGAAAATTCAGTTTATTTATTTTATTTCAGTGGCAAGTCTTTGAAATCTTATAATCAACATGAAACTTAAACATACATTAAACCTAACATAATTTAAATAAATTACGGAATGAAATTTTAACAATAAATAAATATCAACAATTTACATTGCAACTTTGTTTTGGTTTCATTCGACAATGAAAGTTGACAATATTGCGGAACTTAAAGCTATTTCTACGACTATTATGGGAGAATAAAGACAAGCAATCAAGACAGATAACATACAGAATGGCTGATGCAATCTTAATACCCGTTTTGCCTTTAGAGACTGCGAAGAATTGTAAGCGGTAGCAGAGTTTTATTACACACAGGAGGCACGAGTTGAATTCACATATATATGACTGAACAAAACAAGTAAGTTGCAGCATATAAAGCCCTTGATTATTATCAATATCATTCATTCAAATAAGAAGAAAAGTAATTTCCGTGTAGTTAGACAGGCGAGCAGTATCAAATATTACATCAGCAGAAACATCGTCTCAATCGCTCGTTCTAACAATTTTCATTCATTCAAATGATACTATACATAACTCATTAATTATATGAATGATTGCATCATTGACACTTCATTCAACATCACCGTAACTAATATTTAATACCTATCGTTTTATATTATTTATGTTTCTTTCTACCAACAGTATTTGTTTGGCTATCTCTGGAAGAGGGATGATTAATTGGTTTCCATTCAGATTCTACACTTGGTACATAACTTGGTTCAACGTCCTCTCTATCTATGGATTCATCGGTTTCCATTTCTTTGTCTTCATCAAAGAAGTCTATAATTGGATGATAGTTGTAATTAACACGCTTTCCATTGGAAATATAATGTTCATTGTTATTACTAGGTTCTCTTGATGTATGTGCTGGTGTCAGTTTTTCCGTTGATAATGCTGTCAGTTTTGGAGCAATGGTTACTCTTGGCCTTGGAGTGTTTATAGATGTTGCCTGGCCAATATCAGGCTCCTCGTAATCATTAACTTCTTCTAATGTGTCTCCGCTGCTGTTTGGGAAAGATTCAACAGCTTGTGATCCTGATGAAACGAGGTCGTCTGGTCCACCAGATGTTTTCTTTCTGATTGGTCGACGTCCTGGTGGGCTTGGTCTTATTGTTCTCTTAAACTGGCTTCCAGGCATTTTGTATTTAGGTGGATTATCTTTGATGAAGTTAAATGATTGACCAGCTGCAGGCGTTGGTGGTTCTAGGTAACTTGGCAAAGTGACTTCATCAAAGTTTGATGATGGAGGAGGGTTTCTGGCTGAAGGTTGTCGTTTAACATGCCTTATTGAGCTTGCCTGGTTGAACGAGTCTGGGAAATATGTGTTTCCATAAGAATCTATGGAAGTTTGTGGCAGAGAGTCATCATTATCATTGTGTTTGCTGAAAGGACTGCCCGGTATTAAGTTCTGATTATCCGTAAATGGAGGGAATGATTCTATAGGTTTCTTATTAGTAAACGGTGGTGATTTAATTTTTGGTTTTTGTATAGTAGATTGCACGTTTTCAAAAGCATGGTTTCCTGTCTCTGATGATAAGTCTTCTCCGGGGAAGTGTTCTGAAGAGGTTTCATGGAGTCTGTGGCCTAGTGGTGGGAAAGACACGCTGTAACCTTCAATATGGCAGGAGCAGCATGTTGGAACCTGGAAGAGATTGATGTACTGGCTATATTATCTTGGTTATTATTTCTTTCAAAATTTTCATTTTCAAGTCCTAGATTGATAAGACATATTTGTTTAATTGTTTTTCATAGATTTTGATAAAAAGTTCCTTTTAACGTACTTTAAATATATCCATGTGAAGGCCGTTTTGTTGATCCCAAGTCAGCAGCCGATGGTAGTTATAAACTTGAACGCATTTTGATTTGAAGTTATCGGTCAGGTAGGTGCACGATTCTTTTGGCTTCCTGTAAAAAGAAATATTGTATTTAATTAATGTACTTACTAATACATAGGTTAGAAATCACATTGCAACTTTATTATATAAAACTACCACTAATAAAATATAAAACTAAGATGACACTAAACATATGGCTTCAAACACTGGATTACCCACAGACAAAACTTACTGAAAGAACTATACACGTGATTACTAAATAGTAATGTAGACAAACAAACTCAGATAATAACCCATAGTCCAGTCATAAAACAAAAACTCACACAACATGCACACCCTCACACACACACACACACACACACACACACACACACACACACACCACTCAAGAGCATGCATGCACTAAATCAACTTCGTTTTATGATGTTTTAATTTTATTGCATAATTGTTAAAATCGGGTGAAGACACTGACTCCTGTAACACAGGTACCACCTAGCTCAGGAGTTAGGGCTTCAATTGAAGATGTTACATCTATTTTTATGTCAATAAAACATTTTATTATTATTATGTTTTTCTATAAATCTCGGGACCCTGGGGTCCCGGTCCTTTGGAAGGCATACGAGGGGCCAAAGCCAACTCGCAGAGGCCCCTTAGATAATTTTAAATGATGAGGAGGCACCAACCGACGATTATCCCTATCTGCACTATGCACCCAAGGACAATCCCCGGTTGGTACAGGACTATTGTTGTACGTGGAATTATTATTTATTATTATTATTATATATAATATAACAAAATAACAATGTGCAGATTTCTAACTACGGGGATAGTTTCGACATGCACAAAACTCATGTTTCACTACCAATAATGACTTCACGTATTTCCAAGGCAAGTAGCACTGCGGTCACACTTTTGAAAACCAAACAATGATCAAACAATAATGTCTGCGCTCCAAATAACAAAACAAAATTAATTACGTTATCAATCGGCTCTTACAAAACCATAGACTTTTTGAACATTAATTGCCTTTAAAATAGTTATTCTTCAAATGGTTGCAATCTTCCAATCTAGAGAAATAATTATGTTTTAATAAGACGTTGACATGTTGCTGAAATAACAGACATCCGGCCATTTTAATGTACAGTGGTGTAAGTGTAATTTAAAAATAGTTTTTAATCATACCATTGCGTTACCAGATACTCACTTTTGACATTGATGAAATACATTTCCAAATATAGTATTGCAGAATAAGTAATAGATTTATTATAATTGAATTAAATTACAATTGTACGACTTGCTACTAAGTAGGGATTTTATTCTATCATAACTTCTTATTAACATTGTAGCTTTGAAGCACTTCAAACGCGCCACATATCATCTACACATACTCTTCTTTTATCAGCTCATAAATTTAGGTCGCCTAACCTTCAACTATTGTACTGTAGTGTAGCTTAAATCGTTAGATTTTAAAACTTGCAATCTTTATCACAGAGAAAAAAAATTCCTCTCAAGTTCACGTCTTCTCTTTCAGCTTCACTAGAAATTGTGTCATTACTTACGAACACTTCTCCAGGCTCAGTGTCTGCGTATGTTCTCCAGTGTTCACGATGTACTTCCACTGTCCCGACACGACCCTAGTTCGCAGTGGTCTCGCGTACTTCACTCTATACGTAGAATACATAATACTTACGAACACTTCTCCAGCCTTAGTGTTTGCGTACGTTCTCCAGTGTTTACGATGTACTTCTACTGTTCCGACGTGACTCTCGCTCGCTGTGGTCTCGCATACTTCCCTATACGTAGAATACCTCATTACTTACAAACACTTCTCCAGCCTCAGTGTCTGTGTGTGTTCTCCAGTATTCACGATGTACTTCCACTGTCCCGACGTGGCCCTTGCACGCTGTGGTCTGGCGTACTTCACTGTGCTTGGACACATGAAGCCTGCTTCACCGGCACCCGCGAAGTCCCGGTTCGCTGTGTCTCCTCGCCTGAATTAACATAAGCAACATTTTATTAGTATAGTTCCTCAGAGTGCTGCTACTTCTATCCTCCTACTCTTTAACACGAGCTTTAGACCATGGATAGCTAATGTTGCGTTACAAAATCAGCAGTATAGCCAGCAAGAACACCTGTTGCGGGACTGCCTGTTCATGCGGTTCTACCTAAGAGGCCTGTCGCATTTTATCACCTCTCTTGCTCACATGGGACCAAATTTTTAAGAATGTTAAATGAAAACGTGCGTTTTTTTAATGTAATCTACGTATATTATTATTAATAAATAATATTAATTTAATAGATAATTATTAAAAATACATTTCTATTGTTTTATTTAATAAACTCAGCTCAAAAACGGATTATAATACTAATTGAGCTCAATATTATAATCTGTTTTTGAGCTAAGTTTATTAAATAAAACAATAGAAATGTATTTTTAATAACTACCTATTAAATTAATATTAATTATTAACAATAATAATAGCTTACATTTTTCAAAAAATCATCTTTTTATTTAACATTCTTGAAACTTAGGTCCCGAATGAGAGAGAGAGGTGACAAAATGTGACAGGCCTCTTAAGTATCATCTCACGTTATCGTCATTACATAACAAACAGAAGGCCGATTCTCATAATAAAAGACGTTCAAATTCAAGTGGCTATCATGGCAGCAACAATTCTAAGAAATGTACGTAAATTATTTTGAGATTAGAATCTGAACGTCCTCAAAAATACGGGAATTACTCCTCATAGTCCAAGATCCCAGAGCTGCCAGATCTTACTTATTTTCTGATTAACAAAATGTAAGGGATAGAGTAGTGTTAGTATATACTTTGAACTTACGCATAAATGCTAGCTTACGTCACCTTAAAAATTACGTCATCTTACTTATAATTTGAGAAATCAATTTTATATAATGATACTCGGGCAACCATTTCAATTCTATTTGTAAACAAACAAGCTTAGCTACCAAACATTCCCCAGACACAATTAAAAGGCCGCTGTTAGTATGGGGGCGAGCGTGATAATTACTCGTATAATATGGTTTGTGTCTGGGGGATGATTGACCGCTACGATTTGTCTGGCTGCTTACAAATAGTATTGAAATAGTTCTCCGAGTGTCTTATATAAAAATTAAGACTCAAACTGTAAATAAGATGACGTTATTTTTTTGCAAGCATCTGGCGGAAAAAAAACGCCGAAGGGATGTGCGTATGTGACAGTATTGATTATTAATTATTAGCAATTTTCTGTAAAACAGACATAAAAATCAGCAGTCAAGCTTTAAGAAAAGTGAGTAATATTTTTATGTAACTTTAGTATTGTACCTAATAACATAAAATTGGCTGTCAGCCCAAGCTAGCAGGTATGAGTACGTTCAAAGTACATACTAATACTACCATATCCCATACATTTTGCTAATCAGAAAATAAGTAAGGTCTGGAGGCCCTGGGATCTTGCTATATCAGGTAAAATAAGTGTTTTGTCAATGACTCCACTTAGCTATAAGGTATTACTAACATTATGGATCTTTGTTGTCCGAGTAAATAAATGATTTGATTTGATTTAGCTTTTACCATTGTCATATTTACAACTTACCTATTAGACACAAGGTAATGCTGTTCATTGTATTTAGCCTCCTGGGCCGCAGTGACTCCGTCAATGATCCCTTCTCCCGGCTCCTTGTAGTCAGCTAGCAGGGCGGCTGCGGCCGCCTTGTTGCGTCTTATTGACTGTACGATGGCTTCACTAGAATTACAAACAAATGATTAAACTTATGTGATTTTTGCAAGTTATAATGTCAGTTTATAATAAATTACTATCGCTTTGTCTGCGCAGATTTTGATTGTTACAAAATAACTACAACACCTCATCATTTTTTTTTAGATTAATGTTTAAGCATGCCAGGGATTTTCTTGAGGGATTTACATGTCTCTTTATATACCATTCAGTTCACAATTTTGCCGCGAAAATCTAATAAACGGACTGACAAATACAGGATATATAATGGAGGATATTAGAATAGGGATGATGCCTGGGTAAAAAAAAAGAAATTCTATTTAGTCCGTCAGTTAGATAATAAAAAAATATTAGATACGTATTTTTTGCTTTATCATATTAATAAAAAATGACTTAGATAACTCGCATTAAAGTTCGGGAGTGGGGGCTTGCTACGTCACTTCTACGTATAAAATCTACCTAGACGTGACGTCATGCCACATTTTAACTCAATGTATCGCCGTAATCTTTTGATTACGTAGAAAAAGAAAAAATACGTGTCCAATATATTTTAATAATCTACATGACGGACAAAAAAACATTTTTTAGTCATCATCCCTATTAAAATATGAGTTGAAAACAAAACAACGCCCACGCTGATTACACAACTGAATAAATATTAAGAGCTTCCTAGGAAATAGGAACCTTACCAAAGATAAAACTTACATACAGTATGCTATGGCAATAGTATATTAGACGATATTTAAAATTAAAGCAGTTTTAATCTATGGCAAAAAAATGCTAACTTTTGAAGGACCACAACTCTATAATAAATTACCGTACTGTATAAGAAATCTACACTCTTTCAATGCATTCAAAACTCAACTTAGCCAGCACATAATTGAGGATCGATCACTTCTGGAGAAATGAATGCATTGGATGGGTAACCTGTAATACTGGTGACGAACTTTTTTGTAATCTGTGTATGTTTTTTAGTATTGTTCTCAAGTAAGTGACATGTCTTTATTGGGAATAAAGTTTCTTTAAACCGGAAATTTTAGAAAGTGGTTCGCTGTTTTTTCAATTACAAAATGGTTTAATGATAAAAAAATATACTATTATGGAATTTTATAGTCCTTATATAATATAAACAGAAATACTGTTTTTAACATAATCACTTTTGGCACACCAAGTAGGGTAGGTATATTTATGGGAAATAACATTTTAATGTGTAAAATCAGTAAAAACCGTTGTATAAAGTATCCAGACCAAATCAAAAACTCAAGATCCAACATAAAACGCTTGAATGAGCACCGTTATTTTAATATCTCATACATACCGATTTATACTTTCCATACGCGCTTTAAGTAAAGTTTTGTATCTGTTATCTTAAATAAGTAGGTACTGTAAAGACTTTTACCACAAGCCACAAGTGTTTTAGCGCAACCTTCGCGGGCTTGAAGATTATATTAGGTTGGGGAAAAAGTCTTTTCGCATTATAGTATGTATGAACTTGTAATAAAATCTCTTTGGCTATACTATTTGTATCTGGCTGGTTTTGGTATCATTGAAAGTTTAAATTTTAAAGAACATAATTCCGAATTCAAATTAGGAAAATGTGTGATTTTCATTTGTTTTTCGTACCGTCAAGATGAGTGAATCTAATGAAGAAATTCGATACATTTTAAAATTTTACTACAAAAAAGGGAAAAATGCAACGCAAACCACGAAAAAAAAAATTTGCGATGTTTATGAACCTAGTGCAGTGTCTGTGAGAGTAGCACAAATTTGGTTTAAGCGTTTTCAATCCGGAAATTTTGATGTCAAAGATGCACGTCGCTCTGGTCGCCCTATTACGGATAAAATGGATGCCATTTTTGAAAAAGTGGAGCATGATCGGCATATCAGTAGTTACGACGTAGCTGAAGAACTGGAAATTGACCACAAAACAGTTTTGGCGCATTTGAAAAAAACAGGGTACACAAAAAAGCTCGACATCTGAGTACCTCACGAGCTCACTGAAAGAAACCTAATGAACCGTGTACTCATTTGTGATTATTTATTACGACGTAATGAAACCGAACCATTTTTGAAGAAGCTGATAACTGGTGATGAAAATTGGATCACGTATGACAAGAACGTGCGAAAAAGGTCGTGGTCAAAGGCCGGCCAGGCTTCACAGACTGTGGCGAAACCCGGGTTAACTCGCAACAAGGTGATGCTGTGTGTGTGGTGGGATTGGAAGGGCATTATTCATTATGAGCTGTTACCACCAGGCAGGACCATCGATTCTGAACTCTACTGCGAACAACTGATGAGATTAAAGCAAGAAGTTGAGAGAAAGCGGCCGGAATTAATCAACAGAAGGGGTGTGGTTTTTCATCATGATAACGCTAGACCTCACACATCTTTAGCCACTCAGCAAAAATTAAGAGAGTTTGGCTGGGAGGTGTTAACGCATCCGCCGTATAGACCTGACCTTGCACCTTCAGATTTCCACCTGTTTCGGTCTCTTCAGAATTCTTTAGGCAGTGTCAGGTTACCAGCACGAGAGGACTGCCAAAACCACTTGTCGCGGTATTTTGACCAGAAGTCCCAAAATTTCTATAGCAATAGGATCATGTCCCTACCTACAAGATGGCAAAAAGTTATCAAACAAAATGGTACCTACATACTTTAGTTAAATGTAAATAAACTATATTAAAAAATGTTTTGAATTTTCTTAAAAAATGCGAAGAAACTTTTTCCCCAACCTATTATTATCAGACAAACGTTCGAATTAAAACAAGAAACAAGTTGAGACGTCAGTTAGATGGCTGATAAGCCGAAAATCTAGACATAAAACATGTTTTTTAGAGCATGATAAATTAAAGTTCTACCTAAATAGTGTCTTATTTGACGACCCTAAGATGTGAAGGTCCTGCAGACTTTCACAGTAACTAAGCATATCTTCTAATCTTTCGTTTCTAATCTGGCCTTTCTTCTCAATACCTAAATCAATAAATTATTAATATTATCTTGTTTCGAATTGTATTTTAGTTTGCTAATTACCAACATTTTTTTGGAAAATAATCGATTGAAGTAATCATAGACGGAATAAAATTTTCTTTGTATTTCTAACACATTTCTAAATATATTGTTATAACAAAATAAAAATTGATTAATATGACTTATCTAAATATTAATAAAACAATGACCCTAGTAATCAATTAATAGATGGCTCCTCTAGACATCTGCTTAATATTCGTTTTGATGGCTAATTCGTTATATTTCTATGGGTAACGACTTGTGACTGTAGATATAATTGGATATCGAAGAGAAACAAATACACATCACCATTACTGTTATATAAGATGTTCCCATTATGAATAAGCATAAACATCTGTCTTAAAAATAACATACAGATAAGATATTGTACTATCATTATTTCGGTGGAAACAATGAAGACATTAAAATGATATAAGCACCTTACTCAAAAAGTAAGCCAATTCATAGAATAGATGGCTTGGTTTAATATGTGTCATATACAAAAAACGCGAACTATCTTGTTTTTTTTTTCATAAATGACGAAATCAAAAGCTGCAAAAAATAGTGGAGAATTATATGGCAATCGTAATAATCATGCTCATAAACTAACCTACGACAAGCGAGTAAAAGTCATAGTCAAAGACAATACAACGTAATGAAATGCCCATAGCAATACAAAAGAGGTAAACCACACATTCTCGAACTGATACTTCGTTCATAATAATAACGGTCACGCAAATCGTTCCGCAAAAATCACATGACATTCGCAAACCACACGACACACCAAGAGAATCACTTTCGCTAACACATTACTCTTGCTTTCTATACAATCCTGATTATGCAATAAAATCTCAATACTTAAAAACCCGTTTCAGACATTTTTTGGGAAACCATTTAAAATGATAAAGTTGCTAAACTGGTTGAGAATATTACTAATGAATCTAACAGTATTCAATTCGATATTATAATATTCAAAGTTATGTAAACGATCCTGTTTTAATTGGATTATTTTGCAGCTATTTTTAATTATTTTAGAATGTAGAACATGCCCCCTACCGCGAACAAAATTTGGATAACTAAGATAAATAATTAAAATAATGCCATATAATATGTTTCTAAAACGAATGCCAAAATATATACTTGCTATGGATTAAGACGTAAATTTAATTTGTGCAAAAGAGCTTGTAGTAAGCAGTCAAATAATCAATTTAACAAAAAGTTTCAACTAAGCCTATCGCAGTTCACTGCTATCTGGATACAGGTATCAAAGAGTGTAAAGCGAGAACGAGAACGAAAAACGAACGAACGAGATGTTAATAAATGTAATCGAAGCAAACTTAGTATATAAAGATCGTAGCAGTTGGCGTTCTGTAACGACTCTTTAACGACTCCCCAGATAATAATAATCATTCTAATTTAATCCAGCCTGTCCTATCTTGCTGTCCTCCCCCCAGCGACGCCCTAAGCCGAGGTTCGTTCCCCACAGCGGGAGCCCTTAACGTGTAGTCGCTTAGTCTGTAAGTTTTATGCTCCTGGCTGGAGGCTTTGAGTTCGCTTAAGGCAGCCACAGGGTTGACCGGTTAAGTAGTCACGGCCTCTCTAGGCCAACTACGAGATGCCATATATAAAAAAAAAATGGCGTTCTGTAGTTTTTGCCTACCATAGGAAGAAGGCGTGAGTTTGTGCGTGTTTAAACGTGTATACATTCTTGCTTTACCAAGAATGTCCTATTTTTATACTATAATAAAAATCCTCAATAGTTAAGTAGGTAGGCACTGGAATACAATTATAATTTTATACAATTAACTTACGTAGGATAATCATCAGAATGTAGACACAGTGTATTCGTGAATAGTTCGCACTTATTCAGGTCTGGTGCCGACGTGGGAAGCTTCCTGGCAGGAGTAGGTCTTCTCTTAGGTATGGGTAGTGATGGGGCAGCCGGCTCAGGAGTGGTGCGGCGAATCAAAGATGGCGGCTTCGGTTGGTAGGCACCACGACGGAACGAAGATCCTGGAATATTTAGATAAAATGATAGTTATGAATTTTAAGGAGTTTTAAATGATGAAGTAGCCTATTAAAATGGACTATTTTCTACTTTCTTTTTATAGTGATAAAAGTTTCTATCAATACAATGAGTGTTTACTTAAGTACAACTCAGCGTGCTGATGTAACGAAGGGTTAAAAGATCAGACAGATTTTCTTGCAACTCACGAATTGTGCAATAACACGTTGGCGATGTTGAAAAGTTTTGTTTTCTTTTTAATTAAATTTATTTCACTTTGTCAACACGTCATACACTTAGTTTGTTATATCAACAGCTACTTTATGCAATTACTTCTGACTCATGAAACACATTAAGAATTCTGAATTTTTGTCTTGACTGTCTATTGCTACAAGCTTTTTCTCAATGTTTGATAATAAATGAGGTTTATCATTGTCAGTACTTGGAAGCTTGGCTCGACATACTCGGCTACTAAATAAAAATTAAAAATATCACCACACCTTTCCTGTCGGAGTATCTATTCAATGCTCTCAGCTTCTCTGCTACTGGTAGGTCTTGTGCTATTGTCTGGTTTGTAGACTCTGCCATCAGATCCAGCGTCCCGTTGTCTGATCGCGACACACTCGATGTACTGCTGAAGGTCACTGACACTGGCATTGGAGTTGTTGTTGATGGGGTTGTTGAGTTTTGCTAGAACAGTGAGTAAAAACAGCTTTTAAACTTAATTCTTTTGTAGAAGCAACAATAATTTGGATTCTGCAAAAACTCATTATTAGTGAAAACAAATTCAAAGAACAATCAAGCAGTGAGTTTCTAGTTTCATTGTTTGAAACAATATATAACAACAACAATATATAACAATATATTGTAGCCCACATTTTATTCATTCTATAGGTATACCTTACATGTCGCACTAAACTATTTGTGTCGTCTATGACTGAAAAATGGATAGTATCGGTCAGTTGATGTTATGATTATAGATTACCGTGGGAAAAATTGTCTTTGGTTCACGTCTATTACCTACTATATTATTATATATTCTCCCTTAACGAGTTACATCGTTCACTGATAATGGAGATATCTACAATTGTATAAGAATCATCATCTTATTTACTTACATCATCTTTAATGTTCGTAACATTATATATTTCTTTATGTATCGTGTTCTGTACTCTGGCTCCAGTGTAAGTCTTGTTAGTGTAATTTCTTGGATATAGTCTACGGTTGCGTATAACTGGAGGCAGGGGTTCGACGCCCATGTCAAATGGTTCGTCATCTAATTCTGTGTCCTCTGTAAAGGATCGTCTGAGTAACTGTGGTGGAGCAGGTTCATATGGCTGTTTGACTTCCCTTGGTTCCTTCCCTGATCTGACTGCTCTTCGTATCAAGTTTGCCATGTCTAAGAGTATTGGTAGCATTAGGTCTGTTGTATTGTCACTGTTACCGAACATTGATCTCACCTGGAATGAGCAAAATGTTTTATGTATTCTTTGTGGTTGTTTGTATCTGATATTGAATTAAAGTTATGGAAAAGAAAATTAGAACCAGTGATGACAACATGATTTAGGAATATAAAGAAATAAATGTGATTGCAGACCAAAACCAAGAAAGGAACCAAGTGAGAAGATAGATTGAAAATGGCTGAAGTTAAAATATGAATTATTGTTTCAAATTCTTAAAAATCGTAATGAAGCGCTAAATATTTTGACGAGCCCTCCTCAAACCTGCAGTGGTAAAGATTTTGTAGTGATGTTAAGTGTGCATGTGAAAATGATGAAGGTTAGATAATAAACAAAGCGTCTTAAAATGCATAGACATTTCTGTTAGAACACTTAAGTGTTCCCACATTAACATAAAAATAAACGATTCGACACTGCAGCTGTTTTATTTTTATGACTAGTTGTTTAGGTCTCGTTCAAATTTGTTACAAATAAACAACTTCACGGCCATGAGAAGACCTAGTTCCAGTTATGAGGTATTCTTTTGAGATTCGTATCGTGTGCACTACTGGTTTTAAGATCGTCTGATTGTGTTATTGCAGCGTGTGTGTAGTTAGCCTTATTTTTGGACACGATTGTAAAAGTGATATTTGTGAAGCTTTGTTGTTGTTACAAACATATTTTTCCTTAGTAACCGTGACAGTGTATGTGGATACAGTTATGTTTTAAGTGGTGTTCTTTTGGTCTTCTCTGAGTGTACTTAAGAAAATAAAAAATTTGATTTAGTTTCCTTTAACCAAATTATTGTCTACTAGGTATTATGTTCAACAATATAAAATTAACCTGACTTGTTCAAAATAATGTGTTACGATACTATTTTGTTTCAATGTATACAACTCCACAGTTTTATCAAGAAAACACTCAATTACGACGTTTAACTTATGTAAATGTTAAAGATTCAGTTACTCCGGACACACACAGAATGTAATCGCAACCTTTAATCGGCAATTAAAATCACTTTCCCCAGAAATAACGAGTTAATCGCAATTCAACACATTAACTTGCTCGTTGATATCGGTTTATGGATAACTTAACGAACTACATGATTTACAGTTAAATATTAAATTATGCAGGTTTAATATTTATTGTATGTAATTTCAATATCGTCATGGTTTTGTTTTTGATATCGCTTTTACAACTATACCAATAAAGTTTTTAAGAAATTAGCTAAAAGTATGTCGTGAAAGGCAACGAAGAAGTTATGCATTGAAGCAGCAGGTTTGGCTCGTGACTGTTTACCATGTACACCGATCCGATGCTGAGCAGTAGGCGCTACCCCGAGCAAAACCTTGTGAGAGTGCGTTATTCAGATGCTATTATCTCATTATGGTAAAACACCAACAACCTCTTAAGGGGTCATTCTACTTATGAACAATTTTTACTATAGGACCGAACCTGAAATCGCGCGAAAAAAAAATCAGCGGTTCAGTACATTTTGACGAATTATGCTAACATAAATGTTCTCAACAGCTGATTTTTTACGCGATTTTAGGTTTGGTCCCATAGTAAAAGTTGTTCATAATGATGAGTACAATGACCCCTTAAGAGGTGGTTGGTGTTTTACCAATAATCCTATATATAATATGATATAATATAATATTATAAATGTGAAAGTTTGGATCGATGGATGTATGTTTGTTACTCAATCACGCCAGAACGGCTAAACGGATCTGGATGAAATTTGGCACAGAGATAGATTATAGTCTGGAATAGCACATAGGATACTTTTATACCGGAAAAATTTACGGTTCCCGTGAGATAATTTCAAACATCCACGCAGGCGAAAGCTAGTTCAATAAATCGACGGGCCCGTAGAACAAACTTATGGAAATACATATAAGACGATTTTTAGTTTATTAATCAAATGAATTAAGTGTACTAATAGCAGCCATTAGTACACTTAATTCATTTGATTAATAAACTAAAAATCGAGTCTTATATTTTATATTTCCATAAGTGTTTGTTCTACGGGCCCGACGAGTAATTTCGCGTAACTTTAATGCTTCGAACTGCAACTAGATAATTTTGAAGATACGTCTTTGTTCTTGAGACTCGTCGAAATAATTTCTGGCCTAGAGCCATTGACGTAATGATCGGTAAGCTGCCCGAGATAACACCATAGACTATGGAGCGAAAGTTTTGACGTAAACTGAACGAAAACGAAAGTAATCGGAACCTGTGTGGATAGCTCGATGTGACAGGGGCACTGCTCGGAGGATTACGTGTGTTATTTAATTTAGAGAATGTTGTGTTTTGTATGTCATGTGATTTAGCCTTGTGTGTTTAGAATCGCAGTGTCATGTGAAACAGTTTGAGTATGACGCTCCTTACCGACTTAATTATGCTTTATGGCCATCCCGGGACTCATATTTATTCATATTAAAGTATAGCTGCTTTGTCCACTGTTTCAAAAGTTGTGTTTTATTATACCTAAATACTATAGAAGTGGCAATATGAAAGTAGGTGAGGCAGACCCTGTAATACCTTGCTGATTGCTGGAACCGACAACAGAGAAGATTAGAATCAAAGATGCGAGTGACCTGCCACACACGATAGCAGGTATCAATAACCTTGACACAGAGGCATACCGTAGTTTCCGACAGGAACACCTGCGAGACATGCAAATAAACAGACACACGATTTCCTGACAATATGGCGCACGCGGCCGTGATTCCGTCACGCATGTTCGTATATGATAATCACGGTATGAATGTATGTGTGTGCTAGAAGATTGAGTAAACCTAGGTTTACCCAAGCATTTTCGGTAAAGTCCGAATAATCTCGTGCGTTATATGGTCACAATTCTAACCTAACCTAACCTACCTTTTAGCCTACACCTAAGTTTAATCATTCTAGCATTACCTAAGTCGACCTAGGTGAGTATGGGGAATTAAAATTTATTTTAATTATTATTCGGATTTTACCCAAAATGCTTGGGTAAACCTAGGTTTACTCAATCATCTAGCATTACCAGCAATGTATACAAATGTTTAAGTTAAACTTGCATATGCGTTGGATCAAAGACATTTTCATAACCAGTGAATGTAACCAATTATTTTTCTTGAGATAATAAGTAGAATAGAATACTCTTTATTATGTACGCTATACGAAATGGAAAAGAAGAATGAAATACATACCATTCACCAAAATACATCCAACACAATAGTAACCATCTTTCACGATGAAAATATACATATATTCAGTCAGGCCAAGAAGGTTTTAAGAAATTCTTTAATATATAAGTATTTACATACATAAGTCCGACAACCAGTCTTACCAAGGGGTATCGTATTACCCAATAACAGGGTTGTGGAGGTCAGATAGGCAGTCGCTCCATGTAAAATACTGGTATGTAGCTGCATCCGGTTAGACTGGAAGCCGACCCCAACATAGTTGGGAAAAGGCTAGGCAGATTGATTGATAAGTATTTACATATGAGAAAAATCAGCTTGTGAAGTCGATCACTTTTTTCTCGAGCAAAGGTCCGTCGACCCATCGAATCAAGAAATATCGATTCGTCTAGAAATGGTTGTTGCGTCACTCGTCAACTTTAAGGTCGATAAACAACAAAAAGGTGTGACGAAGAATGCAAGAGGTTTTTTTTTACTAGTTATTGAACCAAAAATTTATGAGGGTATCTCAATAATATTATTCCTTGTGTTTACTAAATAATTATATCTTAGAGCCATAGATTATTGTAACGTGCATAAATTATTACTAGTTAAGTTTTCTTTTTTATTTTCCCGAAGTACAGATCAAAAACTGTCAAAATTCTTTGATAGATTTTCCACTTTATGACTAAAGCATCCAGGACAAACATTTGTGTGCATGAACATGTCTGTTTGTCCTGAGTCTGGGTATAATTATCTATATACATATGTATTTACAAAAAAAAAGTAGTGTATGTAGTATATCAGTTATCTGGTTTCCATAGTACAAGCTCTGCTTAGTTTGGGATCAGATGACCGTGTGTGGAATGTCCCAGGATATTATTATTATGTCCTTTATTTATTTTTTAAACTTATTTTTTTACATTTTTAAAAAACATTAAATATTATTAATGTTTATTTTCTGACTAATACACAAAAAGGTGAGCTGAGCTCAGAGAGACTAACACTGAAATAGCTCAGTTTTTCTTGTGCACAAAATAAACTACAAAGCCAATAATTTTCGTCGCAAAAGTGAAAACTGCCATTAGTACCCGCATATTCATCGCAAGTAGATTTATGTACAAATGTTTGATTTAGCCAGTTGGTTGTGCTGTTTCCTTTATTTAAATATATTACATTGGTATATATATTATATTATATTGGTCGAGTTTTTTTTTATTAGCCACTATTGTCCCACAGCTGGGCACGGCCTCCCTACTCTCTTTCCACCTCTCTCTGTCCAGAGCTGCCATCTTTATTTAAGGAGTCCAGTTCAGCCCGCACTCTCCGTCTGGAGCTGCTATGCGGGACTCACTGGGTCCTAAGTTTGGCCCATTGATCGACCGACATGCGGCAGATGTGTCCATCCCAATTCCATTTAAGCGTGACAACTTTCAGAGTGACATCAGTTATTTAGTGACGGAACGTGTTGTTGTATTCTTAACCCAGTCCACAAGTTTGATATCCAGAATACTCTGTTCCATAGCTGTCGGGCAAACCCCGAACGAAGACCTCTGCTGAATTGTCAAAGACCATGTTTGAGAACCATACGTGAGGATGGGAAGAATACCCATGTCGATGAGTCTTCTTTTGAGGGATAGAGGAAGGTCGCCCTTCAGTAGATCTTCCAGGCATTCTCGGTGTGTCTTGCAACTTTGTTTTGTCTTGCCTGGAAAGAGACTATTTGACCAAGATAGAGATACTCGTTAGTAATGGGCGAATTAAAAGAAAGAAAAAACGTTAAATCAATCAGATATTTTTTGAAGTCATAAACCTAACCTTACACCCTTGCTTGGCTCCTGATCTCCTGATCTGCTAAGACTCACATAGCCACATAAATGCTTACAAGTATTAGTTAGTACATTACCATGTAAGTACATCTCTAGTCTTACTTCTCCATTATTAGATGTATGCTATGCGGCCACTTCTTCTATGATTGCATCTCATATTATAATAACCTGTTCACATTTCAGGACCCAAGAAAAAGAAATAGCTGTCTATTCTAATTTTCACATCGTCGCCAATGCCGAAGCGTAGTTTTGTCGACGATCACGAAGACCCTGGTTATTCCTTCCCATCTTGTTAAAATAAATTATTAAACGTACCAGCTGTCATCTTCGTCTATTTATTTATTTATTTTCCAGTTCATAGCAACTGATATTCTATAAGCTGATGTCCTCAATATTGTCTACATCAGCTGCATAAAGCAACTGATATATTCTATGAGCTGATGTCCTCAATATTGTCTACATCAGCCGCACAAAGCAACTGGTATATTCTATGAGCTGATGTCCTCGATATTGTCTACATCTGCCGCACAAAGCAACTGATATATTCTATGAGCTGATGTCCTCGATATTGTCTACATCTGCCGCACAAAGCAACTGATATATTCTATGAGCTGATGTCCTCGATATTGTCTACATCTGCCGCACAAAGCAACTGATATATTCTATGAGCTGATGTCCTCGATATTGTCTACATCTGCAGCACAAAGCAACTGATATATTCTATGAGCTGATGTCCTCGATATTGTCTACATCTGCCGCACAAAGCAACTGATATATTCGATGAGCTGATGTCCTCGATATTGTCTATATCTGCCGCACAAAGATGCGGTTTCTGCCTATACGTATATTCATAGAATAGTGTTGGAATAGTTGTGAGTCACTGAAGTGCATCGGATCGGATGCCGCTGCGCCAACGCCGATATGAAAGTAGGTGCTGCACTATTTTTGATAAATTAGACGGTTCTTGAGAGAGGGATATGACTTGGGAATTTTCGTTGATGATCTATCGTTTTTATGAGCGCGATATTGTAAGGTATGTGCTCTTCTTTGCATTATCACAAAATTATATTTTTTTAGTGTTAGAACGTTATAAGAAACTATAAATAGAGTTAACAATGAGCTGATCGTGTAATTCGTTGATTGATAAATGGTTATGCCAAATTTATGGATTTAAAGTATTATTGATTCTGAGTCATATTATACCTACCTACATTTATAATGTCACTTATTTGTTTTGTATTAATATTTGTTTGACCGGAACTGCTTATAGTTTTTTAACCAAACACTATTTTTTTTTCGTGAAAAATGTAAAAAATAAGTCGAATAGTTACTTAAATGCTTATTTATGCAACATTAGTGTCAGTGAAAGTCAGACGTCAGGCGAATTATTTACATTTATTTTGGGTTCTCATGAGATATCTTTGACATTAGTATGTGTTGTTTTAAGATAACTATATCTAATTCTGGACATTTTGCCTGCGACTCAAGTTTAAAACTCCATTCAATATCGCCAAATAAGTCTATAATAAATAGCCTGCAAGTACTTAGAAAAAGCTTGTGTTTGTAAGAGAATACAGCAATAGGTGCTCATTGAAACGCATTTTATTTATTAACTCTATAAACGAACATGGTAACTGCAGGTGAAATCTTATGTAAGGAAAGCCTTCACATTAGATATGCAAGAGCCATGAATCCGTTGAATAAATCTACACATATTTAACAGAAAACTTATCAAAACTAACAATCACAACAAAATTATAAAATCAGAATACCTTCATCAGAAATTGGCATTGACATACTCTCGTTTAAATGACAAACAAAATAGTAACTCTATTAGTTTCAGAAATCAATTAATAGGGACAAGGGCATCATCATAATATAGGCAACTGTATACATAGATAAGTAATTTGAATTTCATATTTCGACCTTTTATGTCCATATCTTTGTTATTGTATTTGGAAATACAATAATAATAGAATATAATGTTAATCACAATTATTTAATTGGCTGTCAATCATAATAACGCTGTGAGAAAACAAGCGTGTAATTAAATGTATTTTTATTAAATTTATTTATTTTATTTACCCATTTATGTACACACAAATAAACAGACAAGAATAAAGGAAACGAAAATTACGTACAAAGGTGATGCTTATTTCTAAAGAAATCTCTTCCAGCATACCCGCGATATGACAGAGGATAAAAAGAGATGTAGACACCGTGTGTAAGAATAAAAGAGAAAATAAAAATACATAAAATCTAAAAAAACAATTCACTAAGCAAATAAAACATATAATAAATACTTAAATACATACATACTTCTAGAATAAATATCACTAAAATAACTAATAACTATGACGAAATGGAAAGATAGTGTTCTTTCACTCTTCTTTTAAATACTGCAACAGTTTGGCAGTCCCTAATGTCAGGTGGAAGTGAGTAACACAACCGAACCTCGTGCACAGTGAAGGAGTAGGAGTAGAAGTCAGTGGAATGGGAAGGAAATTTTAGGAGGTTTCTAAGATGCGACCTGCAAAGCACATCAAAGGACGGGCATAAGAAAAGCGTTCCCGCAAATAGGAAGGTGTGTTTTTCTTACTATTACCTCATAATTATACCAAATCCTAACTTCTTCTGATGGAAGAATTTGCGAAACGATGATTGATATTCTTTATCTTTATTTACACTTAACCGAATTTTATATTTAGCTTGAGGGCAATGTTTACCCACAATCAACATCAAAAGTAAGTAATTATCCAATTAAAGTTAGGGGTTATGGAAACGAGAGCAGTGGCAGCCCGTGGTAACGACCGCGCCTTGCGAGTGGTAAGGTTGGAACAAAGACAGGCGCTTTACTCTGTGTAAATTATTTCATCAGCACTTCTCTCAAAATGGTGAAGGAAAGCATGAGGAAACCAGCATGTTCTAGAATTACAAATTCGGAGATATGTGACATCTACCAACCAGCAATGGTCCCGCGTGGTGGATTATGGCCGACTTCCTCTCACCGAGAGGAGGCTTGTGTTCCAGTAGTAGGAACATAATAATAGGCTGATTATGCTTTCAGGAAAAAAAACGTCTGAATATCTGGCAACCAGTCTTACCTAGGGTTATTACCTAGTAATTGGGTTGTGGAGGTCAGATAGGCAGTCACTCCATGTAAAATACTTTTATTCAGCTGTATCTGGTTCGACTGGAAGCCGACCCCAACACAGTTGGAAAAATGCTAGGCAGATGATGATGCTTTATGAAAATTGTCTAAAGGTAGCTTAGTTTTGTGTACAAGTCAGTGCTATTATCAGTCACAAGCACGTTTTTACTGCAACAATTACTATTGTAATATGTCTTAATGTATCACAAGAGCACGTGATTTTCTTAATTCACTACAACTTCAATAATACAACTTTTTACTTATAACAAAAACGTCACCTCTATAACAAACGCTACAGATTTAATACAGAGGGTTAATAGTTCATTTTGGACACGACTCTTTACGGTACGATTATATTTATGAAAAGCAAATGGCGACAGACTATGTTTACAACACCTGCTGTCTGATAATTGTGTGGACAATCGATTTTAAGATTACGTTAAGTCGATTGAAAAAGAAATACCCGCGTTGTACTTTTAGTGAAATAGTGTTTAGTACGTGACCTAGACTGGTTAACACAACACAGATGCTGGCAAATGTTTCAAAATACAATTGTTACCTTTTCAAGAATTTAATTACTTAATAAGAATAAGACTGCGATCTCTTGATTCTGAACTTCCTATAAAAAAAACATCAAAAGATAAGTTACGATTCTTTATCAATTGCAAGACCAGACTTGATATTTGTAACTTTATTTTTAAACAACTAGAAACTAAAAGTATTTATTTTACATACATAACGCCGCGCCTGTAATCCCCTACGGGTTAGGCACAGTCGTACCTACAGTACACCCACATTTTGCCAGTTAAGTCCCATGTAATAGAGGGCGAGCATATTGCATTGTATTGTATTTATTTTATTTATCTTTATACACTTTTATATAATTCTTCTGTGCGTGGTATGTGACTGAACTCCTCCTAAACTACGGCTTGGTGGAATCCATTTTAAGATACGGTGTTATCTTTTGGGGTAACTCGATGGACCGGGAACTTATATTCAAAACCCAAAAGCATCAAATTAGGTCGATTTTCAAAGTTACAAGATTTGTTTCCAAAAATATAAAATCTTGACATTACCTTCTCTTTTTAGAAAATGTAATGTTCTTAAAAGCTCCAACCCACGCCTCGGTTCTCGCATTGCGGATCGATTTCCTCGTAATAGACGGGACAATATTCAAATTTGCCTATATCAATTGCACTTACATATGTGGAAAAGTGTATTGCATGGCTCCAAAATTTACAATAAAATACCGAAAAGCTGCAAGCAGTTAAGTGACATAGCGTTAAAAAGCAAGTTAAACATTTTCTGAATGCCTATTATAATTTAAATGAGTTTATAAATGAAAGATTTTGATTATGTTTACTATTTTTTTAAGTTCTAATACATCATCATGACATTTACTGAATTTGACATTTTAAGTTTTTGTATTAATATTTGCATGCCATTGTTTAAGGCAAACGTGATGATCTTTTAATCTTTAAACATCTGCATGCTGATAATTTGTGATGGATGTATTGTACCTACTCATGTTTGAGCAAATAAACGATTATCTTATCTTATCTTAAACGGCTGGATCAATTTTGATGAAACTTTTGTGTGTGTTCAAGTGGATTCGGGAATGATTTAGATTCACAATGTTTTTGTTTTCAATTTTTTTTTATAATTTTTGTATCTTTGTGTCGAGACGTGTGCTCAATATTTCGGAGCAATAACCGAACAAAAAGTACTAGGGCCTGCAGGAATTCACGATAGTATTTCAATTGGTCTATCTATCTATCTTCTGTATATAAAAATCGATGTGTGTATGTATGATCCCTATGGACTCCAAAACGGCTGGAGCAATTTTGATGAAATTAGCCCAGAGCTGATCCTGTGAAGTCTGGTAGTGTCCGGGTTACCCGGCTTCGCACACTTAACTTCGCTTAACTAGCGGGTTGATAATAAAATAAATACATGATACACAACACAAATACACAGTTCATCAGTTTCACTAGCCACAGATTATGTAATTTTGAAAATAATTATGTTTAAAGATGGAAACTAAACAATACACTCAAGTACCTCTCGTACCTTCGTTAAATAATTAATTAACACAAGGAAAGTATTGTACAAACAAAAGCGACTACAAATCTCATACAATATGAAAAAGTGCGAAAATTACACTGTAGGACAAAAACATTGACCTAGTTCCGTGATATTGGAGATCGAATGAAATCTCTTTATCGACGATTACAATACTTTAGAGAGAACAATGAGTGAGATGGAATGTTTGTCGGTGTAATAGTAAATAACTAATCGATAAAAAGTTAACAAGTGAAGTGTGTGGTTCCTGACGTGTTTTCTATATCTACAAGTTGTGTTTTAATTGTGTGTCAGTCACTGTAATGATTGATTGACGTAGAAAGACAAAGTTTCTATTGTTGAATATCAATTAAATTTGTAAGTAAACAGTTTACTATTCACATTTTTTTTAATTGCTTATAAATTATATAAATGATATTATGACATGTGTAAAAACTTGTTGCCAACAGAAGTTTAGTAGGACATTTAAATAAATCCGTATTAAGGATCTACTTACGTATTTTCTTTATTTGGTGTTTACAAAAACAAAATCAGAATAGGCCAAAGAGTTTATAAAAGTTACACAGGGAAAATGGATATTTATATTTCTAAAACTACAAGACTTCCGCAAACCTGACAAATTGCAAATAACTTGCGCCACATAATCAACCTTTAATGACCCCACTGCTGGGACACCGGCCAAAAACAACAATTATTTAAGTGTAAATATTTATTTACTTTCGGTAAGTTTATGAAACATGTTTTATAGAATTTGAGATTTGCTTGACAGTACAATCTAACCTATCTTGAAACTTTTTTGTTCAGCATTTTTATCGAAAGTATTGCATTACAAGATATCCACAACCCTGACAAGCGAATTTATAGGTCCTGTTATACTCGTATTAAAGTAAATTGTAGTAAACCGTAAACCTGCAGCTCTGTATTATCAGCACACTACTATGAGACTGGTACATATTATGTATGTATGTATTCGTATTACTTAGAAACATGATTAACTCATGAGGAAAAATCAATCATGAAATACAAATACACATTTCCGCAAAGAAACAGCTATTTAACGGAATACCTCTGTACAATTAGTTTAGACATAACGTTGGTTCACATGAGTAATTACAACACGCTTGCACCAGAGAAACGGAAAAGTAAAAACTCGATAATAATTATGCGAACCAATTCTCTCACTGTATTGTGTCGTAAAATAATAATGTGGAGCATTTTTGTTAGCCGCAAGTGTATTGTCGGAGAAACGGCGCGGGCGTATAAACCGATTTGAAATAACAAGCCTATGGTAAACAATGGAGTAACGTTAGTTATAAAAAGTTGATATTTAATTAAGTAAAGAAGAAGTACTGCTTCCATACAGTGCATCTTTATGATCAACTGATCATGGTGTTTTCTCGTGAGAGCTGGTAGTTTCCTAGTCTAGCAAGCTTGTAAGTAGGCTATAGTCAATCCTTCAGCTATTATGTTAGGAAATCGGATATTCCTGAAACCTGAATTTCGTGTCTCAACTTATCATTTAAGTTACACTAATAAAAACGCGAAAGCTTTCCGGCTTACTACCTCTATCGTTACCATGGCAACATATTTCCAAACATCATTATATCAGGGAAAGTCCATTTTCATTGACACTACAAAATATATGACTCAAGCAGTGACAATGCGCATAAGCGCTAAACAAACTAAATGAGATGTAGCGTGTCAACACAAATGATATGGTGACTTTCTTTTAAGTACGAGTAGATGCGCTAATGTTAGTTTTAGTAGCTAGTTTAGTTTATGCAACGTCAGTTTTGTTGAGTTCCGATTTATTTTCTTCAAGCTTCTACATAGTTAAAGAGATGTAGCTCAAACACATTTAACTGTGGAGTGTGGTCAAATAATGTTACTGAAAATATAGGCAGTCGCTTCATGTAAAATATGCTACTTTTGCTTCCTAGTTAGACTGGAAGCCGACCACAACATAGTTGGGAAAAGGCTAGGCAGATTTATTGAAAGAATGTTGCTGAAAAATGAGAAATTTCATTATCCTGAAGTCATTGTAAAGTATTGGCTACTATAAGGACCAACTTACTACTAACTCGTCAATAACACTGAAACATATTTTTTTCTCTGAAGTTATAAAAAAAAGTTTAAAAAAATATCAAAACTGTTATTTTAAATCGATTACTTACAAATGAATCGTATTTTATTGAACGTATCGATTTATGAAGAGAATTTGTACAGAAAACGTGACTCAATTTGGTTGTGTTTTAGAAAACACATTCAAGTCTTCGTTTATAGAATATTATAGACATTTTGCTTATTGTTTATGGAACCTGATGGCCAAAATGAGAAACGTATCGCTTGGGAAGTTTTTGAGTTAGCTACAATAACGCGTATTTTTCCACTTAGTATATCTGGATGATGTTTTAATAACTTCCTGTCACTGTTATTTACATAGCAGGTAGTGGTATTCGAATTTGTGTGGGGTAGGTACCACAACAAAAAAGTGAAAAATAACTTTAATTTCGGAAGTCGGTGGCAAAAAACGATAATACAAAACCAAAGACACCGAATACCGAAATTAAAGTTATTTTTTACTTTGTAGTGTTTTGTTTTGGAAGTCGGTTTTATTTTTTGCTAAAACGTTTTTATTTTTCACTTTTTAGTTGTGGTACCTACCCCAAACAAATTCGAATACCACTACCTGCTATGTAAATAACAATGACAGGAAGTTATTAAAACATCATCCACATATACTAAGTGGAAAAATACGCATTATTGAAGCTAACTCAAAAACTCCCCCCGCAAAGTTATTAAAATTTATTTGGGACACATCTAAGAAGATCATCCCTTTCAAACAAAAAAAGAATTTTCCAAATCCGTCCATCCGTCTTTGAGTAATCGCGTAACAAACATACAAAAAAAAAAGATACAGAAGAATTGAGAACTCCTAATTGTACTCCTAATTATAATTATGTATTTTATTATGTATTTTACTGTGCGTACATAAATGATAAAATAAATAAATTAATAAATAAACCTCCTCGTTTTTGAAGTCGGTTAAAAATGGAAAAAAAGGGCAAGAACCGAAACTAATTATGATAAATAGAACATAGTTATGAACAAACATACATATGAACATAGTTAGAACATAATTATGATAAATGAACCATAACCTCGATTTTGGTGAAAACTTTAAAATAGTTGTTTGGCCAGGAATCAAATCCAATATTTTTTGCTAAAAAAATACCTTGTAGTGTTGTATTCACGGACATTGTAGGTACTTAATTAACTGTTCAGCTTACCTACTGGGTAATATAATAGAATATGATACAAATCTAATTCCGTTTTAATATGCTCGTGGGATCCCAATTATTGTCCATACAACATAAAAATGTAAAGATTTTCTCAAACGATAGATTTGTATTACGACTTGGTCAATGACATGAAACATCGGACTTCACCTCAAAAATGGCGGTTAGATAATGATTACGATTGTTACGTTATGATTTAAATAATATTCTGGTTAGTTTTGTTAAACTACGTGGTATATTTTTTCTGGAATGAGTTTTGTTTAGTACTTAATGGATATTATTTAATGATTATTAATTAGAATAAAAAGTCAACCAATAGTAAGTCTATTGGTTTACTCAACACAAACGATTTTTCAAAAATCTTAGTGGCTTAGACCATCTGATATTTTTTTTTTCAATTGGATAAATGATAACCTCCTCCTTTTTGGTAATTGGTTCAAAATGTAGCTTAGAACCGGCTAAACTCATTTTCAATAGCCAGAAAATATCGAAAGAAAAACTGACCAATAGACAAAATGGTTTTCTTTTAAGAGTTTTCTGATAGGAGAAAAGTTAGTGTAACATTATGAAAATAAAATATTACCTGCGCAAGATTCAGCGGTGCTCGCCCAGGCGGGGTGCTAACTTGGCTGGACACCAGCGACGCTAGCGCCACCCTCTGGTTGCCCGACATTGCCCTGATGATGGGCAGGATCTGCGCGAACTTGCCAACGTGGTCCTTCCGTTCCAGTGCCCTCAACACAGCATCCTTTATCATCCCCTCCTTAGCCCTTATCTTATGAGACGACTTATAATTCTTAACCAGCGTCCTTCGGGGCGAAGGATCAAAATCTTCCAACGTATCATGTCTGTCCTCAAAAGAATCCAAATTGTACTGAGGTCTATGTGAATTCGTCACTCCAGTCGGCTTCACTATCCTAACAGGAGGTTTTATTACAGTCTGATATTGTCTTGACTCCTGCGCAATCATCACCTCATCAGGATCACTGAATTCAAAGTCTTTTAAATCATCTTCCGCTTTCAGGAGCGCTACGAACGCCGCGACGAGAAAAACTCTCGATAGACGCGCCATTTTATTTTAATTAATTGTTTATTTAGTTATTTATCATTCTATATTACCATACAGTTTAATCATATTAACACTTAGCACGAACACACTTTAGGTGGAAATAATAATAGAAAAAGTTTTAGTGAGCGCGCGTTGATGTCTTTTCCGCAGCGATGCGCGCACGCAGAGCTCCGCGCTTCAACGTCAAATGGACGCGTGCGCTCCCCCACACACGCACACGAACATACTCTCTCATCTTGTATACAGGTGTCGGGTAATACCGGAACTGTCAGCTTTCACCGTGATGCTGAGGTCATCTCTGGTCATCTGATAAGTTCTCTTATCATTGGACAATAGATCCTTAGATTGTAGGTATAAAAGTTAATTTCGCTGTCAGAATTTACACCTATTCATTGATGGTACATTATGTAAGTCAGAAAAACATATATATGTATGGGCATAATGTTATAAGTAATGATGATAACGCAATTATTTTTGTGTTGTATGGAAAGAAGCTTTCACAGTTCGGAAGTCATTGTTACGAAAGACATCGATCGAAGTATTGTTATCGACAGACGTGCCTGCAGTTATGAATATATCCCGCCAGTACATTTAGAACTCTATTTCAAAACAGCAAAGCGTTGGATTTTGCTTAGACAGTGGCTGCAAATAAAGTTGGTCCAAATTAGATAATACTTTACATATTCATCAAATGATATTTCATACGTCTACAACTATAGTAATAGGAATTATGTCAAGTTATTGTATTACGTTATTTGAGTGACATTATCTTATAAACTGGTGAAAGCGCTGCATTTACGTAATTTTGAGTTGCACCTATGTATGTCTCTATGAATCTATGAATAGATTGGGGTAACGTACATTGACTTGTTAATGGCACTTAGTTCTATACAATACTCAATATATTATTGCTTCCACATGTGATATAAGGTTGAAGGTGTTACCCACATAATTCATATTGAACATACGTATATTTTTGATAACACAATCCTTTTTGTCAATTTTGTATCCATGGTGCCAATTGTTTTAATGTGCATTGGTCTATTGATATGATAAATAACATTACAGCTTTCATTACCTTTTCCAGATCATGGATTATGAAAAGTTTCTTTTTTGGTAGTAGGTAGGTGCTTAATTAAAATGATTAATTAATTATTTATTGGCTCTCCAACATACGCTACAAAATCACATACAAACATGTTTATAAAACAGGGACACATAATATGTACTTACAAGTGGGCACTTCCTATTACTCGTACAGGATTGACTTGTTTAAAGTAAGTTGGTATTGAGTACTGTATTCTCATATTTTCTTTAACTCTGTAACTTAATTTAAGGAGCTGTATATTACGAACATGCTTTTCATAGATGAAATAGACTGCTGTTATACATGATATATCTCCACTGTCAAAAAAGGGAGTAATTCGAATTGTAAAAGTAGAAGCATCCTTAGAGTTGGCGGACAACTGCAGAAATCTAATGTTGTAGAAGAAATGAAGCAACCAAAAGTGATTCCTTGTAAATCACATCCAGCAAATCTGATTGTTGCAGATGCCCATGAGCGTGCTATTCATGATGGTCCTTAGTTAATGCTGGGCGGCATGTCTTCGCGATCACAATACAATACTGTGTTCTTAACACAGTATTGTATTGTGATCGCGAAGAGTCTTATTATCAATCAACAATTGATGAGTCCATTAACATGAGCTCCCGTTACTGCTAGCCGCCCTTTTCAAACCGTAGCAGGACCTACTCGTATCGCGGTCAGAACCACAACAGGACGTGGTCACTTTATCAAGGGCTATATTTGCTTGCTCATATGCATGGGCTACTCGTGCAATTCATCTTGAGGTAGTGACCTAGCCTCAGAAGTATTTTAGCTGCATCTAAGCATAGTATAGCACGCAGTGGGCTTTGTGCAGATTTGTGGAGTAATAATGCCACTAACTTTGTTGAAAAGAATAGGGAGCTTATGTATCTAATACCTCGAGAAGTGACATAGCTAGTTCGTTAGGGACAAACGGCGCCAACTTCATTCCAATTTAGAAGATAGCAGTGCTATTTTGTACAACTCTCACCGTGAAAACTTAGGTGAGGTGAGCGTGGAGTGAGCCGTCAATAGCGTCAATCCCTAGCATACCTTATCCTAAGTTTTCACGGTGAGATTTTTACAGAAAAGACCGGCTGTATTCACTTACCTCGGGACATTTTCTTGTGAGTTAGTCTTCAGTACCGATACTGCATATTAATTAGGTATAAGAATGCAAACATGAGTACTCTCACAAGATGGCGTTTTACTCAAAGACTTGTGCAAGATTTTTGGCGAAGATCGTCACACAAATATCTAGCACAACTTCAGCACCGTTATAAATGGTCAAAAATAACTCCATAACCTAAAGTTGGAGATATAGAGGATGATCTCCGGCAATATGGTTATATGGTACACTGACCAGCATATTGGTGTGGACAAGCATATTGGTGTTACCAAGACTGTTATCAAGAGATCAGTGTCCAAGCTTATCATTGTACCTGTTGCTGTCTAGTTGAAATTAGTGATTTTTTGTTGTGCACAATATATCCAAAGGCTCTTGCAGCAATGTTATGAAATGTAGGTAACATTGCAACGTTTAAGGGTTTAAGTTAGATTTTTCTATTATTTTATTGTTGTTGGTAGTAACAATATTTTGTCATGGTGGGTGGGCTAGTAGTTAAGTAAATCTGTGTTATGGACGCTGTCCATGGTGGGCGGAATGTTAGTGTCAAATATCAAACTGTCATATTTCGAATTTAGTTCCTTCATCCTCGATAGATGGCGTTGTATTTTTTTTTTATTTGCTAAATCGCGGTGCTAAGTTTCTCCGTGACTTTATGACCCCCATATTATATTGTAAATATCTCGTTCTGAGCTCGGTGTTTTCTTTGGCCAAGCCAAGCCATAAATTCATAATAATACCTTACAGGCTCCTCGGAACTTTTTGGGAGTTGTACTGGTTTTGTTTTACTATTTCAGAAATTTTAGTTTCTATGAATACTTGCTTAATTTTTTATTTAAAATATTTTAAAAAAAGTTTTCCTAAGTCCCACTTTGTATTTGACTCGGCAAATAATTTCAAAGATATTTTCTTCACAACAACATTGTCTCGGCAGCTTATAAACGAAAGAAGGAAACAATTTAAATATTAGAAGCGTGCGGTTTGTCGATACTTGTTACTTTCTTTGTGATTGAAGCTTTGTTGTGCCGGTTGTGCGTAACACTGTCAACACGATATTATACAGCGTGTGTTTAAATAGATAACAATGTTCTTTTTCTTGAATGTATTGTTGTTTGTTTTAGCAATAGAAGCGGGCACACTAACGCGTAATGTTATGTTCTTTTTGAGGATATTATAAGTGTTCACATCAGTCATGAAATGAACGACAGAAAGTAACGATTGATAGAACTTAAAAGACAAGCTATGCATTTGCTTTTCACGTGTTCATAACTTAAAATCTACAGTGAGAAGATTGTTAGCTATAGTAAATAAAAAACCGGCCAAGTGCGTGTCGGACCCCGTACAATGATGAGTTCCGTAGTTGGGATGAATTTATCTCAAGAACAACCTTAACAATGTAGTTGAAAAACATGTTCTCCCATACATTACAACTACAAATGTAAGTTCGTGCGCACAATATTGAGAGATTTACCAAGTTATTTTGAGACCATAGACTTCTTATAAGTTTTTCTGTAATCTATAGGTATAGAACTATTTTCTGTATTTTTTTTTTTCAGAATTAATTGCAACGGCGAACGGTCAACTTTCGTAAATTTTCTTAAATAACTTTAAAACAATTTATTTTAAAGTTCTAAAACCCATATATTTGAAATCCTCACAGTAAGCCCTTTCATTTGATGTGTCGCACAGTACGGTTTGCAAAACTTTTTTTTTTTTTTTGATTTTCTTATTTGCCCCCCAAATTGAATCACCATATTCAAAATTCATTTATTTACGTTACAGGTCCATGTTTGGTTCACAGAAATTCATACATGTACCAAATTTCAATTTATTCGCTCCATTAGATTTGGAGCAAATTGGCTGTGACAAACGGACAGACAGACACACGAGTGATACTATAAGGGTTCTGTTTTTCCTTTTGATGTATGTTCGAGATTACCAATGCAATGGGCTAAATAGTTATAAAAGTAACAAGACGAAATAGATGCCTTATTTTTAACACTTTCTAAATCACGAATAATGAAATAGTGCTCAGTAAATAATGTAGGCGCTTTTAGAATTGTAGCTGTGCTTACTTTATTATCATACTTGTGTTATCATCATCATCTAACTAGCCTTTTCCCAACTGTGTCGGTCAACGGGGCTGCTTCCAGTGTAACCGGATGCAGCTGAATACCAGTTTTTTACATGGAGCGACTGCATATCTGACCTGCACAACCCAGTTACTGCGTAACACGATACCCCTTGGTTACACTGGTGGTCAGACTTTCGGGCTTCTCGCTTCATCGACTAGAAACATACACTTGCGTATTCTAGTTTTATTAAATTACTTGCCAATTCATTCTGTTTATGTTAAACAGGGTTTTATTCAACCAGCCAGTTGGCAGCAGTCTACTTCCGTGCTGGACATGGACGTGGTGTAACGCCCGACGAAGGTGCCAACTATTCACTATTAGAATAGCATCTATACAAAAGAGAACTAAGTTTATAAATACTTAGTTTATTAGATACCCGATGGTGTCAGAAGTATTTTATCTGTTTATTTTCTTTTTCCTCAACTCGAGAGGATGAATGTAAGGCGACTAATAAAAGGTACAAGACAGAGGTGAGTAGTAAAGCCGGCTAGAAGGATATAAAGCGAGATTATAGGTAAAGATCTTTCCCCCCGTCCCTTGCTCGGGTATGAAGTGCCAGCTGGTGGCGTAGCTGAGCCAGTAGCTTTAAACTCCCCTGATAATAATAATCGCTCTAATCTGATCCAGCCTGTCCCATCTTGCTGTCCTCCCCCCAGCGACGCCCTAAGCCAAGGTTCGTTCCCCACAGAGGGAGCCCTTAGCGTGTAGTCGCTTAGTCTGTAAGTTTATGCCCCTGGCTGGAGGCTTTGACTTCGCTTAAGGCAGCCACAGGATAGTCCGGTTAAGTAGTCACGGCCTCTCTAGGCCAACTACGAGATGCCATTATAAAAAAAATAAAAAATAATAAAGATCTTCAGTAAGCTCACACACATCGGCGTGCGTGCGTGTAGAACCATATGAACGTAAACGAAGCAAAAGAAGTATGTAAGGATCGTACCACGTTCTATAGTTTCTGCCTACCTCCATGGAAATAAGACGTGAGTTTATACATATATGTGTTTGTGTGAGTGTGTTTAAAATATTATTTTCAAACATCTTGTATATCAAAGGACATCAAACAAACGCGTTAAGCAACGGCGCACAGGCTGCGGTTGAACGAAAGTACACTGCGATTACACTGGCGTGCACTATCATTAAGGCAGTATAGACAAACGTTCAGCTATCTGTGTTGCACGATGATGGCACGAAATGTAAACTTGCGGTATTGCACTGTTGGGTAAGGTGGGTCTGTTAACTGTGTAGGTGGATACTTTCCCTTTTGGATTGATTTAGGATGGTGAAGTTGTGTTTTGTTTACAGAACCGTGTTCCTTCTATATCATAGCAGCGCTTACCGTAATAATATCTATCACTGTAATTTGTGTCCCAAAGAAGATCAGTTGGTTCCGTATGTACTACCAATATGTTACTGTACTGTTAAAGTTTCCTGTTTCATAGCACACAGAAAGATTGATGTTGTCCACAAAGGACCTTTTTGGGAATACCTTTTGTGGATACTTTTCTTTGAAGAAAAGTTTAGTTAGTTATAAGTATAGCATATTCTGTCATCGAGACGATTTTGCTTTTATTTGTTCAATTTACTTCTGTCTGATCGGCAAGTCATTGAACTGTAGTTCGGAAAATCTAGTTAGCCAGTTGAGTATCAAAGGTTGAATGTGGAACTTCTTGTTGTAAAGGCTGAATGAAATGACCATTATAATTTTTCAATATATTTTAATATTTATTTATAAAATAATTCTTTTTCAACTTAAAATACAATCAGATCTTACTATAACCAATACTATCATACAATCATACAATTTTTGAGACTAGACAGCGATATCTGGAATAGAGAAACAATAGATAAAACTGTGAGTAAATAACATAAAATATAAAATGTTATATAACACTCAGCATAAAATAACATCTGATATGTACAGTACGCTCATATAATGTATAGCACCATTATGATCCAACTTTTATACATTTGATACTTATATTAAACTTTTTTAAAGTGAACCAACGACTTTTAACTTTTAAACTGCAAGTGTCAGTTTCAATTTCTGGAGATGTAAGCGAACATAAATAAACTTGTAATCGTTATTATTTATTTGAGTATAAACAATAACTTAATTCGCGTGCGCCTCAATACGAAAAAAAATCATATGTGAGCGAAAACTTGTGTCAAAAAGTGTCATTTTTATCTTATTTCTCCATTTTAAAATATTTAATAGAACGAATGATTAATACGATCAATGTGCAGTATTGTAAAACACAGTTAAGATTAAATATTTATCAGGCCTGTATCAAATGCGGGGTATACGTAAACCTATCCATCTATAACACATATACATAATCAACATACATAACAGTTCTTTATTTACAAAATATTCATATGAAAACCACGGCAGACATTAATATAAAAATACTGTTATAAATTAACAAATTATTTACAATTATAAACATAGTTGCCAAGTTATTAAAATTTCAGTAAGTATGAAATTCAAACTTGTAATCATCAATGTTTCCACATACTAGTGTAAAATTATAGTGTTTTGTCAAATCAGTGCTAGTGTTTGGCGGATGAAGCCTAAATATAAACACACTAATTAACTAATTACATTTCAGTCGAGTTTCACTGAATTAGTGGGAGTGTGACGTTTGAGATTCATCAGGCATAACTTAGTCTTTTCAACTTCAAATATCAAGATCTGAAGATTGCACTACATCAAGTATCAAAACATGTCTACGTTTCAATCAGATTTCATTAAAAAAATAAAGCTAATATCATCTTCTAACTCCAAATTCGACTTAATATACAACCGCATTTCGTATACCGTATCCTCGAACAGCATAATCAGGCGATTATATTCTCTCACTTTAACTTCACTACCAACTAAATAACAAGGCTAAGTTATGCCCACATCTTCATCAAAGTGCGTTGAATTCACATTGCGGAGTTGGCACTACTGTGGAGTGTTCCACATTTGAACTAACTCCGCCATCTTTGTGATGCGCTTAAATGTCACATTCAAATTCTGATACCCTCTTATTCCTGCCGTCAGGTGCCATTTGGAAATGATTGTCCCTATCCCTAGTCCCTACTCTAGGGAACCCATTAAAGCTGTTTCTACTGACCAAAGGGTTCTCCCTTTCTCTTTCCCTCTCTCGATGAAAACTGGAAGTCGAGAGTTTCCCATCTTTGCGTTCGGTAAAATTAGTATCACTGAAGTTTTCTGTCGGGAAATTCCGTTCGTTGAATTCGCCGTCGGAGAAGTTCCTGTCGTTGAAGGGGACGTCCCGGATGCCGAAGCCTCCCATCCGTGGAGTGCCGATACCGAACTTGTTTCTTAGTTCCTCGTCGCGGAAGTTGAACGCTCGGTTCTCGAATTTGGCAGGACCGGTGGTGAGTCTAGAAAATAAATTCCATAAATATTGTGCAAACGTTTTGTATACAAAATAGAATGAAGAAGAGAATGAATTTATCAGGTTTTATTTATCAATGAGATACAGTCGTAGATTCATAATGTCACCACTCAATTTCATTAGTTCATTAGTTTCAAAGATGGAATTCAAAAGTGTCACTGTAATTGAAATTGGAAATATGAAGTTACAGGGTTCAGATGGTGCGAGTAAATGATGTCCTTTCGTAATCCGTAGTACCAAGCAATGAGACTCATTATGTTAACCATATACCGCGTGTTCTTGATCCAAATTCTTCGAATCATTGGTAGATCAAAGATTTATGGACACCGCTCACCCTCACCACCAAAACTACTCACTCTCTAAAGCACCTTCTCTCCCTATCATACTCCGCCGAAAGCCCTTCATCATCATTAATAATGGCGGAGGGATCGCTATACACCGAGGATTCCTGGTAAAAGGAGTCCAGGTCCACGTAGTTTCCTTCTGAAGGTTCATTGTCTAAAAGCTCCGCCAGTTGTGACTTAAGGGCTGCAAAGGAGGGGCGTTGAGAAGGGTCGGCGTGCCAGCAGGAATGCATGGCGCGGTATAGTTGGGGCTTGCAGTGAGGAGGACGCTCCAGTCTGTAGCCTTCTGTTACTGCTGCTAGCACTTCGCGGCCTGACATCGCTGCGTACGGCGTTGAACCTAAAATAATTAGTTAGGAAATTAAGATTAGTTATATCTACATCTTATAAAAATAAAATAATTACTTAAAATCTCTCAATCATCTTTTAAAATAATTAGTTAGGAAAATAAGATTAGTTATATCTATATCTGTGGTTTATTAAATTCAGTTTGTGGTTTGTTCTAGAAATATTTACAAAGGAGATGTTTCAAAATGGGCCAGGTCTATGTACACTACCTCAAAAAACGAGAAAAATCCGTAGAATTCGGGAAAATACAGATAATTCATTTAGATGTATACTGTCGTGGTAGGGAATTGATATTTATCAATTATTTTTATCTTCTTTCAACATGGCGTCTCACCGATTTAGTTACTCTGTGCATAAAAACAATGAAGTAAACCATAGATCGACCACTAATCATAGAAAAAGGACTGTCAGCTGTCACAACAGTGTCACTTCGGTCCTCTTCTTGAGTATTAGAGATGTCAAACGTCATTAATCAATCAAAATGACAGCTTACCCCCATGACGGGTTTTTGATGTGTGTTGCAATTTCAAGTGTAATTAATTGTTGTTTACCAGCAAACAAAGCCATTTTAAAGTAATTAGACAGTTGAGAACTGTTTTAAATATATTTCCCTATTTTTATGTATAGTGTACACGTACCTGGCCCCAGGTCCATACATTATGGAACATCTCCTTTCTGTAACTACTGAACACACAAACAGTGACTTCTGTAGATTGGTTGACTGCCAACTCAGCCCGACATGTCATAACTAAGTTTTGACGAAAAACATTCCGATTTTGTCATGATGAAGGTGCTTCTAAATTCTTCTGTATTTATTAATAATTCAATGATAGACGTTTCACAAGAAACATAGACTAGTTTGAAATCATCATTTAACCGAAAGGCGGCCTCTGCTGGAGGCCTCCCCCAAGTATTGCCACCACGACCGGTTTTGTACTCCTCGTTTCCAGCAGCATGAAAAATTGTAAGTACCTTATTACTATTAATTTATTAATTTGTCAGTTTTCACTCACCGAGCGTCACAATCTCCCACAGCAGTATCCCGAAGGCCCACACATCAGTATGATGACTGTACACATTGTACAACAGCGCCTCGGGCGCCATCCAGCGCACGGGCAACGCACCACGCGCCGCGCGCGAGCCTGCGCCCGCGCACCGCGACATGCCAAAGTCCGCGATCTTGCACAGTTTGTTGTGGTCTACTAGCACGTTGCGGGCTGCTAGGTCGCGGTGAACGATCTGGAAAAATAAGTAACAGTAAATTAGGTTCTAAAAATATATTACAATAAGAGATATTCAGGAAAATTACTTCGTTTTTATTCTCACAGTTTTATCATGGCTGTCTCAGTTGAAAACGTTGGGTATTAAAATACAGACAACCCTGTTGCCACCACCAAGTATTATAATTAGTAGACAGATGGTTGATAGCAAATGACTCATTATTATTGTCGGAAAATTAATTGAACTGTATTGTTTAATTAACAGCATTACGTCTTCATAAAAAACGGCCGAAGGGACGCGCTTCCCAATCTCGGATAACATCTCAACTCAACTGTCGCAAACACAGCCTACATAGATATCTTACGTATGTAGCTAATACGTAGGTTTACAGCATTCAAAGAGATCTCAGTTAAATATAAATAAATCGAATCCAAATTATGCGCCAGTCATTGAGAGCTGGCTCGCAGATGAAGATTCCAGCGGACGCGGTTGACGACGGTAGCGAATATTTTTTTTCGGAGCACAGTGAGCCAGTCACAGTAGACCAAGATTCCAGCGGACGACGAGGCGGACGTATTATCGAAGAACCTCAACACCTAGACGCGCAGTCATTGTCATCAAATGAAGATGATCTGATCTCGAGGCTGGGTTGTTTTAGAGAAAAGATTAAATATAAGTGGTCTAAATCACCTCCAAACAGATCTTCAGTTAGAACATCACAACACAATATTATTTCCGAGTATTCACATCCAATTCGACCGAAAATGATGGAAACAATTCTTATTCTTTATGGAAATAATATATAAATGAAAAGATTTGGCTCAGGACCAAAGAGAAGCAAGGTGAATATAGATCTAAATATATGAAGCCGGACCAACGAGAAGCTAGCTGAATATAGATCTAAATATATGAAGCAGGACCAACGAGAAGCTAGCTGAATATAGATCTAAATATATGAAGCCGGACCAACGAGAAGCTAGCTGAATATAGATCTAAATATATGAAGCCGGACCAACGAGAAGCTAGCTGAATGTAGATCTAAATATATGAAGCCGGACCAACGAGAAGCTAGCTGAATATAGATCTAAATATATGAAGCCGGACCAACGATAAGCTAGCTGAATATAGATCTAAATATATGAAGCAGGACCAACGAGAAGCTAGCTGAATATAGATCTAAATATATGAAGCAGGACCAACGAGAAGCTAGCTGAATATAGATCTAAATATATGAAGCAGGACCAACGAGAAGCTAGCTGAATATAGATCTAAATATATGAAGCAGGACCAACGAGAAGCTAGCTGAATATAGATCTAAATATATGAAGCAGGACCAACGAGAAGCTAGCTGAATATAGATCTAAATATATGAAGCAGGACCAACGAGAAGCTAGCTGAATATAGATCTAAATATATGAAGCAGGACCAACGAGAAGCGAGCTGAATATAGATCTAAATATATGAAGCAGGACCAACGAGAAGCGAGCTGAATATAGATCTAAATATATGAAGCAGGACCAACGAGAAGCTAGCTGAATATAGATCTAAATATATGAAGCAGGACCAACGAGAAGCTAGCTGAATATAGATCTAAATATATGAAGCAGGACCAACGAGAAGCTAGCTGAATATAGATCTAAATATATGAAGCAGGACCAACGAGAAGCGAGCTGAATATAGATCTAAATATATGAAGCAGGACCAACGAGAAGCGAGCTGAATATAGATCTAAATATATGAAGCAGGACCAACGAGAAGCTAGCTGAATATAGATCTAAATATATGAACCAGGATCGCAAAAACTAAAAGATAATATAATTGAGTTTATAATTGAGATTCGTGCAACAAACTCGTTTGTTTACAGTGCGCAAATCAAGTGCCAACAAGTGACTGTGATTAGAATTTAAGGTGTGAGGAATTGTGGACATTTTATTCTTTCAGAAGGTTTATGTACTTACCTACAATTTTTTTTTCTAAAAGTTATATTAGTCGTAAGTAAGAAATACTATTTTTTGTTATTCTGAGAGGATTTTTCGACAAAATTCAAGCCAAATATTATTGTAGTCTTATATTGAAAAGTTTAATAAAGTTGATTTTCTTTCTAAATTTATTTTTTCTTAAAACCTCTTATTTTTCATCATAATACAAAGACTTTAGATTAAGATTTAAATCATCACATTCTTTAAAAAAACACTCCCATGCTCACGTCAGCTCCCATGCTCACGTCGGCTCTCAGGCCTCACGTCGGTATAATACTAACACGTCACAAAAATGCACGTCGGTACTTAAAGGTAAAATTTCTTTGACGCTAGGTAAACTTGTTTTGATAAGGATTTACATCACCTACTTATTCTATACAAAGTAGTCATTTTATTTTGAACCTGAACAAATAATAACAATTTTTATTTCAGACTATGCTGCTTTGGCTGATGTGCCGAGATGATTTAGAAAACCAACCTAACAACACAAGTTACCGGATTTGTGAAAAACATGTTAATATACAGGACATACTATCTACAACAAAACGCAAGGTTTTAAAAAAGAATGCTCTCCCATCATTAAAGTTGTCGGACTTACGGAAAGAAGACAAACAAACTCAGACCAAAAATAAAAGGAAAACATAAAAATGCTAATTTAATAAAGCATTATCAAATACCTTCGTAACTCAAGAGACACAGTCAGTGGGCAACCCTAGTGTGTGTTTATATGCCGAGTAGCCGTAGGCTTCAAGGACACTGCCTAGACGTAATACTGCTACTTTATTACACTGTGGCCATAGCCTGGGGTACCATATTCATAACCTGTATGGTTACAGAGTACACCAAAAGAAAGACCATTCCAAGGATTTCAATAATAAGTCTGTCATTCTTTTCTTAATGTTAATGGAAAGTGTTTTAATTATATCATATTACGTGAGACGTAAGATTAAAAGTATACAGTTACTTAGATGAAAATAAAAGTCTCCATTTAGGTAAAAGCATTCAAATTACTTACCCCTTTGGAAGCAATGTAATCCATCCCCCTCGCTACACAATAAGCGAAGACCGTAAGGTCTCTAGACGTAACGGCTCCACTGCCGCTGAACCGATCAGGTCGAGACCGGCGCTCACGCAGGTATGTCAGCAATTTGCCGCACATTACGTACTCCATTATGAGGAGATAGGGTTCTGAAAACGAGAGAAAAAGGGTGAGTAATAGAACAAAGAATTTCAAAGAATGTGCAATAACAGAATTATCGAATTATTGTGTGGGGGATGTGAAACCGTAGTTGTTCTGCATAAAATATTAAAACTAGTATGTAGGCTTTCCTACTGAGAATATTCAAGCAAAGGTAATGAACGTAAATGATAACTTACAGAATTATATTTATTTATGAAAGGTCGATCCTTCAATCAAACAGAAAATATGATTTTCCTGTGTTTTATCATCCCTATCTTTTAGAAAACTGTTTCAGTTTTAACTTATACTATTATCTTTAGGATTTATGTATATTCCTCGTAATATAATATATAATATGCAATTATTTTAAACTAGCTGACCCGACAAACGTTGTCCTGTCAAACATTCAGTAATTCATACAAAATTCCCATTGAAAATGCACTTTCAGTTTTCCCGAATTTTCCAATTTTCACGGTAACTTTTCAAACATTTTCATTCATACAAACTTTGTTCTGACAATTACAAACACAACAAAAAAGAATTATCCAATTTGGTGCAGTCGTTCGGAAGTTATGCGCATACATACATTTCGGCGATTCATTTTTATATATACAGATTATAACGTACCTAGTTCAGTGCAACAGGCAAGCAACGTGACAACGTTGGGATGTGTCCCTATCTTCTGCATGATGTATATCTCATGGAGCAGTTCTTGCTTCTCCTTCTGCGATGCAGTCTCCTTGATGCTCTTGACTGCCACCAGCCGTGTCAGTCCATCGTGACCGTTCAAGTCATCTGCTTCTGCTTTCCATACCTACAATGTTTAATTTTTAATAGTGGAGGAGAAATATATCTAAGACTAGTCTTGGCAGTCTAAGAGTTATAAACTTATAACCATTTGTGATATTATCAATAATAAAATAAAAAAACACATAAAATAAAAAATAATAATACGATGGAAAATTGTGACATGAAAAAAACACGTAATATGTTTAATAAATACATACACTACCACAATAACCATTATATTTATATTTTTTATTTTTATTATACAGGTTGTAAGTATAATCAGTGTCAACCTTTTAAGGGGTCTTTGTGCTCATCATTATTAACAACTTTTACTATGGGACCAAAACTGAAATCGTGAAAAAAAAATCTGCTGTTCCCTACATTTTGACGAATTATGCGAGCATATATGTTATGAACAGCTGATTTCATTTTCGCGATTTCAGATTTGGTCCCATAGTAAAAATTGTTCATAATGATGAGTACCCCTTAAAAGGTTGCCACTGCACTTACAACCTGTATACAATATTATGAATAGTCGTCGTGCGTAACCTATAATATTGTAATGTGCCAGTAGCTTTATTGTTAATTTATTTTTTATTTTCGGCTTTTTTATAGTTAAGAACATGCTCAGGAATGAGACTTGCACAAAGCAAAAAGCCGTTTCAGAATCGGCCTAGCCGTTCCTGAAAAAAAATGGTAACAGACCCCCACAAACACCCCTTACCCCCAAACGCATGTACCGTTTCCGTGGTCGTCGCGGGCAAAACGGGTGAACATTAAATACAATAATTCTATCGGGTTGGCTAATAATAAGTAATGAGCGTTTTATTTATAAGTTTTAGAATTTTCAGAAAGGTTCGAGAACGTTCTGTAGCAGAGGGTACATAAAGAGCGAGTCGCGCTCATGCGCGTTATTGATAGTTTGGCTGTTAGTGCGTTAAAGTTCACAAAGAAATGAGTGATATTAAAACCCACGTACGACATTTTTTATTATATGAGTTTTAATCTGGGCATTCTGCTGGAGAAGCTATACGTAATATATGTCAAAGGATAGCTCACGATGCAGTCTCCGAAGCAATAGCAAAGTGCTGGTTCCAACGGTTCCGCAATAACGATTTTTCCTTAACCGATCAACCAAGGTCTGGGCGCCCCGTGGAAATAGATATCGATAAATTAAAACTATTAATCGAAGAAGATCCTCGAAGAACTACACGCGATTTGGCTGTTCAGCTCGAGTGCTCTCATGGCACCATAGAAAATCATTTACATGGTTTGGGAAAGACTTACAAATATAGTGTTTGGGTACCCCATCAATTAAGTAAAGATCAGCTGACCTACCGAGATGAGATTTGTGTACAACTTTTATCTTTCCGCCGCACATTTAATTGGTTAGATCATCTTGTCACTGGAGATGAAAAGTGGGTTCTCTATGTTAATCACACACGCAAGCGCCAGTGGCTGGGATGTAAAGAACAGGGAAAACCAACGTCAAAAGGTGATCTTCATCCTCGCAAGGTAATGCTTTCTGTCTGGTGGGATATACATGGAGTAATAAGCTGGGAATTCCTTCCTACTAATACTACGATTACAGCAACAGTATATTTTGATCAACTCGAAAAACTGAAGCTTGACATCCATCGCAAACGTCCACAACACGACAAAATATTTTTCCTGCACGACAATGCCCGGCCGCATATTGCTAAGAGTACCAGGCTAAAACTATTGGAGCTTAATTGGGAAATAATACCCCACCCTCCATATTCGCCGAACTTAGCACCAACTGATTTCAGCTTGTTCCGATCACTTAGTAATAATTTATGGGAAAAAAGCTTTGACGATGAACCACACTTGAAACAATACATAGATGACTTCTTCAATTCAAAACCAACGAAGTTCTATGCGGACGCCATTCACTCTTTGCCAGATCGATGGCGAATGGTAGTAGAAAACGACGTTGAATATATTATTAATGATTAACAATTATTCATTTAATAAATAAATACAAATAAAATAGTTGTATGTCGCTCATTACTTATTAGCCAACCCAATACTATTAATATGTGATTTTTTTTAAAAAAAAAGCTACTTAAGTATTGAGTTTGAGGTCACAGAGTGTAAGAAACCGAGTAAACTCACCTGCCCAAAGTTCCCTTGTCCTAATAACGTCTGTAACCTCAACTTATTTCTCGGAAACTCCCATTTCTGATCAGGTTTCGTTGGTGTCGGCAGCGGGGGTCTCGCTACCGGCGTTATAGGAGACTCTTTTTTAATATCTCCATCCTCGAAGTAACCCTCGTACTCCGTATCAATCTCTTTGGTCTTCTTATTTAATATACTCCTTAAAACAAAAGCTACTATAGCTGCAACAGGCAAAAATCCTAGTCCAGCCAATACGTATGATGCTGTGTATGTCTTCTCAGCTTCAATAACCACCTCTTCGTTTTGTGACGCAGGGTCCTCAATTTCTTCACCATCTGTTCTATTGACAGTTTTATCGGTTTTGGATGTAGAACTAGCCACAAAGACTGGTTTTGAACTTGATTCTGATGATGTTCTAGAAGTTACCACAAATGGCTTGAAAGCTGCTGTGGTGACTGGAGGTAACGATGTTGTGAGAAAACTAGAAAAGGCTGTTGTTTCCTGACTAGTTGATATTGGGGATACTGTAGCTTTGTCAGTAGGTACTGGAGTCGTAGTTGTAGTTGAAGTAGTAGTTGGTCGTCTTCTTCTGTGCTTATTTGATCTAGTAGAATTTGTCGAATTTTCGATGTTTCTCTGTCGGAATAAATTCGCTAATCTATCTGATATCTTCGATTCAGTTTCGTTTTTGACGAGCGCTGTATTTCTAGTTGATAATTCACTGGCTATAGGAGACGCCGTATTAGGGCTAGAATTTGGATTATCTGTTGTTGTGGTTGTTCTTATTCGAATGATGTGTTTTGGTTTGGAACTTGAAGGTGGAATTGTCATAGTCTCTGTTTCATTAATAATTATTGCTTTCGGTATTGTACTATTATTTGTTTCTGAATTGTCAGATAGTTTACTCTCATCATCTTCTTTGAAACCACCATCTGTTTTATTATTTCCCTTCATAGACGAAGTTATAGATACCGATGTGACTACCGCTGTATAAACTGACGTAGCTGCCTTTTCAGTTGTTGTAGCATTTATTAGCAGAGGGGTTAATACTGGAATATTTTCAGTACTTGCAGCTGTCACTCTCAAAGGCCGTCTTCTTATATTTGAATAGTTGCGGGTAAAGTTTCTAGGCGAAGCGGAAGTCACATTTGTTTTGTTTAATGGATATTCTCTTGTTGAATTGCTAACATTGGGTTTAGGCGCTATATCTTTATTAATTGCCGTACTGTTACCTTTGTTAGTTTCTTTACTTTTATCGAAAATGCTGGGCATAGAATGTGGAACTATTGGTTCAGTAATATTTAGCTGAGCAACGTTTTGTGCTTTTGTAGTAGGTGGTACAGTGGTTGAAAATTTTCTATATTGATTAACTAATCCCACGTGTCGTGCTGGGGCGGGCCCTTTTACTGTATTTCTGATTTTATTTTTCTCAATAACATTCTTAACAACTGACACATCCATATCTTCATTAATTTCTTCTTCATCTACGCTAGTGTTCTTATATTTTTCTGTAGCTGAGTATCTTGAATTGAATTTCCTCTTTTCTAATGGTGCTATAATAAAATTAACTGATTTGGTAGACGCTGATAATGTCGGAGAGTTGGTGAGATTATCACTTATAGCTTGTCCTCCTATTTTCTGACCAAAGTATTTAAAAGGTGCCATTTCTTCGACTGGTAATTCAGTTTCAAGTGGTCTAAAATGATTATAAATCTCGTCAGTCATGAAAAGGGTGCGGTTTTCTTTTTCATTTTCGACTTTTATAAGCTTCGTGTTCTTACTGTCAGTACTGTTGGCTATAATGTTGGATTCTGATTTGTCTTCAGTTTCCTTTGTGGCTGTTTTTTCAGATGTTTCTTCTTTGGAAGTATTGCTAGATTGTGTTGTACTTTCGATTGAAGTATTATTGTATTTAGTTTCACTTGCTGTACCATTCATATTCGTGTCCTGTGTTACATTTTCCGTGTCAGAGTAGTTGAGTAGATACAGGCCATGGTTCGATTCATCTACTTGGAATTCTTCTTCGGGGTCTAACTCAACGTCCTTATCTAGATTTTCAAATATTTCAGGTGGGACATAAACTATACTACTTTCAGTTATTTCACTGCGTTCAGGTATCGTTACAGCCTTGGTGATTGCCTCTCTTCTTCTGTTATTCATAAACCCTGCTCTGCTCTTGTTATCCTGGTACACTCTAGGGATGAAAAGGTGTCGAATTTCGTGTGGTTTCACATCTTGTCGGATTTCCTTGGATCCGTCGGAGGTTACAAGCTTAAGTGTGGTCGCTGGATTATTGCTCGAGTTGTCAAACGTTATCCTCTTCACTGTAGAGCTATTTGAGTCTCGTATTTCTAACTGTGCGAATGTTGTGTTGGTTCTGAAAATGAGATAATCAATGTATTAGATCCTTTCTTGGTTAATACAAGCAAAAATACAATTTATTGCAAAATGTTTTACGTAGCTCTAATTTCTCGTCAGAATATTATTTTTAATTATACATAGAGATAATAAGATATTATTTGAGTATAACCCGCTCTATTTATCTACGTCACAAACATTAATCCATCTACCATTCTGATTATAGCCTTATACAGGCTAAGCTATCCCACTTCACAGTCCCTTCACCTAGAGACAATACCTACTTGTTAGCCTTATGTGCTAATGACGCTAGCGTATTGACATGCGTCGCCACTCTTTCTTTGAGAAGCTGTCGCCTCCGCGCGGCGAGCAGAGAGAGTAGTTGCGAGTCCCTTGTCGCGTTTGCACTGCTCTGTGTCGTTGTCCGCCTTCCACCGCCTGCAATGGACAGAAAATTTAGCGTTAGAGTCGTGTAAATTTTTGTAGTAGTTTTATGATAGAAAAGTAGGTTTATTTTAATACTGGTTTAGAAAATATGGTTTTCTTGTTAACAATTTGATGGACACTATACGGCTATAGCAGTAATAATATAACTTCTATTGTGACTCGTCAGTCTCCTTCAAAGCGTTAAAGGTATCTTTGACATTGAAGTTATAGGTTATACTTAAAATGATGTGCTATGAAACATATTTAAATGCTACGAGGGCAAAGTCAAAAGAGGCCAACGTCTATCCTCTCTATCTGGAAGGAGTTATAACGATAAAAAGACTGATTTTTAGCCTGTTTTCAAATAAGCAAGACATATTTTTCTTAACCATGTCATCCGATGCATAAAATATTGAAATTACTTTTCAAAACCGACTGTCACAGCCGTTGTCAATAACAATATCCTAAAACCTTCAAAGCTGTATGATTACGTCAACAGAGACATCCGATCACAATTACTGGTGACCATAAACGACAGATCGCATGATGACCATAATAGACATAATTGCACGTTATCTAGTACTTTGATCAGAAACCTTCACCTACAATGGACGTGCAAAGTAGAGGAAGATGATTATTTGGTGGTTTTGTAAAAAATAATATGTCGATATTTTATGGACGGAAACTAAGTCCTTGTAGAAGATTAAATACATACATGACTGTACTAAAATGATGGAAACGTATCCTGCTTTAATAGGACATGAATAAAACAATTTAATTTAATGGAATCGTCAGCAAATACTGTAAAATAACTTTACCTTCAACACAGAAAGTTTAATAGCCAATTAACGTCATAAAAAATTCACTCAGCAAATTATTACAGCATTATAGTTTTCAGTTGTAACAAAAAGCCTTTTAAACACTGACTGATTTTGTATTTACCTTTGAAGATTTTTACAGCCTCTCATTCTTTTGACTAACTATATTAGTTCCTGCGACTCTCAATACAAATTCGCTAACTGTCATTTCAAAGGCGTAGGTACATAAACTCTTATTCAAAAAGCCTCCCATTGTACCATTCGCTAAGTACACATACGCCTCAATGTCATCACCGACATTAAGCCTACTCTCACGGTTCAGCGATTAAAACAATAAGTGTAACTTAACACATTAGACCTTGACACGACGATGCAGAGAAAGTGTCGTGTGTAATCTGCTTTATGCGAGATTCTTTTGTTTGTATTTACTTTGTTATATTCGGAGTCCACAGAAGCGTTTAATATTTTTCATTAACTGCACATTAGTTGACACTATTTATTTTATAAATGTTTTATAGCTAACTTCGAATGATCAAAGATCGGATCCGAAGAACTTCTATTTGATCAAGCAATCTGCCTAGCCTTTTCTATTTGATAAAGACTGTAACCCTGTTAAATCTGTAAGATCTAATAAAAATTAGAATATTAATTGTGATGTGATTTGTTTTGTTTGTATATTGTGCCTTAACCTGGGTCAAATTTCTTTTTTTTCTTTCTTTGATACTCACTTTTCATACTACCTGATCTTTCGTAAGTTCTAACACACAGAATTACTGACCAAATCAAACTTGTCTGCTTTACAGTACCTTTCCTAATCGACCAACAACTGTGAAAAGGACTGATTACGTATAGAAAATATAAAAAAAACAACACTTTTGGTTATCTTCCCTGACTTTTTCATCCATTATAAATTTCTAATCTCGTTTTTATTCATATAAAAAGCTGCGCATGAGTCACGGACGAGTTTCACCGACCACACGCTAGAGAAACTGAATGTCGGACGAGTAATTAAGTAGCGGTTATTATTGATAACCAATCATATAAATTTATATGATAATAGATAGTTCTTTTATTAAGTAGCTGATATTGGTATCTATCATAATTATTATTTTGATATCGTTATTCATATTTGAATATAATCGATTGTTATTAGGCAAAATAGGTAGAAACCACGATAACTAAGTAATTAATAATGAAGTCCAATCTAGTCGGGATAGGCTTGCGCCCTATAACATGAAACTCACTAACAAAATATCGATGTGCTCACTACTTTGGTGCATACAGTCGTTTTGTCATGTTAAGGCTCTTCCCCCATCTCTACTCTCCTGCTCACAGGTACTGTACTACCTAATTATTAATCGCGGGAGCAGTCGAACAAATGGCTTGGATTATAAACGTTCCATATTTAAAATTTATGTAATTTGTTTTTTTTTTTTTTTTAAGTTCTATCAATGTAAGATTAAAGGAATAATTCAACAGAATGTCTATAGATACAATTTGACAGTGACAGCGCAGCAGCAGTTAAGGAATTTTGGGCGATACAGTCGTTATGTCAGTTTGCAGACCGTGATTAGCACTAGACTGATCAGGCACAGTATAAATATCTACCTAGGTGTACTAAACATTTCTGGATCTCAGATGTATGTACCTTCCTATTATGTATGTGGTACGCCTACATTCTAGTTACGTGTCTACCGTAAAACTGATAACACGTCGCACTTCATATAGTAAAGAGACCGTAAAATATAAATAAACATTTGAACACAATTTAGTAAATTGCTCAATGTACAATAAAATGGCGTACATTCGGTTTATTTACATGTAACTTGCATAAGATTATGTAAACAGTGTTCGTGTGAAATACTCGGATTTGTTCGTAATCTCACGGTTTTTCAGGTACACGTTCTCTACTAGTTTGTGTCACGATCCTATGGTGCAAGTCGTGAGCATTTAGCGGAGATTTTGCGAACCAAATATAAATCATTTGTTACATATTTGTTAATAAACAAAATATATGTGCCTGACATTTAAGTAAACAATTTACATGTTCAGAATATTAATTAATCAATCAGTAATCAGATCATGCAAAAGACTTGTTGTCTGTTAGGTTACAGCAACTATGTTCTCTCTGCATAACTTTACCAAATACCTACTTTATGTGACGGAGAGTAATGGGCCAAGACTTCCATAGTCACAAACTGCCCAGTTTTTGGCAAAATCATTGCGGGTTGCACTTATTAAGACCACAAAAAGAAAAAAAATTCGCCTATTCTGAATCCTGATCGTTGTATCCCACATTTCTCCTGTCTTAAACCATAATCCGTAGTATAACGGCGCGGGCGTTCGATCCGTTGTATCAACCGGTTCTCTGCGGCGCGGTGCGGTCACAACTACCGTACGACTATTAGTGGTTGGTTGCGCAACCATCGCGTAACCGCGGAGGATGTGCCAGAATGACAATACCAGAGAAATGTCTATATTATATGATTAGTACCAAGTGAAGGCATTTTATTGAATACAGGTCTTCTTAGGGCACAGTAGGGGGAGGCAAGCAAATTATTCGGTTTGATAATTTACTGGAATTTAAACTCAATATAAATACACTCGGTTGATTTTAAGATACAACATTTTTGACTCATTATTTACCTACCTACCGACAATTTTCATCTCAATATTTTAAACAAAATAAGTGGATAACTTGTCTTGCTTTAGAGATGTAAAATACTACAACCATGTCCTGTAGATTTATGTCAGTATTACAAAAAAAAAAATACAGTTTTCTATGAAAATGTTAGACCAAGAACCTTGATATCACAAAAGGCTAGACTTTTAATTATTACTAACTAGTTGACCCGACAGAAGAAAGAAGAAAAAAAGACATTCAGTTTTTTCCAAATATGAACATTTTCCGGGAAACTTTTCCCGGAAAATGTTTATACTTTTTTAATTCGGACTACGAACATTTTAAAGTAAAAAATAGCCAAATCGGTCCAGCCGTTCTCAAGTATTGTGCTTACTCATTGGACAACATTTCATTTTTATTTATATAGATATGCTTCTCTATCTACTATAATTTAATTTGTGTAACAATAGGTGTGCAAATGGCAATGAACTGTCCCACAAAGCTTATTTATTACACACTCGTCAAGTTAAAAATAATAATATACCTACCTACCATTCATTTATTATCATTTAGTACCATACCAAAGAAAGTGTTACAATTTAAAATAATTACACGCTCCTAAGACAGCAGTTGATTACAACAGTAATTACAATCAATGTAACATATATTTATTACAATACTTAATGTTATCAAATAATTAGTTAATAGTTATGGATTAAGATTTAACACGCGATGTCAAGATGTTTCTGTGCCAAGGCTTTTGCATGGAAACAATTGATAACGGTTATTTTAATTTAAAGTAGTTTTGAATACAAAGATGGTTTTAATTAAGTCGGTAATTAATAGATGTAAAAATGACTTCATTCAGTAGTTCAATTGAGTTGCTCTAATACTACCTCTCGAGTTATAATTAATTAGGTAAAGGATATTCTAGTTTGCTGATACCCAATGAAAAAATTTAAACTAAAAAAGTCGTCTTCATTGAATGAAAAAGTAGATAATGTGGTTTTCTCAGTCAAACTATCAAGCAGTAACATAACCAGCATTTCCACAACAGTTGAGGAGGTCGTGCAGTACATGAAAGTGAAGACCAACTGGACTCTGAGGGTCGAAAGGTAGGAATCGCGCCACGACATTAATTTTAAGTCATTTGTGGTGCGAGTTCCAACCCACCATCTAGAAACCTGCCTGAAGGAGGACTTTTGGCCGAAAGGTGTCGTATATCGACGTTTCCGAGGACGGTTACGCGACACCGCGCAGCGACACACGACGCCGACAACGTTACGTGTTTAATAAGGTTTTTAATATGTATTAGTTTATTTTTGTTGTTAATATTATTTTGTGTATTTTTTCTATGGGCATCAGTAGCCTGATAATAAAATTATTATTATTATTATTATTTCTTCCGCTAAATAGGTACCTATATCTCAAACTGACTGTATTTCAACCACTAGAGTCATATCAAATACCAGGCTAGACTGCAGATCACGGCATCTCTTAACATAAAGGGACAGGAACTCTTACTATTCTATGAATATATCTGCGGCTCCTTCAAAAATCAAAGAAATAAAGAAAGAATATTTAAAACCGAATAACAAAATGCTTAAAGATCAGTTACTACAACAATTACCGAGTATTGGCTAAATTCCATTCCAAGATCTAACAGTTTCACAATGCTAAGAGTTCACAGTACCCACGTACCTACTAAGTACTCATAAGGTCCGAAGGCTGGGAAATTTACCTTTCGTAACGAAACGCTAAAATGTTGCATTCAAATGGTTCTGTGTAAGAATTGTACTGAAAATTACGTGAAATAAGTAAGAAATGTCATGTGTATCACTCGCGTATGTTTTTGTAGTGGTAATAAGAAAGGCAGGTTGATTGAGGTTGATAAGCACATGATATCACGCAATTTTTGTTTCGTTGTAAGCTTTTCTTGACACATAAGTAATTAAATAAGCGTAAAGTGGTGGTGGGTTTTAGTCAGTAAAAGTCTGACACACCCTCCCGCTCCGCCCATAGCGCGAGAAGTTATTTAATATTTCCCATACAAAAAAAAAGGTCGTCTCCTTACGCTTCCTTTTGAGCAAAAATAGAACTTGACAATTAATAAAAATAAATAAAAATACAACCATTCGTCATTCCATTGGACAGCATTATTTATTTAAGCTGAAAGAAAACTACACCCAATACTCAATACTTTTATTGCATTCCACATGTAGGTGGTAAACTTATAATTAGATCATGTGGACCCTGTCGGGCACAGCAATAAGTGAGTTTGGAGAGAGGAAGCATTTGTTATTTATATAATATTACTTAAAACTATATTATAATAATGATGCAAGTAGGTATTTTCTGAGATAAATAAAACAAATAAAAAATACATTGTATAATATAATGTTATGTACACCTATAATTTGTGTATACATTAGCAGTAATACCTCTCCTAAATACGTTAAACTAATGTTGAATGTACGAGTATATGCTGTTGGTGTTCTTTAATAAATAAATAAATAAAGAGGTATCTGTTGAGAAATGTTATAGTATGTAGTTATGACTTTATAAATCTATCACTGATATATTCGTTTACCGAGTAGTAGCTTTTATTTAGCAAAAAATGTCGAAGTTTTTTTTTTAAATATATTGTTTTTCTCTTCTTTTTTTATTAGTGCGGGTAGTTTATTATATAATTTAATGGACATTGCATAGGGACACCGTAAAATACTAAAACTAATAATTTATTTAAATTCAAACCAACACTAAACTTTACCACAAAATCCAAATTATCACAGCGCGTAAATAAGCAAATCAACATTTTAGCGGTCCAAGTTAGTTGGTCAGTTAGATCGTCTGAAGTAGAATCCGAGCTATTTGCCTTTCGCCAGTCACTGCGCCACTCCAGTTTACCTAAACTACTAAGTCTAGGCATTTAGCATTAACTCAGCGGTCGACTACCTAAATGTTCTAATGAGACAGGCTATTTTGAGCAAGTTCCCGCTCAAAATAACCTGTCTCTTTAGGACATTTAGGTAGTCGACCGCTGAGTTTACCGCTATAGTCGAGCTTTTATAGTCGAATAGGTAAGTTCGCTTTCGTTGCTCGATTAAAAACAATACACTTGGCGTAGCATAGTTTTATCAATAAAATGAACATTAGATTAGCAGCACATAATGCAAAATATAGTAGAAAATATGCATCTACATATACGTAAAGTAAGCGTAACTACATTAATAAATTATAAGTACATAATTTGCATCCAGAAAGACTAGTTGGTCTACAAAGTAACCGAGTGTTGAACTAAGACTTAAAGCAAGTGTGATTGAAAATAGTATTAATTTTAAATCCGTCCGTTTTTATTTCTCTTACATCTTTCCTTAGATTTCTCTGATCACTTAAGCCAAGAGAGACTGTTTCCTTCCAGTTAATGTGAAAAATATTTGTCATGAGAAACTTGTAAAGGAAGCAATGAATTTTACGTAACACTTCTAGTGTTAATATTTTATTTTGATTTAACACACATGTCTCTGTTTTTATTCGATATAGTATTATGAGGTTTTATGTGAACAGGAGGAAAGTTTCTGGTAAGTAATGTGAAATGAGTAAGACATAAATCTTATAAAAAAAGAGATTTGAAGAATTCACGATGCTATTTTATTTAAAAACACGCAACATTAATTTTATTTGCATGATGTAAGCTGTCGTTTTTAACCGACTTCCAAAAGGAGGAGGTTCTCAATTCGTCTGTATTTTTTTTTTTGTTTTTTTTTTTTTGTATGTTTGTTACGCGATTACTCAAAGACGGATGGACCGATTTAGAAAATTCTTTTTTTGTTTGATAAGGTATACTTCCGAGGTGGTCCCATATAAATTTTATTAACTTAGCTTAGGGAGTTTTTGAGTTAGCTTCAATAATGCGTATATTTCCCACTTATTTTATGTGGATGATGTGATGGTGTTTTAATAACTTCCTATCACTGTTATTTACATGGCTATATCTACAATTATTGTGCTCAATAATGTATTCGAATTTGTGTGGGGTAGGTTCCACAACTAAAAAGTGAAAAATAAAAGCTTTTTAGCAAAAAATAAAACCGACTTCCAAAACAAAACACTACAAAGTGAAAAATAACTTTAATTTCGGAAGTCGGTGGCAAAAAACGAAAATACAAAACCCAAGACACCGACTACCGAAATTAAAGTTATTTTTCACTTTGTAGTGTTTTGTTTTGGAAGTCGGTTTTATTTTTTGCTAAAAAGCTTTTATGTATGTTGAAATTGTGGGTGGAGTTCCATAGGTAACATAAATGGGAGCAAATAGGCAACATTGGTTCGACAGTTAGCTCCAACATTGCACCTGCGCACTGACATATTCCCAGCATAATTGTTCGCAAGTTCTCACAGACACGTTCGTAACACTAGATTACATTCCTTTTTCCGCAATTTGGCAAAAAACCTCGCAATATATACCATTGCAAGAATACGCATTGTTTATACAACGACACGTATTACAATTCAGTTTGGTAATGTCTGGTATGCCTTAATTGTAATCATTGTGATTGAATTAATTCATTAGTGTCTCTTTTTTGTAAGACAGTTCGAAATCTGTTCGGAGATATTGTGGGAACAATGCGAGAAAAGGTAACAGTAAGCAGAAAGCAACATGTTCAGAATAACGACATATTCGTAGCTAATTGGCAAAAGAAACGAAAGTCTTAATTAACAGTGTAATGTTTCTTTCAGCAAACGTATTGGCATCAACTACGAAACCAGTGTAGTCAATGGTCATGAACAGATGCCAGTAAAACAGATACCATCAGAACCAAGCCCATCCGAGATTCAATTTCAAATGATATTCAATAGTCATTAAATAGAACACTCTCCATAAAATAGAGAACCGAATTGCACGAAAGACCAGTTTCATAAAATAAACGACCAGCAAAATTCCTGCATATATACCCGGATTATAAGGTAGGTAAGACGACGCACATAAAGACACTAAAATATTTAACTGGAAGTCTATAGTACGTCTATTCGACGTTATGAGTAGAACGCACTATAATAGAGAGCTACTTTAGCTCACGGTAGTAGGTGGCCTGTTCGCACCGTTACTGTAGGGAAGGGAAACGTTAGAAAATATCGATACCTTGACATTAATGACGAATGTAGGTAATACGATAGTGATGAGAGAATATGCGCAAGATCAGTCAAGATGCGTAATTAATCAATAGACCAAAATATCTCTCTAGTAAAGGAGTTGGTTGGTATTACATTAATTACAAACACTATTCCGATAGAATTTTAGCAAATAAATAATGTAGGTACTTTATTAAATTCGACAGATGTAGACAGATAGTTGATGAAAGTGTGAAATAAAAATGAGAATTTAAATACTCAGAACAGATACAGATCCTTATATTTATTATCGATTTATACATGTCTAAGCATAGTTTTTACTCTTTTTAACAGACTAATGTTAGTAACACATATTTTTTCATCGATACGCACGAGACACGTCCCTAGCAGCACCTGCATCTACTACCCACGTGCAGTGACCGGCAATGGGGTCACCAATGCACCGCGTCGCGTCGCCTAGCGCCTGCGCGCAAGCATACGTGCAAACATTACTGTCACTAATAGCTGGCTGTCATAGATTTAGTTCACTGTTTTATACTTATTTATTGTTTCTTTGTTAAATTTTATATCTATGAAGACTGCACATAATAGCTTTCGTTGATGGTTCGAAAATGTGCAGCAAATATTTAAGTTACGTTTTTGTTGAAATTACATCTCGGAAATTAGATCAGCTTAATCAAGGTTATTATTGTTGTTCCGCCAAATTTTTATTTATTAAGATACTTTATGCAATACTCTGGGTATTGCATAAAGTATCTTAATAAATAAAATTGGGTAGGATCTATGTTAAGTTAAACCTGACAGCATCAAGATTTGGAACAAGATAATCATCATCACCGTCACCACCTTTACCAAACCATCGATCAATCAACTCCACTTATCTCACAAGATTTTAGATAGTGTTGCATATCTTACAAATAATATTCTCTCTAAAGTCACACAAATCAGTCGCCAATCTTTATGAGTCTGTAAACAGGACGCCATTACCCACTCGTTGCAACACAAATCTTAGACAAACCAGTCAGCATGAAATTAAAAATGTACAAAAGGCCAGTCGGACTGGGTTGGATTGGCAGGTGGAAACGCAGTCTGTTTGCTAAGCCTAATTCACAATGGTATTGCGACATTTATTTATAAAGGAATGGCGGATTATGATTTCCTGGCAAGTTTACGAAATCTTTAAAGAAATTCTGAACAGTAGCGAGACTTTGTGTCATTTGGTGGACCTAAGAAGCTAAAGCTCTTCAAAGAGCTCATCTTCTTATAAGCTTAGCTTGTAGTGCTGTGTTGCTCTTCAACTAGCACCTACGTGTAATAAATAAATAACATCACGCCTCCTGATTCCCGTAAGGGTCAGGCAGAGGTTTTCATAAAGAACTTCTTTTTTTACAATTTACTGGTCTTCTAGCTTAAGCTTTGCCCGAATATATACAGCTTAGATCTCTCACAGTAATCAATCTGCAATCTGCCTAGCCTTTTCCCAACTATGTTGGGGTCGGCTTCCAGTCTAACCGGATGCAGCTGAATACCAGCATTTTACATGGAGCGACTGCCTATCTGACCTCCACAACCCAGTTATTGGGTAATACGATACCCCTTGGTAAGACTGATTGTCAGACTTTCGGGCTTCTGACGACCCGTAACGACTATCAAGATCCACGAATGATAGCCGGGACCAACGGCTTAACGTGCTTTCCGAGGCACGGAGGAGTCTCGGTATGTAAAGATGGTCACCCATCTACGGACCAACCCCGGCAAGCGTAGCTTAACCTGATGGATCGAACCGTGCGGCTGTTATTACTTAGCCACAAGTTCCTCCTCACACAGTAATATTATGATTTATTAGAACATCAGTCACCACGCATACATTATTTTCTTTTTTAAACTCTGATGTACGAAACTCTCAAATCGAAATTTTATAAATGATAAATGATTTTATTTCTGTAAGTGTTTGTACAAACACTTTTACACGTCAATCATGTTTTTTTTTTTTTTTAAACTAGATGAGGTTGGTCAGTTTTAAAATACAATTTATCACAAAATACCCTTTTTCAATTGCTTTTCAATTTTCATTTAAAAACTACTTACTAGTAGGTCGGACTTATATTATTTTCGATTATAGTTCAGTCTTAGATAATCCTCTATTAGCCTCATTTCAACCGAGTTGAATAAAGCAAATGATTGATTTCTACTGACCATTACTGTTATGTAGTTCCGCTACTACAATGCTCTTGGTCATTACATAGCCTTTGTATGGTTCACAAAGGTTCTGTAATTACTGTTGTGCAATAGAAAGTCTAGCCTAGTTTCTTTTTAGCCTAGGTAGGAAAGGAAATTGTAGGGTGTACCTACTGAGTTGTGTTGTTACAATATTGCACATATATCAAGCCGACTGAATGTCACTTAAGAGGGCTGTCGCATTTTGTCTCCTATCTCGCTTACACCGGACTTAATTTTTAAGAATTTTAAATGAAAAGATGTTTTTTTGAAAAATGTTATTAATATGCGAACTAATAAATAATATTAAATAAAAAGGTAATTAATAAAAACACATTTCTATTTTGTTGTATCTAATGAACTCAGCTCATTAAGTATTATATGTTTTTGAAATGCGTTAAAAATTTAATAAATGCCAAATTAATATTATTTATTGGTTCGCTAATTAATTACATTTTTCAAAAAAGCATATTTTCGTTTAACATTTTTAAAACTTAGGTACAATGTGAGCAAGAGAGGTGACAAAATGCGACAGCTCTCTTAAGGTTTTTCAAAACTTATTAATTGATAATTTTATTGAGTGATTCATGTCATAGACAAGCCGAGTGCTCGATGGAATTTCCAATCGGCAAAAAAAAACGAACTACCATATAAACTATCATCCCCTATTTCAGTACTTTAGGAGACGAATTTTTTAAATCCTTCCTCAGCGTTCACCTTCGTAATAAGCAACTCTTGCGAAAGATTTCATGTTTTTAACCGACTTCAAAAGGGAGGCCCGGACTTCGTATATTTCGACAATATGTATGTAATATTATTGGAACTGCAATATATTCACATATGATAATCTATTAGGGAATCCAAATAATTATCTAAAATTTTATAGATGTATGTTAGTATGTATGTATGTTTGTCCACGTATTTCTGCGAAACGATTGATCTAATCGAGACCATTTTATTTTTATTGGCTTACATTTACTTCAACTTAGGGAACAGTGCAAGTTTCATCAAAATCGGTTCAGTAGTTTTCAAGGTAAGTGTGACGGCCTGGCTTATTGATACGAACTACGGGTCGGTGTCAAAGGGAAATCATCTCAAAACCTTGGTCAAATTCGAGTGCGATACTTATAACAAAACTATTAACTACTTATTACAAACAAATCTTCCAGTTTTTACAAAAAACTACATACGAAATAAAAAATTAAAGCGTCTTCAAAAGAAATTAACTCAAAATTATGAAATTACGTTAGTTTCGGAAGTCGGTGGCAAAAAACTAAAATACAGATAATATATAGACGGCTGTGCGTAGTCTGTCAGTGAGTAAATAAATGAATTTAAGATTTTTATTACGTAAGCAGATATATTCACGACATTATATCACAATGAATGCACTCCTAGGAGGCTTTGACCGAACAAGAAACCAAATAAATCTTGACCTAATTATTACTGCAATAGTTGTGCAGCTCTCGACCACAGAATGTATAATCTTGTGTCATACGCGGTTGTAAAGAGGCGACATTCTTCGTTTGTTTGGTCTCTGCTTACCCCCATGCCCCATATGGTGTGAAGTTAAATAATTATAATAAAGACTGGTCACGATTCTGAGTTAATTGGCGTAAAGCGCACTGAGGCGATCAGCAGCGAAAGTTGAATAATGAATCATTGTTGTAGATTTTATCCATATTAATTGGGGTTATTTTAGTGTGGCTGGCTTAGTGCAGGTACTATGTAAGTACTTGTGTTGCAACTTTAAGTATCTAATCTTACATTATGCAGTCACTTACAACATACGAAGATGTAAGGTAAAAAGTCCCCTATTAAATACTAAAACATCGCGAGATTCTGAAAACAACTAGTTCAAGAGACAACCGTTTACAGAGTTTAGGAGATGATTATATTAATCTATAGGATTTTTTTCAATTCCTAGTTGATATTGTGAGTAACGGGAACCAAGACTACCCGAATAAAGTTTAGAAAATCGTTTGGCCAAACGAAGCCAAGCGGAAAATTTCAAAATTGATAAAGCAAACGGAAATCGTTATAAACATTTTTGGCAACCTAGTACCCTAATTGCGTAACACACTTCAATCGGAAAATGAATCATTTTGAAGCCAATTGCTAATCCATTGTTTTATATGTTCGAAAAATTTGTCTCCTCGACAACGTGAATCATGCAATGAATGTTTTGGAACTGTCAAAATGAAACCGATTCAGATTGATTGTGTGTTACGCAATTAGGGTGCTAGGTAGTAAGAACAGCCCTTGAATTTAATTCATATATAACATAATAACATCGCGTTCCATGTTGTAACACATAATGTATTTAGATTATATACCACAGGTCTCATTCTCAAGCTTACAAACAGCCTATTGATACTGCGCGTGCGACGCATGACAATTGCACTAACATTATAATCTAGTGTAGGGAAAAATGGACGGTTCGCAGAAATGCAGGATTACATTCATAAAATGTTTTGTTGTTTTCCTTATCTGAGGTAAATATGGCGCTTTGTATTAGACCGAAAGCTTCCAGTGGACATAAACTCTCCGTGACCTACGAAGGGAGTTACCAAAAGCTATGTAGATAAATAGGCCTATTAATAACAATGCAAATTAATATCACATGGGTAAGCAAGACTAAATTCACAAATACGCATGCGAACATGAAGTGAAGGCCTTCTATAGAGAGCTGAAAGATTCTGCATTGACAAAAGCGTAGCTATAAAGTATAAGAGTAGACATGAAAAAGTATAATATCCATCACATAAAACTCACGCCAGTTTTCCGCGAAGGGTTGGTTAATACCTAGTAACAACATTATTTTATCACAGCTACATTTCGCCAGTAATCCTACTATAATATTTTATATTATAAATGTGAAAGTTTGGATGTTTGTTACACAATCACGCAAAATCAAAAACAAAAGTCATTTATCCAATCTAGGCTGAGAATCAGCACTTTTTGAACGTCAAAATAACATAAGACAGTCCCCCAAAACGCCCGCTCTTCACCACTTCCTAGTGCTTTAGCTGGGGAGAAGAAGTGGCGCAACAAACTCCCCAGCAGCACAGCTGTCTGTTCAGTTAAAAAAAAATGCACCATCACCAACACTGCGCATAATAATTTATGTACATTATGCAACACAAAACATTAAATTAAATTATTTGCTATAAGTAAGCCAGCACACGCCAATATACCAAAAAATAAAAAATAAAATCGAAAACTACACTCAAGCAGAACTTAATACCTAAATAAAGGCCTCCAGTGATAAAGGATGTGCCCACTTACATATATGAAGATTTTATATGAAGTCGAAACTCGAAGTCACAAATGATATACTAGGACTATCGAAGTAAAATAAACAAAGTTAATTACTAATAACAAAACAAAACCAAGGACAGCAAGACGACCAAAAACGGCTGAACGAATCTGGATGAAATTTGGCACACAGATAGTTATATCCATAACCTAGATTACACATAGGATACTTTTTGTCCCGTTAGTAAGTTCCCGTGGGATAATTGTCGACCTCCACGCGGGCAAAAGCTGGTTTTTCGATAATAATAGGGTAAGGAATATACATACATCCAGGTAACAGCTTTTGAGGTTGTAGGTAACTACTACTTGGCAGAACTTCCATGTTAAGTTAGCACGTTCAACTATGTCCACGTAAATCAGATATAGCTCGCATGCATTATTGCAGTGACCTCAACTAATAGATATGTATTGATAGTGTCAGGACTGACCGAGCACGACCTGCAATAAATACAAGTGAAGGAGTTCGAAGTAACAGTGTGAGTTATGACAATATTGTTGGTTAGGTCCATGATGTCAGATTTCAGATATGAAAATACTTTGATTCTAATGTCATTTGATTTACGAGTTAGTTACATACTAAAGGCCGGTTTTTTGATCCGTAGTTAACTCAACCAATGGTTAAATATAGTAACTAATGGTTGAATTTTGGCTAATATGTTTGACAAAATGCCGTTATTTACTATTTTTTAACATGAATGAGTTAATATGAATACATTCATGATTAGCTTCTCAGATTTAGCCGAAATTCATCGATTAGTTGCTATATTTAACCATTGGTTTAGTTAACTATGGATAAAAAAAAACCGGACCTTACTCAGTTTCATAATACAAATGGTTCGGTCAAGCAAGATTCAGAACATTTCAGCCTGAATATTAGTTCCATACTTACTTACGAGGGGCTCGTGGCTAAGTAATAATAGCCGCACGGGTCGATCGATCAGGTTAAGCTACGCTTATCGCGGTCGGTCCACGGATGGGTGACCATCTTTACATACTTAGACCCCCGTGAATTAGGACTGTCTTAATTTTAAAATCTTCATCTTCCTAAACACGGATTTTGATAGCAAACTATGATAAACATGCTGAACTGTTAAAAGGGAATTATCTCAACTAATGGTTACAGGTGTAACGAGTGCTGGAAAAGTCCTTATCCTACATCTAGTGATATGAAAGTACCTAGAGCGTTCGCAAACAACGAGCAATAATTTATAATTTTTTGAAACGTACCTACATGGTCGTTATTTATCACTCTGAGTGAGACGTGAAAGTCCAGCGCGTGAAAGGGTAACTAGCTCTAGTCTTGAGTCGATAAAATAGCAACGTAACTAGGCACAACATTATCAACCTCTGACCGATAACCCCAACCGTAATTCCAAGCCGTTTCCTACAATTACATCGACGATAAGACGCATATCGTTTACAACATAAATTAATTTAAAGGTACGAACAGACTGCGACAGATCGACGCTTTGATATTGATCGCCTCAAAACATAATATTACTCGATGTATAATATAATAATAATATTTATTTATTTGCTCACAATGTAGGTATTTACAATAAGGTGGTTACAGAAATGTTGAAGAATCCTTGTACATTCTACCATTTTGGCATGCAAACATTGATGCACTTCATCATTACACATAAAAGTCAACTAAAAAGTATCAGCTAGAAAGTCCGATACGGAGTAGTAACACTTATTCATTAAAAGGATAGTTAGTTTCTTTTTGAAACTTGTTACTGTTTCCTCTTTTATAGAATGAGGAATGTGGTTAAAGATAGCGGGTGCCATACCAAAAACACTTTTCCTCAACAAAGCAGTCCTATATCTTACAGTGCGTAACCAGTTTCGGCACTGAGATCGCAAAGTTACATCTCGGTATCTTCTTTCCGATAAAGGTAAAAATAGGTTTCTATTACATTTAACAAAAAGAGCAATTTCTAAAATGTAAAGGCAAGGAAAAGTCAATAAATTATAATTTTTAAAAATTGGAACACAGCTGTCAGTAACTTTCAAACCAAATGTAACCAAATGTGTAGATGTAGTGATATTACGTACGCGAGTTTTTAAACAATAATTTGGTGACAGGTGGATAGGTCGTGGTGGGCCCGTGCCATGGCCCGCTTGGTCTCCAGATCTCACTCCATTAGACTTTTGGATACGGAATACTTAAACAGGGAAAAGTTAAAGGTGCGTATCAGGAACACTATTAATAGTGTAAGAAGTGATCCGTTTGTTCTTAACCGTGAAAAGGATAATATGCGAAAACGTGCTGAACTATGCATAACACGAGGAGGTGCTCATTTTGAACCACTTTTAAGATTAATCTAAAAATGTGTAAATTGTTAATCAAATTTATCGTTGTAAATTGTCAATCGAGTTAATTATTGTAAGTAGGTGTGATTCCATTTTTTAAATACGCCAGAAATACTAAGGTGCATAATTATTAACTTTGTCTCATCATATCTTTGTCTTAAATGATTTCGATTCACAATTCGCATTTGCATTGAAGATTTTTGAATGTTTTGTTTAGTACCTAGATATTTTTGTCGTGTCCTAAGCTAGGCTTAAAGTATGAAGGGAAAATGGATCATAGCTAAAAGTCTTTCACCCGCACAATGTACTGCGATAAGATTAAATCGCTAGCGCAAGGGTAAATACACGTTGCGAGACTTTTTGCAAAATTTTTGGTCTGTTATATACCAGTTTTTTTTTGTTCATATTTTTATTAGTATCATGTAAACATGAACTATTGTGGGTTTGAATACGTCCCTCGTTTAAACTAACATATTGTATGTCTGTCGATGGTCTATTAATAACCGACCGACCATCACAAACATAAACTAAAAGCATTTATTTAAATTCACTCACTTTGGAATTGTCAAAAGAGTCGGTCAATCAGAAAGATGAAACTATGTAGTTCCCCATTCCAAAGCGTAGTAAATTCCTATGGAGAAGAATGGACGTTTTTATAAATCAAAATATTTATTCTAGTGAAGAGTACACACCAGGGATCGATGTCGAATGATACAATTGACACCGGGTCGATGTCACCGATCAACAGCAGTCTAGTTACACCTTTATATGTTTAACAAATAAATTAGGAGCTGGACAATTAAATTGCATCGACACAATCGCTACTTGGATTCGTGCCTTATCGGTATTTCGTTCACCTGTTGGTCCATGTTAGTCGGTCGCCCACAAACGTATCCGATGGAATTTATATTATCATTGTATAAGAGGTTATTTGAATAGGCAATTTATAGGCGGGTCTTTTAACGGAATAAGGTATGGAAGGAAAGTAATCAATGCAACTAATGATTGTTATAGTAACTTGGTAATTTGTAACATAACATCTTCGATGATTACAATTTTTTAAACAGGTCACCTTAATTCAGGTCACTGAGAACCAAAAAGAGCGCAAATCGTATAAATGAATATTGCGCAAAAGACAAAGACTACTCTAGTAGTAAATAGCCAAATACACCAGTCTATAGAAGCAGTCATGAAAGTCTAAAAACGTTGCACATTTAGGAGAAAGCCACTATGGAAATACGTCAACAAGAAGTACAACACCGTCTTCCAATAACAACAAACTGCGATCAACGAAATACAGTCAACAAATTCGTCCCTTTCATTGCGACGTCCATAAAACGAGCTTATGATGATAGTACACAGCAACTCCAGACACATTACCTGAAACAAGAGAAATTATCATAAATACACGAAACACAGCAAGACCAGCAGCCGGTGAAAGTTCCTAACATTAGCTAATAATACCTAAAAAGTCATAACATGATACTTCTCGCATGAAGCTTCTCGTATGAATGAGTAAGTAACAACGTACTTTCCAGAAGAAAGTTGTCGCATAGAACGTTATAACATCACTAAATAGTGATGTTGTAACTGTGGAGTAATGTTTGTATTTGGTAATGTGGTTATGAGATGCTGCTTCTGAGTCTTCGTTTACATTAATTACCACTTGGTAACTTGTATATTCCTCCTAGAAAAATTATACAATTCAAGAGTCTACTTTGGAAAATTGTACAAGGTTCGTCTCTAGTAGTACAGGCAGATAATAAGCAGCCGTAATAAATTATCTAGTAGCTGCAAGGTCTCCCTTGTTCGTAATCATACTCTTCTAAACCTGTAACTGAGCCTTTACCACCTACAAAGCTAGCTGTACACTATTGCTTTTTAGGATCTGTGCAACGTTATTGGATGCCAGATCTTGGCCTCGCCATCATTAATCAAAAATAGTCGTTATCAACAACAGAAAGAACTATCATGATTTCGGCCCAAATCTAACCCCGAACAGTGGAAGCCACAGAAAGTACTAATCCCATTATTAAAACAAAAGAAACTATTACGGATACCATACAAATGATTACCTTTGCCCTCAACACGCTTCACTAACACACAATCTATTTATCAGATATTACCAACAGTACAGTGGTAGGACGTGACTTTTAGCTCCCAGGCCAGGCACGCCTCCACAGTAATTAACGATTAGTAATATTGATATAGCACGTACAATAATTATTTAATTTCAGATTTCAGAGAAGATTATTTTATACTAAATGTTAAACAATAAGACTATAAGAGGTGTTCTTTGCAAATGTCATATTTACATTGCATACACACACTTAAACTCACGCCTTCTTCCTATGGGGATGGGCAGAAACCACAGAACACCACCTGCTGTGTTTAGATTAGCTTATATTTTTATGGCTGACATAGTTTTGTGTAATATTTTAACCTCTATTGTATCAACATTGCTTAAAAGACTTGATAGGTCTAACAAAAACATGTTCTGAGTTCGTTTTACAAGATAAGCATATTCTATCAATCTATATATACAACAAACGGTTATTTTCAAATAGCATCTAGTCTGCCCCGTCTGTCTTCTCTAAAAGTTGTATTAGTATTACAAACTTTTGCTAGATTCATAGATGCTTCAAGTTTAATCTCCTATTTATGTTTCAATACCGCTATCTTGGTTGTACTTTATCAATATTTCAATCAATACTTCAGTCTCGTCTTCAATTGGTCGATAAAGCGTTATTTAAACATGTTAATATTAGTTGAAGCTTTAGATCTATCAGTTCAAGGCTTACATTATGAACCATTACAATCATGATACCCCTTTGGGTAGAATTGGAAATACAACCACAGCATTCATGAGCAGTAATTGAAAAAGCATTTGGCATTAAAAAGCACAAGTTGAAAATACAACACATTTATGGCAATTTGTCCATGCAGGCGGTAAACTTCTCATGAAGTCTTCCGCTTATCGACTTTATGGCTTCGTTCTCATCATAGTTACAAAAGTCAATGGCAGGAAACAAAACATTTGTATCCCGCCCTTTCTGATGTGTACTCATAATAAGTCCGTTTCCACTTATAAGATAAAGTTCAATCAGTTCTTTCGTCTTCAAATCAGCTATTATTTCAGACAGTGTACATAATTTATTTGCTTTAATTAACATAAAATCTGAATCCTTTATGGTAAATAATCCAATGATACTGTATATTTCCTCATTCCACGTTCTCATTATGTTAGACATAATTATGCTGTTAATGTTAATACTTAAATGACATTCTCATTAGATCGCAGTTATTTTCAAGGCGTAAGCCATTTATAAATCAAAATGACCATTGATAATTGGGGACTGGCAGATAATGATTATGACTTATGTGAACTGAGTGTGGGAGGCATCGGAAATGCAGAATTTAAAATACAAATTGATAATGATGATGATAATTTACACGCTGTTGGGAAAAACTTGGTGGATGATAGTCAAAATAATGACGTCAATAAAACCAATGACACGGTAAACGTCTTTGCTGCAAACACATCACACAATAAAATTGACAATGCAAAGACCCTGTAGAGTATCTTCAGCGTCATCATTGTCACTGTGCTATGAACGTCTATCTAACGATACGGTTATTTAATTTTCATAAAGCCTACCTACATAAACTTCTGACAAACAAGATCTGATTTAACAAGGTGAAGCTAAGCATCGAAAACATCTGTAACTACATCGCCCGAAGCTACATCTCCAGGCACAACAGAACTACTTACATGCCCCTAAATATAGAGCAGCATTTGCCAAATTCACTACGGAATTGATATATTAACCGAGCATTAATTGAATTCAAACAAGGCATTAGCTATTGGCTTATCGTAACATGATCTACAAACATGAGAACATTGAATTAAGGTCGAGTTAAATCTTTTCACACAAGTACTTGCTATGATAGATGAAGAAACTGGTAGTGCCTTTGCTGTTGGGAGCATTAAGGCGAGTATGGTCGTCTAAGGTCGGTGCTACACTGAGCCCCGTCACTCGCGCACGGACCCGCTAGCGAATAATTCTATGGCAGATAATAAAAGTTGCGTTTTGTAAAAAATAATTATTATTTTGAAATAAAAAATGCACAGTTGTAAGATAAGTGATTTACCAATATTATTGTCGCTAAGAAATATCACTTGTACTTTAAAAGCAGTAGGTAGCGAATTTAAAGTTGAAAACAACCTCATTGCATTTTTTTTGCATGGTATTTAATGTTGATTTAAATTATCAAATGCTCAGATTGAAGTATACATATCAAAGTTTTTTTTTTTCTCTAATTTTCTATAGGCTCATTTCAAAGCATTAGGCTCTCAAAAACGACTATTTCACGACTATATGCACCTTAAAGTGGATACTGACTATAATGGTGGTGTTACGAATTATGATAAAGAAGAAGGAAAAGCATTTTTTTTTACCTATCAAAACATTCTCATTAGTAAAATAAAAAAATAAATTATACTCGAAAGCATACTATCGAATCCATTGCAATATTACATCGATAGTTGTAATAAAAAAATTCGCAAACTCATATTTTTTTATTCCCACACACGGGCAATATTTTTTGTCTTGTATACTTTGTAATAAAAATTCATTAAACGATTTTAATTTGCAACGACAAATTGATATTGACAGTTATTAATTGAAATGCTTTCACTTCCACGATGTACAAGATGCTGTCATTATAAATTACCGCATGGCTACTATACAGACACGCCCACAAATTAATTTGTATTTAAACCTATTTTTCTCACAAATGTCACAATCAGTTATAATATCCTTGTTTAATCATTTGTTAAAAAAAAAATGTAAAAAATATACTTACTTGTTTGAGTTGCACAAAAAATATGTTGTTACATAATTTGAATACTGTCGGTAGTCTGTATTCGCGATCGATAAATCATTTAGAACCAATTAACAATGTAATTAAATCCCTCACACGTCCCTATTATTTTATGAATCGTTTATCTTCGTCCGAAGCGTATCATGCCCTCAGGCGACGTCCGATACGCAAAGATATAAATCTTACATCGCCATTCATTCCGGCAGTTCATGAACATTGGCAAAATACAAGCAATAAACTTTAACACAAATGGTAATCTTTAAAGTTATAAGTCTTAAGTGATTTAAGTAACCTTGCTGTGAAGCTTACATCTCTTTTAACCAACTTCATTCCGACATCTCCATAATATACGGACTTCACCAACAGAATTGGTAACCAAGATGGTTAATGATAATGAATCACTTAATGAACCGTGGCTTATTGTAGACGGTTTCCTTGATTCCAGATTAATACAGATGGGAAACTCCGCAAAATCATTTAAATAAAAAGAGACTCTTGCTACGACACAATAAAGTGCAATTCAGGTCGCACAACGCTTATTACCTACAGTTATATTCACCTACAAGTTGCCTCTCTTTCTAACGCGTAACTCTAACCACGGCAGTCCCACTGAATTGGCCCAGTGAAATAGGTTCGCCGCGTAGTTGTAGGTAGCTTCATACCTAAACTGCGGAGTGTCCCATCTGTATTAATCTGTAGTCAGGTGTATTATTTGATAACTTGGGAACACTTTATCATCTATCACGTTTCAAACAATTATAGAGATTTATTGTTTGTTTAAATCATAAGCACAAGTAATCAGTAAAATTAAAAATAATGATTGCCATTGAACTTCAATTGATGCGCAATTACTTTTAACAAAATAAATTTGATTTGTACTCATGAAAGTCGGCCTAGCAATTTATCTTTCTTTGGTGTCTTATACAAATGTAAACAATGATAAAACCTATCAGATAGATCAGGTGTTGACGATGTTCGTGACTAGCCCAGCGGCTATTGTGGTACCTGTGACGCGGCCCATTTCCTTCCCATCCTTGTACCGCTCCACACAATCGGGCGACACACTTCTATCTCAACCACAGCTACACAGTTGTTGCCCAAACAACGAGGCTTCTTCTTCACTAGCTCGCCGGTACTCTTGTTCAATAATAACTTCAACTTTACTATGTTTGCAGATTCAACTAAAGACTGATAATGAATAAGTACTGGAAAACCTTTTGTGATAGGAACCTTGATATTAAAAACTACTATCCTGGCTTCAAACCTTGTGGTGACAGGTACTTGTTGGATTGGGTCACTCAATACATACCCAACAGATACATTTTGCATGTCTACTCCTGTTAATGTCACACTGACTTGGTCTCCAGCAAATGCAACATTAGTTGTCATTTTATTGATGCTTATACTTCTAACTTCTGCTATTTCTTTAGTAGGGTACACTAAATCCTTGTTTATGTTTAAACATTACTTTATGTATGTTTGTTTAAGAAGCATTACCATGCTTCGGCTCGTTTAATGACACATGATTATTTACAAAATTAATCGTTTATGATACGTCATAGATACGCCTAGATTCCTAGTATTGATGCGATTAGATTCATAGTATTCTATAAAACCGAACAAAGACGTATAGAATAATGGAACAGCTTATAATAATAAATTTCTAGACATAGCCCACATAGCTGATAGTATAGCGCGTTTAATCCTTTACTTCCAGTGGACTATCGTTATCCGGTGTTCATATAAAATGATGATTATGATAATTGTCACGCCATTGCAAGGTTGTTGCAATTTTAATACAACGTCGGCTCCCTTTGTTATTGTTGTAAATTATATGGTATTGAGGTTATTAAAAAAAAATTGTTGACAGCGGCTATTTATAGCGCTATGGTATTTTTATTCTTTTGTATGATTTTGTTTTCATTTTTTTCGGACAGGCCTGAAAGTCTGACAACCAGTCTTACCAGGAGGTATAGTGTTACCCAGTAACTGGGTTGTGGAAGTCAGATAGGCAGTCGTTCCTTGTAAAATACTGGTATTCAGCTGCATTCGGTTAGACAGACTGGAAGCCAAGTCGGCCCCAATACATTACAAACTACAGTTGGGAAAAGGCGAGGTAGTTGATGGTGATTATTCTAGTTTACATATCAATTTGAGCTACCGTAGTATTGTTGATTTGTATGGATTGTAGGATTTCCTTCAAGTAGCATTTATTTGTTAAATGGGAAAGAACCCTGTCAAATTAGTTCCGCGTAGATGGCGCTAAGTTTTCGTTAATTTCATTCAGCTGTCAATGGAGTTCCTTGTTGAAAACTTTACCGCGAGATGGTTGGTGTCAAGTATTTTTAAGGTTCCGGCAAAAGCCAAAAACGGAACCCTTATAGGATCACTCGTGTGTCTGTCTGTCCGTCTGTCACAGCCAATTTGCTCCAAATCTAATGGACCGATTAAGTTGAAATTTGGTACACTTATGAATTTCTGCGACGCAAACACGGACGTGTAACGTAAATAAATGAATTTTGAATATGGGGGTCAATTTTGGGGAGAAAATAAGAAAATTAAAAAAAAAAGTTTTGCAAACTGTAACGTTTGACATATCAAATGATAGTACTTACTGTGAGGGTCTGAAATATATATTGTATTATTCTAAAATAAATTGTTTTAAAGTTATTTAAGAAAAAAGACGAAAATTGATCATTCGCCCCCCTTATCTCCGAAACTACTTAGCCTAAAATTTTGAAAAAAAAATACAATAAATAGTTCTATGCCTATAGATTACAGGAAAACTTATAAGAAGTCTATGGTCTTAAAATAACATGGTAAATCTCTCAATATTGTGCGTACAAACTTACATATGCAGTTATAATTTATAGGAGAACATGTTTTTCAACTACAATGTTAAGTTTGTTCTTGGGATAAATTCGTCCCAACTACGGAAACCTTTATTGTGCGTAGTCCGACACGCACATGGTCGGTTTTTTTTTTATTGTCACTGATTGATTACTTTGTCTTCAAGATGATTTTGACAAGTGACAAACACACTGCACTGTCTTGCGGCGAAGATCCCTTCATTTCTATCATTATTTTTGACTTATTATTTGTTTATTAAACTCAAGCCAATGCTATTCAATAATTAAATAATATGTTTTAACCTTTCTTCTTTTTTTATCTACCAAAGACTAAAGATTTTGAAATTTCTAATCATCAAGCTTTCAATCACACAAGATAGTATTCACACAATGCGAGGAAAGTAATTACCTATAGCATTTTTTTTTGGTTTCTTTCGCTTTTTCAACAATTAAACTAATCAAATTAAATATAATCAGTTCTCTTTTGCCAAGTAATTACAGTTATCAAAACTATTCATCACAGATGTGTCACTGTCACATTGTCAGCGTCACAACAACGCTGGAAATAATAATCATAATTATTATTTATTATTGCATTAATCTTCCCACACTATTGTGATCTCCGGAAGCGGACAGTTTGGTCACGCGATACTCATTTTGTTACATTTCCGATGTTTTGTCGTGTTGTATTAATGGAAACTTCATGTGTTGTATGGTTATGCCAAGGTTAGACTGAGGTCAATTTATTTTTAACCTTAAACTAAAGGTTTTTTTGGTTTTACTTTTTTTTGGTTTAAAAAAAAACATTCTGTACGAGAAGCATCATCATCTGGCCAGCCTTTTCTCAAATATTTTGGGATCGGTTTCTAGTCTTAGCAGATGCAGTTGAATTCTAGTATTTTTTTTAAATGAAACAGTTGCCTATTCGACCTCCACATAAAAAAAATGCATAACTTTATTTGTATTTTAATCAAATACTGGTAGACACAAAAAAAAACAAAACAAAAATAATCGCCTTCAAAATTGAAAATAGCACCCAAAATTACATAGTAAACGCAAAAACAGATAAATACCAGTTGCACTCAAGTATAATAAACAAATTACAGTATACGTATGACTGGCTGTTCATTGTATGTACTTGTGTAGAACGGTTATTATGTACCGAAGTGTTAAATTATATACTGTAGCAGTTACTTCGACCTTTCGGCTATAGTTTGGTAACAGTTTACTGGCGAATGATAATAGTTAAATGAACGTTGTGATGTGGAGTTACCGGTGTTTTAGGTTCATACATTACGGCCGATTGGCGTCCACTGCTAATCGTAGACCTCCCCTAGACCTTGGGAAGAGGATTAGTGATCATGGTGTGACATTATGTTATTAATATGAAGGTAGGCGGACTCTGCAACAGACAATCCATCAGTCGTACTTTTTTAGTTGCCCGTCACAGACGCCCACATTTAGATACGTTTGGGTTGGCCCTATTGTCTCGTGGCTAAGTAATAACAGCCGCACGGGTCGATCGATCAGGCTCGCCGTGTTTGGTCCGTGGATACATACCAAGACCCCACTGCGCCTCGGAATCCTCGTTAAGCCGTTGGTCCCGGTTGTCATCCGTGGATCTTTGACAGTTGTTACGGGTCGTCAGAATCTCGAAAGTGTGAGAACCAGTCTTACCGTATTACCTAGTAACTGGGTTTTGAAGGTCAGATAGGCAGTCGCACCATGTAAATTCCTAGGTCCTATTATTTGTCTATTAAATTTTGCCTCACAAAACAGTCCTAAATGTCTATTGTCAACAATGTCGTTGCTTTTATCAGGCATCACTCGGACTGCAGCTAAGAATTCCACTTTTAGATTAGATACTTTTCCTCATCTCATTGGCAGCCTTGTTCCACCCACTATGCACCCACTATGGTGCCCTTCTTCCCTTTTGTGCCATGCTTCTCTGGTCCATGCGACGATTTGATAAATCGTTAGTTTTCCTATGCACTTCAAGATTGGCCTCATTCATAGGACATTTGAAACTATCAATCAAACACCTACCTCAGTCGCCTCTGCCCAGCCACAGCTGTTTGATAGGTTATGTGTACATTTAAAGTATTTCCCACACACAATATATTTCGTATCAGGCATCTATTTCCATACACCAACAATAGCAGACTGGACTTAATGACTCCGTTGTTGTATGGGAACTGATTGAGAGGATAAAGCTGTTCTGTCTATTGTGTGATGGTTGCTGAAGGTGGAGTGGAGCTGAAGAATTTATGTTATACATAATAATTGAGTCTTATGAGGGTGTTAACTAATGTACAGAGAGTAATACTTAAATGTTGTTTTCGTTTCTGACTAAGAATTTAAGACTACTAAGACTTTTCCATAGTGGATACTGAAAACCACTTTCAAGAACTAACTCCGTGGCTGGTTACTATTGCCATTTAGAAAATGACATTATTAGAACATTTGTGAACATTTAAATCGTGTTGTAATTATCTATATACCAGCCATTACCCGCGACTTCGTCTGCGATCCAGGATGAGTAGTAGCCTATGTCCTTCTCTAGGTCATGGTCTACGCAAGTGCCAAATTTTACCCAAATCCGTTTAGCCGTTTTGGGCGTGAAAGCGTAATCAACAAACACTTTCGCATGTATTTAGTTAGAAAGATAAAAACCAGACTCACAAAATGTATTAGGTACTTAAATAAAAAAAAAACTCTTAACACACTACTCAAGTTTCTATAACAGTATAATTCAATCATGATTCGAAAGACACGTGGCGCCATCTATTATCATAAAGAACGTTATTGTTGTTTTCCTCGGAAACAGTACTTTTTCCGGGATGAAAGGTACCCTATGTCCGTGTCTGTACACCTGTCAACGTATATGCAAAATTTTAGGATGATCTGTTCAGTGATTTAGGCGTGAAAAGGTAACAAACAAACTTACTTATTAATAAAAAAGAATAATAAGGATATAAAAATGAATCGCCGAAATGTATGTACGCGCATAACTTCCGAACGACTGCACCAAATTAGATAATTCTTTTTTTGTTGTGTTTGTAACTGTCAGGACAAGGTTTGTATGAAAGAAAATGTTTGAAAAGTTCCAGTAAAAGTAGAAAATTCGAAAAAATCTGAAAGTGCATTTTTATGGGAATTTTGTATGAATTATTTAAATTTTGACAGAACGTTTGTCGGGTCAGCTAGTTGATGATAAATATGTTTGTGACTTTGGAAAGAGAATGGTCGTTTTCCAAAGCCCGTAACGAAACTCGAGTCTTAATAAATCCTCGGAATAACGATCGAAATCTTCAATAACAGTGCGTAAGTTACTCAACAGCTACAAAAACAATGCAATTCTAATCTTTATATCAGATAACAGTTAGAACAAAACATCGACGACCTCACCTCGACCCGGTCTAACAATACTAAGTGAAGCTGGGCCAGTGTCACCGTCACAGAGGTGTTAACCAAATTGTATAAGTTATTATACAAGAGTTAACATAATAGACATAATCAGATGAATGTCAGATGTCGGACCTTCTTCATAGATCAGCAAGTAACTGCTGTAGGGGTCATAATCGGCATTGCTTCGAACTTTAACAATATAATAGTGTCGTAATATTTTTAATCGATTTCGAAAATAAAGAGATTCTCGATTTTTATGTTAAGTAAGTCGTAAGTCTACTTTAAGGCCCCTACTACATTTCGACCGTGATTTTTGCGTTAATAATAATAATAATATTGTTGGGGGCCCATTATTGAGTGTGCAAGTCACCCCCTGCCATTTTATCCGTGTATAATATATAACATTGGTCAGGCAGGGGACATAGTTCTTCCATAGTTCAAGTTACCCAATCCACTTTAGCCACCCAGACCCATAGCCCAATATATTTTGTTTCCACACACAACAATAGTCCTGCACCAACCGGGGGTTGTCCTTGGGTGCACTTGCATAGTGCATACAGGGATAATCGTCGGTTGGTGCCTCATCATCATTTAAAATTATTTAAGGGGCCTCTGCGAGTTGGCTTCGGCTCCTTGTACGCCTTCCAAAAATCCGGGACCCCAGGGTCCCGAGAAATGTAAAATAATAATAATAATAATAATAATCATTTATTTGACAGAAAATACATTCCAATAGTTAGTAATTACATAAAAAACTTAATACCTAGTGTTAGTACATAAATTGGCCAATTAATACGAATGTCAGGGTTCATGAATAAAAATAATAATAATCAAAAACATTATTTCACGGCACGGCTTGAAGGCAATATTTGTGTCTTGGTCCAGTGCCTGAGCACTAGACCTTCCGCCCTATCGGCCACAGTGACTAAGAGGCTGTTGGCGCTGTCCCGCACCCGCCGCATCAGGGAGGCTACACGCGCACGCATGATTGCGTAAAAGTCATCTATCCGTGCGTCTGCGAACATGCCTGACGCGCTACAGTGTCGTGGCCCCCAACAGCGCCCTGTATGCGTTGTTGTACTGGACCCGTAAGCCGCTGTGAGCCCTCTGCGTGTAGTCGACCCATAGACTGCAGGTGTAAAAAGATTAAATTAAAAATGTTCTTATTCTGAGAAACTGAAAGACTTCCATAACTTTGACTTATTGAGTGGTAGAGAATAGTTATTAGCATAATTTCATAGCGGCCTCGCTTTTTTCACGACAAATTTTTCTTATCTATTTATATAAAGCCAAAATTCCGAAGCAAGTTTTTCATAAAATCCGCGACAGCATTTTTTTGAGCTCGTGGATTGAACTACTTACATAAGAAAATGAAATAAAAAAGGTATAATAATAACTCTTAAGCAGTAGTTTAGTCCATAGCGGCCTCAGAATATTGAAATATGTATGGAATATCTATAAAATCGTATATTGTGTATAAACATTAGTTTATAAGAAATTTAAATTTCATACTTCAAACAAAAAAAAGACTTAAAAATAAGCGTAATTACAACTGCCAAATTGCTACATAATGTGATGCGTCGCCGTGCTTCTATATGGTACCCAATCTGTCAAAATGGAATTTTCTCTAAGAGATCGGCAAACGTGAAAATATAATCACTAAGAATTTCTTACTTTATGGTTAAGTACAGATAGACGGAGATATTATGTCATACATAACGCACACAGACTACACAGATTACTGACTTACTTTTGGAGGTTTGAATTGAGAATCTCATTATTTTTGAGATCGATTAAAAACCGAATGTCACTATTACATTGTAGAACACAACAACACTGCTAAGCATTAGAAACATGAAATAACCATAATAATATTTTTCCACAAAACTTACGTAACTTATACATACAATGGCGTAGTAAAGCAATATTGCAAATCAAACGAAACATATCGTGTGTTTAAGATAATAAGCATAATCTCAGTTTAACCCAACATCCGACACAGAAGTAACTTATAACCTTGCGTTACTTACAAACAAAGCCATGAATATATAAACATATTAAACATGCAACCGCCTCTATTTACATACAGTGCAGGCCAAATAAAAGGGTACAGTAGTGTTTGAGAGATTGTACACTTGCAAGAGATACTAATGCGTACGCATGTCTAAGGTGTTAATTTGGCAGTCAAAAGGAGAAAAAAGGGATTAGCTATTTCCCTTTTCTTGAGAAAATGCGTTTTAGAAGGTTCACTGCATCCTACAATATGGTCAAGTAATGAATATGTTAAGCATCATAAAGGTAAAATTGATAACAGTTCGCCAAAACACGAAAATAGAAATCTCAAAGCGAAATATTGTAACTGAAACGTTTGAAATACCATAGCAAAACGCTACTGCTAATCTGTAGCGTTTGGCAAGACGAATGTGCAATCTCCTCAAGTATAGAGAGGCTTAGTAAATATGCTAATCCACTGTCACACACAGATTGAAATGTCGATTACAGACAAGCACCAGTCGACATTGAGCGTGAACATACACCTATGATAGATATAACCACTTGGGAGAACAGCGGATAGCCATTATATGCTAATAGAAGATACGATTATATTTCAGGAGGCGTTGTTTGTCATATCGTCATGATAGTGACTACAGTTAACTGTAAGAATGATCAATTTTGTATATATGTGTTGACACACTGTAGCCAAACCCAACGCAGTTGGGAAACGGATAGGCAGATGATGACGCTGTAGGTAGAATTTACAATGATGATATTTTTTATTTGTAAGATTTTGTACACGAATACTTTTGTTCCTTTCTGCATTGCCTTTGTAATTTTCTGCAATCCTTTGAAGCTTAGCACTTAGCTTTTTAGCACTTTATATCATCATCTGCCTAGCCTTTTCCCAACTATGTTGGGGTCAGTTTCCAGACTAACCGGAGTATTTTACATGGAGCGACTGCCTATCTGACCTCGACAACCCAGTTACTGGATAATACGATACCTCTAGGTAAGACTGGTTGTCAGACTTTCGGGCTTCTGATGACCCGGAACGACTGTCGCAGATCCACGAATGACGGCTGGGACCAACGGCTTAACGCGCTTTCCAAGGCACGGAGGGGTCTTGGTATGTAAAGATGGTCACCCATCCACCGACCAACCACTTCAAGCGTAGCTTAACTAATCAATCAACCCGTGCGGCTGTTATTACTTAGTCACAAGCCCCCCTATGTTAACACTTTACAATAGGATCAATATTATTGAATTATCCAAGATAAAAAATAATTTTAAGAATTTAAATCGACTTCAAAAAGAAATTAATCATTATTAATTATTAAATAACTTTATTATCGGAAGTCGGTGTCTTGGGATCTGTATTTTAGTTTTTTGCCACCGACTTCCGAAATTAAAGTTATTTCATAATTTAGAGTTAATTTCTTTTTGAAGTCGATTAAAGTTTTATTTTTATTTCGTATTTTTTAGTTTTTAGTAAATCTGGAATATTTGTTTGTAATAAGTAGTTTTGTTATAAATATCGCACTAGTATTTGACAAAGGTTCTGTGATGTTTTTCCTTTGACACCACACCCGTAGCTCGTATCAATAAGCCAGGCCGTCACACTTACCTTGAAAACTCCTGAACCGATTTTGATGAAACTTTCACTGTGCCCTAAGTTGAAGTAAAAGTAAGCCAAAAAAAGAATGGTCACGATCCGATTAATATTTTCGGAGAAATGCGTGGACAAACATACATACATAGAAACATACATGCATCCACGAAATTCTGTATATTTGTTTAGAAGCCCTAATAGATTAATACATAGATACTAATTTTTACTAATTTTTTAAGTCGTTAATAATAAGGTAAAAGGATCATTTAGACAACATTAGAAGAGAACATTACTGTAAACAAACGTATCATCATCACTAAGATGATCCTATTATCAACCGTATAATTCTGTAATGTCTGTTCATTACGTACCGCTATTAGAAGGTCCAGATTCATTAAAAGTGGATATTAATGAGCTTATAACAACATGATTAATAGATAATTGAATCGCTTAACCCGTAAATGGTAAGCATGATATTACGTAAGTTGTGGCAATAGTTAAGGATTACGATATTCATATGTAAATCGTTGGACAACTTGTGAACACCATTATATTATGGTAATTGAAGATGTAGTTGCAACAGGAAATACAAAGGTGTGATACGTTAGGGAGGAGTTAGTTGAGAGGCTGATGACATGACATGAAACCAAATTGCACATAACTTATAGAGATTGGTACTCTCTGTGATAACAACATGGAATATGGTAGGTTCACCCAACCTCTACAGGAAAAGCTGACTGATATTTTGTGTTGCAACTACAAGCGAAGATTGCAAAATAGGTAAGGTTTATTTTATTTGTGAAAGAGATGGAATGGTGAGAGATCATGTCAAAATCCAAAAGATGATATAATATCAGTCATTGTATGGTCAAAAGCCGAACATGGACCTTTACACCAGTGAGACCATTTTTGGTATGTTTAGTACTAAACTGATATATTTGAGGCTCCGAAGAATGACGATAGCATATTTTTAGTATATTACTAAATATCGGTATAATTTTTCAAAATATGAAGGATAAATTTTTGTAGTATTTTGGTATAATTGATTTTTTATGTATTTTTAGTAGATTTCAAAGATTCCGTTGGTAGGTTTATAAAATTATAAACGATCACACTGTTTTACACATATCACTTCTATGACTAGTCGCAAGGCTTATTATAAGCGCTCTGTTTTTGCGACGAATTGATGCTTCAAGTCCTTATCTGCCTAGCCTTTTGCCAACTATGTTGGGGACGGCTGCTAGTCTAACTGGATGCAGCTGAATACCAGTATTTTACACGAAGCGACTGCCCACCCACTTATTGGGTAATACGATACCCTTGGTAAGACTGGTTGTCAGACTTTCGGGCTTCTGACGACCCGTAACAACTGTCAAAGATCCACGAATAGCAGCCGGGAGCAACGGCTTAACGTGCTTTCCGAGTTTGGTGCTACAAGTATGTTACTGTTATACCGCAATCGAATATAGCTGACTACTTTCTAGTATGACATAATTATCATTCATCATTCTCCTTCCCTTATCCCAATTTATTTGGGGTCGCCGCAACATGCCTGTTTCTTCCATACTTCACTATTAGTCGTCATCTCGGTAGTCACTCCCTTTCTGGACATATCATCTTTCACACAGTCCATCCATCGTTTCTTTGGTCTTCCCCTACTCCTATAGCCGTCCACGTTCACACTCAACACTTTCCTCACGACATTTTCCTCATTCCTCCGCATCACATGCCCATACCATGACAACCGCATTCCACACAACCTTTCACTTACATAATCCTGTAAGATTTAGTATTAGGTAGTCTATGTTTTGAGCTGGTCTAGTGTAGTTCGCAGTTTCAATAGAATACGAGGCCAGCTTTTACTGGTTTTGTTACCATTGACGTGCAGCCAACTGTACCTACCTACAAAGTATACCTAGTTATTACAATAACAAAATACTTTAAAGAATTAACTACCAGCGTTTGTTATTGCGTGCAAGTGCTCGCTATTTCCTTACACGCCACGTAGCAACAAAAAATTGGAAGAGGAATCCTCAAAATACAGTTGCATTGTTTTCCGCCATCGGCTTTTAAAAACTTCAGCGATTGATAAGGAGTTGAATCAAAAACAGAAACTCATTGACCGTCTCTCACTATCATTTTCTTTTTAAACTTTATACAGACGTAGACTTATAAAGAATAGCCATAACACAAATAAAGAAAATATCTGTATCTGCACTTGATTGTTTGAAATCCTCAAAACACTGCACTTAAACATGATGCTCAGTGCTAGTATTCGTGTATGAAAAAAGAATTGTATATTTTCATAATTCATTAATCGATTTATATTACAGGCAAGTTTCACAATATCGACCAAAAAAGGATAAATCTTTCAACTACGTTATGCAAACATAATAAATAGCCCTAAGACAGCATCCCAATACATGTTCTCATTTGCCATTACCCAATAATGTAATACAACATTAAAAATACCAATAACTTCTCTTAGATCTGGGTCGTCATATTTCGTATCGCGTTCGTTGTGTCCAAGCTAAGGCCAGACTAATGATTGGTAACTAATTAGCATACTCACTGAACTTTACGTCTAGCATTTATTCGATTGCGGGCAATAAACGGTATTTATAACTAGTCCAGATTAGTGACATAAATAGGCTGATCATAATATTTGGTGATTGTTATTATGGATCCGGATTTGAGGAATATTGTGTCAGTGGGCTGATATGGTGTTTGAAGTAATAATAATAATCCTCCCGACCGATTTCGGTCAATCTCAACGGAGACTAGCCAGGAGATATTATAGTGCATGAGTGTGTGCGCAAACATTGGTACACTCTCTGTTCCTTTACTCACATAAAAAATCGAAATCAAAAGTCATTTGACAGGCCAGTTGGCGTGGTTGGTTAAGATACCGCCTATCACACCGCAGGTCATGGGTTCGATTCCCATCCAGGACAAACATTTGTGTGCATGAACATGTCTGTTTATCCTGAGTCTGGGTGTAATTATCTATATAAGTATGTATTTACAAAAAAAAGTAGTGTATGTAGTATATCAGTTATCTGGTTTCCATAGTAGGTACAAGCTATGCTTAGTTTGGGATCAGATGACCGTGTGTGAAAAATGTCCCAGGTTATTAAATACATATGTCGATGAAGGAATACTAGGATCATAGGTTTAAAGACGCCCTTCCCGATTTGACACAATTCAATTACTCTGTCACAATTCAATAATGTCCCAAGATATATTATATTATATTATTTATTCAAACAAGGCTGAGAATCAACACTTTTCGAACGTCGAAATTACATAAGACAGTCCCCCAAAACGCCCGCCCTTCACCACTTCCTAGTGCTTTAGCTGGGGAGAAGAAGTGGTGCATAGTCCGATGGGACGGCAATCCGACAAGACCGGGGAGAGATCAGGCGCAGGACCAACGGCGCCACGTGCTTTACGAGGCATGGGGTCACACCACCAACTTTCAAACGCCGGGCTGCAACTGAAAATTCAAATAACACTTTCCCCGACCTGGGAATCGAACCCAGGATCCCACGTTCAGCAGTCGCGATTGTGGTCGGGTGAATATTCGAGCGTTTTAACCGCCGTCATTACCATTCGCCAAAAGTTGATGAAAGAGAATATATTTAATGAAATATTTCATCAATTCCCAGAATCTGCTTAGGGATCAGAATCAGGAATTGCTGAAATATTTAATTAAATATATTCTCTTTCATCAACTTTTGGCGAATGGTAATGACGGCGGTCAAAACGCTCGAATATTCACCCGGTCACGAGACCAACGGGGCAGTTAAAAGGGTTTAAAGCGAGGTGTTTGAAGTATCACTGAGCCAGAGTCACTGTTAGGCAAATAAAAACAAAATTATCTTTACCACGTTGTTATAAATAACCATTAATACCACCCAGACATTAAACATTTAATTGTCCAATTTACGACAAGATCAGCTATTACTTTGAAGCATTTACGAAAGAATAACGTCTTCTATTGCGTGCTGTTGCCTAGGCAAACTACATATTTCTGACTAACCTTCACAATAGAGGGGCACGATAAGAAGAATGAAGGCCATTGCTGACATTATCGTGGAATCCCGTACTTACATCCTTAAGTGCGCAAAGACAAAAGTTAAGATGGTAAAATAAAAATAAAATATTGCTGCAACTTGGCACTGCTATAACAAATCAAGTCAACAGGTTCTTATCTGCCAGTAGCAAGTCATAAAGGTCCGAATGCAAACAGGTTAGTATTGTATGCAAATCTAGACTAGTCACTCTTCAGGTATGTACTTCAGGTATTTTCATTTGAAATATTAAGACCTATTGATCAATGACAGTGATACCCGATGACGAAGTTTTAACAGGTTTTAAAAACCGCTGTCTGTCATAGTAATCTCCGAAATACAACACAGAGAAGACATTAAGACAATGAATAGCACATCACCCCAGAGGGTTCTTTTTTGTGGGTCTAATAGCTGCCACAAGTTACAATTAGTATCTTTGATTCAAAATAATTCTATGTTTTGAACTGTTTAGTAAACCCGCTATGAAGGGGTTATTAAATACCTACCTCTGCGGAAAGAGGAATAAACTACATTATGGGTTCCTTTTTTGTTGCAATGAAAAGTGAAATCGCTTATTAACCGACTTCCAAAAGGACGAGGTTCTCAATTCGTCTGTGTTTTTTTTTTTTTGTATGTTTGTTACGCGATTACTCAAAGACGGATGGACCGATTTAGAAAATTCTTTTTTTGTTTGATAGGGTATACTTCCGTGGTGGTCCCATATAAATTTTATTAACTTTGCTTGGGGAGTTTTTGAGTTAGCTTCAATAATGCGTATATTTCCCACTTATTTTATGTGGATGATGTGATGGTGTTTTAATAACTTCCTATCACTGTTATTTACATGGCTATATCTACAATTATTGTGCTCAATTATGTATTCGAATTTGTGTGGGGTAGGTTCCACAAGTAAAAAGTGAAAAATAAAAACTTTTTAGCAAAAAATAAAACCGACTTCCAAAACAAAACACTACAAAGTGAAAAATAACTTTAATTTCGGAAGTCGGTGGCAAAAAACGAAAATACAAAACCCAAGACACCGACTACCGAAATTAAAGTTATTTTTCACTTTGTAATGTTTTGTTTTGGAAGTCGGTTTTATTTTTTGCTAAAAAGTTTTTTTAATTGGACCATTCGTAGTTTCTTTTGAAAATATACTAAGAAGAAAATTAACAATATAATACTCGTAGAATAACAAAATTGACGAATCCAGACACTTACATTATTACAATCACTTACAATAAAACCCATAACAGCATGCAGTAGCAATATTGAATAATAACAATCGATTGGAAGGTTGCAACAGTCGATGCGGCTCGCGATCGATGTAACGATGTAATCGATATCCCCTTGAACGGAGTTCTACTCGTAGTCGAAATAATGGCTCACATCCTTAGTGTTTGTATGGAGTAATGTGCGTGTTTTATTGCTTTTGGACCTGAGATTAAGTTATCAATAAGATTGTTGTAGGTTTAGTGATGATCTATAAAATGGATACCTAAACAAAGTCTTAGTTTTGAAAACCACAAAACTTTCTAAAAACTTTTTAGTATTTTATTTAGGTCTGCACTAGATTTACAAATCCACTGTTTAATTTGCTCCTTACTGATTTGATCCAGTATTTTATATCTAAACTAGCTTTTGCCGCAGATTTCATCCATATCCGTTCAGCGGTTCTGGCGTGATGAGTAACAAACATCGAAAGTTTAGCATTTATATATTAATATTAGTAGGATAGCATAGGAAGTATGTAGTAAAAGTGAGACGTGAAACATAATGGAAATTTCAGATCTATAAAGTAAAACTTTACGATTCGTAGTAATTAATTTTATGTATGTATTAACACAACTGAAACCATAACCCAAGTCATAAAAAAGTCGTGAGAAAAGCATTAAACGTTAGTTCTTTATGAAGACTGTTAAAAGTAAAGGGTTCCCGTCATGATCTTCATCATCATCTACATCTGCCTAGCCTGTCCCCAACTATGTTAGGGTCAGCTTCCAGTCTAACCGGATGCAGCTGAATACCAGTATTTTACATGGAGCGACTGTCTATCTGACCTTTGCCATCAATTTGTATTGTAGTAATGATTGTCAAAATCGATAATAATATACAAGGTTATTGGTAAAACATCACCAACCTCTTAAGGGGTCATTGTACTCATCATTATGAACAACTTTTACTATGGGACCAAATCTGAAATCGCGAAAAAAATCAGCTGTTCAGTACATTTATGTTCGCATAATTCGTCAAAATGTACTGAACAGCTGATTTTTTTTTTTCGCAATTACCCTGTATATATAGACCGTCCTATTAACAATGTCGGATATACATTTTTACCAATACTCACTTTTTTACATAAATCGAATTACAATTTTAAAAAAAAATTCTTCACTGTCAAAACAAAATTTTGAACTGAGGGCAGTTCAAAATTTGCCCTAACGATAAAAAAGAATCTTTATGATATTAACAATGTCAGTTCTGCGAAAAAGACCACTGTTCAGTAGGAACTAAACAGTAGTCTCCCTGCAGAACCGACATTGTTAATAGGTTACGGTCAATATATATATATATATATATATATTATGTACAAGTATAACATAGAAAGTTTAGTTTTAAGGCCATTTCACGAAGAAGTAGAAGATATCCCTGAAATTGACAGATTTGGTAGAAGGACCTAGATGAGACCTGCGCACACCAGAGAAGCATGGCACAAAAGTGAGAATGCCTGTACTCAGCAGTGATAAATAATAAATGATTTTATTTCTGTAAGTAGGTTTGTACAAAAACTCAACACGTCAATCATGTTTTTTTTTTTAAACTAGAAGAGGTCGGCGTTTCCTATCTGACTACTCTGAGAAGAAAGGCCGAAACAAACTCAGAGGTCACAGTCTCTTATAAAGTCCAGACATAATCTTGGTCAGTTCATGTGAAGACCATGTAGATTGGTGTCTGAAATGGTCTTTTGAGGAAAGGACCACACAGATTGAGAGGACCTGTCCAGTCAGTGCACGCATTTGTCAGTGGCTGGATTGAACAAGGCTGTCAATAAATAGTGATGGCTTGAAGGACGCTAATATGGTGGTGTTACTAAGTGAGAGCCAGGCTGCCTGTTACCACCAACACATTGGCCTGACTTAAACATTAGCATTTCCCAATACAAATGAAAGAGAGGGAATTTTAGATAACACATTACCTCTTTTTCCTTTGAGTGTGTCTACCACCCACCTACCGTTTCCTACCATACGGGTAGGTTTCATATTATTAAAAAAAGATGAAGTAGCGATCCATCAGGTCAATATGACGCAATCTAACAGACTCTTTGACCCGTGTGCAAAGTATGTAGTGATTCAGAAACCCATGTTACCACACAGCTATAAAACTAGGCGCCTTAAATGGAACGGTCGGATACTAAATATTACTTCTAATCGTTAGTTTGAGTTACATCACTGGCTTGGCATGTGTGAGAGTTTTCTGATAGATCTGGTTTAAATATTCATTTATGAAATATTAAGGAAGACCTAAGAGTGATGAATCTAAGTTTCAGATTTTCGGATCTAATAGACGTGTGTTCGTAAGTCAGTCAAAAGAAGATAGGGCTGCAGAAGCATGTGCCTACTATCAAACATTGAGGTGGTAAACATGGTGGTGGGTTTGGGTGTGTTTTGGCAACAGTAAACCCGGAAATCTGGTGAAGATAACCGGAAAACTAAACAAGGAAGGCTATTTGAAAATTCTTTAGGATTCCGCTATACCCAGTGAACTGAATCTCATTGGTCCTGGATTCATTTTTCAACAGGATACCGTACCTAAGCATTCGACTAGACTATGCCAGAACTTCTTGAATTAGAAAAAGATGAAAATATTTTAAAAATCATGCAATGGACATCTCCATGACCAGATCTTTCTCTCATTGAACTTGTTTGGGATGAAATCGATAGAAGGGTGAAAAATCGATCTCATACGAGCTCGGAACATTTGTGGCAACTATTAGAGAGCGAACGGAAAAAGTTAGATGAAAAGTATTTTAAGAAATAATAGAATGCCTAGAACATGCGAGCAGATAATAATATAAAGAGGTGGACACTTTGATGAAGCTAAAATTTAACATTTTTCTCATATTGTAGGTATGTATTTTTTTTATGTTGTTTGTTAGTTCTTGTTTTATTTTTTATTTTATATCTATAAAAAAATTATTAAGATAGCATTGATTTGATTTTACTTTGCTGCTTCTAAACTTTTGTACGGTAGTGTATATTTAGAAAATATGAGGTAGATGTAAATTAAACAAAGCAGCTGCTCCACGCTGCCACCGTCACCACTTGAATTTCTTTTTAACCGACTTCCAAAAGGAGGAGGTTGTTACGCGATTACTCAAAGACGGATGGACTGATTTAGAAAATTCTTTTTTTTTTTTGTTTGATAGGGTATACTTCTGAGGTGGTCCCATATAAATTTTATTAACTTAGCTTGGGGAGTTTTTGAGTTAGCTTCAATAATGAGTATATTTCCCACTTATTTTAGGTGGGTGATGTGATGGTGATAAATGATAAATGATAAATGATTTTTATTTCTGTAAGTAGGTTTGTACAAACACTTTTACAAGTCAATATTTTTTTTTTTAAACTAGATGAGGTCGGCGTTTCCTATCTGACTACTCTGAGAAGAAAGGCCGAAACAAACTCAGAGGTCACAGTCTCTTATAAAGTCCAGACATAATCTTGGTCACTTCATGTGAAGACCATGTAGATTGGTGTCTGAAATGGTCTTTTGAGGAAAGAACCACACAGATTGAGAGGACCTGTCCAGTCAGTGCACGCATTTGTCAGTAATCGCGCAGCTCAACTAGCTCAACGATTCGACGAACAATACCAAAGAAAGGACATTGGGGTAGGCCGCATAGATTACTCAAACTGCCAGACCATGATTAAAAATAACTGAGAGAAAAAATAAAACAAACAAAAAAAAAAGCAATGACCTACATAGTCTTCACATTCACAATAAAGTAAAATAATATAATACTTACAAAGTAAATATTAATGTCAACATTCAGTATGCAAAAATAAAAATAATATAAAATAAAATAAAATAAAATTGGAGCAGTTCAATCCCAAGCCTTTTTGTCCTCAATATAATCTTTAACGGTATAAAAAGCTTTCTGACACAACTTGCGTTTAATGAATGATTTGAATTTATTAAGACTCAGATCTTGAACGTGGCTTGGAAGTTTATTATAAAAGCGTATACATTGACACCTGAATGACCTACCTATTTTCTTGAGCCTTGTTGGAGGTACAACAAATTTGTGTTTGTTCCTAGTATTTATATTGTGGATATCACTGTATTTTTTAAACAATTTAATGTTTTTATGGGCATATAAAAGATTTTCAAAAATGTACTGAGAAGGCAAAGTCAGTATATTAATCTCCTTAAATTTCTCTCTGAGAGATTGTCTCGGACTTAATTTATAAATGCATCGAACAGCTCTTTTCTGCAAAACAAAGATAGTCTGAATGTCGGCTGCATTTCCCCACAACAGAATACCGTACGACATTATACTATGAAAATAGCTAAAGTACACTAAACGGGCTGTCTCTATGTTGGTTAAATTACGAATTTTCCTAACAGCGTATGCTGCGGAGCTTAGCTTTTTTGACAATTTATCTATATGTGGGCCCCACTGAAGCTTAGCATCCAAAGTTAAGCCCAAGAATACTGTGCTATCTTCAGGATTCAACTCTTCGCCCTTTATCAACACGTTAGTTTTCACCTGCCTAACGTGAGGTAGTGTAAACTTAATGAATTTGGTTTTTTTTTCATTAAGGAGTAAATTATTAACACTGAACCAGTGAACTACTTTTGAGATCGCTCTGTTTACATCGTCAGTAACCAGCTGCTGACGTTTAAGTTTAAACAAAAGTGAAGTATCATCCGCAAACAAAACTATATCATGATTATCCTTAATGAGGTAGGGCAAATCGTTAATATAAATAAGAAATAAGAAAGGACCAAGAATCGAGCCCTGTGGGACCCCCATTGTTACTATAGATCCGGGCGATCTTTTTCCATTAACGTCAACGCTCTGAATCCTATTACTCAAGTATGAAGTAAGAAGATCCAGAGCGGTGTTCCGGATCCCGTAATGGCGGAGTTTCCTGATTAACGTTTCATGAAGAACGCAATCGAATGCCTTGGACAAATCACAAAAGATGCCCAAGGCATCGCATTTGTCTTCCCATGCACTATAAATATGTCCTAAAAGTTCAACACCGGCATCAGTAGTTGAACGACCCTTTGTAAAACCGAACTGCTTGTTATGTAATAATTTATGTTTATTAAAAAATCTTTGCAATTGGTCTAAAATTAATTTCTCAAAAATTTTACTAAACGTAGGTAGTACTGAAATAGGTCTATAATTTGTGGGGTCTGATGTACTACCTGATTTAAACAAAGGTATTATTTTACTATATTTCATGAGGTCAGGTGTTGTAATAACTTCCTATCACTGTTATTTACATGGCTATATCTACAATTATTGTGCTCAATTATGTATTCGAATTAGTGTGGGGTAGGTTCCACAAGTAAAAAGTGAAAAATAAAAACTTTTTAGCAAAAAATAAAACCGACTTCCAAAACAAAACACTACAAAGTGAAAAATAACTTTAATTTCGGAAGTCGGTGGCAAAAAACGAAAATACAAAACCCGAGACACCGACTACCGAAATTAAAGTTATTTTTCACTTTGTAGTGTTTTGTTTTGGAAGTCGGTTTTATTTTTTGCTAAAAAGTTTTTATATAACAAGCAACCCGGTCCTACTTCGTGGTGCGATGCCGATATGTCGATATTTCTGTACTATTTTCAAAGTACAATAATAATGTATTATCATCGCTATTGGCTACTTCTAATAGTGTGCGCACGCGCGGGAGTGCAACCGATTCATTTGTCATTCAATTCAGTCTTTTTTCGACACCTTTTGAAAGAGAAGCCTTGGTCTATTCCCCAACAACAAACCTCTATTAAAACCACAATTTTCCTCATATTACAATAATGTTCCATATTCCATCCATTCTTGGAAGCTTGCCCATCACGTTGCAGATGATCAACAAACGTATAAATCTGATCGTTGCGCAGTCGCTGCGTGCGCGTCGTTCTCACACAGCGATCGATCGACAGCGTGTGGTCGTCTGTCACGCATGCGCGGTGCCGGTGGTCGGTGAATGGAGTTGTTATCAATGAGATGAATAAAGTGGGAATAAAGAATTTGTTGGAAGCTTGATTATATTCAGACCAATGTATCTGAATACTGCTGTGCGGTTGGCAGAGGATACGATTATAGACAGGCAAACAGTAAAGTTCTTTGCGTGGTAATTGCCTGGACTTGCGTGAGAGGAGATCATCAGTAATTATGTAACTTTTCTACCAATATTTACGATGCATGAAGAAAGCGATTTCTTTGATTTGAATTGAATCTTAACACAAAATATTGATGATAGCGGGTGTATTATAAGCAGTGGTCGGAGTAGGTAGAGCTGTTTGGGGTGAATGACCGCAAACATTGATGTTAACATGGATATGCCTCTGAAATCCCGGGATTTTGAAATTGTCGATTGATTTGAGTTAATATGGGTAAGTGGGCAGTTATGAGCAGGTAGTACCCAAACAGTATATACTTACTTATATACACACAGGATCCTGGAATGTTGTTAGAGGTAGCTTCGTGAAATATGAATTAAATAAATAAAACTCTACCTACTCCTATAAAAAACTAATTAAAGAATGTTTTTTTAATTCCGAGAATTCCCGGGATTCCGGGAAATATTTGGCATATCTATGTTATGTCCGCATGTCGCAAGTAGTAAAAACAGTTCTACATACTCCGACCACTGATTATAAGTAATTAATTATGTAAAAGTACTAATTACTAATCCGTGTATCAGAGCTCAACCATCCACAAAAACCACTCATACCAGTAAACGAAGTCAGTCGAGTGCTCATAAAGGCCAGGCTCACACACGGACGCCAATGCTGGTACATACTGGGACGAGCGAGTTAGTGGAGCGACAACCTGGCACTGCGGTCATGTGGGACAGCTTTCCAACAACACTGATACTATGGACTTGTACGAAATGAAATTTAAATTAAGAGTAAGTCATCTTTTAATTCCAAATCAAGGATCCCGTAGACCGGCACGATATGACTCTAGTAGAATAATTTCTATGAAAACTTCATGGACATTGTTCTCACCGAGTGGGTCCTATGTTCTTTTCTGTATCCCTGACAATGCAAAATTTTATGATGATCAGTTGAGCAGTTAAGACGTGAAAGCGTAACAAACAAACAAACTCACTTTCGCATTTATATTATTAATTATAGCTGTGATCTTTTAAAAGATTAAAGAATCCGTCCACTTTTTAAAAACGTGAGAATTTACATTTTTTAGCTGACTTTTTGACCTTTTCCAAAATCTAAGTATGCAGTCAGCACTAACATAAAAAATTAGGGACAAATTAAGTTACTTTTACAGGAAAATGATACATATACATGAGACGTATATGAACATTTTCCTGTAGAAGTAGCTACAACGGCTCAGGTGCCTGGCCTTACTGCCCTGTCTCAAAAATACTGTATAAAAAACGTGATTTTTTGAGTCAAACGTAAAATGGAGTGTGACATTTTTTTAAATTTATTTTTCAACTATGTGATCCCAACTAAGTAAACGATGCAACGACTGCTTTTTTTATTATTTTTAAATTTACATTTATTGCGGAAAATGAGAAAAATTGGACCAATCGCAAAGTTGCATTGTTTTATAATTTAGTATTTTAATTTTTTTACGGATTAGTAAATAAAATAAATTAAAAAAAAGTCTTAAGATAATGTAAAACCTACTTACACAATAGGGTCAAAAATACGAATATTATTGTATTTTATTTATATTTTTTTGAAGTCCACAATTTACGTAGTCATTGTAAGTGCATATGTCTGATTTCATGGTCCAAATAAAAGCCGCATTCATTGGAACCGGATGTATCGGAGACAATGGTAGACACACATATTCGTACAAGAAACATTGGTTTTATATTCATGCTCTATGTCCATAGTAACATTTATCTATGTTCAGTTACAATCTTTGAACAAAAAAAAAACGAAAGTAATAACAACTTTACTTAAAATTTTCCGATCATCAATCTATCTGACTCATGTTCGACCAGCAGTGGTCATTTATTTGTCAAGAAAATAGATCCACTTGGTCTGTTTCACTCCCATTCACTCACTATGTACGTGTCTATATGAAATCCTCACGTGTCCGTAGACAATAGGTCACTTACCTCGCTTTACACAACAAAAAAGTCTTTGTTTACCTCTCTCCAACAAGGATAAAAACGAAACTTTTGTTATTTTGTTCAGTTATGGTAATAATAATATGATGTCGACTTTCACTCTAGCCTCTTTTTTATGTAAGAACCACTTACCAACTATTCATTTTCAGTCTTATATTTTGACGTATAAGGCTTCTTTTTCAGTGAGTCTCTTACCTGTAAAAGAAAGAGACGGTCATTAGATTAATTAAGATTACGAATGCACTTTTTGTAAGTGGAGTTAAACGATTAAAAGTTAATGCGAATCTTGAAGCGGCAATTAAGTGCATTTAAATGTTGCTCAATTATAATTTATGTTGTAAATATAACTGTATTGTCTACATAATCGGTAGGTAGGTATTGTCTTGACTTTACTTCTTTACTTTACGCAAGATTTTATACGAGCACTAATGGGGAATTGCAAACTGGAGACTTATATTATCAATCAACGTACCTAGGCTTTACACAACTATGTTGGGGTCGGCTTCCAGTCTAACCGGATGCAGCTGAATGTCAGTATTTTACATGAAGTGACTGACCTTCATAACTAAGTTACTGGGTAACACGATACCCTTGGTAAGACTAGCTGTCAGACTATTGGGTTTCTGACTACCCGTAAGGACTGTCAAAGATCTACGAATGACAGTCGGAACCAACGGCTTATTGTGCTTTCCGAGACAAGGAGGGGTCTCGATATGTAATGGATGGTCAGTTGTCACCCATCCACGAACCGACCTAGCCAATCTGACCGAAGCAAACCTAATAACAACAACTTATTTTCTAAAACTTATGACATACAATGTTATCCTTGTGAATTCACTCCGTGAACAAGCAAAAATATATATAGGTATCCTCTGCTACAAGGTTAAGAGTGCGAAGCGCCTGCGTCAGGGACGCCTCATTCAACAGATTAGTGCGGCCACGAGGTACAGCCAGCAGCCGAGGCCGCCGTCGCCGCCACTCATATATGTCGGGCACACTCAAACGCACCAACTGTAATACGTAGGCGTTATGTATTTTGCCTCTAATTGAAATGAATAGGAGACAAGGTGCTAACTCTCAGCTCGTTGTATCCAACCATGCCTAATATAAACAAGGTTGCATACATAAGCGGGTAAAAAGGATATACTCCATAGAGCCTCAAATATAAAAATCTAACAAATTTATTTTGTATTCGCTCCAACATGAGACTATACTTAGTCTCATTTGGGCCCAGATGACTGCGTGGCATTCCAATTGGCTTCTCACCAAAGTGTTGTATAAAGCGATAATCGCCGTAATATTTGTGAAACCACGAACAGTACGTAAAATAAAACCTTTTTTGTAGGCCTTTTTACAGCACTTGACAATATGATCACGAAACGCTAGCCCCGCGTTAAAACTAACTCCTAAGTCCCTAACCTCTGTAACCCTGATCATTGGCATCCTATCAATGTTGTAATCGTATACAATAGGACTACGTGCACGCGAGAAAGTGATGGTGACATATTTTTGGGCGTTGAATTGCAGAAGGTTTTTCTTGCTCCAAGTAACTACGCTATCTATGGGCTTCTGTAAGCGTTCACAGTCATCATCACCCCTCACTGCCAAATATAACTTAAGATCGTCTGTAAATAATAAACAATTCGACTTTGGGAAAATCGTTTATCATAATTATAAACTGCAGAGGTCCGAGGTTACTCCCTTGGCTTACACCAAACCACGTGAAGTACGGCTCTATAAATAAATAATTCACAATTTCTTAAATCCCGAGGTTCAATCGTCATGTATATAATTCCAGAATTTTATAGGAGGTTATTATCCACTCTTGTTACTTCTTTCCTCGAAGTTTAGGTATTTATGCCCTACCTACCTATTCCGATGTCTGCTTATGACAAATTGCGTACCTTCGCGCCCAAAAAGGGTATAAGTACTTATTTTAAAATAATATTTTTGTGATGGCCACATAATAGAGTGACAGACAACAGAAATAACAAAGCGCACCGCGTTATAATATCAGCTCGTCGAGTGCGTACTAATGAGACGACAATGCGTGACGCAAGCGCGCTATGCGTGCGCGCATACCTAATGTACCGGCTGGGTAACGCAACCATTCTAGACTGGATGTGCGTAACTTGACATGGATCATGCCGAGATTTAAGGCTAGTTTAAAAAGTGATTTCATTAAAAACTCGATTTCATGTACTAATCTAACCCGAAAAAAAAACGTAATTGAAAACAAAACACTTTCGAATTTTACTACATCCTGTCTTCCTGTTCAAAAACTATTAAGGCTCCCGCAGACATGCGCGACGCGGCTCTGGTAGAATAATTTCAATGAAGTTTTCATAGAAATTGTTCCACCAGAGTCAGTCAGCCGCGCCGTCGCGTTGCGCCTGTCTGCCCTTAAACAACAAACTTCACTAAAAATAGATTTCCAAACCCGTCAACCATTACAGGGCCTTTGACACTTTTCTATAGAAAGTTCAATAATAAATTACGATATTAAAAAAAAATACAATGAAGCTTTATTTCATACCTACAATGGTTTTCGTGGGCCGTTTTACCAGTAAGTTCTAAGATAGAAAATTGCTTGATATAGGAGCTGTATAAGGTACCCTTTGTATTACAACATGGACGACCACTTGCAACCGCCTATTGCGTACACGCATGCATTTTCCAAACTGAAATAAAGACGCGACTATGACCATAAAGAAAATTCTACTTTATTGTAAGGAATTTAAGTACACTTTTATTTGATGATAATGATGAAAATTTTAATGACACTTGGACGTTTTCCATGGCGGTTATTGTTTATGAAATAAGATGATTTGTGTAGAACGTGAGTTTCCTTTTGTCTTTTGAAAGTTGCGTACCTACTGGTAGGAAAGGTACTTTGTACATAATCACGAGGCCACAACATCACAATACATAGTGAAATTAAATGCAATCTGTACTTAGAGGTTTGACCTGGAAAAACCAAACAACACCACCTTTTTATGATTGTCAAATGTGCAACAGATTCTGTGTATCTAGTCCCCATGAAAGAATAGGCCACAATGCAGACTACTAAGAATATTTTTTAAATTGCTAAATATACCTGATGCAAAGCGCAAACGCACTTCCTCTCAGAAATTAGAATCATATGAGGATCATAAGAGGTAGACTCTTACAATGTAGTCGGGTGAATATTTGACCTTTTAACCGCCCGTCATTACCTTCCGCCAAAAGTTGATGAAAGAGAATATATTTAATGAAATATTTCAGCAATTCCTGATTCTGGTCCTTAAGCAGATTCTGGGAATTGATGAAATATTTCATTAACGATATTCTCCTTCATCAACTTTTGGCGGAAGGTAATGACGGCGGTTAAAAGGTCAAATATTCACCCAGTCGGTAATATACATAGATCATGAGCAGTACAGCAAAGCTAATATGATGATGTTTGTATAATCATATCAGTGTATTACAATCGTAACGCAATTTGCATCACAAGTAAGATGATTCAGAGAAGGCCTGCTTCGTATAATGCACGATAATAAGCTTGTACACGCAAAGTGCATACCGCAATAAACGATGGAGAAAAGAAAAACATTCACAGTAGGCATAGTTTGTTTTTATTCGATCTACTGTGAACGTTTTTCATTTCTCCATCGCTTATTGCAGTAGGTATAGTATAAGTTCGAAAAACTGAGCTGGCGGCATGAATGTAACTGTATTATCAGTTAATTTAACATCAAATGTTGGAATCAATAATAGCTTAATTGTCAAAATTACATAAAAACTAAATATTCAGTTCTTACGTAGAAAAATAATGGTTGGTACCTCAAATACAACACAAAAACGTACTTTACAATAAAATTAATACTTTGTATTGCCTCCACGAGCTCTTTACATATAGCTCATTTACAATTTGAGCTGTATGTGGCCGGGCGTTGTCATGCATGAATATTGAATTTTCACGTATATTAATTAAATAGGGCCGACATGCTCATTAAGAATTTCTTCCACATATCTTGCACTATGAACGTACCATTTTCTATTAGCACTAACTCTGTGCGATTCTCTGAAGAGTTTCCAGCCCAAACCATTTCAGATCCACCGCCGAACGGCAAGTTTTCCTCAAAACAATCTGGAATAAAACGTTACCCTGGCCGTCAGTAGACTCTTCGCCGCCCGTCATGTGCATACAGCATAAGTCTGGATTTGTCAAAAAACATTACTCTTGCCCATTCTCATTCATTTGGGCGTATATAAGTTCCCTTTCAAGTTTGGACTATTTGCGGAGGGTCTATGTGGGGTCAAATTAGCTTCAAGGAGCCGCCACCTTACAGTCCGCTCGCTTATGTCGTCTCAACATGAAAACAAGCAAAAGAAAAACAACCGCAAATTTATTTCTAAAGTAGAGGTTTTTATTATTTTAATTTTTTTAATTACGTTGTAGATCATTTAAGGTTTTATTTCATACGATATAAAATTGTCTGTAATATAAATTTACTTTCACGCATGTACCTACCATTATTAATTTGCAAGTTACAGAGACTTTCGTCATCGACCCGTGTTATTTGACCGCGAGTGTATCTGCTGGCAAGTCGCAAGCTCTATGGAGTCTATAATAATGACTCGCAAATTGGGGGAAATAATAATTTGCCTACCAACAAAAAGCCCCCTCCTCCCACCATACGGTTAGCAGTTCCAAATGTCACTATCACTAAGGTCTGGCAATAATTATTTCACCAGTTAACCACTTAGTCAACCGTAGCTAGCCTAGATATCTATCTAGCCGAGATGGTAGATATTCCAGACGTGGAATGAGCTGAGCAAAGAACTATGTACGGTAAGCTGTACATTAGTGGAACAAAACCAGTATTAGCTGACTTCTTTTTCTATTGAAACTCCGTAATACGCTAGGCCGGTTCAAGGTCAGTGTTACACTGGCGTGTGTCCATCACAATAATGAGTTGAGTGGACCTTCTGTTATCTATCTGTTCAGTGGTCTCACGCACGAGCACTATCGCAACGGCTACTGTTCGCATTGCTCATGTGGTGAACATTAGCAATTGGGCAACTGGGATTAATGCTGAGTCAATGGTGTTGACAAATTAATGCTTTCATGTCGGCTGCCCAAATCAAATTATTGTGAGTATGGTTGTAATTGTTTGAGCACGATTGAATTAGATATAGGCGTAATGATTGATTAAAGATTTTTTGATTAAGTTAGGTACTTAGCAACTCCATATTTTGGTGTTTTTCTGGTGAATAGAATTATTATCAATTTGGAACGAATTGGACCAAAAATTGGTCAAATGTTTGTACAAATGGATAAATACTAACCAACTGTTGTGCATACCTACTCATTACGAAGGTACACTTATGTACCATTGTTGATAACATTAATAAATTAATAAAGCGCATCAATTTGGTATTGTTTTTTTTTATGTATGTCATCACATCATTGTTTGCAAGTGGTCGTATCAAACAAAACGTCAGTGTTGTCAGAGTCAATATTAAAACAATATGTACAGTATCACTTCCTGCTTTGGAATGGTAAATAAAGATCGAAGAAACATAATGAACTATATGTTTATACAAAAGTCATCCGAGACAGGAAAACTAATTTAAAACACATCACTGCACTGCTGTACACATACCGTTGTTACACGAGACTTCAATTACTAACGTATCTACATATTTGACGACTCGGACTTAAAAGACACCGTTTGGACAGTAAAAAAAGATAATGTACAAAATGCCCAGTGCAAGGCCCAACGAGAAATCAAAGCACACATGGACACCGAACAGAACACAATAAAGCCCTGCGATCAATCGGAATCGGTTTTATTTTGACAGTTCAACAACATTCATTCGAACATATGAAGCAATGGATTAGCAATTTGCTTTAAAATTATTCAGATTCCAATTGATAGCGTGTTACGCATTTAGGGTGCTGGTCAAGCGGAGAGCGCTAAGTTGGTCAAGCGTAGGGCGAGGTTAATCTATCGATTACCCTCTATAATCCCGTCTGAGCATCAGTTTTGCAAAACTGATGCTGGTGATTTACTTTTGCAGGCAAAAGGAAGTGTGTAACACCTCGCCCTACTAAACGTTTTGGAAATACAAGTAAATGCGTGTCATCCTCACAATGTATGTCTTCACGTATTGTACTGACTGGGTTGCCTGAACTTTTTGCAATAAAGATGACCAAAGAATAACAAACACAGAAACCTAAGCCAAATGGAGCAAAAAGCCACATGAAAGGAACAGGGTCACCGAAGTGAACCAAGCCGTCTTGTTTACGTCCGATGGACGAGAAACCCACTAATGACTGTCTCATTACTGCATTGAGATGTGTGGCGCTTACTGAGAAAGGATTTGACAAAAAAATAAACTGTCTAGTAAGCCAGATTTTGCATTGTCTTGCTTGATGACGGTGACAGATAAATCAGAATCACAATAATTTGGTTAAATATGGTTTCATCCACCAGTGCGTAGATTTCTGTATATGTATTTGTACCTATCTATGTCACACTCGATTGATAATTCGATATTGTATTGTCATTCAAGAGCATAAGAGTTATTCAGAATATTCGGATCGAACTTTTCTTTTCTCTAGAAAAAATACAAGAACTCCACGACCTGATTCCACCGGCCCCCTTCTACCATAGACCATCTAGACGCACTGCCAGTTACCATCCGTACCTAGTTGCTATTCCACCAATTCGCACAAAGCGTTTCCAAATGTCTTTTATAATGCGCACAGCAAAAGAGTGGAACTCACTATCTGCGTCTGTGTTTCCGAGCGCATACAACCCTAATCTCTTCAAAGTGAGAGTGAACAGGCTTCTTCTTGGTAAGCTCACTCCATCGTCGACTTTGTCTCTGTCACCTCTGATCTAGACTAGAGTAAAGAGCAAACCCATCTGAAATAATAAAAAAAAGAAGAAAAACCGCGAATACAATTTTGTGGCATGCTGATTGTAGGTACCTACTGCTTTACTTTCCAGGACAATCCTCTATTAATGACCACCTAGAACAAGTGCATGGCTTCATTCTCTAGCCATAATAAATATTCAAATAGCCATCAGATACTTATCAGTGCCAATAAACCGACTCCTAGCACATAAAAGTTTGGTCACCTTTAATACGTGAAGGCATTAGATCTAACTGTGACACTAAATTTACACCTGCATCATGCACAATTGTGTTAACTATTACAACAGACGTTCCACATTGCATGATAAGTACGCATAATATTATGACGAGTAGTATTGGTTGCGCAATGGAACGGGCGCGTTTCGAAACGGTCGCATAATCGGGACTTAGTGAGCCTTATTGGTCGTTAAGGATTCGGTTCGATGTCCTAAATTTGAAGGCTGAATTTTTGAAGAAGTGATCATGTTTTGTTTTGTGATACGTTGTGGATTTTTAGAACCTAAAATACAACTGAGAATCTTCGTGCATAGGTGCACTCATGGATACTTCAATTATATTTTGAAACACATTGATAAGTGTTAAAAATATATTTTCTAACAAAAAAAGTTTTATTCCACCTGCAAATTTAAATTAACAAGCAAACACAGTGGATGAATCGTACTGGAAATAGAACATATTTATTATTGGCAATTTATTTATACTGGGTACCAAACTAACAGACCGGGTTAGGAATTCGACCATCCGTTCCATCATAAAGATTATTGAGGTCACTTGGAAAGCTTTCACGCTAAATCCATCTGCAACTTGCTCTGTAATACAGCCTTGTAAAATCGGAAGTGAATACAGGTATGTGCTCGACCCAGTTCTCGAAAATGGAAATATCCCATTATACTGGGATCGATCCATCACCACTGACAGGACTATTGTTGCCAATAAGCCTGATTATTATTAGTGGTGGATCGAATAGAGCGGCGCGCAGTGATTATTGACATAGCGGTCCCGCAAGGCGGGAACCTCGTGAAAGTCGAGAAAGATAAACAAATCAAGTATCTTGACTTGGTTCGCGAGGCTGTCGACATGTGGGATGTGGACTTAGGGATAATTGTGCCGATACTCGTAACAGCCAAAGGCTTAATTTAATAGCCAAGAGCCTCGACCGACACCTAAGGAGGCTTTCGTTGGGCAGCTGGATTCAGAGAGCGGTACGTCTGGACACGGCTCGCATTGTTAGAAGGTTCCTTTCTCTGGAGCCCTGACCCGGTAGCTTGGACCCGGTTCCCGATACCGATGGGATACTATTTTTAATATTTTTATATTTTTTATATTCTAATATTTAAAAATACAATTCATATGTATATTCATGAAATAAAGGAAATAATAATAAGACTTTATTTATAGCCAGTAGGTAAACAGAAGAGTAACGTAATTTCACCGCCCTTCACCTTCAGGCCATTTATTCTGGGAAGTAAATTAACTTCAACCAACGACCTCAGCTCAGCCTCAACCCTAGAGGTCAGAGATCGCTATAAATACACGCTAAATATATTACACCTTAAACGATAACCGAAGGTATGTCCAATGTCAATAAAGTTATGAAATAGCATGTAATATGTATTATGTGTAAGACATAATATTACATGTTATACAATGATTCTTTAGTTCACGCAGTGCAAATCAGCACGTGGAAGTTTGTGGAACTATACATAGGTAGGTATTTAAATAAAAGACACCATTTTTTGGATGTACTTGATTTGACAGGTTGAAAACATTCATTAGTGATAGATATCCTGAAATTGCGGGAGTTAACGATGTGGATATAAACAATATGACAAGAAATAAAAATATACTAATGCGTAGAACAATTAATTAAATCTTAACATATGGTTTTATTTGTAGTCCCGCAAATCCCGCGGAGCCGCAGGATTGATGACCTCGATCCACAGGCTTGCTTGATTGCGATTTTGATGTGTGATTGGATTATTTAATACTAAATAGTAGTGATGGGCCGACTATGAGTTTTGCCGATCTTTGACTCACTATAGTGACTAAACTATTGGATTTACCTATTGGATAGAATTTTTGTATGCAGACTGGGAACGTCATTAGATAATTGTATTTATGAGGATTAAGTTAAATGACATCCGAATGAACACAAGCCCATGTCCAGTAGTTGTCTTCTGAACGTTGAATAGTGACTGTTCATATCAATCAAGCTATCCTGAAATCGGTGTATTATGACATGTCATTGATGTCACTGACATTTTGTCTTTGTAAGTAACGCGTATAAAGTGTCAAGAAACACTGAGTAGCATGTTTACTAGTTGAGGTGACAAGGTCGGTGCAAAGTCAGATGTTAGCAAATACTCGTAATGTAAAACAATTATATTGTTTATGTAGGTACTTATTATTGTTGTAATTATTATTTATCTTATTAATTAACACATTATTTTAATAATAAATTGGTTGGCATTACAGTTCTTTAGTTACGGTTCTTATGAAAAATGTTGGTAATAATGAGTTGTTTGTGCTTATTTTTTTTTTTTAATTTAACATAGAACTTTATAATAGATTACTGTGGTAATTTGATTAAATAAATTGTTATTCATAGTGAGACTTTTTCACAAATAACCGATGCTTAGCCATCGGTATAAATACGATTTATTAATAATTCAAATCACGACCTAACCAAAACAGCTTTAATCAATTTAACTACAAAAGCCCTCTCTAAAAAACAATTGACCATACTCAAACCATTATCATTTCAATTATCAAAATTAGCCATAACGCCTCAGGCTGTAACTCTGTCTAGTTCCCATGAATTAGCAGCACGATCACTAATCACGGCTAAGTAAGAAGTCGTGTCTTGAACAAAGACTAAACAGCTCTCATCAATATGCATTAATTTAGAAAGCTCTGCAAATGACTGGTCACCATTCTATTTGCTGAGAATTTAACGGATGATTGGCGTGTTTGGTAAATTTTTGTTAAGTCATTTTTTTTTGCTTTTCCGTCGTGACCATTCTAGCTTTATATGTAGGCACCGGGTCAGCAATCAAGCTCTATAATTCATATAAAATAAAATAAATGTTCTTAATTTATTTTTTATTAACTGCTACTATTAAAATATCATCGCTTACTGCCTCTTTAACTTGTCTGTCTCAATATTCCCCTCGCTTAACAACTTCAATATTCAATGTCAGAATCTTCCGTATGAAATTACCTTCTGCATTTCATTAAGTTTATCACACAGTTGCCTCGTCATGATCAATAAATAAACCGTCATCGTCATGCACAGCCCGACTTCACCCGCTGTTGAAAGTACTAGTTTGCACAGTTGCCTATTAAGAGTTTATTCAATAAGAGGTCCATTTCAACTTAAACCTTGGTCTCTATTCACAGCTACGTTGCCAGTAAAACCAAGTTAGATTTCTGCTTCTATCGAGTCTATAACAGCTACTTATAATTTTGTATTCGTTTATATTACACCCAGACCAATGAGACGTTAAGTCTAAAATATGCACTAATATCTAATTTTAGCCTGTCTAAATCCTAGCGTTACGCATAATTCCACACAAACTAGTTTCTAATTACAGGCGTTACGAGTATTGTTGGTAAGAACAGGTAAAGAGGTGATTTATACTATGGCTGGAATTTGGACAACAAGTACGACCTGCTAGTTAGAAATACTGACAGGTCACGTAGAGCTGATTAGATTTTGCAATTCAGACATTCCTTAGTTTTTAGGATCAGACGGTTTGACGTCGGCTGCTAGCTTCGCCTGCCAAGTTTACACGTTGTTACACTGTCCATTTGCATTGTTGTCATCTTTATAATTTTAAAGAGGCTTTGCGCTATTGTGATTTGTGTGACAATGTTGTAAACATTGTCACACAAATCACAATAGCGCAAAGCAGATCAGCATTCCAACATTCCGAACAAATCATTGGATGGTAGATGGTTAAAATGTATTCATAGTTTTTTTTATTATTATTATTATCATTCATTACTATACTAGCCATATTCTCATTAAACACCACTTTAAAAATAATGTTTACTGTTTCCAGTTATTATAAAGTCTCATCAAGCTCTTGAAAAACATATTCGTAATTCCACCTGTAATAATACAGTAGTATTATTTGTAAACAAATTCCTGTTCCTATTGATATATCACATACATTTTTATCTCATCTATCATTACCTCTTCTGTTATTATTGACATTGAATTAATCACAATGTCTTCCTTTCACTTCAGAACTATCATCGAAATAAACAATTGCGATCGCCATGACATAATTACAGGAGAACAAAGCTTCGAATTGTGCGCGGACGCAGATTCTATCGCGTAGTAGACAAATATTTATGAACATGCTCGCCCATTCAATAGACTTGGCTATTGTTTATAAACAATAAGATTTTGTTCTCGCTTAATTTGTGAACTTTGTGTTTAAAGCTTTATTAATCTTGTAAGTTATTTACTACTTTGGGTAAATCATGAGATTTAGGAAACTATGTATTATAATGACTGTAAATTTCCCATTAGACTTTAACCTCGGTAACCGCAAGCTATGATTGCAATTTGTCGCAATTCGTATCCAGCTTAGATATAAAGCCATATATAGCATTTACCCTCTTCACCAAAAGACAAAATTTTAGTTTTTCATCTGTCCATAACTCCACTCAAATCACAACGCAACAACCCTTACTATTTTAAACGTTCTTTTCTAAACCTCGATTTCGCCATTATTATATTGAACATTTCTTAGTAAATCTTAATAACATGGAATTAATTAATGAAAAGCCCACAGGCATTAAGGCATGCTGCAATAATTCCAAACAGAGGCGTGCTCTCACATTCCAGTCGAGCTTGGCGGTTTGCCTACACCTCACTTATAGACACAGCTGTTACTACCGAGTCTACCGACTGTTTCATTTCGCCTACTTAATCAGATTCAACGTTGCTTATAAAGCACTTTAGCTATTTTCGTAGTGTAACGTATACCGTACGTGTACGGTATTCTATTGTGGGGAAATGCAGCCGACATTCAGACTATCTTTGTTTTGCAGAAAAGAGCCGGTCGACCCATTTATACCTGAGACAATCTCTCAGAGAGAAATTTAAGGAGATTAATATAATGACTGTGCCTTCTCAGTACATTTTTGAAAATCTTTTTTATGCCCATAAAAATATAAAATTGTTTAAAAAATACAGTGATATCCACAATATAAATTAGTATTTATATTGTGAATATCACTGTACACCTACTTTCAGAAATAAAATTTATTAAGGCTTAGATCTTGAACATGGCTTGGCAGTTTATTATAAAAGCATATACATTGACACCTGAATGAGCCACCTATTTTCTTGAGCCTCGTTGGAGGTACAACAAATTTGTGTGTTGTTCCACTCAATGTATATGCTTTTATAATAAACTGCCAAGCCATGTTCAAGATCTAAGCCTTAATAAATTCAAATCATTCATTAATCGCAAGTTGTGGCCAAAAGCTTTTTATACCGTTAAAGCTTATATTGAGGACAACAAGGCTTGGGATTGAGCTGCACCAACTTTTCTTATTTCTCTTTTTTATTTTTGCATACTAAATGTTGACATGAATATTTACTTTGTAAAGTTTTATATTTTAATTATTGTGAATGTGAAGACTATGTGGGTTATTGTTCTTATTTTTTGTTTGTTTTTTATGAGTGTGCAAAACGATTAAAGCGTGTTCACTAGAATTTCGCCTGCACATTCACCATTAAACACAATAAGGGGATTATGGGTTTATTTTAATGTAACGGAGCTTAAAGAATTTTAAAAAGAAATATTTTAAAAATTCTATATGCTCTGTTAAAATGCTAATTTTGAGGAAGTTTTGGGATTTTTTGTATATAGTCAAAATTTACTAAAGAAAATCTTATTTTTTTATAATCATGAAAATAATATGGCATTTTGTAGTTTTGAGGACAAAAAATGATTTTGCGTGCAGCCGAAATGCGTCAAATTGTCTTCTTTGTGACCCATTTCGACTAAAAATCTAGAACTACCATTTAAGCAGAACCTGAACTTGATCAATCTTTATGCAGCAAGATTTACATAATGATTTCTACAATTGACCGTACCACAAGGTAGGTAGGGCTTATCTACATGGTATGCGGTACTTCTAGTACACTTGTAATAGAAAGGACACGGGACCAGTCCACATCGAGGTCACATATGGACATTGGACATTGGCGAGCTAAAACCGTGTTTGGTATTTAAATTATGTATGGTATAAATGTAGCTAATACTCGTAAATCGTATGGGTGTGTTATGAAAGGGTTTTACGGTCCAATCCTAATAGGAACGCAACCATGAAAATCAAAACCTCTCAAATAGTAAAAGTGTTATATAAAATATCTGCAGCAGATTTAATAAGTGTTTAGCAGCAGGATACCAAGGTCGGCCTAAAATGTTCCCACTACCTGGGACACAGGGTTCCTCGCTCCGAGAGGGAGTGGGGGGCTGTCCCTGTGAAACTTTGAACTACGTAGACACTTAGTTAAATAATGGCGCCGATTCTCTTGTTCAATAACTAAACTAAAATGAGAGAGTCGCTATCTTTTACTAACAGGCAGCGCGAGAAAAGGACGGCTATAGCGCTCTATGAACTAACTTAGAGATGTCAAACTAGTTTACGCCTTGCGCTTCACCGTGTTTTTAGTCGACATGTTTTTACGTGTCGTCGGAATTTGTATGGAAATATTAGTTCCAACTAAATTTGACAGCTCTAATTTACGTCCGTCTCTTTCTTGTTTTATTACAGAGAAAAAGTTAGCCATAACCTAAATTAAGTTTAGTTTGTGTACAATAGAATCGGCACAATTGTCTGCTGTACTAATACTTATTCTCAAAGTAGTATCGAGTTTGTTTAAACAACTGTATCTGCCAGCGACTGTGTACCTTCTTTGTTTGCACTTTCTAGTTCCTGTGGGTCGGTTGTCACTTTGCACTCAATATAAAACGATCTAGATACATATTATGCCGCGGACCCACAGTCCGCTTTCTCACAGCTCAGACCGCGCCAGACCAGGCCGTGGTAAAAGTCAGCCTGCGGTAGCCTGTCGTCGCCCGTCCGTTCGAATATATGGGATGATCCCTGACATGCTCGGCACGCGCACCGCGTTCCCATGGCCTGTCGAGGCCTGTCGCGGCCCGTGCCGAGCATTCCCACGGATCATCCCATACGTTCGATCGGACGGGCGACGACAGGCCACCGCAGTCTGTCGGTTCCCACGGCCTGTCGGCCTGGTCTGGTCTCTTCTGGTGAAAAACGGGCCGTGGGACCGCGGCATTACGTAGACCTACACATGTACCATTATTATTGGTATTCATGTTTTTTCCAAGAAATATATACCTATTTTACTAGCTGACTCGACCGACGACGTTACTCTGTCCAATTTTTTATAATTCATACAAAAATCCTATCGAGGGTTCACGGGCTATTTGTATTATGCGACATGTTTGGAACTTTATAGGAGAGCATTTCAAAGTTTCATTATTCGGAAAAAAGAAAATTGTAAAAAAATTATCAAATTTTTTTCCACAAAAAGTGGCCTATCAACGGTTAAGAATCAATAGTGTTTATTTCCGATTGTTACGCAGGTAGATATGATTATAACTCAATATAGGCCAGGATGTCGCTTAATACAAATAGCCCGTGAACCCTCGCTATAGAAAAAGCACTTTCCGTTTCTCCAAGCAACTTTTTAATTTTTTTGTGCCTAAAAACCTTATTCGGACTATAACTAGGAACATAGAAAAAAAAACAAACATCAAATCTGCCCAGCCAGCCGTTCTCGCATACCAATGAACGCCATTTAATTTTTATTTATGATTTCATTAAAACAGTGCAGCTCTCAAGAACCAATTTTGTATTTAACCGTTGCATTATCGCCATTTTCTCAAAAATATTCGCCTTCTTTTCAGGGCCCACTAATATAAACTAAACGACCTTTGGAAAACTAAAACTAGGTTCAAACGCCAGCTTACAGGTAGTTGTGATCTATTCCATGCCAGGTCGAGCCAATTTTGGTTAACCACCAAAAAACTAGGTAATAACTAAGTGCTAAAGGTTAAATATTGCAACATCAGCGAACTTAATAATCTTAACACAACATGTTGGTACTGCTGTTATTAAGTTTTTGCCATTTATATAATGATTTGTGACTAACTTCAAATTATTATGTATCTATCTTGAATTTTCATTAAATAATACTCATTATTTATTAATTTATCCTAACTTAATATTATAAATGCGAAAGTATGTTTGTTTGTTACCTTTTCACGCTTCAACCACTAAACCGATCATCCTGAAATTTTGCATATACGTTGTCAGGTGTACAGAAACGGACATAGGGCACGTTTCATCCCGAAAAACGTACTGTTCTCGAGGAATACAACAGTAACGTTCTTACGATAATAGATGGCGCCACGTATCTTTCGAATCAGATTGAATTATATTATCTAAAATGTCAATTAGAATTAATTCATGGTGATATAACAACCGGTCATTTTTTAGATAAATTAGAATAAAATTTTAAGTTATTAACCCACTAGTAAAGTTTCATGTGTTTAGTAATGTGAATTGATTGTCAAAATCTAAATAAACGCGAGCGAAGCCGCGGGCAAAAGCATTCATATAAAGCAGTGGATGGTATTTTGCGTCGGTAGCCTAAATAATAGGTTCTTACCTATGAAATTGCCGATTTTTGATACCGGCTAGTGAGAAGATCAATATATTTCATTCTATTTAGAATTCCACATACATAAGGAGATCCCGGTTGACCGACCACGAGGGAAGTCATACTGGTGGTCACTGAGGAGCTCATTGTCTTCCAGGTATGCTAGCAGCTTATTGATAAGTACCCTTTCCATCAGTCGCGTAGCTCGGCGTCGGGGGCGGTCCGCACCGGGTGTCACCGGTTCCAGGGTGACACCTGACTGCTGCAGCAGCTGCTGTACGAGTATAAAAAAATTTACACAAACTGTCACGTTTTTTAATGATAAATAATTTGGGTTTGAAGCTATTTTAATCAAGTTATCCCAACAAAATAATTTAATTTATCAATTGTGATTATTTATAATTTATTTATAATTAGTATAAACAAATGTAATATAAGTATATAAGTAATTAGTAACTATTATTATCAAAATTTCTATTGTAATTATGAAAGACTTATTTGTAATAATTAAATAAAAACATACTATACGTTTATTGAATGTTATTCATTTTAACAGATTTCATTCTTAGGTGACACCACAATTATGCGCACCGGGTGCCACCCATGCTAGCTACGCCACTGCTTTCCATCACTTCACAGTATGGAGGTTACCCCACATCATGGACACAGGTGGTGGTCATGGTCAGTGGTGGTTCATGGTTGGTGGGTACGAACCTACCCCGTAAAAGGGTAACCGTGCCGATCCTGTCAACTTGGCAGGTTACCCTTTTTGGACACTGCAAGCTTCCAGGACTCCGGCACCACTTTTAGCACTTTAAAGCTTAATATTTCACAAACGGTTCCCTGAATCGAAAAATGGTTTTCTTACTCCCGCAATATTTTTAAAGAGTCTATCCAATGACAACTCACACCATGGGATAGACGAGAAAAAAAAGGCATCCCCACTTTAGGAGTAGGGGAGGTACCCTAAAAACAATTTTTATTTTTCTATAATTTATTTTACCATTTGTCGGTGTGTATTGGGTTGGCTAATAAGTAATGAGCGACATACAACTATTTAATTTGTATTTATTTATTAAATTAATAATTGTTAATCATTAATAATATATTCACCGTCGTTTTCTACTACCAATCGCCATCGATCTGGCAAAGAGTGAATAACGTCCGCATAGAACTTCGTTCGTTTTGAATTGAAGAAGTCATCTATGTATTGTTTCAAGTGTGGTTCATCGTCAAAGCTTTTTTCCCGTAAATTATTACTAAGTGATCGGAACAAGCTGAAATCAGTTGGTGCTAAGTCCGGCGAATATGGAGGGTGGGGTATTATTTCCCAATTAATCTCCAATAGTTTTAGCCTGGTACTCTTAGCAATATGCGGCCGGGCATTGTCGTGCAGGAAAAATATTTTGTCGTGTTGTGGACGTTTGCGATGGATGTCAAGCTTCAGTTTTTCGAGTTGATCACAATATACTGTTGCTGTAATCGTAGTATTAGTATGAAGGAATTCCCAGCTTATTACTCCATGTATATCCCACCAGACAGAAAGCATTACCTTGCGAGGATGAAGATCACCTTTTGACGTTGGTTTTCCCTGTTCTTTACATCCCAGCCACTGGCGCTTGCGTGTGTGATTAACATAGAGAACCCACTTTTCACCTCCAGTGACAAGATGATCTAACCAATTAAGTGTGCGGCTGAAAGATAAAAGTTGTACACAAATCTCTGCTCGGTAGGTCAGCTGATCTTTACTTAATTGATGGGGTACCCAAACACTACCCAAACCATGTAAATGATTTTCTATAGTGCCATGAGAGCACTCGAGCTGAACAGCCAAATCGCGTGTAGTTCTTCGAGGATCTTCTTCTATTAATAGTTTTAATTTATCGATATCTATTTCCACCGGGCGCCCAGACCTTGGTTGATCGGTTAAGGAAAAATCGTTATTGCGGAACCGTTGGAACCAGCGCTTTGCTGTTGCTTCGGAGACTGTATCGTGAGCTATTCTTTGACATATATTACGTGTAGCTTCTGCAGCAGAATGCCCAGATTGAAACTCATATAATGAACAATGTCGTACGTGGGTTTTAATATCACTGATTTCTTTGTGAACTTTAACGCACTAACAGCCAAACTATCAATAACGCGCATGAGCGCGACTCGGTCTTTATATACCCTCTGCTACAGAACGTTCTCGAACCTTTCCGAAAATTCTAGAAATTATAAACTAAAATGCTCATTACTTATTAGCCAACCCGATACAATATGTATATCCACGCCAAATTACAGCTTTCTAGTACTAAAAGTCTCTGAGCTAAGCTGCGGAGAGACGGACAGGACATGGCGAAACTATAACGGTTCCTTTTTCACTACGGAACCCTAATAAGGACATCATAAGATACTGGCAGATGGGAGTTACAAAGATACTTTTCAATCTGAAATTCACGTGCTTCAATAACGTGCTCACGTACTTAGCCAGATGAAGTCACACACGATTCTACTTAGACATGACGGATAGCCTGACGAATCTTGTAACAACAATATCAGTTTGTGGGTAGATAAGTAATGTACCAGTTTCCGAACATTGTAGGAAGCTAATGAAGCTAATCAATGTATGTAGGATGATGATGAATGAGCTTACTGAAGGAATAGGTTTCCGAAATCGCGTTATAATTGTGTAATCCAATTCTGGTTTGTAAAATTAAATTGCTGGATTGAATTAATTACATTGGTGGATTTCGTCATCGTTGTCTGATTATTTTCAATTAATGGTTAGTTGGTTGAATGTGTATTTTGCTCTGATTATACCTACTTTTTAGGGTTCCGTACCTCAAAAGGAAAAAACGGTACCCTTACAGGATCACTCGTGTGTGTGTCTGTCTGTCTGTCAGTCTGTCACAGCCAATTTGCTCCGAATCTAATGGACCGATTAAGTTGAAATTTGGTACACTTATGTATTTCTGTGACCCAAACATGGACGTGTCAACTTTGGGGGGCAAATAAGAAAATTTAAAAAAAAAAAGTTCGGCAAACTGTACCGTGTTACAAATCAAATGAAAGGGCTTACTGTGAGGGTCTCAAATATATTTTTTTTATAATTTTAAAATAAACCATTTTAAAGTTATTTAAGAAAATAGACGAAAATTGACCATTCTCCCCCTTATCTCCGAAAGTACTGAGCTTAAAATTTTGAAAAAAATAAAGATAATAGTTCTATAGCTATAGTATTACAGGAAAACTTATAAGAAGTCGATGGTCTTAAAAAAACATGGTAAATCTGTCAATATTGTGCGTACAAACTCACATTTGTCCATAGTTAAACAAAAAACATCCAACCCACATTAGTTGTAATGTGGGTTGGATCTTTTTCGTTTAACTATGGACATTTGTTGTTGGAATGTATGGGAGAAAACATGTTTTTCAACTACAATGTTAAGTTTGTTCTTGGTATAAATTCATCCCACCTACGGAACCCTTCATTGTGTGGGAAAAAACCGAGGAATTTGTATTTGTCCCCGAAGAGCTGTATGGATAGACGCATAAAACATAACATCACGCCAGTATTCCTTGAAGGGTAAGCCAGAGGTGCTGTAACCCACATTCCGAAAGATATGTATGTTTTAAGTCCCATATAATAGGGAGCTTGGTAGGCTAGAGAGTTGATGGTAACAGGCTCATTGCCATCAACTGGGCACAATCTAGACACCCAGCTGTTATAGACAGACTGAATATTTAAAATAAAATTAGCAACAACGTTATAAAGTCTATTACACCCATAATGCGCCAGTTAAGTTTGAAGCCCATGTAAAGCACGCCTATTGCCATCAACTGATCACCATCACAAATCCAAACTCCGGACTGCTACAGATAGAGAGACTGAATATTTAAAACTAAACTAGCAGCAACTTTGTAAAGTCTATATGAAACCATTGTTTAAAGGCACTTACTGATGGGGTGTCGGCGTCGGTGGCGACATTTACTTGAAAGCTGTCGACCTTTGCAGCCGTGTTTTATTCTTCCGTCGTTGTAGTAAGAAACTCGTTCGTTATGAGGTAATAACAACGGTTTGATAAATTATGCCCTTAGTTTGTCGCTTTGAAAAGGAATTGAATTAATCTTAAGAATTCCTTATTAGGTACAGAACTAATAAACAATGTTAGATTTTCAACTGTGTAGGTCATAAAACTAAATATGAATTAAAAAGCAATTCATAGCTACTTAGAGATAGAGAAGTAAACTCTACGCGACACTAGCTAGGTATATATATCTATGATGGTATGAAAAATAACAATTTTCTATAAATGCAATGAAAATACAAAACTTTATTTCCGAAAATTAAATAATAGGATGATATAGATAGGGTTTTGGTCGCAAAATGTCTCATCGCTACAGAATTAAGTATGAATGAATGACTTTGGAAATTATTCACTCAAGACTAAAATATAAATATAAAGCCCATACATAGGTTATGTTCAGCAGTATGATTAATTATCCAATAATAGAAACACAGTCACTACTCCAATATTTAACCTTTACACTATTATACAAATATAAATATATGGCAGCCTTCATTAATCCAGATCATGTCGGTCTGCAATGTCACGATGTTGGCTGTTTCCCGGCAAAAAGCTAGCCGAGCCTTATACGGAGTAGAAACTATATCTAGTCCTGGCCACGCCTCGGTGACTCGGTAATAATTATGCAACGGATACATGGAAAACTAACTTTACTAGTCCATCTGTTCTTGAGCTAATAGCAGAACCTTCTGCTTCTAGGTACAGTAGGCTGCAGGTCAGTGGTAACAAAACCAATATAAGCTGTCCTCTTATTGTGTTACCACAGACGTGCGGTGCATGCTCCTGTGCATGCACAACAAACGTGGAAAGATAAATTCAATACAATGTAAAGCATATTATTTCTGTCATATGTCGCAGCTCACTGCCGGACACAGGCCACTCCCTAGTGGAGCCACAATACGCCCTAAAGTGGCCTTGTCGGCCCATGAAAGAGGTGATTACTCAATGCAAATTCACGTGATAAAGGCGAGCTAACATGTATATATTTACTGGTTCTGCATTTAATACCAGACGAGCAGTATTATCACTAGTTCAGAACTTCAAATATTATCCCATTCTACAATCAGTATTCCATAGCTGACCGTAAGACACCCCCGATTTGGCTCTATAATAAAACTCTTTTAATTTTCTTGCAAGCTTATATACTACGTGGAACTCCGTTTCTTGTGACGTGACGTGTATAAATAAATATTACTTTGGCTTCGTAAATATTGAGCGCTTATTGTATGCTTCTGCAGCCATATCGGGAAAAGACCTCGAACTGTTTGCCTCGTCATACAATACGTATGAATTATGACTTATGTGCATAATGCATACAGCTTTATCCTATCCTATACTATTAAATATATATTATATTTATTTATACATTTATAATCACGATCTCGAAAACGGCTATAGCGGGATAGTTGCAATATAGGAGTTTACAGGGGCGAAAAATTGATCTAGCTAGGTCTCAATTCTAGAAGAAAAAAATCATTTTCTCTATGTACTCCCGAGTAGAACTCGGTCGACATACTGTTTGAGAATACGTCATATATTTGTACATCGACGCCGAATAAGAGGCCCTGTTTTGGCCCTATAAAAGATTACTTACTATCGCTACGAAAAAGAGTATACATTTTCGTAGAACAGTGGGTATTTAGATTATTGAAAAGTGCCTAATTTCGTAACATGATGATTAGCAATAGCTTTTGTCATGTATACCACAGTGCAGTAAAAAAAACCGGCTAAGTGCTTGGCGGACCACGCACAATGAAGGTTCCGTAGTTGGGATGAATTTATCCCAAGATATATATATCCCAAGAACAACATTGTAAAACATTTTCTCTCATACATTCCAACTACAAATGTAAGTTTGTACGCACAATATTGAGAGATTTAGCGTGTTATTTAAAAACCATAAACTTCTTATAAGCTTTCCTGTTAACTATAGGTATAGATCTGTATTCTGTATTTATTTTTTCAAAATTTTAGGCTCAGTAGTTTCGGAGTTATGGGGGGAATAGTAAGTAAACTTTCGTATCTTTTCTTAAATAACTTTAAAATAATGTATTTTAAAATTATAAAAAAACATATATTTGAGACCCTCACTGTAAGCCTAATTGATATATCACACAGTACAGTTTGCAAAACTTAAAAAAAAGAATCTTATTTGCTCCCCAAAATTGACCCTCATATTTTAAAAAATCATTTATTTACGTTACACGTCCTTGTTTGGGTCACATACGTGTCCCAAATTTCAACTTAATCGATCCATTGGATTCGGAGCAAATTGGCTGTGACAGACGGACAGACAGACAGACAGACACGTGTGATCCTATAAGGGTTCCGTTTTTTCTTCTTAAGGTACGGAACCCTAAAATCGTCTTTTTGACAACAAAATCAACGCTAACATTGTTCAAATGTCATATCCAAATGTAGATACTATGGAGTACAGTTCTTGCCACCGTCTGCTAAAACCAACATCGTCATTTTAATAGTCAACGGCCATTTTGTATGCATTAGTACTTTAATTACAGCTTTTACCTTACTGTGGAACTCTTAAAAGTACTTTAATTACAGCTTTTACCTTACTGTGGAACTCTTAAAAGTACTTTAATTACAGCTTTTACCTTACTGTGGAACTCTTAAAAGTACTTTAATTACAGCTTTTACCTTACTGTGGAACTCTTAAAAGTACTTTATTTACAGCTTTTACCTTACTGTGGAACTCTTAAAAGCCCCGGTGACTAAACTATTTTAATGACAGTAACTGGAATAGTCAATTAGTCACTCTATTTACTAATACACTCTATCAAGTTATTACAATATTAAAGCTTGAAATGTAAAACACGGTATTGTTTCAAACAGTTTTGTTAGAATTCCCATGCGGAACTCAAAACCTTCCCACATTAACCTACAAGAGTCAATTACTTTCACTGTGACATCATTATATCATCATAATGAACACTTTCCCTTTATTAATAAACACACATCAGGCTCTTGGTTGAGTAGCAACCTCGCCATTAATCAATTTGCGGGGATATCTTCCTATCGCCATGGCATCATAATTATGTTTCTTCTTTTTAGGGTTCAGTAGTCAACAAGGAACCCTTATAGTTTCGTAAAGTCTGTCTGTCTGTTCGCTAGTCAGTCCGTGGCTTAGCTCAGAGACTCTTAATACTAAAAAGCTGTAATTTTCCATGAGTATATACATATTAATCACGCCGAGAAAATGGTAAAATAAAAATTTGAAAAATAAATGTAAATAGTGTGGGATGATATTTTTTCTCGTCTATCCCATGGTGTGGGGTATCGTTAGATAGGCCGTTTAAAAACAATGGGGGTCTGTGAAAACGATTTTCCGATTTAGGGATCCGTTTGCGTAATGTTAGGCATTAATGTTAATTTTTGGAGTCAAGTGCACGCCAGCAAAATGGTTGTATTTAGATATGTGAAAAAATTCTCGACATTTAGGCGCCCAACTTCCATTTGCTGTTGGAATGTATGGGAAAACATGTATTTTTACTACAATTTTAAGTTTGTTCTTGGGATAAATTCATCCCAACTACGGAACCTTTCATTGTGCGTGGTCCTACACACACTTGGCCGGTTTTTTTCGTGTAAATCAGGAAACACACTTGATGGTTGATAGTATCATGGCAGATGCTTTTAAGGGCACTACTGATGAACTAATTACAATCGTGACAACTTTGTGTGCTCCAATAATAATTAGAAGAAGTTCAGGCAAAGCCCAACCAGCTACTTTATATTATGTAATAGTAGCTAATGTCCGCGACTTCGTCTGAGATACAGTCTATGCCCTTCTCTAGGTCATTTCATCCAAATCCGGTCAGCCGTTTTAACGTGAAAGAGTAACAAACAAAATCACTTTCGCATTTTTAGGATGAGAGTGAGGTATGAGAGAGTGCACCTGTGTCTGCGCACACACGCCTGCACTAAAATCTCTACCGTCTCAAAGGTAAGTCTCCGCTGAGATAGGTCGCCATGGCCGAAATTCGTTTTGAAGGACTATTATAATAATATGTAAAACATAGCCGTGTGGTAAGGTTGGAAGTCCATCCCAATGGGGTGAAAAAATGTTAGCCTGGGTGAAAGAAAAAAAGACAAATATTTTATTTGGGACACGCACCGGAAATACAATCAGTAAAAAGGAGCATAGTAAATTAACAAAATTAACATTAAAAAAAACAAAAGAAATACAAAATTAAAAAAGATTGTGCGAGGCCAAAAAGGCTCTTATCTCAGCATAAAGCTGCGATATTTAAATAAATACCGTAGCACTGGTATTCTGATAGGACCGATGTGATTCCACGGACACACCTACGGACATCTATAGATCAATAAGGGAATAAAATAACAAAAATAAGAAGATAAAATACACACAATAGAATACCAATAATTTAGAAAAAAAAAAACTAAAAACCGTACGACGTGACGAGGATGCAGGGCCTGCAGGAGTCTCGACATACATAGCGATCGCTTTACGACTGAATTCGGTCGCAATGTCCTAGTGTAGTCCCTAGACGGTCAAAATTGCATGACAAACACGAAAAAATCACATGCTTGTCATGCAATTTTAACCGTCTAGGGACCCCACTACGACTTTGCGACCGAATTCGGTCGTAAAGCGATCGCTATCTATGTCGAGACTGTAGCCCTAGGTATTATATATACATAAGTATATTATAAAATTGTCTTATACCAAACCATATGGACGGAAGCGATAAATTTAAATAAGTCTTAAATAATATTATTAAAAGACCATTAAGCTAGTTCAAATGTTATTGAATGACAACTCAATAAATGATATCATTCTTGGGTGAACGAACTATTGTAAGTTCGCCACTATAAAACTGCTATCATAAGGAAAAAAGACGTATCTGACATTATTTCGAAATAAAGTTATTTACATATTCGGAATTAACAAACAAAGACGCATCTACCAGTATTTTTAAATAGGCGTAAACTTAACGAAAACCTAATAACTCTTACTATTAAAAGACGCATCTGTCTTTGTATCTTATTCTTTAAACAGGACAAAATATTGTTTTTCTCCTTTTCAATATTTTTGTAGATACGTCCTTTTTCCTTAAGCGGCGGCAGAAAAGCGACGCAATAGATTTGAATGTAGAACATCTGAATGTGAACGTTTGGCCAGACTTTTTATTCGTATTTGTTAATACATGACAGTACTCACACAAACACAGGTCTAGCATGTAGTGTCGATGGAAATCCAAATTTCGTCAGCCCAGAACTTTACTGCCGTACGAATTTACCATTATATCAAGTAGTATCCGTTGGTTTTTCTAACGTGCACCTATTAGGGCACATAGGACATGTTTTGATGTGTCCTACAGTTTTCGTTACAGCATTGGCATCACATTATTTTACAGTCCATAACATTCTCAATCATATTGTTTGTAACATTGCGAGAGAAATAAATAAGAAAAGGTTGAGTAATAAAATAAATGATGTTCATTGAAAGTAGGCCCACCATACACCACACCATTGATTATATGATATAATCAATGGTATGATGTATTATACATTTATATCCTTCACACTCGATGGCATTAACCTCTAACCCCAAACGTAACATAGTTATTTCGTAACATATTAATAGCTATCAGGTTGAACTTTACCCGGCTCTCCAAAGATAATAATCTACATACTGACAAGTTAACTGATCATACAGTTAGACAAAGTCGTGACGTGTGGAAAAACTACGATTATCGCACAGGCGGCAAATCGTTAACGAATAAATTGTAGAATGGAACTTATGATGGCGCTATGATCGCAGGGAAGAATTGCCATAATCAGCATTGTTCGCAGACGCGTGGGTGATTAGAATGTATTTTAATAAGAAATCTGAATCGCAATGAGGCTTCTGTTGTCATAATACAATAGGAGTTTCTGGACTTTAAGAATGACTTTGACCCCTGCACGCGTAGCATGACCACCATAGAAACGGGTTTTGTCGACGGAAGAGTAGACAAAATGAATCTGTCATTTTTGTAGACATTAAAAAATTTCCAACGTCTAAGCATGTGGATGTGTCATTTTGTCTATTGCTCCGTCGAAAATACCCGTTTCTATGGTGATCATGCTACGTGTGCTCTTTGTTTCGCCATTTCTTCTCAAAGATAGGAAATGTCGACTCCATCATTCTAGCTTTTATTTTGTTCATATTACGTGTACAATTGATTCTGAAATCATATGTACAGAATAAACAATTTAATTTCAGCCTTTTATTTATAACAGCCTAACAGCCACGGAAATAGGTATTTTATCAAACTAGGCTGAGAATCAGCACGTTTCGAACGACAAAATTACATAGGACAGTCCCGCAAAACGCCCGCCACTTCCTAGTGCTTTAGCTGGGGAGAAGAAGTGGCGCAGCAAACTCCCCAGCAGCACAGCTGTCTATTCAGTTAAAAAAAAATGATTCTATATAACACTGCGCATAATACTTTAGGTATTACGCAACAAAACATGAAATTAAATTAAATTCATTGCCATATGTCAGCTATCACACGCCAATATACCAAAATACCTAAATAAAAGCCTCCAGTAATAAAGGGCGTGCCCACTTACATATAGCCATATATGTAGCAGTAACTCGAAGTCACAAATGATAAACTAGGACCATGGAAGTAAAATAAATAAAGAGTTAATTACTAATAACAAAACCAAGGTCAGCAAGACGACCAGTCACCACAAACAGCACCCATTCACGAGCATAACGCAAAAATCATCCATTTGAGGTAAGGAGGCAACCCGACCCCCGACGCTACCGCAAGCAGTGACATCTAAGGGACCATGACGAACTTGCTGCCGGTTGCGCAGGCAAGAATAATATGATCAATTATTGAGGTCGCTAGTTAACCACATATTGCAATACCACTCATAAAAGACAGTGTAATGAGTAGATTATGTCAATGATAAATAAAAATAAAATAAATTTACTTTTACATGCAAATAAACAATTATATGAACTCATATAACCTGTTAGAAAGTAAGCTGGTTCTGGAGAAAGAACATAAACATAGTCTTGTACTTGTACTCCACAATATTATTAACCCAAAATTTTAATGAATTTTGTACATAAAAGAATAATTAAAACATAAATAAAATCTACATAACATTAAGCAGTTTATTCGTCCTAGTTTTATTTTAATTCGGAGTGACTATTTTCCGCATATGGCGTAATCAGATTAACAACCCGGTTTTTTATTCGGATGTCCAAATCATTTTGATGCTGATTTCCGATTAATTCAGAACGGAATTACAAACATTATAAAAACGACGTTGATCGGTCTTTGACCTTTTCAAGCGCTCAATATGAAAGTTCCTGTTTTCTGCATATTATCTTTTATTGTAAAATAAATATATTACATTACACGTATGGTCAGTGATTTATCTCGTAGATATAACGGGTCTCGCAGGAGGATGACCTTCTCGAATGTCAGTAATGTTTATTAAGATAAATCTCCTATAGTATAGATATTTCTTTCCATAGAGTTCACTTCCCACGCGAGTAATAAAAATAAAATAAAATGTTGAATAATTCTGCAATTCACATTTGAATCTGGATTGAACTTATCACATCTTGTTATAGTTCAAAACAGTCTGACTCATCCTTTATTTATGGAAGCTATGGTGGTATAGCTTAAGATATTCGATAGACCAGCTATAGAAGGTGGAAGAAAGACAGAGTCTATTCGATAGACATGGCCGGGTTTTAGCTTATGGTCTGGTGCTATGATTTATCCGATAAACCTTTATCCAATGGACACATATTGTCTGATATCATGAAGATATGCGAAGTTTCTAACAATCAGGCTATTCCAGTAAAGACCAGACACAAAAGAAAACCCAATTACATAATCCCCATTCTACAATCATTTCAGAATTGGATTTTCTCCATATGTAACCGCAAAGACTCCCACACGAAGCAGTTAACATTAATAGCAGAGATATATGGTGTAATGGGACCATAAAACGTGAGAAAGTGTTCTGTTACCAGTCGAAGTAACGCTCGTATTGAACGGTATGGATTGTTTTAAATGTCAGTATACCAACAGTGATACCTACGTAGAAAGTTCTACATCCTTGTGAGAAGTTGGTGTTATGTAAATATCGAATGAAGACAGTCTTGAAATTCCTGTCTTGTTTTTACTAATTTAATTAAGAGTAAACCGCTCGATGAATTGATAATTTTAAAGTGTAATTTTTGTACGTAGGTCGTCCACATAAATACGTTCCACCCGGAGAAGTCAAAAGGTTATATTGAAATGCTGCTTATTCCAGTAGCTTTATTATTTAATAGCTTTACTCCAGTATTCGCCACTTCCTCTAAAGTTTTTGTTTGACATCTTCTTCGAATATTGTCATGAAAGCAACTGCATACGTTGGTTTTTTAAGTTTGTGGTTTTATGCAACTTCGTTGATTCACAAAGGTCAATGATCGAATGTAATTAAGAATCTGGGTATTTGGAATTTAACTTCAGCAGAATCCTTTCCTTAATTCAGAACTTTCGACAGAAACATTTAAAAGATGGTTTCTAGTGAATAATGTTGCAGTAACAAGTCCGGCTTCTACTGTAGAAGGAAATATGACAAATTGCTACGTAGATAGGTACGAGACATTACCTGATGACTAATATGAATCTATCAGAGATTTTCTCCAACATCCAAGTGTGACCAATATTGACAACACGCTAATACACATTGGTTGATGACGGTGACATTTTCAATTTCTGCGATGCATATTGCAATGGCCTTTTACATGCTTTGCGTAGTATTTATCTTAAAGATACATGGAAATCGTATCCAAAACGATATTCAACTTGAAATTGAGGCCAATGACCACAAAATAACCAAACACCAACACAAATCTGTCAATCAACCTTTCGGAATGCAGTCAGATCAAAAGTACTCCACACAAATACGTGACCTATTTACGAACCATACACCCAATAAGCACCCTTATGCAAATTAGAATAAAGCAGTTATCGGCTTGTATGGATCTGGTCAAACGGTTAGAAAGCGGTCGTCCTTGTAAGTAAAAGTTATCCAGTGAAAGTGGACGGCTTAACAAAGTAATGTATAACTTTTATAATATAACAAGTTCTATTACAAGAAGTGTTTATATTCAAGCCTCTTTTGACGTCGACACGGCTTCAGAATCAGAAATCATCTCTTTTAAGTTAGGTGGAGAGATGAACTACGGATGGTGGGAGGAACTATGTAAGGGCAAGGAATAAAAAAAAAATCGTTAAATAAAAGAGAGAATAATTTCTAACATTGTAGACAATATTCTTCAGGCCTCGATGCTAATAATGAAATTAACCGTGAACCAAGGCATCGTTAAGATAGGGTTACTCCAATTATCTAATAAAAAAACAACAACTACTAATACAATAGTAAATCACCTAAATGTGTACCTACTATGTTTGAGGAAGAAGCGAGTATCCGGCGCAAGCGCAGCTAAAACGTTCCGTGTTTAAAAAAAAAACTTTAATTAAACAAACGGCTTTTAATATCAGCCCTTTGTTTAAAAAGCATTAGGAAGCTGATTTTTTTTTGGATTTTTAAATTATTTTCCGCATGTTTTGAGTTTGATGAAGATAGGGTTTTATTCTTTTTAAATGGTAATATTCCGTAGGAAAGAGGTAATATCTTTTAATACGTGGAAAAAAATATTAAGGGGCAAAGCCTTGATGGAATGGCAGGCCAGGTAGCGAAGATAAGGGTGACGGAATGTAGGACGTTCAGCAACAGATTGGTGACAGAAACTATACATGCGTCTTTAAGCATAGGGATCTATTTGTGTAGGTATGTGTATGTGTAAACTGTGTCTTAAATTCTTGTAATTGATTTTTAACCGTTTTAATTAAGTAAATAAATCAGCCTGCAGGCCTAGCAATGGCTCGTGGAGACAGCATACTATAATCATTACCTACATAGCGTTCAACAATATTCTACTTTTCAGTCACAGAAACAAATTCATATGGCAATTCATACAAATAATTCAAAATGAGCCCAAACAAGGTAAATAACAACTACATGGTAAATAAACATCCAAATATCCTCATTATTCTTCATCCACGTAAAACCTTGTAATGTCATACAGGATGTATAGCTTCCTGAAGGAGTTTACCTAAAGAGAGATGCTATAATAAATAATGTATAACGCTGTGTCGTGAACGATAATTATGTGATGACCTAGAAATTCTGTAAGCGAGGTATAAGGAAGATGTTTGTTTGTTTTGGCGGCTTTTTTGTAGGAAATTAATGGGCTATTATTAGTGCTGTGTGATTTAAGATGCACTTAACTTATCTCTTGCTAGGGTTTCAAATAATATTAATTCATGAACTGGTGGGTGACTTCTTCAATTGTACGACAGCCAAAGGGCGACTGACGATTGAAAACTGATAAGATTTATATTAATCAAAACTTTTTATGAAGAAATTAGTTTTCCGCTGTTTCTTTTAGTGGAAAGCAGTTGATGTATATAGGTAAATAAATGCTTGTTGATTTGAATTAAGAACGTACTCATTCTGGAAAATTATGGAAACTCAACCATGGAATTGGTTTATTAGTCTCATGAATATTTTTTTTTTTTTTTTGATATTATAATAATAATAATAAAGTTTATTGACCATAACTTTAATGTTGTCTACTTACATATATTTAAGTAAGTATATTCCGCGTCAAATAACGACAAATAATGTACCTAAATTATAATGCGCAGTGTTGTATAGATTCAATTTTTTTAACTGAACAGACAGCTGTGCAGCTGGAGAGTTTGTTGCTCCACTTCTTATCCCCAGCTAAAGCACTAGGAAGTGGTGAAGGGCGGGCGTTTTGGGGGACTGTGTTATGTAATTTTGACGTTCGAAAAGTGCTGATTTTCAGCCTAGTTTGAATAAATGAATTTTGATTTTGATAACTTTGCCGCTCTGAAACTAGGCTTTCTGATGCACATGGCACGGCGCGCTGATGTTTTAGTATAGATATTGACTACTGCGGAGTCATTTGCGCGAACTTCAGAGCGGCAAAGTTATTTAACGCGAACTATAACACAGTAACATTTGCTTGTGTAATAAAGCAACTCATGTGTGTAAAAATGAGGATAAAAATGAGGAGGAGCTCGTGGCTAAGTAATAACAGCCGCATTGGTCGATCCATCAGGTTAAGCTACGCTTGCCGGGGTTGGTCTGTGGATGGGTGACCATCTTTTCATACCGAGATTCCTCCGTGCCTCGGAAAGCACGGAAAGCACGTTAAGCCGTTGGTCCCGGCTGTCATTCGTGGATCTTAGACGGTCGTTACGGGTCGTCAGAAGCCCGAAAAGCTGACAACCAGTCTTACCAAGGGGTATCGTATTACCCAGTAACTGGGTTGTGGAGGTCAGATAGGCAGTCGCTCCATGTGAAATACTGGTATTCAGCTGCATCCGGTTAGACTGGAAGCCGACCCCAATATAGTTGGGAAAAGGCTAGGCAGGCATGTGTGTAAAAATGAAATGAGACCATCAGTTACCTAACCAAAGGTAACTTTAACAAATAGGCCCAGCACACCTATTTCCTGAATGACACATTATTATTTATTTAACTTTTTTTTTTGCATCCGGAGTGCAAATAATAAATAAATATTATTACAAAAGTTATTATTTTTACAAAAATAACGGATATTGGTTCATTAGACTGGACCGATTATTTAAATTGCATCCTTTGCTGTTGACTAATACATTGCTCGTTCTGTTCCCACGAAACTGTTCGATTGCATTTGAAAGGATGTAAAAGCAGAATTGAAAGTTGAAATCTGTCTAGTAACGGTAGACTTTAGAGGATATGATAATGCGGGTACTAGTTTAAACTAGGTAAATAGGTACTACAGTTTTATATGATAAAATCGTGGTATTTACTGATCTACCGTTCATTAAATGATGTAGTAGGAACTTCTAACACCCGTATTTATAAACAAGCAATTACTTGTTGCTAAGTAATTTTTTAGTGAAGGCCCAACTTGAGGATAGAATTCTTCATTACAAAATCTTATTCTATAGTCTAGTAATGCACGTTACTTACTTAAATGTCAACGTTCCATTGCAAAATCAAACGCAAAATGGTCGAGTTCTCAATTCTTAAGTAGAGAAAATGGTGACTATTACTTGGCTAAGAATTCTAACCTTTGACAGTTCTAACTTCAAGCTTCAACTAAATAATAGAATAAAAATCGTTACTTGCGTAATTACTTTTACTGAAGTAATCACTTTTACTTGTTTAATACGGGTACACTAGTACTAAGTACTGAACACACACACACACACAAATGTGGGCAGTACATGTGGGTGTACTAGGTGCACGTCTGCCAACCCTTTGAGAAACACAGGCGTGATGTTAGGTATGTATGTAACTACTTGGTTCTCGAAGCTCACAATATCGATATTTAGGACAAAAGTAGTCTTTCCACTTAGAAGTATGTCTCATGAACAAAGAAAGTTAAGCAGTCAAATGACCTGTGAGTTACCTTCTATGGTTAAGTACCTAACTACCACATAATTCATCAAAAAGAGTATACCTTAATTGTAAGACAGCTCTAATACAGTAACAAACGATCAACTAAGAAGACCAACGTGAGCACTTGAAGTAAAAAATACTAGGCCATTTTCTTGACGTTGTTGATTTTGTTCCTAAACCATACCTACCAAAAATTATCAAAAAAGTCAACGTCACGTGGCGTTCCCAGGTGGTCACCCATCCAAGTACTGACCAAGCCCGATGTTACTTAACTTCGGTGATCGGACGAGAACTGATCGTCATTGCTAGGAGGAATACATACGAGGGAGAAAACTTACCTAGCGACCTCTACCGAAGTTCCTACCACCTTATTCCACCATGACTTAAAGCCTATTATATAATCAATTAACAGTCTTAAAATTATATACAAGGTGTGAAAAAGTCAACCTACTTTCCCGGACCCATCAATTTAAAAACCCATAAAACGCAAAGCTTTCTTGCAGGTCAATTGAGCAACACTTTACTTAAGACACAAACTTTTACTTCCGATACAGTGACGTAACTTCCCATAATTAAATGTTTTAATTATAATTCATCACGCTTCAATAATAGTCTAATGTCCACATGATGTAATTTTGTCGCAGATCAATTTATTGATAGTGGTCAATTAAGCAAACATGACTGAGTAAAATTACTTCTAACGTTATTTGTGTAATAATTGAGGTTTATTACATAACGGCTTGTTAAAACTCATTAGTCAGTAGTGGTTCAAGTGTCTATAGATACATTATCACTTAATATGAGTGAACTTCTAAAATATAAATACCTTATCGTCACACTCGATTAATATTGATTGAAGATCACTTACTTTGCTGCCAATCTCCTTGACATTTCTCATGTTCAACAGCTATTGAACGAAAAAGCCTTAAGGCATAGTTACGAAAAAGCTTTTTCACCACGCTAAGAAAGGTTTCATTGTAGAAACGACCACTGAGGCGCCAAACATCTCATTTCAAGTAGATAGGTACCCATTCATGTAACTTCATCTTCAACATAAGTCCCACAATTTTATCGCCACCATCTCATTACTCCATGGGTATGAGAACCTATGTAACCCGAAACCTTTCCTACTAGATATTTTTACTATCTAGATGATCCACGCTGACCTCTGCGTCGCGCGTCCTGTATCTAAAACTATTAGCAGGTGCAAATGGTCCCGCGGTTTCTACACTTTTACCAATGATCGGTTCTTATTACAGAGGAACGATTCGTTTTAGAATAGTCGTTTTTGATGACAAAACCAAATTGTTCCTGTAAAAATATAGCCCTCCAAAGGCTTTGCTGCAGTTGGGTAAAAATAGTGCAAAGACACTGATGAGTTTTATGTTTATGTAATTAGAATGCAATCATCGATATTTGCATTAGTTTCAGGATTTCAATCTGTAAACAAAAACTAATAAATTCTCTTTTTAATGTAATAACGCAATAAATTAATAAACAAACTTATAAAAACTATCCAGCCAGTAATTTTGGAAATTTTTGGTCACCCTAAATTTTATAATTCAAATAAGTATTTACTCTAGTTTTTGCTCGCTCATGAGTTCAAAACATAGGCAATGATTTATTAAAACGTATGCCTCCAATTTGTTATTCTGACAGAATAATAACACATGCAAAAACCGAGCACAATGTCGAGGACGCGAGTGCTGTGTCTCTAATATCATCATTAATCAATAGGTTGACTAGTCAAATAATGTTCACCAAATTCTAGCATCCGCCTTGTGACATAAATAATTTTACAGAATTAATTGCAGAATAGATGTTCCACTGATGTTACTAGAGAGAAAAAAAAAAGTAGAAAGAACGTGGTTAAAGGGGGTAAACATCATTCCTACACCCAGAGCCAGAAAATTGAGGATATGTCCAGGTGGCCCAAGGTAAGTTTAGTAGATAAATTCATTGCAATTAATGAACAACAAAACTTCTATAGTCAATAGAGAATGTTTAAATTGCATTATGCATAGTTTTGCAATCATGATGATTTCGACTCCACCCACAACTCGCCTTGAGCCTCCACCTTTTCACAATAAACATAATCCCTTTACAGAAAACATCCCAGCATTTCATCACAATAAAGGATCGTCATAGGTCACTACAGGGTGCACCGATGGTATCGTTTCAAGCTAATCGATTAGTCACACTACGTGCATCGATTCGCCGTACCCGCTCTACGTCACTATTGTTGAATTAAGTACATGTTAACTTTAATATTGTGAGATTCGAAAGTGTTATGCGTTTAATCGATCTGCGTATGTAGAAGTGGGTAGAAGTCGTTGAATTTGAAAAGTATTTAAATTTTTTTTAGAACAGGAATGAAATCAGTCAGATTATGTGTGTATCGTATCTGACATGCATGAGATGATCCCTTGTGTTTCATTAAAAGTCAGTCAAGATAAAGTACAGCAGCAACAAAAATAACAAATGACGATCATCACCAACAGATCGCGATTTTTTTTTTTACGTTTTCACGATAATGGATCTTAATTAACTGTGTCGTATATAAAATATTATTCACACAACTTTTGTCAAAATAACAAAGTTACTTTGTTTCTTATCTTATTGTCTACATAAATCAGTAAAAAATTACGCTAGGCCACTCGAATCGATTGTTTGTAAATCAAGCTTTAGTGAGGGCGGCTGCCTCGACTGTATAGTGTCAAATACGAGTGAAGCTCGACGGTTTTGTTGAAATCTAAAGCAAGCGTGTGATTTGGGTAATATTTTCTTTACGAACTGTCGTTGACGAGTTTGTATAAAATTACATAATTATGTTAAAAGAAGGGAAAGATCAGAATTAAAATTATAGATCAGCCACGAAAAATTTAATTAATCGATGCTCTTATTACATTCAGTACTTGGGCGACCGAGTTCGGCTCGGGTGAAAATAGAGAAAGAGATTATTTTTTTCAGAAATGAGACATAGTTAAATCGATTTTTTGCCCAGTAAATACCTATACGAGTATTGCAACTTAAATAGAAATCGTTAGAGCCGTTTCCGAGAACGTGATTACAACAATACCTATATACAGGATGAATTTTTCAAATGGGCGTGGATGGCTAAATCCGAAACTATGAGGAATAGCGAAAAGTACTCCAAGGAGTCTCGGGTTCGATTTTGATGAAAACTAAAAGAGCATCATTAGATTTTTGAAAAATCAATGTTTAGGTTAGGTTAGGAGGCAAAATCAAGCCCGAGACTCCTTTGAGTACTTTTCGCTATTTATTTATTTTATTTGAGATGGGTTTGCTCTTGACTCTAATCTCAGAGTGACAGAGACAAAGTCGGATGGAGTGAGCTACCCAGAAGAAGCCTGTTCACTCTCACTTTGAAGAGATTAGGATTGTATGCGCTCGGAAACACAGACGCAGGTAGTATTTCCCATAATTTCGTATTTGGCCATCCACGCCCACTTGAAAAATTCATCCTGTATATACAAATATTGCTCATTTAATAATAACTAGCTTTTGCCCGTGGCTTCGCCCGCGTGGTTGTCCGAAAACTGTACGTATAAACCTTATTTTAGAATCACTCTATCTATTGATGAAAACGGCATTAAAATCCGTACAGAAGTTTTTGAGATCATCGCGAACATACAGACGCGGCGAGGGACTTTGTTTTATAATATGTAGTGGTAGTGATAGTATAAGATTAGGACCGACCTCTATCCTTAACAAAACTAATTAATTAATGCGGTCCATTTGATATTAAACCTGGTCAATTAATCAAAGCTAACTGACCAATTTATCTCATTTATCTTGTCTGGCTAACAAAGGGAAACAATGAAATCAATTTGTGCGGTACAATGTATCGACGACCTATATAGCCTAAGGCTTCACGAATATTCAATTGGTATACAATTTTTCAAATCATAATTGAAACGAAACTAATAAATTAGGTTTCTTAAATGAAACTTCGGAAACAATATACAACAATCGGCTTCAGTTTCATTTTATCAGGTTAGCAGGGTACCTAAACAATGGTTTGATTAGTTTTTATCTCACGTACGTGATGAGTACATACCTATAACATGATATGTATATGTGTATAATTATTATGAAACAAAACCTTTCGAGTCTACTTCATCGATTTCGAAATACACTTAAAAATTATCTTCTCCGCTCAAATTCATAATTCGTCCCCACTTCGCCGCCCCACAGAATTTTATAAGTTTAAATTGGGTCGTCACTACTAAAATAAGAGTTAGCTAATTATTATTAATAACATAATTTTTGCAACACCTCTATAATTTAATATTGCTACAACTGTATTTCGTTCAATCCAATTATATAGGTACTTTATTAAAAATAATGTAATAATGCAGTAATTTCGCCAATTCCTATAATTGTATCTTCGATCTACCGATATTATTGTCCCAGTAACAATAGGTCTTAACTGTCTCAGTAGCAATAAATTGTCTTTTATTGTTCCACTATCAGATGTAATAAATTATTATGAAGAAATACGTTCTTCTATTCCAAAGTAAACTAAACGATACAGTTTCATCATTTTATTGGGAAATCCTACAAGAGTTTGCTTACAGAGTAAAATCTGTTAGTAAGACATTTAAGTATATTAAGTAACTTTGATTAACAATTTGTATGTAGATATGCCATGTGCCCTTTAAATCCTATAGGAGTAAGACAAAGATGGGGCTGATGTCATCTACGAATAAGAAACTGAGATAAACTTTTATTTTGTAATGTTCATAAGATTTGCATTAAAAGTGGCTAGTTGTACTTGTAACGTACAGCAACCGGATCGGTCATCGTCGCATCAAGTCATCCGTGTATACATAGCTGTAACGCTTAATCTGATCAAGCCTTTATCATAGTCAACCTTTTTTCCATTATAACATTTATTCTCAGCTCAGCAGCATCCACGCAGGGCCTCAAGTCTGCTATTACAATAGTGTCAGAATGGTCTGTCATTGATTTCATAATTGTTGATTTTGACAAGTTTTGTAATCTACTAATATAATGGCGTCATTATGACTTTCCAATGGTCAACCACTGACACTCCATTGAAAGAAATGGCTTAAAATGGTAATCTCTTACATAATGTTAAAAACAATGTTACTAACCATATATGAGTTGGCTCGAAATAAAGTTTATTCTATTCTATTCTATTCTATAATGACAAATGAAAGACTGACGTATACAGTAATCTGCTAAAATTTTGACAGTTCCTTTGATCAGTACCACGATTCTATTACGAGACCACTGACCTACCTATGATCGACCATTATTAATTTAGCAGATTACGAACTTTTAGCAAAATGACAAAGGGATCGTGTTGGAATGACGACTTAATAAAAAATAGCCGACTTGGGGCCCAGATGTGCATAGCATCCATGCGAGGAATGCTGGAATTTTCTACGACCGCGCAATTTTCGTTCATACTCGTATATTCTTTTTTTCCAATTATTGACCACTAGCTTCTGTCAGCAAAGTCGTCCGCGTGGAAGAAACATAACATATGGCTCTCGGCAATAGTGTACCTTTCTATCAATTAAAAAAAATTGTAATCGGATCGGTACTTCCAAATAAACAAACAATTTTACCTCTTTTATATTAGTTGTATAGAAAGCATAATTGTATTATATCAGATAAAAAGTTTCATAGAAGGCATATATTTTTCTATATCAGATAGAACAATTGTGTTTAAGCCTTCTATAAAACTTTCAATTAGGCACCGATCACGTTTCACGGTAAAAGATTAACGATAGAGATGAAGTATTATATCATGAGCCGTCATTACGAAGCTTCCATCCATCATCATTATATCAACCATGGGAACTGACTTTCCCATAAGTTTGCTATGTTATTACAAATCTGATAACACTTTTTTAAGCAATTTATTTTCTATTCATTTTTGCTTGGATAATCTTCTTTTGTGCTTCTGTTGCGTTTTCTTATGGTCTTTTGCTACTTCGGCTCTTCTAGTGCAACAGATGTCAATTCAGCATGCACTAAGTACCAAAGCTTCTTGGAACGAAATGTGCGACTGCTGTGACCTACAAATTAACATTTTGTTTATGCCAGTAGTATAGCTTGCCGTATGTAAGTACTTGGTAGACTTACGAAATTATAAAAATACAAACAAAATTTTGGGAACTATTGGTTAGTATACAATACGAGTCATCACTATACTGCACTACTGAGGAGCTCGTGGCTAAGTAATAACAGTCGCACGGATCGATCCATTAGGTTAAGCTACGCTTGCCCGGGTTGCTCCGTGGATGGACTAACCCCACCAACCATCTTGACATACCGAGACTCCTTCGTGTCTCGGAAAGCACGTTAAGCCGTTGGTCTCGGCTGTCTTTCGTTGATCTTTGATAGTCGTTGCGGGTCGTCAGAAGCCCGAAAGTCTGACATCCAATCTTACCAAGAGGTATCCTATTGCCCAGTCACTAGGTTGTAAAGGTCAGATAGGCAATCGCTCCGGTTAGACTGGAAGTCGACCCCAACCTAGTTGGGAAAAGGTTAGGCAGATTGATTAGCTGCACTGCATCAATCACCAATGCAAGACAAAATTCATTTGTGAGCCTAAGACCTCCGACCCATTGCTTTATCTATGATTACTGCATTCATCTGTTTCAAACCATACAATTTCAGACAGTTCATTTAATTTCAAATACTGCATTCGCTTGCCCTCATACCTTCTCAGATGTGTGCAATACAAGGAAGAAATCCATAAGACGAAAGTGTAGAAACCCGATTATTACTCAGATAAGGTCAGTTACTAAGTACTCAGTAACTTCGCTACCAGTAAGCCGAATATTTTGAAACTACCAATTCCAAGCTATCATCAAGCTACAGTTAAACTCAATAATACAATAACTGTTAACACAGAACAGATAAATTCAGAAGGACCACGGTTAATTGCTACAGAAACGAACGCTCCCAAAGACACAACAATGCAGGCAAAACAAAAATCCTTGCAATGTGTGACTGCTGTGAAACGAGTGCTGGTTTTTCCAATACCCTAAAATACTATGACTTACAAGAATGAAAACACACCTTATACCATGCCTGCTCATCAAACGCAGCCAAGGGAATATGACAAAATTTCATTCATCTTCTTGATAAAGACGCAGATTAGGACACTTCTCTATTATAGATAACTCCTGTTCTTCATTAGCATACCATTGTACAATTCCATTCCTTCCATTTCTTCTTATAGGAGAGGAGCATCATGTTATATTTGGATATGCTAATAACAGTGAGTCTACTGTATTGTTTTATTGTCTGATATAACTGTGTTGTACCGAAATGCTATTACGTGATCGAGTTTGCAATTTGATACGATCGCGTGTTACCACCGCTATAGTTATAGGTACGTAAACTTTCATCATATTAAAATTTGTTTCCCTACTATTATTATTATCTAAACACAGGTGTTTTACTGTTGTATGTAAATTGTTGTCTGAATGTTATCATAGAATTCTTTAGATGACACCTTAATATTTGGAAGTACGTGTATCCTCACCTGTATGCGGCATTCCTTTAATGAGAATAATGTGTTTCCAGGCCATAAATGGAAACAACCTGAATGTTGACTTTTCGAGAAATATTCTGTGTCGCGTTTTTTTTTCTGTACCTCAAAAAGAAAAAACGGAACCCTTATAGGATCACTCGTGTGTCTGTCTGTCTGTCCATCTGTCACAGCCAATTTGCTCCAAATCTAATGTACCGATTAAGTTGAAATTTCAAATATGTATTTCTGTGACCCAAACACGGACGTGTAACGTAAATAAATAAATTTTAAATATGCGGTCAACTTTGGGGGGCAAATAAGAAAATAAAATAAAAAGTTTTGCAAACTGTACTGTGTGATATATCAAATGAAAAGGCTTACTGTGAGAGTCTCAATTGTATTTTTTTATAATTTTAAAATAAATTATTTAAAGTTATTTAAGAAAATAGACGAAAATTGACTATTCCCCACTTATCTCCGAAAGTACTGAGCCTAAAAATAGTTCAATACCTATAGATTACAGAAAAATCTATAAGAAGGCGATGGTCTTAAAACGACATAGTAAATCTCTCAATATTGTGCGTACAAACTTACATGTCCATAGTTAAACAAAAAGGATCCAACCCACATTAGGTGTAATGTGGGTTGGATCTTTTTCGTTTAACTCTGGACATTTGTAGTTGGAATGTATGGGAGAACATGTTTTTCAAGTGCAATGTTAAGTTTGTTCTTGGGATAAATTCATCCCAACTCCGGAACCCTTCATTGTGCGTGGTCCGACACGCGGTTTTTAATTTAAAGTCCTCATATTTCGAAAAGGTCGCCTTAGAGAGGAACATCTTGTTCAGGCATTCAAGCTGAATAATTCTTCTATTAATGGACACAATTTCTGTTGGATCCGAAAATCCAAAGGTAAGAATCATCATCATCATCTGCCTAGCCTTTTCCCAACGATGTTGGGGTCAGCTTCCAGTCTAACTCGATGCAGCTGATTACCAGTATTTTACACGGAGCGACTGCCTATCTGACCTCCATAACCCTGGGTAATACGATACCCCTTGGTAAGACTGGTTGTCAGACTTTCGGGCTTCTGACGACCCGTAACGACCGTCTAAGATCCACGAATGACAGCTGAGACCAATGTCTTAACTTTCTTTCCTAGGCACGGAAGAGGTTCGTAAAGATGGTCAACCGTCCACGGATCAATAGCAGCAAGCGTAACAACCAGATCGATCGACCCTTGCAGCTGTTATTACTTAGCCACAAGCCCCAAAGGTACGAATCAACTACATATTTGTTAAAAGCAAAACTATCAATCGAAAAGTTGTTCTTAGTACCAATCACATAATATATTGATTGCGAAGCTTTACAGCCCTTCTTCACAAGAGTAATGGCAAGCGTGACGACGATACGTGATCGACTGAAAAGTTCGTACTATATTTTATTAAACGACGATATCGCGTGCGACGCTCTATAGGGAAGAACACTTTCACTGAGTCGTGTAACTTGATGGAATGTGTCCATGATTGCCGTGTTATACAACTTTAAGCCGACCTTTGGCTGTCCACTTAAGCCAGCTGTTTCTAAGGAGGTAAGTATCGGCAGTGGTGAGCTAGACTTTCTTGTGTTTACATCAAAATTACTCTTTGGCAGCTTTATTAGGAAAACGGAAAGTAATTATCGGATATTAGGTTGGAACTTCATCATCAATCACTCCCATTTACACACCCTCACTCTCACACACACGCATTCGTGCTACTTATTTAGTTAAATTGTATTTTTATTTTTTTAGTACCTGAATAAAAAAATACAAGTAAATAATACTTCCTCTGCTACAAGGATCTTTTAGCGCTCGAATGAAGTTGACCGAGGGTTTGTAAGCATTTGTGGAATTTATTGTTTTGTGATGTATTTATATAACAAGATGGTGGCATTAGTTCTGATTTTGGCCCCGCACCAGAAGAACTTTGCAGCGCTATATTCTGGCCACGCACCAGAACTTTGTAGCGCTATATTTTAGCCAAGCGCCAGAAGCACTATGTAGCGCTATATTTTGGTCAAGCGCCAGAAGCACTATGTAGCGCTATATTTTGGTCAAGCGCCAGAAGCACTATGTAGCGCTATATTTTGGCCAAACGCCAGAAGCACTATGTAGCGCTATATTTTGGTCAAGCGCCAGAAGCACTATGTAGCGCTATATTTTGGTCAAGCGCCAGAAGCACCATGTAGCGCTATATTTTGGTCAAGCGCCAGAAGCACTATGTAGCGCAATATTTTGGTAAAGCGCCAGATGCACTATGTAGCGCTATATTTTGGTCAAGCGCCAGAAGCACTATGTAGCGCTATATTTTGGTCAAGCGCCAGAAGCACTATGTAGCGCTATATTTTGGTCAAGCGCCAGAAGCACTATGTAGCGCTATATTTTGGTCAAGCGCCAGAAGCACTATGTAGCGCTATATTTTGGTCAAGCGCCAGAAGAAATTTGTAGCGCTAGATTTTGGCCACGCACCAGAAGAACCTTGTAGCGCTATATTCTGCCCACGCACCAGAAGAACTAACTAGCGCTATATTTTGGCCACGCACCAGAAGAAATTTGTAGCGCTTTATTTAATATATGGAAGAGTGGGATCTCCTCCTAACACAGGCTTATTTACCTATAAGGGTGCCCCAATCACTCATGGTTTGAAATTTGTTAAAAATATTAAGTAAAAGTTATACTTAATAATTTGATTTTTCATTATGCTGCGTTTCAAAGACCGCTTCTGATAATATCAATAGATTGAAATAGAAAGTCAGATCGTGCTTAAATACTTTGACAGATTACAGGATATAAATTAAACGTACATGATTCATGAATTAATGTTCAGATGCGGTATATTAGCACAAACATGATGTGAGTGTGTACTCAAGCTCCGCATAGTAACTGCTTACGTATGAACCCGTATATTGCAGCTGCACTCGGAACCTGCGCTGTTACAAAACCATTGCGACTTGTGCATAGAAATGTGTTCTTACCGGAGCCCGGAAAATCCTATTACAGAGAGAGTTTTCTCCGTTCCTGAATGTAATATACATAGGTGTAACAGAGAACCTCCTAGGAGGTCGTTGTACTCACCATTGTAAACAACTTTAACCATGCTGCTGTATCTATGTTAACTATGGTTATGCTTTAACTATGCTGCTGTACATAGGTGTTTTATCCCATAGTTAACATAGGTTAACTATGGGATAAAAACATCAGCTGCTCCATACGTTCGATTCGTTGTGTTCGCACTACTTGACAAATAACATCAGTTTTTGTTCTGTAACGAAGTTCCTGGCGGTAGGAGTTGACTGGTAGAAATTGTCACGCAAGGAAAAGCGTTATGGGGCATAACGCTTCCATGCGACTTTCTTTCTCTTTGTCTCTTTCTGTTATAAACGAGTGTATTTGTGCGTGCGAGTATCGCGTTAGGAACTTTGTTCCTTACGGGGATCCCCTGGAAGCAAACGTTTTTATCTTTCGTGATTTCATAGTTTGTTTCATAGTACAAAATGTTCATTAGGTATGATTACTACAATCAGAGAATCTGACTACGATTTTCAAATGTTGACTAGGAAAATTTGCTTCTTTAATTAGAAAATGAGAAATCAGACTACAGATAGCTCGCGTAATTTTAAAATCAGCGCTATTACGCCCAATTCGATTATTCCGATCTGTCACCCTGCATTGTCCCATTAGAGGACAGATCGGAAAAAATTTGATCTGTCCCCTTGTTAGCAACTTTTTTCCAGATAGGAGTGAATAACGTTCGAACTGTCCCCTCGTTGCTAACGGGGGACAGATCATTTTTTTTTCCGATCTTGCCCTCTAAGGGGACAAAGCAGTGTGACAGATCCGAATAATCCGCCCAATTGGCCAGATTCGATGCACCTGTTTTCAAAATCTCGGTGTGCCTTTCTGCAACCGTATACCGCTGAACCCTTAGGGGATCACAGACGTGGCTATAATCTACGTATATTTGCAAAACCGTTTTCCATGGTGCCTTGCGTAACTGAGTTAACTGGCCTTTTGTGGTTACCTATTAAATTCAATATTTCACAAACTGCGCCCAGCGATCATCACGTAGATCTACCATTTTGTGTGTGATGGACTTCTTGAGTAACTTACCTGTAGGTTTCTTTCGTTTATGAAGCCTTATTGGTAATTTTGAGATGGGTTGGACAAGCCCAAAATTGATTATCAGAAAGAATAGTAAAGTCTTCGCTTGAATATGCCTTTAATGGCGTTCATGATAAAGCCTAATGTAAAAACCCAGTAAGACTTTACTTAATCTGGGAATCGAAACCAGGACCTCACTCTCAGCTCACGAGACCAATGGGCAGTATAGTATGAAAGCGATACGCCCATGATATAGGTAGCACACACCATCAAGCGATAGCTCAGTGGCAGTGACCAGCATTGCTCAACACATTTCGATAGTTTACCACCATTAGCGTGATGATATTATTACCTATTATCGAGAACATTCTCGATCTGTAATAACATGCGGAGAGATGTTGCCGTCGTTGTTCTATTACAATAATGATGCTAGTTGCCGCATCATTAGCTTACTTGATTGACGTATCGTTAGATTGTTACGACATTCAGAACGTTTTTAAGTTACAGCGGTTTGATAACGCCCTGGAAGAGTTAAATTATGTAAATAGGGAGCAATATTATTTATAGGTCTCTGTTCCTAACTGTCAACAGTTTTGAAATGAATTATGAATAAATATTTATTAAAATGTGTTTTCGTCTTCAATTGCTAAAGTGGCCTTTAAAAAGATACCTAAAATAGCATTATAACAAAAACTTGTATTTCATTTAAACCCTTTATATATTTTTTTGGTAAAGTTCAACTTCGGAATAGAATACTCTTTATTATTTCGGACTTCTTTAACACAATGTATTGCTCTATGTATTCATTTGTATACTGTCACTGTCAATTTCAAGACTAAAGTTGACAAATGTAATACACAAAGCAAATCTGTGTAATGATAACTTTTCTAAATTGCGGTGACGCTTCCCAAAAGCCACTAGAATCACGATTTGAAGCTAGTCGAAGTTGATATTTTTCATTTTGTGTTGAAGTTAAAGATTTCACAAAATGTACTCTTCGCAACAAAAATATTCAATTCAAAATATTATCTCAAAAGTACATTGTTATTCTCTGGTGTTTATGCTAGTTCCTGGGACCACTATCTTCCAACTAAAAGTCGTATTTCCGAATCTAGTCGTGAAGTACGATGCTGGTATCGCAAAACAGTTGATGCACCTTTGTTTAATATCATTCTGTTTCATAAACGTTGTTGGTAACTTGATGCTCAGCATTTTCATGGACTCGAGCTTGAAACGGCCCGTGGTTGGTGAAGGCACGTACTGCGAATTCTGCCGAATGTTGCGGCCAGCGAACAGTTGGCATTGCAAGAAATGTAATGTCTGTATCATGAAGCGGGACCACCACTGCTTCTTCCTCGCGCGCTGCATCGGCTTGTACAATCAGAGATACTTCATCTTATTCCTCGGACACGGGATGCTCGCAATGCTGTATATGAGTTATTACAACTACTACTTCGTAACGTTGAACTCTATAGCACCAAAACCATTACCGGGACAGAAACTGTTTGTGGTTTACTTGTTCCTAAACTTTACTCTTTTCTTCTTTTCGTTTATTTTCTTTTGCATTCAATTTAGGAATGCAGCGACAGGTGTGACTTGTTATGAATCTAAGTTCCCTGAACTAAGGAAACCTGCGAAATGGAGGCAAAACTTGCTAAAGATATTCGGGACTAGATGGTACTTGGCCATAGTGTGGCCACTGTGTGAAAGTGCTGTACCGAATGAAGGCAAAGATCCTTAAAGAAAGTTATGCTATTTCAGTGAAGAGAACGTCAGAAGAGAAAATAAAATAATAGAATATTTTTTAATGTGTTTATCATTTACTAAGCTTTTACTAAGTCCTCGAAGTCTCACTTCTTCGGATATTTCCCTAGAAAAGTGTGATCAAAAATCAAAATCAAAAGTAATTTATTCAAATAGGCAATTACATTAGTATTTCAATGAGACAGAAGATGCTTCATGAGTCATAGTAGAAAAAGAAACTCCCGACTGTTACAAAACCCAGTTATACATTTTCACCTCGTTGATTGTCTAGTACTTAGCATAATATCTACTATGATCATTCTTCAGTAACATGCCACTTACAGACGCACCATCAATTTCAACCACGGACCTAACATTTCAACACTCTAGATCAACTTAACTAGCAACTCTATTTGATAGTGATAGGTGCTATTATCGCTAATAAATAACAATGAAGAAAATGGCTTTTGTTCTTTAACGCCATCGATCATCAGTATGGGTCTAATGGAGCTCTAATGGACCTGCAATGAGATAGATCTTGGAATGGCGATAAAACGGTGCATTGGCACTATCATACGACTATAGTGACAGATCAAGGACTGTTGTTATTTTGTTTTATGGTTGTTATATGCCATGGGAAATAAAAATGCTTCGATGTTAGGCCAGTGCTGACTCGGCAACTACTCTACGACTGGTTTTGAGTTCAACCGTCGCATTTGTACTCATCAAATACAGCAATTTATAAAGATACAGTTTTGGGCTGATTTCTAACTACATGATGAAGTTTCTCAAAACTAATTTCTTTAACAACTTTTGCCACTCAAGCCTCCTTGTCTACGGAAGCTTATGTAGGTGCCTAAGTTCAATTTCATTGAGTATTTATCTATAGCAATATCAATATAGTTGAATGTATTATTTGAAAATACATAATTATATAATGATTGCACAGTGGCACTATGTAGAATTTCAGTTTACCACCAAAACCGTGATATGTGCTCGATCTGTAATAACATGTGTAGTGCTACTATGGTGTTTCTATTATAAATAATTATGGTAGTTACTGCATTATTGACCTCATTATCTGCTTAGTCTTTTCCCAATTACACATATAGTATATATATTGGGACATATTGGGGACGGCTTCCAGTCTAACCGGATGCAGCTGAATACCAGTATTTTACATGGAGCGACTGCCTATCTGACCTCCACAATGATGGGTAATACGATACCCCTTGATAATACTGGTTGTCAGACTTTCGGGCTTCTGGCGATCCGCAACGACTATCGGAAACAACGGCTTAACATGATTTCCGAAGCACGGGAAGGTCTTGGTATGTAAAGATGTGACCCATCCACGGACTAACCGAAAAAAAAAAACTGTTGTTCCCTACATTTTGACGAGTTATGCGTTATGTAGGGAGCAGCTCATTTTTTTTTGCGATTTCAGGTTTGTCCCGTAGTAAAAGTTGTTTGTTATCATGAGTATAATCATGTGTATCGGTCACTAATTACCAGTCCCCTGTATTTTTGATAGCGCCTGTTTTGTTTGGTAGCTACCCAAGGAAAGTGAAAGTACTTATACTTTAAATTCAAATGCAAAGGCAGCTTCCAGCAGAGTTTTGACGTTTTCTTTTTAATTTAACTTGTTTTCCTCTAACCCAAAAACCATATATTAACAAAAACTCTTAATACCCTTATTACCCTTTAATAAATTATCCTAAAATAATTTATGTGTAAAAACATTCCGATATAGCTTCTGGTAGCTTGCTGTCAGTTGCACTTGCAGACAAGGAAAGGTTCGAAATGCCAGCATCGTGCGCCTGCGCGGCGCAACGACACACTTTGGAACTGATATTCGCTAGCTAGGTATGTTTCTGTGTATTTATTTGTAAGTACGAATGAGGGATATTATGTGCCTTACGATTTTAGACATGTTTTTACATAAAAACCAAGTTCTACATGTCATAAATCGTAACGTGTTTGTCATAGTTCTATCACATGATAGAATTTTATGGATTTGAAGAAATGTTTATCTAACTCACGTATGGGGGTACAGTTGACGCACAGCCTTATAATAGTATGTACGAACATTTATTAAAGAAGTTGATTCAGCCTCTAGATATCGAGCTGCTCCGATGGACTCGCGCCTGTGACGCGTGTTAAACTTACATAAGTTCCTTCATAAAAATGATCGATGAATTCTAAGCACGTGGTATCATAGACCGATAAACAAAAAATATTCGCAAGACTTGTTTTCCTGAACTTTAGGCACACTGCGGTCAAAATAAATCAAGTTCAACTTCTTTGGACTTCATATTTAAAACTGGTTTCCTACAATGCAGTTGCCATTTAAGAAATTTTGCGCTTGTCAAATGTCACTGTCAATCTCAAGACTGAAGATATATTAAGTACAGCATTGGAGAAATTGTGGTAGACGTTGCATACATAGATTATCTATATTATAATGTTACATATTTCACACAATGTGTTCATTTCACTGAGGCTCCATAGTTTTTTTCAAAATTACCATATTACTTTGTGGCATATCTGCTAATTCCTTGTCTTCCAACTGACTACCGTGTATCCCTATCTTATCGTGATGTTAGATTGTGGCATCCATATGGCATCATTAAACGGTTAATACATATTTGTATGATATCATTCTGCTTTATAAACGTCGTTGGCAACATGGTTTTCAGCATGATGATGAACTCAAGCTTGAAGCGGCCCGAGTTGGGTGACGGCACGTACTGCGAGCACTGCCGCATGTCGCGACCAACGAACAGTTGGCATTGCAACATATGCAATGCATGCATCATAAAGCGGAATCATCAGTGCACCTTCCTTGCGCGATGCGTCGGGCTTTACAATCAGAGATAGTTACTTCATTTTATTCCTAGGACACGCGATGCTCTCAATGCTGTATGCGACATTCTACAACTACTACTTCATAACGTCGAAGTTTGAGAATGATGCATGGTTACTATCAGCTACCCGCATCATCAACCCGACGCTTAGGTTCGCGATACCTGAGCCGCTGGGCATCCTAGACATGTATGTGTTGTACATACGTGCTTATGAATGTAGTTATTACATTCTGGTCTGGTGTTTTGTTCTTCTATCATTTAAGGAATGTAGTGATGGGCGTGACTTCTTATGAGTCCAGGTTTCCTTCACTGATGGACTCCACGAAATGGAAGCAAAATTTGCTAAACGTATTTGGATCTAGATGGTACTTAGCCATAGTGTGCCCGCTAATTTCAAGTCCTTTGCCGAATTATGACAAGATTCCTTGAAGAAGCTACTTGTCATTTTTTGTAAATACTTGTTATAATGTTGTTATTATATAAATTCATAATACTCTGAAATCCGATTTACTGTTTGTTTTACCGCCTCCAAGAAACTGTATGTGATAACCGTTTTCTTTCACCAACAAGATGTGCCGTTCAGTCGTGATCTTTACTACACGGTAAATTCAAGAAGTTGACACCAATCCGGAAGCCAAACAGACATTATAACTGGCAGACAGATACAATCTTCATACAACTGGCTCAATAGTTCTGATGCACATTCTTCCCAGCTACTGTAAGCCTAAAGCGATACAGATCTCGCAAGGATGTGGTTCTGACCATAAAGATAGGTTCCATTGCCGGCTGTGCAGGGTGCGCGGGGCACGCGGTCGTTACATAAGCGGCAATAAAGCGGCGGACACCCACCGCATGCTAATGTCCAGGAAGTGGGCCCGGCTGCGGCTGAACCAGCTGTACTATGATGAATGCTTGTGGTGAGGACGGTGGAGAGTGTACTAGTGGTTAGAATGCGTGCGTTATATAAAAATTAAAGTTTAACTTTAATTCCTAATAATACTGTATTGTTAGAAGTTTTTTATTGATAGAATTCTTGATACACTTCCACACATAATTATTACGAGTATATTATTCAACCCATAACTATATTTGTTTTTGACTAGCTTTAAGATCTACGAAAGTTGGTTATGGATTAAATAAGACTCAAAAACTTATAAACAAGATAACAGTAAAGTCACCTAAAATCCAAATAATTAACCAACGGTAATTAAAAGCATAATAAGCGAAATACGTGGAATCGCACTACAATTCGTGGCATGCGCGTGCGCGTTGTCCGCGATGGGCACGCGACGACGATGTGCTCACCGTTACGTAGAACCCGTTACCACATACATAGGTACACTAAGACTACATCCGACGTAAAGTACAGCGAACACAATGGACGACAGGAGACTTGGTGAATTTGTGCATGCTTTGTTGACCTTAGCCTATAAGATAGAACTAAAGAATATATTAAATCTTATTAACTGAGTATTACTTTTTTTAAACAAATAGGGCGAAGAGCAACAAGATCAAGAGACTGAGGTTTATAGGGGATCTAATCAAAATCATCATACAGCCGAAAGTTGATCCGGAAGCATCGCCACAACGATCCTGTACTTCTGCATCGCCACAACGATCCTGTACTTCTGCATCGCCACAACGATCCTGTACTTCTGCATCACCACAACGATCCTGTACTTCTGCATCGCCACAACGATCCTGTAATTCTGCATCGCCACAACGATCCTGTACTTCTGCATCACCACAACGATCCTGTACTTCTGCATCGCCACAACGATCCTGTAATTCTGCATCGCCACAACGATCCTGTATTTCTATCATCACATGAATTCCCGCGACCTTCACAAGAAGTCATAATCTGTTGTTATATTACAGATGCTCTGTCACTTACGAGTTCATGTTGGTATTATGTATCGGTAGATGTCTCATTATCATCATCATACAGCCGAAAGTTGATCCGGAAGCATCACCACAACGATCCTGTACTTCTGCATCACCACAACGATCCTGTACTTCTGCATCGCCACAACGATCCTGTACTTCTGCATCGCCACAACGATCCTGTACTTCTGCATCGCCACAACGATCCTGTACTTCTGCATCGCCACAACGATCCTGTACTTCTGCATCGCCACAACGATCCTGTACTTCTGCATCGCCACAACGATCCTGTACTTCTGCATCGCCACAACGATCCTGTACTTCTGCATCGCCAGAACGATCCTATATTTCTTTCATCACATGAATTCCCACAACCTTCACAAGAAGTCATATTCTGTTGTTATATTACAAGCATAAAAATGTTGATATGTTTTATCTACTAGGACCACATGTTCTCGAAGACGTTCCAACTTATCCGTGTCGTCACTGTTCTGAACTTCACCTAATTTCCCATTCACGATATCTCACACTTCTCACATCAATCTATTAACTATCTCAATCCTTCGCCAGGCTGTTGCGACACAAATACTTGTGTTTGATGTCAATCCTTCATCTTTATGTTAGTATCACGAGCTTAAAGTGGGGCGAGGCGATCGATCGTATGCAACTGATGCTGATATAGTGGTGATTATTTGATGATGATTTGTTTGTTTAGCTTGTCTGTTCTTTTGGGAATGTGACCTTTTCAATGTTGCGTTGGAAAGTATTTACGAAGAGACGGTGCTGTTTAATAGTTGAAGCGATTGATTGACACGTTACTTCGTTTAGAATGATTTGATCCGAGATCAATTTTTGCGATAATGGGAGTTTTGTTTCACAAGATATTGTTCATTTTAGAAAGTACCATAACATAGCATCATACAAGTATTCACTGAAGGGTTAGGCAGAGCTGTACTGTGTTATAGTACACCCACAATTCGCCAGTTATGTTTGAGCCCCATGTAATAGGGTTCGGTTTCCACTGTGAACGGAGCGGACCCATTAATGACTTCTTTTACCTCGCAAGAGAAAACTGCTTACATGTGTTTCCACCAACAAAGAGTCGAGCGGAAATGACTCAGCGGGCAAAAAGAGTGTTTCATTTCTCTTTTGCGGTGGGAATCAGACGACTTACCTCTTTCTTGGTGGAAACGCAAACCTATTTCATGAAAACGAAGTCCGCTCCGCTTAGCCATTTCTGGCTCATTATCCTTTCGCGGTGGAAACCGGGCTTAAGTAGCAGTAACAGCTTACGGCCTTGTTAAGAACTAAGTAGGTAGATCAGCCAATGAATAACTCTTCTCGGTCCTAATCACCATACTTACATAGAACTACATATACTCGAGAAAAACCGACCAATAATCCGCACAGCTCGTTACATACAGGATAGAAATCGTACGGAAACATTCAATATTATCGTACTCGAATCAACCACATTACCAACTTAATACTGCATCTGCCAAAATTATCTTCCATACATTATCTCCGTACAAATGTACGCAATCAACGTGTTGATAGACCGCAAATGCAAGTGTGTAGACAGTTATGATATTGCTGCCTGCTTTCGCTTCGACTCATATAATTTATGCATCAGGTAGCTATAATGTTATGTATATGAGTATGTATGTTAAATAATATACGTAGACGAGTCGATTTTCTAATTTACATGGAGTGACACGGGTGACTGAAAAGTTGTGTGGAAATCGGGCATGTGATGCGGAGGAATGAGGAAAATGTCATCAGGAAAGTGTTGAGTATGAATGTGGATGACTATACGAGTAAGGAAAGACCAAAGAAACGATGGATGGACTGTGTGAATGATGATATGGCCAGAAAGGAAGTGACTACCAAGATGACGACTAATAGAGAAGTACGAGTATGGAAGAAAAAATGTATAATAGAACGCATACAACCCTAATCTCTTCAAAGTGAGAGCGAACAGGCTTCTTCTGGGTAAGCTCACTCCATCGTCGACTTTGTCTCTGTCACCTCTGACCTAGACTACAGTCAAGAGCAAACCCATCACAAATTAAAAAATAAAAAAAAAACATGTTGCGCCGACCGCAAGTAAATAAACAAGGCAGGAGAATGATGATGCTGATGACATGTTATCTAACCAGCTAGTAACTAGATGTTACCAAAGTTAAGACTATACTAGACGATAAATATACAGTAGACAAACAAAATATTGTTTATGTTCCCAAACGCATACAACCCGAATCTCTTCTAAATTAGAGTGAACAGGCTTCTTCTGGGTAAGCTCGCTCCATCGTAGACTTTGTCTCAGTCACCTCTGACCTAGACTATACAAATAGGAACTATGACTATATATGACTATGGCATAATGACTAGTCATAGCCGATCCTTATCTAAAAATGCAATGACGAAAATAAAAAACGAGGTAACGTTTGTACTAGTTCTAGGACTAGGAGAATCAATACTAATATATAATAATAAAGCTGAAGAGATTGTTTGTTTTTTGTTTGAACGCGCTAATATCGGTCGGTTTGAATTTAGTTTTTATTTATTTTTTAATTGGTAGCCCAATTCTTGAGGAAGGTTATATTAAGATCTCGCTAAAACCCTTGGGAGCCGAGAAAAATAAAAGAAGTCTGCGGGCGATGCGATGTGACACGGTGGCTCGTAGGATTGGGCAGAAGCTAGTATACCGATATACCTGCACCTAAGTAAATTTCAGTAATAAAACAAAAGACAGTCGAGGCTACATGATCAAAGAGAACTAATCTTCATTAGTTTCAGATTCAGAGATACTTCATCGTTTTAAAATCAGTATACTCTCAGATGAAGAGTACTGAACGGTAAGATTTAAATTCATCTTTTTCCTCTAGTTGTCTTGCCTATTGGGCTGTAACTGGCTATTACCGTCTGAATGAAAACGGGTCACCTACGCTGTCATCAGTAGGCGCAGAGAAACCAACCTGTTATGACTTATACACTATCACGACTGCAATAAATATTATCCAGTACATTCTGTTGATTTCTCAGTCCCATTCACGCCTGGACAGCCAGCTTTATGAGTGTTGATATAGTGTTTTCGTTAATCGCAATAGTATTTCATTTATTTTCCAAACATGTGAATAAGTAATATTTACATAATATATAAGCTAACAGCTTACGACAAGCGACATCGCGGCAGGCCCAGACGGAGATGGCGGGATGAGCTGGACTCCTTCAACAAGAATTGGTCCTTAGTAGCTTTAGACAGAGAGAAGTGACAAGAGAGTAGGGAGGCCATTGACCTACAGTGAAACATCACAGACTTTTAATAATAATAAGCTAACTGACTTAAAATCCTATACTATTAAATGTGCAATATTTGTAAATGTTACGGCTAAAACCCGAAGTGTGGCTACACCTAGTTTTAGCCGGCTATTTAATGAATATATATATTAAATAATTTGTCTTGTATACCTATATATATTTGTTATCACGTTCTCGAAAACGGCTCTAACGATTTCTACGAAAATTGCAATGTAGTGGTTTACGGGGGAGAAAAATCGATCTAGCTAGGTCTCATATCTGGAAATTATATTTTTTTTATTATTAAATGAGCAATGTTTGTATATCTGTAATCACGTTCTCGAAAACGGCTCTAATGATTTCGAAGAAAGTTGCAATATACGGGTTTACGGGGGCGAAAAATCGGTCGAGCTAGGTCTCATATCTGGGAAAACAAAATGGGTTTTCTCTATTTCCATCCGAGCAGAGCTCGTTTACCCGCCATTGAACAAGTCTTTACTATGACATCCCATGTGTACCTGGTGATTGATGGTCCAAAACGACAAAAAATGTTTTAAAAGGTTTGACTACTACCGATTTACCTAAATAGGTTTTCAGAATTTAGAGGATTATATTGTATTTATATGAAAGTAAATCAGTACTTATACTTAACTATTAAGGGGATTGTGAAGCTGTAAATTTTCTACAAAAAGAGATAACGTTTTTCTCCCCGTAAACATAGTCTAATTTTCATAATTTTTGGAAATGTTGTAGGTATAATGAAACTAAACTAGGTCATTATAAAGAAATATTGTGTACAATATAAGTTATTAGCATCTAAATATCTATATTTTTGACATAAAAACATCCTCGAGCATTTTTATTTTTTAAATTAAATTTAATTTAATTACAAAAAACGAAAACCTTACAGACCTAGATTAAAGTGTACTGAATGTAATGAGATTAAAATTGTCTCATTTCGTAAAGGTTTAGGGGAGTAAAAACGTTATCGCCCGAAACAATATTTATGTAAATAATTGTATGAAATGTAGGCAATTGCCTCTAAAAATCGCTCCGCGTATCGGCACTTCACAATCCTCTTAAAAATGTTTTTTTTTATTCATCCATCCGTATTTACCTACAAATTTTTGATGTTATGCCACAGTTCTATCCATATAGAGCTCAGCGGGTGTCCAAAATCCAACTAATGATTAAAACATAAGGTTTAATAGGCGTTTGGGATCCGGGGTTAATTTGGCGTTGCTCTTGACACTCGAAAACCCATCTTTACTTTAATTTGCGAACCTAATGTACCACGTTTTTGGCGGCACGATTTTGAGCAAAGTTCAAAGGGCTAGTGAAGGGAGTGTTCAAGGAAAATCGAACGGCAACTCATTGTACTGCTCAATATATTAAATGATAAAACGGAACTCGCGGAGGCAATTAGTATGTTATCGTGAATTACAAGTTCTGTTATAATGTTATGGCATTGGTATTTTATTGACGCGATGCTGTAAATGATACAATATAAAAATTGAGCGTGAATTTTTGGAATCACACACGTAGATATGCATAATAATTAAGCATGGGTATTAGTAATTGTAGGTATTCCTCCGAACTGAAATCGAATAATCGTTTACTGGATCTGGAGTAACCGACATAGCTTGGGTTAGCAAGCTGAACTAGCCACGTACGTCGAAAGACCGATGGCCGGTGGAGCAGACGAGTCCTGGAGTGGAGACCGCGTATCGGCAAGTGTAGTGTGGGACGTCCCCAGCTAGATGGATCGACGACCTTAAAAAGGTGGCTGGGACAGACTAGACGTAGAAGGCGGAGGACATGGTATTGTGGCGCAGCTTGGGGGAGGCCTGAGTCCAGCTGTGGACTGCGATAGACTGAGTTGATTGAATCAATGACTGAATTCATGAACTAGTACGACTCATTCAAGATTTTTAGAAGAAAGCAAAGGTAAGCATATACTTGCTCAATGGGATTACTATACGTATATTAATAAAATGATCTGTAATTTTGCTTACAGATCATTTTAATTTTGGTATATTTGTGTAGACATGTAACCTATAACATCGCCTTGTCTATAACATCGCTTTATCGGCAAAGGTATTATAATTGTGATTTAAATACTTAGACGGATAAATAAATGTTAAAGTTACATCTACATACATCTTGAATGTTGCTCTCACTACGTTGGCCACCTTACTGCCACTGGTAAACTATGTAGGAACTAATATTTTACACGGAAATACTCACCGTCCTACTTAAACTATTGAATATCTACCACAGAAATAACTCATTGATAGAGTCTGACGTTAAAATACTACCACCCTCGGATTGTAACGTCTGTTACCAACCGAACTATTTCGACAGTCATTATGAAACAATCGATTTCCGATCAACAACAGATCGAGCGATTATGTCAGCGAGATGAGTTTTTGATTCGATATAAATCGTCTGTCAAAACTGCTGGCAGTTAAGATAACTTATTTTTTTCGTACAAAGACTTATATCTGCAATAAATCGCATCATAACGTTATCAAAATCATGTTTATTGAGAAAAAAAGTTGCAAGAATGGCGGGAATTCGATCATTGCATCGGCGGTCATCTTGCATCAGTACATTTTTTACTATTTTCACAAGAATCGAGTTAAATAATCGTTGAAAATCGTGAGTATCATTAGCGCAATAGTATTGCTGAATTTCTGATAATTAGTGAGTAAGAATTTCTGCTTCTTTGATTTACAAAAGGTGAAAATAATTGTTGTTAGTCATATAGTAAGTAATTTGCAGAACGCTTACCGTTGTTGCTTTTAATTACTGTGACGGAACTGGTTCCTACCTGTAATAAATAAAAATATGTTGTTACTACAGCAAAAGTAATTTAGGAACATCACGCAAGCGTACATTTATTTTATGGACTTAATAAAACCATATTTGCGTTTTAAAATTAGAAAAAGAAGAAAACAAAGAAAAATAATTATATCTTTTTAATTTTAAGAATGGGGTTATAGGATTTATATTTACAGGATTTTATAGGATTACTATAATATACCATTATGAAAATGAGAAATCGATAAGTAACCACTTTTATTGTTGGAGGTCCTCAATAAATAAATAAAAAACGATCAGCCCATAACCAGCCGTATCCAAATAGAATCAACTTTCGGAAACTGCAAAATGCACCTTGAAAAATTACACAGATTTCAGAGCCCTAGTTTCATAATACCGACAACCGGAAAATACCGACAATACACCTAAACGAAAACCGTAAAATTATTCCGCCAAAATTAAATATTATGAAACATAATCAGATTTTTTCATTAACTTGAATAGTGTTTATAATTAAATGGGTTACGTAAATATTGCCAGTGAGAATAATTTTACGCGGATAATCATAAAGACAATACTTTCTCTTTGGCGACATCTGGTGAGAAAATGGAAGAACTATAACATTTCGCACGCTCTATCCAATACTGTCACTATTTGTCTTTCTTCTTTGACAGAAGTACACTTTGAATGGTTTCCACCATTTCTAAATAAAATCTGTTATTGACAGCAACCGATTTAATTAAATTTATTTCATCCTAATTCATATAAATAATAAGGTAGGTTATCTATGTTTAAAGTTATGTAACACACTTACTTGGAAGTGCAGTAACAGAATTAATTTAATTTAGGCACATCCAAACAAATTGCAACCATGGTAGGCCTACTTTAATTTAAATTATAATTACATCTTGATTAAATTAAAGAGTTTCTACAATTAACTTAATTATTCATAATTATTTAACTAAATAACATTTTTAATTGCATGTTTAGTGCGCTTATAATGATCCTCGAAGGTAGGCTTAGGGCTAATACAATCACAAACTTTCGCTATGTCTATAATTCGCTGAGGAATTATTATCTTCATTTCCCTTAATACCTGTGTATTTCTAATCATGTAAGTGCCTAATTCTATAATTTGCTAGTACCTACGTAAATATTAGATCCAATGAGCAATTTCAGTTTATCATCATCAGCCCGTTATAGTCAATTGCATGTTGACATACACTTTTCAATATTCATGGTACTGAGACCGACCTTGGCCACTCTCACCCATTTACTTAACTTCCCACGACAATACCTTAGCGTCTTAACCTTTTCCTCTAGTTATGTACCTACCTGCATCTGTGTTTCCGAGCGCATACAACCCTAACCTCTTCAAAGTGAGAGTGAACAGGCTTCTTCTGGGTAAGCTCACTCCATTGTCGACTTTGTCTCTGACGCCTCCGACCTACACTAGCGTCAAGAGCAAACCCATCTTAAATTAAAAAAAAATTAAAAAAGTACTGGGAACTGGTATAATAAACGATTACTTCGTCATTCATTGTATTATATAATTTAATAAGTTTTTGTGGTTGATATCTATTATTATTGTTCATTCAATAAGCCCACGAGGGTCAGAATCGATAGCCGTCAACATTTTTTATACATTTATTAACTTTGACAATGAGCTCAGATTCTGATGTTCGATAATAATCGACAAGCAAAACAGAACGATGAATAATAACTGTACGTAATAAAAAAAATATTTTTCTTTTTTTAGATTTGCGCAAAATTTAGAAAATCAAAGCGTAATAGGGAGTAGATAATACATGACTTATGTGTTAAAAAAGTCTGTGTACTAATAAATCTGTCTAGGCTTTTCCCAATTACATATTTATGTTGGGGTCGACTTCCAGTCTCACTTAATTCAGCTGCATACCAGTATTAAACATGGAGCGACTGCCTATCTGACCTCCACAACCCAGTTACTGGGTAACACTTAGAGTTGCCAACTCTTATTCACGGATATGCAGGGAACTGGACATTAATATGCGGCACCTGCCTACAAATAAAAAGAAACGAGAGAAAAACATTTGCAATATTTTTTCATCAGTTTTATTTAAAATTTCTTGAGTTTGGTGAGTGATCATTTTTCACAACATATCCTTGTAAATAAGAGTATTTTCCAAAGCATTATTCGCATTATTGCCAAATTGTCGTCTTCCAAAAACCAAAGTGATCGTCCAGGTCAAATAATTACCTAATTAGATATCTAATCAAAATAACTTCGATGGACTGTTTTTCTTGCGCAAATAAATCCTAAGAATTTGTCGTTCATTCTTTGCTCTATTTTTAAGCGTAACAAATCTCTTAGGATGCTGTAGGTTTCACAAGATAAATCAGTATCTTTTCCAAAAACGGGAGACCTTTGGTAAGAGAGGTTGTCAAACGAAAAGTGTGTGGACATTGATGATTAGTTAATGATGATTTCACTTGAAACTTTTTGTAGAAAGCTTTCGCGTATTCAGCCTCTCATTAATTTGATAAAAGCCTTTTCATACTGCTAAAGAGAAAAGAAAGCTACACACAAATTGACATCCGCAAACATAACCTGAATGTAGGTCTGCAACAATTAAATATCCTTATTAATCGCTCTAATAGTCTTATTTATTATCCTTTTTGATTTTATCACGCACATAACCTCACTTTGTTCATAATAAAATTAATGATAGTGACGCAACGTGGATTATCCGCTGGCTTTCTCTGAGCGTAGATTATGTAAATGTCTTATTAATTATGTTAAATAATGTAAACGGGTCATCTTGGGTGCACTGCTAATTGAATTGAATGCATTTATTTGACGCTTATATGGCATGTTTGTGACTAACACATTCTTTATGTGTCTGGTTTTACTGGGTGTTTATTTATGATAGTTTTAATGTAGTACACTGCTGTCTTGTTATCGGATTAGAAGAAGGTGGTGTCCCCTAGAAGTTGCCAGTGTTGTAAAATAAAGTAGGTACACTGCTATTTTATATTCTAGTTTTCTACCTATTTACTTACCTACGCACAAATACAAACGTAGTGGCATTATTTACTACATTCTGGTAACATCAATAATGCATGTTGTAGACATTTGTTGGAAGTCTACTACTAGGTGAAAATCTTATTGTAACACTTCAAAAATTGTGCAGTTTTTTATGCTTTACTTACGCCTCCAAAATAAACAAAAAACAATTGTATCGTGTCCGATACAGAATCACATCCAAACACACGACACAGTGGCTTACGTAAGAGAGCTGATACCGTAACTAGGCTGTCGCACAGCGCCAATGATCGGTAACCAACCGTGACCGAACGGTTACAGAATGATGCTGCAGCTTTGAACAGATCGGTAAAAAGCACTCGGCGTAACGACCAAGGTTGATGCCGAAATACATTGAGGATTGGGAGATGTTACTATTTGTATATTTTGCTATGACATCTAATGGAGACTGGAATTTAACAACTTCTTATAGTTGAGGTGGTATTATTTTATAATAATCGTTTAACGCTTCCACCAACATTTAGGCCTCCTCTTTGCATGGCAAGTCACGAATAAAGCATGGTCCAGAATAAAGCAAATTGCTCACATGTTATTTCTCCCATAATTAACAATAATGCAAACTGGGGAGGTTTTAAATAATGCTATGATCTAATATATATAGAATAGTCAAGATATTACCACACTGGATTGTAAGTGTGGTCAGTCTGGTGTATGTGGTCTTGGAGTTCAAGTAGGTACCTTCAGCTCAGGTTTTTGTGGGAGTTATACATGAATCGTTCATGTGGGGTTAAAAATACTAGTCAATCTGCAAGGTTGTGGGCGGGACTGACTGTATAGGGTGCCAACCTCATAGGTTCTAAAGGGTCCCCGAAACCATCAATTGCAATTGTCAATGTTTACGTGATTGATACAAATTGATCGCATACCAAGTGCAATTGAAGCGATTGACAATATTACTACAATAGAAATTGATGGTAATTGATCAACTGCAATTGATTGGATTTCGGGGACCCCTAACTCTTGCTATAGACCGTTGATGATCTATGGTTCTAACCCAACGTTTGTTGCGCAATTGTTTCGCTCTATTTTAATACATTGTTACAAACACCATTAAAAAGACAAATGAGTGAGACAGAAGATTTCATGGATGTTCTAACATAATTTATAAGGCCTACATTTGGCAACACTCGAAGCAATGAAACCATTGGTGTTACATACGATCACGCACATGAGGGAGGAACATTTGGCGTGCATCCATGCACTCACTTGTAATGCCTAATGCAACAGCCTGTACTTCCTGCAGCCTTCCATTGAAATATACATGGTTACAATCTGTTAATTCTGAGGAATAACCAATACTCGTTTCCTCATTAAGTTGGATCTTATCTTTTCAATGATCACAGTTCAGTATTCACGTATGAAATATTCATCATCATTTTGTCGAAGACATCTTTATCATCATCGACAGTTCACGTTTTATTACTAGTAGTTCTGCGAATAGTAGACCTCGCCAGCACAAACTTTTTTGCTACAATTAACATACCAGTCGTCTGGCAGTGCACAGTAGCGCCATCAGAAATCAGAAATCTTCGGATCCTGATCAGATTTTCACCAAATTTTTATGAGACCAACTTAAAGTTACCTTTAAAAATAACCATCGAAATCGGATCTCTTAAAGCGGAGGTATTCAGTAGCCCCCTTTTTGCCCTTTTTTGGAGGAAGTAAAAATCAAAAATCCCCAAAGACAAAAAAATCTATAAGTCGTAAAACCTGAATACCAAGTTTCGTCCAGATCGGTTGTAAAATACGACCTGTGTAGGAGTACCAACAAACTGACAGACGAAAGCAAATTTTGCCAGACTTGAAGCAGAACGGCTTCGCTCACTCGATCAATCAACTTATTAATAAAATATACAATTTGTTTCAATTGCCAATTATGAGAAAATCATAATTATATTTCTCTCTATTGAGAGATAGTTACTACCTATTGGTCCTACGTCTTTCTAGGAGACCGGGTTTCAATTTCTGCGCGTTGGTGCTGCTGCGTTCACAAATCCTTTGAAAGGAATATTGGCATCGCTGTTATATTATAGGTATGTGTTCTAACTTGTAACTTGTCACCGACCTAAAATTATTGCCACCCCAAATGATAGGCGTCAATGAATCACTCAATCGCTAATTATACATTCAAAGTTTACAAATCGTTGTACAACGCGGAAGTATTGGGTCGTGACGACCATTCGTGACTCCCAACTATAAGTATCATATTCATAGCTCTTATGGAACGCCCTGACATGGTCGCCAGTCCCCTGGACGAGGTAACTAAAGCTGATTGGAATTAACCTTTGATTTATGGCTTAGTCGCTTTGTTATTAACTTATATTGATAAACACGTGAGGTAGCTGCTTCAAAGGAAAAATCTTGAGTAAATGATTTTGTAGGTAAATAATTCTAAGCGCATAATGTCATCATTTTAGCGCGAGGTAAGGACAGCATTATGCATGATTACAATCTCCGTCATGCTTGTAATTCTTGGAGGCAGATTTTTGTAGCACTCAGCTGTATTTTATCCATTTGCAATCCTCATCATTAGGATCCCAGTACAAGAAAGTGAGAAGCTATAATACATCCATAAGCGTCAATGTTTATCTTACTACTGCTCGTACATGGTGTCTACACCATGTACGAGCAACATCGTTCAATAGATATCTATATCTATTGATCGATGTAATTGCTTCTGCAGAAACGAGGTCAATCCTCTTGAATATTTGTTTTGATTCAAAATGATGTATGTGCACCTACACGACTACGGAACCATGTGAATCGTTTGTTTAATTTGTTTATCCTCAACATCCTCTGCTGACAGCAAAAATAAACACAAAGACGACATTCCGATGAATAAAATAAGATCATAATGCTTGAGGCACAACAGTGAAGAATTGTTTGATAACTTTGATAAATGATTTAGATATATGCATGCATGGGCGTTTTAATTGCTTCTTTATAATACAAATAATGGTTTGCATTATTCATTTTTTGCGGTGAGACAATTAAGTAATGGAACATGTAACTAGCCTGTGGGTTTTCAATGCCATGGTCAGAAAAAATCAATGGAAATATTTGAATGGAAGCTCTGCTAAAGATTCAACTTGATAAAAATATTAATTTGGTTTTATTGAACCAGGAAGGATTAAGACAGATGTTGGGCTATTGTGTAGCTTGAAGCGGTGTTTATCAGTTAAATATTAAAACCGCTACAGGAAACAGTCATGAGTAAATTTTGGAGACGATAGATAATAATATATCGTCGCCTTGGAGGCCAACGGAGCTAAGCCACATAACTTAAAAACCATGATATTTTGGTCATTTTTAATTATAGCATTCAATAGTTACACGTTTTAATAGTCTAGGGTAAAAATTTGAATCCTCTACTACAATATGACACTGGTTTATGTCAAAATAATATTTTTTTTACCCGCATCCTTCATTTTTTAAACATCCATAACTCAGAAGTGTAGTTCTGTGGACTAACTCCATTACCCTCCACGACGACGATATTATCACCAGTCGTTTAACTGACTAAATAATTGGTGATAATTTATTTTTATTTATAATTTATTTCAGACTAGGTTGGCCATAGCGTGTTAGTAATACACTGAAACTTAAGAACTACTCGTATGTTAGTAACACACACATACAAAAAACAAACTACATATTATAATTACCCCATATGTAGGCGAATCCAGTGCCTCCAGATAGGACTCACAATATGTTCAGCAATGACCCTCAGGTAGCCGTTAGGACTGTCTCTCACTCTGCACATCAGCGATGCTGCTCTTTTTCTAATTATGGCATAATAGCCATCCACTTGTGATTCTGCAAACATCGCTGACGCACTGCAATAGCGAGGCAGCCCCATCAACACCCTGCACGCATTGTTATACTGAACTCTCCCGCTGCGTGCAGTTGGCCCACAGGCTGCAGATATAAAATGATTGGCAAAAGGCCCTAAGCAATGTTGTTTTGACTACCTTTGAATACCTGGCAAACCTGCGAGCCAGCATATTAGCCCCCTGCGTTCCCGTTTCACGTCTAGGTTCTCATTCACAACATGTCCTAAGTATACACAAACTGAGACACACGTCTTAGCGCAACCCCACCTAGTATCCCTACAAATGAAGGATTCATTTGCCCTGCCTGAAACATCAGCAACTTGCTTTATTTGACGTTAACCTAAGAGCCTACGCAGGGCACTTATCGATGGGCTCAGCAGCACCATGACGTCGGCGTAACTATGTTCTATGTTATTGGGTTTGGTTTCCGCACTTAATCCTTCAAGTGGACCATTGTGCGTGAGCAAAAGTCGGCGTAACTAATGTTGTTGACTATATTACCATCTACGGAGCCACCTACACAGAGGTGTTGTTGAGCTCACGAACCAGCTCCCTTACATATATATTAAATAACGTAGGAGAGCTCAGCTCCCCCCCCCCCTGCCTATCTAAGGATCAGACGGGCAACCTTACAAAATTACTCTGAGAATACACGCTTACATTTTCTTCAAATTCTTGCAATATCCTTCGAGCTAAATAAATTGGAGGTATAAGCTATAATAGTTCACTTTATGCATAAACGATATCAAATAAATGTCAACCACGAAATATAATTTTCTATTCAAAACCCTTTGATAGTCTTTGAACGCTATTTCACGTAAAGTTACAATTACATTATACAGAGATAAAGCAAACGGGTGATTATCTCTTACTTCATAGGTAGCCCATGACTGCACTTGCGCTAGTGCTCTCTCACCTAACACGTTTCCAAACACGTGCCTTTTACAAGCACTGGACACTGAATAAGAAAATACAGAAGGTGTACACAGTAGTCCAAACAACATGCGAAAATAAACTCAATGCATCGTAGAACATGCAAACATTGTACGTATAGAGCCTTGTGATACTCGTACACTGATGGTTCAGTCTATCGCTGAGCTAGTAGATCAGGGTCCACATAGCAATGGCTTGTTTACCAATGATGCCGCTAACTTGTAACAGCCTGGAGATTTGACACTTAGAAATAGCAGATTATGTATCAGTCAAAAGAGACTGGTAAAATTCTGGGATATTTTTGTAGGTACTGTTCACAATATAACGCGTGGCAGGCTTTCTGTAACACCTGCTTTAGTGGTACCAAAAACCACATCAACACAGCACGTGCAAAGAACGTGGGAGGAACAGTAAAAAAATATGAAGATGTATATACGAGTACAAATGTGGTTAATAAAGATCATTATATAAATTGAAGGTACAAAAACTATTTATTAGCTCTTGATTGCTTACCATCGTGTCTACCACGATGAGATATAAAAACATTTGAAACATGTGCTCTTATATTAAACATCTGTATTGATATATACCTTTATTGTTAATTTAATATTGGTATTTGTGATTTTATTACATCACAATAATTATTGACATCATACTAGCACCAGAAACTGTCAATAAAACCAACGACCAATCAAATAGATATGACTTAAGAATATTAAAAAAGGTAGTAATATCTACGATTGACATGCAGAGATAATGTTGTTTGAACACATTTAAGAAATCACGTTACCATCCAAAGATACCCAAAAAAAATGTTTTGACATTTCAAAGCAAATCTCTGCACAAAAACTACAGCAAAATGATTTCTTGGAACGATCCTTTTGCAGGACGAGGCTGATGCAAAAACCTAAATATAAATATGCCCACATCGTCTCACTGGATCATATACATCGCTCTTTTGGAATACAAAAACTCATCACCAAATCTCAGTAGCCATTCTTGTAATTGACAGTTTAGTAAATTCTCTAATATCGGTGCCCCGACATGTGTATAAGGAGTAAAACAACTTTAAACTCATAGGTAAGCCTGGGCTATTACTGCTTTCCGTAGATGTACCTTAGTAACAATAATACATAGAATTGAAGACTTCGTGGCATCATCTACCGAGCCGAATCTCTAACCCAGCAATAGACACCAAACAAAATCCAACTTTTGTCACTTTGGACCAACTTTAAAGCAATCCTAATGACCGCTTAGCGTGAAACACAAATGACTGTAAAAACATTTCTTTTGTGACGTTCTGGCACAAACGTTGCTTGATTGATACGGGTCATTAAAGCTGTCAACGTACTCGGCTAGCTGGAAAAGATTGATAAATGAGAATAGCTAATGCTGTATCATCTCTATTATGTTTATTAGATTTTGTTAGTTCTGTGTATAATTACTATTAATCAATGACAAAAAAAATCACAATTCAAAAATACTGTGGCATATGGTTGAAAACTACGGTTCGTTCTTTAGGACTTTGAACCCTAAACGAGCGAGCAAAACATATTTAAACTTTTTGCGATTTGAACGATGCGGGATGTGAATAGAATTAGTGTTCATTCTGCTTGAAGTTTTGCTTTAGCTGGAAGAAAAAGCACGAACACAATAATTATATGTAATTTTAACATCCGCCGCCATTATAAGACCCAAGCTCAACAACAATGCAAAATTAAAACATAAAGCTGCATTGTCTCCAATTACATATTTCATTAACAGCGCAACACTGCTTTTTAAATATTCAGCAATCGAAAGTTCAGCGTTAACAATCGATTCAAACATCAATATTCAATTCGAATGATCCGTAAATAATCTATAAATTCGTCTCATTAACAAATCGAGTCAACAGACAATGTCACTATTGGACAACGTTGAATATACGTTTTGAAACGAAAAAGCGAAAGTAACGAGTTAAGACGAGCGTGCGGGTATAATATCTTCGTGTAATATGCATTATATTAGCATATTGAACGGACGGACGAAGACCTTTGGCGTCAAGTCATAACAATATTGTGAAGTGCGACGATCTGTTTTGAAATCTCAGAAATATAAATCAATGTAAAATATTTGATTGCGGCAGATTCCGTTCGTACGGAAGATTAAATCAGGATGGTATTAATTACTTATGTGACCAGGATACTAGAAGATTATAGAAGAAGATTATATCGTAAAGTATATCTTAGCAATAAAAAGAATTTTACATAATATTACACACGCTATATCTATATGATTTTTGTGCCAGAATGATAATTATAAAAAGTTCATTCAAGAAGACTCATGAGACATCACTAGTCTTTCAATACCTACATCATTACATCAAATTCAACAATAAGGTACGGACGAAAATCTCAGGTACGAAGCAAAACGATAAAAGAACTCCCAAGGTTACTTATGGAGTTTCGGGTCGGCATCTTAGTAGGGATTAAAATGCATTAAAGCTTTTTTTACTTATTTGAGAGCTTCTGATGAAAAATCGACTAATGCAGATGACGCAGGTATAAAGTTATAAATTAAATGATAAGATGCGAGTGATAATAATAAATAATAATAATAATCTTTATTAACAAAAAACTTTGAGTACAGGTGAACTTAAATATCACGAGTGCCAGATATAAATATTATAGTGGATAGCGGAGCAAAAACCCAGTTCCGTGCTAAGAATTATGTGTTACAGACACTAGGGCCGCTTCATCATATATTTCATTGTTTTCTTCATAATCATTCAATCTGCCTAGCCTTTTCCAAACTGTGTTGGGGTCGACTTCCAGTCTAACCGGATGCAGCTGAATACCAGTATTTTACATGGAGCGACTGCCTATCTGACCTCCACAACCCAGTTACTAGGTAATACGATACCCCTTGGTGAGACTGGTTGTCAGACTTTCGGGCTTCTGACTTGAAGACTTCAGACTTGAAGGCACTTTGTTCGATGACACTACTTTCCGCCTCGCCGCTTCCCTGCGACTAGGAGCTCCATATTGTTCACCTCATCGCTGTCACTGCGGCGAAGTTTTCAACAGCCACGGACACCACGGCCTGTTTTGCAGCTGATGTGCGGGTCGCTTAGCGCGGCACGCGAACGTTAATTCATTAGGCGCGGCAGACGCGCATGCGCGTTTTCGGACGTTCACCAGGTGCTTGACGGCGCGTATGCGCGTCCGAGTGCGGCGCGCCGCACCTGTGCGTTCGTTGTGCATCTCTATTGTTTCGAAAACTTCGGTGTCTACACCCAACATATTTTTTGCACGCACCCGAGCTTTTGCCACACAGGATTAGTGTAGCATAAAGAAGCGTTTGCATAAATTTCGCGCAGTTAATGTGTTAATAACATCATGCGACAAGCTGATGTCACCATCGGCGTTCCAGCTGTATTAGAACCCAATGGATAGGCACGCAACTATGGCAAGAGACCAGACTGTATGTCTTTATTTCCATGGAAGGTGGGTAGGCCTTTAGTGTGGGATGCAACGTGTGTCGATACTCATGCACCATCTCATCTTCCTGGCTCAGCGTGCTGTGTTGGTGCTGTTGCTGCGGCTGCAGAAAACAAGCGGCGGAAGTATAATAACTTATTGACAATTATATTTTCGAGCCGTTTGGGGTTGAAACCCTTGGACCGTGGGTCCCAGTGCTCATGGTATCTCTCTTGAAATCTCGAAACGGCTGCTTGGCATTTCCCGTGACCCAAGGGCTGGTTTTTACCTTCGCTCTGGCGTGCATGCATCAGCATGCATGGCAATGCTTAGGCTCTGGCCTAAGCATTGCCATGCAATCTCTTGGGTAGGTACTCGTACATTAACAGTCGACTGCGATGCGGAAGTTTTCGACACCATATTTTAGTTTTGGAGTTTTAGTTAGGTTAGATTATTATATTTTTATTTTAATAGTTTGTTAGTTAATTTAGTATAAGAAGTTATTAAATAAAGTGTATTGTATTGAAAGCCCTAAAGGTTACAAAAATAAACTTAGTTTCAACTTATTAGCGAATCATCAAGATAAATTAAATGCAGCAAAATATTTACAATCGTTAGACAAGTTTTAAGTAAAACCTCTTCGAATGTATTTGTCCTGAGTTTCTTTTTTAATTTTATGCCTACAAAATAAGCTATAAACATAAAGAAGAGGTTTAAATAATAATCATTAATTTATTAACAAGTCAAAAAGCATTTGACGAAACGCCGTGGCAAGGTCAAACAAAAACTTAATGTTGATTCTAATAAATTTGCCATTACAATTAATATTATTCAAAAGACAAACATTATCTAAGGTATATAATACAGGTTAATATTAAATGTTATATAGGTTTAGAATTAAATAAAAGAACTATCATTATCATAATTTCTATAAAAACTTTTAGATATTACATGAGAATATAGCCGCAGGAAACGCTCTATGGTCATAAACGGGGCTGTCAATTCAACTTTGAACACCTAACAAAGCCAGAAATTATTTACTGATAGATGAATAAGTGTTATAATATTCAACCATATCGAAGCAGCAGTCTATTCTAATGAAGTTGAGAAACAGCTAGGCTGGCAAGGTAATAATTTATTACTCGTAACGTTTTGTGTAATTATCATAGTTGTCTAACATAAACACAATATGACAAAATCCGGATAGGCTAGATGTGCTTATTTTACGTCGAATAAAATATGTCTCAATGTATCAACTAGTTTAGTAGCATGCAACACTAGATTTTGACAACCCTGGTCTCTGGAGTTGTTTATATGGCAACCCCAGTAATTACTGCAGGCATATGGCATATCCACGAGAAGGAAGTGAGCACAATGGACACACTGACTGCGTATGTAATTATGTAGTTAGAGCTAGAGCCACTAGATGTAATAATTGTTTTATAAAGTTACGCACGTCATATTTGCGTGTCCGCAAATCGGTACAGAGTTGCATGGAAAATTTTCATAGAAAAAAATCTTATTGTGTATGCATAGGTACTGATTGAAGAGAAAAAAAACAGGAAGGGTTTTGAAACAATATTGATTGCTGGTAACGAATAGGTAGCTTGACCTCTTTCTAATTCCCTAAAGCATGATGTTCTACACTCATCATTATAATTTGTTATTCCGGTTCTGACTTCTGATACCTGCCGAATTTGTTATTCCGGTTCTGACTTCAGATACCTGCCGAATTTGTTATTCCGGTTCTGACTTCTGATACCTGCCGAATTTGTTATTTCGGTTCTGACTTCTGATGCCTGCCGAATTTGTTATTCCGGTTCTGACTTCTGATGCGTGCCGAATTTGTTATTTCGGTTCTCACTTCTGATGCCTGCCGAATTTTCTTCAAACATAAACCTTACAAAATAGGACAAAATACATTTTCTTCTATCTTCAGGAACTATCTATACAAATAATAAAGCTGCAGAGTTTATCTGTTTGAACGCGCTAATCTCTAGAACTACCAGTCGCATTTGATTTTTTTTTGCATTTGATATCCCAACTCTTGAGAAAGGTATTTTGCCTATTTAACTTTACGCTATAACCCTTAGGGGCCGAGCAAAAAGAAGAAAAGAAAGAAAGTCAGAAAGAACGTTAAGCGAAACCAAAATAATAGCGTGGACGGGCGATTCAATGCGACGCGGTGGGTCAGGGGTCGAAATTTCACGCGGGACCCAGTAGCGGGCAGAAGTTCGTTATTTATCACAAATGTAGGTAGGTCAGAGATACGGAGGTAAACACACTAAATCAAGCGTGAACCTCAGCACTGCAATGAATGAATTTCCTCCACGGCAATCACGCAGCTGCCTCTAAACAAATAACGACCTTATTGCATCGCTAATACTTAAGGTCAGTTGTGTGAAGAGCTTCTCATTTTATTGTTTAGTTTGGCATCTTAATGTGTAGCTTTGTTTGACTAGAAATACTGCAAGTGGTTGGTGTACTAGAGGTTTTAACAGAAGACGATTCCAGGAATACGTGCCTGTACCCACAATTCATAAGTTGCGTAAAGTACCAAAATGGAGGTGCATGATACTACCGACGACTACCACCAATAATGTACTCATCATCGGTAGTAGTCGTCAGTGGGCGTCATGCTTCTCTATTAGTCGTCACCTCGGTAGTCCAAGATGACGACAAAGAGAAGTAGGAAGAAAAAGTCATTAGACAGGCCAGTTGGCGTGGTTGGTTAAGATACCAGCTATCATGCCACAGGTCGTGGGTTCGATTCCCATCCAGGACACACATTTGTGTGCATGAACTTGTCTGTTTGTTCTGAGTCTAGGTATAATTATCTAAAAAAAATAAAAAGCAGTGTATGTAGTATATCAGTTATCTGGTTTCCATAGTACAAGCTCTGATTAGTTTAGGATCAGATGACCGTGTGTGAACGTGTGTTGCACCAACCCCAAAAAACTTATCCCAATTTATTTAGGGTAAAGTAAAAAGTCCCTTGTTGCACCAACAAGGGACTTTTTAATATCGATCAGACCTAATGGTCTTTTCGATATTATGCACCTCCAAACCCATAAATCAGTTACCTTGCTAGTGCAAGAAGAAATAAAAGAAAAAAGAATAAGTTAATTGTCACATAAACACGTGCATTGAAAAACATAAATATCTCGAATTTCACAAAAAGAAAAATAAAACAAAATAGATCTACATACAAATCACAAGCACAAAAAAAAAGCAGCAATCAATTACTAGCTACTAAGCTAGTAAATGATTTTCACTTAGTGATACACACCGGTTCCTGAATTGAGTTGAATTTTCGTATATCAAAGATGGCCGACCACCACAGATCCTCAACAACAACCACTTATCTATTTTCAAATTTTACAACGGAAACATTTAGAAACGATTTTCCATTAGAAATCCCGTTAACTGGTTTAAAGTAACAGAAGTTTAGCCATCCACTTTACAGACGTTAAGATTCGTTCCATCCAGCGCTTGCCAGTCGTTTACAAAATTATCGCAAAAACTGCATTTACGTATTGTGTGTTCAAATCAGATTTCTATTTGCGAAATCTGTGATGCTGCAAAACTTGAATTAATGGGATTTTGATTTACTTGTCTGTGGTTCCAAACCGCATATTCTTTAAGTTTGTAGATGCTGACATACCTGTAACAAGAGAATGAAATAATTTAATACATTAGGACATAAACACTTACGAAAGTTATATTAAAAGTATGCAATTTTTAACTTAGTTAAATTGATTTAAATGGCCGCCTTCTAAATAGCAGTCCTCTTCAAATTAGTAACTAACTACGCAAACTTTCATTTTAAAATTAATTTAAGCTCAAAAGTTCAGATGAATTGACAAATTAAAAGTCTTCTTCAAAAACGTGGGAACTTCACCCTATTCTTTTGTTTAGATACCTTTGTGTATTAACTTAATGGAAGGCCGAATGAAATGTTAAGTGCCCACATCATTCCTCGTTAAACAATTGTGAATTAAAATACTTCTAGCGATTCCATTCGAAATATTTTCATGAACTCTTATAGTCTATTAACTCCGATCAAGGGTAAATAAAAAAGAGAAAAGAAGAATTTGTACTTTTCGTGTAGATAAAAGTATTGCAAATTAAAGAAAAGGTTAACATGAGACAAATTATGTAGATTTCTTTTCTGAGAACGACGAATCAAAGCAACGCATATAGGTACTTAAATTAACTATTGCTAATATCTGTGACAGATTTTTCCTGCATAGTATCAGTATGAGACGATATATCTTATTGTATGACGTCAAAATGCATCCTTTGTTTTTCTAAAATACTAGATAAAGTAGTACAATTCTTACGAAAGATGTATTTAGATTTTTCAGCAACATCAAAAAACCAAATCACGTCTGGATTTGAAAAGTTTATGTTGTACACAACTCTTTTTATTTTCTTATATTTATAGTCAGTGACATTCAATATTTGGGGGCACGGTAGTGCTCCCGCCAAGTCGAGCAAAACAAAGGCACGGCCGTACCATCCTTTTCTCGAAGCCATTCGGATCATTTTCGACCCCCTGTAACTACGTTGTGGAAAAAACTAAAAGCCTTAATTTTCAGTAACCAAGAGGGCATTACATCTATAGATACATTTCTAAATTACATTAAATTTGAACCCGTACTCACTGACTCAGCGATCATCAAAATTCTAAGGTACTTCTAGCAGACCCACAAACTCCAAATTTTGAACACAGTTTTTGTTTAGCCTATATACAGCAAGGAAAAACTCTGACATTTTGAATTTTTGGTCCCGTTTTCTAGATATACAAACTGAATAAGTAACTTTGTAATCCTATATAAATTGTATGTAATTACAAATTTACTTTACAGTTCTCAATTGGACTTCATTAAATTGATGAAATAGGTTAACTTTTAAAAACTTTCACGATACCGCAGATAAACCGCAAAAAAGAAAAAAAGAAGACTAAAGAAAAAGAAATGAGATCCCATCAAAACATAACATGTACAAAAATGCTAAGTATCGCAACGCAGTTTTTCTGCCGTATAAAGTTGTGAAATCGAATGTAAACCAAGTCGGTTAATTCAGTACCTACCCATCTATGGGAGCAGCAATCCAATCACTTTGTCATAAATTGATGCCACAGATCTTAAAAACACAGGAGATATGGCAAGGAGGCGTGGCGCTTGCGAACGCATCTGGCCGCAAAGTGTCTTGATGCCAGTTTCAGTCATTAGCCAAATGTTGACTTGCGACGGCTGTGCTGCTTATGATTTTTGACTTGCTTGCTTGCTTAGTACAAATCGATCAATGAATCGGCTGGTCTAATAGCGCAATGGATAAGTGGTTTACTGATACTCTCACTCACACGATAGTTCCGTGAAGCGGCCGCTGCCGGCTTTTGTCAGGTGGAGATGTGATGTGAGGTTTGTGCTACTCAATATTTTATACGATTCTATTGTACTTAGTACGAATGATGATATGTATGATACAATTAATTATTGAAAAATACAATTTCTTACTATTTCTTCATTACTTGACTTATCTTTTATTGAATCAATAGCTAATGGGAAATCGAATGTAAACCAAGTCGGTTACGACTTGGTTTACATTCGATTTCACAACTTTTTACGGCAGAAAAACTACGTTGCGAGACTTGGCATTTTTGTACATGTTATGTTTTTGTTGGGATTGAGATTTTTCCCGCATAAAAATAATTTCCCTATTATGTTTATTCATAATTCATATATAAGTACCTATTTTATTATATTATATTAATTAAAATTCATATTAAATTATGGATTTTAAAAATGTCAGAATAACCAAGCAAATGAGTATTTACGTCATAAACTACCCTACCCTAATTGCGAGACACACTATCAATCGGAATCTGAATCATTTTGAGCCAAGTTGCTAATCCATTGCTTCATATGTTCGAAACATTTGTCTGCTTACTCGTAACTACGTAAATAACACAATTAATGATGTTGAACTGTCAAAATGAAACAGATTCCGATTGATAGTGTGTTAGGCAATTAAGGCCCGTCCTCCCTAAAATACGGCGAAACTAAGTAACTTTGTGTCCATTTTTTACAGTAACTATAGCAGATTTTTGATAGAAAAAAAAAATGCAATAATCTACAGTACATAAGAAGTGATTTCATGTGTCCAGAAATCTGTTTTAGTTTATATAACTAAAGAAAAAAAAAGCTAAACACAGGTCTGTTTTTTCTAGTTTTTACCATATTACTCCTACAATTTTCATTAAAATTGTTCATAAATTTATACAGTTCTCTACAAAATAATAAGAAATGATTTCATGTTATTACTTTTTTAAATTATTTTTATTTTATTTTAAATTAATTTACAAAGCAAATCCTTAGCGGCAAATTTACGCTGGGCCCCGCTCTCGCCCAAAATCTCAGTGCGGGGCGAGACGTGTTGCTGGACGGACCTGTGCTGCTTTGCGTGACGACCTCCTCGCTTCGATAAACATTGTTTTTTTGTGAATAGTGTAGCCACACGGACAGTTTCATTTAATTTTTGGTATCTTATCTACCTAGTTACGTGACTATATTTTTTGTGTGAATACTTTTACTTTATTAATATTAGTTAGTGTATTCAGTGTGTTTTGTTATAATAGGTTGGGGAAAAAGTTTCTTCGCATTTTTTAAGAAAATTCAAAACATTTTTTAATATAGTTTATTTACATTTAACTAAAGTATGTAGGTACCATTTTGTTCGATAACTTTTTGCCATCTTGTAGGTAGGGACATGATCCCATTGCTATAGAAATTTTGGGACTTCTGGTCAAAATACCGCGACAAGAGGTTTTGGCAGTCCTCTCGTGATGTTAACCTGACACTGCCTAAAGAATTCTGAAGAGACCGAAACAGGTGGAAATCTGAAGGTGCAAGGTCAAGACTATACGGCGGATGCATTAACACCTCCCAGCCAAACTATCTTAATTTTTGCTGAGTGGCTAAAGATGTGTGAGGTCTAGCGTTATCATGATGAAAAACCACACCCCTTCTGTTGATTAATTCCGGCCGCTTTCTCTCAACTTCTTGCTTTAATCTCATCAGTTGTTCGCAGTAGAGTTCAGAATCGATGGTCCTGCCTGGTGGTAACAGCTCATAATGAATAATGCCCTTCCAATCCCACCACACACACAGCAGCACCTTGTTGCGAGTTAACCCGGGTTTCGCCACAGTCTGTGAAGCCTAACCGGCCTTTGACCACGACCTTTTTCACACGTTCTTGTCATACGTGATCCACTTTTCATCACCAGTTATCAGCTTCTTCAAAAATGGTTCGGTTTCATTACGTCGTATTAAAGAATCACAAATGAGTACACGGTTCATTAGGTTTCTTTCAGTGAGCTCGTGAGGTACCCAAATGTCGAGCTTTTTTGTGTACCCAGTTTTTTCAAATGCGCCAAAACTGTTTTGTGGTCAATGTCCAGTTCTTCAGCTACGTCGTAACTACTGATATGCCGATCTTGCTCCACTTTTTCAAAAATGGCATCCATTTTATCCGTAATAGGGCGACCAGAGCGACGTGCATCTTTGACATCGAAATTTCCGGATTGAAAACGCTTAAACCAAATTTGTGCTACTCTCACAGACACTACACTAGGTCCATAAACACCGCAATTTTTTTTTTCGCGGCTTGCGTTGCATTTTTACCTTTTTTGTAGTAAAATTTTAAAATGTATCGAATTTCTTCATTAGATTCACTCATCTTGACGGTACGAAAAACAAATGAAAATCAAACATTTTCCTAATTTGAATTTGGAATTATGTTCTTTAAAATTTAAACTTTCAATGATACCAAAACCAGCCAGATACAAATAGTATAGCCAAAGAGATTTTATTACAAGTTCATACATACTATAATGCGAAAAGACTTTTTCCCCAACCTAATATTATAGTAAAAAAATGTATCTAAACAATCGTTTTCTAAAGCAAGGTGTGTTCAAGATGGGAAGTAAACAAAGACAAAAAAAAAACGAAATCTCAAAAAGAAGATGGAAACAGGGAAGAAAATGGGACAAAGAAACATCACGATCCCCTCAACATACTTGCTCATTAATGATAAAAAACGAAGGAACATGAAGAGGTAGAAAACCAGAAACCAAATACCAGAACCAAAGCAAGATTCAAGTAAATGAAGAAGAGAAAGAAAATACTTTTTATTACTCTACTGACTTTCCGAATGCTTCAATTCAAGAATTCGGTAATATAAGCGATGATGAAGAAGTTCAAATAAAAAGAAGAAAAACATTGACCGAAAGACAATTAAATTTTAATGAATTTTGAGTAATCTGTCAATAAACAAGTTTATGCTGCCAATATTGGTTTTCTTTTTGAAAGACATGCATATCAACAAAAAAGTTATGATACTAGCAATGCCCGCAACTTCGTACGTGCAAGCATTGAAATAAATGCCGATACCGATTGTTTTAGCTACTAATATTCTTGGTTCTTGAACATATCTTAGGACACACACTACTATCTTGTCTTATAGTACCTACATTTTTATTTGAGGAGCAGGCTCTTTCGCTATCGTCTAGATGTACCTCTAGGGTTCCATACGAGTATCAGGTCCTACATAACATGAATTTAATATCATATAGTGTTCAAAATCCCTTACCCTTTTTTCGTTCGCTTTTTAAATTCATCTCTGCGCTATACAGGTTGCTCTAAGATGCTATTTTAGAAAATTATAAATAAATCAATAAATAATAATGTTTAATGAAATTAAAATATCCTTATAAAACGAGATTGTGGAACCATATACGTGTGTTGATTTCATGTCGCCATTGCAGCGCCACGTTGTATAATTGTTAACTTGTAGAAATGTACAGACGCCAGCACATCAAGCTACTACAATCTGTCAGATTTCTTTAATAGATTTTAGACTTTATTGCTAAAGCTTTTAGGTTCAAGGTTGATTGCGAAAATCTGACAGTTTCGGGTAGGTTGACCTGCTGGCGTCTGTACTTTTATTTCAGAATGTGATTGATGTGACTAATAAAGAAATATCTAAACAAGATGTTTTATGTGTTGCCACTCCTTAAAGATTGTAAAGTTAATTTTTTAATACCTTATATGTAGGTATTTATAAAAACATCTGCGGTCTTACTACAAAAGGTTTAAAAACATGTTCAACGCATGTCTAACGTCAAACTCCATACATAAAAAAACATAAAATACGCGTTGAACATGTGTTTAAATCTTTTGTAATAAGACGCCTGTTATTTATTAATTACTCTATGTCGCGCGCGGTAGTAATCGTGTACACCCTAGCGAAGCATCGCGCGCGATGTTTAGGTTCGGGTGGTGCGGGGAGTAGTACAAAGCTCCGCCCACACACGCAAGGTCATTGGCGCCGGTAAAAACCTTAAGGTGCTGAAAACTCCAAAGACAATTACTGTGACATTATTTTGAATTTTAAATTTCATCTGTAATTAGATCCTTCATCTGTTTTTACGAAAACTTGAACAACGCAATTCCGATGAACAACAATTTACAAATATCCAACAAAATCTCAATACAACTTGTAGCGTTGCCTTGACAATACATAATCAATTAATATTCATACAATACAAGATACTCTGATCAGCATTCTCACAGCGCCTTCTAACAAATTCTGCACACAATTATAACAGACGGATTCTATTGGCCTTGCCAACGCGTGCTTTTTGCTACCAGCGTCTTCGAAAAATAGTTTTTACAGCACTAATTACGATGGTCGTCGTGATATCGTCATTATTTGCTAAGAGGATTCGCTTTTTGTCTGTTTTGACGTGAAAGACGTTTGATCTTCGGTACTTACGCTCCACGATGGCTTGCTCAATGTTCAGAGTGTTTGAAAGCAAAGTCCATTGTATTATTAATATCATGTCAGCCAATTAGTATCCGGAAATGCACATGGTCCGTCTCAGTAGATTGCTGCCATCCTAATCCAAACAACTAAACACCAGGTGCAGCTTTAATAACAGCTGCAAGCACGACAGATTATTCTGTCATTATGGTAATGATAGAATAATCCGTCCGTGGGCCGCGGATGACTGAGACATGATGATGTTTACGGATTAATTACTAAAAGCGTAATGATGCTAATGACATGAAACTCTGTATTTATACTAAAGAGGGTATTCGCAAATTAGTAATATGCAGCGTGAGACAATAATGACACTTGAAGGCTCAAAACTTTTAACCCCCCTTGTAAGCCACGGCTTTACAAATTACCAATCTTATTAAATACCTATGAATAATTTATCTCGTTGACCAATCCCAATAAAGTCACATGGGAAAGAGACGATGATGAATCACAATAATTTGAACAAATAAAGAGCAAGACTATTTCATCCCAAACTTGGTTAAAAATAATCCATTAAAAACTATTTAGCAAGCAAATTACTCCGTATCCGAAACTGTTTTTATAAGCGTAAAACCATTACCGATTTAAAGATACACAGTACAGGCAGTGAAGCAACACACTGCAAGCCTGTGACAAAACGGACCGAGCAGAGTTAGCAAACTGAGGAAACACAGCCGGAACATGATGGCGGAATAAACTTAGCAACTGATGATGGCGCAAATCTAGATCAAGACAGACAAATACAATATTTTAAATATTTTATTTTTCAATTAGCATTTGGTGTTTCGGGTTATCTCAGCGCTGATCTTTTTAAATTGATTTAGCCGGTTTCATGCAATATTGCAACTGCAACTAACATTTTTTGTGAAAGTAGTTTAATCCGGATAGTTCACGTGACTTCTATACAATATGTAACAAAAACCCTGTTGTTCCTTTTAACACATGATTGTACCCATGATAACAAACAACTTTTACTATGGGACCAAACCTGAAATCGCGAAAAAAAATCAGCTGCTCCCTACATTTTGACGAGTTATGCGAACATGAATGTATGGGACAGCTGATTTTTTTTGTGAAATCCGATTTAGTCCCATAGTAAAAGTTGATTTTTATCATGAGTACAATCATGTGTTAAAAGGAACAACAGGGTTTTTGTTACATATTGTATAAGTAGTTCCTGTTTGTGTGAAATTGTGATGACGATGAATCGGTACCTAAATACATTGGAAAACACTAATAATAATCGATCTACAAACCATGGTAACCAAGTTATTCATGCCGCGTTCCCACGGCCCATTGAAGCCCGTCGCGGCCCGAGCCTGTCGAGGCCTGTCGCGACCCTTGCCGAGCATTCCACCGATCACCCCATACATTCGTTTGGACGGGCGACGACAGGCCGACTGTTCCCACGGCCTGTCGGATTGGCCTGTGAGAAAGCAGGCCGTGGGAACGCGGCATAACGATTCAAAGTTATTGGGCAGTTGTGCTATAAAGATTTTACTAGGCGACATGGAACCAAACTATTAATAAAAGCTAATTACCCGCAAAGAGCGATAAGGAACCAGGAGACTGTTTATGTACGATGGAAAACCTATAAACTCACTGCAGTCGATAAGACCGAGGTATGCACTTATTATATTACGTATTGCAGGCCATTTGTACTCCGTGGCAAGACGTAATATCTTCCTAAATTCTGCTCCTCATAAGACTTCTTAATAATGATACCGTTATCATGTCTCCAGTTTTTCTTCTTCATCCTTACCTTATAATCATCTTATTTCTCCTATCCGTCTTCCGTCATTCTTATTTCTAAACTCAACATTTTGATAAAAATCCATTAAGATTGGTGGGAAACGGATTTACTACACCAAACTACCTGAGAGCCTGTTTTGGACAATCATCACCTGACCTGACGTCAGAAAAAGGGAAAATTTTGCATCCTAATCAGCTTATACAATCTTACTGACATCATAATCCAAAGTGCAATTACCAACCAGCCCCTTAGGAAGATTGCTTATAATAATTATTATTCATATTCCCACATATTTTACGACCGTATTCAAGAGCTGTCCTACCAAGATGTTATCAAAGGTTATGATGTGTGTACCATGTTGTGTGCATCTCATAGAATGCTAGGATTGCTAGGTCACGTCGCCTACGTCGTACATTGCGAACTATACTTACTATGTTCTGTGCTAGACCTACCTCTGACACACATTTAAACTTGTGTAGATGAGGTATGTACTATGTTCGTCATTTACTTCAGTCGTTGTCTTGTCAAGTACCGATTCGTAATTTATGGTGAGTTAAATATCTACTACTTTAATTTAATCCTGACGATTGCACGTTACTCTGAACAGAAAACCATTTATCATCATTTAAAGGTTTAGTGGGTATCAAATCTTCGTTATAGGAAATATCTTACGTCATGTGAAATATCACATTATAATGATATTGTTTTGCTTTGCATCATCAACCTTCTCGTAAATTAAAAATTAAAAACCTCCTGACACGATTTTATTGAACAGGTAGCTGTTCTACGAAAATATCATATACGAGTACGTATCTTCATTTTTTACATGATAACGGAAATCTAAAATAAATGTTTGAAACACGAAGCGCATTTAGTCGTAAATAAAATCTGGTTATTAGCTCAGTTATTAACTGAATAAAAACCAACAAAAAGAAGAATATTTAAAAAATTGGAAACATCACGCTTATATTCAAATATTCAATTCGTGACTAGTCAGTGTTAATTAGCGATATATTTTAATCGATTTTTAATATATTTTCTGTAGACATAATATCGATAACGGCACTAGGCACTAACCGACGAAGTGTGATGCACTCCTATAACAATAACAAGAGCCCTGGCTAAAGCAAACAACTTCACAATAGTAGAATTAGTGACAGAATTACTTGAATTTTGGCAGAACATAGAACCCATGAGGCTCATGGAATCTTAAGAAGCAAAGAACAACGCAGGACCGAAGAAAACACACATCCAACACTGGAAGTTTCCTACATCCTACAAGAAGACCATTACCTACATAAATACTTCAGACATAGCCCTTCTGTGCTAGTAGCACACAAATAATGACATTGTCAAAATAACTCCACAAACGCAAAAAAAATAGCAATTTTCCCTCGTTTCCAAGTACACAGCGACATTGACTCGCAAATCTCGTAAACTGGTGCTCCACAACAAACGCTTATATTCCTGACACGGCGACCCCACGCGTGGGCCACGCTTGACAATTGCATGCGCACGATTGTGCTCATGTTCTCGCGACCTTCTCGACGAAGTGAGCCCTGTCGTGGTGTTTAGATTTGCAATCTTGGAAAGCTTGCGACTGTAAGATGCAAAAAAAATCTGATATATTCTTGGTTAGTGGTCAGTGTAGGGATCTGCTTCAAGAGTACTTGGGTGACCTTCAAAAGGACTAAGATTTAAAAAAAAAAAACATAGACAATCATAGAGTATGCCGATAGAAATGAAAACATAAACGTAAAATGTCGCATATCGGTGACGTTAACCCTTAAGACTTCCCCCTACCAAAAATCGCTCAACGCGCCTAAAGAAGTTGTCGCATCAGAAAAGTTTTTGAAACTCGAGATATACTATCCGCTTTACAAATGCAGTTAAGTACTTCGACAGTATCATGTAAAGAGAAAAGTTCTAATAACTCTCCTGAAACACAGTTCATTGACCTAGAACAAGTGTCTAATATTTTTGTAACCAATTAGTTTCTACGATGAGAACACCAACTAGGAGATTGAAAAGATTGAGGGGTATATAACAAAATACAATTACGTTTAAGGTCACTGACTCCAGTAATAACAGGCTACAGAATGCAAAATTGGAGGCTAAACAAAACAGAAATTACCTTTCGTAATTATTGTAGCAGCTGCGATCTTGTAATCTCATGTTTTCCTACAATTTGATGTATTCGTGCAGAATATGAGCACAATGTGTAGTCGTGATGCAGTGTGTCCATGCAAGATGGGTACGTAGGTGTCGTGTCCTTACTCCTTAAATTATAAACTTTATTCCGTGAGATAAGGTTTTACGAGGCACGAAACAGATGTTTTCTGTGTTTTGTATAAAGCAATTTTACGAAGGTAGTGCAGGCGTCTTCGCCTTTATTGGTTATAAGTTCGTGGAAAGTGACGTTTTATTGAGATTTTTATAGGCTTTATGGATTGTATTTTTTCTTTACTTTCTTACCTCACTAAGTCTCGTTTTGAGTTAACGTGATTCATAGAGTTAAGAACGGTTCTTATCGTCCTGTAATCGGTCGTAAGAGAGTAAAAGATTTTCATTGTCATTTTATTTCTTCAACTTTTGATCACTAAAAGACTTATTATTTTAATATTTTAATCACTGCAAAATATAATTTTGAGAATGTAACTAGACTCTTGGCTAATCAAGTTGTAATTGCAGCGATGCAATCTTGATGCCTCCATCGCATCATGTTAACGTACCGGCTACCTATCATAACCCCAGCTCACGTCTATATCACGGGTCATGCACAGCTAATCGACACTCATTACACATGATATAGACAAGAAAATTATTCGCAGTACATCCATGGGTCAAGGTTGCCTGTGCGAGCCAAATCGTAAAGTAATTAAAATTAAACGCTTTACAATCCTGATCATAAGATCGTGATGAGTTTATTGTTTTAAAATCGCTTCCTGATGTTTAATTAGTCGGTAGTTGAATATTTGAGGAATGCAAATGATGATGTAGGATGTTAAGGTTTTCAAACAGTGGGTGAGTTTATATAATAATATCGATATTTAAAGTATTTAAACTTCTATAGTGTTGATCAAATAGTCAGAGAAAGAAATATTATATGTTTATTCATCATTTCATTTAAGGAGGAGGTCGTGGCTAAATAATAACAGTCGCACGCGTCGATCCACCAGGTTAAGCTTACTTGGTTGCTTCGTTAGGCTTGCCGGGGTTGGTCCGTGGATGGGTGACCATCTTTTCATACCGAGACTTCTCCGTGCCTCGGAAAGCACGTTAGTCCCGGCTGTCATTCGTGGATCTTTAAGTCGTTATGGGTCGTTAGAAGCCCGAAAGTCTGACAACCAGTCTTACCAAGGGGTATCGTATTACCCAATATCTGGGTTGTTTAGGTCAGATAGGCAGTCGCTCCATATAAAACACTAGTATTCAGCTGCATCTGGTTAGACTGGAAGCCGACCCCAACATAGTTGCTAGGCAGATTGATATCATGATTTCATTTAAGAAACCACTTTGCTATTCAAATAATGAGTACCCCAAAACGGTGGTGCTAAAGGAGTTTTATGGCTGCTGCATTTTAAAGTTTAACCACCGCATCAAACATTCAAGTTAGGTATAATCTACAAAGTAAATTCAAAGGGACATAAGAGCTGGCAAATATTTACGAACATCAACAACTAATGTTAACACAGCTTGGCATCCCATTAAACAAATGTATGACAAATGCAAACTGCAGTCCTCATAACAAATGGTTTCATACATTATCCTCCTTCAAACCTTGCATGGTTCAAGTTAACTGATGCCCTCTACGTGTTTCTTATCCGCGCAAACAGACATGACCTCAGTCATTCAAAGAAACATATACGTAACCATAGTAAACATTTACCTATTCGTATAAAGGTAGGGCACACGAAACCGGGTCTACGCAATGGACCAGAAACTTCTGTCGGTATGTAATCGTTAAAAACATCTAGCTTGTAGCTACATAGTATTATATTATCTGTGCTTGTAGCCTACTTATTGTGTTCCACTAATGACTAAAATATCCCATAGTGACAGAATCAACAAAAGCTGATTGAGACAAGAAAAAGCCCCATCCATGGGCAGACATTAAAAACTTCGGAAGAAAAATATAAAAAAAGCCACTGTCAAAAAACGAACTAAAAAGTAAAAAAAAAACAAGTTGTATTAGTTAATCTGTATATACAAAGCAAAAGGTCACTCCCTGAAAGAAACAGATAAAAAAATTGTCAGTGCTGTCGGAGGACCGTTCTGTGAAACACTTTTTAATTTAAAAAGTCCCCCGACTGCAATAACAATTTTATTTATCTATTTAGTCAGGGAGAGTAAATGATTTACCTTTCGCTCTGTATATGTCACGGGTAATGCTAGAAGATTGAGTTTACCCGGGTGGGGTAACGTCCGAACAATATTTTTTAAATTCGGGTTTTACCGATACTCACCTAGTGCTACCCAATGCTGGTTGGGTAATGTTAGAATAATTAGTAAAATTAAAAACCAAGTGTAGGTTAGGATAGAACTGTGACCACAAAACGCACGAGCTGAGCGGAGCGAGCGGTGCCGCGGCAGTAGCCAGCGAGTGCCAGGGTCCGTGTAGGCACGAGAAAATGTAATTACCCAGCCAGAGATGGGTAGACCTATGTGTATACGGGTAAATCCCGAATAAAATATTTATTTAATTTATTATTTGGACTTTACTCAAAAAGCTTGAGTAAACCAACTCAAACCAAGTAAACCCGGATAAACTTAGGTTTACTCAATCGTCTAGCATTACCCGTACCATACAGAGGATTGTGAAGTGCTGATACGCGGCGCGATTTTTGGAGGCAATTACATACATTTCATACAATTATTTACATAAATATTGTTTCGGGCGATAACGTTTTTACTCCCTTAAACATTTACGAAATGAGATAATTTTGGTCTCATTACATTCAATACACTTTAATCTAGGTCTGTACGTTTTTCGTTTTTAGTAATTCAATTTAATTTATTTTTTTTAAATAAAAATGCTCGAGAATGTTTTTATGTCAAAAATATAGATATTTAGATGCTAATAACTTATATCGTATGCAATATTTCTTTGTAATAAATACGTACGGACCTAGATTTTCATTATACCTACAACATTTCCAAAAATTATGAAAATTAGACTATGTTTACGGGGAGAAAAACGTTATCACTTTTTGTATGAAAATTTACAGCTTCACAATCCTCTTAACTAATACAATTTGTTTTAACGATAACGATCCAAAATGACCCAAGTTTCTGAATCTTTACTCAATAGCAATACTCAAATAAACTCTACCTCCACTTCAATAACTGTACCGAATAACTTTTTAGTTCGTTTTTCGGCAGTCGTGCTTTTAATTTTTTTAATTATTTATTTTTATTTTATACATTTTAGTGACAAGTTTTTTTTTTTGGAATGTACTCATCAAGGCCCTTATTGTAATAATTGAAGAAGTTTTTTCTTTCCACCAGTGTTATTCGGGATGATGTAAGGATTCTAAAGATGCCTCATACATAATATAATATATAATAATAATAATATTCCACAACTATCACACAACGCCGTCTAGCCTCAAGCTAAGCAGAGCTTGTGTTATGAGTACTAGACAACTGATAAACATACTTATATATTTCTAAATACATACATATATAGATAAATTACACCCAGACACAGAACAAATGATCATGCTCATCACACAAACATTTGTCCTGGGTGGGAATCGAACCCACGACCTCCGGCATAGCAGTCAGGGCCACTAACCACTAGACCAACAGGCCAGTCTTCAGCCAAAGATCTTTCAGGCATTTAATAGTTATGGTGGAAAAAAAAACTCACATACATTTATTAACCCTGAAAGCATTACACTCCTTTTTTGGGGCAGTCGTGTAAGAAGGACAGGAATCTTATATTTGTGGTTCCAGACTTATTTACTCTATGGTCCTAGCTCTTATCGGAGGCTGGTTAGGTCTTAAAGTTGTGTGGCAGCAACTCGAGACCACGGAAATAGTTTTTTTAAGATTTTGTGGTAGTGTGAATCGTATAATTACTAGTATTTGGAACTGCCTAACTAGCGTAAGACTTTATCTAGCTAGGTTTGTTCTGTACTAGCCTTTAATGTGCAATAATATTTTTTATTTTTAGTCGTAGAACCAAGTTGATGTTCCAAGTTCTACGAATGCGTAAAATTCTTTCTAAGAAAGTACGTACCTACAATTGTATGCCTTCATAACAACCGCGCCGCCTATGTGGTACTGTTTTATATGCAAAGCGAATTACTTACCTTGGACACCTTAACTTTGAATTTATATTAGCTAAATTTTTAGCGTTGGAGTGATTGTATTGGTTGTGATTATTAACGGTTCATTATTATAAATAAACTTATCGCGATTTGTGACGTTTGTTATGTTTTCCACCAATTCATAATATACGATGTATGGTATAGGCAGAATTCCATAAATTATGTAGATAGCTCTCAGCAAAAGACAACTGACAAATTATATTTTTCTAGTAGGTACCTACTAAAATCCTTCATAAATTGCAATTCTAGTTTACTGCGCAAGAGCGAACGAATAATAACATTGGGTTTGCGGTCTACACTAAACACTAAATAAATGTTTTGTGGGAACCTTTAACTAACAATTCGAAGTGCATTATGAGTTATGATGAAAATTAGAGTAAATACCAACGGCACGCAGTGTTTCTAGAACCTGTGCAGATGCAGAGCACATAAAAAGAAGAAGCAGAAATCTCGTTTCTAATATTATACGTCGAATAAAACACAGGTTGTAAAAACAAAAAGTGGAATTCCAGTAAACGTCCAAAAACTCCACAAAGGAGACCGGCAACAGCGTTATTGCAGTCGATACATGTGGGATTCAATCGTCCAATGCATCACCTGCTAAGCGGTAATCTCTGCAAGCTGCATCTGTTTCTTTGCTGAGCAGAACTGCGACGGCAATTTGTGTCGTCTTCGTAAAATATAAACGATTCCAAACACCAAATAAGGCATATATCCCATCAATGAGATTTTGAACGGGACTGCACAATGCTGTGCATCAACGTTTACTGAGCACTACTGTGACTGAACCAATTGGACCTTCTTTATATCTCCTTTCAATGTGTGCAAACAAACACGTCGGCCTCCGGCGACCAGACAAACCACTTTCATCTCTACCACTGACGACAGTCATAATTAATTAGCGTCATAGCTTTAGAATAATTCGAGCACAGGATATGTGTACAAATTGAACCGGTTTCACGTCCATTAATAAGCTTCTAAATAATTTTGATAGTAATTACTGTAATGTGTACCAATATAAATATGTATCGAGGTGATTCACTTTGAATGTAGACAGCTACTTGTATGTATTTAATAACTAGCGTCTAGCCGCGACTTCGTTCGCGCGCAAGTCGTAAGACACCACAATAAACTAAAATACTCGTAGCCACATTTTTTATAAAACTTCAAAATCAAAGATCAAAAGTATCCTATGTCCTAATCCAGGTCATGGTCTACCCATGTGCCAATTTTCATCCAAATTCGTTCACCCGTTTTAGAATGCAAGCGTAACAAACAAACAAATCAACTCACTTTCGCATTTATAATATTAGTTAGGATTTCATCATCATCATCATCAGACTGGAACAGTCCACAGCCGCATACATACATAGGCGTCTCCAGATTTCCGGCAACTCTCATCCAGCTGTTACCAGCTACCCTGCGAAGATCGTCGCTTCACCTACCTTACATATAACAACATAATAATCAATCTGCCTAGCCTTTTCCAACTATTTTGGGGTCGGCTTCCAGTCTAACCGAATGCAGCTGAATAACAGTATTTTACATGGAGCGACTGCCTATCTGTCCTGCACAATCCATACCTGGGTAATACGAAACCTCTTGGTAAGAATGATTGTCAGACTTTTGGGCTTCTGACAACCCGTAACGACTGTCAAAGATCCACAAATGACAGCCGCGACCAACGGCATATCGTGCTTTCCGAGGCACCGAGGAGTCTCGGTATGTAAAGATGGTCACCCAGCCACGGACCAACCCCGGCAAGCGTAGCTTAACATGATGGATCGACTCGTGCGACTGTTATTACTTAGACACGAACTCCTCATTATTATATTTATAATATCTACATTATTAATATAATAATGAGTGGTATTTTAATCACTGTTATCCTCATATGGGGCAACAACATAATAATAAATAAATAATTAAATTATCTCTAAACAATTTATTAAACAAAAGAATAAAGACGTCAAACAGTTATCTCACAAATTAAATCACCGTTCTTGTAATTTCAAGTTTACCAACTTGCTTCTGGATAATTAATCCGTGTGAATTCTTATTGCTGACACGTTTAGCAGAAGAAGCTGAATGAAAAATTATAATCCTTGACATTTTGTGATAACGTATTATGTAAACAATTCTCTGACGTTTTAGCTTGATATTTGAATAATTTTTTTCATTATAATTATATTATTTTGAGAAATAGTCTACGGCGTAGAACTACGTATTCTTTGGCGAAGGCGCTACGCAAAAGCGTAGCATTCTCCTCCCTGCTACGAGTAAAATGCAGGACCGTTAAAAGTTGGAATTGCGGTAATTTTACTTGAGGACAGATTAGCAAAGTAAGAGACTGTTAGCCATTCACCGACGATAGTGATGTTATGATGGTAAAGGAAAACAATGTGAGGCAACCTGGACTTTTAATTATCATAATAGGTATAAGTCTGAAATCGCCAACCTGTTTCGAGGAAGCGTGGTGATCAATGCTCGTGTCTTCTCTGTATGAGAAGAGGCCTTTACCCTGCCGTAATAATAGGTTGGTATTATTATTAATGATGATGCATTAAACTTGGAGGCCCTTAATTGTCCCTTCATTTATTTACCTACAACTGATCGGTTCTTCATATTCAAGAGAATGGACACCTTTTCTTTTGTTTCTTTTTTTCCGTGGAGAAATGCTCATGCATACTGCACTACCATTAGGGAGATAGTGCAGTTATGTGGGACTCCAACCCACTAAAACTCCGCGGTGTCCTCCTCTGCCGCGGCTGTCCGTCACCGGACCCTCCTCTGGGGAGTACCCTCCATTACCGGCGCACCGGTGGTTCTTATGAGGAACATAGTAATATAAGGAAGGAAATGTTCTATAAACATTACCTAACAGAGTTCATAAACATTTGATCTCCAGTTATCACAACATTGAATCTAGAAAGAATAAATCACAGTGTCATCATCTCAAACGATTACCATCTCTGTTTTAAAACAACTAGTTGCTAAAATAGCATCAAATATTTAAGGAATATTATCATAACTTGTGGTGATTTTTAAAGTTTTAACGTATGAATTGATAAATTGATGACATGAAGACGATTAAGGATGTCGTCGTTTAAGTGATCAATATTAGACAATAATATGCTTACGAACTCACCAAGAGAACACGGAAATTAGTTTTACGATCATCATTATATTGAAAATGGTGAATTTAAGCAATAACCTAAAACCTAAAATATGGAAGAATCGATTTATTTGATAGACAAGATTATCAAATACTTTAAATAAGTAGTCTAATATTATGAATATTGATAATAATAAATAATAGTATGAATACTGATACCAATAACAATCAAAATGACGTTTTCTAAAACCATAAACGACTGATCTAAACACATAATGCGAAATTGTAGTGAAGGTGAGAATTCCAATTAGTATTAATAGATTTAACCTGAATTAGCTACAAACTAAAAACCGGCCACGGTGGGATGAATTTATATTCCAAGAACAAACTTAACATTGTATTTGAAAAACATGTTCTTCCATACATTCCAACTGCAACTGTAAGTTTGTACGCACGATATTGAGAGATTTACCTAGTGGTTTTAAGACCATAGACTTCTTATAGGTTTTCCTGTAATCTATAGGTATAGAACTATTTTCTCTTTTTTTTTTTGTTCACCAAAAAAAATACAGAATTGTTTTAAATAACTTTAAAACAATTTATTTTAAAATTAAAAAAAAATGTATTTTTGAGACCCACACAAAGGGCTTATCTACCCTTTTCATTTGATATGTCACACGGTACCACTTACAAGATTATTTTTTTTAATTTTGTTATTTGCCCCGCAAAAGTGGCACCCATATTCAAAATTCGTTTATTTACGTTGCACGTCCGTGTTTGGATCACCGAAATTCATATGTGTAAACCACAACTTAATCAGTCCATTCGATTCGGAGCAAATTGGCTGTGACAGATGGACAGACACACAGACAGAAGTCAAGATAAGACAGTGATCCTATAAGGCTTCCGTTTTTTCCTTTTGAAGTACGGAACCCTAAAAAGATGTTGAATAAACGAAGTTACAGTTAAACGATAAATAGATGAGATACCTACTACCTTCACATAGTCTGATTATCTGGATAACATCTGGAATCGATATTGGTATTCCATAAATAAATCAACTAAACTAATAATATGGCAGGTACTCGTACCCATACTTTTATATCATCCAGAAAATATCCACATTAGTTATAGCGTATGTGTATGTCTGGGTATGCAGATACCCTAATAAATGCAAATAGTAAATGCATTGAATAAGCAAAGTGCAGACTTTGCTTATTCAATTACTTTACTAGCGTTGATCATCAGAAACGTCGCGTCGTAACGTTCATTTTTCCAATAATAAAACTGCTCTCACTTTATTAAAGCCTTCGGTTGACATAATAATTTTCAACTCAAATATTCAGAATTTTATTAAAATAACAACAAAACAACGCATGTTTACGATGTTATTCGCGGCCACTGGCGCCAGTAGCTCGACCCGACTTTCTCCGGAGAAAGTAAAAGTGGCCAGTCCACTCAAATATCGCACTGTTTCATACTATTTGACTTATACTATTTGGTACTCCTTCAGTGTTGGATAACGATTTGTTATCTAAGTATTATGTGTGTATTATTGATATTATACGTAATTTCCAGACGGAATTGAAACGTGTGTGTTGGTTGGTGGACTCTTTTTTTTCTGAGTGAAATTGTAGATGACTAAATCATTTATTTCTATTTCATGAGCACTACTGATACTACTGATTCTGATTTCAGTTATTTAAAGCTTTCAATATAGTTTTATGTTTCTAAGTAAAGCCGCTTTCCTAAACTACATATTTGTGCTTATAGAGAAATGATAGGTCGACAACCTACAAACGCGACTATCGTGCCTTCATCAAAAGAGTTTAAAAATCAATTTTGCTGAATTCGTCTCTTGTTTTCGTCACCCGATCATAGCTAATCAGTGACTTGAACATGATTACGATACGTATTTGCTTCGCATATATCTTGTTTATCAAATACTGAAGCTTTGGCTGGCCAAAACTAAATAGAAACCACCATAAAACACAATAGGAACTGTCCTGTCTCAACTGCATTTGATAAATCGAAAGCCAAGCTCTAAAGCGATAAAGTACTCAATCATAATTCGTATCTCCATACATCTGCTTACAATTAACAATAAACAACTAACAAGACAATGGCAGTAGTAAGGACATCGCCGGAATGCCGTCAATGCGAACGGGTCTGTCCAAAACCCGGCAGTGAACGAGGATTTACAAAACTTGTATTTTTTACATAAATTATGTATCACATTGCGTTTTGAAAGACGACTTTACATATGTAAAGAAGAATATTTAATACTTTTGCTATATATTGACCCAGTTATTAGTGCTTGTTTGTATTATATTTATTTACCCATTGGAATTAAGAACACAATAAATAGTTAGATCAGTTACATTTGAAATAGTTTTTAGTTTTTCTAAAACTTTTCTAGATCTGAAAGACTTGTTTACATTTTCAGTTCAAAAAAGGAGAACATCAAAGAATAACAATGATGTAGACACCTGCACAATATACAAAATCAATCTGCCTAGCCTTTTCCCAACTATGTTGGGGTCGGCTTCCAGTCCAACCGGATGCAGCTGAATACCAGTATTTTATATGAAGCGACTGCTTATCTGACCTCCACACCCCAATTACTGGGTAATACGATACCCCTTGGTAAGACTTTCGGGCTTCTGACGACCCGTAACGACTGACAAAGATCCACAAATGACAGCCGGAACCAACGGCTTAACGTGCTTTCCGAGGCACGGGAAGTCTCGGTATGTAAAGATGGTCACACATCTACAGACCAACCCCGGCAAGCGTAGCTTAACCTGATGGATCGACTCGTGCTGCTGTTATTACATAGCCACGAGCTCAATCTTCGGCTGTAATTACTTATCGCGAGTACAATATACAAGGATATTATATAAATTTGGATAAACACTAAGAAATATTAAGCACGCAGGAATAAAATTAAGTACCTCAATATACATGTATTTTAGCATCATTACGTATAGGTACTCGTTTATATATATATCAGAGTCCTGCGAGATTTTTATAGCTAGTTTTAATAATAGATCAGCTACCTACTAAAATGTTGTAAAAATATCAATAAAAGTAAAAATGAGGAGTCGACCAGGTGAGTCACTTCCCTCAGTCACTAGTCAGCTGAGTTTAGTTTATTTTTATGACTTCCGCTGGAAGATGTGAATTGCTTATGTGCAGAATATGGCGGACATGACAGTCTTTTAGATTCATTCACGAGTTTTACATATTCGGTAAGTGTTAGCACGTTCGGTGTTTGGTTATTTTATTATTTAGGTATCTATATATTGCCAATTTAGCTTTGTATCTATGAGGATAAGGAAGATTCCTTTTCCTGTATTTCTTTTCGTGCACTGTTGTACCTTATTTAGATAATTTTGTTCAACTAATTAGGTTCTTCTATGATGCCTGAATATGGAGAGACAAAAATATCACCAATCGGACAAAGAAACACCTAGTCCGCACACTTGTTTTCTCCGTCTTTCTCTGTGGGGCAGAGACTGCTTTTTATATTTCTGTGGGCAGAGACTTGGACGATCAAAGCGACCGACAGACGAAGAATTGACGCTTTCGAAATTGTGATGTTGGCGCCGCTTATTGAGAATACCATAGACAGCCCACCACACAAAGGTCTCGATTCTCAAACAATTTAAACTAGAGAAAGTACAAAAACTGTCTTCAACCTACCTACAATGAATGTGTCGTGACTTCGGTCACATTGCCCGCAGAAGTAAGACCAACAACATGGAATGTCTAATGGTGACAGGAAAGATAGAGGGCAAAAGACCGAGAGGCTGAAGCCCAAAGCTGTGGTCGGATCAAATATCTCAGCAATAGGAGGTATCAGCGCCACACTACACTAGGCCACCGACCATAACAGATGGAGAAAGACCGTTGAAAATTTGAAACAGAGTCACGATTCTCAGCAGTGAGATGGCGATTGAGAAGATATGATGACTGAAAATAATGTATAATTCCTGAATGCTAATTGATTCGACTGCCTCGAGATTCGTGTTCTTCAAGAAGCCGCTTACCTATATATATATATATATATATATATATATATATTATATATACATTGAACAAAAGAAATAAAATATAATATTATATTTCTTAATTCATTCAAATATTCCGTTAAAAGCGGTTAAATTTTAAACCAATATAGACAACAAAATAATTACAAAACCACGCATCACTTTTACAAAATCTAGTCATAGTTGTAAAAAGTACAATCCACACCAACCCATTAATTAATCAAATATGTTAAGTTGAGCACGATCGTAAAAATGATGATTTTTATATACATTTAAGTCACGACATGATACTTTTCGACATGTTAATTCTGTAGGAACTGATTTACAAAAAAAAGATTTTAAAAATATTTAATTTCAGAATTGAAAAAACTGAAGCATCATCATTGGTAACGAATTTATGTGATTTATTGTACTTGAAACTGATGACAAACGATGAATATCACCTAAACATAGGTAAACAAATAAAATATTTCAGCCTGTTTCTATTCAGGCCAACAAAGAGCCTATCAATATCAACAAACATTAAAACAATGACACAATCAAATCGCGATAAAAACGTGAAACGCGGAATTACCACGTAATAATAGAAATATGAACAACACTTGAACATCAACACTTATCAATTCTTACTAAAACCACTATATTATTATGCAATTAAGGTACAATTTTAATTGACACGCCCCGGGAAAGCAGTGTTCGTGTCGTACAAATACGGCATTCAATTAGGCGTGCGCCGGCGCTTTTCCCGAGCTAACTTCGGCTTTCTAGCGGCCCGTGCGTGACGACAGACGAAACGTCAAACATATAGCTATCCCTTTTACTCCCACGGCGTTATCTCTCTCTAAGTTAGCACATATACCTACGTGTCATAAGACCATAACTGAATAAGGTATTAAAGGCCCCATTGAAGTCTATGATGTTATCAATGTGGTTAAATCGGTTTGCATGTCACGTACTATCATCAAAATTCTTGGTACATGTTTAGAAAACTAAAACGTGCATGAGAATTGTGTTCCAAAAGTAGATGAAATGCATAAAATGCAAAAATACATGGAGATCAAAGTAATAGCAGTTTTTAGCCATTACCATAAGGCTGGAATTTGAATGCCTGGACTGAGTCCCGTTTCCTGTACGTTATGAAGAGATAGAAAATGTTCACGTGACGTATGATCCCAATCATATCTAAGTCCAATATTCTTTCCATTCTCATACACACGTCATCCATCACATCTACAATGGTCACGGTACCGTGACTGCAATAAATCTGATAAATTGCCACATACACATACACTCACGTAGTACGCAAACATTACCAACGATTTTCAGCAATGTAAATTTCCACCTTCATCAGTATGATTCCTCTCTTCGATGCAAAGAATTGTAATAGGTATCGAAAATCTTACAAACAGGCATTATGGTAGTATGTGTGACGTTTAATAAAAAAGCCATGCGTGCTATGATGGGGGTTGCACGATAGAGGGAGTGCGGGGCGATGCTCGCCGCACTCAGTCTGGTACGATCAGTGGTAGCGATAGCATGCATAACGAACTAATATTGGAACCAGTGTTTTATTGTACATATCTAATCTAAGCTAAACCAAGACACCACATTGTGGAAGATGAAATGGCTAGAACAGACACACTGAGAATCTAAGATGAAAAGCTTATGGACATGGAACCTCAAGAAGAACAAGTTCTTTACTAATAACGTTTAATTGATATGACCATTGATATTGTAGGTATATACCAAGCCCAAGTAAATAAGGATAAAGGCAGAATAAAAACCACAAATCAAACAACAGAACAGGCGTAAAATGATAATAACGACGAATACAATACTACCCACATTTACAACAATCAGCCGTGTAAATCGGAAGACAATGGCGGACGACATTGTGAACACCTTGACCTGGAACAACCTCCGCCCCTAATGAGTAACTATTCAGTTACATAATATATTAAAGTAGATAGAGCTTAAGTCAGTTAGAATAGTTTTGTTCCTGAGGGGAAACATCATACAAAGTGTAGAAGAGTCAAAGATTGGCGATTCTGAATTTTATATCACGACAATAGTTTAGTAGATACCATATATATGACCTCCACAATCGCACCTTGGAAATCAGTCATGCTAAACTACAAATCTTGATCTCTTATTTGCTTATACTTCATTAAGGAATAAGTTGAATCGTTTACACTCAGATATTCGATATAAATTAAAGCTAATGGTAAAACATTACATTCAGTTGTAACGAGAAAATAACCTCCATCACATCTTGTAAATGCATCAGCATCATCTGTTAGCCAATCAAATGCTGCTAATGCCATTTCAGTTAGACATTTGACAAATGAAGGAATTATGTCTTCGCTTCCATACATGTGTTCGGTCGATCGAACTAAACTGTCGTTTAGCATACTAATGAGAGTTGCAACATTGACATGGCCTAATTATTATTACCGACCGTTTTCTTGGACCTAACAAGATCGTGATCAACCAAATCACACAGTGCAACTATGCATAATGATACTATATGTAAACGGGTTTTATATTATTATAACACAAATTACAATTAAATAACCGCAGATTTAAAAATAAACATCATTTAGTTGCAACGGCCGCTAGCCTCTTCGCTTTTCCGCCGTACAACCTCGGTGATAAAATCTTTAGAATACACAGTAATCTTTACTGCCACTATAACTTCTATTGCGTAAACATAGAGACTATTGTCGATTGTTCAATTTCCGTTGAAAAGTTTGCAACTGTGCGCTGTGGATCGGACCCTGCTGTGTACATAAATTTTGTATGTTTGAACGGCAAACTTCACAACTTAATTTTAATACTAAATATTATTTGCATTAGACCAACAGATGTCTAATTTTCTACTCTATTTTGAATAGCATAAGACCGATTATCGGTTAAAATAGTTAATTTAGTTTCCAAAGAAGCGTTCCCTTCAGGTACCTTGGCATTACGTCGATGTCTTGTGAAATTTTACGGCCAACGCAGAAATTTTTTAACATATCAATATAATAGAAACGAATTGTTAAAGTGTTAGCTAATATAACCACATACATTATGGATTTCAATTTCATGCAAAGCTGATAGGTAAAACAAAAGAGAACTTAATAGCGTCTGGGATAAAAACTGCAATCAATCTGTCGTTTTCAATCGTCTTTATCATTTTCAGCTTCATTGAAAGATTGAACTATTGAAACAATTATAACAGATCTGTCTTGAAAAAGTAACCAATTACATAATCTCAACTACAAACTAAGAAAGCTTCCTTAAATATGTTCCAAGTATATACTTTTATCGAAATTTTCGCAGAGAATATACCAACATTACATGCCCAGTGAAAATCGCTATAAAGATTTGTACAAAACTCTATATTCTTAACAAACAGTAACTTAATTACTTCTAATAATTGATTGGAACTTGCCTTTATATTTATTCTGACCAAAGCTACATTCAAATCTATTAATTTGTCTGCTACTATGACTTCTCATGTCATTCATACAACTACATAGCATCACAATAACGACCACCATGTATGACCGCTAACTGCTCAATAAAAACAAAGTTATTAATAATTCGCCACATATTAATTACAATAATCACTCGACTGGTAAATCGTAAACCGTACATTGTTTTAAGGTTATGCGTATTACTATTAGAATAATAGCTTTTAAGTCACATTATAACATTGAGATGGGTATAGTTATGGCTGATTTTCTAGATTTTGTTAAACATACACTAATCTTGTCTGAGCTTCCTCTGTTTTCATCACATCGCATAAGATTCGCACGATTTTGAACCTCAAGAAAATCAATCAATCCATCAAATACCAAAACAATGGTGTAATTTGACGAGTAAGCTCTCTCCAGATTTTCAATCGAATCTAAAGTGTCGAAGATATCGAGAGTATAACTGCAGGCTCTTCTGTGTGTGAGTATATGCGTAATTAGAAATATTATAGGAGTCCAAATAAACCACACTTTAATTCGTGCAACGTATAACAGATAAGCTTTACTACTTACCTACTGTTTAATATTTCTCACGCTGTTAAATGAATAATTTCAATAAACAAATTAGCCCGAAACAAACACCCCGATACGATCAACCTCTGCGGTTGCACTCGATAGGACACCGAGTAAACACCGACAATCCAACTGTAGTGTAATCTGATTCCAAAGAGTTTGCGCAACCGAATCTAGATCAACGCATATAATAATTAGCGATTTTAGAATCCTCAGTTCGATAGTTTTAAGATCCGTGTTCTTGCAATGAATTTATTTCTCTAGCTATTTATAGAACTTGTTATTATTCTGTGCAGTGTATGAAAATTAAAGTTAGATGCATCTGGCTTTAAATGTCAACCATCTCGTTTGCTGCTGGCTACATCCGAACAGAGATGTATACCAAGTTATGATGCAACATACGTGCTTCCATATTGTTTTACTGTACAAAAGGTCCTCTATATTCCACGGTATGTTTTAAAGTTCCTTGCATGTCTAATGAAAATATTCGCCAGTCAACAAGATTTGTGATTGTGATTTGTGAAAAGTAGTTTAGCAAGCCCGTTACGGACGAAACGATTCATTCATTCTCCCGCTCTTATCCCAATCTATTTGGGGTCGGTGCAACATGACGAAACGATATCACTTGAAATTCACCCAGAAGTTAGAACTGTGGAAATCAACACGCTATGTGGTTTCCATGCACGCGTAGGTTATCCCTTATGTAAGTTTAGTTACGTAAGTGTTAGATAATTAAATAAAACGCAATTATTTGATAGAGCTAAACTGTTTTTATATAATACGAGACTCTAATATAACACCATCGTAAAAGTTATTGCAGTGCTTGATGGTAATGGTGTGATCTTTAACCTTATAAACTGGTAAAGAGGTAATGTATCTTTTGAGGTTTTGGTGGCAGTAGTCACTTAGAATTTTCACTTCTTACGTATACAAGGGCTTATCCAAAAGTAATGATAATTGGTTAATATAGTTTGTTTTTCTTGCTTGCTTATTTACCTACTCAGTCAGCATAATAAAAATCATATAAATAGACCACAATTCCCGGGAGGTACGATCGACAAAAGCTACGCCTTTCCAATTTTGAAACAATGTTGCTTGCAAGCTGCAACTGTAAGTACTTATGACAAAGTAAAACAAAAGACCATAGGGGCCGGGTTTTTTCAATGAATCAGTGTACACAAAAGTCAACTGTAAGGTGTAAAGGCGTCCGTTTTGTTGATAGTACATTTATTAGAATATTTATTCATTTTAATAGTTTTATTTTTTATCATTTCTTTTGGATCACCCTAGTATTATAATAGGTATTAACTAGATTAAGATGCTTTTCGCTGTTCGAATCATTACCAAAATGAAATAGTGTTTGTCAAGGAGGACTGTTGCGCGTAATCGGACAAAGGTACACATATATTTTGTTGGTATCTTTCGTATTAATGTATTTTTTTTCTGTTTTTTTGTTACGTTAAATACTGTGTCTATTGCGTTGTTGAGATTTTCATAAATGACATTTTCAAATACAATGTTATGGGAACCAAGACAAATTAATCTAACAAAATTCCTATTCCGAGTTCTAATAACAAATACCTATTGTCTACATTGTTAATTATAAAATTAAGTCGTATACATTCATGTAGCCACAGGAATGTCCAGTATCTCAATGAAACAGAATAATCCATAAAATTTATTGTATTTCCTATAAAATAAAGTAATTAATAGCAAAATACTACGTTATTTATATATTATGAAATCAATGACTGTGGTCGTACCAGCATTTTTCTCTGTAACGATTTACGCAGAAAAATGTCATTGAAGGTGTTTAGCATTAAGAGGAACATATTCCTATTCCTATATATTGATCTAAAAAGACTTTTGAACTCATAAAACAAGACGTTTTTTCTCAAAACATTTTCGTAAAGTAGGTTGGCGCTCTACTAAATAATATATAAGATAAAAATGAATTAAAAATAAATAATTGCGATATCGTAAGAAATAACCAAAACAACTTCGAAACTAAATCAGAATGATATTGTTGTTTATACTAACAAGACTGTAGAGATAAACAATGAAAAATAACAAAACTTGATTCACAAAAGAGATAAACAAGGAAATTCCGTGCTTCGCCATTGCGTAGTAGATTAAATTAACTCAATAAAATCAATTTTAAGAATGTGTTGATAGTTTAACAAATAAAATATTAGACGTGGGAGGGCCAAAACAGACTCATTCGAACTCAATAGTTGTAAAAACAAGCACACGTGTAGGTAACTTAAAAATAAAATGAGACTGTATAACACTAAAATTGATTTCCCAATTTATATGGATTCTGACATCTATAGAATAGACTCGATCTGTAGTCAAATGTGTAATGTAATCAAATAATTTGTTTACGGTAAAATTAGTATTGCGCAGTCGAATTTCTGCATAATTTTACAGATATTGACAAATCATCATAAATTGTAATGTTGAATGAAGGTAAACGGGGTAGAACTGATTGTGTAGACGCACGTGACAGTAAATCTTTTTGTTTATAAGCTGAATTCGTCAAAATGGTTAACGTTAGGAACGGAGACGTGGTTGAGGTGAGTTTGGTAATTTATAAGAGGGTATCTTGAAACAGCTAGAGAGATATTGGAATTCCAATTTCCAAGAGCATAAAGCTGTCACAATAAGCTCTATGTGCCTGTTAAGCATAAAGTTGTGAGTTCAAATTAAAATTAGTCTTAAATCGCCAATCCACCTTGAGCAAGCTTGGTGATGCTCAAGCGTTCTCTGTATGAGAAGAGACGTTTATTTTGCAGTGGGACAATTAATAGGTTTGTAATATTATTATAAAACTCTTTGGGTAGATAACTATGTAGATAGAAGAATGTTGTACCTACCAGCCAGCTGCTGTAGGTTTGTGGTATAACTGCAGATTAGAGGGCCGTAATTAGAGGATTTCAAATCGAGTTTAGATAAGACAGCCATAAAGAAAGAACTGTGAATGACCAAATAATATGGGCACATCTTCCATAGAGTCGTCTTGTCTACGGCATGTAACTTGCCCGAACATACTAACAAAAAATAAACAAATCGACTACAGCTATGTTCAAAATAAAACATAAGGTTTACTTGTTTTAATTCAATCTGACGTTATAATTATTCTATTGGTGTTGCGCTGCGTAGTTTGACCATGAATGTTAAAATATGTTATCAACGAATTTCGAAGAATCATCTACCTACGTTTAAGATTGTTTGTTATTCAATTCAATTTATTCAGTAAAAATTCACATTGCGTTCGAATATATCCAACATGAAACAAAATTATTACATGTACAAATATAATAAAGGAATACATGCAATTCAATTTAAATTAGAATATATTACTATTTTTTTTTTCAGTTATGAACAAATATATTGTAGTTAACCTTACATGGAGAATATGTACAAGCTAATACTAAAAATAAATATATATATTATACAAGTGTATAAAAAATCATAAACATAAAAAGGGGAAGAGCTCATAGGGCATCAAAAAATTCGTCCCCATCGCTGTCAATGGAAAAAGTGCCCAAAAGGCTGGCAGCATTGCCACGTTGGATGGCAATGCTGATTCTTTGGGCAAAAAATAGGCCAGAAGAGTCCCCTGAAGAGTCGACCAACCGCTTGGCGATGTCCCGAAATACTCGACGAGCACTCGGACCCCAAGGCCCTAGAGTTTCAACCCCAAACGGCTCAAACATATAGCTAAGGTATAAGGTTGCTATGTTGTGTAAGGTTGCTATATTTGCGCCGTTTGAGGTTTATTACTTATTTAAATAAATAAAAAAAAACATAAATGTCAATAAATTAATAGCAACTTAAACGAAAACAATAATCAAAAAAATTAAAGTCATATGAACAAAATAATAACACCACAGAAAAATCATGACAAGTTTCAAGTCTTTATTGCAGAATTGTTGTAATTATATGATCATTTTTAAAAGACTTCAATATCATTTTGTTTATAAACATTTTATACTCCGTGAACCATACAAAACCAGTCCAGCTGCTTATTCGTACGAGGAAGAAAGTCTGCAGTGGCATCCATAACCTGATGTTTTATTTTCAGTGTTCAAGGTCCTAAGAAATGGAAAATTCGCAATTCTCTTCCTCACTTCTTTATCTGTTGCTTTTTCAAGTCAACCTTAAACATTGTCAGTATCACCATCAGTATAAAACCCTTTTACCCAATATTGTACGGGTTCAGTAACAAAGTATGTCGTACTCCTAAGATTGTGTTCACTGTATACCTCGAGGCGAGAGTGAAGTCATCGGAGCGCCGCCGGCGCATGTTTTAATAACATTCTTCGTACGATTTATATTGTTCGCGAGTTTCTTCTTGATTGCTGCAGGAACTGATGTGTGGTTAAGTAAAAGTAAGATTGAAATTAGTTTATTGCGTTTTTTGACAGGCAGTCTTTGAATAGAATACCTAAAGAAACAGCTGCTGCTTGTGAGGATTCTCTGGGACACTTTCGGTTACAGTGTGCTCAAATACTAGCCGATTTTTATTTATATGCGTTATATGTCCAAATGTTAATCATAATGCTGAAGACCAGACAAACAAAAGAGGGATCAAACTATACAGCAGATTATGAAAACTTTGGTTAACACGGTTTTTCCAAACCACGCTTTGGATTTTCCAAAATCTATGAACTAAAAACAAGTCCTCGTCAAAATCTTTAATTAATGCATAAAGAAGAGCCGTTGCCTATAATAGACTTTCCTACTTCAAGATTTTCGTTAAAATGCAGTAATACAATATCATACCCACCAGCAACTCTAATACGTAGGTACTAGTCGACTCCCACGCAGCACGCACATAACCTTGTCTTATTTAATTTTATATTATTAAGTAGGCGATGAACTTGAAACTTTTGAACGCTAAATGTTGTACATTACTCGCTTTATTTACTTAAGTGATTATACGCAACTCCATGTAGAGATGAGTGCTGTAACTTTGACGTAATGTTAGTTACTTATAGGAGTGCGGAAATGGATAACGTAATTCCTGGTACAGTACAGATGTACCTTACCAGGAATTGAAGATAAAAACTAAGGTAAGGACTCTTACTAAACGAAATCTAGCTTCTTTCAACAGTTTGGAATACAGACGGTCCCGGAAACCCTGAGTGAAGAAACGGCGGCGGCGTAACATTAACATATTCCTAGAACAATCAAGTGTACCTATGTCATTAGTACCTGTTATCTCCAAAATATAGCCTAGAAGGAGTAATCGAGCAACCTAGCTTCTGAACTATTAATGACTGAAGAAATAAAAGACATTAGACCGAATTTATTCAGCATGGATCAGCTCAGTTCCAATAACGATATAGAATCTGACCACCATATCAATGACTACTAACAGAGAAAACACAACACAGGTTTTTAAACTCAATTGAAACACAAATAAAAGTTTCTCACACAAATATCAACCAATAAACGAACTGAAACAAGAGGCTCGTCAGCAGGACGAGGATATTACAAAATAACAGTAGAACGCGTTTGTAATCGAAACCAAACGGCATTAACGTTAATTGCAACAATGTGCTCATGTAACATACCCGTAACTTCACCTAGTCCAAATATGCAGCACACAAAACAGACAAACCTAAACCTTATGACAACAACGTAAAGTTCTAATCGAGTTAAGCAGTTATCCAATATGTGTTTAGTAAGTTTTGCGCAACATATGTATGAACATGTTTAAAATCAAGCAGCGTGCGCATAGCGGAACGCATTCTATTTTAGGGCTCACCTCCATTTTTCTTTTAGCCTTATTTTCAAAGAAATAAAGTTGAAAATCGCTTAGAATTTATCGCGTTTCCAATACGTCACATTGTCAATTAGGTGCACTGTAAAGTTACGATGAAAAATGCGGAATTATATAATTAAGTGGAGTGATAATGGACACTGATTGAAATGTTCTCTTTGTTAAGTAATCGGACAATGACAGGCAATTTGTTTTGTTCCGATAGATATCGAATTACAGTAGCCGTGAATACAGTGGGGAGATCTTATAAAATGGCCGTTCATTAAGAGTTAATGATAAGTTAACCCCTACGCAAATATTGACAGTATGAGTAATTCTGATTATTTTGAAGCTCAAAATGACAGAACATTTATAGAGATACTTTAAAAACGCCATTCAATTTACAAAATGAAACAAATAGAAATCTATTGACATGAAAACGGATTATTCCGATCTGTCACCCTGCTTTGTCCCCTTAAGGGGACAGATCGGAAAAAATTTGATCTGTCCCCCTGTTAGCAACTTTAAGGAGTTTTAGGATTCAATAAAGTTCGAACTGTCCCCTCGTTGCTAACAGGGGGACAGATCAAAACTTTTTCCGATCTGTTCCTCTAAGGGGACAAAGCAGGGTGACAGATCGGAATAATCCCGTGAAAACGTCTTTTCGCTCGGTGTACTGGGTGCTTACTCTTGATTCCAATTCCGACCGATCGACATTGGAATTTTAACGTTTCGTACTCTTGAAATCGACGCTAGCGCCATATTGTTATTGAATTGCGTGTCCATTAGGAGGAACTAAGTGGAATCGGGATCAGACTTCAACGCTACTCTTGAGTTCATTTTGACAGCTGTGTATTGCGTTAATATTGCGTTGGAATTGTTTGTTGATTGTGATTTTTCCAATAACGAAAGTGTAACTTTTTAGAAATTGTTTTGCGTTTTAAGCGGTTTTCCGCAAATAATAAGTGTAAAATATGGCACGATTAGCATTAATATACAATGTTTTACATAATTCCCATAAAAAACAATTGAAACAAAGACGAGATGAGCGTCGGATGATGCGTTATACGGACAAAGCTTTTTCTATGAATGAAGACGAATTTAAAGCAAATTATAGAGTGAATAAGGATTTGTTTGAGGAGATCTACCAATACTAAAAATACGCATTAATTTCAATGAAATTACTGTAGGTATATAATGATTATTAATACCTACTTCATTATTTTGAATTACCTTTAGCTATGCCTGGGTTTTGCTTCAAGAATTCTACCAAACCTTCTAATTGGGCGTAACTAAGACGATTTGCCATTGTAACTCAAATGCGAAAACTTTTATTATGTACAACATATTATAATTTAAAACATAGACCAAGAAAATAACTAACAAAAATACTTCATTAATTAAAGTTTTAAAAACATTAGGTAGGTACCTACTTTAAATAATAACATAAGTAGGTATGATTTTATATTTTTTACTTACCACTTAACTGTGTACACTAACACTTAACTATATTAGTTAATTATTTTACTAACAAGGAACCAAACGCGAACCAGTTACTGTTCTAAACAAACTTCAAGTTTCTAAACAACTACATTTCGAATTCACTATTCACTTAAAATTCCTAAGACCAATTCCTAAGACCACTTGACTTTGTTTTAGAAATTGGAGAACTTATACGCCGTCTTTTTTTATATAGTGTAGGCAACGATCCTAGCGCACGCAGCCTAAGTCATGGTTAATTTTATGATTTTAATCATTTTCTTACGCCCAAATGAATTTAATATGTAACAATTAATTAATTAAACAACTATTTATATCATATTTATTTATTAGCCTTGTGATTTAAAGGATAAAACATTTTAAAGTCCCATTACCCGTTTATCGTAATGAGTTGAACCACACTATTGCGGCCTGTAAAATAGCTAACTTCACACGTAACAAAACAATCGCGGGGCAATCCCAATTTCAATCCAATGTTGACATAATTGTTTTCAAGAGTACCGAATCACGTGACTGCAAAATTGATATTGGAATCGGATTGGCTTTAGATTGGAATTAAAATTAGTTTGAAGAGTAAGCCCCCTGGTGGTAAGTCCAACATTTATGACCGACAAAAACATGTAAGATTTCAACCGCTAATAACTATAAGACTTTTAATGTTAGAGTAATGATTAAACATTCAAGAGATAGGTCATATTTATAACAATTTTAAGGCCGGATAAAATTTGTGTGTGACGTCACAATGCGAGTGCACGCGCATGCGCGCGACCCGCTACTTTTCACTATCAATCAATCATTTATTTATTTGCAAACATGGGTAATTGGTACACAGATGTTCTTTTAACATAATAAAGTGCTCCATATTCTACCATCGCGTGGGCATGCAAATAATAATATTCAGTCACTATTTTTGAAACATTACAATACAATTAAAATAAAATCAATAATGTCAAAGTTAAATACTCGTAAATGTCGTTTAGAGTACAAAAAAATACAAGTAATAAACAATAACAATCAGGGATCACAATAGCAGCTATCACAATAAAAAAAATAAGTCAATCAGTCAGCGAATCATCATTAAGGAAGTCGTCAATTGTATAATAACATTTCTCAATTAATATGTCGTTTAGTGCCCTTTTAAATTTTGTAACAGTCATATTTTTTATTCCATTAGGTAATTTATTATAAATGCGTGGGGCAATGCCAAAAAAACTTTTCTTCATTAGCGCGGTTTTACATTACACATTATACATTACTTGGCTTAAATATTGAGTCCGTCACTATATACATATATGTCGAAATATCAATTCGTATAGCGCAAAAACGTTTTTAGTTAGATCAGTTGTTCTGGTGTCTTTGTCAGGAGTTGACAAAGCACTACCAGGACCTAAAGAGAAACAATAGAAATATTGGCCAAAATAGGGTTAAAAATTAATATGAATGAAGAATTATTGAAATGAAGTTGACAATAGCAACATAATGTCAGATGTCGTCTCATATCGGCGGTAAATCTGCTCAGAAATAAAAAAATATAATAATTCATGGAAGCTTACTTTATAAGGAGTGTAATGAGTCTACTAAGACTAGTGTCGAGTAAATACAATGGCTACGGCAGTATCGGAAACCGTAATAAAATTTCAATAATATCTTTTCACGAAAACAAATGGCATGGATTCGAACTGTGCCTACTAAACTATTTTTTTTTAAATGTAAGTAGAAGAAGTAGAACATAGGCTTTGGATCCTAAGCTTACCTTTAAATAAATCGTAGAACAATTTAGGTATTCGAGGAATGTAGGTAATCGTGTTAGCAAACTGTGTCACATCTAGTCAATATTCTATCCATTTTCAGCTGCCATCGGCAGGCAGCAATTAATATAATAATAAATAATATCCTGGGACATTGTTCACAAACTAAGCAGAGCTTGTACTATGGAAACCAGATAACTGATATACTACATACACTACTTTTTTTTGTAAATACATACTTATATAGATAATTACACCCAGACTCAGAACAAACAGACATGTTCATGTACACAAATGTTTGTCCTGGATGGGAATCGAACCCACGACCTGCGGCGTGATAGGCGGTATCTTAACCAACCACGCCAGTTGGCCTGTCCAATTGATTGCAATAAGGATCATTGGAAGTTTGGAAGACAGAAAAGCCGAAACTTCCCAAATCAACCAGCATACGAGATAGATAGCAACCAGTTGCTGCTACACATCTCCCAAACGCACAATATTTCGTCGACTCTTTCAACATTGCACTGGTGGTAACCTTCGTCCACTTTCAAAGGTTTCTTCATGCTACGCAGCATTTACACACGGCTACAGACTTCAGCGGATGCCAGGCGCTAACATATCCGAGCCATTTAAATATATTAATGTATCTACGTACAAGTCTGAAGCAATACATTTTTTAATTTGAAAGTTTTTTGGTTTTTGTTGTAAAAGCTGGATTGAATGCTACAGTGCAAGGGCATCTACTAATTAACTGTTTAGTTCCACTATCAATTTTCAAAACTAATAAACATGTAACAGAAAAAGTAAAATAATAATAATAAATCATTTATTAGCAAGCTACAATGGCCCATAGATACATACCTTACAAACTACCATATATAAAGTATAAAACAAAACTTGTGTTAATAAATATAGCTTAAAACTATGTTAGTAGCACTTTACTTCACTCGCTTGTTATTGAGCTGTCCTGTGGCACTTGTCCGCGGAAGCGACGGAACACCACGTCCTGCGGCCAGAAGTCTTCTTCCATGACGACGGGCAGGTAACAATTCGGTACTCGCACCACGAATGCCTTGAAATTGACGTTGCGGCGCGACTCCAGTAACTGCACCCTCGGTATGTAAATTAAGGTATTTCGTTTTTAAATTCCGGGCTGCACTGATAGCGTTGGAGGCTACACAATGTCACCGAAAGGCTGTTAGGGAGCTTATAAAAAAACATGTCAAAATATCTATGCTGTCATTTATTAGTTTGCAAACATAGGTAAGTAATAGCTGGTGTATTACAAAAGCTTCCTCTAATTGAATGCAATATAATGAAATGCGTATTTATCTCAGAACTCATATTAGTTTCAACACGCGTGGCCGATTTAATAAGACATTATGATTTACGCATCCTTAAACATTAGATTTTATTTGCATTAGCAAACGCTAAGTAATCTAGATTGACGAATGCCTAGACATAGTGAATCTACGAAATATTTGAACACTAACTAACATTATAAATGCGACAGTGAGTTTGTTTGTTTGTTACGCTTTCACGCTAAAACGGCTCAACGTATTTGGATGAAATTTACCGGCCTGGATAGGATAATTTTTATCCCGGTTGTACCTTCCCGTGGGATAATTTCCGACCTCGATGCAGATGAAGCCGCAAGCTCAAGCTATACATATAAAAAGAGCTTCAATTAAAAAACAGCCATGGTTTCGGAAATGTGAAACCTAGAAGTATGAAATTGTGAAGTGAATGTAAAAACAGTGCTCTTACTCTTACTTATGTTATTATTAAGTATTATCAAAGTAAATAATAAGCTTGCACAGACTCCAAATAAAGTTATCTTGTAAGTAAATACATATTTGAAGACATATTTTAATAATAATAATAATCTCTTCCTTTCAGAATAAAATTCCATAAAAATGCGTTAGTACATGATAACTTAAAAACTATGTTATCTTACAAAAATAAATACAAAAATGTTAGTTACATAAGAACTTAACAACTATGTTATTAACTAACGATTTTCTGTGTTTCCGAACACATACAACCCTAATCTCTTCAAAGTGAGAGTGAACAGGCTTCTGATTAAGCTCACTCCATCGTAGACTTTGTCTCTGCCACCTCTGACTTAGAGTCAAGAGCAAACCCATCTCAAATAAAATATACATATATATATATATATATATACGTATATATTTGATGCCAGTGGAGTTACAAAAACAGATATAGTCTGTTCTATTTCTATAATTTTTTTTTCCCGACACAATGGGGAAAAACACCGCAATAAAATAATACAAAAAGAAAACTATATTGTTGTGGTCAATCCAATCTATATAATATCAGACACGAGGCTTCATAACCACAGTAATATTATAAAATAAAATCCCACAAAAAGTACTGACATAAAAAAAAAAAACTAATGGCCGCCATACAATTCATACAATGCTTGTTTGTATAACCGACAAAGGCCAGTGAAAACGCTCCCATACATACAGTAGGTATGTATATACCGTACACTATGATTCCACAAAGGAAATTCCGTTTTCCATTATTTGGTGAATTTAACAGGAAGCGGCCGATGCTCACCGTTTTATTTGATAAACTCGTATTATTGATGTTGGATAATGTTTGATGGCATACGACACGAACCGCAAAGATCCACAACCTCAACCTACGACACTATATTAGAGACAAAACTAAACATTACATCACGCCCCAAAAGGTTAGGTGCCTAATTTTAAACCTAACCTTGCTTCAAAGATCAAAATCTGCCTAGCCTTTTCCCAACTATGTTGGGGTCGGCTTCCAGTCTAACCGGATGCAGCTGAATACCAGTATTTTACATGGAGCGACTGCCTATCTGACCTCCACAACCCAGTTACTGGGTAATATGATACCCCTTGGTAAGACTGGTTGTCAGACTTTCGGGCTTCTGACAACCCGTAACGACTGTCAAAGATCCACGAATGACAGCCGGGACTAAATATATAATACAATGACATATGCACAATGCGAGCGAAACAAAAAATCATCAAAATCCGCGTAGTAATGCCAGAGATACAGTATATCTATGCATATAACTTCCTAACTGAATAACTGCCTAATGTATTATATACTAAAACTTTCCTGAGAGTATGTAGATCACGTTAGTGAAAGAATCATGAAAATTGGCCCTTGGGTTTTTGAGAAAATTGCGGACGTACAAACATTCATACATATACGGGTCGAATACAGAAACTCCTTTTTTGGAGTCGGTTAAAACTAGGACCACTGTTTATAATTTTATTAGAATGCTTTCCATCCGTATTGCCCGTCTACAGTTGCCGTGTGCGGGAGGCAGAATAAAAGGAGACACTGACTGGGAAAACATCTACGTATAGGGAGAGGTTATTACAAGAAAAGCTGGAAGAGTTTGGAATATCCCAAAAGTGAATATGTAACTTAAAAGAACCAATTTCAAAACCGGCCTTGTGCGTGTCGGACTCGCATACGAAGGGTTCCGTACCACCACCGTACAATACTTAAAATACTACTTTTCTTTTTTTTTCTTCTGTTTAAAAAAACGCGTATCATGTATGAGGACACCCTTTAATTTTTGACATTATTTTTTTTTTAAATTGTTGTTTAGCGGCAATAAAAATAAACAATCTGTGAAATTTTCAACTGTCTACCTATTACAGTTCCTGAGATACAGCCCGCTGACAGACAGACAGAAGGACGGACAGTGGAAGCTTAGTAATAGGGTTCCGTTTGGCACCCGTCGGGTACGGAACCTAAAACAACACTTTATTTATATAAACAGACTGCGAAAATACTAAAAATGTAGGTACCTAACACATAAATCATCAACATTTCTAATGACGAAAACGCAGCCAGATGTGGTTACCCAGAAGGCGGTGCACAAAGCATCAGAGGTGGTTGCCCAGAAGGCACCAGATTTGGTTGCCCAGAAGGCACCAGATTTGGTTGCCCAGAAGACGGTGCAGAATGCATCAGATGTGGTTGTCCAGAAGGCGGTACAGAAAGCACCCGATGTGGTTGCCCAAAAGGCGGTGCAGAAAGCACCAGAAGCAAATATTTTACAATAATTGAATGCTCTAACTGCATGTGGGTGTTGCCTGTTGTCAACAGCAATGTACCACATCACGTGGATGAATGGATCCTCGCTTAGTTTGCCTAGCTGTCAGCTGACTTTTACTTATCAGCAATGAATTTACAATGTTTCATTGTAATGTCTATTCAAAATCATCAAGCATCTGGGTCTGTTATGCCAAGTGACAGACTTGATGTAGATTTTACACACGTATCATGCGGCATTGAATAACGAAAACGTTATTGATTCACACAGAATTTGCGCAGATTTAAAGATTAGCCTGAATATAACCACACAACTGGTGGGAAACTTCGATCATACCTACTTGGATATGTAATGTAAACGTAGAAATACGATCCCAATATCCCGTTTTTTTTTTTAATAAAGCTTATTATTTAATAATGTATATGTCGCAGAGCCGAGCGAGCGCTACTTCCAAAGGCTAGGCTGTTAACTAAACTGCTAAAATAATTAAGCAACTTGGCTGCGACATAATTATATAAGAAGAAGGCAGTCGCGTCAATGACACTGATATCCCAATAGATGACAATGAGGAAGGTAAGTATGTACATCAACATTATAAATCAGTTGTTAATATTGCACAAATGACCCACACGACAGCAATGGAAAGGCAGTACCTAATCTCCATAAAATCTAATAATAAAGCATACCTCAACCGTACCTGTTATCCAATAAACATGAACAATGCTCAATAAAAGAAAAATACATCATCATATGAGAGATAAGCCAAATATAACGGACAATAAAACTGCAGTGAACATAAAACTCTGTACGTGGGTACAAAGCTAAAATACAGTATCTAAAAAAGTATCATATATAGTGTGTAAAAGGCGTGGTCAAAGGAGATGGAAAACGGTGGGCCCAAATGTAATAAGTTGAGATATGATCTAAAAAATTTGTCAAATTTTTTAATCTTAGAATATCAAAAATCAGCTCAATTCACTCCCTGGAAGCGAAGAAACATGAGAAAGGTAGTTTTCGTGAAATTATCGAGTAATGGATTTCAAAATTACAAAAAGATAACGAAAACATTCACACTAGGTAGCACTAGAAAATACATTAAAGTAATAAAATGCACTACATATCCTTATATACAATAATAGAGCATGTAATTACAGTAGTAATAATGAATAAAATATTTTTTTTTTATATTTTTTTATGTTTTTACTTTATTTATGTTTTAATAAAAATTAGTGATAAATGATAATGATAAATGATGATAAATGATTTTTATTTCTGTAAGTAGGTTTGTACAAACACTTTTACAAGTCAATCATGTTTTTTTTTAAACTAGATGAGGTCGGCGTTTCCTATCTGACTACTCTGAGAAGAAAGGCCGAAACAAACTCAGAGGTCACAGTCTCTTATAAAGTCCAGACATAATCTTGGTCACTTCATGTGAAGACCATGTAGATTGGTGTCTGAAATGGTCTTTTGAGGAAAGAACCACACAGATTGAGAGGACCTGTCCAGTCAGTGCACGCATTTGTCAGTAATCGCGCAGCTCAACCCAGAACTTAAGGAGCTCAACGATTCGACGAACAATACCAAAGAAAGGACATTGGGGTAGGCCGCATAAATTACTCAAACTGCCAGACGATGATTAAAAATAAATGAGAGAAAAAATAAAACAAACAAAAAAAGCAATGACCTACATAGTCTTCACATTCACAATAAATTAAAATAATATAATACTCTACAAAGTAAATAGTCATGTCAACATTCAGTATGCAAAAATAAAAGAATAAAATAAAATTTGGAGCAGTTCAATCCCAAGCCTTTTTGTCCTGAATATAATCGTTAACGGTATAATAAGCTTTCTGACACAACTTGCGTTTAATGAATGATTTGAATTTTTTAAGGCTCAGATCTTGAACGTGGCTTGGAAGTTTATTATAAAAGCGTATACATTGACACCTGAATGACCCACCTATTAGTATCAGTAAATTATATGTGTATATAAAATAAATAAAGTAGATAATAAAATATCAACTAATTACTGAATAACGAATATAATGATTTACGATTTCATATTGAAGTCTTATATGTTTAGTCTGGCATCACAGCTGACTGACAATTTGACACTAGACAGTTGCCGACTGTTTTGGTTTGCTCACTCGTTTCGTGTTTTCCGATGCATTTTCCCGATTATTTTTAATTTTCTACGACCACTGCTTTGTTTTTTTACGGATTCTGACCCTGCATACCTTGCACGACCCTTATTTTTACACTGGACACGGAAGATCATCAACACGTTTGACTTGTTATTTCGGATTTAACCGCGGCCTTGTGTATTGGATTTTATTGTGACTATGGATCGCTGTGTGAATGGCAGGTAATCTGAAAAGCTCAAAACAGATGGCGCTGGCGATTTTGGGGGCCATGCAAACGGTCAAACAATGGTTATTTCTTTGGAGCGACGAAGTTTTCACCAAAGATAATTATTTTTCTTGGCATAAAATCACCTGTTTTGTGTTGTGCCTTTGTACTGAATGTCAGGACACATGTTCCCAAGCAATGAACATTTAGGAAAAAGTGGATTAGAGCTATTAAGGGCCGATTTTCCAATCGCCAGTTAACTTTTATCCGACGAATAAGTTTGTCATTTGGACAGTTTTTGTATGGACAATCAATCAAAACGTCACATTATTTAGTTATCTAATGATTAAAAAATCGGCCCTAAAACAGACAAACACAAACCTATTTCGAAGTTCATTCTTCAATTCTTTCACACTCCAACCACCGTATCTATTAGTCGCTTGTCTACCAGTAAACCTTGAAATTCCCGCAAACTGAATCAACATACGAAAAATATAAAATTAAAATATTCAAATTTCCTTTGAGATACTGTTAGCAGTGGTAGCTGTCATGACCGCCAAACCTTCTAGCGCCACCCAACGCGCTACGGGAGCAATGGCGGACATCCCTGGCATTGTGGGATAGCAACTAGTCACTACAATACGCTAGGCCGACGACCCTTAGACGTTGAAACAATTATGTCCGTGATTCGGCAATGGCTTGCCCCTCAGAGTATAAGTTAATATAACATCACCTAACCAGCTACGTGTATCCTGGCTTTTCAAACATTCTTCACTAAATATAATAAACATAACTGTTTAAAAAACATTCTTTGCACTTCAGGAATCAGTTGTTAGTGAGAGATTGTAACATAACCTTACTTTTACTAAACCTCTAATAAGTCAGCTCTCAGATTGTCAAAACTTAAACAGACTTTTTAGCGAGGGACTGATAACTTGGAATCTATTAATTCACACCATTTTCATCTCGTTACATTCAGGCCCAAGATTGTACTAACTGTCAAACTGCACAACTTTCCCCATGGGGCTAACATCGTTATCGCGAAAAAATGAACTGTCACATAAAAAAAACTTCAATACCTACTCGACCCAAATGTATGGGACAGCTGATTTTTTTTTTCTATTATGATGTTGGTCCCATGGAGAAAGTTCAGTTTGATGGTCTGTTCCACACCATTAAGTTTGGCCACACCCTGTATAAGGTCTACATAGAAAATATTAAAGATTTCAGATAGCTAAAAGAGTATGAAAAATTGACAATAATTGACTGCCTCACAAACTAGGTAGCTCCCCTGTTACAGTTAACGATGATGTGTTCTATACAACACGGTTTATGGACCATTCACAGCATCATTCATCAGATACTGAACTACAATTTCGGTCCCGTTATGTAATCTAAGCTATAATAATGAAACATTCAGAAGAAAACCCAATCAAACTTTTTGCAGTATGTAACTGAATAGATATTACAATACGAAGATTCTCAAATATTTGGTGACGCTAGAAAAGAAACGCGATAAGCTGGGTATGAAAAAGATGAATATTTATTTGATTAACAAGGCCGGTAACAAATACACGAGGCTGCAAACATTCGTGCGTTAAGAAAGAACCGAAAATCAATCTATACAACTTAACTTGTGATCGAAACATGTCGTCAGAAAAGTGAAAAGTTGAAAACGATACCTCACTAATCTTTTCTGAGCACGGAGGCCATCCTTCTAACAATACTTCTTGATTGATCCAATGAAAAGTTACAACATTTTGTATTGTTTAACATTAGTGATAGAAAATCTATGACAAGTACAAGGATTCCATCGTATTTATTAATGATACACGTATTGAATTGATGGGTTTACATGACCATCAATGGCATAGCGAATTGCACATATTCATGTACGATTTGAACTTGAAATAATACGGGTCAGATAAGAATCGTGTGTCGATATTTCGTAAAACGTCATAGTTGTTTTATATCGATACTGTATTACAATGATTTTGATGTATAAGGTTTACGAAACTATTAATACGGTAAGTGTTAGGTCGCAGTTCACTGGTGTTACTTAATTTAACTGCAAGTACTTTAACATTTTTACGACCAAATCACGCGCAGTTCAATTTGCAATAGAAATCAAATAGGATTTGTAACTGCGTTTTCATTGTAATTTCGAATTTATTCTTGCAAATAAATAGTTGAAATATGTACCTATATATACCGATAAAATGTCGCACCTTTTTTTATTAAATTACTGAGGTACCCTTGCCAAGGAACAAATAATGGAACAGTGATCATCACAGAAGCAAAGCCGTCATCTACCTACCTACTGTAGGTAGGTAAATGATAAATGATAAATGATTTTTATTTCTGTAAGTAGGTTTGTACAAACACTTTTACAAGTCAATATTTTTTTTTTAAACTAGATGAGGTCGGCGTTTCCTATCTGACTACTCTGAGAAGAAAGGCCGAAACAAACTCAGAGGTCACAGTCTCTTATAAAGTCCAGACATAATCTTGGTCACTTCATGTGAAGACCATGTAGATTGGTGTCTGAAATGGTCTTTTGAGGAAAGAACCACACAGATTGAGAGGACCTGTCCAGTCAGTGCACGCATTTGTCAGTAATCGCGCAGCTCAACTAGCTCAACGATTCGACGAACAATACCAAAGAAAGGACATTGGGGTAGGCCGCATAGATTACTCAAACTGCCAGACCATGATTAAAAATAACTGAGAGAAAAAATAAAACAAACAAAAAAAAAAGCAATGACCTACATAGTCTTCACATTCACAATAAAGTAAAATAATATAATACTTACAAAGTAAATATTAATGTCAACATTCAGTATGCAAAAATAAAAATAAAATAAAATAAAATAAAATTGGAGCAGTTCAATCCCAAGCCTTTTTGTCCTCAATATAATCTTTAACGGTATAAAAAGCTTTCTGACACAACTTGCGTTTAATGAATGATTTGAATTTATTAAGACTCAGATCTTGAACGTGGCTTGGAAGTTTATTATAAAAGCGTATACATTGACACCTGAATGACCTACCTATTTTCTTGAGCCTTGTTGGAGGTACAACAAATTTGTGTTTGTTCCTAGTATTTATATTGTGGATATCACTGTATTTTTTAAACAATTTAATGTTTTTATGGGCATATAAAAGATTTTCAAAAATGTACTGAGAAGGCAAAGTCAGTATATTAATCTCCTTAAATTTCTCTCTGAGAGATTGTCTCGGACTTAATTTATAAATGCATCGAACAGCTCTTTTCTGCAAAACAAAGATAGTCTGAATGTCGGCTGCATTTCCCCACAACAGAATACCGTACGACATTATACTATGAAAATAGCTAAAGTACACTAAACGGGCTGTCTCTATGTTGGTTAAATTACGAATTTTCCTAACAGCGTATGCTGCGGAGCTTAGCTTTTTTGACAATTTATCTATATGTGGGCCCCACTGAAGCTTAGCATCCAAAGTTAAGCCCAAGAATACTGTGCTATCTTCAGGATTCAACTCTTCGCCCTTTATCAACACGTTAGTTTTCACCTGCCTAACGTGAGGTAGTGTAAACTTAATGAATTTGGTTTTTTTTTCATTAAGGAGTAAATTATTAACACTGAACCAGTGAACTACTTTTGAGATCGCTCTGTTTACATCGTCAGTAACCAGCTGCTGACGTTTAAGTTTAAACAAAAGTGAAGTATCATCCGCAAACAAAACTATATCATGATTATCCTTAATGAGGTAGGGCAAATCGTTAATATAAATAAGAAATAAGAAAGGACCAAGAATCGAGCCCTGTGGGACCCCCATTGTTACTATAGATCCGGGCGATCTTTTTCCATTAACGTCAACGCTCTGAATCCTATTACTCAAGTATGAAGTAAGAAGATCCAGAGCGGTGTTCCGGATCCCGTAATGGCGGAGTTTCCTGATTAACGTTTCATGAAGAACGCAATCGAATGCCTTGGACAAATCACAAAAGATGCCCAAGGCATCGCATTTGTCTTCCCATGCACTATAAATATGTCCTAAAAGTTCAACACCGGCATCAGTAGTTGAACGACCCTTTGTAAAACCGAACTGCTTGTTATGTAATAATTTATGTTTATTAAAAAATCTTTGCAATTGGTCTAAAATTAATTTCTCAAAAATTTTACTAAACGTAGGTAGTACTGAAATAGGTCTATAATTTGTGGGGTCTGATGTACTACCTGATTTAAACAAAGGTATTATTTTACTATATTTCATGAGGTCAGGAAACTCCCCACAGTCGATACAGTTATTAAAGATAAGAGCTAAAGTAGGTGCTACAATGTCAATAATAGACTTAGCAACTTCTACAGAATTACCCCACAGATCTGCTGTCTTTTTTACATTTAAAGTGTGAAAGGTTTTAATTATGTCTCTACAGGTAATTTGTTCAAAATTAAATTCCGAATCGCAAGCATTAACATTTTCCTTAAGCAAAGACTCAGCAACAGAAGTTGATGAGTTTAGGGATTTAGTAGTTGAAACGGGAATATCTGAAAAGAAATTTTCAAAGGCCGCGGCGACTTGTGAGTCTGATTTTATTATATTGTCATTAATAGACAGGCTGTAGTCAGCACTTCGGTTATTAGACCTTCCCGTTTCACTATTAATAATATTCCAAGTCGTTTTAATTACATTACTACTGTTTTTAATCTTCGAACTCAAATAACGCGACTTGGCCATACAACAAACTTTTTTAAATAATTTTGAATAGTTTCTAACATATAAATTAAATTCAGGAGTGTTTACAAAAGACCTTTCATTATATAGTTCATAAAGCCGTGTTCTACTTTTATGAATACCAATGGTAGCCCAATCACTGAAAGACGCGTTACTATTAACCGAGATAGTCTTGGGAATAAAGATGAGATTAAATTGTTGGCAGTACATATTAAAAAAATCATCATACAGATCATTAGGATCAGTATGATTAGCCAAAACTGTTAATTTATTAATGAGTTTAACTTTAAAAGCTTCCAAGCGACTTGTAGTTTTGGGGTTAACAATGATATCCTTTTTAGCCACTTTTTTGTTTTGGTTTTGGATAGTAATCCTTTGCCCGCAATGATCAGAATCTAATAAATTTATAATTTCTTTATGGCTTGGAATAACATCTGTATAAATATTATCTAGGCATGTGGCACTAGTAGGGGTTATTCTTGTGGGCTCCAAAAATAGGTTTACAAGATTGTATGACTGAAAAAGACTTATTATTTTACTACAAGAACCTGACTTTTCTAATAAATTAACATTAAAATCACCACAAATGATAATAGATTTATTTGAGTTACATATCTTGTGTAACACTTCATCCATTACCTTTTCAAAGCAGTCATACAATCCTGAAGGGGGCCTGTACACACTTAATACAATAAATTGCTCCAATTCTATACAAGCTATTTCAACTGTCCGCTCAACAGATAGGCTCACAATATCCTTACGGTCTTTAAATTTCAGCTGGTTACTTACTAAAATTAATGAGCCACCATGTATAGCATTTACTCTGCTGAACGAACTACCAACCTGGTGATTATTAAAATTGAACATAAACTGGTGGCTTTTAAGCCAATGTTCTGTTATACAAAGAATATCAATACTGTTAAAATTCATAAATAATTCTACTTCTAAATCTTTGTTGAGAAAACCTTGAATATTTTGATGCACCAGGTTACACACCAAACCACATACAGACTATAAATGTGACTGTCCACGAGAAAAGGTACCTTATGGTCGTTGGCACTTACGACATTGTGCTTATTATAAGCTAAGTAAACTGTACGATTTGTATTTCTGAACGGCTTAAGCGCCGATGACCATAAGGTACTTTTTCTTGCGGAGTGTCACAAATGTGGAGCACAATCTATTTCTAATGTTATGCATAGTTTAATTCTAATGTGTGACCGTGTGTCGAGGCTACTGGCTGCTGGAGGTACTAGTGCCACCTGTACGTGCAATGTCATTGGTAAAATGTAACAAAAGTTTCAGGGATAGTTGTTGACAAACATGAACTAATTGAATGAACAAGGCTAATTTGTAATACAGAGATAAATAATTACCAAGACCGGAAAAGCTCAAAACTAAAATGTCATCAAAATACTTGTAGATCTCCATTGAACGATTGCTGACAATTATGCATCCGGGATTCGGTAATTCTTAGCCCTGGATTACGTTAAAGAAAGGATAGGAAACTGACGACACGGCCACAAATACCTCAAATGGCTCTAAAATTCAAAATACTACAATTACGGTTCTAAAATAGAATCTGCCCATTAAAATTTATAGCAGCACAGATTTAATCAGTAGCCTGGATGTATTTCGTCATTTATCTTGGCATTTAGGAGCCCTAGAGCGATGAAACAACGTGTACCCGTTGTAACATCCAAATGCAAAGGGTCATTATAAATCAAAAGGTAAGGTTCTCATATTTGAGCTTATAGTATGATTTTTGTAGGGGCTAGAAGAAACTAAGGCATGTTTTACTTGTTACATAACCTACATTGGGTAAGTTACATGTTTTTGTTGACCTAGAAGGCACGGCAAATAAAAAGAAAATACTTTATGAACATAATTTATGTTATAGCAGTTTTATGTACTTTTTCAGAACAATAAAATAAAATACTATATGCGCTACTGATTTACTATTTTATTGTAATTCATTACTGTAAGCGGAAAATGTCACGTGTGGTGTACAGAAATGTATCAATTTGCTGGCCTGCTAAAGTTAAAGGAATAGCAACTTTGTTTTACAAACTAACACTCGATGTATGAATATAACTAGAGAATATACGATAATACGAGTATTTGATTGAGGATTTTGGAGAATTGAACTCTCTGATTTAAACCCAATGAATGATGGACAGCTGTACAACCCACACAAAACCGTAACTTTCATAGCTTATTTAAATAAAAACACATATGTTACATAACTCAAAGGCTGCAACCACAGTCTAGTGAAGTAGTAACCGAGTACCTATGTACGTTACGCTTTGTGATGCAAATGAATGGTTCGCACGCCTTGCGCAAGAGTTGTCAGCCGCGGAAGGTCGATGCCTCTGTTCGTCATCCACTCACTAGGACTCTTCTGTTTATTTACCGTTTTATTTGACTATTTACGATGTTGTTCTTATCCGGTGTTGTTGAATCTAAGTGTCGTAGAAAGGCGCGATTTCGCGAATCAATTTTGTGGTATTAGGTAACAATTTAGCGTGTTATGATCATCATCGACCATTAGGTTTATGTCCAAAACGTGGTAAAATCTCTACTTCATAAAGGCCGCTGCAATTAAAAGGTTGAATCAAAATAATGATCTCCAATCAGGGTTTTCCGGCAAAGGATATAAAAAAAACCGTCTAAGTTTTTTAAGCCCTATAGCAAATCTAAGCAACAATAGCGCTCTTAAGAGTGTTACATTGGTGTACTGGGGGGGCTGAAAAGTTTTGAGCCTAGGGTAAGGCCGCGGGCCCGCGGATGGCTGAGACATGATGATGTTTACGGATTAATTACTAAAAGCGTAATGAATTAATGATGCTAATGACATGAAACTCTGTATTTACCTATATATTAAAGAGGGTATTCGCAAATTAGTAATATGCAGCGCGAAACAATAATGACACTTGAAGGTGCCTACTTAGGCTGAAAAAATTCAGCCCCCTTCGTGTAATTTAAAAATCAAATCAACAAATGAAGGGAAACTAATCCAAGTAATTGCCCGTGAGTCAATTGTTTTAATTTGTTTTAGAATAGTTAACTAACGAAGAGTGATTAGTTAATAATAAATAGTCAATAAATTAATCTGAACAGTGGAAACGTTTCGGTCGATTAGCTGGGATTGTAAGTAAGGCCGTTTTGGAGCATTTTAGTATAGTTTCTATTTTAGTTTAAAAACCTTGAAATTTATTTATTTATTTGGGATCTCCAACAAAGGATACACATAAACGATATAAATTACAATAATAAACATAACCTTTTTATTGTTGTAATTTATATTGTATAGAGACCACAGCATGCACAAATAACTAGGTTTACACAGGATAGAAATAAAAATAAAGAAATTAAATGAAGAAATATGAAAAAAAAAATGAAGATGTCAAGACTGACCATTCGTAGGTATAACATTGATAGTATAATGGAAATTATGATGTAAAATAAAGCAGATATTACCTACTGTCGGTATTAATGCTATTCCTAAAAATGTTTTCAAAGTCCTGTGTAAAGATAAGGGTGCAGTAAAGGCGTTTCACAAATTAGATCGTCAATATTTTACAAGCTTTCCTTCTTAATACACTCGTAATATTATGTATGCGCCATGCCCAGCTATACCGTCGTCGTAAGGACAAAGGTATCTACAGAAAAATTTAAATGGAGAAAAAAAAAATATTTTGTCCTGTTTAAACTAACACTAACTACAAAGGCAGATGCGTCTTTTAATAGTAAGAATTATTAGGTTTTCGTTAAGTTTACGCCAATTTAAAAATACTGGTAGATGCGTCTTTTTTTTGCTGATTCCGAATCCTAACTTTCTAACTAATATTATAAATGCGAAAGTAAGTTTGTTTGTTTGTTTGTTACCTTATCACGCCTAAACCACTGAACCGATCATCCTGAAATTTTGCATATACGTTTTCAGGTGTACAAAAATGGACATAGGGTACCTTTCGTCCCGAAAAAAGTGCTGTACCCGAGGAAAACAACAATAACGTTCATATGATAATAGATGGCGCCACGTGTCTTTCGAATCATGATTGAGTGTGTTAAGAGTTTTTTTTTTGTTTTATTAAAGTACGACATACACCGTAGGGTAGTACATTTTGTACATCTAGAGTGCCAATAGACCAGTTTTACATCCTCCTATCCTAACTTAATATTATAAATGCGAAAGTGTGTTTGTTTGCTACGCTTTACTTTAAAACGGCTGAACGGATTTGGATGAAATTTGACACTTGGGTAGACCATGATCTGTAGAAGGACATAGACTACTATTCATCCTGGATCGCAGACGAAGTCGTGGGGAACATCTAGTATATAACTAATCTCATCTACTATATAACTCTATTTCGAAAAAATGTCAGATACGTCTTTTTTTCTTATGACGGCAGTTTATGTAGACTGGAGCCAAACATTTCTATAATCCTATACCACCTCCTATACCCACGTTGACAATATTCTGCGAGTTGTGTTTAGTGTCACATTGGAGAAATATTGGGACTCGACCAGGCTGTGAGTCTATGACCCACCCCAGCTGTAAGGCCTACAGAACATATAAGAGGACCTCTTTTATCTGCTCTGTGGTAAGGCGTTAGATGATGATGATGAATGATTAGATGGGCTTTCTGTGTGCGTGTGCCAAAATTAAAAATACTTCGTTTTCGACTTGCATAATTGTCCTGAGAAATAATTTCAGTGTGCAGTACAAAGTATCCAAATACAAAACAGTCCCTTCGTAGATAAACTCAGGGTTTACATATTATTGGCCATTAGGAAATGACGACTATCATTTCTGAAACAAAATGGGAACCTCCACGAGGGCACATAACATAGTCTAAGGTCGACTTTGCGTTCGTCTAATCTCCAAAATAATTCGACAACAGTTACCTTGATATGGGACAAACGAATATGATTAAAAACTAAAACAGATAAATAAAGGTCATAATTTAATACTGGATTATTATGACACATTTTAATATTCTAGCACTACCGTATGCGAGCTGTGTGGTATTTAAACTATAAAACCGGTTCCTAAAGTTTGGCCAGTCCGAGTGCATTTACGTGCAATATGATGCCCGTGTGCCTAGATTGCTTTGATTGTATGTGGCATATTAAATCTAACATCGCGCTGTTGTGAAAATATTAGAAAGAATGTACGACGCAAGCACATCAAGCTACTACAATCTGTCAAATTTCTTTAATAGATTTTCAACTTTATCGCTAAAGCATTAGATTCAAGGTTAATTGGTAAAATTTTACAGTTTCGGGTAGCTTGACCTGCTGGCGTCTGTAATTTTGTCTTCGTCAGTTTTTAGTTAATAGATTTTGAATATTTTAATAAAAGCCTGAAAATCAGGTAGTAATCGATGAAAGTAGACTGTTACTATTTTGGTGAGATTTCTAAAGAAATATAACTATTCTGGGTGCAACTATGAAGCATCCGGTAAGACAGGAAGCCGAACCCAAAATAGTAGGGCAAAGACTTGGCAGACGATGAGCCTTGGCAAGGAGGATTACAAGAGATAACAGCGACTTCATTTCTAAGCATTCTTAAGCAACTGCAATCACCCATTAGGTAAGTATTCATCTGGCAAGATGAGGAAGTGTTTATGGGAATACCCTCTGATGATGATGATGATCCAACAATATGATGATTAAACCTACTTAATAACAATCTTGAATTCATTCATTCACTGACAGACAACACACAGCCTAAACCGCTGGCTCTAGAAGCATGAAATTTTGCGCAAGAGTTCCTTACAGCGAAGGTAAGAAAGGATTTTTGAAAATTCATCCCCTAAAGGGTCTAAACAGGGGATAAAAATTTTGATGCCGATGGGATATCACATCGGGCGACCGGCTTGTAATGTTAACAAAGTTTGATGCCGATGGGATATCACATCGGGCGACCGGCTTGTAATGTTAACAAAGTTTGATGCCGATGGGATATCACATCGGGCGACCGGCTTGTAATGTTAACAAAGTTTGATGCCGATGGGATATCACATCGGGCGACCGGCTTGTAATGTTAACAAAGTTTGATGCCGATGGGATATCACATCGGGCGACCGGCTTGTAATGTTAACAAAGTTTGATGCCGATGGGATATCACATCGGGAGACCGGCTTGCAATGTTAACAAAGTTTGATGCCGATGGCATATCACATCGGGAGACCGGCTTGCAATGTTAACAAAGTTTGATGCCGATGGGATATCACATCGGGCGACCGGCTTGTAATGTTAACAAAGTTTGATGCCGATGGGATATCACATCGGGCGACCGGCTTGTAATGTTATCAAAGTTTGATGCCGATGGGATATCACATCGGGAGACCGGCTTGCAATGTTAACAAAGTTTGATGCCGATGGCATATCACATCGGGAGACCGGCTTGCAATGTTAACAAAGTTTGATGCCGATGGGATATCACATCGGGCGACCGGCTTGTAATGTTATCAAAGTTTGATGCCGATGGGATATCACATCGGGCGACCGGCTTGTAATGTTATCAAAGTTTGATGCCGATGGGATATCACATCGGGCGACCGACTTGTAATGTTAACAAAGTTTGATGCCGATGGCATATCACATCAGGCGAAAGGTTTGTAATGTTAACAAAGCTCTTTTACAAAGCAAAAGGATTTTGAACAAAACTACAACCACCGACTGGTGATAGTGAAACGGTCATCGTTTATAAATAACTTTCCAATTTGCAGCTATTTTCTATTAATATCTTAACGCTTGCACTAAATAGGAAAATATCAACGAACAGCAATCAACCAATGTGTGATTTATTAGGAAAGGCGTACCAAATTGAGAATGTTCATTTAGTCATACGCTTCGAAATACGTGGGCAGGGATCGTGTGCGCAGGCTGAGCAAAAACTTGTATAAAATTAAAATTAATAACTAAACATCAGTGTTTTCAGTAACAACTTACCAACCTTTTCCATTCTGTTTCCTTCGATAGCATCCTCGGCAACATAACAATACAACGATGCATCAGACTACCCACATCGCAGAGAAATCGCATGTCAGTCCCTTCACTTCTAGTCTAGTACTTAGCAGCCATAGGTTATACAAACAGCCGCGCGGCCTCTACACTAACATTCTTTACATAAATTAACAATCGTTACTATTTTTATTATTGTTTTTATAATGTCAACATGGTTCACAGTTCACACATGTTTGTTATGCCTATTATTGCTTACCTGAAATGGGACTTTTGGAGTCCTTCCTCTGCTCATTCTGATCCTCGCTCCTGAGGGCTCCACCTTCCTCCAGTTCGGACACTTCATCCTCGCACCTCGCCTCACGCACTGCCAGCAGCAAAGCGCACACACAAACAAACGTAATCCTCATAAACTCTCTCATCTTCATCGTTATTACGTTGACAGAACGTCAATAAAGCCCATTTTCGATCACCGATCGATTAAAACTTGACATTAAAACAAACAGTCACATTTTCGCTTGTTGCAACTGGCTAAACGAATCCAATGACATACGTGCAACACGGTGTGATATATCAAACATTACACGAACACTGAACATCACTTCATGCTAACACATAAACACTAGCATAAACAAAAAAAAATGTAATAAATAAAAAAAACAATCGTAATTTTTCGGATCGATTATTTGAAATTGGAACGTAAATACGCGCGTCACTCAATGTTGGCAGCGATGGTACTGGCGCACTGGTTGGTGGGAGATCGGTGTTGCCCCCACCTGCGCGCGCGCACGATCAATGGACGCGCTATCGGAGAACCGGCAATAACTGTAGCTGAGGTTTCTACAGATAGCTTATCAGAGAAAACTGTCCGCGTAATTAATGTCGACTTTTGTGATTACGAGTATGTAACGTTGTAGGTAATTAGTGGGTGCATTGTGCGCAAGCAAAATGCACTGTCTACCATTGTTTAGATTTTTGCTGTTGCATTCCTAGCTAAGGTTCGGATATAATCTACTTGTCAATAGTAAATCCCACTTGTAGTGTATATATTTACCTATACATAGCATAATTACATCACGCCCGTTTGTCCCGAAACGTTAGGCAGAGGTGTACCTTTAGTACACACACATTTCGCCAGTCATATTCACGTCCCATGTAATACGAGGCGAGCCTATTGCCATGAAACACAGGATCAACAGGATTCTACAAGTTGCGACGAGGATAAAGGTCAGAAAGAATAAACAATAATAATAAAACTATTATAAAATACATTGTTAGTGTTTTATAATTATTTTAATAATATAATGGTTGCGGGAAATTACCTCAATTCCACTGGCGACGAAGTGTATAAGTAGGTCGGAGCTACTATCTAACATTTTTAATTTCTTTTTGAGCTATTTCAAGTCCTAAACATTTAATTTATTTCCATTCATTCGATGTTAAAAATTGATTTAAAACCATGTTTTTCTTAACGTTTAAAACATTGTTTTAAACAGTGATTTTAACCACTTAATAAAAAACATTGTTGTAGTTCGAACTGTTATAAACATTGTTAAAAAAAACTGTTATAAAAAACTTGTTTGTTTTATGCCAACCCTACCCCTTTTCACCCCCTTCAAAGATCGAATTTTCAAAAACCCATTAAGTATAAAAGGATTATTAAAAAAGGAGTGTCTTGTGCAAAATTCCTGATATGTCAGTCATTCAGCACTTCGCCCGCGATTTCGTTCGTGTGGATTTCGTACTTCCGCCTACAAATTTCACAAAACCGGGGAGGGTTTTGTTCAAATCCTAATATCCTAACTTCCTAACTTTTATAAATGCGAAAGTAAGTTTGTTTGTTTGTTTGTTACCTTTTCACGCCTAAACCACTTAATCGATCTTACTGAAATTTTGCATATACGTTGTCACGTGTACAGAAACGGACACTGGGTACCTTTCATTCCGAAAAAAAGTATTGTTCCCGAGGAAAACAACAATAACGTAATTTATGATAACAGATGGCGCCACGTGTCTTACGAGTCATGATTGACTTATATTATTGTGGAAACTTAAGTAGTATGTATAGCTTTATTATTTTTTTTTATTTAAGTACCTAATACATTTTGTGAGTCTAGAGTGGCGATAGCCCGGTTTTTCATAATACTTAATACTATAAATGCGAAAGTGTTTGTTTGTTTGTTTGTTACGCTTTTACGCTGAAACCGCTGATCGGATGAAATTTGGCACATAGGTAGACTATAACCTGGATTAGGGACATATAATACTTTGATCCCGGTAGTGCGATCCCGTGGGATAATTTCCGACAACCACGCGGGCGGAGCCGCGAGAAAAAGCTAGTAGTAGTAATAACGATAAAGATCTTTATTATTATTTTTATCTACATAAGTATGGGAATTAAGGCGCATGGCCACGAACGGTGGAAGGAGTTGAGGAAGGCCTTTGCCCAAGAGTGGGACAGTGCAGGCTAAAAAACAGAATAAGTAGACATGTTGCGCTGACCTTAATTAAATTGGGCTTAGGACAGGAAAATGATGGAGTATTAGGGCCAAGTTTCAAGTTTATAGACCAACGAAATAAGATTTTTTTCATACATACTGTATCCCCCCTTTTCACCCACAAACGGGTTAATTTTTGAAGTTTTGTGACGTTTCCATTATTTGTCTTTTAGGTTACTTTCGAATTCATAATATTGGATATGGATTTATACCAATTTTCGAGTTATAAGTTTTTAAACCGACATGATCACTAGCATTATTATTAGAACTTAAAACGGGATATTTACCATGTATATTAATTGTTTTGAGTTTCCGATATTTCGGCACTGTTGCAAGTGCCATGATCACGGATAAACTGAAGTTATTGCGGGTGGATGTTTTCGAGCAGACAAAATGGTGGACACCTTCTTGTTCGTTTTGTGAGATTGACACCGCTACCATTGTCACTTGTTACACTCACAACCCGATTTTGTTCCCGACACACAAAACTCACTGTGTCCGCTCGCGAACTTTTTTCGGCCCTCTTGCGGTTTTTACACAATTGGACCACTGGATTCCAGGCTCTCGACAGTTGAAACCCATCCTCACGGTTGAAGTTCTTATATTTGGTAATCTCAATCGCTTCTCTCACCAGTCTAGGTATGTAGTGGGTTATGTAACTCAATCCAGTGATTCGATCCGGATTCCAAGAGGTGTTGAGCTATGATCGATTTTTGTGTATCGTTGTTTCTACACGCCACAGTACGTTTTGTCTCACCGATATAAGACTTTCCACAGCTGCAGTCCCCCGCAGTGCAGTATCCCGTTTTAAGTTCTAATAATAATTTTCGAGTCAATCAAGACACGCATAAAATCCTCCCCTGTAAAATTAACTACCTATTTTCATCCCATCACGGGTGGATTTCGAAAAACCCTGATACACGTTATTCTTTATTTTTGGTTTTAAGTTAACGCTGTGTACACAGATTTTCGGAAGGCTTTTGACAAGTTGGACCACAAACTGCTCTTAGATATAAAAAAACATTTTCCAAAAATACAACCGACTTCCACAAAGTGAATAATAACTTTAATTTCGTAAGTCAGTGTCTTTGGATCTGTATTTTAGTTTTTTGCCACCGACTTCCGAAATCAAAGTTATTATTCACTTTGAAGTGTTATTTTGGAAGTCAGTTGTGTTCTTTTGAAAAAAGTTTTTTTTTTTTTTTTTTCGCTTTTTAGTGGGTCAGTTTGTAATTTATCTAAGTTACAATATTCTAATGTCAACTGCTCATCACCTTTTAGAAAATATGTATTGCGTTTCCTGATGCAGGGACGTTAATTGTTGAGGAGTTCTCCTGGTACGTAGGTACCAGGAGAACTCCACAGAACTATAAGCATTGTGACGAGCATAAATTACTTAACAACCATTAATCTAATCGCAACCCGTGAAATACTTATTATTGAGTAGTTCCGGTGGCTATCTGTGATCTTCATCATCAGTTCCAATTGACCAAATGGTGCTTTCCAAGAACAAATGCACGAGTTACTATAAAAAAACCCAAATCGCTATAGGTGTGCCTATAATATTTGAAGAATTCCGTCGATTTCTCCAGGACCCCATCATCAGATCCTGACTTGATGACAATAATGGGACCAACTAGAAAGTATACACTTTCAAACAAAAAAAGAATTTTCCAAATCAGTTCAGCCGTCTTCGAGTAATCAGGGAACATACATAAAAAAAAAGATTCTGACGAACTGAGAACCTCCTCCTTTTTTTGAAGTCGGTTAAAAATAGCTTACAACGGTATCCGTGGCAACTTGTTACGATGGTTCATGACGTATAGATACGTACCTATGTATATAATAGATCGCAAAAGATAGTCATGAATGGTTTCGCACGCGGTGAACTGTATATCTATAAATTTTAATTTAATCTGTCACACACACACTCAAATAGGGATGATGACTAAAAAATGCTTTTTTGTCCGTCATGTAGATTATTAAAATATATTGGACACGTATTTTTTCTTTTTCTACGTAATCAAAAGATTACGGCGATACATTGAGTTAAAATGTGGCATGACGTCACGTCTTTGTAGATTTTATACGTAGAAGTGACGTAGCGAGCCCCCACTCCCGAACTTTAATGCGAGTTATCTAAGTCATTTTTTATTAATATGATAAAGCAAAAAATACGTATCTATTATTTTTTTATTATCTGACTGACGGACTAAATAGAATTTCTTTTTTTTTTACCCAGGCATCATCCCTATTGTAATACACATTACAATTTGTTTATCTGTTTTATATCCCAGTAAAGTAAAATAAAAATAAATATCCCTACCGCTGTATCTCCACGTTGACGTCGTGGTGGGGCTTGCGCGCTCCTGAACTCTAGGTCTGTGCCGGTAGAGTTTTATTTGTCGAAATAGGTCTAGAGTAAGAAGCCAGACCAAGAGAGATGCATAAACCCGCAGGGCAGCATGTGGCGAGCTGTTGGGCAGTAGTGACCCCACGGACCCTATCTCCCGGGAGAAGTCTTGTTCTTCAACCCTGGCTTGCCTTTATTGGCCGGCTGTAGTGAACACTGATGAGGAACAGACCTCCCGCCTCTTTCTTGCTTTATTGGCCAGCTTGAGTGGGGATCCGTATGAGCAAACGTGCTCGGAGGAAGGAAGTATTCCAGTAAGGTGGTTTTGGGATCTACCTCCTAGTGGTCCACCCCGGGCAACGGCACCACAGGCTTGCCTGTGGTACGGCTGAACGATCCCACTTAGCGGTGGTAGGCTCCGCAAGGGGCCGCCTGGCTCGCGACCACCATCCCACCGGAGTCTGGCGCCAAGCAGCTTGCTGTGTTCCGTCGGTGTGTGGGAGTGCCAGTGCCTTTGGGGGAGAAGGAGATTGTCAGTTGCGCTGTTTGGCACCGGTTGTGGGCTCTGAGTCAGCTAGCCGGGTAACTCATTTTGGAGGGTAGCGGGATCCGAAGCACGGTGCCAGCCGTTGGCCGACCGCAGTCAGTAGGGGGCCCAAGTAGCACGCCAGCCACGTGCCAAAGGCTGCCCCGCCAACTCGCGAAAAATCCCGGTATGCTCCACCGTGCCAGCCGGCGACTGGATGGGAGGACCCGGTGGCCATATCCGGGGGGGTTCGGGCGTCCCCGCAGTCTCCAGATGAGTTCCCCGTAGGTTTGGTTGGCTCTAGTGTTCCACTTGGATCACTGAGCGGCGCCTCGACAAGTCGACTTTTTCCCCCAACAACTCCACTCAATGACACACAAAGCGAAGAAAAATAGGGTAAAACAACGGCTGCACTTCCTCCCACTAAAAGTGCACCTCACCAATATCAGGGGGTTGCACTCCAATCTCGATTCGGTCCATCACCACCTTGAGACCGAGAAGCCGCACCTGTTTTTCCTAACGGAGACGAAGATAACAACCCCGTCGGACGTGGCGTACCTCAACTACCCGGGGTACTCTCTTGAACACAAGTTCAAAAAGCAAGCTGGGGTCTGTGTGTACGTCCGCGATGACATTTGTTGTCGTCGTCTCCGTTGCTTTGAGAAATCGGGTTTCTCTGCCATATGGCTACTTGTGGATACTGGCGTGGAGAAATCTCTCTACATCGGCATCTACCGATCGCATAGCGGTGACCAGGAGACAACAGCGCTCTTTAATTTCCTCGTGGAGTCGACTGACGTAGCCCAGCAACGGTACCCAACGGCGAAGCTCATTTTTCTGGGGGACTTCAACGCCCATCATAAAGAATGGTTGTTCCCATACCAGAAAACTGACCATGCTGGGTTGGAGGCGCGCAATTTTGCTTTAACGCTAGATCTAACCCAGATGGTGAATGTGGCAACGCGGGTACCGGATGTTGACGGCCATACACCCAATTGCTTGGACCTTCTGCTGGCATCTGATCCGGATAGTCATTCAGTATCGGTCTCAGCCCCGCTGGGAACGTCTGACCACTGTCTGGTGAAATCCATATCAACCTGCTCTCCTCCAGATGAGAGCCCTAGAGGCACGAGGCGAGTATGGCGATACGGGTCAGCAGACTGGGATGAGATGCGGCACTTTTTTGCGTCTTATCCATGGCGGCAAGTGTGCTTTTCCTCGGGTGACCCCTCGCGCTGTGCTGACGCGGTTGCGGACGTGATTCGGCAGGGGATGGAATATTTTATTCCATTCTCCGACATCCCGCTCGGTCACAAATCCCGGCCTTGGTATAATGCAGAATGTGCCCACGCTGAGGCCCGAAAAGAGACTGCCTACCAAGCCTGGGTCAAGGCTCGCGACCGCAAAGTTAGAGCGCGCAGGGTTCGCGCGAAGAAGAGAGCCTTTAATTCTGCCGCCAAGTTCTGCAAGCGGGTTTTGCGTAGGGCACGTTTTGACCATGTCGGACATATCGGGGCCAGGCTGGCTTCGCACCCTCCGGGTAGTAAACAGTTCTGGTCCCTGTCTAAAGCGGTTGAAACGAATTTCTGTCGTCCCACTTTACCTCCTATGATGAAACCTGATGGGTCGCTGGCTCACTCTGCAACTGAGAAGGCAAATTTATTTGCATCTCTCTTCGCAAGCAATTCACGTCTGGACGCTGGCTCAAAGCAACCACCTACTGTACCTCATTGTGACTCCTCGATGCCGGAGATCGCAGTACACATTAAAGAGGTCCGAAGAGTATTGTGCAGTCTAGACGTGAACAAGGCCAGCGGGCCTGACGGCATTCCAGCGAGAGTGTTGAGGCAGTGTGCGCCTGAACTGTCTCCTGTATTGACACGTTTGTTCCGCCTCTCTCTTGAAAAAAGAACGGTGCCGAAATCCTGGAAGCTTGCAAATGTACAACCAGTGCCCAAAAAAGGCGACCGTGCAGAACCTGCCCATTACCGTCCGATCGCCATTACCTCCATTCTGTGCAAAGTTTTGGAAAGGGTACTGAACAATAAGTTGCTGAACTACCTTGAAGACAATGATCTCCTCAGTGACCGTCAATATGGCTTTCGCCGGGGACGGTCAACTGGCGATCTTCTTGTGTATGTCACGCACTGCTTTGGCGAAGCCATCGAGAAACACGGCGAAGCACTGGCTGTATCGCTTGACATCTCGAAGGCCTTTGACAGGGTCTGGCACGCTGCTCTGCTCAGCAAGCTTCCTGCTTATGGCATCCCAGCTGATTTTTGTAGCTGGATATCAGATTTCCTTAGTGAACGGTCGATTAGAGTAGTTGTTGATGGCTGCTCTTCTGACCTTATGGCTATTGATGCCTGAGTTCCTCAGGGGTCTGTTCTCTCTGCAACTCTTTTCCTGCTCCACATCAATGACCTGCTTCGGCCTGGTATTGTTGGGTACGCAGATGACAGTACAGTTTCAGAGAGATACTTGTCCAGCGCAAAAACCAGCGGGGCTGAAGTTCGTTCCTTGAGAGAGGCCATGGTAGAGCGGACAGATTTGACCTTGAGCTTTGTCTCCCAGTGGGGTGATGATAATCTGGTCTCTTTTAACGCCACCAAAACGCAGGCGTGTCTTTTTACCGCTAAAAAGAGTCGTTTCGCCCAAACTCCTACTTTTCGGGGTACATCTGTTCCTGTAACTGATCGACTTGAGCTCCTAGGCATGGAGTTGACATCTGGTCTCAACTTCGGCGCCACCATCGAGTACAAGGCCCAAACTGCGGCCAAGAAACTGGGCATCCTAAATAGGGTGAAGCGATACTTTACGCCTGGACAGCTTTTGACCCTTTACAAAGCGCAAGTCCGATCCTGCATGGAGTATTGCAGTCACCTTTGGGATGGATCAGCTAAGTACCAACTAGCCGCGCTTGACTCGGTGGAACGCAGAGCTAAGAGGCTCATTGGCGACGTAAAACTGGTGGATGCCAAGCTTCATTGCTTGGCTCATCGCCGCAAGGTTGCCTGCTTGTCGGTCTTCTACAGATTGTACTTCGGAGAGTGTGCCCGAGAACTCCACGACCTCATTCCACCGGCCCCCTTCTACCACCGGACATCTAGACGCACTGCCAGTTACCATCCCTACCTGGTTGCTATTCCACCAATTCGCACTAAGCGCTTCCAAATGTCTTTTATAATGCGCACAGCAAAAGAGTGGAACTCACTACCTGCGTCTGTGTTTCCGAACGTATACAACCCTAATCTCTTCAAAGTGAGAGTGAACAGGCTTCTTCTGGGTAAGCTCACTCCATCGTCGACTTTGTCTCTGTCACCTATGACCTAGACTAGAGTCAAGAGCAAACCCATCACAAATAAAAAAAAAAAAAAAAAAAAATAAGGTGCTGGTACAGATCTTAACCGTATTTCCGTGATTGTCCTGATAGCCGTGGAAAACCTCTCCACTCTTCAGGCACCTCAGGAAGTGTCGCACCCTTGTCGCTACGTCACTATGGGCTAGGGACCGTTTCCGGGGGCCCATTATTGAGTGTGCAAGTCACCCCCTGCCATTTTATCCGTGTAACACTAGCTATTGCCCGCGACTGCGTCTGCGATCCAGGATGAATAGTAGCCTATATCCTTCTCCAGGTCATGGTCTACCCAAGTGTCTTTCATCCAAATCCGTTCAGCCGTTTTAGCGTGAAAACACAACAAACACACTTTCGCATTTATAATATTAGTTCCTAACTAATTGAATGAAAAACCGGTCTATCAAAACTGTAGACTCACAAAATGCATACTACTAAAGTTTCTTCAATTCAATCTGCCTAGCCTTTTCCCAACTATGTTGGGGTCGGCTTCCAGTCTAACCGGATGCAGCTGAATACCATTATTTTACATGGAGCGACTGCCTATCTGACCTCCACAACCCAGTTACTGGGTAATATGATACCCCTTGGTAAGACTGGTTGTCAGACTTTCGGGCTTCTGACGACCCGTAACGACTCCCAAAGATCCACGAATGACAGCCGGGACCAACGGCTTAACGTGCTTTCCGAGTCTCGATATGTAAAGATGGTCACCCATCCACAGACCAACCCCGGCAAGCGTAGCTTAACCTGATGGATCAACCCGTGTGGCTGTTATTACTTAGCCATGAGCTCCTAAAGTTTCTATAATAATATAATTCAATCATGATTCGAAAGACACGTGGCGCCATCTATTATCATAAAACCGTTATTGTTCTTTTCCTCGGGAACAATACTTTTTTCGGGATATAATAGCTAACATTACAGAAACGGACATACGGTACCCTCTATGTCCGTTTCTGTACACGTGTCAACGTATATGCAAAATTCCAGGATGATCGGTTCAGTGGTTTAGACGTGAAAAGGTAACAAACAAACTTACTTTCGCATTTATAATATTAGTTAGGATTAGGATAGTTAGGATTGGTCAGGCAGGGGACATAGTTCTTCCATAGTTCAAGTTACCCAATCCACTCTAGCCACCCAAGCCTGTAGCACAATATGTTTTGTTTCCACGTTCTGCAATAGTCCTGCACCAACGGGCTGTTGTCCTTGGGTTCACTTGGATAGTGCATATAGGGATAAACGTCGGTTGGTGCCTCCTCATTATTTAAAATTGTCTAAGGTAAACACAGTTATACGAGTATTACATCGTCTCCTGGCTATTTTATAAAAAATCGATTTAGACACAAACATAAAATAAATTTGAAAAAAGTCGTTTAAAAAGGGCACCAATTTCGATAAAAAATGATGAATTTATAATGCAAATACAAATGTAGTTACTAAATACCGAAACAAATGTTGAACATGCATTGGATAAGCTGCGATGTTAAATCTGGCTTCCAGTTTTCTTTTCGATGGTCCCTATTAACAATATCGGATATACATTTTTACCAATATTCACTTTTTTACATAAATCGAATTACAATAAAAAATATTTTTTTTCTTCACTGTCAAAACAAACTTTGAACTGAGGGCAGTTCAAAGTTTGCCCTAACGATAAAAAATAAATCTTTATGATATTAACAATGTCAGTTCTGCAAAAAGACCACTGTTCAGTAGGGACTAAACAGTAGTCTCCCTTCAGAACCGACATTGTTAATAGGGACCATCGTTTTGATCTGGTACAGACGCCAGCACATCAAGCTACTAAAATCTGTCAAATTTCTTTAATAGATTTTCAACTTTATCGCTTAAGCATTAGGTTCAAGGTTGATTGGGAAAATATTGGCAGTCACCTTTGGGATGGATCAGCTAAGTACCAACTAGCCGCGCTTGACTCGGTGGAACGCAGAGCTAAGAGGCTCATTGGCGACGTAAAACTGGTGGATGCCAAGCTTCATTGCTTGGCTCATCGCCGCAAGGTTGCCTGCTTGTCGGTCTTCTACAGATTGTACTTCGGAGAGTGTGCCCGAGAACTCCACGACCTCATTCCACCGGCCCCTTCTACCACCGGACATCTAGACGCACTGCCAGTTACCATCCCTACCTGGTTGCTATTCCACCAATTCGCACTAAGCGCTTCCAAATGTCTTTTATAATGCGCACAGCAAGAGAGTGGAACTCACTACCTGCGTCTGTGTTTCCGAACGTATACAACCCTAATCTCTTCAAAGTGAGAGTGAACAGGCTTTTTCTGGGTAAGCTCACTCCATCGTCGACTTTGTCTCTGTCACCTCTGACCTAGACTAGAGTCAAGAGCAAACCCATCACAAATAAAAAATAAAAAAAATATGACAGTTTCGGGTAGCTTGACCTGCTGGCGTCTGTACATTTGCGCGAAAGACATTTCCGCAAAGGATGTTGCACAAAATCCGAGAAATGAGATTTCATTCAGGCATCACGCCTGTATTCTGCGAAACGTAGGTCAGAGGTATATACTATGTAAAGTACACCCATTTAACGAGCAAATTATTGAAAAGATTATTGTCATATTATTATTGCGTAAACAACAAATACGCGCGACTGAGTTTGCGTCCAGGGCATCCCCAGAATGAGCGTACCGGCGCGCCCTAGTATTCCGCCGGTACTACGTCAGGCCAGATACAGATATTATAATACTACAACTACGTAGTATTATAATATCTGTGGTCAGGCGTAGCGGGCAGGAGGGGAAACGCCGCGCACCTCCATACCGCACCCTCGCGTTGCCCCCCGCGGGACGGCCGGGTTAACCCACAGAACAGGTAAACCTCTTTTATCTGTTCTGTGGGTTAACCCACGATACAATATGTAACAAAAACCCTGTTGTTCATTTTAGGCACATACATTTACCTACAAGCACAACATTGTAGAAATTATAATTTAAAAAAATTAAGTATAGTTATTTGACTTTGACCTCTCGACTAGCCATAGTCGAGAGGTCAAAGTCAAATAACTATTAAAATCGAAAAAAGGTTTAGAGGTTAACGGTTTACATCGGGGCGCACGAGCCCCGGGTCGATATAAGGTGCCTTTACCCTTTTACCCCGCCGCCCCTACTTAGTCTCCCGCGCAGCTTACTTTCGAACAGTTGTCGTGTCATCGCTTCATGCAGAATTGAAAAAATCAGTTAAACATTACAAATATTAATAATTAAATATTTATTTTAATACTCTGTGTAACACCTATTATTAGCAGTGCAATCAAGTAAACGTTGACGCATAAATCCCACAATATTGAAATTATATCTGTTCCTCTTAAATTTTCCCATATTTCCATGCAATGCAACTTCAAACTGCTCATCAGATCTCTCATTCGATGCTTCCCATCGCTGTATCATCAAACTCCATATACTTTCTATGGAGTTGAGGTCAGGAGTATAGATGCTGGCGGGAAAAATTCCGAATCATTCCCGTCGAATACTTCGGAAGTATTCCGAAATATTTCGAAACTTTGGGAACATTTCAACGTTTATTCCCATTGAATTATTCGGCGGAAACATTCGATTGCGGGGTACGAATCTTTCTCGCGGGGAGGAAAACTTCTCCGGGGAGCATCTCCCCTATTACCGCACCCCGCACCGCCATCACCTGCACGCACGACTCGTGAGTCGTGGCAGTCGGGCGCGCGCGGCGCGGCGCCAGCGCGGCGGCAGTGGCCGGCACACAGAGGGGCAGCGGCGGCGGCGATCGACGATCGATGCAAAATACGATTTTTCAGCAAAAAAAATAAAAATCTTAATTAAATTCATTTTGAATAATTCTGATTTAAAGAAACTTTCCCAGAAGTATTCCGGAATTATTCAGAATTTTTCAGAAGTTTTGCAACTATAGTCAGGAGATCCTACTGGCCATGGAACAACTTTTATCTCCGGGTGCTTATTAAACCACTCACGCACAGTGCTCGCCCGGTGAATTGGACAATTATCCTGGACAAAAGTTTTCTCTTTAAACTAATCAGTAGGGTAAACGTTGCGCACAGTGGGTAACATGGTCGACCTGTTGACGCGTGGAGGAATATATTCAAGTTCCCCTGGCCCTGCTGCACTCATCCACCCCCACATGTTAACAGTGATTCGACCTGATTCTGTGTTGGAGAGTATATTTTCTTCACACCATCGTGTATTGTTACATAGCGCCACTGACATACCTACACACAGCGCGTCTCATGTCCGACGGCCGCCGCACGCTGAGTGCGCGCGCACTGAGCGCCGCCGCGGCGCAGGGCCGACGCCAGCGCGCCAGACTGTTTCTAGAACAACGATCCGTGTCGCCACATCTTCTCGACGAATGCCGCGCGCCGCTGAATATTCTAGATGGAAGACCAGCTACTCCGCGTTTTCTCGAAGCGCCGCACGCGCTCGCGCACGTGCGGAGAACAATATATAAAGAAATGTTTGTTGCTCAATAAAAAGTCAGTTCATCTTAAGCAGTTCACTTTGAAGGACACGCCTTTTATTTCAAAGTACCTCCAGGCTTACATAGCTGCTACAGTTATTACGCCATTAACAAGTCTCCCTTTTTGGCTGGATTTAAATGTCTTTCATCTGAAAATATAGCCGTGTCCCAGTTGAAGTCTAAGTATTCTCGGGTAAAACGTAAACGTTCTTGTTTATGTTTTTCCGTCAAATATAGTTTTTGAGCTGATTTTTGATGATGCAAACCTACAGCGTGGAGTGTACTGCGAACGGTTCGTAAAGACGTGTTGAATAATTCAGCAAAATGACTTGGTGGTATGAAACCACTTGTTTCATATTCACTGACCATGTACTGTCGTTGTGCCTCTTTTATGAGCTGGAGTCTTCCATTTTGCTTCCGACTGGCAATGCTACCCTCTTCCTTATATCTTTTGACCCACCGACTCACAGTATTTATCTAAAACAAAAAGGAGTACTGCTATGATACTAAGCCAAATACAAATTTTACTATTTAGAAACAAAATTATATTGAAAATAGAAATGTCACATCATTATGCGTTATATTCATCATTCTAGGTAGGTAAATAATTTTACTTTGAATTTTTTTTTCGTTTATTAGTTTAGATCATATTGGTATATATAAAACGTTTAAAAAAATAACTGCAAGGATCAGCAGTATACTTAATTTGATAAATGTGAGATAAATAAATAAAATCATAATCACACTCAGTCCGGTTTCTTCAGATATTTGTGATATATTAAGTTCACTTTTACGCTGCGTAATAATATTCGCTTTCATTTCAATATGCTTGCATTTCAAAATGAACTAGAACACCGCTAACAGATATAACATGCGTCACTACCCCACAATAACCACCAACCAACAACGTTCCATTTAATCGCGGTGAATGAGTCGTAAGTTACCTGCATTCATCTACCTTATAATTTATTTAATTAGGTTTCTGTGGGTATAATCATAAAGTTTTACGAGTTAAGTAAACAAGACTAAGTGTACGACGCGAGTGAAAAAGCGTCCAGCGGGGCGTTCAGCGTTGCGTGCAAGCGGCGAAAAGTGTTCACCGAGCGCCGCTCGGCCGTCACTCGGGACACTCGCGAGTGTTTGCATGTGCTTAACACGAACGTCGCACGCCCCGCCCCGCCAGACGCTCGAGTTGAGCGTGCACTCAGGCCGTACACTTACATAACAAGGAAGGCGCGCAAATAGCGTGATTATTCGAGTTTTTAAAACATTAAAAAAATGTCACCGCGCGTGAGTCTCGAACCCTATACACTCAAATACGACAACCGCTTAGATATCATACCTTATACTTAGTTAAAATTATGATCTACTGTCAGTTCCAGACAAAGTGCGTGTGTGTGCGTGTCTATATATAGGTATACATACTATAGAAACCACTTATAGAATAGGTCGTAACACGTAAGTCGAACCGAAGCATCAATCTATTGCTTTGTGAGATTGGTACTCCACTTATGACCGCTACTCTACCTAATAGCATTTCTAATTTATTGAAAGAAGAATTTTAACTAGATGATGGTATTCTGTATAAACATATAATAATAGTGTTCATACTAGGAATTTTTATTCCGCAACATTCAAAAATATTATCACAAGAGTATTCCTTTGCAAACTATTGGCTTACAATTAATTCCACTACCTAAGCTAAAATTGTAATGTAGTTCGTATAAACACATGCGTGTTTGAATAGCTCAATGGCCCGATTCCCTTGTCGACAAACTAAACTAAATTTAAGTTCACTGCATCTTTTTCTTTCTATTTCATTAAGAAAAGGACAGACGATAAATATTAGTTTAGTCCTGTCAAATTACATTACACCATAGACAACTATAGACGTGATTAAAAAATTGGCTACTAAAAATACGTTAAATTTACGTCAGGCGCTGACTAATTTGACAGGACTAAATTAATATTTACCTTCTGTCCTTTTCTTAATGAAATAGAAAGAAAAAGATGTCCTGAACTTAAATTTAGTTTAAGTCTGTGAACATGGGAAATCGGCGTCAAATAGAAAAACTAAAGCCGGCACCAGACACAGCAACAATATTTGAACACTTGTGAGGCATAGGTATTTGTTCAAAGTTTGATCATCACATACACTTACTACTCACATCACATATACTTACTTACTCACATATACTTACATAAACTTTGCCATTCGGTGTCGCTTTCTCGAGTGCACAAAGTGTTCAAAGTTCAAATCACTGAGCGGAACGGTCGCTTTGTTCAGTCGCAAGCTCAGACCAAATAAAAAAGTATAGACGGAACTCTGCGAACAGCAAAGTGAGGCCGTAAAATTACGTCTCGCCGTGTACATACAGCATTACACGCACACACGTACAACGTAATTACGTCTTGGCTTGTCAATCTAGCCACAGTATAAATATCTACTACCTACCAGTATTGTAACTCGGCCCCTGGCCTTGAAATGGGTACCTGCAGCGACGACGCGATAGGGCTGCCCGCCTACAGTATTTTAATTTTATCAACCTACTTGAGCTTCTTTCTAATTTTGTGATTGTAAATATTACATTTTTTATTTAAAAAAATGAAATTCGTTGCGAATGAAATAGGAAGTGTTCAATAAAATACATGTTGTGTTTTTTGATTAATAGATTTAATAAAATAAAAAACACCCTTACAAATTTGAGATTAAAAAATATTTGCGCCTCGACTAAGACGTACGAAACGCTTTATTATTAAATTAAATTGTATAAAAAATCAAAATGGGGGGTCAATTTTGGAGGGCAAATAAGACACTTTTAAGAAAAAGTTTTGCAAACTGTACCGTGTGACATACCAAATAAAAGGGCTTACTGTAAGGGTCTCACATATTTTTTTTTGTAACTTTACAATAACTTGTTTTAATGTTATTTAAGAATATAAACTAAAATTAACCATTCCCGCTTATCTCCGAAACTACCGAGCCAAAAATTTAGAAAAACATAAGGAAACTATTTTTATATCTAGAGATAACAGAAAAAACTTATAAGAAGTCTATGGTCTTAACATGGTAAATCTCTCAATATTGTGCGTACAAACTTACATTTTCAGTTGGAATGTATGGGAGAACATGTTTTTCAACTTCAATGTTAAGTTTGTTCTTGGGATAAATTCATCCCGTTGGGAAGTTGGGATGAATGATTGGTGCCGATTCTCTTGTCACAAATGCGTCTAAACTAGACTAAAATCACTAAAATTTTGTTTATTCCTGTCAAACAACGATTTCCCATTCTAAAATTGACTAAAGTGACACATTACATTGTCAAACTAAATCAGACTATTTTTAATCGCCACTAAAGAGGTGTGGAATAAAATTAGTCGACATGAATTAAAATTTCGTAAAACAGTAGTGTATACTTCTTTTCTTTTCTTTTGCTTATATCTCGAAAACGGTGTGTAAAAAATAATGAAAATTTCGACCCCCTTTATAAAGCCCATCCTAAATCCTAAATCTCTTCACGTAGGTAATAATTTTTCATATTTTCCATACAAAAGTGAAAAATTCCATACAAAACACGTTGAGAATCGCATCGTCTCCATCGCTACGCTAATAATTCGCAATATATCGCTAATAATGTAGGCAAGTAGCTAAGTTCATAAGTAAGTAGATAGCCTAGTCACTTGTGTGTCACTTTTTTCACCCTATCCACTTCGTTTCTTAATCCAGGTATTTTACTCAGTGGAAAAAGCGAAATACCTACCTATTAAAAAAGAAACAAATTACGTACGTACTAGTATGTATATAAAAAAAATTAAAAGTAGTGTTCCCTTTCGGAGTTTCCAAGTAATTTAAAAAATGATAGGTTTGGGTGCGTTATTGTTGAAGTCATGCAACCAAAAACACCACAATATCTTCGATAATTGCTCTTTGCCATATTAAGTAAGTACTTGTCCTTATTTCAATGAATATTTGTCACAAATCGCACGCTTACTGCTTACAAAACCATCACACAATCCGTTCGTCACTGCGGCGCATTCATGACTGTTTGCTGCCTTATTGCTGCCATAGTCGAGGCGCGTAGGTATGACTCACTTTCCGACCGTTTCTATGAAGATAAAATACTGTAAGTAGATATTTTTTTACTGTGGTCTAGCTATCGCGGCTCGTGGGAGTTTACCAGTGAAAATGCCGAATTGTGTTGTGAAAGGGTGTACGAATCACTCCGCAAAAGATAAAAAGCAGGATTGAATCACATATCACACGTAGGTAAGTAATTTGGAAACCAATAATTTTCAATAATTCAAAATAAAATTTTGAGGTTATTGCTTAAGGACGCTATCACATTTTGCACTAGCTCAAGTTTAGGTACCTGAATCGCCACACAACAACATTACGCGCACGCACACATTGAAACCGCTGTCCGCTCGAGTTTATACGTAACTTAACTAATCTTGGTACTTGAAAGTATTATTTTTAATTTTACTGGTATTGATGACTGTCGCTGCACTAAAGTTAGTTGTAACTTTAGAATCGAATTTGGTAACTGTTACATAATACTATCTGCGTAACAATTATGTTTTTAACCGACATCAAAAAAGTAGTTTATCAATTCGATACGCATGTATGTATTTATTATTGGAGCTGCAATACATTCACATATCATAATCTGTTAGGGCTTCCATATTTTTGCTGACAATTGTTGGAGCATTACATAATCAAATACTAATCCTGGAAGTTTATCGTAGACTTTCGTTGTGATATTTAAAAATAATAATTCCCTTATAAAATGAAAACAGTAAGTATTTTATTTATTGAGACTGGCGCACCAGTTCATTATTAAAAAAAATTAAAACAAAAGTGGGTAGTAAAAATAATATATTGTATAAAGGTAGGTTACAAATCGCAAAATGCACACCGTAGTGCACCAAGCTGTGAAAAATTGAAATAAAATAAAAATAAAATAACGAAATATAAATAAAATAAAAAGATGTTGTTGTTTATTATAAGCTTCTACACGTTATTTGTTTCCGTCAGTATGTTTGAGCGTATGTGTGAGCTATGATCTCTAAGATTCATAGACCTCGCGTGTCGAGGGTCAACCAGTTCTGGTAGTAAACAGTTATTGTAGAATTTTACTAAATGTCCTTCCATGTTTTCCTTCCAGAACTGATCGTCTCTTTTTACGTATTCATATTTCATTTTGCCATCGCCTGTCCACACTGCAAATATACATATGTTTTTACCAGTTATCCGTAATTGGCCCTGAACTTGGTAGTACCATTTGCTTTTTATATTTACTATGAAAGCGTCTGATTTATACAACCAAAAGTCAATTTTCTTTTGCTTTATTGCTTCGTCAGGTTCCATATTAAAAGCAGATGATGGACACTTCATTTCTACAATTCCATGTTCGTATTTACCGTCTGGAGTAGCACCCAAAAATGAAAATTCATTGTCTATGAACAATCCACATTCTTGAATGTCCAAATCTAAAGCACTTTTTAATTGTTGAAGCGTTGTATGCTCGTTGTTCTTGCCATGTTTTATAGAAGGGACATTGCTGATATCGTTGCCATATAGGATTTGTTTAACAAGAAAAGCACAGTTGGTATTTGCACGCCGCTTGCAAACTCTAGCAAACCAGGACGCTGTCAAAAGTTTCCTTCTAGTCTCTAGCCAGAGCGGGCTTGCACTCTGTAAAACTGTGTTTCTTTCAATAACTTGCTTCTCTTCTGTAGACATGACTAGTGATTGTAAAAAGTCTTGTTTAGCTTTATTATACTCACGTACATCCATGTCAGGTTTCTGACAAATTTCGCCATAGTGAGCGTCTTTCGCCGTAACATTTTTAATAGACTTTTTCTTTTTAACATTTCTTCTTTTATTATTTTTTTCCTTGCGTCCATTTTCTAACTGCATTATTCGTGCGTTTGCAGAATTTTTTCGATTTTCAGAATTAAAATACTTACAAGGTCTCATTAGTTGTATTTACTGCTAACTGTGGAGGTTTTTTGTTCTTTGTCCGAATTTCCGAATTCGTGGCATCTACAATAACAAATAGAAAAATTTTAGCAATGCACAACACAAACAAAACCATACCATGTCGAAAGTTATAACTATGCACCTGTTTGATTTTCAAACGCTACATTTACCATTCTGAATTTATGAATTGACAACTAAGTCGATTTATCACAAAAAAAAAATTCATTTGACATCTTGAATCAAAAATTGGATGGTATATTGATATAATAATATGCTGCATCCGGTCGGTTGATTAATTCGTAAACACCACTCTCAACACCTCCAAAATGGGGTTGTTTCCTGGAAGCTACGCCACAAGAAAGCGTTGTGTTTGCCACTTGTCAAAGTCATATTGAAGACTAAGCGACCAATTGGCGACAAGAATAAACACTTAGCGCCATCTCGCGGCAATGTTTTTAACAAGGTAAATGAAAGCCATTAGCTAAATGAAAGTAACAAACACTTAGCACATCTACGCGCAACTAATTTGACAGTTTTCTTCCCCTTTGATAAAAATGTCGATTTTTTATAAGCACATAAAAAACACACATATTCGTAATCACCACCCCCAAAATCGACTATTGTATCGAATGTCTCAAAAAAAGATTCCGGCATTTTAATTTGATTTTAAATAATAATATCATTATTTATCCAATCTTTATCCGTAATCTACATCCATTGTACAAAGAATTACAAATAAGTATTTATTTCTAAAACAAATTCCAATAATCGTACTTACTTTTATTTCGGCCCGAAAAAGTATCAACTTCGTCTAAACGCAGTATAGAACACGGCACTTACTTTTTACGTATTTATTTTTTTGCGAAAAAGCGATACACCCGTGCTTCCACGAGCGCGTCTAAGCGCAGAATGACGAACGGCGAGTGTCCGTGAGTAGAATATGTATGGAGATATTTGAGAGCGTTTCTTCTTTTTCTCATAAATGAAAAAGTTATTTATTTACCTAAAAATTATTTAGCTCTTCGTATAGAGGACTATATATGCGAAAATTCCTTATTATTTTTAAGTTTAAATATGCAATGGAATAAGCTATACTGGTACCTATTCAGACCCCATTTTTTTCAATTTTTTGCGATTATTGTGATGGTTAAAACGTATTTATGTGAAAATTTTGTATAGGGCTATACAATTTTTATTGGACTATTCTGGAGAGGAATATATTATCTTTCATTTGAAACCAAGATATCCTCGCAGTGTGACCCCTAATTCATTAAAATGGTACCTGAAAAGCACTGATATTTGTGGGAAAATGTGATAGCGTCCTTAACACAAGTGTTGCCGGTGTGGAGTGTTGTTGTTTACCCTATTATTGGGTAATAATGTGACACGCAACGTAACGGTTTCTTAAGATGGTTATCAGTGTATTTTAACTGACTTTAACAAAACGAGGAGGATACTCAATTCGACTGTATTTTTAAATGTTTATGACTACGCGATGTGATATCTTCGCCGTTTGTGAACCGATTTTTACATAGAGCTATACGGATAGAGAAGCTATCGTAAACAAAAGTCTTGCTCCATTTTGGAAAGAATTAAAACTAAAGTTCGCTGCAGCGTTAAAACATTAGTTATGTCGTCTAACCAAACTATTAAAACATGAATTGCTAGATCGCTTACAGAGTACAGTTTTCTCGCGACCAAAACGTCGTAAGCGCCGAGTATTTCATGGCGCTTACGCGTTTCCTTCAACGTAGTGAAACAACGTGAAGCCCTTATAGATCATACACCGCAGAAGAGATACAGCCACGATATGGCTTTTGTACCTACAAAACTTCGTTAGAGTAAATTCATACTCTATTTTAAAATGTATAAGTGTTTAAATAAATTTAAAAAATGGTAAAGTAGAAAAGTAAAAGACCACTATCCACTAGCTACTACAGTGAAAGAACACTATCTTTCCATTTCGTCAGAGTTGTTAGTTTATTATATGTTTTATTTGCTAAGTGAATTGTTTTTTTTTTTTTTAGATTTTATGTATTTTATTTTCTCTTCTACTTTTACACGTTGTCTACATCTCTTTTTATCCTTTGTCCTATCGCAGGTATGCTGGAAGAGATTTTTTGTCAGCATATTCTAAAGGGTTACTACAAGGAATAGGAATAAAACGCTTTCCAGCTTTAGTCGTATAAATATCACCAGCTCGAAAGTGTGCAGAGCACATAAACGAATATTTTGTAGGTCAATTTTTCTCTTTTCGGATGACCCGGATGAACAAACCTGAAATATATAATATGTGAATGACTGAATGGGACGAGATCTTAGTAACAGTAAAAAATGCAATATCACCTACAAACGTGCTAAATTAAGTACAAATCTGAATACCTACTAGCTCGCGTAATACCTAAGTGCTAACGAATGACCAAAATTATTTACGATAAAAAATGGCTAGTATTTAACTGAGCACCAGTTCTAATGAAATATTGCACCAAAAAATACTTTTTACCACCAAAAACAATAAATGTGCACCACATTTTTAATGCCAATTTAAAGTGAAATTATAACCAAAAATATTACATTTTGCTCGTATGTTATAGAAATAACACCAAAATTAATTGTTGTTTATCCAAAAATAATAAATAACCACCAAAATTAGAACCCCATTTTAATGTGAAACTGTGACCAAAAAATTATATTCCCATGTTTAGCAAATTGAGTATTACTTTTTAATATATCATATAAAATAATTTCGAAATAAACTTTCACACTTTTCTCAGTAAATACTCGAATAAACATAAACTTACCGATGAAAACAGACACCTGATGATTCGCTGACATTTCTTGATGTATTTTTGCAGTATCGAAATACGCACGTCGTCATATTTTCTGAAATTTGTCAAAACCTATTTGATATTATAAACTAAAAAGAAAGAACGTAAAATAATTATTCAAAAATATTAAACTGGTTTTAAAATAATTAAACAAATTAAAATACTTTCTAAAAACACCACGTGAAGTCTATGTTCAGACGTTTATTTTTACCTACAACCGGTTTTGTAATGGAACATCTGCATGTTTTTAGTCTATGATTGTAGATGGCGTGGCATTTAAATGAAGATTTATCTTTTCTCTTGTGGTATTACGATATTATTATCTATTTATTCACTTAAACAACACATTATTTTACATACTTGCCTTCTGAATATAGTTATTTACATCCAGGTTCACACTTTTCTTCGAATGATCGTATTTTAACCTATTATTAGCACCGCCCCATACGCATCCACTCTCCATGAATGTAAAAGTCGTACTACAGTAAGGTGTACGGATTGCAGTACAGTTCAGTCGAACACAGCGAGTGTTCGGATCGCGATATCTAGTGCGTAGTACATATATATCGATGGATTTTTATAATTATTTTTACTTTGTCACCATAAAATTGTGAAACCCGTTAGATTATAATCTATCTCGCGAGATTATAATCTGTCGAAAAATTGTAAACTCGTAGGTCCGTTAGGTAAGGCAAACACAACCTAACCGATCCCAAACGGGATCAGTTAGGTTGTGTTAGTTCTCTTGCGACCAAATGAAGCGAATTTGGCCATATTTGGTGCATTTTACATTTTTTGACGAATTACAATTAGCCATGAAAACTGCCGGCAATATTGCCAAAGTTGCCAAAACTGCCGGGAATGTTTTCCAAGTTCCCGGCAACTTTGGGCAAGAAAGGTTAAAAATAGAAAACAACTTTTACTAATATAACTGCTTAGTAGGACAAAATTGCGGTCTGCAGGGTGGTAGTTTTTATGCTTATCTACAATATCCAACCGAAGATTTTAGTTTTTACATTTATTTTCTTACTGATAAACTAAAGAAAAGGAACAAGCTATCCACGATAGTTCATTGGTGATGAAACCATAACTATTTTAGAGATATCGTATTTTTTTTCTGTTTTTATAATTTAACTTCACTTGTATGTAAGAAAGTATATACGTCTATATGAATATATATCTGTATGTATAAAAGGGTCAAACCTTGCAAAACGAATTGATCAGCAATAACAAGTTGACGTTTTTAACCGACTTCAAAAAGGAGGTTTTTTTTATTCTATCCGAATGTATGTTTGTATGTTCGCGATTTTGTCAAAAACTACTGACCCAATTATGAAAATTCTTTTGACGACACGATTTTTGCTATAGAAATCATATACAGTTGTATCATTTATATTTATTTCATTCGGTATCAATACGCTCTTTCTTTTTTTTAAATTTATAAGTGAAATTCTTAAAAAACTATGAGGTTAGCTATCATGAAGGTATCAGTGTCATAGTGTTACTGTATCTTCACATATATGCATGGGTAATTATAAATTAATTATTATGAACAATTAATTAAAAAGGCTTACTAGTAATACGTATAATTACACCATTACATAAAACCCCATGAGTGCATAAACATTGAAAATGGCATTTGAAATACCGAATGTAATCTGGCAACTTTGGCAAATTTCCGGTAATATTACCCAAAATTGCCGGGAATATTGGAAACTTTCCTGGGAAGTTTCGGAAACATTCGGAAATTTTCATTCCTAATTACAATGTAACGAGATAGATTCTAATAAAAAAAAAAGATTTCACAATTTTATGGTGCCATATTATGTATCTCAAAGGTCTCAAAGGCCTCATCCCATATTCATGTTTTCCAAATCGGTTCAATAATTTAAAAGCAAATTTAAAAAATGGATTAAAGTTTTATTGGTTCCCAAACTCAAACCATTTATTTCAATTAAACAGGCACTTTTGATTTGTCAAAGAGTTGGCCAGTTAGTCAGAAAGAAGCTAGTTGCCCATTCCAAAACGTAGATCGCATGGAGAAGAACGGGCAAAAAACTCCAAGGACACTCCCATCGAAGTCGATTGTTTTTAACGTGTTTCAATTATATCCATATTAATAAGATTGTATTAATTAATATTGTAAAGGCAGCGTCGTTACCTATGTCGAGACCAGGACACTTTTTATATCATGTTATACGTTATTAATAAGTAACGTTATTTTTTAACTTTATTAATTAGTTACGTTATTTTGGGGTAATTTGAATTATCATGGCAACACCGGCCCACGCACCACATGTTTAGAAAACTGGACTCACTTCTCTGTTCGCAGAGTTCCGTCTTTACTGTTTTATTTGGTCTGAGGTCGCAAGATGGACTGGAGCAACGAGATTGTCCTGAATTTATTGAGTTGCTTGATTGAGGAGAACCATGTTTAAGGAACTCTAGATGTAAACATCATAACAATTGCTTTTTTTTGCACATGTAATAATAATTACATGTGTGAGCAGTTTTTCAGTCTTTGTTCAAATAGACCGTATGTGTCTGTCTGGCGCCCACATAAAGCTCTCCACTACTGAGAGACCATAAGAAGTAAAAAAATACAGTCACAGTGGCCGAATTCGGTGAGATAACTTCAATTTTCGTTCAGACTGTTGTGGCCTGCGATGGTAGGCGTGCTGACGGACAGTTATTTTAATTTTATGTCTGATGACGATGACGACGAACAACAGTTTCCCACAAACTCGCAACATCAAAATAATGTTGCCGTCGACGTCACTCTACTATACAGCGGGAAAACGAGCAATCTCGGGTAAAAGAAACACTGTAAGAAGTAAAGAGAATTTGTGGAATTTTATTAGAATATTTTGGATTCAAAACTATAACGCTTGCTTTCCTCAGTTGGGTTGGAAATCAAGAGCCACAGCACAAGCAAAGACAATTCTGTATCCCACTGATAATATCCGATCGTAAATTTTCCCGCGTATTCGCAACAATCTGTCAAATGGTCAACAAAAGTGCTCGCTCACGCTCAGATTCACACACAAAATCACAATCAGTCCGAAAAACGGTCGTTAGTTGAACTTTTTTTTTATTGTTTCGATCGAGTACATGACAACTATTTAAAACGTCTCTTCAAATCAAATCGTATAACGATTTAATAATGAAGCCAGTGAACAAAAGTGGTGAGTATTATTCTAGTCTCATAGGTCACGTTCAAGATTTCGGTTCGGCGCGGCGTCAATTTGAATCAAACTTGTAATTTCCTATGACTTTGAAAACTTATTAAGAACAACTTTTACAGATAACAACCCAGCTAAGTTAAGGGCAAAGGCCAAATCTCGCAGTTCTCGCGCAGGTTTGACCCTACCTGTGGGCAGAATCCATAGGATTCTCAAAGTCGGCAACTACTCAGCTCGTATTGGTGAAAGCGCGGCCGTGTACATGACTGCCGTGCTTGAGTACTTAGCTGCTGAGATATTGGAGTTGGCTGCTAAAGCTGCTGAAGATAATCACAAAACTAGGTGAGTGTGCATAAATTATGATGAACCTTGCACCTACCCACATCCATTACTTTAAATTTGCTCTAGCAAAAATTTCCATTCCATCCATTCAGGACCTACATGTACAAGAGATTGGTCCAAAATAAATCATTTATTTATTTATTTTATTTATGCACTAGCTTTTGCTAGCGGCTTCGTCTGCTTGGATGTTGGAAATTATCCCACGGGAACCGTACGTTTTTCCGGGATAAAAAGTATCCTATGTGCTATTCCAGACTATAATCTATCTCTGTGCCAAATTTCATCCAGATCCGTTCAACCTTTCTGGCGTGATTGAGTAACAAACATACATCCATCCATCCAAACTTTCACATTTTAGAGTCCCACTCACATAAAAGAATATTGTACGTGTTGAAGGCAACCACATTTTATTCAGACTACCTTCAGTTTTTGAAAAATTTGTCTTATTTTTGCTAACAATATATCGAGTAGATAAATAACTACCAACTAATATTGTTGTTTTAATATTATACTGTTTGTATGTTTCTAGAATATCACCTCGACATATTTTGCTGGCTGTCCGCAATGATGAAGAACTATCCAAAATGCTGGAAGGTGTAACCATATCACAGGGCGGTGTGATACCACATATTGAACAAAAGCTCTTACCAAAGAAGACAATGAAGAGTCAACAACCCACAAATAGTTCATCACAAGAATACTAATGTCAATATTCCAAGTTATCTAAAGTGTATGTGATTTTGTTGTAACAATGCCTTGACCAATCAAAAGGGAATTGAGCTTTAGAATAGAAAGAACATCATTCTATATACTGTACAGAATTGAAGAAGTGTAACCTCCCTAGGTCACTAGTTAGTTTGACTGTTTGAGTAGGTTGGCTTCCAAAGCTAATCATGTTACCCTATAAATTATAATAAGTAAATTGTTGGATAATGCATGTAACGGTTATTTTTAAATAATATTATAAAATAAAAATAATTATGAAAAACCTATCCGCATTTTCAATCACATCCTTGAAACAACTTGCAGGCCCTCACCGATGTCACCGTAAGGGTGCGTCCACATCTGGCGAATGTGCAGCTCCCGAGCCGTTTGCGAGCTGCGCGCGTGCATTTTTGTTCGTGCTCCGCTCCTGCGCCGCCCGCGCGCGACCTAAGCGCCGTACGCGATCAGCGCGCGGGCGGCGCGCTAGCGGCTCGCAGCTTCCTTCCGCAGAACAAACATAACTTACCCGCTCAGTTCGTTTCTGGATACTGGAGGCTAATTACGTGTTGTCATGGAGTGGACGGAGGAGAATTGTTTACGCTTAATTGAAACATATAAGTATTGTGAGCCAGTCAACGGAACTAAGTGCGAGAATTGAGTGCGCGCAGATCGCGCGCCGCGCGCACGCCTTTTACGAGCCTTGCATGAGTTGCGCTAAAGAGCGAACCAAACCATTGCCGTGACTGCACGCGTGCAGCTCGCAAATGGCTCGCGAGCTGCACATTCGCCAGATGTGGACGCACCCTCAGGGTGTGTCCACATCTGGCGAATGCGCCACTAGCGACCCGCTCATGAGCTGTGTGCGCGCATTTCAAGATCGAGTGCCAGCTACGCGCCGTGCGCGAACGGCGCAAGAGTCGCGCGCTGCACGTACTTTCTCCCGCTCAGTTCGTTTCCGATTGCCGGAAGCTGAATACAGTATGAAAGCGAATGGAACTACATGCGCGCGCCCACTGTGCAAGCCATGCGTGAGTTGCGCTAAAGAGGCGCACCAAACAATTGCAGTAACTGCACGCGTGCAGCGCGTGAGCGGGTCACAAGCGGCGTATTCGCCAGATGTGGACGCACCCTAAGCTTGCGAACACTGAGTTTCTAATCTATCTCGTGACATAGTCAACTGTTGATAAATTGTGAACATACTGCTTACAATCATAACTTATTAATTTTCAACAAACGTGAAATTGCAAAAAAAAAAATCAGCTGTTCCCTATATTTTGGCGAGTTATGCGAACATAAATGTAGGGAATGGCTGACTTTTTTTTCGCAACTTCAGGTTTGGTCCCATAGTAAAAGTTGTTCATAATGATGAGTACAATGATCCCATAAGAGGTTGTGCGCTATCAACTTATCACACACATCTTGTACAGATTATAACATCACTATCTATATTACGGGTAGGTACCTACATGTCGCCAGTTATGATCAAGTCCCATGTGTAACAGGCGGCGAGCCTACTGCCAGCAACCGCCCATAAAATCCAGATTCGGGGCTGCTACTGAGAAACTTTTAGAAAATCCAATAAAACTGTCCGACCTGGGAATCGAACCCAGAACCTCATGCTCAGCAATATCGTTGCAACTACTCAGTAACAAGACAGTCTAACTGCAGCACTACACAGCACAGCATGTACTGGAAATTGTTATATTCCGTACCTATTGACCACAGATCTCAAAAACACAGGGTAGTAAACAGTTCTGGTCCCTGTCTAAAGCGGTTGAAACGAATTTCTGTCGTCCCACTTTACCTCCTATGATGAAACCTGATGGGTCGCTGGCTCACTCTGCAACTGAGAAGGCAAATTTATTTGCATCTCTCTTCGCAAGCAATTCACGTCTGGACGCTGGCTCAAAGCAATCACCTACTGTACCTCATTGTGACTCCTCGATGCCGGAGATCGCAGTACACATTAAAGAGGTCCGAAGAGTATTGTGCAGTCTAGACGTGAACAAGGCCAGCGGGCCTGACGGCATTCCAGCGAGAGTGTTGAGGCAGTGTGCGCCTGAACTGTCTCCTGTATTGACACGTTTGTTCCGCCTCTCTCTTGAAAAAAGAACGGTGCCGAAATCCTGGAAGCTTGCAAATGTACAACCAGTGCCCAAAAAAGGCGACCGTGCAGACCCTGCCCATTACCGTCCGATCGCCATTACCTCCATTCTGTGCAAAGTTTTGGAAAGGGTACTAAACAATAAGTTGCTGAACTACCTTGAAGACAATGATCTCCTCAGTGACCGTCAATATGGCTTTCGCCGGGGACGGTCAACTGGCGATCTTCTTGTGTATGTCACGCACTGCTGTGGTGAAGCCATCGAGAAACACGGCGAAGCACTGGCTGTATCGCTTGACATCTCGAAGGCCTTTGACAGGGTCTGGCACGCTGCTCTGCTCAGCAAGCTTCCTGCTTATGGCATCCCAGCTGATTTTTGTAGCTGGATATCAGATTTCCTTAGTGAACGGTCGATTAGAGTAGTTGTTGATGGCTGCTCTTCTGACCTTATGGCTATTGATGCCGGAGTTCCTCAGAGGTCTGTTCTCTCTGCAACTCTTTTCCTGCTGCACATCAATGACCTGCTTCGGCCTGGTATTGTTGGGTACGCAGATGACAGTACAGTTTCAGAGAGATACTTGTCCAGAGCAAAAACCAGCGGGGCCGAAGTTCGTTCCTTGAGAGAGGCCATGGTAGAGCGGACAGATTTGACCTTAAACTTTGTCTCCCAGTGGGGTGATGATAATCTGGTCTCTTTTAACGCCACCAAAACGCAGGCGTGTCTTTTTACCGCTAAAAAGAGTCGTTTCGCCCTAACTCCTACTTTTCGGGGTACATCTGTTCCTGTAACTGATCGACTTGAGCTCCTAGGCATGGAGTTGACATCTGGTCTCAACTTCGGCGCCACCATCGAGTACAAGGCCCAAACTGCGGCCAAGAAACTGGGCATCCTAAATAGGGTGAAGCGATACTTTACGCCTGGACAGCTTTTAACCCTTTACAAAGCGCAAGTCCGATCCTGCATGGAGTATTGCAGTCACCTTTGGGATGGATCAGCTAAGTACCAACTAGCCGCGCTTGACTCGGTGGAACGCAGAGCTAAGAGGCTCATTGGCGACGTAAAACTGGTGGATGCCAAGCTTCATAGCTTGGCTCATCGCCGCAAGGTTGCCTGCTTGTCGGTCTTCTACAGATTGTACTTCGGAGAGTGTGCCCGAGAACTCCACGACCTCATTCCACCGGCCCCCTTCTACCACCGGACATCTAGACGCACTGCCAGTTACCATCCCTACCTGGTTGCTATTCCACCAATTCGCACTAAGCGCTTTCAAATGTCTTTTATAATGCGCACAGCAAAAGAGTGGAACTCACTGCCTGCGTCTGTATTTCCGAACGTATACAACCCTAATCTCTTCAAAGTGAGAGTCAACAGGCTTCTTCTGGGTAAGCTCACTCCATCGTCGACTTTGTCTCTGTCACCTCTGACCTAGACTGGAGTCAGGAGCAAACCCATCACAAATAAAGAAAAAAAAAAAAAAACACAGGAGATATGGCAAGGAGGCGTGGCGCTTGCGAACGCATCTGGCCGCAAAGCGGCTTGACGCCAGTTTCAGTCATTTGCCGAATGTCAACTAGCGATGGCTGCTGCTTATGATTTTTGACAAAATGCCGCGTTGTTCAGTGATTGTTTGTGAATATAACAGCTGTATTGTGAATTACATGAAAGATGGCATCTCATTTCACACATTAGTACTAAAATATTATAGTTTTTCTTATTAAATTCATTAAACATTAAGTACTTAGTGATACTAGAAACACGATGAAGTACCAAAAACAATTATTTTCATTAGCAACAAAAACCATTGCTTGCTTAGTACAAATCGATCAATGAATCGGCTGGTCGAATAGCGCAATGGATAAGTGTTACTGATTCTCTCACTCACACGATAGTTTCGTGAAGCGGCCGCTACCGGCTTTTGTCAGTTAGAGATGTGATGTCAGGTTTGTGGTAGCCGATATTGTATACGATTGTATTGTACTTAGTACGAATGATGAATTAATTATTGAAAAATACAATTTGTTACTATTTCTTCATTACTCAACGATATCTTTTATTGAATCAATAGCTAATGGGAATATAGCTAACTAGGCATTTTATAAAACTTTTAATTCCACCCAATGACGTAATAACCATATGTAAACAGATGGAAGTAATAATAAAATTGTTTATTATTTCACCTAATAACACGAAAATTACATAAAAAATATTAGACAGTCATGTCAAAATCCTTATCGCATTTTATAGGTACGATCGTACCTTTTTGAAAACATAAATTTTCACCAATTACAATCAATTGCCAATGAATAACCATTTATTAATACTTATAAAAGCCTTAATGGAAAATATATAAACGTAAGATTACACTATTTAACTAAGATCGCAACACCTAACCTAAACTGTCTAAGAGGCAAGTTTTAAATAAATATTTACATTTTACTGGCCAATAAAATCTATGTCAATAAAAATATTGAAGTTGTACTTGTGTTCTCCTAGTCCAGATTCGAGTTGTATTAAATTTCACTAACTTTAGTTAGTTAATATTCTAATTCTTATCAAACTTCACTTGTATAGAGTAGGTATATTGGGGGAAACTCCTGTATCATTTTATTTTCCCAGTCAATAAAATCTTTAGGAAAAGAGCAGATATTATAGTAAGTTTTTTCATTTTTCTATGATTACACCACTTAACATCACTAGTTGCATAATTTGCGCATGTGTGTTTATTCTGAGTCCGTAGCTACAGGTAGATGCGCCGCCCTCTTTTTTTCGTGTGTTTTGTTAGTGAGTTTATTAGTTTTGCTGTAAGTTTGTGTGCGGGACATAGATGAGTAAATTAAGTGGGGGCAACGTGGAGACATCTGGAACGGAATAATTTTGTGTACATAGCATATCTCCTGTGTTTTTAAAATCTGTGCTACTGACATAAAGCATTTCAAGCAGAAAGAAGGATTCTATATAATAAGTTTTAATAGTTACCTTGGCACTAAACTCAACTCAAAAGTTAGCTAACTCACTGTCAAACGGATGTCAACTGGTGTGATTGGTTGACTGAATAATAATAATAATCAACAAACAGCCAATCAGATCACTTCACACGTCGTTGATCAGGGTGCGTTTCCGCTGACGCAGAGTAAAAAACAAAGCAATGTCGATGACGTGTGAAACTTATGACTTAATAATTAGTATCGTAAACTAAAATGCAGCGCGAGTCCTATGCTGACAAGTCCACCGCGCCGCACGGCCCCGGCCGCTACCCTCCGCTCGACACACAATCACAGTGATCGAATTCTGCACTCCGCTTCAGTGCCACTTTTCACTGCTCTTCTCCGCTCCGCCCAGCTCTGCGTCGCGTTAGTGGAAACGCACCCTTATCGTTCCAGAAACGGGTGGAAGACCCCGTGCTCAGCCGGTCTATTCTGTAAAAATCTCACCGTAAAAATTTAGGTGAAGTGAGCTGTCATTCCACCTGATGCTAGGGATTGACACTATTGAAGGCTCACTCCACGCTCACCTCACCTAAGTTTTCAAGGTAAGATTTATACAGAATAGAACTACTGTTTGTCATCCATCACCATCACAACATTCACAACTGAGACAAATAAAAGCTGTTTATACCTACACAACTAGGAACTAGGTACTGGCATATAAGAATGTATTTATAAAATATTTACAGTTATATACTTGGTATGCCTTTTTTAAATCCCACTAAACCTTAAAGTCGTGTTTTGACTCCATACAGAATATGAGATTGTTTTTTAATGTGTCTTAACATGCCTTCGATAGCTCAGTTGGTAGAGCGGTGGACTGTAGAGGTTGATCGATTGTTATCCATAGGTCGCTGGTTCAAATCCGGCTCGAAGGAATATTTTGTTTTTGAAGATGTTTTTTACACTCCATAACTCTGTACAATAATGCCGCATTACACGAGGGTTTAATTGGGTTCATTATCTCGCAATGAGGATATAACATATGGTCAACTTTCATCTTCCAACCTTTATAAATTGACTCCTCGTGCCCGGCGTCGCCCGGGTGAATTTCATGTCTCTATCTACAGTGGTTTAGGCTGCGTGTTATCTGTTTTCATACCAAAATACCAACAAAAATCGACTATTCCGGTGAATTTTCCAAAAAATATCTAATAATTACAAACACAACGAAAAAAAAACCGGCCCTGTGCGAGTTGGACTCGCGCACGAAGGGTTGCGTACCATCTATAAAAACGAGCAAAAAAAAATCACGTTTGTTATATGGGAGCCCCCTTAAATATTTATTTTATTCTGTATTTGTTGTTTTTGCAGTGATGTCACAAAGTGTTTCTGTGTTAATGTTTTACTAAAATAGTCCGTAAGTGTATTGTTACAAACACTTACTTGAATAAAATGATTATTGTAGCGGCAATAGAAATACATCATCTGTGCAAATTTCAACTGTCTTACTATCACGGTTCATGAGATACAGCCTGGTGACAGACCGACAGCGGAGTCTTAGTAATAGGGTCCCGTTTTACCGTTTGGGTACGCAACCCTAAAAATAATTTGCCAAATAGATGCAACCGTTCTGAAGTGATACGCTTACGTATGTACAGACGCCAGCACATCAAGCTACTACAATCTGTCAAATATCTTTAATAGATTTTCAACTTTATCGCTAAAGCATTAGGTTCAAGGTTGATTGGGAAAGTTTGACAGTTTCGGGTAGCTTGACCTGCTGGCGTCTGTACATTCGGCAATTGATTTTTATTTATATAGATGATACAACCATATTGTACCCACCCTACGCATTTTGAAGGTTTCCAAAGAACATTTAAACAGGGTTATTGGTAAAACACCAGCAACCTCTTAAGGGGTCATTGTACTCATCATTATGAACAACTTTTACTATGGGACCAAATTTGAAATCGCAAAAAAAAAAATCAGCTGTTCAGTACATTTTGACGAATTATCCTAAGTACTAATACTATAAATGTGAGAGTTTGTATGTTTGGATGTCTGTTACTTAATCACGCAAAAACGGCTAAACGGATTTGGATGAAATTTGGTATACAGATAGTTTATAACCTGGATTAAGACATAAGATACTTTTCATCCCGGTAGAAGGTTCTCGTGGGATAATTTCCGACATACACGCGGGCGACAGCTAGTGCGAACATAAATGTACTGAACAGCTGATTTTTGTCGCGATTTCAGGTTTGGTCCCATAGTAAAAGTAGTTCATAATGATGAGTACAATGACCCCTTAAGAGGTTGGTGGTGTTTTACCAATAACCCTATATAATATAATGTCAAAATTAAAATTTGGGTCCACAAACGTAATTCCCCAAGGAACGCCGCGCCGCAAACGTCCCGGTTGACTTACCTTTACGACTACAGGCGTATACGATATAAAGTGTATATGATATACACCTATAAACTACAGGTGTATACGGTATACACATGTAGTTCTATGGTATAGTTTACCATTCCTAGAATTAACACATCATCTGCCAAGTCTTTTCACAACTATGTTGGGGTCGGCTTCCAGTCAAACCGCAGCAGTTGAATACCAGTAAAAAACAGTTGAAACAATATAATAAAGTTTTTAAATTAACTTTTTATTTTTAAATCTTTCTTTTCATCAGTTGTTACATGGTTTTTTTTTTTTTTAATATGATTCAATGGCGAAAATCGAAGCTGTGAAAACTTATTTGTTTTGAGATCTTTTCATGATCGTCAGTTTTTAAAGAGGATTGAAACTTATATTTTATTTATTTTGTCTATGAAATCGGATTATTCCGATGTCACCCTGATTTGTCCCCTTAGAGGAACAGATCGGAAAAAAAAAGTTTGATCTGTCCTACTGTTAACAACTTTATTCACTCCTATCTGTTCCAGATAGGAGTGAATAAAGTTCGAACTATCCTCTCGTTGCTAACAGGAGAACAGATCAATTTTTTTTCCGATCTGTTCCTCTAAGGGGACAAAGCAGGTTGACAGATCGGAATAATCCATGAAATCCTATCTCGAAAACTTATTGTAGGTACCTATATAAAACATAAATATTATTTTTCAGATGTTTAATAGAATAGAATAGATTTTTTCTTTATTAGAGTAACAAGACTCAAAAAGATTATTAGTTAAACTTACGACTATGTTAGTGAGCTCAGCACAGACACTAAACAAAAACAAGGAAAAAATACATAGGAACTGTTAACTTCTACAATTATTTTTATGTCGCAATATGAATGAATTCACACTATATTTTGTGTAATTTTATTATTTTATTTATTTATTTACAAAGGCACCAGGTCCCAATATGCAAAGTACAAAGACTTAAAAAAACATAGAATTCGCTTAATGCATAAAATTCATTACTATCCTAAAAATAAATAAAATACGTAAAATACATACAGACATAAACATACATTAACACCCAAGTCATTAAAATTAAATGCTATCTAAAAATTGTTACCGTCGGTTGGCACTCCGATGCACTTCTAGCCAATACCTATGGATCGGACTGCTCCAATCCTCACTGACGACCCTCAACAGCCGATTTGCAGATTTCCGTAGAATGCTGGAGAACGATGCTATGCGCGATCTAATAACAGCATGAAACACCCGCCTCAGCGAACATGCTCGACGCGCTACAGTACCGCGGAAGTTACTAATTAGGATACAGTAGGCATAATTGTATTGCACCCGCATGACACTGTGTTGATCTTTTAAATTTAGACCACAGCTGGCATGTGTAAAACAGAGGCCATATGCACGGAACAACGTCTTTTTAACACACGTGCTACAACGGGAAATGTCGGCGTCATCTCGGCTGTCCCATTTCAAAACCTAGTAAGGACTTAAATCCAAATTTTACAGGAGAGCGCAAAAACGTAAAGTGGTCACGAAGCAGTGAATGGGGCACTTAGGTTTCGATGCTTAAATATATCTGCTTATTTATGAGTTTTTAACGCTATGTTTTTGTATTTGGTAAGGACTTACTAGGTTAGCAAGATTATACAATAAAACGATTTTTGTAAAAAGTGTCCCTTACTAGGTTTTGAAATGGGACAGCCGATCTGTGAGATCGTCAGTGAGAATATGTCCTAGATAGCTAAACGTACGCACAACCCTTACCGGTGAACCAGTAACAAAAACCTCCGGGACTGTCTCCGGTCCCTTACCAGCTCTAAAAACTGACATCTCAGTTTTCTTTACATTGTAAAGCATACCATGGGAGCCGGCATAACGCTCGCAAATATCCACTAATTGCTTGAGAGCTCTTATTGAAGGGCTCAAGAGGATAATGGCATTGGCGCAACTTATATTATTAAAGCACACCCCACCTATGTCGCATCCAACACCAGCCCGTCTCAGCTCCTCAATAAGGCCATTCATATAGATGTTGAAAAGGTCCAGAGAAGTCGGTCCCCCCTGATGTATGCCACATTTTAACCTATAATCTCAGATTGTGCGTCTCCCCATCTAACACTGTTATTCAAAAACAATTGATTTCAATATTTTTAGTTTACCACGTTATGGTATTATGATTACAGTTTTGTCCATACTTGTTTATGTAAATGTCTAACCTGTCCATACTCAACATTTTCATTTTAAGAATAATATGTTACATATTATATTTGTTTTAAAATAAAAGTAATACTCAAAAGTAGTTCAATACATTATTAAACTTGATTCACAACATATTCTTAGTAACTATTTGACTTAGGTGATCACTCCATTAGCCTTTTTATTTTTAATCAAATGTTTGATCAAACATTTCATTCTATCCAGCTTCTTACGAAGTCTTCGCTTTCCTTGCCACATGAGATTCAGTCTTCTCTTTCTCGTTTCTGCTATTATTTCTAGTCTATGGACTTTGTATTTGAGTTGGATAACTTCCTCCGAGTCCGTTGGTAGTATGTCAACAGGTTGGACATGTGATATTGTTGGCTCTAGTTCTTGACATGGCTAGAAAACAATGTCTGATGAGTAAATTGATGATTTTATTAAGATAATGTAGTAAAATTCCTATTTTTCAGTAATGCTATTTGTTAAACTTCAAGGTAATGTAACTTTAATAATTTAAAGAATATTTTTTAATTAACTTTTTCATTCCTTAGGTCCGGTTTCTTGATCTGTAGTTAACTCAACTAATAGCTAAAAATAGTAAATTTTGGCAAAACGTGAACCAAATTTAACCATTAGTTGCTATTTTTAACTATTGGCTGAGTTAACTACAGATCAAGAAACCGGCCCTTACAAAGCAATGACAAATTTTTTAGTACCTGTATACTATACTAATAATTACTAAAATGATCACCACAAACCCCTAAGACGACCCACTGACCAAAAACTTGAATTCACTTTCATGTAATTATAACCATTAGCCCTGCTCTGCTTGTCCATCTTCAGATGGATGAAAGATTTAATAATTAAGTAGGTACTCACAGATATGTTAATAGCTGGAATAGCCTCCACAGACAAGCGCCTCAGTCCACTCTCCGTCAAGTAAAAGTCTTTAGCTTCAAAGTGTTCCGAGCAAACGGCACTGGAGGCAGTTGAAGACCATGCCTCTTCTCTGTTCACTGCTAGCTCCCATTGCTTCCTTCTTCCTTTGTCGCGGGGAAACCTGCAACATGATAACCTTTTTGGTTATTATGACTTGTTCTTGTCCAATCCTGACTGACAGCTATATTTTAATTCAAAAAGTAACTATCACAGATTCCTACAAATGTACTTAAAATAACATACGAGCTTACCTGTGAAAGGTAATTCCATCTTTATTTTTAGATATCTTTGCAGACGTATTTTTGCAATTCGCTACAGCACAGCTAACCATTGTATAGCTTCATTTAAATGTATATTTTTTATGCAAGACGACCCAATGACCAACTTGTCCTATAAAACTGTGTAAACACTGGTATCGGAGGAGTAGGTACCTCAATACATTGTTAGGTTATGCTAATTAAGAAAGTATACAAATTCATCAACTCATAATTATTAATATTCATTATCAAGATCTCTTCATCCATCCAGCCGGAACACCGGACCGGAATACAAAACGAAAATTGTAAACAACTTTCAGCGTTCCAATATCTAAGTGACGATTTGTAACGTAAGACATATCAAGATTTCTTCATCATTGTATCAAGAGCGCAGCCTTTTCATGCTAAGAATACCTTTCTTCTCCATCCTCAATGCCTAAACGAGCCTAATTGACAGTACTAAAATGTTACCAACTTGGAAATACTTTTTTAGGCTTTTTTTAGGGGTAGACAGGGCAGTTTTCCGTAATTTCCCGAAAAACGGTAACCTTAGCTCAAAATAAATTACGTTTGTCCTAGGATTCAACTGATAGGAGGTGTTTCATGTCGAAGAATGTTGAGTTCGAGAAGTTTCTAACTCACTACCCCTCGCGTCCGACACCCAAATCTTTGCGTAGCTTTTGGGAAAGGGTTCATTAGGGCAGTGGTTCATTAAAAAAAAAAAAGAAGCTCGTCCTACTTCCTATAAAAAAAAGTAACTTTGCCGCTCTGAAGTTCGCGCAAATGTCTGCGCAATGACTATACTAAAACGTCAGCGCAGCATGCCATGCGAATCGGAAAGCTTGGTTTCAGAGCGGCAAAGTTATTGACGCAAATTATAGTATTATAAATGCGAAAGTTTGGATGGATGGATGGATATATAATATCCTGGGACATTATTCACACACAGTCATCTGATCCCAAACTAAGCAGAGCTTGTATGTACTATGGAAACCAGATAACTGATACACTACTTTTAGTAGACTAAGTCCTACTTCTCTTGTATAGATCAGAATGTTGGGCCACAAATGGGATAAATAAAAGGCAACTGCATGCAGCCGAGATGAGAATGCTAAGAGGAATGTGTGGTGATACGCGAATGGTTAGAATAAGAAATGAGTACTTATGAAAGTGGCACCGGTGACTGAAAATTTGTGCAGAAATTGGTTGGTTGGTATAGGCATGTGATGCGGAGGAATGAGGAAAATGGTTGAGGAAAGTTTTCAGTATGTCGATGGTTATAAGGGTAGGGGAAGACCAAACAAACGATGGATGGACTGTGTGAAAGATGGCATGGCTAGAAAGGGAGTGCTTTCTAGCCACCGAGATGACGACTAATATAGAAGTATGGAAAAAAGGGACATGTTGCGCTGACCCCAAATAGATTAGAATAAGGGCAGGAGAACGACAAACTTAAATTACTTACCTACGCATAACGTGTAACTATAACGAACCCTAAAACCTGGATAATAAGATACCTAATAACTCATTCTAAATCAAGATTTTTGAATTGTCCACATTTTCTAAATGATTGGCGTGTCACATTTTTTCCTATAACTTATTCAGCACGTAATAATAGGGGTATCGCACTGATGTGTGATAGCTTCATTATTTTTTTAAACTGGGGAGCGTCTGTGGTGCGGCTGTCACGCCCACATTTAGCGGGTATAATAGAGACATTTAAATTAACGGTTTGGAATACAATGTAATATGACTGTGCGACTGTTATTACTCTGCTAGTGTTGGGATACGAAAAACTTGTTATCGATAATTATTTTTACTTTGAGGATTTTGCAAATTTTTGTTTATAAACGTGCACAGCGTGTCTTATAAAATGCTTAGCTATACCTAATTAGGATTTTCTTGTAAAACATGTAAAAGGATAGAAAGCAACGTTCCCAAGTTAACGTTCGTAAGGAACTAACTACGATGACCAATAAATTGGTGTCAACCGAAATTCGAAAGTCAGTATTTCATTAGCCCACGTTTGATGATGATAGTTAACAAAATACTTGAGTACAGACTTGTTTCTGAACAGTTTAGATTGCATCAATTATATTATTATAGCAGTGCGTAGTATGAATGTAGGTAAACGAGGCAAAAGGAGTATGTACCTAAGGGTCAAGCAGGTGGCGTTCTGTAGCTTCTGTCTGCCCCAATGGGAAGAAGTGAGCTTATGTATGTATGTATAAATGTATATAGCAGTATTTTTATCAAATCAGACCTATATATTTGACTATTAAATGCATATCCAATTCCTACTTCGAAATGAATTCTACGAATTTCAATAGCTGCTTATTAAGCTAAAGCAGGGGTGAAAAACACTACGAGCTACAATTTGAAAAACATCTAAGTGAAGGTAACATTAAACCCTTAAAAATGTATGGGGTCGAGTATACAATCAAGCAAATCCGAAAAAAAACCACTGTCGGAAAAACCGGCTGTGATTTTCTCTAGCATGGGGTCGCGGGCTAACTACAGCACTGTATAAAATGGTATAAATACCAGGCACAAATCAATTTATCACCACATCGATAAGATCTTTTACTGAGTCAAAATGAATTCGATTCTTGAAAGCTTAGAGGACTCGGAGCGGCCATTCTTAGGTCCAAACTACTGGATTCTAAAGAACGCGGGATTATTGTTACCAAAAAGCACACTGGGTAAAATAATCTACATCATAATACACGAGATAGCAACGTTTTTCGTGTTTACACAATACATGGAGCTGTACGTAATTAGATCGGATTTAGATCTTGTATTGACTAACATGAAGATCTCCATGTTGAGCGTCGTTTGTATCGTGAAAGTGAACTCCTTCATGTTTTGGCAAAAACACTGGTGCGAAGTTTTGGACTACGTCACAGAAGCTGATAAATTCGAGAGACAAAGTGGAGATACAGCCAAGACTAAGATAGTCAGAACTTATACTAGATACTGCCGTCGCCTCTCATACCTCTATTGGGCTTTAGTCTTTACAACAGTCTTGACAACAACTGGTACACCACTTATGAGATATCTGTCGTCGTCTACCTTTAGAGAAAATATCCGAAATGGGACAGAGCCCTTTCCGCACATCTTCAGTTCTTGGATGCCGTTTGATAAGTATCATTCACCAGGTTCCTGGATCACAGTAGCCTGGCATATACTCATATGTGCTTATGGTGCTTTTGTTATGGCTGCTTATGACACATGTATCATGGTAGTCATGGTGTTTTTTGGTGGGAAGCTTGATCTGTTACGGGAAAGATGCAAGCAAATGTTTGGGTCGTATGGAGATGTGATCAAAGATAAGAAATGTAAGGAAGTGGTGCGACAGCTTCACGACATACATATTACGATGTTAAAGTAAGTACTTAGCTTATATTTTGAAATATTATACGGCTGCTTGGGACCGCGAATTTCTTAATGTTGGCACTATTTAGAGTACCTAACTATTCCGTTATTAACGCCTATTCTATTAATGAATGTGAATTAAACTTTCGAATTAGGCTTTTGGATTTTTACGCTGACTATACTTACCTGGTTTATTTATCACGCAGCCGTATACCAAGTAGGTATACGGCTGCGTGATAAATAAACCAGGTAATATGTGTTCCTCTCATAACTAAGTGTTATGAGAGGAACACAATAACAGCAAGATAACTGTTATTGCCTAAGCCCAGTAGATAGAACAATTCTAATTATTTTACTAATTATCTATGTATTACATAAATAATAATACCAGCCTATTATTATGTCAGTGCAGGGCGAAGGCCTTTTCTCGTAGAGAGAAGGCTCCTTTTAATTTTGCAATAAAATACCGCAGAGATAACTAGCCAAGGAGTTCTTCAAGACCTATAGACCTAGCTAATATCAATAACAATTTATATTTTTTTTTTAAATACGTGTCGAATTGAGAACTTCCTCCTTTTTTTCGTCGGTTAAAAAGAGACGATGACCTCTGAGTTTGTATCGGCATTTCTTCTCAGGAATCAGTCAGCAAGAAAACGCCAGCGTCATCTAATTTTAAAATTATTTACTGAGTACACCGTCTTAAAAGATCTACTTACATAAATAAACATTGCATTTCAAACAAAAGTTAAGAATAACTTCACAAATGGTTAATATAAGAAAATGTAGTTAGTAGATACTTTTATATGCAGTAACGAAACTTCTACCATTATTATATATAATTGTAGAAGTTTCGTTAAGTCTATTAAAGTCTATTATTGGATATGGTTCATAAATGTGACTTTTTAAGCCTTTGATTAGCCGACCTTACATTAGCTGATCCCGTTTTAGGCGCTGCCGCTGATTTCCCTACTAGATTTGATATGTAAGCCAGTCTACTAACTTCAAGTTGTAGTTATTACTTATTAATCGCAAACTGTACTTACTAATCTTCATTCATTAATGAATGCATCTTACTTAGTATTATCTAACTTAGATAATGGCATGAAATGCTTATTGTGTCCATATTCCATAAAAATAAGGTTGCTAATAGGACTTACCAATTACCGAATCTCTTTTTGTGGATAGCGTACCGGCACGTAGTGTCACTTACAAGTTACAAATCGAACCGCAGATAAATTTAACTAAATCAGATACAAATATATTCTGTATACTTTAAAACACCAATGCTTAAAGTAAACTCTGTGTGCTTAAAAGTTAGTAATACTTACCAGATGCAATCAACTTAGCCCTTAGGCCTCTCCCAAATTGAGCAACAACACCCGACCTTTCGCATCCAGACTTCCAGTCGGTCTATCAAGCTGAGAAGGGAAGCATATAACGCTCCGCCAGTAAAAATGTTCACCAGCACCAATATGATTATTTTAGTGCAATAAACAATCGCTTGAAACATGTAGGTACCAGTACATTCATTGGCGCTGATTCCCTAGTTCACAAACTAAACTAAATGTAAGTTCAGTGCATCTTTTTCTTTCTATTTCATTAAGAAAAGGATAGACAATAAATATTAGTTTAGTCCTGTTAAATTAAGATACTCCATAGACAAGTTTAAACGTGATTAAAAATTGGCTACTAAAAACGATTCACTGAACTTAAAATTAGTTTAGTTTGTGAACTAGGGAATCGGCGCCATTATACGCCTGCCGTGAGCCTATGAGCCGTTTTAACAGAATTGACTTATTTCCTAGCCCTAAATTCACACATCATCCTTCGCAACTCTGATATTTGGATGAAACAAAACAATCTGCTATACTTAATTAAAATTATGAAGAGCTAAACATGAACAGTTTTGATAGCAAATCGTGTATTACGTACATTGCGTATGTAAAATGTCTGACCAGTCGGCAATAAAAGCAAAGTCGAAACGTTTATTTTTGTTATTCTTTTTTAATACAAGATTCAAATTGGAACCCTCTCTAACTTCAATAGGTATACTGAACCTCTCTATACTGTACCAAATGAATATTGATAGCTAATACAACTGCCATTTTATATTTTATGGTCGTATTTTTTTTTATCATAATTATTAGCAAAAACAATGTAGAATACCTGCTATAAGTAATTTCAAACTTCTTTACCTACGTTTTTGGTGCGTAGAAATTCTTTTCGCTAGGCTAAGCGTACGCTATGTTCTAATTGTTTAATTATCATACTAATTACAGAATATATCACATAATATTTCTCAGTGGCAGCCCGGGGCCTGGATTTTTGCCTGGTTGCTGGAAATAGGCTCACCCCCTATTATATGGGACTTAACTGGCGAAAATGTGGGTGTACTATAGATACACCTCTGCCTAACCCTTCGGGGATTACAGGCGAGAAGTTATGTTATATATATATATAATATCACATATGTAGTCATAAACACCTGCAAACTGTGGTTAGATACATTATTTCTGATAAAAACTACGCAATTCCAAAATATTATCGATAAAATATTTAACGCGCGCAACCACTACGAGGCAAAGAACACCGCGTTACAGCCAGACTGCCTAAAAAATAAAACAATAATTTTAAACGCCCAGTCGCCCACATTAACTAATTCCTTTAATAATGATTCCTTTTGTTTCAGGTATTCGAGATTATTTAATTCACTTTTATCGCCTGTAATGTTCTTTTACATGGTCATGTGTTCGTTGATGCTTTGTGCGAGCGCCTACCAACTAACTGTAAGTTTTCTCACAAAACCTAGATTCTAGTTAGATCTATAAAAAATCGAGTAGCGAGGCCTCGCGGGTTCGGACAGCGAGGTGTTTCGTAGGCCATGTTTAGAGTTTCTGTTACGTATACATAACAGCAGATAGTCTTTGTCGTGTTTAGGGTTTTAGGTAAAGGTAGATACAAACCGATATGGTTTTAGAATAGTAGGTAAGTATGTAAGTATTAACAATGACGACGTAATACATCATTGAGTAGTATTTATAATAGGAAAAATGGCAATAATTCGAAATATTACATGATTGAGATAGGTTTAGAGGAGCTCGTGGCTAAGTAATAACAGCCGCACGGGTCGATCCATCAGGTTAAGCTACGCTTGCCGAGGTTGGTCTGTGGATGGGTGACCATCTTTTCATACCGAGATTCCTCCGTGCCTCGGAAAGCACGTTAAGCCGTTGGTCCCGGCTGTCATTCGAGGATCTTTGACAGTCGTTACGGGTCGTCAGAAGCCCAAAAAGTCTGACAACCAGTCTTACCAAGGGGTATCATATTACCCAGTAACTGGATTGTGGAGGTCAGATAGGCAGTCGCTCCATGTAAAGCACTGGTATTCAGCTGCATCCGGTTAGACTGGAAGCTGACCCCAACATAGTTGGGAAAAGGCTCGGCAGATTGATTTGAGATAGGTTTAGACACATACCTAAGGTGTAAAGAAAATTCTATTATGCAAGTTTCTTTTCCACAGTCCGCACAAAATGCCGCACAGAAGTTATTGATGGCCGAGTATTTAATATTTGGAATCGCACAACTTTTCCTTTTCTGCTGGCACAGCAATGGCGTATTGATTAAAGTGAGTCAAATTTTTTATCAACGATTTATGTAAACAGTTAAGAAAAAAATCACCAACACTAACGTTGTACCTATGAAGCATTTATTTGAATAGATATTGGCCCGGATTACCTAATATAGTTATCTTTTTTCATAATTTCAGAATGAGAACATGACATCAGGACCATTTGAAAGTAACTGGTACGTGGCGAGCTACCAACAAAAAAAAGACGTTTTAACTCTATCAGGACAGCTCCGCATTAAGAATATGTTTACTGCTGGGCCCTTCGCCAACCTCACTTTGCCGACCTTCATTAATGTGAGTTACCTTAGCACTACTTAGCACTGGCAAAATCAAAATTAATCGCCATGGTAAGCTACAACTGCTAGAAACCCGGGATTATTATCTAGCACACAGGAGAATGTGCAAATGAAATATACAGGTTCTAAAGCAGCGTACCAAATCAATACGTAGATAGGCATGTCTTTTTTGTGCGTCGTATAAACACGCAGCCTTACATCAATAAGTGGGCTAGGCGGCCGTGACAATGCTATAACTTGTTGCAACGACTAGGGCGAAAGAGATATATTTGTCATAGTTTGTATGATTCTATAAATCTATAACATATCATGTATTTTTCCTTTGCAGATACTGAAAGGAGCTTACAGTTATTACACATTGCTGAGGAAATAAAAGTTCAGAATTGTAGTGCTTAGTATATTTTGTAGAATCAGGTATTATATCTATAGTTGTAGAAGAAACTAGTAGTTCTGTTTAGTTATATATATTGATAAGTGAAAGATCTGTTAATGTAGTAACTATAGTTTTGCAAAAGCAAATATATGTGGTATATAAAGATTATTATGTAGACTGTAAAAAATAATTGTTTCTTATTATCAACAAATAATAAGGCCTTTGTCTGTTTGTGTGCCCAGCATTCCAGTCTCCCGGGGCAGGGTTGGGGGAGTCCGGACGCCCTAGTTGGTTGCAAACCTACTCTATAGTCATGAGCATAATAACGATAACACACCGAAAAATAATGCGATTTCATACTTCAGCTTAGTGCTTTAGTCAATTTATCAGCGACGGTTACACATTTCCTTTTTTTTTGGTATATCGACCTCAAATTAAACTTTTTTCAGCAGCTGCCGACTTTTGTTTTGTGCTCGTGATTTGTGTCTCGTGATTTTTCTTTTAAAACTCAAGTTACTTAATTATATTTTTGTATGCACGTGTTTCTGTGACAAATAAACATATTTTTCTTTCTTTTCTTTCTTTCTTTCAATACGTATAATTGACCAAGTGTTGATTCTGCTTCAACACAGTTTTTTAGGGTTCCGTACCAAAAAAGGAAAAACGGAACCTTTATAGGATTCCTCGTGTGTCTGTCTGTCCGTCTGTCACAGACTATTTGCGCCGAATCTAATGGACCGATTAAGTTGATATTTAGAACACTTATGAATTTATGTGACTCAAACACGAACGTGTAGTGTAAATAAATGAATTTTGAATAGGGGGGTCACTTTTGGGGGCAAAATAGAAAATTGAAAAAAAAAGTTTTATAAACTGTACCGTATTACATATCAAATGAAAGGGCATACGGTGAGGGTTTCAAATGGATTTTTTTGAATAATTTAAAATAATCAGTTTTAAAGTTATTTAAGAAAATATGTTAAAGTTGACCATTACCCCACCTACCACCCCCTTATTTCCGAAACTACGGAGTCTAAAATTTTGAAAAAATATAGAAAATAGGTCAATACTTATAGATTATAGGAAAATTAATAAGAAGTAAATTGTCTTAAAATAACATGGTAAATCTCTCAATATTGTGCGTACAAACTTACATTTGGAGTTGGAATGGGAAAACAACATGGTTTTCAACTATAGTGTTTTTGTTCGTGAGTTAATTCCTTCTCTTCCTTCTTCATCCAAATTAAGGAACCCTTCATTGTGCGTGGTCCGACACGCACTTTATAGCAGGTTTTTAAAGAAAACGTCAAAACATCTTATTCACTACGCTTAGCAGACAGACGAGTAAATGGGGTTTGTTGCTATCTTTAGTCAGGCAGGCTACTGCCTCATTATGGTCTATGCCCATGAAACTATGAAAGGATATTAACTGTTATTATTTTCTGCAACTTGGGTTTTGGGAATATGGGCGTTTTAAAAAAAAAAGTGTACCCACTTTTGGGCTGTCCCTTGTGTTTGAATAAGAATATTATTTATTTGCAAGAATACGAGTAAAATAAGTTGACAAAAAGTAATAAGATACATAGTTTTCCGTCATATTCTACCAGGTATCTGGTGTGCAAATCTTAGTTAAATGTACACAAACACAAAATTTACAAGTAAAACAGTAAAAATAAACTTATTAAAACGAAAAAACATACAGTCATAAACAAAAAACTAAAAATCTGAAACTAAAAATAAAATTTAATATTCAATAAAATGTAAATAAGAGAGGTAAATAAAAATACAAAGTTATATCCATACTTTGTCCATTAAAAACTCGGAAATATTATAATAGCTTTTTTGTAATAGAAGAAAGTTCTTTAGTTGTTTTTTAAATAAGTTTACATTTAATTGTTTAATGTGTGGCGGAATATGATTGAATATAATTGGCGCCATGCAGAACACACTTTTATGCATCAGTGCTGTATTGGACTTTCTTACACATAATCTATTATAATACCGTCGACTTTGGGTATTAGTATCTGATAGGTTCTTAAAAAGCTTTGAGTTTGTTTTAACGAATACCGCAACCTCATAGATGTATAATGATGGGAGTGTTAATGTTTTATTTTTGATGAAATATGGCTTACACGTATCAGTACATTTTAGTCCAAACATCGCTCTGAGACACCTTTTCTGTAACTTTCTCTATTACACGAGTTGCCCCAAAAAATAACGCCGTATCTTAAGATTGAGCCAACGATGCCATGATATGCAGAAAGCAGAGCATCGCGCGTCGGTAGCTAAGATCGAAGACAGTTTATAGAGAGCATAAGCAGATTTGCTTATTCTTTTGCTTAATTCCTCTGTGTGTATTTTCCAGTCCAGCCTTTGATCTATACATAAACTGAAAAATTTGGTACTACCTATTATAATATCTGTGGTACTACCTATGTTTTCAATAATTTTGTTACCGTGTTCTATTAACATATTACAAGCCTTTGTTCGTTGACTGAACAACATTAATTTTGTTTTATCAATATTTATCTTAAGATTATTGTTTTCTAGCCATGTGATTATCGATTGAATGTTTTTATTAATTTCATTTTCTAATTGTAAATCTTTGGTGTTATTAATAGTTACGGTGCTGTCATCGGCGAATAGTGACATGTGATGAATGGTTACTTTTGGTAGATCATTGATATAAATAAAAAATAACGGGGGACCTAGCACGCTCCCCTGTAGTACACCATACGTAATTAATCGTTTATTTGATCTAAATATGAATTCACATTTAGTCTTTGGATCTATCTTCGAAATTTCCACGTATTGATTCCTATTTATTAAATATGAATCTTGCAATTTTAATATGGTTCCTCGAAGTCTAATAACTTTAAACATGGCTAATTATTATAATGATTAAAAAGTATTTATTAACCACACTTTAAACTACTTAAATTGAAACAATAAATTAACTAATATTTTGCGTAATTAATAAAAAAAAAACCGGCCAAGTGCGTGTCGGACTACGCACAATGAAGGGTTCCGTAGTTGGAATGAATTTATCCCAGGAACAAACTTACCATTGTTGTTAAAAACATGTTCTCCCATACATTCCAACTGAAAATGTAAGTTTGTACGCACAATATTGGGAGATTTATCATGTTATTTTAAGACCATAGACTTCTTATAAGTTTTCCTGTAATATATAGGTATACTTACCACTATTTTCATTTTTTTTTTCGAAATTTTAGGCTCAGTAGTTTTGGAGATAAGCGGGGAATGGTCAATTTTGCAGTTTGCAAAACTTTTTTTTAAATTTTCTTATTTACCCCCCAAAATTGACCCCATGTTCAAAATTCATTTATTTATGTTACACGCTCATGTCTAGGTCACAGAAATTCATATGCGTTCCAAATTTCAACTCAATCGGTAGATTAGAAATAATACATAAATCACACAATAGGTACACAAATCAAATAATAACTGAAACAAGCAGTGCTAGAGTTCTGGGACTTCACTTGGATATCCATTTAAACTGATAATGTCATGTAGAAACTGTTTGTAAGAAACTAAACCAGTACTCATTATGCGCTCTACAATCTAGCAAAAATAGCAAATAAGTCCGTTGTTCTAATTTTTTACCTGCATTCACTGAGTTATAATGCATAATTCATTTAGTTATAGTACATTATAACTCAATGCCTGCATTACGTTTTGGAATAATATAATATATTGGGGAAATTCCACTGACAAATAAATTGCGTTTAATACATTAGGCGCGGCAGACGCACATGCGCGTTTTCATAACTTTCTTCGAGTGCGGCGCGCCGCACATGTGCGTTCGTTGTGCATCTCTATTGTTTCGAAAACATCGTAAAAAAAGGGTCGGTAAGGGTGTAGCATAAAGAAGCGTTTGCATAAAGAATTAAGCAGAGAATGTGTTAAGGCACAAAAAAAATGTGTGCGTGCTGTGTTTAAACTGAAACCTACTGAAAGCTGTATTCCATATTTCAAAAATTTTAAACTCTTGACATTGCCCTGTAGGTATGTATATTTTCGAGACGGCAGTATTTGTCAAATCTAACTTCCATCTGTTTTAAACACTGAGATCTAAAAGACGCAACAGCGAGAAATGCGCCGAGTCACACATCACTGCTATTTTTGTATAAATACAAACAGTTTTTTAGGAATGGCACCTAGGATCTATAATAAGATCCCTAAGCGAATTAAAGAAATAAACAACATACACGATTTTAAAAAGGCTTTACTGAAAATATTATATGAAAAAACATAATTTATATTATACTTACGTTGAATGAATACCTAACTGACACATTATAATTACTTTTTTTTTATATTTTTGTCTTATTTTTATCTTTATTATTATAATTTTTTATTTATTGATTTGACAATTTGTACTAGAATTTATTATTATTATATTTTATTGGAATGTTTTTTATTTTATTTTTAATTGTGTTGACAATTTGAATTATAATGTGTGCTAATTAATTTGTGTTTAATAATTTATTATAATCAGCATGTTATTTCCATAATAATATTTGTACGCCGATGACGCCTAGACATAGCGTTCTTTAATAATTACAACATCTGTACTTAACCTACCTATGTTCTACAAACAAAAAATATTTGTATTAGATTCGGAGCAAATTGGCTGTGATAGACGGACAGACAGACACACGAGTGATCTTATAAGGGTTCCGTTTTTCCTTTTGAGGTACGGCACCCTAAAAATGACAACTTTGAACACCAACGTTTCAGTTTTTGACGTGTCCCGCACTCAAGTTCCTCGATGTTAGAAGCAATTCTGATTTTTTTTTTGTAGGTACTATTGAACATTCCTAGCATGTGCAAAGAAAGTCTCCACGCAATTCAAAACCTTAGAGTAGATATCCCCACCTGGGAGAAACTTGGCAGCGAGTCATTCGCTGAATACATTGAGTCGGTAAAAAATCCCAGGGAACTACCAGTCCTTCAAGAATTCCTAGATTTCTTGGAAAACAAGTTTACCGCCTTAGAAGCATCGCAGCGTAAACAAGAATCAAATAATCAAAAGATGACCACCCAACCACAAAATTACCCATCAAACCAGAATAAATATTATAGTTCAAATAAAAACCAGCAATTATCAAATAAGAGCCATCCAAACATGAAAAACGATACGAAATCGTTACATGTGTCGCGGTCAATTACCTGCGCATTGTGTAAGGCTGACCACTGGTTATGGATGTGTTCCCAATTTTTGTAAATGTCGTATGAGCAAAAAGTAAAAACTGTCAACCATCTAAACTGTTGCATGAATTGCCTATTCAACCATTTCAATAAACTATGTTTTTCTAATATAACATGTCGCAAATGCAACGCTAAACTTAATTCATTATTGAATGACGCAATTGCAACCAAAAAGAAGCCAAATACATCAGCAAAACCAACCATAACGTCGTTCTTCATAATATGGACGATCTACGCCTATATCGTGGTGTCATTGTCCCACAAAGCAACTAACCTAATTGCGTTTGTTGGGCTATTGTTTGATCATCCTCGCTATCACCCCTCAAAAGGCCACCTAAAGCTATCTTGCAGTATACTCGTACAGCTGCTCCAAGCAGGAAAACGGGGTCAATATCAAAATTCAAGATAGCGCCACCGAAAATATAAAAATTTTTCGTCATTGGTGACCCCATTTTCGTTATCAGCTCCCCCAAAAACCATGAAAACTACACCCATGACGAAAAATTTCCAAATTTCGTTGTCGCCATCTTGATTTTTGCATTTGATCCCATTTACGTTGTCAGCGCTCTCGAAAACCATGAAAACGAAACGCATGACGAAAAATTTGCAAATTTCAGTGGCACCATTTTGAGTTTTAATTTTGACCTCATTTTCGTTGTCAGCGCCCTCGAAAACTATGAAAACTAACACCCGTGACGAAAAATTTGCAAATTTCGGTGGCACATTCACAGCATACATAAGGTGTGTATGCTGCGACCCCAACCATTTGAAAGAATACAGGCGTGATGCCATCAAGAAATCTCATTTTCGCAACTTTTTCGCGAAACTGTCTTTCCGCGGAAGTGGAATCGCAGAAGTATCTTTCGCGCAAATTTCTTTCACGCAAGTGTCTTTCGCACTAATGTCCATACGCACTAAAGTACAGTCGCGGAAATGTCTTTCCGCATAAGTGGGTTCACGCAAGTGTCTTTCGCGCAAGTGTACCAGATATTTGGTTATTGTTACCCAGGCACTAGTGGCGGTTCCTATTGTTTCGAAATATGTTTTGCAACACAGCAAAATGTGATAATTTACTATCTCTTTCACTTAATGCTAAGCTGAGTGAAAGAGATAGCAACTGTCATTTTTTATTGTAAAATGTGCGTGAGCGCGTAAGCATATACAAGGTGTAATTTAAATAATGCATAATCTCTTATGTGACCCCATAAGAGGTTGAGCGTTATTTAAATTCTGTCATCATTATGAACAACTTTTACTATGAGACCAAACCTGAAATCGCGATGATACATTTTGACGAGTTATGCGAACGCAAATGTTGGGAACAGCAGATATTTCGCTATTTCTGGTTTGGTCCTATAATAAAAGTTGTTCATAATAATGAATGCAATGACCCCTTAAGTGGTGATGCGTTAATTCCAGGACGTTGTATATGCGTATACTTATGTATATATTTTTTTTGTTTTGCGTTTGCTCTCGTGTAAGCCTAGCCTTAGAAAAATTGGTCTGTCGAGTTTACGACTGTCCCCATTTTTGCAACGAGGAAATTCTTAGCTTATAATATTTACGTATCTTTGTAACTAAATAAATAAATAAATAAAGTCAGTCAAAATCATTTGCGTCTTTCTTCATAATCAGTAGAAAAGTTAGCTTTTAAGACAGTCGCAACACTGACATTTTTTCCACAGTTTAATTTGATGATTTACTCTATGATTTCTCGTAATATAGATTAAATTGCAAACAATTAAATATCATTTCACTATCATGCATCTTAATAATATCTGGATCACAAAATTTATAATATCACCATAAATTCAGACATACTTGGAAACGCTCACGCTGTAAAAGTAAAAAATACAATGATATAATGAATACAATTATTTGAAAAGGAAGGATACGCCCATATGACGCCCTTCTGAACATTTTACCCAAACCTAAAAAGTTGCCGGAAAAATTCGGGAAAACTGAAAGTGCATTTTCTATAGGAATTTTGTAAGTATTGAAATTTTGACACGGCGTTTGTCGGGTCAGCTAGTGGTATATGAAAAAAAAAAAAAACAGCCAAGTGCGTGTCGGGCCACGCACAGTGTAGGGTTCCGTAGTAGCCCGTTATCACAATATAGTACGATTCTGTTGTTCTTTATTCTATAATGATAAAGATATTAGGAGTGTTGAATGGTTATAATAACAATAAAAATATATGAGTCCAGAGTAAAACAAAACTTTAACAATAACGTTACCACGGAGGTCATTCATACCTTGCAAGCGATCTACAAACGTGACGTGCGGCGCACCGCCATCTATTATCGAATAGCGATACTAAGCTAATGACAAAATGTTGATTTTCGAAGATAATTATTTAAACAGATTAGACATTAACTAATAATAACCACTCTCTGCCTGCTAAAGCTAAAAAATAAGGGTACGATTGCTGCCAAGTTATTATTTCAATTCACGAAATTGTAATTCGAAAATTAAACAAAGTTCGTTTGTGACTTCTTTATGTCATGTACTCGAACGAAAACGTAACCCGTTGGTACAGCGCCATCTAGCGGCAGTATTCTGAAACTTATGATAATTTATTATGGTTTTTTTAGTTTTTTATTTCATATTTTGTTTTCAATTTGTCTTTACCCGTTATAAACAAGTAACTATTTCATCTTAGTCACTTTAAAGGATTAATGCTAAGGATTTTGTATCTGGTACAAAATTATCCAACACCCAAGTTCATCGACTATTACTGCTAAACTAATAAAGTTACCTTAACCGCTATAATTTTCCTTTAAAGTTCATGAAATGCACTATCATCGTGAATTTTCCAGATGTTTCAAGCCCGCAGTTTAGGTTTTAGAGGAGGGGGACGCCCTACTGGAACTAAAATTTGCACTTTAAATTTTAATGAAGCATTAAATCGAAAAATAATTTTAGCAATCCCCAAGTCATTTTAGAAGACCTATTCAACGATACCCCACACGATGGGGTAGACGACGAAAAAACATATTCATCCCACTTCACATGTAGGGGAGCTACCCTAAAAAAAAATATTTTCCAAAAAATGATTTTACTCCTCTCTTACACTCCTACAAAATTACAGCTTTCTAGTACTAACAGTCTCTTAGCAAAACCTCGGACAGACAGACAGACGGACATAACGAAACTATAGGTAAAGGTTCCTTGTCAGAACTACGGAACCCTAATTAAAAGCATTTTTACAGAGTGAATGATCAACGCGCCATCTAAGGTTAAATGTAAGAAATCGAATTTACACTGCAGGGATAAATTAATTTCAAACAAGACATACGCAAATCAAAAATAAATCCAAAACACTTAAATTCCAATATTTAATGCAGTTTTATTAAAGAAAACCGACAGACACGTGTAATAAATATGATTTGAGTGCTATTATTAATAGATGTTACGGTTTTTTGAGCCAGATTTGCGAAGAAAACTGGTAGCCCACCTGGGAAATAAAAAAAATAAAAACAAAGACCCGAAGGCACCGGTATTATAAAGTGCTCTGTGCCCGAAGGCCATCTTCTGTACTTCTGTAGTATTTCTATAGTCTGTGGGCCGTTTTCAGCCGTCTTTCTCTTTCACGGAAGCTCTTTCTTTTGATTTCTTTCTTTACACCTATGAGCTTTGAGTTAATAGTTCTAAGTAGGACCTTAATTAAAATAAACATTTATACACAAATAAACCTAGTATTGAGTGATCAAGTACAGTTTAGGAGTAAATATAAGACGATTGGACGCGGCGAGAGTTCATTAAACTTCGATGTCGGGCAGGCCTGTTCGAAATGTCATTAATGGTTATTGGATTTTATTGTGAATGTTTTGTGATTCTTCCGTAAATATCTGCAAGTGCTGGTGTTTTAAGTCGTGTTGCTATGGAAAATCAGAATCCTCCGGAGAGAGTGGTGCCAGTGCAATATGGAAGAGGCTCAAGAGCTTTTCGTCAGTTTAAAAATCCTCCGCAGCCGCACATGTGTATCCAGGATACTATAAAAGGCACTACGGAGAAACTGTACATAAATGTGTTGGGATGGCAGAAAATAGCGAACCCTAAACAGTATTCCGATCCTATTCCTTTGTATGGAGGAATGCAGGTTGGTGTTTCATTTACATAATTTCGACGATTCATCACTGCTTGTACTGAACTGACTACCGGTTAAGTAGCACAAATTTTCCGCTTCAGTTTCTTAATGAGACTTGGATATCTAAATACAGTGAAGAATTTGCTTCTTATTAAAAACATGCTGTGAATACAAAGTATACAAATGCTTCTCTTTTAGTAGGTATTGCAGTAATAATTGATACTATTAGGCTTAACTTGGACATAGTAACAATAACATTCTGCCAGTTTCTTGATTCTTATAAAACAACAAACAGATTTCATAATCTACTAATAAGTAAAGAACAATACCCAGCCTATGAGCTGAAGTGCAGTTATCTCTGAACATACAAAATTAGTAGAAAAATTTCTCATAATCAGATGAACCATAATGTTCATCCACTCTGTGTACTAACAATGATAGCTTTTTATTAAGTGTTAATACTGAATGGTTCATTATTCCAGGTGCCGCAGAACTATGGACCAAATGCTGGCAGGCCTCCAATGATAGTGTTTGCAGTGATGGTCAACCCAGATATACTCAAAGCTAATGGAAAAAATGCTACCAGCCCTACAGTAAGTTAAAGAATTGAAACAACTTTCATTCTATACTTACTAAACAGTTTCTACTAGCGACTTGAAGGTATTTCAATAAGTTTTTACCAGCATGCAGTGAAAGTAGAATCTCTGCCTAAACCTTAAGGGAATACACAAATCAATATCATCTGACTAGCCTTGTCTCAACTATGTTGGGGTTGGCTTCCAGTCCCAGACACAACTAAATACCAGTATTTTACATGGCAACCCAGGTACTGGGTAACAGAATACCTCTTGGTAAGGCTAGTTGTGAGACTTTCGGGCTTTGGCTTTCAGTCTAAACCTTGTGGGACTACAAGTTTAATATTAAAAATATTATTATTATATTAGCTTTACAACTGTAAATAATAATATAGTATAGATAAACCATTCTAAAAATGAATGCCCCTCCACAAAACTTGACTATTTCAATGTGTGAGAGGAAATATTTATTCCAACACTTTACTTGTGTGCGTGCGATCATTTTACTGTAAACATGGATTTGCCGCAGCACTTAGAGGACAACTAATCGTGCAATCAGCATTGTATGGCGGGGAGCGTGCGCTTTGTATGGCAGGATGCGCTCGCTCTGTTGCGCGTTCATTTCATTTATACACTAGTTGGCCAACAAATCCGGCTGTTTGGCGTTTGGTCAGTCGGTAGGTACCGTTTGCATAAAAAAATCTGTGTTATTGTTTATATTTTTATGTACCTATGTTTGTAAAGTTTTTATTTAATATGGGTCATTTCATTTAATGTATACCTAATGCATATATTATGTGAATTCTCGCCTTAAAATAAATGATGAAATTATTATTATTTCAAGCATTTATTGACTTATTACTAATATGATAATGCAATATGTAATAAAACATTATTACAAACGTTATGAAATACAATATTAATTAACCAATTATTCATTTATCAATAATCCTAATCACTTTCATCAGAATCAGACTCAACATTAATAATGAATCCAAAATCCATGTCAAAAATATATTTTCTTTTTCGATATCATTAACATATCTACATGAATATCCCACATAGTATAATCAATCATTTCAATTCGTTCCTTTATTAGAGCCATTATAGACATCATGTTTTGTTCAACGTTTTTTGTAGCAATGTAGTTTTTTGTGTTGACATGTTGACCGTACTTTCGCGGCGAAATGACGCGTAGACCCACTTTCATGTCTCGCCTGTGACTGAGCACCCAATGACAAAGACTAATTATGTGTATTGCGTCGATACACCTTCTTTGCATGTGAGCGTAACCGCTCAGGAGGGACGTTCATTTTTAGAATGGTTTATCTATACTGTACTTTGAATTTTTTTATAATAATAATAATAATATTTATTTGCGTAAAACATGGTGTATAAAGATGTTAAGGTCATTATAGGTCATACATGTTTTGCTTATTATCATAGCATGCAAATGTTGTGTTACGTTAACAAAATTGTTTCCCGTCAGTAAATTCTTTAATGCTGTAAAAATTGTTATTGTTCAACCATACATGTAGTTTGTTTTTAAACAATCTAATATCTAAAGTTTTAAGGTCATTCGGAATTTTATTATATATACGAACACACATGGCTAAACAACTTTTACTGTATTTAGCCAGTCTTGGTACGTCATTTAATATAAGCCTGTGAGGATCTCGCCGGTTTCGAGGATATACATCCTCTGCCTTTTTAAATAAGTCTTTATGCTTCTTTACAAACATGCACACCTCATATATATAGAGAGAGGGTAGCGGTAATAAACCAAGCTCTTTAAATATTGTTCTACAAGAGTCATCAGGTTGAAGCCCATATATAGCACGAATACACTTTTTTTGTGCAACAAATACCCTAATTTTGTCTGTACTATTACCCCACATTATGAACCCATAGCGTATTATTGATTCAACATAAGCCCGATAGGTAGTGATAGCAGTTTTAATGTTAGTCACATTTTTAACCTTTCTGAGTGCGTATACGAATTTATTTATTCTTTTAGATATATCATCTACTTGTGCTTTCCAGTTTATATCTTGATCAATTAGTACTCCAAGAAATTTCGTTTGTGTAGCTTCATTAAGTTTTGGTATGTCAAGTTTCAAATTGTATTTATTATTATTAGATTTATTAAATTGTATGTATACAGACTTATCTAAATTAATTTTTAAGTTATTCATGTCAAGCCATTCAATTAATTTGTCAATCGTGTTGTTAATATCTTTTTCATGGTCATAAATTGTATTAGTCTTCTTATCGGAAGTCACTATAATGGAAATATCGTCGGCGAATAGTATACATTTATGATTTGTTATATCTATAATTGAATTTATATAGAGTAGAAACAATATTGGGCCCAAGACACTTCCTTGTGGGACGCCATAATTGTTGCATTTATACTCAGATGAGTGTGGTATCATGACGTTGTCTTTGTCTAATTTCGTAATAACAACACATTGCTCGCGGTTATTTAGATATGACGATATCCATTTAAGTGCATGCCTGTTTAAGTATTGGATTCCTTATCTAGATTGCACTGTGTTATCAAGTGGAAGGTTGTTTGTGTTTATGATTGATTTGATTAGTTTCTTGTCACATAAACAAACATAAAGTAGTATTAATTTAAAAATAAATTTACACGGGTTCCCTCTATCTGGCAGAATATTGATGCTCTGAAATTTATTTGGCATAACACACTTGGCATAATCTTCTTTAAATGAATATTTTTAAGGCATAAAAATTATTTAATATCCTAATTATTGTTTGGCCGAATGTTTATTGGTCCTAATTTACAATGGCATACTTTTAAGATAGCAGAATTTTATTTGGCATAATTACCTTTGTCAAAGTTAACATTCCGAATAATTGCGTTTAACATAACGTTTATTTAGAGCGACGATTATTTAAAGTTAAAATATTGTTTAAAAAGTCAATATGTTGTGCTACAAAAGTTAGTGACAGAAACGAGTCGCTGCAAAACCGACTCCACGTAGTCTTACCCCTAGAGTGTAATTTAAGCCTGCGTAGGCGCTGAGGGGCGAGGCGGCCCGCGAGCTGAGGAGCAGATGGTTTTAACGCTCCCCGCCGCAGCTGAGGCTGGCCGGCCAGCAAGCCGAAGCTGCGGTGGTGAGCGTGACAACCATCTGCGACGAGAACCACCGGAGCCCCGCAGCGCCGGAGCCGTGACAAAAACCATGCCTGCTGCATGTTGCATGCTCGCTTCCATGCTGCATGCTTGCTTGCTGCATGCATGGTGTATGCTTGTTTGCATGCTGCATGCTTGCTCCATGCATGGTCTATGCTTGTTTGCATGCTTGTATGATAGTTCTGCCTTTTAATGACTATATAAAATGCCTTATGTGAAATGTATGCCAAAAGACGATTCTGACTGTGAACTTTCTGCGATATGATGGTTCTACTTTTTAATTATTATGGATATGATGCTTAAAGATGATTCCGACTTACAAAATTATGAGTTTTGAATGTATGATAAACAAGTGTATGCCAAACGATTTTCTGTGAAATGAAGTTTATGCTATCCGCTGTTATGCAAAATAATATTATGACATAAAAAGTTCTGCTATAAAGGGTGGACCCAATTTACACAACTCAGTTGATTGGCTAGTCAATCTGCCACAATGTGGTTCCTTAACTTTGAAATAAAGTATTTAAATATTTTCGTAGCTTAAGATTAAAAGTATGCTTGCAAGCATGTCCAGACCACCCTTGCTGGCTTAATAATCTTTTACAACTTCATCATACTTTATTTTGCAACTGGACATAGCAGCTTTTTCTCTATCTTACTCATAGCATATTGTTCGCCGTGCCTCGGAGTCGAACTGTCGCTCGAGCCCAGTCTCCTGTCCCTCGCACACTCTCTGCGTTCAACGCTCTCTTGGACGCTAAGCCTGACTGTGATGTGTTCGCGGATGAATGGAAGAAGATCTTGTCAGTTTGTCTGGAGTATTGTGAGAAGAGCGTATGACTGTCGAGTAGTTGTATACTTATTATTGTACTTAAATAATGTTTTAATGTCTTAACTAATGTAATTATTGGCCTTGCCCATTTTATTTTAAATAAATAAATATCCTGTCTGTCAAATATTTCCTCATATAGCTTTCTAATATTATTCCAGGATCGTGAAGCGCTGGTGAGCCTCCTCTGTGACTTCGTGGAGGCCATGAACCCGGGGCTAGTGCTAGCAAGGGGTCCCGTCATCATGAAAGATAGAGACTTAGCTGGAGAACTGAAGGATGTGTGGCTCGCTGTCCAGAACAAGAGGGAACGGGAGAAAGGAATGAACCAGGATGTTATGTATAAGGTTGGTGCTTATCTTGTATTTTTTATTGTTTTTGGAGCAATGCTTTTTAATACGGAGCTGACAAATTTATCCCAAGAACAAACTTAACATTGTAGTTGAAAAACCGGTTCTCCCATACATTCCAACTGCAACATAATTCTGTACGCACAATATTGAGAGACTTACCATGTTATTTTAAAAGCATAGACTTCTTATAAGTTTTTCTGTAATCTATAGGTATAGAACTATTTTCTGTAATATTTCCAAATTTTAGGCTCGGTCAGTACTTTCGGAGATAAGGGGGGGAATGGTAATTTTTCGTCTATTTTCTTAAATAACTTTAAAACAATTTATTTGAATATTATACAAAATATATATTTGAGACCCTCACAGTAACCCCTTTCATTTGATATGTATGTCACATGGTACAGTTTACAAACTTTTTTTTTTAATTTTCTTATTTGCCCCCCAAAATAGACCCCCATATTCAAAATTCATTTATTTACGTGACACAACCGTGTTTGGGTCACAGAAATACATACATACGTGTACCAAATTTCAACTTAATTGGCCCATTAGATTCGGAGCAAGTTTGCTGTGACAGATAGTTAGACGGACAGACAGACACAAGTGATCATAAAAGGGTTCCGTTTTTGCCTTTTGAGGTACGGAACCCTAAAATAGGGTTATGCCGTCAGTTTCAAGTGTCAAAAGTTTTGTTTTATCATCAAAATACTTCTATTGATGGAAAAAAAATCGGTTGCTTTAAAAACCATTTCTCGCGACATTGATTTATCATATTTAGAGTTTGTATCGACAATTTATCTACATTGCTTAAAACTGATTGTCGAGGCATATTGTTTTATTACACGTACGAGTTTGTTATATTTAACAGTTATTAGACATAAATCCTAACTAAATTATAATTTAGGCGAGTTTCAAAGCCAAACCAAGACAGAAACTAAAACCCGATATACTACAATAATTTCTACTGGGAGGTACGTTGTGAGGTGGTGCATGATATACAATGTATCCCACATTGTATATTATGCACCACCACATTGTATATTATTCTCCTTACTGATCTACGTTTTGAAATGGGCAACTAGCTTTAACTTTCGGACTAACTAACCGACTCCTTGACAATATTCAATTGTCTATATATGGTTTCATTGAATTAAATACTTTAGTTATAGTTTGGCTTTAATTGGAATCATAAATAATCATAATATACCTATCTGACTTTTCTGTTTTTTTTTTGGCCTTCCTGACCTATACCAACTCGTAGGCCCTGCAGACTACAGACATTCTATCGGGCGATAGTTAATCAGTATGAAGATGTATGGCAGTGCGCACTTTATATTGATTCGGTATCAGCCGATAAAAATAAAAGTTAAGGCTGCCCGCCCACGCCCGATAATCGGTGACTGATTTTTTCATATCTCCCTTTCGCACTCATATAATAGAAAGGGGCGTCCAAGAAAATCGGTCACCGATTATCGGACGTGGGCGGGCAGCCTTAATGGGCTACAGCTACACGATTGTCTTCCACCTGAACTATCGGCCGACTGCTACATCAATACGGCGCTCATCCTCGTACGTCGGACGATAGTTTAGTACACGCGTAAAATGCACGAACACAAGCGCGCTGCTATATAACTCCATACTGATTCACAGAACGATGAAACTATCGGTCGACTAAAAATCACTAATGCGCGCTCGCCCTTACCGATGGTTTAGTCGGCCGATAGTTCAGTTTACTCCGAGCTGTAGCGCTGGATGGTCATGCGTATTTTTCATGATGGCTTTGTCCAGTTCTAGTCGATCAATGTTTGTCGACACATTGAAAAAAGGCCCGAAAAAGAACTTAAAACAGTCGAGAGCAGTCGGCCGACTTTTGTCTGATCTGCGCACTGGCTACCAACCCTACTGTTTAGTTGGCTCAGTGTGCGCGCTAGTGGCCTACCCAAACCGAGCTATGTGCCGATAGAAAGTGTGTAGTCTGCGGGGGCTGGAAATGATGATGTCAGTTATTTATCACAACACATGTATGTTTTCAGGTTTACGACATAGATGGCATTGGTGAAGACAACATGAACGGAGATGACAACAGTCAAATGAAGCAAGGTGGCTCCCCAAACAGAGGAGCTCATGGCGAAAAGAAACCTGTGAAATCCTCCAAGCAAATACTTCTCAATGCTGGACAAAAGTCAGAGTTTGACTCAGGTATGAACAACTGTCAAATTAACCAGAGCCACTTAAACAGAGATAACAAAACAGGTAATACTCCAGACACGACATACTGTACGCCTGTCTACGGCCAAATAGTATCCACCCGAGAAAACCACAACCAAATTAATGACATCCAGCAAAAGTTCTCCTCAAACGAAATGAAACCCTCAAGCTCCTTCAGAAAAGACTGGAATCCCATGCACGGCAAGACGACAGAAGGCTGGGACGAATTCTCAAAACGCAACATATCCACGATAAAAAACGACGAAAAAAAACGATGTATCAAAGAAAAGTCTAAGATTAGCAACGGTAAATCTCACTACGACTTCTTCCCGTATTTTGACAATAAAACGGTGAACGAAACGGACGTACCAGAAGAAGAAGACAGTATGAACAAAGAACAACATTCGAAGGAAGACAATTCTAAAATAATTATAGACCCAATGCAGAAGCTAGTTCTGCATTCGACTGATAACAATATATGTGATAATAACACAAGTGCTCTCAGCTCAATAAGCTCATAAAATAAGCTTTTACAAACATTTTGTATGGCAGTTGATGTTGAATATGTAATCGCTTGTCTATGTCCCTCATATACGTGACTCGCGATCGCAATCGGTTTCATTTTGATAGTTTAACAAAGAACTTCTACAGTCAAAATGTCACTAGAACGCGATTGCAGGAGTATAACGTCAGGGCGAAATGTTATGTAACAATAGCAATGTAGGCGGAGCAATATTATAACTATTATTTTACAATGTTTAAAAAAATATATGTTTTAGTATGAGATATGTATGCATGGCTTGCGTTTGATGAGTTTGTCTTGTTAGTTTTTTAGGTCACATCAATAAACCAGTCCAGCCAAAATTTCCACACGTATTTAGGTAGTTAGTGTAAAGTTTTTTTACTGGAAATCGCAACTAAAAGTGTGCATGGAAGATGTGAATGTTCTTTCTCTAAAATATTGTGTATTAAAATTTGTGAATCGGCTAAGTTTTGCCTACCACTTCTATATCAATACTTCAGACTCTTGTATATCAATATTACAGAAGGACGAGTATGATGAATAGTAATGGTGGGCACAAAGCATAGCATTTAGCTCGAATTAGGAGCGAATCACACGACAATACAGCAATACAAAGTATACAACATGCTTTCGTGTGTGTGTGTGCGTTTTATATGGTTGTGTATTTATCTAATGTTGATGAGTGGGGAAGCACTCGCGTTGCGTTCGTTCAAACTAGGCCGATTGATGTTACTGTCGTTACTAAAGACTGATTTATCATTAGCCCAAAGTATAGGTTCGCTCCCATACATACTCTTGAAGCATGTTCTAGTAAATTACTAAAAGTCTTAAAAGTTTTAAGCAGTGCGCAAATTTTCACAGGTTGTTCTATCCATGAATATTAACAACTTTCACTATGGGACCAACTCTGAAATCACGAAAAAAAATCAACTGTTGCATAAAAAGTTCAATCTACCAAAATGTATGAAACAGCAGATTTTTTGTTTTGGGATTTCAAAGTCGGTGCCATAGTGAAAGTTGTTCATATTCATGTGCGCAAATTTTCACACCCAGTGAAAATTTGCGCACATGAACTTTTCCTGTGTATAGATTTCACGTTATTGCAAGAACAAAGTTATTTATACAGACATTAGCCTAATTTGAACAAACAAACAATTCTATATTACTAATAATTTTTATATGATGCTATATTTTTCATTGTTGCCAATTGACTATATTTAAATTCTGAGCTTGTTACACGTACTTTACAATCACTGAATGAGAATTTTAGGAATGTCTTGAACAGCATGTTTCCCGCGGCCAACTATTTGTTGTTGTGAGAGAGCGAGTGCCCCTAGACACCGATACTGGGCAATGGGCTTTGCATCCATGTCCCAAATATACGACCAACACTATTTTATATCTCTTGTCTCACTCATGCTATTTAGAATGATAGGTTCATGGAGTGTTTGAATTCTAGAGTACAATGGGTTATTATGTATTTTTCTCTAAATTATATATTGTAATGAGTGTTTGAATTTTGCTCATTATAATACAGGGTGTCGATTTAGTCACCTGCATTCCTCAAGAGAGTGATTCTACCTGTCGTACTGAACAACTTTTGCTATGACACTCACATCCGATTCGTAAAAAAGAAAGTATTTTCATACATGCATCGAAATAGTCTGTCTACAGTTGTATAGGAATTTGTTATTTTTCCACCCGAGTCTGATATGAGTTTCATAGCGAAATTTGTTTAGTATGACGGGTAGAATCACCCTCTTGACGGATGTAAGTGACTAACGGCCGAATCCAGTAACCTATTTTCAGTAAAAGACAGATCATAGACAATTTAATTATATCTGCCCTTGCGTTCCTTTCATTCGTGTTCTTTTGTTTTATCTGTCTTAGGTTATTGGGACGTTAACAACCATAGATAGATAGGTTTTTCTATCTCCAGTTTGCCAAAACTGGTGATAGATAGGTTATTGGGTTCGGTAGTAAACCTTCAGCCTATATAAATATAAAGATTAAATTCTCAAAGTGACCAATTACGAGTTAAAAATAATTGTTCAGGTCGCTTTATCTCTTTGACAATGATCTCAGAATTTACGAATACTTTTTTCAATTTCGATGCCTGCAGGCATTACCAAACACTGCCAAATGATGCTTCATTATCTTAACACTGACTAGATAAGTCACATCGACAGAGCCAAGCAACGAAGCGCACACGAAGATTTCTATCAACCCAGATATAAGTACCAACGTTGTGTATGCTATACAAATGTAATTCATAAAGCTTATGTTGTCACATCGTGAAGAAGACTGATCTTTCGGAACCTTTGACGGGATTTGCAGTTGACTGTTTTTAGGCATATTGTAGAGAAGCGAGAGGCAAATATCAGACAGTTTATCAGTTTTGATTGTTTACAACATTTTATCTGTTAGAGTAAAATGAGGCAGGCCTCGATTGTTTGTAGTACTAGATTGATTGTGATCCGTCTTCGCGCTCGTTTGTCTACTCGGTCGTGGTCATTTTATCAAATTCGATGTCACTTAAGCATGTCTTTTTACTTTTTTATCTATACTCGAACAACATTCGCGTTTTGAACATAAATCTAGAAAAGAAATCGCAAATAAAGTAGATTTTATATGGTTGGTTAGTCAGTAACATAACTCAGTCTGTAGGTATACAAATAAGTCATTACCTTTGTGCAATCGTTTGGTTCTTTTATATTCTTTAAGTTTTATATTTACTAGTTATTATATTATGTATACTTTTATTGAACAGAGGTAGAGATCTCAGTTTGACCCCTCGCCACACGCAGTTATAGATCTTATGTCATTTAATACGTCTCAATGTTATATAAAGCTTAACTGTTCATAATTATTCTGTACATGTATTTGTGGCGGACTGCAGTTACATTTGATCAAAGCATCAATTAAATTGTTGCTATTTTTGAGATCCAGTTGTTGACAAATACTGCCCGTTGACTGGAACTGAGGGATTAGAAGTAGCGAGAGGTTACCAGTAGTGGAGCTGCCATCTGTAATCTCTCTCGTTGGGTTAACGCGTTGCAGTGGTGAAGATAAATGAATTGATATTGTTACATTCTCTAAACCTAGTGTATATGGCACTTTGTTAGCTTATGTTCAAGTTCAACCGCTGAATTGACTCGACATTTATCTAATGTTATACACTTCAGATCAATGTAATTGCATTTATTAAATAAAAGATTTTCTTGTATATTTTTTGATGTGCTACATTTATATTTAGTTTGGTATTTTATAAAGTATTAATTTTAACATTATTCATAGTTTTTAGATAGGTACAATAATTGTAGTAATTTTTGTATGTGCCCTAGGTGCGTAGTTATGCTATACCCAATGTTCCTTTGATATAAATTATATTAATTTGTATTAAATTATATAATCAGACATAATTGTATATTTTAATTGTAGTCGTATGATTATTTTGTTACATTAATTTTATTTGTGTTTATATAAAGTGACTTTCACTTGTCAATAATCATAGCCAGTTATTTTATTAATTTTAAAATGGTTTAAACAATTATTTCATAGTCACATTGGTCAAGTAAGTACAAAGTATAATTATGTTTAAAGGCTTGTTTTAATATTGATAATTCTGATTCTTTGGAATTCAAATCTAGTTGTACATAGTAAAATACCATTTCAGGAGTTATTATTGTGCCTCATATTTTCCGTGATACCGGTTCAGCTTTTTACAAATAAACTTGACGTATAATAAAATTTCCACTTTGCTTAGTTTCGGCGAGTTTTTAATACAAGCTACAACGCACAGAAACGGCAATTTTATTAATGTTGGAACCTAAGTGAAATTCACTTTATTTCACGTGTCTGGGTTGTAATAGTCTCAAAAATATCTTAGAAGTAAGGCTGTTAAACTACATGTTAAAAGAATATTCAGAACTATGTGACGTTTTAGTACGTTCGACATGTATTTTTTTATTTTACAAAGTAAATCTCTGTGTAAGTTTATAAACATTGTACCTACCTAATATAATGGAATTAAATAACAGATCTCTTGTTTACAGTATTTAAAATTACATGTCATTTACAAGACTGGTTGAAGTTGTTTTTCATTTATTATTCTAGAATAATAAGGGTGGTCGCACATCTGACGGAAGATGCTTCGGGCGTAAGTTCGTTAGTACGCTCGACGCGCTAACGCGTAGGTTGAATGTTTTATTATCCGTTCTGGCGATACGCGACGCATCTTCCGGCAGATATACGACCACAGTTACATAAAGTAAAACGTCGGTACGATCATCGGGGCCCTAGCACACTCCCGCCCCGAAACCACAGTAGTTTCATTCAACTGACTCGCATGACTACCTACTCGAATTTCGAGGAGCGGGACATTATGCGGTCTCGCGACGGTGATGTGCTAAGGTCCTGAGGGGTTTGAACATTTTTCTAAGGACGCATAATCATCGCCATTTTGTCTTTTTGCAAAGTTGCGGCGCACGATGAAACCGGTATTAACTGTGTGGGAAGGTCTATGGATTTTGATCAACACGGCTGCCCCATTTCAAAACCTAGTTAGGACTTGAAACGAAATTTTACAGGAGAGCGCAAAACCGTAAAGTGCTCACGGGGCAGTGAATGGGGCTTACTACTCAGAAATGCGACGTTGCCGTTTGGTGCAAACTACATTAGGTAAACGTCTATAAGGAGTGCCCCTGCCTCCCCAACCGACAGCGAGCTAGCGGCGTAGGCAGCAAGCGCGTGTTTTGTTTTTCCTCCGAAATTTGTAAAAAATAACGTGAGTAATATTCCTTCTCATTACTCGTGTAAAAAGTAGCTGAATATCAATTGGCTTCATACATTCGTTGTTTTTGCGCTTTTATTTAAGATAGTTTTAATATGGACGTGGTTGTGCATGTGGCTACTTAACCTCAAAATCTGTAAATGTGGGTGGTACAGAATGAACCACTTTGGGAGAGTGCACAATGAACCAGTGATTCATTGAACCTTTGGTTCATTAAGTACTACCCTTGTTCATTGAGTACCAACATTGGTTGATTGTGAATTACCCCAGTTATTCTACTTTTTATACTTACTTATTTTATATCAAAAATTTTCTAAAAATCATTTCTACAGTTCAGGATGGGGCGAACAAAATTAGATAGATCTGCGAGGAAAAAAGGGTTCCACTTACATGAAGCAATGAAGACTGCTGTCAATTTACATATACGTGGCATAAGTTTGAAAAAAGCTGCAAAAGATAGCAACAAACCATATCCATACATTAAGAAGGTATGTGATAAAATATAACAAAGACAATTCTGCTTCGGAGGAACCAAACTACAGCGTAAATAAAATATTCACTGAGGAGCAAGAAACTAGTCTGAAGTAGTATATTCTTGATTGTACCAACAAATTTTATAGTAATACAATACACGCCTTACGGATTTCTATAAAATTTGGCAAGGCTATAGGTGGTATCATGGGGAAGGACATGGGCTACTTTTTTTCTCAAAAATGATCCTACAGCGGGTGATATAGGAGATGAAAGTTTGTATGGGAAACCCGGCATTTCTTAAGTTAGGTAAGTATATGAAAATTCAAATTTATGCTTCTGGTAAAAAATAAAGAAATATGTGGCTCAGCGTTTATGAAAAATCATCCCCTGTAGGACTGCGTCTCGGTGTGAGCTGTCGCGCGGCTTCGTGAGGCGCAGCGCCGCTCTTGCACGCCGCGCGTACCGGCGATGCACCGCGCTACGCCGCGAGGCATCACGAGGCGCAGCGCTGCATGGTGCAACGTATTTTAAATTCTCACAATGAAATATGTATCTTTTCGTGTAGAAAACAAAGTTCTATTTTGAGTCGCCCTTTTAAAGTGTGCGCGCAGCGTCGCGTCTCGGTGTCGATTTCGCGCAGCGCCGCGCGCCGCCGCGAGACGCATCGCAAAGTCGCGAGGCGCATAGTAAAATCGTTGGCAACACGACGCCTCGCTGCGCAGCGAGGCGCAGCGGAACGTGTCTACATTCGCCACGTGCTCCCGCCTCGCTCCACGTCCACCCGCAGTCTACCATTCGCGGCGCCTCGTGGCGTCGCGCGGCTTCGTGAGGCGCAGCGCCGCTTTTGCACGCCGCGCGTACCGGCGATGCACCGCGCTACGCCGCGAGGCATCACAAGGCGCAGTGCAACGTATTGCAACCGAGGCTGCCGTGGCGACTTGTCTCTACTATTTCCGTCCAGACTTCGCGTAGAATTGATAGAGTTCGGTCGATGCTCGAGAGAAATTATAACAATAATAATAACGTCTCGGCCCAACGACTTTCGGATCAGGTGCGGGTTATCCAACGGAATCACAGATTGGACGACGCCGCGCTTGATAGGCTGCGCTCAGAGGTACTGAGCAATCGTATCGTCCCTGTCCCGTCACAGACCGCGGTACAACCTCTAGTCAGTGACATAACCCAACCGCGGTCTTATGTTAATGATGAGGAGGGTGGCGATGAGATTGTTACGGTAAGTAGCCAGTGTAACGAACGATTGAGGAGCGCGCTGGAGGATGCGATTCGAGAGTTTAGAACTGCCCCCGTCCAACTTAGACCACATTTACCTCGCTTGCCTATGCACAGAACGAATAGGGCAATGGTGTGTGCCATGGATTCGCTGCTTGGTTTTTATTTTGAAAGCAGCGATGATCTCGTAGATACGCACTCGATCTTGTATTGCGCGGCTATTGCGGCGTGTCGTGTAGCCAATGTCAAATTTCCAAATTGTGACATAGCTACACGACCAAAACCCGCTGTTCCAGCCTGGCAGTGCAGGATCGAGCGGCGTATCGAGGGGACCAGGGTGCTCATCGGCAAACTATACTGCTTCAGGGAGGGCAATACTCGCCCTAGAGTGATGCGCTTTGTGAGGCGGGCGTTCTCGGGGACTGGAATCAGCCCTCAAGAATATATGTCCCGTGTCACAGAGCGCATTGACTTCCTGAAGCAGAAGGTCTGTGCATGGGCAAGCCGTATCCGTAGGTATAAGCGACGGGTTGAGCGGTATACCCAGAATCGCATATTCCAGCGTGATCAAAGGTATAGAGCATGGGAGCGACCTTAGCAAAATATGGCAGACGTATGCCGCCCGGATGATGATGCCACTAGCATATTCTGGCGTAACATCTGGTCGGTGCCCGTCTGCCATACTGAGGCTGAATGGATGCGGGATGTTGAGCGCGTGTGTGACGCCATACCGGAGATGGAAGAAGTAATAATTACTTCCTCCGATGTAGCCAGTGCAGCCCGTCCGATACCGAACTGGAAATCTCCGGGACCGGACGGACTGCACAATTTTTGGCTTAAATGGCTGCAAAGTTCACATGCGTGCTTAGCATCGCAATTCCAGTCGGCCTTAGAGTCTGGGTCACTGCCACAGCTCTTTACAACAGGAGTTACTCACCTGCTCCATAAGTCAGGTGATGCCACGGAACCCAAAAATTATAGGCCGATCACTTGTTTGCCGACGGTCTATAAACTCCTTACATCCATTTGATTTTGAGAGAGAAAATTAATTCTCATTTAGAAAAGAATTCTATTATGTCTGTCTCTCAAAATGGATGTAGGAATGGGTCCCGCGGCACCAAGGAGCTACTCCTCATTGACATGGCCATAAGCCAACAGGTCCGTCGATCCCGAAAGGATTTGTCGACATGTTGGATAGACTATAAGAAGGCCTTTGATTCGGTGCCGCATACATGGCTCTTGAGGGTGTTAGAGTTGTACAAAATTGATACAACTCTGAGCACCTTCCTAACGACGTGTATGGGGCAGTGGAGGACGGTTCTTCGCTATCCAGGATGCCGACAAATTCAGGGGAGCAACGAACCTATTAGGATTAAGCGGGGAATATTCCAGGGCGACAGTCTGAGTCCACTGTGGTTTTGTTTAGCCTTGAACCCTCTTAGCACTCTGCTGGAGGGTACAGGGCTGGGCTGTCCTTTGCGGAGAGGGGGTCAGGTAATATCCCACCTGCTTTATATGGATGATTTGAAACTGTTTGCCACCAACAAATTGCAACTGCTGGAGTCACTAAAAGTAACTAAAACTTTTAGTGATTCCATCAGGATGGAATTTGGTGTAGATAAATGTACAGTCATGCATGTAAAGCGGGGCGGGATTGTGGAATCTGAGGGACTACAACTCTCAGATTCTATAAACCTGAGATCACTCTCCGCAACTGATACCTACAAATACCTGGGTATGTCAGAGGGGTTAGGCATTAACGGACCTGACATGAAACAATCGTTGCAGGAGCGCTTCTTCGGTCGCCTGAAAAAGGTACTTAATAGTTCTTTGTCAGGCGGCAACAAGGTGCGCGCCTTTAACGGTTGGGTCATGCCGGTCCTGATGTACTCCTTTGGCATACTAAAGTGGACCCAGACGGAACTAGACGCCCTGGATTGGAGAGTCCGGTCACTGCTGACTGCAAACCGGATGCATCACCCACGTTCGTCTGTCATGAGGCTGTACATTCCGCGGAAGTGCGGGGGTCGAGGTTTTTTAAATGCTAAGACCCTCCACAACCGCGAGGTGTGCAGTCTCAGAGAATATTTTCTCAAGGCTGACGTGGGTATGCACCGAGATGTGGTTGCAGTGGACAAGGGACTCACCCCGTTGTCCTTGGCTAAAGAGAACTGGCGCAAACCTGTGGTGCTTAGTACCAACGACCGCAAGGAAGTATGGCAAAGCAAGGAGCTTCACGGACGCTTTTTCCGGGCCCTTCATGGGCCCGACGTAGATTTCTTAGCGTCCGTGGCCTGGCTACGCTTCGGTGACCTCTTTGGGGAAACCGAAGGTTCAGTCTGTGCGATTATGGATGAAGTTATGCTAACAAATAACTACCGGAAGTATATAATGAAAGACGGGACGATCGACATATGTCGGGCATGCCATTGTCCCGGTGAGTCTATCAGACATATTACTTCTGGATGTTCTCGTTTAGCTAACGGCGAGTATTTGCACAGGCATAATCAAATAGCCAGGATTATCCATCAGCAACTTGCTCTGAAATACGGCCTTGTGGACTCTGAGGTACCGTTTTACAGGTATGTGCCCGACCCAGTTCTCGAGAATGACCATGTCACGTTATACTGGGATCGATCTATTATCACTGACAGGACTATTGTAGCCAATAAGCCTGATATAGTGGTAATAGATCGATCAGTGCGCCGCACAATGATAATCGATGTCACTATCCCGCATGACGAGAACCTCGTGAAGGCTGAGAAGGAGAAACAATTGAAGTATCTCGACTTAGCCCACGAGGTTGTCGCTATGTGGGATGTGGACTCGGCAATCATTGTGCCGATAGTCGTTACGGTCAATGGCCTTATCGCTAAGAGCCTCGACCAACATCTCAAGAGGTTCTCGTTGGGTGGCTGGGTGAAGGGCCTGATTCAGAAGGCAGTACTCCTTGATACGGCGCGTATTGTGAGGAGGTTCCTGTCTCTGGGACCCTAACCACCGGTAGCTTGGACCCTGTTCCCCATGCCGGTGGATTTCTATTTTTTATATTTTTAAATGTTTTTTTTTTTTATTCTAATATTTAAAAATATAATTTATATGTAAAAAAAATGAATAAAGGAGATAATAATAAAATTTATTTCAGAATTGCTTCCATAATTTGTTAGTAACAATGTTCTTAGCCTATGTTAGTAATAGTACAATAACAATAAACAAAACAATGAAAATATTTCAGGCACTTGCTATTGCGTGTAGGCCTATACAGTGCGCTATTAGTACGGAGTCCCATCGGCCTGCGCACGCGGCCAGGATGGCGTTGGGGCTGCCGCGCACCCGCACCATTAAAGACGCACTTCGCTTGCGTATCACGGCGTGAAAGCCGTCCACGCGCGCCTCTGCGAGCATACCACTGGCGCTACAGTACCGCGGCAGCCCCATCAGCACCCTGAACGCATTATTGTATTGCACACGCAGAGCGTTGTATGTCCTCTGCGTATATTTGGTCCCCAAACTGCATGTGTAAAAGGTCTGGCAGAAAGCTCTAAACAGTGTGACCTTCACTTGTTCAGTACACCGTGCGAATCTGCGAGCCAACATGTTACAGCGAACAGACAACGCTCTGCGTTCCCTCTCCACATCCAAATCATCTTTAAGGTCCTCGGTGACCCAGTGGCCCAGATACTTGAAGTGAGTGACTTGGTTCAATGGTGTAGGTACCATAGAGTGAGACGGGAGATACCACTGTGACCTCTTTTTTAGGTGCTTAAAATACCATAATCTCACTTTTTTTTACATTGTATCTGAGCCCATGGGCCTCCGCATACTCTTCACATATACTGAGTAGCTTACGCAACGCACCGATTGAGGGGCTGAGCAAGACCATGTCATCCGCATAGCTTATATTATTTACGCAAATTCCATCTATGTGACACCCGATGCCGGTGCCGCTCAGCTCACCAATCAGGCGGTCCATGTATAAGTTGAATAACTTCGGTGAGGTCAACCCTCCCTGCCGAACCCCACACTCTAACTTATATTCCTCCGACTTACTAGCCGCCCACCTAACAGCATTATTCTGATTATTGTACCAGTACTTAAATATAGATATAATTGCAGGGGGTAAACTAGTGTCTTGATACATTTTTGTCCACAGCAGGTCGTACGAGACCAGGTCGAATGCCCTGGACAGGTCCAAGAAACATGCGTATACTGGCGTTTTACGAGCGGTGTAATATTGCACAGTCTGCTTGAGGCACAAAATCGCACTTTCAGTGGATAGACCAGTTCGAAAACCGAACTGGCCATCGTGCAGTTTTATATGTTTTGTTAAATGGCCGTCAAGCAAACTGTCCAATACCTTCGCTATAACCGTTGCTAAGGATATAGGCCTGTAGTTAGACCTGTCCGAGACATTTCCGGTCTTGTTTTTTACAATGGGGACAACAATGGTGTACATGAGATCGTCAGGCAGGCAGGAGTGGTTAATGCACAGATTAAACAGTAGAGCCAGAACTCTAGGCAAGTGCACCCCAGCATGCCGCAGGTGCTCAATGCTGAGGCCATCATGACCTGGAGATTTTCCTCTTTTCATAGATTTAATAACAACATCAATGTCCTTTGCAGTGTACTTTACATTAATATCTCCAGGTATAGCCCCAGCATCAGGCACCGACATCATTTCAGACCGTGCACGGTTCACAAACGGCTCAACTTTGAAATGCTGCCGAAACAATCCTGCGATGGCATCCGGCTCGTGTTCACCCTCGACGCTCACGGGCCGGCTAGGCTTTATATTCAATTTGTTGGTTGATTTCCAAAATTTTGAAAAGTGATTATTGGAATGGTGTCTTGCAATTATATCCATCTTAATTTGTTGTTGGTTGTTTTGACACCATTTCAATTTCACCTTAAATAGACGTCTAGACTCAGTCATTTCATTAAAAAGCCGGCCTGAACTAGGTCTCCCATACAACAGCCAGTTCTTGTAACATTGCCGAGCGTTACCGTGAGCCTCCCTCACATGCTTATTCCAGCCTATAATGTGCTTCCCTCTACCGGGGTTTGAAGTCGCACTACAGGAAGATTTCGCGCCTTCTGTCAATATACTTACTATATTTCTATACATATCCTTAATTAAAGCTTTATGCATATCACAGTTACACTTTTTATCAGCACAAGTAGCAAATTCTGGTGGAAAATCGATAAGCCGCAAATTGGCGTGACAATAATTATGGTATAATTCAATTTGACTAGGCTGCCTTTCGCCCCACATTACATTATTTTTAAATTCATTACACATTACAATTTTAGGTTTTATTAAATTCAAATTACATGTCAATTGCATCGGATAGTGATCAGACCAGTAGGTATCATATAATATGGTCACATCATTAATGGTTGCTCGCGCGGCGCTCGTAACCACACAGTGATCGAGCCACCGCCGACATCCGTGTGCCTCGCTAATAAAAGTATGTGAATCGTTAGGCAACAAATCGAGATCAACACAAGTCCATGATTGTTCCGCGCAAAAGTCTAATAGTTGCTTTGCAAATGACTCACCCGGGTGTGCGTTGAAATCTCCCAACACATACACTGATTCTACGTCACTAATTGCAATAATGGAGTTTATTTCGCCTAAACACTCCGTAAACTCGAGTAAATTGTCGTTTGAGTCCGTAGGCATATACACAGATATGATTAACAATGAACGCTCATGTATCTCAACCTTAATAGGCGCTATACGATCACTGTTACACTGTAGCACTGACACTGAGGGAAACACCGACTTCCTCCACAGCAATGCCACTCCACCGTATGGTCGGCCACGGAGCACGCCTGCCGAAGTATCCACTGCAGACTTGCCAGTGAACGCAAACTGGTCACTGATGCTGTCCAGGAATGGAATATCATGCGGCAACAGCCAGGTCTCCTGAAGTGCCACAATGTCAGCTGTTTCACATATTTTCCTTACACATTCAGCAGATCTTATAATATTTTTGCAGTTAAATGTTACAAGTTTAGTTTGATTACTCATACGGTGGGTTAAACTACACACGGATCAATTATTTCGCACTCATAATACCGGATAATGATAGACTGGGATCTTGTTATAATCGGACTTCTTGCAGAAGAAGAGGAAGAGGAAGAAGAATACAAAAATAAAATTAAAAAGAAGACATCACACAGGAGTATTTGGGTGCATAATTTATGGAGAAATAGAAGAATTCTCCTCGATCTCCATAAAGCACCCGCCAAATTACGTCGTTCTCATGCGCTTGCAAATGGTAGACTGCGGGTGGACGCGGAGCGGGGCGGGAGCACGTGGCGAATGTAGACACGTTCCGCTGCGCCGCGCGGCGTCTCGCTGCGCAGCGAGGCGTCGTGTTGCCAACGATTTTACTATGCGCCTCGCAACGTTGCGATGCGTCTCGCGGCGCAGTGCGAAGTCACTGGCCTCTTCCAGTATCGTCGCGTCGCGTCTCGGTGTGAGTTGACCCTAAATTCTCACAATGAAATGTGTATCTTTTCGTGTAGAAAACAAAGTTCTATTTTGAGTAGCTCTTTTAAAGTGTGCGCGCAGCGTCGCGTCTCGGTGTGAGCTGACCCTTAGTGTATCTAACATAAGTACAGTTTCATATAATTATGTGTTGTGATGTGCATCTGGATTGAGGGCTCAATTTCTCAATGTCTTTGTAATAAAGTGAAACATTTAGGAAAATTAGTAAATAATAATAAAAACCTAAAACAAAGGTCTAAAAATTTCTAAAACTTAAAATAAATGTGTTATCACTGATAGGTATGTAACTATGTAGGTATATACGTAGAAGTTAGCGTAGGTACTTGGCTAGCAATGAAACGACCGTATATCGTGACCACTGGTTTATTACTAGAAAAACATAAGCGTCGCTCTTAGAACGGTGGGGTGGAGTGCGGGCGCGCGGGGCGCGGGCGCTTACGAGTACAAACACTGCACTCCTCCCACCTTAATTTGAAACCCTGTTATACAAACAAATAACTTATTAATTAAGATACATACTATTACTAAAAATATTTCTTATAATTTATGACTTTCCTTGGGCGCACTGATCGACCATATCGCCGATCGTTAGTGTCATTTGTAACAGCATATGGACTGTTACACTCGGTCGGCTGTCCGGCCGGTACAGCAGTTATCTCCTGACTAGCCTCCTCCCATTCATCATCATCCTCTCCCTTCCCCCGGTCATTATCTGATAACGGTGATAGCGACGAATCGGTGGGCGACGGCGTCGGCGCCGGCCTTGCAGCCGAGTGCGCGGGTGACGACGGTAATGACTGGGAGTCCGGCTGCGATGCTGATTGTGCTGTTGTCGCGAGCTGATTCGGGACCGACGAGGATGCACCTCCAGCAAAGCCAACATCACTCACAATTTCATCAGAGCTAGTAATAATAATAATAATAATAATATTTATTTGCGTAAAACATGGTGTATAAAGATGTTAAGGTCATTATAGGTCATACATGTTTTGCTTATTATCATAGCATGCAAATGTTGTGTCGTTAACAAAATTGTTTCCCGTCAGTAAATTCTTTAATGCTGTAAAAATTGTTATTGTTCAACCATACATGTAGTTTGTTTTTAAACAATCTAATATCTAAAGTTTTAAGGTCATTCGGAATTTTATTATATATACGAACACACATGGCCAAACAACTTTTACTGTATTTAGCCAGTCTTGGTACGTCATTTAATATAAGCCTGTGAGGATCTCGCCGGTTTCGAGGATATACATCCTCTGCCTTTTTAAAGAAGTCTTTATGCTTCTTTACAAACATGCACACCTCATATATATAGAGAGAGGGTAGCGGTAATAAACCAAGCTCTTTAAATATTGTTCTACAAGAGTCATCAGGTTGAAGCCCATATATAGCACGAATACACTTTTTTTGTGCAACAAATACCCTAATTTTGTCTGTACTATTACCCCACATTATGAACCCATAGCGTATTATTGATTCAACATAAGCCCGATAGGTAGTGATAGCAGTTTTAATGTTAGTCACATTTTTAACCTTTCTGAGTGCGTATACGAATTTATTTATTCTTTTAGATATATCATCTACTTGTGCTTTCCAGTTTATATCTTGATCAATTAGTACTCCAAGAAATTTCGTTTGTGTAGCTTCATTAAGTTTTGGTATGTCAAGTTTCAAATTGTATTTATTATTATTAGATTTATTAAATTGTATGTATACAGACTTATCTAAATTAATTTTTAAGTTATTCATGTCAAGCCATTCAATTAATTTGTCAATCGTGTTGTTAATATCTTTTTCATGGTCATAAATTGTATTAGTCTTCTTATCGGAAGTCACTATAATGGAAATATCGTCGGCGAATAGTATACATTTATGATTTGTTATATCTATAATTGAATTTATATAGAGTAGAAACAATATTGGGCCCAAGACACTTCCTTGTGGGACGCCATAATTGTTGCATTTATACTCGGATGAGTGTGGTATCATGACGTTGTCTTTGTCTAATTTCGTAATAACAACACATTGCTCGCGGTTATTTAGATATGACGATATCCATTTAAGTGCATGTGCACTTAGTAGTGTCTGTGCACTTAATAATCTGGTCTAAATGTCTTATACATGAAGAACTACAATTTTTAAATTTAATATGAAACATTCTGTTACCAATAATATTCGTTATAGTTCCTTTCATCCAACTTGCCTTTTTAGCAGTGAACCATCTAGCCCACACTACTTCACCTAACTTGAATTTCCTAGATTTACAGAGTTCCTTATTTTCTGTTTGTAAACTACTACTAACGTGACTGGTAGGTAGAACTATGTCTAATCTGGTTCTAACATTACGTCCGAACATTAAGCTTGACGGCGTTGCGCCGGTAGTACAATGAATAGTATTCCGGTATTCGAACAAATATTTAAATAATTTATCTTGAACTAAGCGAGGGCTAAAGCTATTTTTACTATTGTTTTGTTTGATGATACATTTCAACATTTTCTTGCAAGTGCGGACTGAATTTTCGGCTTGGCCGTTACTAGCCGGGTGATAAATTGGTGAATTTAAGTAATTTATCCCGTTATTTTTACAAAACTGTTGGAATTCTGAGGAACATATCTTAATATCATTGTCAGACACAATTTCGTTCGGGATACCGAAAACAGAAAATAATTCTTTTAATTTTAATATTAACGCACTAGTGGAGGTGCCGCAATTCATATGAATGCATTCTAGCCATTTACTAAATGCATCAATAACAATTAGGTATACCGTTTGCTCTATAGACATGTAATCTATATGAATACGGTGCCAGGGAGCGGGCGGGCGCGGCCAGGGTGAGGGGGGCGCGCGGGGCGGCGCGCTGCGCTGGGCCGCGCACACGCCGCAGCCCCCCACCATCCGCTCAATGTCGCCGTCGATGCCCGGCCACCACATTCGACTTCGCGCCGCACTCTTCGTTTTAACAATACCGAAATGCGCACTATGTAATTCTTCCAACATGCGCTCGCGAAATATTAAAAGAATTACGATTCTATGGCCACGGAATACGCAACCCCCGATAATCTGCAAATCCGTTTTACACATAAAAAATGGTAGTATTTGCCTGCAACTAATCTTGCGCGGCCAACCCTGCTGCATATAATTCATTACGGTTTTAATAATTTTATCATCGGCCGTAGCGCGTTGTATTCGTTCGAACGAGACCGGCTCTTGAATAGCATTCATGAACAACAGAGCGATTGGGAGGTCATCGCGCTCCTTTCGATCAGCTGATCCGCTCGATTCTAAAGATAACGGCGCGCGGGAAAAATAATCTGCCACAATATTATTTTTATTACTAATATACTGTACTTCGTAGTTGTAAGCGGATAGCATAATTGCATACCTTTGCAGTCGAAGGGCGGTGGTCACGGCAATGCCGTCCTTTTTACCAAAGATTGAGAGAAGCGGTCTGTGATCTGTTCTCAATACGAAAGGTTCTTGACAACCATACAAGTACTGGTGAAAACGCTTAATGCCGAACACCAAGGCGCACGCTTCTTTCATAATTTGACTGTAATTCTTTTCTGCTGGTGACAAGGAACGCGAACTAAACGCGATCGGCCTCTCCGTACCGTCGTGGAACAAATGTGCAAGTACCGCGCCGAGACCCGTGGGCCCTGCGTCCACGGTCAACACTAGCCGCGCTCGCGGATCGAAATGAGCCAACACGCGCTCTGAAGCTAGTTCGCGACGCACGGAATCGAACGCAGACTGCTGTTTCTTTTCCCAGTGCCATTCAACATTGTCTTTTAACAGTTCATTTAGCGGGCTTAACATTGAAGACGCGTTTGGAATGAAATTCCTATAGTAATTGATTACGCCCAGAAATCGTTTTAATTCTAGAACGTTTGTAGGGACGGGGGCTCTTAAAATCGCTTCTACCTTACTCGGGCACGTTTTAAGGCCATTTTTATTTATTTTAAAACCTAAATATGTGACGCTGTCCTGGAAAAATGTGCATTTTTCTTTTTGTAACCTTAAACCGGCGTCTTGTATTCTACTTAATAAAATACGAAGTCTTTCTAAATGAAGAGTTCTGTTGGGGGCCGTGAGACAAATGTCATCGTACCAACACGACACGCCTTCAATACCGGCAACTAGAGATTCTATGGTACGTTGAAAAATAGCTGGGGCATTAGCGAGACCGTACACTAGGCGTGTATATTTGAAAAGACCTTTCGGTGTATTTATGGTTGTCAGGTCTTGTGACGATTCAGATAAACATAATTGATTATAAGCGTTGCTTAAATCTAGCTTGGAATAATGTTCGCCGCCCCCTAGCTTAGCAAAAACTTCATCGATATGAGGCAATGGGTATTTATCGATTTTTAAAACCTTATTTAAGGTGCAAGAAAAATCTCCAGCTATTTTAACTTTACCATTCTCTTTCAGAACTGGTACAATGGGCGTGGCAAAGTCTGAGAACTGTACTGGTATCAATATACCTACCCTAACGAGCCTATCTAACTCTTCCACGACTTTGTCTTTAAGAGCAAACGGTATCTGACGCGGTTTAAAAAATTTTGGCACTGCGTTTTCTTTTAAATGTAGATGGACTTCAAATTTATTAAAACGACCCAATTCATCGCGCCAAATATCTGGAAATTCATTCAAAATTTGCTGCACCTCTTGACATGTCGCTTTAACTGTTAAGTTGTTGTTACTCGTCATAGAAACTAAACTCATGTTGTACTGTGCCATGAAATCGCGACCCAACAATGGTGGACCACCTTGAGTAATTACATAAAAAGAAATTTGTTTCCTAATACCATTGTAACACACTTCACAATCAATATAACCAATGGGCGTTACTTTATGTTTAGTATAAAGGCAAAAAATTACATCTGATTTCAATAACCTGTATGATTGAAAATTTTCTTTATAAAAACTTTCTGAGATTACACTGCGTCCAGCTCCACAATCTAGTTCCATAGAATATAACTTATTATCAATAGAGATATTCACTTTAATTGGATCATAGTGGACGTACCTCAGATTATACAAATTACATTCCTTGCACTCGTGTCCGTCGCCGTCGCCCGCATCCAAATTATGCAACGAAACTTTCCCGACCTTTTTAACACTGCACACTTTTTTAAGATGACCTTTTTCACCACATATCATGCACTTATAACCTTTGAAACGGCACTTTTCAACGCAATGACCCTTAAGCCCACACACTGTGCATCGCGCGGCCGCGGGGGCCGCCGCCTGCGCCGGACCCGGGCGGGCCTCGCCCTGCCCGCCGCGACGCTCACCAACTCGATACACCATCTCCTGCTTGATAAGTTGCTCACCGCCTTCGCCGACACAAGCTCTCGCTGCCCGAGCACATGCTGCTTCCTGAGCTATTTCTATAGCCCTAGATAGCGTCAAGGTCTTCAAGTCCTGTTCGAACAATCGATCTCTTTCCGGGCCTACCTTCAGACCTAGGATAAAACGGTCGCGTAGCAACGTATCCAGCTCCGTACCGAAACCACAGTGCACGGCGAGTCCTCTCAATCGTGCCGCCCAATCTTCGACTTTTTCACCGTCCATTCTGATCGCATCATAAAATTTTGCCCTATCGGCAAAAGTCGATCTTTTCGGCTGAAAATGTCCATTTAGTACTTGAACTAACTCGGTCCACGGTACCGTTTCTACCTCCTTTGGACGCACGAGGTTTTCCACTAGCCGGTACGACTCATCGGATAGATGCGCGATTAATACTGAATTCCAGTTCTCCCTATCAATGTTGTTTAATTTTAGGAAGTTAGTCAATTTCTTGTAGAATATTTGCCAATCCTGACTTTTATAATCGAATTCGTTAACACTCCCGATGAGTTGAGACATTTTATTACACGCGCAGGTAGTTCGTCGTCAGTTGATAGGTATGTAACTATGTAGGTATATACGTAGAAGTTAGCGTAGGTACTTGGCTAGCAATGAAACGACCGTATATCGTGACCACTGGTTTATTACTAGAAAAACATAAGCGTCGCTCTTAGAACGGTGGGGTGGAGTGCGGGCGCGCGGGGCGCGGGCGCTTACGAGTACAAACACTGCAATCACCCTATGAAGAGTGCTCTCAATTCAGACGCTAGAACAAAACATGATATTTTAAATCTCAAAACGTATAACCTTTGTGGCAACTGCTTTTATCTCAAAATATAATAAACTATTTCTCAAAACTTTTAGAAAAAATTCAACTCCGTAGACTGAGAATTTACAGATTTATAGCAGTTTAACTAGAGCCCTCAGTTTAGTACTTGTCTGAACTGAGGGCTCAACCAAAACTAAGTTTGGCTGAAAGAATTCGTAAAACAACCTAGTGTATATTATAATATATGTTAAAATACAATTCCTAAAATATAAATAATGGTTCGAAAGTCATCGGTTGCAAGGTACAGACGCCAGCACATCAAGCTACTACAATCTGTCAGATTTCTTTAATAGATTTTCGACTTTATTGCTAAGGCATTAGGTTCAAGTTTGATTGGGAAAATCTGACAGTTTCGGGTAGGTTGACCTGCTGGCGTCTGTACATTGAATTAAAATTATAGTGAAGCGTCTGAACTGAGAGCTCAATATTTTCGTATTTATTTTAAATACTGAAATACATAAATCGAAACAAATTAGTTCATATGTTTTAAGAATAATTTTATTAAAACTTGGTAAAAGTTCAATTATCCTACATGCTGTAATTCAGGAGATATACATATTTCACACATTTCATACAGAGAGAAAAGTATGGTGACTATGATCTTGTTTCCAGTGTTCTAGTAATGTAAGTACCGACCTAAAATGTAAATGTTGTAAGAACAATTGAAACGAATACATAAACATGTAAGAAATTTATTCAATGCAGAGCTATCAGGCTCATTGGCGACGTAAAACTGGTGGATGCCAAGCTTCCCAGTTTGGCTCATCGCCGCAAGGTTGCCTGCTTGTCGGTCTTCTATAGACTGTACTTCGGTAAGTGTGCTCAGGAACTCCACAACCTCATTCCACCGGCCCCCTTCTACCATCGAATATCTAGACGCACTGCAAATTACCATCCATACCTAGTTGCCATTCCACCAATTCGCACTAAGCGCTTCCAAAAATCCTTCGTAATGCGCACGGCAAAAGAGTGGAACTCACCACCTGCGTCTGTGTTCCCGAACGCATACAACCCGAGTCTCATCAAAGTTAGAGTGAACTTAGTTTTGGTCTCTTTAAAGTTAGAGTGAAATTAGAGTGAACGTGGTGAAGTGGCTTCTTCTGGGTAAGCTCACTCCATCGTAGACTTTGTCTCTGTCACCTCTGACTTATACTTGTCATTCAAAACACATTTTAAGAAATCGTCTTGCGGCAATGGCAGTTCAGAAGAGATACAGCATAAAATGTACTAAATTCGTAATTTTACTTTTTCAGTACAAACAAAGTTTACCTTTTGTGCCAAGTATAAATGAAAGAGGCTTTTTTTTTTGCTAACCCATTTTACTTATGTAGTTACAAATATTTCAATTTAATTAAAAGCTTTTAAAAATGTCATTAAACCGATCTACATAAATACCTAGTCTTGCCATAAATATTGTAACGAAGAAAAAATTTTTTTTTATTGCTAATAATATTTTTTACTTTTACAGTGTGTTAGTTTAATACATAAATATAAAAAAAAAAAATATAAAAAGCTTATTCGAAATGGTCTCCATTGGCTGCAATACAGTCCTTTAAACGTTGAGGCCAGTTATCAATAGAAGCACGCACTCTTTCCATGGGAAAATTCTTCACTGCCAATCATATGGATTGTTTTAGGGACTCCAAATTATCATGGCGTTTAGAGCAAGCCGTACTCTCTAAAACTGACCATAAATCATAATCCAGCGGATTAAGATCGGGACTAGACGACGGCCAGTCTTCAGCTCTGATGAAGTCCGAAACGTTCACTTCCAACCAAGACTGCGTGGACCGAGCTTTATGACCCGGCGCCGAGTCTTGTTGGAAGGACCATACTTGGTTATTGAACATGGTTTTGTTAAAGGGCTTAACCACCTTCTCAAGAATGGTATCTTGATAAACTTGTGCCGATGTTTTGATACCTTTTTCACAAAAATATGGCTGTCACTCTTTCATAGCTAACACCCCACCAAACCATCACTGAAGTCGGATAATGCCCACGTTGCACTCTGTCGACTAATTGAGAAGCTTTCTTAGAGCTTTGAGCATAAATACGGTCATTTTGTTTGTTAAAATGTTGCTCAATTGTAAAGATTTTCTCATCCGTAAACAAAATTTTTCTGTGACCTCCCTTTGCGTACCGCTTCAGTAGTTGTTTCGATTTTACCACCCTATTATTTTTTAAATTATCAGTTAAAAATGACCAGTGCGTCTCTTATAGGCTGCAAGTCCTAAGTCATCTTTTAAAATACGTGACATGGTTCTGGGTGCTATCTTCATCTCCCGAGATAAAATCTTTGGCTTTCGGACAGGATTTCTTCTAATTCTTTCCCTTACTTCTTTGACCACCTTTTTCGTACAAACACTACGTGGACGGCCAGATCTTTTCCTGTCAGAAACAGAGAAGGTCTCATTGTACCTATTAATAGCCCGGTACACAAACATTTGACTAATACCAAGCGTATGGAGAGTTTTAAAAATTACATTTGGCTCCATACCAACATTGTGTAATGCAATCACAGCTATTCGGTTCTCTTTATCACCCCACTCCATTTTAATCTCGCAAATAATTGTACAATGTATTGGTGCCAAAATTAGAAAACTCAATGAACAATCGTATAAAAATGACAGATTCCAAATTCAAATGTAATATCTATCTTATTTTTAATTGTAACAGTATTTATGGCCAGACTGGTATTGTATTGTATACTTACGACAGTCACTCACGAACTGGAAACGATTGTGATGATAAATTATCAATAGTAGATACAGTGCACTATTATATTATTGATTTCTACATCCATGGACATGCACCATAATACATTGGGAAACCGACTGAACAAATGCTATAATGAAGGTAAATGTGTCCGCGAAACAATGACCAAAAACATTATCTACCCTACATTGTTTTCTGTTCCTAATGTATTGAAAAAGCAGATCTTCCTAATTACGGCATGTAGGATAATTGAACTTTTACCAAGTTTTAATAAAATTATTCTTAAAACATATGAACTAATTTGTTTCGATTTATGTATTTCAGTATTTAAAATAAAAACGAAAATAATGAGCTCACAGATCAGACGCTTCACTATAATTTTAATTCAACGTACTTTGCAACCGATTACTTTCGATCCATTATTTATATTTTAGGAATTGTATTTTAACATATATTATAATATACACTAGGTTAGTTTTACGAATTCTTTCAGCCAAACTTAGTTTTGGTTGAGCCCTCAGTTCAGACAAGTACTGAACTGAGGGCTCTAGTTAAACTGCTATAAATCTGTAAATTCTCAGTCTACGGAGCTGAAACTTTTCTAAAAGATTTGAGAAATTGTTTATTAAATTTTGAGGTAAAATCAGTTGCCATAAAGGTTATACGTTTTGGGATTTAAAATATCATGTTTTGTTCTAGCGTCTGAATTGAGAGCACTCTTCATAGGGTGATAACACATTTATTTTAAGTTTTAGAAATTTTTAGACCTTTGTTTTAGGTTTTTATTATTATTTACTAATTTTCCTAAATGTTTCACTTTATTACAAAGACATTGAAAAATTGAGCCCTCAATCCAGATGCACATTGTGTTGTGAGCCAGAGTCGCCCGTATGAGCAGTCAAGAGGCTGTATATACCTAGGTACAAGATGATTTTATTTTATTGCTACATTATAGTGAAGGGCCTGCAAATTTTTTCAAAGATGTAATTGCAAATTCTGATAATAATATTATCTTATTTTTAGGGTTCGGTACCTCAAAAGGAAAAACGGAACCCTTATATGATCACTTGTGTGTCTGTCTGTCTGTCCATATGTCACAGTGAATTTGCTCCGAATCTAATGGACCGATTTAGTTGAAATTTGATACACGTATGAGTCTCAAAAGTATTTTTTTATAACTTTAAAATATATTGTTTTAAAGTTATTTAAGAAAATAGACGAAATTTTACCATTCCACCTCCTTTATCTCCGAAACTGCAGAGCCTAAAATTTTGAACAAAAAATACAGAATTTTTTTCTATACCTGTAGATTACCAGAAAACTAATAACATGGTAAATCTCTCAATATTGTGCGTACAAACTTACATTTGCAGTTGGAATGTATGGGAGAACATGTTTTTCAACTGCAATGTTAAGTTTGTTCTTGGGATAAATTGGGAACCTTCATTGTGCATGGTCCGACACACACAACTTAAACACATCATCATGAAAAAAGATAAGCATGAATAAGCATTATCCAACAATTTACTTATTATAATAATAGGGTATTTTAACATGATTAGCTTTGGAAGCCAACCTACTCACAAACAGTCAAACTTAACTAACTAGTGATCTAGCGAGGTTACACTTCTTCAATTCTGTACAGTATATAGAATGATGTTCTTTCTATTCTAAAGCTCAATTCCATTTTGATTGGTCAATGCATTGTTACAACAAAGTCACAAACACTTTAGATAACTTGGAATATTGACATTAGTATTCTTGTGATGAACTAGTAGTGGGTTGTTGACTCTTCATTGTCTTCTTTGGTAAGAGCTTTTGTTCAATATGTGGTATCACGCCGCCCTGTGATATGGTTACACCTTCCAGCATTTTGGATAGTTCTTCGTCATTGCGGACAGCCAGCAAAATATGCCGAGGTGAGATTCTAGAAACATACAAACAATACTGTCTTAATATTAAAACAATAGTATTAGTTAGTTATGTACTTATCATTTATCTATTCTGTCTATTGTAAGCAGAAACCAGACATTTTTTTAGAAACTAAAGATAATTCAAATAAAATGTGGCTGTCTTCAATGCTTACAATATTCTTGCGAGTATGACTTCTCAGGTCTCACAACTAGAACAAGGATGGTAATTTTTCATAGCATGTTACTGTTCAGGAATGGAACTTTTTGCCCAAGCAAATTTAAAATAATGTATGTGGGTAGGCACAAGGTTCATCATAATTTACGCAAACTCACCTGGTTTTGTGATTATCTTCAGCAGCTTTTGCAGCCAACTCCAATATCTCAGCAGCTAAGTACTCAAGCACAGCAGTCATGTACACGGCCGCGCCTTCACCAATACGAGATGAGTAGTTGCCGTCTTTGAGAATTCTATGTATTCTGCCCACAGGTAGTTTCAAACCTGCGCGAGAACTGCGTGTTTTGGGCTTTGCCCTCATCCTAACTGGGCTGTTATCTGTAAAAGTTGTTCTTAATAAGTCTTCATAGGTAGTCATAAGTAAAACAAATTGACGCCGAACCGAAATCTTGTGACATAAGAGACTAGAATAATAAATACTCACCACTTCTGTTCACTGGTTTCACAGGCATGATTAAATTATTCAATTGTTATACGATTTAATTTGAAGAGCCTTTTCGGATAGTTTTCATGCACTCGATCGAAAATCCGAAACAATAATAAATAAAAGTTCAACTTAGCCAGTACAGTCGTTGGATCTTCATTCAAATTCAACTAACCATAGATCACAAAATCACAAACCATCAGTTTTAGTGGAAAATCCACTAAGTTGGCAACACTGCGACCGACGCTTTTTGGATTGATTGTGTACCGTCAACTGCCCTGATTTTGCCTCGCGTCCTGTGTTTGCCTAAAATGAACAAATGGTAATATCTTTTTCAATTTACTAGCTTGGCTATCGAAACATTTGTCAGTTTTTAGAATTATTATTTGGCAACACTAAATTGGTGACGTTATGTTGGTAACATGCATAATTTTTGACAGATGTGTGTCAAACTAGAGAGCGGCAAGACCTCAGACTAAATATCCTGGATATCAGGATACTTAGTCTGAGGGCAAGACTGTTATTTTTAGTTTCGGAAAAACTTTTTAAAGGCCTATTCAAACCTAAGCGGTATTCGCTGCCGCTATGGGTAGAGGTAATACCGCGCGGGTTTCGCTTAGGTATTTAGTATTATGTTTCGCGGCAAAAGCGGTACAGATGAATGAACAGTAATATTACCGCATACCCACTCGGTTTTCTCTACCGCAGACGGCAGCGAATACCGCTTAGGTTTGAATAGGCCTTAAGTAAGTCATTAAAATATGTACATTTCTATCTTGTTCTGTACTTATTCTATAAAACGTTGATAGCTTTATCGTTTGTCATTGTAACTGATGAAAAAAACATGGTATTTAGCGAGAAATGTTGAAATAGGCAAAGTTAGGCAAATTTTTTTAACAAGTGGTCGTGACTTTGCCTAGGCTAGGGTTGACACCTTTGTTATTTACCGACATCAAAAAAGGAAGATTTTACGCTATAACTCAAGCAACAGGTTTTCATATTAATTATATGTTGTTTGAAGGTGTACTGTTTTGATTTTATTAATGAATTTCTTGTATTTGTTGTTATGACGATGAAAAAAAAAATTTTTTAGAAGACTTGAAATTTTTTACTAAGTATCTAGCTAGGTACTTATTCTAGTTCTTTTTGTTTGAAGGACGATCTCTATTTGGGTTACAAAACTGTTATCTAAAATAGCATCACGAGATCCTCTTACATCAGTCTTTGCCCATTAAAATCCCCTACAACAAGACTTTTTTTTTAACTAAAGAAAAAACTGTGTTCCAAAATTAGGCACAAGTTTTCCAATAACCCACTTATTAAAGTTGGTACTATTCATCTCGTGATGATAATCACCACTTTTTGTGTTTGAATTAAACACAAGTAGTGTATTTGTAACAAATCCAGTATCTTCTCCCGCATGAACAATAATATATCTTTGCCCTTTCGATACAGGCTCCAATACTCCGTCTTCACCCTCTCCTTGCCAACATTTACCCGATGTATGCGAAGAGTGAATATAGGTCTCATCTAAATAAATTATGGGCCGGGGCTGGGGAGATTTATTATTTTTATCCACTGCATGCAAGTACTTAGCTCTCCAAGCTGATATTTCATTACGCTCCATAAGAACCTTCCGATTGGATTGAGATTTTTTAAAACGAAATCTCACCTTGTGAGGCAGCTTTCGCAGACTGTCTCGCTGTCCGGTGTAATTTATTTCTGTCTTTAAGACCTCTAGAAGCTTTTTAACAGTAGGGACCTCTTTTTTAGCAGAATAAAATTCATGTATGTATGTACAGACGCCAGCACATCAAGCTACTACAATCTGTCAGATTTCTATAATAGATTTTCGACTTTATTGCTAAAGCATTAGGTTCAAGGTTGATTGGAAAAATCTGAGTTTCGGCTAGGTTGACCTGCTGGCGTCTGCACATCCTTTCCTCCGTATAACTCCCATGTCAAAATCATTAACATGCACAAATCCACTTTTACGTTTTCTCTCCTTGCCTGGTGTCCGAAGTTTTGTACCAGTCTGCTGCGTGCCGTTCCTTAACTATTTTTGAAATTAATCCTTGACTCACACCTGAAATATAAGATAATAAAATAAATGTTAGTAGAAATTTGAAATCTGGCAGGTTAGTTTGCTCACTCACTTAGCAGGTTACCTATTAGATGTACTTTACCGTTACGCTAACCTGCAGCAAGAATAGAAACGAATATTTCGTGGACTTAAATAATTAGTTGACAACACTAACTAACCTGTCGCTGCCGAAATTCGTTTGTATGGAATAATCGGAGACCCCGCCCGAGCTTCTTCTTCAAAAAAGGTTTTAACCATTAGAATAATGTTTTGAGCATCACTTTTAATAGCTTTCGACATATTTAACTTTATAAATTCAGCAATATCACAACAAAACAACCAGAGAACCCGAATGTGATCTTTGCGTTATGCTCGTGAACGGGTGCTGCTTGTGGTGACTGGTCGTCTTGCTGACCTTGGTTTTGTTTTGTTATTAGTAATTTAACTCGTTTTTTTTACTTCGATGGTCCTAGTTTATCATCTGTGACTTCGAGTTACGGCTATATGTAAGTGGGCACGCCCTTTATTACTGGAGGCTTTTAATATAGGTATAAAGTTCTACTTACGTTTTTAGTTTTGTATTTTGATTCTGCTTGAGTATAGTTTTCGATTTTTCGATTTTTTTTCTTCTTTTTTTAAGTATATTGGCGTGTGCTAGCTGACTTATAGCAAATAATTAAATTTAATTTAATGTTTGTGTTGCGTAATGTACTTGCATGTAATTTGCACAGTGTTGTATAGAATTGTATATGTCGTAACAAACGGAAGTTTAACGATAATAAGTCACTCAGTTGATTTCTTAGTACATGTTAAATTACGTAGCTTAGCTCTGATTGGTTGTTGAATTAGTACGTACAGTGAACGCCGTGTGGCGCCATGATCGTTCGGTCGCCGCACGTGGACGGGGTCGTTGGGAGGTGCGCGCTATACTGGATCGAGAGCTCGAAGTGGGCGCACGCTACCATCGAACCCATCAAGTTCACAGTACCTATAACTAGTGATTACTCTTGTGTACTCTTACCAATAAAGTTTTACTGCTGCATCATATTGGTTTGCCTGAGTAACGCAAGCAATGGAACCCTTACCACAAGGTCAGGGAGACGACCCACCTATCTCTGCGCCATCTTTCCCGCCGTCATCAGAAGTGGGATCAGCTCAGGCACCATCTACGTCTGATACCCACTGGCGTAAGCTACTGGAACAGCAGAACCAGAACATGGAACGACTGATTCAGGCTATGCAAGTACCGTCAACAACACGTGCTGCAATTACGCTGCCTGAATTCAACCCGGATTTAACCGACGCCGATCTTCATGCTTGGTGTACAACTGTCAATATCTGCCTCATGGAACAACCACTGGAAGGAGGTGCACTAGTTATAGCTCTCAGCAAGTCCCTCAAAGGTAACGCATCCGCATGGCTTTCCCACGCGTCGCACGTCGGGATGACATGGTCTAATTTCAAAGACCTTTTTCTGGCGCGCTATGCCTGCGCTGAAACATGTGCAGCAACGGTCATTAACGCCAACAACAGCCGTCCAAACGAGGGTGAAAGTCTCGCCTCATACGCTAGCCGCCTGATTACGTCATTAATGGCAAAATGGAAGGATATGAACTCGCCCACATCGCACAAATCGATACTCGAATTAATCGATTAGCATTTACAACCGAAATAAAAACAAGAACGAAGTTGATACAAGAAGTCCAAGCCTTTTCGTTGAAGCGTAAACAAGATGGCGTCAACTTCGCATCCGACAATAAACGTCATAAACAACGATTTAATCCGAGGGATGTGAACAGTAACAACACCGTTAATGCGCAACTGCAATGTCATTACTGTCATAAATTTGGACACAAAGCTATAGATTGTCGCTCAAGAAAACAATCGCGGTCGCCTTTGCCTCGTACAACGTCGCACACTGCGGAACCTAAGAAGTCTACTACAACATGTTTTCGCTGCAGGGAGAGTGGTCACATCGCGCCAAACTGCACGAAGTCGGGTGGTGCAGGTTCCGGCGCAGAGCGCGCTAGCGCCGCTGGCGCCACTGCAGCGCTCGACCGGCGCGTCAATTTCTGCGAAGTCCGCGGACTCCGCGGCGAGTTACAAAATTCCGGTGAGTCGTACCCATTTTATTTTGATAGTGGTGCCGAGTATTCTCTCGTAAAGCAAAGTGTCGCGAATAAACTGTCGGGAGTGCGTTCCGCTACTAGCGTACGTTTGTCAGGTGTAGGCAATGCTCATGTTTACTGTAACGAACAAATTTTGTGCGAGGTATCTATTGACGGACATCGTTTAAAATTGACGTTTCTAATTTTACCCGACGAGCACATGCCGTATGATGTAATGATCGGATCCGATATTTTAAATCTTGGTTTGACGGTGAACTTATCTAGTGCGCGTTTATCAATCACAAAACCGGTTTGTTGTTTTAGTGCTGTTACTGAAATTGATATTAACGCAATCGACACCGACGTTCCGACGCCATTTAGAGATAGTCTCGCGAATGTTTTGAGGGAATTTTCGTTCGCTTTTATTAACGGGTTCCCGACCACGCGTGTGACCACCGGCGATATGAAAATTCGTCTCGCAGATCCTACCCGTACAGTTTATCGCCGTCCATATAGGCTTAGTCCACACGAACGGGAAATAGTACGTACTAAAATAAATGAGCTATTGAACGCTAATATAATTCGACCGAGCAATTCTCCGTTCGCGAGTCCAATACTTCTGGTGAAGAAGAGTAACAATGATGATCGTTTGGTGGTAGATTATCGCGAGCTAAACTCGAATACGATTCCAGACCGTTTTCCAATACCGCGTATTGATGACCAGATTGCGAGACTGAGTGGCGCTAATTATTTTACGTGTTTAGATTGTGCTAGCGGCTTCAACCAAATACCGATTTTAGATCCCGATAGCATTGAACGTACAGCTTTTGTGACATCGGAAGGGCAGTTTGAGTTTTTAGCTATGCCATCTGGGTTGCGAAATGCACCCAGCGTGTTCCAAAGGGCTGTATCAAATGCGCTAGGACCTTCTTATGCGATCCAATTTATTGACGATATTTTAATTCCGTCGCAGACTGTTGAAGAGGGATTGCATAGGTTGCGTGAGGTATTAACTGCCTTAACCAACGCCGGATTTTCACTTAAATTGTCAAAGTGCTCTTTCCTAAAACAACGTGTTCAGTTTCTTGGCTATGACATTTCATCTGGGCAGGTCCGCCCAAACCCGCGAAAAATTGAGGCACTTACTAATCTCCCGCCTCCACATAATACCTCCCAGTTGAGACAGTTTATAGGCCTTGCCTCATATTTCCGTAAATTCGTAAAGAATTTCTCCCAAATTATGACCCCTTTGTATCAAATGAGCAACTGTGCCAAATTCACCTGGTCGTCTGTACATGAAGAGATTCGACAACAAATAATTTCTGCCTTGACAAGTAAACCTGTGCTCATAATCTTCAACCCTGAACTTCCAGTTGAATTGCACACTGATGCTTATAGCATCGGTTACGGTGCGATCCTTTTGCAAAAAGTAGACAACCAGTTACATGTTGTTGAGTACTACAGCCGAAGAACCACGGACGTCGAGTCGAGATACCACTCTTACGAGTTGGAAACTCTGGCGGTGGTGAAGGCAGTGGAGCACTTCCACCATTATTTACAGGGCCGTCACTTTGTAGTTGTTACGGACTGCAATTCCCTTAAACTTTCTTGTAATAAAGTAAACCTTTCCTCAAGGGTACACCGTCATTGGGCCTTTTTACAGGCGTACGATTTTGAAGTAGTGTATAGGGAGGGTAAACGAATGAGTCATGTCGATTTCTTGTCTCGCAATCCACAGCCTCAGTCGAGTTCGATTCATGAGTCTACGCCCAAGCCAATTTTTGAGAAAATTGAACAAAAGCGAGTAAATATCACAATCTTAACTGAAAATTGGCTTTTGGCAGAGCAATTGCGAGATGACGAAATTCAGGCTATCGTAGTTAAACTTAAAGAAAACGAGCTCTCTCCTGAAATAGCCAAGACATATGAAATTCGTTCAAGTATTTTACACCGTCGAGTCCAAAGAAATAATCGCACACGATGCCTGCCAATAGTACCGCGAGCCTTTCGTTGGGCAGTTTTAAATCACGTGCACGAGTCGGTAATGCATCTCGGTGTGGACAAAACTTTAGAAAAAATATACGAGCATTACTGGTTTGATAAGATGAGCAAGTACGTTCGTAAATTTGTAGAAAATTGCGTGACGTGTAAGGTATCTAAGTCTCACTCTGGTCGGGTGCAAGCCGAGCTTCACCCTATCCCTAAAATCAGTGTACCATGGCATACATTACACGTCGACATTACCGGCAAGTTAAGTGGCAAAAATGATCGGAAAGAGTATGTGATAGTTTTAATAGACGCTTTTACCAAGTATGTCCTGCTTCATCATACCCTTCGTATCGATACGTCAAGTGTCGTCAAAGCTTTGAAAGCTAGCGTTTCTCTTTTTGGTGCTCCCACGCGCGTTATAGCAGACCAAGGCCGATGCTTTGCAAGCAAGTAGTTCAAACAGTTCTGTGACTCACACGGTATTAAGCTTCACCTAATAGCGACTGGTTCGAGCCGCGCGAACGGACAAGTAGAGCGCCAGATGAGTACCTTAAAAGGAATGCTTACTGCTGTAGAGTCATCCGATAGGTCGTGGCAGGAAGCCCTTGATGAGGTACAGCTTGCGTTGAACTGTACCGTTAATAGGGTAACAAAGGCTAGCCCTCTTGAACTGATGATAGGGCGGGTAGCGCGACCGTTAAACCTTATGACCGCAGATGATACCGAAGACGAAGTAGACATTGCTTTAGTGAGAGAACAGGCGGCCCACAATATTGAAAAGAGTGCCATTTACGAGAAATCTCGTTTTGATAAAAGTAAAGCTAAATTAGTTAAATTTGATGTAGGTGATCTTGTTCTTCTTCAAAATGAAGAAAGAAACCAGACTAAACTTGACTCTAAGTATAAAGGGCCTTTTAAAGTAGTAGAAGTCCTTGATGGTGATCGATACACCTTAAAATCATTGTCTAGTAATAGGACCTACAAGTACGCTCATGATCGAGTTAGAAGGATGCCTCAGAGCGAAGTACCATCTGAGCTTATTTGTGACACCGAGTCTGATGTTGAAAGCGCCGGTGAAGGCACGTCAAACCGCGGGTAGCTAGACACACACGCCATGGCTACGTATTCGGCCGCACTGCACGCTTCAGTTGTAGTCGTAACTGCGATTCACCAGTGGGTCGATCAGAGCGCGATGCGCAGCTGAAGGTGTAGGGTTGAGGCCTGGGTCTCGTGGAGACTACTTCTGTTTGGTTGGTCTGTAGAGACCCGGATGTAAACGTAGTATTGTTACAATGCAATGCTAATGAATGCAATGAAAGTTTAATACGCTGCCGAGCAGCTGGGCCATGTTGTGCGTGTGTGTGTGATGTTAATTATGTTTACTGTTCTATCATCTGGTTATTTTGAATTTGAGGCATCTGTTCTATAACCCTGTCTATAAATAACCTGGATATAGTCAGGGGAGGCCGAGCTTGTATACAGTAGCCTTATTTTTGTTACAGGTACACACGAGGACGTGTGACTGTCAGTTCTGGCCGTGTCGTAACAAACGGAAGTTTAACGATAATAAGTCACTCAGTTGATTTCTTAGTACATGTTAAATTACGTAGCTTAGCTCTGATTGGTTGTTGAATTAGTATGTACAGTGAACGCCGTGTGGCGCCATGATCGTTCGGTCGCCGCACGTGGACGGGGTCGTTGGGAGGTGCGCGATATACTGGATCGAGAGCTCGAAGTGGGCGCACGCTACCATCGAACCCATCAAGTTCACAGTACCTATAACTAGTGATTACTCTTGTGTACTCTTACCAATAAAGTTTTACTGCTGCATCATATTGGTTTGCCTGAGTAACCCAAGGAATTGGACCCTTACCACAAGGTCAGGGAGACGACCCACCTATCTCTGCGCCATCTTTCCCGCCGTCATATATATTTTTTTAAATTTTTTATTTAACTGAACAGACAGCTGTGCTGCTGAGGAGTTTGTTGCGCCACTTCTTCTCCTCAGCTAAAGCACTAGGAAGTGGTGAAGGGCGGGCGTTTTGGGGGACTGTCTTATGTAATTTTGACGTTCGAAAAGTGCTGATTCTCAACCTAGTTTGAATAAATGACTTTTGATTTTGATTTTGATTTTGTGGTAGACACTGACAATCGAATGACATTTCAACATGACGGCCGTAGTTCCAATTTTCGCCATTTCACAGATAAGTTGGTAGGAGTATATGGACACTTTTTTGCATTTTTGCGCGACTAATACGGTGAGGGCTCTGAAATCTGTAATTTTCAAACCCCGCCCGGTTTGAAAATTACAGATTCTTATGGAACTGGCTAGGAACACATTATCGGACGAGTGCGTAAGCCGCGGCTGGTCGAATTTATTGAATTAGTGGCAGCTGCTGCTATTTTTTATCCACTGAAAATAATAAAAAGAAGCATTTGGGTCCATGAAATTAATGTAAAACGCCCCAAGTTTGGTTGATTCACACAGACACAGACTGAAACCAGATTTATTGAGGGACGAGAAACGTTAAAAAATATACACTAGCGCGCATTTGACTCCTGAATTCGTCCGCGGACGCGTCCCGAACCCCGTCTACACTGTCCGCGGCTGAAACAAACAGCCAGCCAGCCAGATTTCGGTCAGACGTCCGAACGCTCAAGGATGGCCCATGGTCACGTCCTCGACTTATAATGAGTGCGAACTATTATTACGACCGACAGTTTGCAGTGTAATGTTAAAAATGTACATACTATCCAGATACTAATAAGCCGCGACTGTCAGCTACGTCTTACGGACGTGTTCGATAATGTGTTGAGCTTTACGGCCGCTTTCCTAGTCCACTCGTGCGAGCCAGCGTGTCTGTCACCGCCACCCCACAGCCTTTACCAGAACAACGCATCATTTCCGTACATAGAGAATGAGCTTTCACTGTCAACGATATTTTACGTTGGTATACCATTCCACAGACATATAAATATATACCATAGACATATACACGAAGTCATGTCAAGGTCAACTGACAATTTGACATGGCACTTGACAATGTCATTCGCAATTTTGCAAACAACGTTTATGTTTGCAAATCGCGACTTGCGTGTCGGTATTTGGATCTTGTAGAAAATAATTGATAATTATAATAAAGAGGAGGATTATGTCAAATTTTCATTAATTTTAGGAATATCTTTTATCTATTAAGTAAATGGTTGGCAGTTCTAACCAATATCATAATAGTGCACTTCAGTTTTTATTATAGGTTAAGTACGTATTGATTGTAAGAGAAAATGAATAAAAACAGGCCATGGAACCGTGAAAATCGTGATCGCAATATGCGAGGAGGCTTTAGAGGTGGCCGAGGGGGAAATAGAGGATGGTCAGGTAACCACAGAGGTTTTAAGGGCCAATGGGGTCATTTTGATGGGCCTAGTGGTGGCAACAAGTTCCAAAACAATTATTCTGGAAACAAGGGTGTGTGGAAAAAGAGGGATTCCCCTGGAAAGCGACTTTCTGAAGAAGATATTGGTGTAACAGAGTATATAAGTAAACATGTAGGATTTAATGGCATCATTAAATTAAGGTGAGTTAACCGTAATATTGTACCTATTCAACTGAGGAGCATCTGTTCAAAAGGTCGTATTTCTATGATAAACTTTACAAAAACAGAAAAAAACATCTAATTCCTATTATAAAAATTCTAAAATTAAATTAAATTTAGATCATTGTGAAGATTAAGACTACAATATTACATGCATTTTTAAAAATAAAAAAAAATACACCATAATTTTTTTTTATTTAATTTTAGTTCAGAAATAAGACTTATTGATCGGACAAATCAGAAACACGACCTTTTGATTTGTCACTTCTAGAAATATGCCCTTTTGATACTCGCATCGAAAGACAGAACGTCAAGAATAACATCTTCATCATCTTATGTTTTTTGTTTTGTGTGGTTTGTTATGTTTTATTATTTTGTGTTTCGCTTTTCTTGTATAGTTTGTGTGCGTCATTTTCACGCGAATAAACCGTTTTTCTTTTCTTTCTTTCTATCTGTCAGTGTCATCTGTCGACGTTGTTAGAGAGATGCAGTCATATATTTTTTTTTAAATTTTTTTGTAGGGTTGCTATTCATAATGATATTCAACGTACAGCCGTCATCTTTTGACTCGATACCGTTATTTACTCGAACGAAACGATTTTTATTAAAGTTGTTATGTATGGAAAAAAATATGACCTTTTGAACAGAAAAATAAATAAAAGATGCTATTTGTAGAAGAAATATGCCTGTTTTGTTTAAAACAATCCAAGGGAACATTTTAATGCAGAAATACATCCGTTTTGATTGGAATCCAAGTTTTTTGGATTTTATTATATGGGAAATACGCTCCTTTTGAACAAGTTTTTACGCTCATTCGATGGAGTTTTCTGCTATGAGTTCAAAAAAAAAATAAAAGTTGAAAAGTGAAATACGACCTTTTGAACAGATGCTCCTCAACTATTATACTTATACTGAATGATATTGCATATTACTACTATTGATTCAGTAAAGTAATAAGCGTAGTAGTAGGCTTTTATACAAAAAAAGGCTAAATCCTAACTATTAGGTTCTGAAACCCATAGTTTTAAGTACAGAATAAGTATATTGAGTAACTTGAGTTAACTTTATCAGGCAGTCTTTCTGTGGGCTGACATTCATTCGATTTTTTTACTTACCAAACCAAATCCACCAGATATTCAGATTTCCAAGTATCAGAGATAAACGAACAGGGTGAGATAGCCAAGCTAACATGCAAGAAGCCACCGCATGCCCCAGAAGAGGACGCCGTCAGTGAGGATGAGGACCTTCTCCTCACAAAGTATAACCTGGAGATACTGCCGATGGAGACTTGGGATAAAATCAATACTTTGGCTGTGAGCAAAGATCCGGATCCTGAATGTGTTGAGGTAATGGCTATGTAGTTTTGAGTTTAAAGATAAACATAAAAGGTGAATAAATAAAAGTTGTTCATTCTTAATCTTTGATTTTGATCCAATTTATTCTCAGACATAACTTGTATCACAAGATAAAATTTTTCAGTAAATAAGCCACCATAAAAAAAAAATGTTTTACTTATTTGGTACCCTCCTCATCAGCTTAGTTTTGATTACAGATTGACATGGAAGGGGTAACAAAGGAGCAAAGAACTAAAATTCACGATGCTGTAAAGAAAGCATTCGGTGACAGCATAGTTGGCAGCACTGTTAATATTGACGACAAGAAACTGATGCGGTTCCAGAAGTTTAAGAAAGGAGGTATTGAGACATGCTATTATTTAAGTTTATTATTGTTATTTTGCAACGTTGTTTTTTTAGTTTTTTTACTAACCTTGGTGGTAGACCCGCATGCTGGATTATGGTCTACCTCTCACAGAGAAGTGGCCTGTGTCTCTGTAGTGGGATCTTTGTAGGCTGGTTAGGCTACACCTATACTACTACATTTTTGGAGTCACCCTATGCTGAGCTATGCTAGACTGCTGAATGCATTGTTGATGGGATGCCTCTTTATGACATGAGCAAAATCACCATCATAGTAATCATGAACGAAAAGAGAGGGGTTAGTTAAAAAGCCTTTTATTTTTATGTTTATTATATTTCACAACATTATTTTTCATGGTTTTTATAGTGCGCATAGACAACAGAGTGAAGTGGATGTGGCCAGCTGAGTATGTGCATTTCATAGTTCACAAGGAGAACTGTGATACAATGGACGCTGCTGTACGCATCGCGGAACGAATAGGGGTGCAGTGAGTTTCAAATTTTTATTTGTTTAGTCTACTATACATTCCTTACCCATAAAAGCGAGTGCCCTCAGCTTGTTTAAAAACCTTTGTAGCCCATTAGGGCTACAAAGGTTTGTGAATAGCTATACTAGCAAATGGACTATTAAGCCCATTTGCTAGCATAGCTATTCACAAACAAAACGCTTCCATGCTGAATTGGACACCAACAAATGTTATCAAAGGACTCAAATGTTATCGAAGGACTCTAATGTTATCGAAGGACTCAAATGTTATCACAGGACTCAAATGTTATCGAAGGACTCAAATGTTATCAAAGGACTCAAATGGTTGTGGATGCAGGTGTATAATTTTGTAAAACCTGCGCAACCTTTGGAAGTTGTAGTACCCGGCCATAAATAGGGCATGTCGAGTAAAATAGGTAAATAGATAAAACAAGCTGGAATCCGCAACTCCACGTCAATGCGCGTATTTTGCGTATGGGAGGGAAAATCGATTATTCAATCCACCCCAGCTCCTCAAAGAAGGCCAGCAGCGCCTTGGTGTTCTGAAAACCTCATGGAGGGTACCTGGGTTATACTGGGCAGTTTAGAAGCACATGAGCTATTGTCTCGTCGTCCTCCATGCAGGCATTGCACAGCGGACTGTCTGCGGACTGTCTGTGATTCCTATGACAAAGAGGTGTTTCTTAAGTAATGACCCATGGCTAGTTAAAGCTGCTGTAACTGTACGTCAAGTAATATAGATATGATAAAATCTTCCCATTTTAAAAACAGTTCTTAGACAAGATAACTTTATTACACACTCACAGTCCTGACATCAGTGACAACCAACTTGCTTCGTAGCTGCAAGACCACTTTGACAAATCTAAAATAAAGACAATGGCACCGATTCCCTTGTTCACAAACTAAACTAAATTTAAATTTTCTTTATATTTCAGTACGAAAAGGACAGAAGATATATATTAGTTTAGTCCTGTCAAATTAGTCAGCGCCTGACGTAAATTGACGTATTTTTAGTAGCCAATTTTTTAATCACATCTAAACTTGTCTATGGAATATCATAATTTGACAGGACTAAACTAATATTTATCGTCTGTCCTTTTCTTAATAAAATAGAAAGAACAAGATGCACCAAACTTAAATTTAGTTTAGTTTGTGAAAATCTCAGATCTGCATACTATGCAAACCTGGAAAACCGCCTACAGAATCTGGTACTTACATATTCAATAAGTCTCCTAACTCCAATTCAAAAATCTTTGAGAATGTAGCCTTAAGAAAAGTCAAGCTGATACAAGATGATGAAAACAGAATAACAGAACATCAATTTGGCTTTTGGCAACACTATTCCACTGTTGAGCAGGTGCATCGTGTTATTCACAAGATACATCAGTCTCATGAAAGAACGGATGACTGTGCTGTCTGTACAATCTAAAGATTAAACTACCGAACTCATATACAGCGTGTAGTGTAATTAATGGATAACCCTGTAAGTGCGGGTGGGCGACCCCAAGCCCTATAATATAAAAAAATTGTCAAACCCTGGTGTCGATGGGAATGCAACTTAAAAAAAAAAATTGAAATATTGGCAATTTTGCAATTTTTTTTTTTGGTCCTGTGGTCACTTCCTAGGCCACCGTGTTCACAAATGAAGGAATTTTCACTATCTGATTTCTGCATATTTTTAAATAAACGTGTTATAAGATGTGTACTACAGTTTTAGAGTAGGTACCTCATATGGTTTTTTTTACATCTGTTTTTTTTTTTAAGTGAAAAAGTTGTGTTTCTGTAAAAAAAATCACTGTATCTAAGAAAACCGGCCAAGTGCGTGTCGGATTACGCATAATGAAGAGTTCCGTAGTTGGGATGAATTTATCCCAAGAACAAACTTAACATTGTAGTTGAAAAACATGTTCTCCCATACATTCCAACTGCAAATGTAATTTTGTACGCACATTGAGATATTTACCATGCTATTTTAAGACCATAGACTTTTTTTTTTGTGTAATCTATAGGTATAGAACTATTTCTTATATTTGTTTCAAAATTGTAGGCTCAGTAGTATCAAAGGTAAGAGGGAATGGTCAATTTTCGTATATTTTCATAAATAACTTAAAAAAATAAATTTATAATTATAAAAACATATATATTTGAGGACCTCACAGTAAGAGTAAGCCCTTTCATTTGATATGTCACATGATACAGTTTGCAAAACTTCTTTTCTTAATTTTCTTATTTGTTCCCCATAATTGACCCCCGTCATCGGTCCATTAGATTCGTAGCAAATTGGCTGTGACAGACGGACAGACAGACAGACAGATGAGTGATCCTATAAGGGTTCCGTTTTTTCCTTTTGAGGTCCGTACCTCAACCCTAAAAAAAATTAAAACTGTAATATACACATCTTATAGCATGTTTATTTAAGAATATTATGCAGAAATCAGATAGTGAAAATTCCTTCATTTGTGAACACGGTGGCCGAGAAAGTGACCAAAGGTGTCAATCTTTTATAAAAGATAAAATAAATAAAAATTGCGCATGCCCATCGATTCCGGGATTTGACAATTTTTTATATTATTAGGCTTGGGGTCACCCACCCGCAGATACAGGATTATCCATTAATTACGCCACACCCTGTATATTTTTAAGATCTTATATATTTGACAGAAAGTTCCAAGTCTTTGGGGAGGAAACATAATCATAATCATAATCATTCATTTATTGCATTTCATGTTGTTTACAGGTTGTTACATTATGATAGTTCCAAACAATGAACCCTGCTAGGGCACAGCAATGTATAGGCGATAGGTTTTAATTAATTTAACATGCTATCATTATTCATATAATTTGTTAATATAGATTAATTTAAAAATTATTAATTATTATTATACATTATGTCATTCTTATAAACTAAATAAAATAAATAAATTATCATTTTCATATTATAATCTTATACTTACTACAATTTATGTCATTTGCAATGAGCCTAAATTTCATTATTATTTCAGTTAATTTAATGTCAATAGATTAGTTTTACATTACACTACACATCGAAACATCGAAACTATGACATCAAAGTTTCAGTACCTCAAGGCTCAGTGTTGGATCTATACAGCTATACTGTATTCAATATATGTAGGAGATGCGAGTCGATGACCGGTTCGGCTATTAATGAGAGCGAGCGAGAAAGAAAAATAGCTCATTCTGGAAAAAAAATCACAGGTCTCTTGCTCTAAACGACCTTTGGGTACATTGAAATTGCACTTAGGTAGGCTTTTTATGTTGTACGATACCTAGTCTTTGAAGTAATTGAGCTCAAATGCACGAAGTAAAACATCCGTAAGGTAAAATTACTCCATGCAATTTTGAATTTTAATTAAATATTTTTAAGACTATTTTTGAAAGAAAATCATGTTTTGTTTTAACACAATAACAACGAAGCGATACAAAATAGTTATGAACATATAAATAATAATTTTAGTCTCAAATATAAAGTTCTAATTCGTAATTTGAAGTATTTTCAAAGTATCGCAAAACAAAATAAATTAACATCATTATAAAATTAAATTAAAATACGTATATACAAATAAATACAAATACATTTCACGATCAAACTCTTAAACACTCAACTCGGCTACCGACGCGACGCGCAATGGAGCGCGCTCCCCGAAATTATGCTACAAAGGGCCTGCCTACACTATTAGTAATACAGAGGTCCGGTTTTTCTTTTAAATGTAGCCCAACTCAATACCCCGAGCGGTTTTTTCATTTTTTCGATATCGCATTTAGTTTTTGAGATATACTTGGTTTTACCCTAAAAAATTGATCGAATTCTTCATAATTGCGATTTTCAAGAAAAGTTTTGACTTTTTTAATTTTTTTTCACTATATTTTAGCTTTTGTTGATACGCGTCTTCTGAGACCTCAACCGTTCATGTAGACCTAAAACTCACGACGCCAAGGCGATGTCACACTCTGAGCGAAAATGGGCGCTATACTGAAGCGATCGAATAAACATTTTCAATGTTAAAATAATAAAACGCATAAGAACGTCTTCTTTGTCCCTAAGGGCTGCCATACACGGACTGCTTGAAGCAGTCAGGATGGACTGCTCCAAGCTGCGACTGCATAGTGAAATACAGTCGTCTACGTACACACATACACGAAACCGCTCGAGCAGTTGCAACTGCTTCGGGCATTCGTGCGGTCAAGCAGTCGCAATGACTGCTCGAGCTGTCGACTGCTCTCGCGCAGTTATCTTCGCCAGCGCTCTTCATTCTACATCGCGCGCGCTTCCCGCCCGCACACTTCTTGCTTTGTTTCTTGAGCCAAATGGATGACGTAGATTGTGACGCGCTAATCAGTGCAATTAAATCGCAAGAACTTATTTGGAATTATTCATGTTACTACTGATTCGAATGACAAGCATTTTTGGTATCAACTGCTCGAGCAGTTATAAGCTATGACTGCAAGAGCGGTCCGTGTATGTGGATCAATGGCTAACTGCTCGAGCAGTCCGTGTATGGCGGCCCTAATACCTGCGACAGTTTCTTTGTAAAGCCCGTTAAGTTATATTAACGCCTGGTTTATTTGGTTTACTGTTCCTACCGACCTAACAACTAAAGGAAGGCTAAAGGATGTTTTTATTATTTTTGCAGCGTAAAACCTTCCATGTTAGGCTACGCAGGCACAAAGGACCGTCGCGCCAAGACGTCGCAGTGGTTCAGCGCGCGCCGGCTCGACCCGCGCCGCTTCGTGGCAGCCACGCGCTATCTGAAGGACATACATGTTGGGAACTTCTGCTTCAAGAATACTAACTTGAAGCTTGGCATGCTTAAAGGAAACAGGTATGATAATTTACAGGTTGGAATAACGAATGCTTTAACGCGGCTGGTGGGAAAATATAACAGCAATAGCATCATATCTATATTCTCCGAACGGGTAGGCGGGCACTAAAATAGGAATGATATGGTTCCAGTGTTGCACGAGCAGTACCACACATGCCAAATGATTGGTTGCAGTGTTGCACGAGCAGTACCACACATGCCAAATGATTGGTTGCAGTGTTGCACGAGCAGTACCACACATGCCAAATGATTGGTTGCAGTGTTGCACGAGCAGTACCACACATGCCAAATGATTGGTTGCAGTGTTGCACGAGCAGTACCACACATGCCAAATGATAGGTTGCAGTGCTGCACGAGCAGTACCACACATGCCAAATGATTGGTTGCAGTGCTGCACGAGCAGTACCACACATGCCAAATGATTGGTTGCAGTGTTGCACGAGCAGTACCACACATGCCAAATGATAGGTTGCAGTGCTGCACGAGCAGTACCACACATGCCAAATGATAGGTTGCAGTGCTGCACGAGCAGTACCACACATGCCAAATGATAGGTTGCAGTGCTGCACGAGCAGTACCGCACATGCCAAATGATAGGTTGCAGTGTTGCACGAGCAGTACCACACATGCCAAATGATAGGTTGCAGTGTTGCACGAGCAGTACCACACATGCCAAATGATAGGTTGCAGTGTTGCACGAGCAGTACCACACATGCCAAATGATTGGTTGCAGTGTTGCACGAGCAGTACCACACATGCCAAATGATTGGTTGCAGTGTTGCACGAGCAGTACCACACATGCCAAATGATTGGTTGCAGTGTTGCACGAGCAGTACCACACATGCCAAATGATAGGTTGCAGTGTTGCACGAGCAGTACCACACATGCCAAATGATAGGTTGCAGTGTTGCACGAGCAGTACCACACATGCCAAATGATTGGTTGCAGTGTTGCACGAGCAGTACCACACATGCCAAATGATTGGTTGCAGTGTTGCACGAGCAGTACCACACATGCCAAATGATTGGTTGCAGTGTTGCACGAGCAGTACCACACATGCCAAATGATTGGTTGCAGTGTTGCACGAGCAGTACCACACATGCCAAATGATAGGTTGCAGTGCTGCACGAGCAGTACCACACATGCCAAATGATTGGTTGCAGTGCTGCACGAGCAGTACCACACATGCCAAATGATTGGTTGCAGTGTTGCACGAGCAGTACCACACATGCCAAATGATAGGTTGCAGTGCTGCACGAGCAGTACCACACATGCCAAATGATAGGTTGCAGTGCTGCACGAGCAGTACCACACATGCCAAATGATAGGTTGCAGTGCTGCACGAGCAGTACCACACATGCCAAATGATAGGTTGCAGTGCTGCACGAGCAGTACCACACATGCCAAATGATAGGTTGCAGTGCTGCACGAGCAGTACCACACATGCCAAATGATAGGTTGCAGTGTTGCACGAGCAGTACCACACATGCCAAATGATAGGTTGCAGTGCTGCACGAGCAGTACCACACATGCCAAATGACAGGTTGCAGTGTTGCACGAGCAGTACCACACATGCCAAATGACAGGTTGCAGTGTTGCACGAGCAGTACCACACATGCCAAATGACAGGTTGCAGTGTTGCACGAGCAGTACCACACATGCCAAATGACAGGTTGCAGTGTTGCACGAGCAGTACCACACATGCCAAATGACAGGTTGCAGTGTTGCACGAGCAGTACCACACATGCCAAATGACAGGTTGCAGTGTTGCACGAGCAGTACCACACATGCCAAATCATTGTTTTAGTTAATAATTTTGACATGAGATAAAACAATTGTTTACAAGTTTAACACATTTTATTACTATCGAAACTGCAGAACACATAAGACATAATACAATTTTTATGATTACACCTTCAGTTTTTTTAACTTGGCTTTCGACTAATCCTAGGAGTATTAGTCGAAAGCCAAGTTAAAAAAAAAAACTGAAAAAACAATGGGTTTTTAGATGCTTCACGCATCAATTTAAAAAAACGAATAGTAGAGTGTCATAAAAACATTGAGCATTCAATTATTTCCCCAGATTCCGCATAGCCCTCCGCAACGTGACGGCCGCCGACGAGCTGATCGACGCAGCCTGCACGCACTTACAAGAGCACGGCTTCATCAACTACTACGGGCTGCAGCGCTTCGGCTCGCGAGTGGACACGCCGACCTATAACATTGGCTTGAAGCTGCTGCAGGGGAACTTTAAAGAGGTATGTACTTAGTTACGCATTTAGTTGTTTGATTTTGCTGAAGTTAGGTAGATATAGAATGAAATAGTAAATTACAATACACGTAGAAAATTAAAATCATTGTTTTGTGTTTTGTGTGGGCAAACTAAAAGCATGTCCAGGCACTTGAATTGTCCAGAAGTCCGTCATTCTTGAAGCTAGGTGCCCATTCCAAAAGATACAGGTTCTTATAGAGAAGAATGGGTAAGAAACTACATGGACACAATTTTTTCTCAATCAAAACATTGGGTACAGACGCCAGCAGGTCAAGCTACCCGAAACTGTCAAATTTTGCCAATCGACCTTGAACCTAATGCATTAGCGATAAAGTTGAAAATCTATTAAAAAAAATTTACAGATTGTAGTAGCTTGATTTGCTGGCGTCTGTACATCATCCATGTTTAAATTATACATGTAAGAACGATGTAAAGACGTCCATAATAAATAGTTGTAAACAATTGGCCCAGTGTTGGTTACAGTTACGGTATTTACAGTTTAATTTTATAGTTCTCCTGTAAGCGTTGTACGAAAACCATGCAAATAAATAAATGAAAATCTTAGTGCTCCGTGCAACTGTTTGTTTACTGTATTCGAGTCTCTAAAATTCTTATTTTTTTTCTAATTATTTTTTCTTACTACCTAATAAAGTGGTCATGAAACATATAATTTATCAATGTAAGTTATGGCACGGCATCGAGTCTGTTCTTACAAGGTATAATACCGCACGTTCCCTTCATGCCAGGCAATAGACATGATCCTAGAGTACCGCGAGGGTCCCATGGAGAAGGCGTTGCTGACGTACAAGCAGAGCGGCGCCACAGCGGCCCTCAAGCAGTTGCCGCGCCGCACCTCCACACACAACGAGGCGAGACTCATTCGAGCACTTGCCGAGGCGCCTAATGACTTGCTAGGAGCATTGGGAAAGGTAAAACTTTGAAGTATTTACTAATAATAAAATGTATTTTTATAATTTCGTTTCTAGCACTTTGCCAGCGACTCCGTCCTCTCTATATTCCGTATCCCGTGGGGATTTCGAGAAATCCGGCTTCCTATATCTATATCATGAAACTCGGCCAAAGCCTTCACAGATGTACACATACAGCGATGCTGAGCAGCTCTTCTGTACTCGGTGTTTTCAAGACCTTTGTATTAATAATAAAGCTGGAGACTTGGTTTTTTTGTACCTACGTCAACGGCACAGGTCATACCCTGCCTAAACAGGTATAGCCAGGAATGGCGCCAAAGGAGATGGCCTTAGGGCACTCTGCCTAGCATGTAAAAATTCATGTACATTAACGAATTTTACTTTATTTTGAACTTAATAAGCTCTAAAATTAACTGTAAAAGTTACATAATCCAGTAACTTCAGATTTCTTAGAAATTAACAAAAACATATTTTGGTCGTGAACCTACTCGGACTCTGTAACTAAGTAGTAGCCAGATTATTCTGCATGGGTAAGTTGTCATGATCAATGGATGGGTGATCATTTTCTTGTAGATACCCTTCCGTGCCTCGGAAATGCATGTGAAGTCGGCCTTGTATGTAATATCACTCAGGTCTCATCAGATCGCCGTCCCATCTGACTATCATACTAAGAAATATAAGTATAGTCTCAAGTTTAAACCCAGAATTACCAAGACTTCAGAAATCATGCAAGTTAATATTGAATTATCATTTTCTTTACCATGAAGGAAAATATTGTTCGAAATCCAGCCCTCTCTCTTGTCTGATGTGATGTACTATATGACATGTATAATTGAAGTCTTGATAAAAGGTTAGGTAGTGGCATAAAGGATTGCAGTGTTAAAATAAAAACAAACATTTATTTGAATAAAATATTTAATATTCAATAATTCTAATAAAAATATCGTCTAAAAATGATGCTGGTGGATTAATATTCGTCTGATATCTTGCCCAGCCTAAATACCAGATCATTGTCATCACATGGCAACAACACCCTACCGTCCTATTACCGACCAAGCAGTTGCAATAGTAACCCAAAATTGATTCTAGTGGGCAGTTGCTGCTGGGCTCAACATCAAACAAAATATATGTATAATATATCCTTTGACTCGTATGCCTAGACTTTATACGCCCCCTTAATAAATAGGGCGTATTCCCTCCTGTATGTAGGACCATCTCCTGGGAATGATCCAGTTCTGGACACACTTCCACCTTATAAACTCCATTTTGTCTGATGTGTTCCCCATAATAGGATCATGCCTGTCTCACTTGGTATGGCCCTAATGCGAATAACAACAACTGATTATATGAAAATATTGGAAACCTCTCCAGTTGCGGTAGATTACCGTCAATTCTTGTGAACATAGTTCTTCTCCTATTTATATTAAATTCGTTCACCAACTGCCCCAGGTGATTTGACACACATGGTTGGGCATTGCATGGATATTTTCAAAATTAATGTATTCACCAGTACATTTACATATTTTGATTATATCTTCTATTTGACTGGCATTAAAAGAAGAAAATGACAAACTAATTTGGGGCAGCTCATGCCACTGATTTGCATATAAATGTGACTCGCATACTCTTGAACTACGAGGAATATAAAAATTATGATCATTGATTAAAATCCGTTTTACGAAATCAGGTATTAGATAAAAGGATCTATTATAACATCTCATAAATACACAATGGGCAGAGGTATTTGAAGCCCGCTTATAGTTAGGTAATCTAATTAGTGTAGTACTACGAGTTGGTGGTAAAACAGCCGGTGGAGGTAAGATGGGGGGCTCTGGTGGTGGTGACATTGCATTTTCATTTTGTATGTTATCTGCAGGTTCACCAGTTTCTTCTCGAGCTGAATCTTGAAGTAATTGTCTGTTAGCCCTCATCCAGCAGGGATGACAAACATAGTTCCTTGTTATTCCCTAAAACAAATAATATTGACATGTAACTAATATAGCTTGTGATAGCTTAATGGTGTGAATGTTACATGGAATGTAAAGTTTTTAAATCTTCTCGGTCTTGCATACATATCAGACATACATCTCTGACTCTCAGAACTTATATACATGACATTTTATAATAATTTATCACTTTTCATATAAGGTGAAAGAAAATCCTTAATTAGAAAATATGAGAAACCCTTGCAAATGCCTATGAGTTATTCATAATAAATAGATATCTTTGGACATCCCACACAAGGCCATCTGTTCCCAAACTAACTCTGCTTAATGCTAATACTGTGGCAACCAGATAACTAATAAAAATAAATATTTAAAAAAATACATACATATATAGATACTTAACATACAGACAGCACTAATACTTGTGCTCATTATGCGAATATTTCACAAGGGAAAACTTGGGAATTGAACCCACAACCTTCAGCTTAACAGTCAAGATCGCTGCCCACTAGAACAACAAGCCATAATGTTCTCCAAGGTGTGAAGTCAAATGATATAAGCTATTATTAAGTTATTATTAGAAAGGGGAACATTATGTTTTTTGCTATCCACTTATTTTTGTATTATTTCCATAAATCATTACTTTACATTACACATAATAATAATCATACCTGAAGTCTTGCAGTAAAATAAAATTGCAGTAGAAGTGGCGTCTCTGGTTCAATAATGTGATGTCTTATGTCCCTTACTGATCGGCCACAACCAAGGCACACCATAGTGTGGCCCAGTATTCTATGATTGCCACCTTCTGAAGTTAACAGCAAAAAGCATGGGTGACAAATATGTCCATCTTCTGGAAGCTGAAAGGCAAAGTAGATTATTAGTTTAGGTATATCAACATTTTATCTATTGTAATAAATATGAAGAAGGTTCTAAATAAATATTTTTTTAAATATTTAAAGGTGAAAATCAGTTGTTTATGTAGAAATAATAATTGCTTGCACAAATCATTCGCTGTGCTGATTAGAAAACTCAAGAAAACATGTTTTATGTACCTATAGGTTTTCATAATTTATTTTAAAAATACATACCTACCTGAATTGTTAGCAATTGAACAAGCATTCTTTGGAAAGGCATGTCTAACGAAGACACAACATGTCTTCTTAGCCGTCCCGTAGCTATACCGCAGTTAATACACCTCATTGTGAACAATGTCCAAAACGTAAGCACAATCAAGTCCGTATTTAAAAGCACTAGATAATCATTGGGCAATGGAATCAGTCCGTGTAGAATAGCAATGGTCGGTATGGAGAAAAGATAATCGCAGTCGCACAGTTTACAAACAAACAAAAAAACAAACCTACGCGCAAGTTACGAGATGTCAAACGAAAACGATCGATATGGCGGATGTCGAGCGATTGTCGAAGTCGAACCTGTCATGTCGTTTCGTTTCGTTGTTACAAGAAAAAAGTTATTTCAAATAAACATTTCATAGCATTTCGAGAGATTAACAAAATATGTTTGTTTATTATGATTTTGATAATTAATAATCATTTTACAGTCAGAATAATTTATAATATTACTCTGATGAAACATTAATATTTTAGCTTTACTGGGAATGGAACGTTTATCCAAAATGCGCGTTATCTCAATACGCCGGAAACGCAACACTACTATTTAAGTTTAAATATTTTTCCAGAAGTTGTACGAAAATGTTAAGAGTTTTATAATTTTTATTTCTATTTTTATTTATTTATAATTAGGCGTCTATTAATGTACATGCCATGGAGTAACTAGGCTGAAACTGGCCATGTCCTTTTAAATGTTGTCCAATGACTCAGTTGACGTAGAGAGCTCGTTTTCGGCGTACAAATTAATACTGGCTGACAAACGTCACAGCTCTCGAAAATTTGGGAAAATACTTAATACTACGTATATAGTCACAAAAACTATGCGTAATTTTACGAATATTTCGTGGTTTTTTGTAGCTTTTAATTAAATTAAAAAATAAAAATGGTTTTTTCATTTTGCATTGTGCATATTTCGGCCTTTGTGAAGAGGTTGTAGTGCATATTTCGACCTTTTTAGTGCATATTTGCATGCATATTTTGGCACTTTGTTAGTGCATATAATCCGATGTCTATTCATATATATCTGTCTGACTAGAGTATATTTGATAGCCATTAACACGGTCTGTGCGGCCGACACGTATGTGCGATTTTCGAACGTTCACCAAGTGCTACCGTCGCATATGCGTGTCCATACAATTTATGTACTTCCTTCGAATGCGGCGCGCCGCACCTGTGGGTTTTTTGTGCATCTCTATTGTTCTTGGCGTAATTGTTTTATGACTCATAAAAAATGGGAAAATTTTCAAACACACCTACGCGTCTGCCGCACTTGGGATAAGTTTGTAACGGCGCACATATGTGCCCAGCCGCACTGGGTAGAGTTTCTTCAATCGCGCCTGCGCGCTCATAGCACCACACGAAGTATTTTTTGGGCGCGTATGAGTGTTTGCCGCACAGGGTTTAGTGTATCATAAAGCAGCACTTGGGGCAAGTTCGCCAAATAATTCAGCAGTGAATGTGTTAAGATCCATCTGTAATACAAAAAATAACACAAAAAAAGAAAAAAAAACAATGAAGATGTAAGGCAGTATCGACAGTTGGTATCAAATATTGTTCAATATGTAATACCTTTTTCTCTCGCTATTTTAACTATGGGTTCCGTAACTGCTCAGCGTTACATTGAGGAAGTCATCAGGCCTCATTTGATCCCATTTGCACAGCAAATGGGTCTTGGGTTCGTCTTGATGCAGAACCATTCCCGTGCACACACAGCTCAAGCGACCCAGTCTGTGCTGGAAAACTCTCACATTCAAGTTTTACCGTGGCCAGCAAACAGTCCGGACTTGAATCCAATCGAGCACATGTGGGACCAATTGAACGAAGGGTTAGAGAGAGTGAGCAAGAGGTCTGAACTCAGCAGCAAGTGATTGACGCTTTGAAATTTGCCTGGGAAGAGATTCCAGCTGAAAACGTGAGGCATTTGATCGAGAGCATGCATTCCAGGCTTCAGGAGTGCATGGCTAAAAGTTGTTAAAAAAAAACAGAAAAATAAATAATCAAGAATTTTTTAGTTTTTAGTGACTGTTCTTTGTGTTTTTTAATCTTAAATTGTCATTTTTATATAAAGTTAAATAAGCATCTTTATTGATAATTTATTTAAACAGTTACTAGCCTAAACGGTAAACAATAACATTTTTTTATGTTTACTAAAACTAAACAATTAATTAATTTAATCATTTTCATGGTACACCTTAAATACCTATTGGTCCTTATTTTGTTTTTACTAATATAGTCGTACATTCGATTCTAATCAGAACTCTTAAATTGGTCGATCCCAGAATTCTGGGACTTTTTCGATACAAGAGCCCATGCCTTATTTGCCAATACCTCAACTTTAGGTATACAAATATGGATCCGATTATACGATCTGTAGATATGTTGCCACTGTAGAGAATAAGATGAAATGTCTGATGTGGCTGAAGTTACTGGCACTCTAAAATAATAAAGGATTATTGTAAAGTAAGCGGTAGACTTGAGTCGGTGCCAAGCTCGTGCGTTACCAAGTCTAAGTTTTTAAATTAGATAATAATTTTGAGGCTTGTCAAGCAGCCCGTTATTGCGCTGCTGCTGTGTTACTTCAAGAACATGTTACGTAACACACAACGTAAACACACAATAAAACACACAATAAAACGTTACGTTCCTCAAGTGACAACATTTTATTTCTAAAACAATCCGTCCTCAGAGTAACTAGTAACTTATTTATTTTATTTATTTATTAAAACTTTATGCACAAGTAAAAACAAATACCGTACAAAGGCGGACTTAATGCCTGAGGCATTTTCTACCAGTCAACCTTAGGGTGATGCAGAGAAAACATGGCAGGTGCAATATAAAGGATAGATAACACGAAAATAACTATAAAATAAAAGAATAAATACAACAATATATACATATACAACGTGTTAATGAAATAACCCAAAACCTCGGACACCCCAACTGATTTTTATATTAATAAATCGATATGACGTATAATTATTTATTTTCATAAATTATAGTAAAATATATTTGTAAATGTTGTCGCGCTACTTCTTACAGATTCGTAGCTCTATCGCCGCGCCGCTGTCAAACGTTCGTTGACACGGGAGCACTATCGTTTGAGGTTAATCCCCTCCTGTTATTAAATAATGCGTATGTTTTGCTTTGGAATAGAAAAGTGACTCAAATTTTTCCATCACACTTTTTCCAGGCTTTGGACTGGCTGCATGTAAACCTACCACGCTTAAAAATAAGCGAAGGCTAGTTGAAAGAAAAATCAAAAAACCGGTGGTGGTAAACAAAACTTGGCGTGTTTAAAAGATTTGAATCACCATATTTACAATAATTATTTCAAATAAATCAACGTACCTATTTACAACAATAATACAGTAAAGCACTTATTGAAAGTTCGTTCATTGTTTGTCACAGCAATGCCTCGAAATGTCTACCACCTTGTTGAATACAATTAACGTTATCATCACATCGCGCTAACATTCGCACCATTTCACAATATTGTACATTTGTGAAGCGAAACGCCATTTTGCCGCCGGAAGACGTAGATCGCACGCGCTCGTCCTAACCTGTGTTGACACGTAGCACACGCGCCGCTGCGCTAGGGAGACTACGCTACGGGCGGAGGGTGGCCGGGGTGGCGCGGGCGCCGGCGCGTCTACCCGCTACCGGCCTTGGCGCCGCCAGCTCTAGCACCCCCTCTCCTCACCCTCGCCCGCGCTGTTTGTTTACATCGCGTTGGACAGTAGTGTACAGCGTCGTTAAAAAATATTAGATACGGCATGACAAATAATTATTTTTTTGAAAAAAAAAAATAACCTGTATTAAAAATTATTGTATTCGATTTAGCTGCCGATTCCAAACAAACTAGTTTCAGGTTTTGGGTTATTTCATTAACACCTTGTATACATACATATAATCAGAATAAACTTTGTCAGGAGAAATAACGATCGGTAGAGGAGAAATAACAATCAGTAGAGGAGAAAAAGAATCCAACAAATCAGCGCAGAGATGTTTCTGCCAACTTCTTACGTATATGCTCACGTATCTTCACTTTAAAAGACAACCGATTGGTTGCCGTCCTGATGTTCAGAGGGAGCGCATTCCAAAGAAAGACCGCCTGGACAAAGAAAGAATAGTGAATGAAACCAGCGCGGTGAGAAGGACATCGTAGAAGACGATTGTTGGAAGAACGAAGATTTTTACTATGGGCAGAGCATAAGTATTGAACATGGGAAGTCAGGTAAGAAGGAGAAGTGGGTTGGTCGAGAATAGAAAACAACATAGACAGAGCTCTCACCTCCCTGCGCTGCCGAATGGGTAACCATTTTTAACCGACTTCCAAAAGGAGGAGGTTATCAATTCGTCTGTATGTTTTTTTTTTTTAATTTTTTTTTTGTATGTTTGTTACGCGATTACTCAAAGACGGATGGACCGATTTGGAAAATTCTTTTTTTGTTTGAAAGGGTATACTTCCGAGGTGGTCCCATATAAATTTTGTTAACTTTGCTCGAGGAGTTTTTGAGTTAGCTTCAATAATGCGTATATTTCCCACTTATTTTATATGGATGTTGTGATGGTGTTTTAATAACTTCCTATCACTGTTATTTACATGGCTATATCTACAATTATTGTGCTCAATTATGTATTCGAATTTGTGTGGGGTAGGTTCCACAACTAAAAAGTGAAAAATAAAAACTTTTTAGCAAAAAATAAAACCGACTTCTAAAACAAAACACTACAAAGTGAAAAATAACTTTAATTTCGGAAGTCGGTGGCAAAAAACGAAAATACAAAACCAAAGACACCGACTTCCGAAATTAAAGTTATTTTTCACTTTGTAGTGTTTTGTTTTAGAAGTCGGTTTTATTTTTTGCTAAAAAGTTTTTAAAAGCAATCGGTGCCCGGATACATGGTCATACTTACGAAGATTGAAAACGAATCGAATGCAGTTATTGAGAAGGCGGTCAAGTTTATTGAGGAGATCTGCATTCAGGTCATAGTAACACACATCACCGTAGTCAATTATGGGAAAGATTAGGGACTGTACAAGCATTGCCTTTATGTGTGTTGGGCGAAGGTTTTTCAACCGATAGAGCGACCGCAACGTTCCGGTGACTTTATTACTAACAGTCGTGACCTGCTTTCGCCAGTCAAGACAAGTGTCGACATGCAGACCAAGATCCTTAACATCGGAGCTAAACGGAATGACGGAGCTGTCAAAGATTACAGGTGGTACGGTTAAGCCATTCAGTTTTCTTATGCTGTAAGGACTCCCAATTATGATAGCCTGATTATGAGCTTTCACCAATTAAACGCTTTGGTAAACGACTTTTTGAAAAATTTCGATGGCAACTTATTCAATGAAGACGTCCAAAACATTACGTATTCTGGGGATTATCATAGTTATTCGTAAAGAGTCCTCCAACAATGTTTATACCAATGCCTGTAATAACATTGAATCGTACATTCCAGCTGGCCCGCAACACTCGCCTGCTGTACCTGCACTCGTACCAGTCGCTGCTGTGGAACCGCGCCGTGTCGGAGCGTGTTCGTCGCTGGGGCCTCACGCCGGCTGTGGGCGACCTCGTGCCACTCGTGCAGGTTGAGAAAGAAGGTATACACTTCAAGTACATTACAGTTCGACATAGATCTAAACCAAAGAGATTTAATATATTATACAGGGTGGCAGGGACATACCACACAACCTGTCACTATGGATTCAGTACATGATTCTGGACCCCATGCGCTGAACTTTTTCGTCGGTTATTAAAAAAAAAAATCTGCGGTTTCCTACAGAAGCGCAGTACGTACGCGGTCAAATGTGTGGATTAGCAAGGATTAGCAAATTTTTTTAGCTAAGTTTGACACGATACACTTTCACCGACACCAACCGTCAAGTTTGACATATCTAAGAAAACTATTTAACTTTATCTAAATACTCGGTATATGATAAAATACTAACGAAAATAAACTGTAGTTAAGTGACAGGTTATGTAGTATGTTATCACTGCGACGTTTGCAATACTTCCGATGTACAATCACGAACCGGGATTGTTGAGCCACTAGCTTATCATCTTAACTTGGTTGTGTTACACGAATGCCGCCCGTGAAATTTGACATGTGACATTTCAATAACGAAAAACTGGCGGCATTCGTGTAACACAACCAAGTTAAGATGATAAGCTAGTAGCTCAACAATCCCGGTTCGTGATTGTACTATTCGGCATCAACGAATGCTACAAGTCAATAATGGTACTAGTCTATAATGGTACGGGGTCCATACAAATTTACACATTCAATCTGCCTAGCCTTTTCCCAACTATGTTGGGGTCGGCTTCCAGTCTAACCGGATGCAGCTGAATACCAGTATTTTACATGGAGCGACTGCCTATCTGACCTCCACAACCCAGTTATTGGGTAATACGATACCCCTTGGTAAGACTGGTTGTCAGACTTTCGGGCTTCTGACGACCCGTAACAACTGCCAAAGATCCACGAATGACAGCCGGGACCAACGGCTTAACATGCTTTCCGAGGCACGGAGAAGTCTCGGTATGTACAGATGGTCACCCATCTACGGACCAACCCCGGCAAGCGTAGCTTAACCTGATGGATCGACCCTTACGGCTGTTATTATTTAGCCACGAGCTATTTACACATTGTTCTTTTTAATTTATGTTTTGTATACTTGCATCCGTACTTCCATACTAATTTTATAAATTCGAAGGTAACTCTGTCTGTCTGTCTGTTTGTCTGTACGTTACCTTTTCACGCCTAAATCGCTGAACGGATTTCGATGAAAGGACTATGCTGATTTTAGTATGGAAGGTGGCGTCTATTTTTTTTTTCTCACGACCATCAACCAGATCTTGTTTTTCTAGTACAGAATAACAAACGAAACTTATTTAACATGATATCTCTAAACTCAGTCTGAAATGAGATATAAGAGTTAGAAGTTTGTATGTATTTATTAGGTTTTTAGGCAATTTTCGACTCCTAGGTGCAAGGTTACTGTTAAGTTGCTACAAAATAGATAGCCGTTAAATGGTTTTGGATATTTGAATATTCGGTACACCCCCTCCCGTGCGTTATCAGTCAAAAATTGTTTACAAACCTAATAGAAGTGTAACATACACACTTCTAACTCTTATATCTCATTTCGGACTGAGTTTACAGATATGAATGTCAAATGAGTTTGGTTTGTTATACTATTCTGTACTAGAAAATCAAGATTTGGTTGATGACCGCAAGAAAAAACAAAGACGGCAATTTCAGACATTGGCTTTTTCAAGGAGATATATGGCATCACGGGGACGGACAGGCTACATTTTTTCTTAAAAATAACCCTACAGAAAGTTTGTGTGGGAAACCCATGATTTCTGAAGTTAGGGATTTGAAAATTCAAATTTAAGCTATTTGTAAGAAATAAAGAGATACATGTTTCAGCGTTTTTGTAAAATCACCACTTAAGGGACCCTAATGTAGGGACGATTTTAAAATTCACATGTAGGTAATATTGAAACGTTTGTGTACCTACCTCTTTTTTCTGTGATTCAAGGGATTGGAAATAATGTGATAGTCCACATCTTGAGGTAACATTTAGTCTTTGTTTCATAAAATCGGGCCATTCTGTCAAATGTAATTACAGTTTAAAGTAACACAATAACATGGCTGACACGCACACATGCGTGGTCAATGGCGGCGCTAGAGTATTTCAAATTGATCTTAATAATAATAAATTATTAATATTTAGAATTTTTAAGTTAGACATTTAGAATTATTAAAATCTGATATATATTTCTTAATTTTCAATATTGTGCAAAAAATCGTGAGCGGTGAAGGTCGTTTGTTTTTTTTTTTGATGCCGTGGGAGGTACTGATAAACTTTTAAAGGAGTTGCTGTTGCAGTAGCCTCCTCTGGAATAGCCGCCACGTTGCTAAATGTTGGCCGAACGGTACATTCGGTACTTGAACCGCCAGCAAACTTGACTCATGAGGAAATGCCAGATTGTAACATTAGTAAAAACAGCGAACGGGGACGAATGTTGCAGCAATGTAAACTGTTGGTTTGGAATGAATGTACGATGTTCTACGAAGTGTAATCGAAAACTAAATCGGAACTATCAAAGTTATCAATAGCGACCAAAGTATCACGGAATATAATTATGGTGTTACTGCTAGGCGGTGATTTTAGACAGTCTCTGAGGATAATTTCCGAGCACCAGGCGGGCGAAGTCGCGGGCAAAAGATAGTTAATTATATGTGAAGACACTAGCTACAAAGTATTAAACATTAAGCAATGACTGGTGAATTAATTATGTTTATAGATATTTACAAATATTGCAACCATAGATGATTTTCCCTAAATCATTAATCAGTACTATGAGGTCAAGTAACAGCAGAATGTGGAATTAAAGTCATAAAAATAATAAATTATGTAATTAAATAAGCAACCAGTTTGACAGCGGCGCTACTTGTCTAGGAACATATCAGAAACCTGACAAATCCAGTACATGTCATGTTAGTTCTCCATTTCGCCACTTTTATTTAGATCCGTGCTTGTATCGGAACTATGAAAGTAGCCCACACACAGTAAACATGTTAATTGTTAGTAAGCTAGTGAGTGTTCAGGGTGTGTAGAACGTATAGTCGCCGGCACGAGTCGTGAGCATAATTCCAAATGAAATGTTGTTGCCATCGTCAACGGGCTCTTGTATTCAGTTTTCTACCTGTACATAAATAAGCTTGATATTGTATTAACCTCATTGCCCCTGCCCGTGTACGAAGCGCCGTAATAGGAAATAAGATTTGTAAGGTTTAAAAGTAGAATTAGTGCTCACGACTCGTGCCGGCTACTATACTGTCAAGTATGGCAACTCGTGGCAGCTGTTTTGATACGGGGTACATTACGTTGATTTATCACCACTTACCTACATTGAATGTTGCTAGAAGTTAATACAAGAGGAATGCTTGCCAATAGTCGTCAATTACAAGTGGTTCAGTTACACATTTGATCTACCGAGATGTAATTGGCAAATATTTCGAAACATATCGAACAGATACCTAAATGTTTACAGTGTTGACTATAAAAATATTCCACAACTACTGCAATATCTCGATCAGTCATTTATTGGCAAAGCCTTAGGTAATACCCGATAAATAAATAACCAACTTACTCAAAGAGATCTTTCACAGATGAATTCGAAGATGAAGACTCAGATTCGGAAGAGAATCAAACTGACGAGAATCAGTCTGACAGCGACACGAAAGAGTTCGTCAAACCAGAAGTGAAACAAGAAGTTGAGAGGAAGGAGGCTAAAACAGAAACCGACGAAGTCAAAGAAAAACAGCAAAATAAAAATGAAGAGAAACCTAAAATACCTGTGAAGGTACTCACGCAAGAAGACGTGGATAGTGGCAAATATAGTATATTGGATATTGTGATGCCTCTGCCGGGGTACTCTATAGACTACCCGCCCAATATGAAGGAGTTCTATGTGGAGGAACTGACGAAGGTCGGACTCACGTTGGAGATGAGGCATAAGATCAAGTAAGTGATCCAGTTTCTAAAAGATACGATAATTTATTATTATAAACGTCGTTGAGATGATTCGAAGTTCGATTCAAGCGAAACGTTATTGGTCTTCCTTTTTCCTTCTTCCTCATTTTGGTTATGTATATCAGGGGTAACACATAGCTCCTTACATTTTTACAAAATAAAAAAAATACGTAGTAATTGAATACAATACTAATAATAATTTAATCGCAAGCTCGCATTCGGCGTGCGTGACCAGATCGCTGCTTTGCATGAATACCCGCACAAGCCAAAATTTTGAAATTAGTGGTATAGAACACAGCCAAATGCAAAACAGTCCTTATTTCATGGTCAGTAAGACTCACATTCATAATGGCAAAACCGCCGATTATGCCGTTATGAATGTGAGTCTTACTGACCATGAAATAAGGACTATTTTGCATTGGGCTGTGTTATAAACCACTAATTTCAAAATTTTGGGTTGTGCGGGTATTCATGCAAAGCAGCGAGATGTGAACATAAACGAAGCAAAAGGTTGTATGTAAGGATCAGAAGAAGCAGAAACTACAGAACGCCACCTGCCACAGGTGGTGTTCAGTAGTTTCTGCCTACCCCGATGGGAGGGCGTTAGTTTATGTACTTATTACCATTCACCTGCCCTTATCCCAATTTATTTGGGGTCGGCGCAACATGTCTCTTTTTGCCAAACTTACTTCTCTATTTGTCGTCATCTCGGTAGTCACACCCTTTCTAGCCACACACATCCATCACACAGTCGATCCATCGTTTCCTTGGCCTTCCCCGACTCTTATACCCATCGACGTTCATTCTCAAAACATTCCTGACGACATTTTCTTCATTTCTCCGCATCACATGCCCATACCATGACAACCGATTTCCGCACAACTTTTCAGTCACCGGTGTCACTTTCCGACTTCCTCTTATGTACTCATTTCTTATCCTATCCATTCGCGTAACACCACACATCCCTCTTAGCGTCCTCACCTCAGCTGCATGTCTTTCATTCATCCCTTTTGTATATGATTTAATCTCAAGATTCGTATTTCTGTAACAACTCATACTCGTCACGATCCCTATTTTGCAAAAAGCATGTCGCATGCCGCAACTTCAGTCGCACGCAATGCACTCGGAAGTAAGCGACCACCAACTGGAGATTTAGGCTCGCTTGCGCCACAAATCACTAAATGTGTTTAATATGAATGTCCAGGAGCTACAGCATGTCGGGCGCGTACCGGCACGTGCTGATCCGTCCGCGTGACGTCACGTGGTGCGTGGTGCGCTACTCCGACCCGTTCGCCGACCTCATCCCCTCCGACCTGGACGAGCTGCACGACAACAAGATCACCGGTATCGTCGAAGGTGCGCTCAATGATACTTACTTTTTTATTTATTTATTAAATAGCTGTTTCCAGCGACTTCGTCTGCGATCCAGGATGAAAGTAGCCAATGCCCCAGGCTACCTATCTGTCAAATTTCATCCAAATCCGTTCAGTCGTGAAATTAACGTGAAAGCGTAACAAACAAACGAACTCACTTCCGCTTTTATAATATTAGTTAGGATAACCAACTTTTATATTACTGCTAACCAGTGTATCTCAAAGAGCGATTGTGAAAATAATGTTATAATTGTCACGTTCAGCGATTGGATTGATTATCCCAGTATATAGTTATTAGAACATGTGGATGTCTGCTATTATGTTACTCACTCGTTCAATCACTGTATCGGATTTCATACTAAATGTTGATCTTTTGTGAGCTATCTACAATGCCTTACAAAATTATAGACTAAAAATTTTATTCAATGAAAAAGACGCTATAAGCTTACAGTTTAACGATAACGCATATATTCTAGAGATCCTGGATGATTTTTTATTACCGTCTTGAAAAAATAGGGTACAATAGGTGAACGGAGTAGAAGCCTATGGCGTACCTAGTTTTTTTTTTGGTTTTTTCAATAGCTTGAGACAGAAATTACTCTATCAATAAACACTACACATTTGAAGTAAACTAGAACAATAAAACAGAAATTTTGAAAATTTAAATCATAGTCTGGTCATAAGTTTTGTCACATATGGAAAGTTAAATAACTGACACAATGAGTTACGCACTACAACCATTTATACATCAAATGAAAGGGTATAAAATACAGATTTACACCATATTAAAATTATTCGAAATGTCCTCCTCTTGTTTCGATACAAGCTTTTAATCTGCAAGGCCAGTCATCAGTCGAAGCACGCATGACGTTCATGTCAATATCGGCGACTGCTTTAATCAGGGATGCTTTAAGTGACTCGCAAGTTGCGATGGAGTTTAGCGCAGACCTTAAGTGCTGCCATATTTTGTAATCCAAGGGATTCAAGTCTGGACTGGATGAGGACCAATCCTCATGCCTGATAAAGTCGATTCCACGGGTCGTGAGCCAGTTTTGGATACTTTTCGCCCTATGAGCCGGTGCAGAATCCTGCTGGAATACCCAGTGCTTGTTTTTGAACATTGTGAAAGAGGTTCCACAATGTTTGTTAGGACTGTGTTTTAATATAAAAGGTTGGGGAAAAAGTTTCTTCGCATTTTTTAAGAAAATTCAAAACTTTTTTTAATATACTTTATTTACATTTAACTAAAGTATTTAGGTACCATTTTGATCGATAACTTTTTGCCATCTTGTAGGTAGGGACATGATCCCATTGCTATAGAAATTTTGGGACTTCTGGTCAAAATACTGCGACAAGTGGTTTTGGCAGTCCTCTCGTGATGTTAACCTGACACTGCCTAAAGAATTCTGAAGAGACCGAAACAGGTGGAAATCTGAAGGTGCAAGGTCAGGACTATACGGCGGATGCATTAACACCTCCCAGCCAAACTCTCTTAATTTTTGCTGAGTGGCTAAAGATGTGTGAGGTCTAGCGTTATCATGATGAAAAACCACACCCCTTCTGTTGATTAATTCCGGCCGCTTTCTCTCAACTTCTTGCTTTAATCTCATCAGTTGTTCGCAGTAGAGTTCAGAATCGATGGTCCTGAATGGTGGTAACAGCTCATACAGCTCATAATGAATAATGCCCTTCCAATCCCACCACACACACAGCATCACCTCACCTTGTTGCGAGTTAACCCGGGTTTCGCCACAGTCTGTGAAGCCTGACCGGCCTTTGACCACGACCTTTTTCGCACGTTCTTGTCATATGTGATCCACTTTTCATCACCAGTTATCAGTTTCTTCAAAAATGGTTCGGTTTCATTACGTCGTAATAAAGAATCACAAATGAGTACACGGTTCATTAGGTTTCTTTCAGTGAGCTCGTGAGGTACCCAAATGTCGAGCTTTTTTGTGTACCCAGTTTTTTTCAAATGCGCCAAAACTGTTTTGTGGTCAATTTCCAGTTCTTCAGCTACGTCGTAACTACTGATACGCCGATCTTGCTCCACTTTTTCAAAAATGGCATCCATTTTATCCGTAATAGGGCGACCAGAGCGACGTGCATCTTTGACATCAAAATTTCCGGATTGAAAACGCTTAAACCAAATTTGTGCTACTCTCACAGACACTACACTAGGTCCATAAACATCGCAAATTTTGTTTCGCGGCTTGCGTTGCATTTTTACCTTTTTTGTAGTAAAATTTTAAAATGTATCGAATTTCTTCATTAGATTCACTCATCTTGACGGTACGAAAAACAAATGAAAATCACACATTTTCCTAATTTGAATTTGGAAATGACCTTGCCTACACTCCTGTTCGATTTGATCCATACTTCCAAGGACACCCTGTATAAACTTCTTACATCCAATTTGAGAGTGAAAATTAATTCTCATTTAGAAAATAATTCTATTATGTCTGCCTCTCAAAATGGTTGTAGGAAAGGGGCCCGCGGCACCAAGGAGCTACTTCTCATTGACATGGCCGTAAGCCAACAGGTCCGTCGATCCCGAAAGGATTTGTCGACATGTTGGATTGACTATATGGAGGCCTATGATTCGGTGCCCCATACATGGCTCTTGAGGGTGTTAGAGTTGTACAAAATTGATACAACTCTGAGCACTTTCCTGACGACATGTATGGGGCAGTGGAAGACGGTCCTTCGCTATCCAGGATGTCGACAAATTCGGGGGAGCGACGAACCTATTAGGATTAAGCGGGGAATATTCCAGGGCGACAGACTGAGTCCACTCAAAATCAAAATCAAAAGTCATTTATTCAAACTAGGCTAAGAATCAGCACTTTTTGAACGTCAAAATTACATAAGACAGTCCCCCAAAACGCCCGGCCTTCACCACTTCCTAGTGCTTTAGCTGGGGAGAAGAAGTGGCGCAACAAACCCCAGCAGCACAGCTGTCTGTTCAGTTAAAAAAAATGAATCTGTATAACACTGCGCATAATAATTTAGGTACATTACGCAACACAAAACATTAAATTAAGTTATTTGCTATAAGTAAGCTAGCACACGCCAATATACCAAAAAAAAAAAATTCGAAAACTATACTCAAGCAGAAACAAAATACAAAACTAAAAACGTAAGCAGAACTTCATACCTAAATAAAAGCCTCCAGTAATAAAGGGCGTGCCCACTTACATATAGCCGTACATGTAGTCGTAACTCGAAGTCACGGATGATAAACTAGGACCAACGAAGTAAAATAAACAACGAGTTAAATTACTAATAAAACAATACCAAGGTCAGCAAGACGACCTGTCACCACAAGCAGCACCCGTTCACGAGCATAACGCAAAGATCAGCCATTACCCCCCTCGCCATATTTGAGGGAAGGAGACAACCCGACCCCCGACGCTACCGCAAGCAGTGACATCTAAGGGAGCATGACGAATTTGCTGCCGGTTGCTCAGGCAAGAAAACTATGATCAATTGTCGAGGTCACTAGCTAACCACATATTGCAATACCACTCATAAAAAAAATAAACATTGAAATGAGTAGATTATGTCAATAATAAATAAAAATAAAATTAAAATAAATTGACCTTGACAGTCCAAGAAAATAAATAATTATATGAACTCATATAACCTGTCAGTAGGTATGCTAATTCTGGAGAAAGAACATAAACATTGTCTTAAGTTAAACAGAGCGACCAGCTATTCTTATCGTTTAAATAATCGTTGATAGAATAGTATGCCTTTGAACAAAGGTTAGATTTTACTTTAGCTTTAAACGCATTGAAGGGCAAATCTAGCAAAGAAGAGGGTAGCTTGTTATAAAAGGATATACCAAGCCCAACAAATGAGTTATGAACCTTATTAAGCCGGTGAAATGGAGCACGCAATTTGTCCTTATTTCTGGTGTTAACATTGTGAATATCACTGTTTTTAGTGTATAAATGTATATTTTGTCTAATATAAAGATGTTGGCGAAGATAAATACTGTGGTTTTGTTTAGCCTTGAACCCTCTTAGCACTCTGTTGGAGGGTACAGGGTTGGGCTATCCTTTGCGGAGAGGGGGTCAGATAATATCCCACCTGCTTTATATGGATGATTTGAAACTGTTTGCCACCAACAAATTGCGACTGCTGGAGTCACTAAAAGTAACTTAAACTTTTACTGATTCCATCAGGATGGAATTTGGTGTAGATAAATGTGCAGTCATGCATGTAAGGCGGGGCGGGATTGTGGAATCTGAGGGACTACAACTCTCAGATTCCATAAACCTGAGATCACTCTCCGCAACTGATACCTACAAATACCTGGGTATGAGGGGTGGGGGGGGGGGGGGGGGGGGGGGGGTTAGGCATTAACGGGCCTGTCATGAAACAATCGTTGCAGGAGCGCTTCTTCCGTCGCCTGAAAAAGGTACTTAATAGTTCATTGTCAGGCGGCAACAAGGTGCGCGCCTTTAACGGTTGGGTCATGCCGGTGCTGATGAACTCCTTTGGCATACTCAAGTGGATCCAGACGGAACTAGACGCCCTGGATAGGAGAGTCCGGTCACTGCTGACCGCAAACCGGCTGCATCACCCACGTTCGTCTGTCATGAGGCTGTACATTCCGCGGAAGTGCGGGGGTCGAGGTTTTTTAAATGCTAAGACCCACCACAACCGCGAGGTGTGCAGTCTCAGAGAATATTTTGTCAAGGTTGACGTGGGTATGCACCGAGATGTGGTTGCAGTGGACAAGGGACTCACCCCGTTGTCCTTGGCTAAAGAGAACTGGCGCAAACCTGTGGTTCATGGGCCTCCGGGCCCTTCATGGGCCCGAAGTAGACTTCTTAGCGTCCGTGGCCTGGCTACGCTTTGGTAACCTCTTTGGGGAAACCGAAGGTTCGGTCTGTGCGATTATGGATGAAGTTATGCTAACGAATAACTACCGGAAGTATATAATGAAAGACGGGAGGATCGACATATGTCGGGCATGCCATTGTCCTGGTGAGTCTATCAGACATATTACTTCTGGTTGTTCTCGTTTGGCTAACGGCGAGTATTTGCACAGGCACAACCAAGTGGCCAGGATTATCCATCAGCAACTAGCTCTGAAATATGGCCTTGTGGACTCTAAGGTACCATATTACAGGTATGTGCCCGACCCAGTTCTCGAGAATGACCATGTCACGTTATATTGGGATCGATCTATTATCACTGACAGGACTATTGTAGCCAATAAGCCTGATATAGTGGTAATAGATCGATCAGTGCGCCGCACAATGATAATCGATGTCACTATCCCGCATGACGAGAACTTCGTGAAGGTTGAGAAGGAGAAACAATTCAAATATCTCGACTTAGCCCACGAGGTTGTCGCCATGTGGAATGTGGACTCGGCAATCATTGTGCCGATAGTTGTTACGGTCAATGGCCTTATCGCCAAGAGCCTCGACCAACATCTCAAGAGGCTCTCGTTAGGTGACTGGGTGAAGGGCCTGATTCAGAAGGCAGTCCTCCTTGATACGGCGCGTATTGTGAGGAGGTTCCTGTCTCTGGGGCCCTAACCACCGGTAGTTTGGACCCTGTTCCCCATGCCGGTGGATTTCTATTTTTGTTTTTAAATGTTTTTTATTTTTATTCTAATATTTAAAAATATAATATATATGTAAAGAGTTAAATAAAGGAAATAATAATAAAACATTTATTATCAGGCTACAATGGCCCATAGATACATACCTTACAAACTAACATATATAAAGTATAAAACAAAACTTGTGTTAATAAACACCCTTCTGTTAATGTGTTAATAACAAAGTTCTGCTTAGTCCCATCTGCAGAGCCAACATTTTTTGCTAGCGGACAGGATTTCGTTGAATTCGCGCCTTCACTGCTTTGATGTCCGAACAGTACGAGGTCGACCGCTCCTTTGTATCTTCCCTGAATCCAATTCCAGAAAGACTTTCTTTTAATTTTCATTAAATATTCAAATTTCGAATGCCCACAATATTTTCCTCGGCTTGCATTCTAAATTCGAAATTTTACCTATGTGACAGAACTTATGGCCCGACTACGTATACATATAATAACTTTAATTATTATTACTTAACATTTCAAAGAAGATCAAATAGGTACATAGAGACAGATCTGAAATATATGTTTTACAGATGCATACTCTTTTCATGATCTGAGTTTTTTTTTACGAACCCATTACGTAACGTGCCCCTAAACATAATAATATAAAAATAATCGTGATACTTTTCAATTTATTGTACTGCTCTATTACGTTTTTCAGACGGAAAATACAAAGCCCTTCTCCTGAACATGACTCTGCCAGCGAGCTGCTATGCGACCATGGCACTACGAGAGCTCCTCAAAGTGGACACGTCTAGCGACAACCAAGCGTCGCAGAACAACTACCACAAAGAACGAAAGATTTCCGCCGCAGAAGATAATGAAAACGGAGAGAAGAAGAAGTCGGAAAGCGAGAGTGGAGAGAAATCGAAGTCAGAAAGTGAGAGTGGAGAGAAACGGAAGTTGGATAGTGAGACGGAAGAAGACGCTAAGAAACAGAAAATAGACGAATAAAAGATTTATTAAATGTTTAAAGTGTTTTATTTGTGTATTTTGTGTGCTGATTCAGGTGTGGAATGTTGATCTGAAATAAAAATAATAAAATATTACTATCCATAGCATAGAAACTCAAATTTTTCCAATCAACCTTCAACCTAATGCTTTAGCGATAAAGTTGAAAATCTATTAAAGTTTGACAGATTGTAGTAGCTTGATGTGCTGGCGTCTGTACTACACAGAAACAGCGTGTGAAGTTTACTTTAGACATACAGAAAACGGTTCAAATATTCTTGTGGTTGATTTTTGAAAAACAAAGAACTTGAATTTAATACTAATTAACGGTTATTTAATCATTAAGAAAAATAATCTTAAATAATATTGTATTTAACATGTATTTATTTTTAATATTGTATTTAACTTGTTTGATATGTCATAATGTATGTGTTTTTGTGTGCATATTTAGTATGTAATAAGCCAACACTAATATAAACAGGGTGATGTGTTAGTGTGACCCCTTTGCAACATTTAACACATTAGGCGCGGCAGACGCACATGCGCGTTTTCATAACTTTCTTCGAGTGCGGCGCGCCGCACATGTGCGTTCGTTGTGCATCTCTATTGTTTCGAAAACATCGTAAAAAAAAGGGTCGGTAAGGGTGTAGCATAAAGAAGCGTTTGCTTAAAGAATTCAGCATAGAATGTGTTAAGCACCCCATATAGAGTAGGCGAAAATCCATGGGATTCGAGAAAATCCAAGATTTGCGTTTCTGAAAATATCCCAAAATTTTTAATTACTTAAATATAATTTTTCTCTAAACTCAAAATGAATAGCCATCAATGCTATTTTATTGTGCGAGTTTCACCAATGAAACTAAACGCGATCAGCACAACTAAACCGCGTTCAAGAGCTGTCAGTGTCAAAATTGTTATGTTTGATTGTATTGTATGAATTGTTTGTTTTGAAGTACTGATCGCGTTCAGTTTCATTGGTGAAAACGGTTTCTGAAGAATTCTTAAGGAAGAATTTAGCTTAAAAGTTGAGTGAATTACTATCGAGGGTGTATCTGAGGTGTCACTGACTCTGGCAGGGCCACCATCGGGGATTTTAATTGGATAAACTTTCCATTATGGGCCGTCGAGTTGGAAGTTCATTTTTTTTTTGTAGATAGCTCTCATAAACAGAAGGCTTTTTACAAATTTTTAAGTTGCAGATACTCACGGTTTCCGAGATATAATTTTTTAAATTTTCCATATAAATTGACAAATAACACGCAATTTAGACAGATATATTGTCATGGTGGATGTCAAATTGACGTTTTACGTTCCGTTGACGGTGGAGGTGTGTTTCATAATTGATTAGGATATGATAGTCAGTCCAAGAGCGAGCGAAGCGAGCTCGGAATTTTAGGGCACCCCGACTCGGATAGGTTAGGTTAGAAGGAGGTGGCGGGGTCGTAGTGAGCGAGCGAAGCGAGCGAACATAGACCCCGCCACCTCCTTCGAGGTTATTTTTTTTTAAACCACCCAGAAGTAGGAGCCCCGCAAAGCGGGGCTCCGTCGAGCTATCTTGGCAGGTAGGGTAGTGTTTAGGGCACCCCGACACGGATAAGGTTAACCTTCGTGGTTATTTTTTTATAACTACCCAAAAGTAATTACAAATTTAAATAATTTTTTTATTTGTTTCAAATCTATGTGGAATTGGAGAAAGATTTTCTCCAAACTAGGAACAAATGACCAGTGTGTTCAGTTTGCGGAGGAGAGAGGACTCATTCCTAGAGCAGATTAGATTAGATAGATAGATAGATTAATATAAGAATAATAATATTCCTTGTGTTTTATTCTGTCTCAAAAATACCCTAACCTAACCTCAAAATTTTAACTACGGATATCTCCGTAAATATGAGGTTCTGCAGGGTGGGGTTGGTACAGGGGGCTAGGCACCTCCCACCCTCGCCCTCCCCGCCCCATAAATCTTTGGAAATTAGAGTTTAAATTGATGGAAATTAGTGTTTTAACCTAACCTAACCTCAAAACTTTAACCATGGATATCTCCATAACCATGGGGCTCCGAGGTAAGGGGATGGGACAGGGGGTAGAGCCTCCCCCCCCTCACCCCCCGCCCCTCTCCCCGACACATAAATCGACGGCCCATAATGGAAAGTTTAACCCCAGTGGTTCAAAAGATATAAGGGTTTATAGGTGGCCCTGCTGGAGAGACTCTCCCCAGCAGGGCCAAATTTATATCTCAAAAACTAGGGCACCTAGCGAAGATCTGTTTTCTCCAATATTTAGTCGGAAATGACCCTAAGAGTTCTTAGCAAAGTGTTCAGAAACACTATCGAACCAATAATCACTATTGAATGGATCAACTGGATACCGGGCATTAGTAGTGAACTTGTTAACCTTTCGTGTGTCGACCTCCGTACACGCACATTCCGTAAATGTCGACGCTTTTCGAGTAAGGTAATAACTTTAGGTAGGCCTTCAGAAAAAGGAAGATTATACTGTGAAATCGATAATAACAAATTATAAATGATACCTTCCCGTAATCCTCATTAGTTTTCCTATCTAATAAAACAGCTACGTAGTGAAATAAAACTGACCTGACATTGCAGTGACGTGATATGTTTTCATTTTGATAATATTCATTCACATAACCTACACAAGTGTGATAAAGTTATCACAATACGTCGAATCCACAAATATATTCACTAAAATTCACTAAAACTACACTAGAATACGATGGCACATATGTTTACACATTCATAACATACTAAATATCACTACTAAATACACTATTTGCATGACACAACAACTTATTCTGTCAACCGATAAAAATTCTGCGAACGCCGGCGACGCCGGCGTGCAAACTATTTATTTTTTAGTTCGTTCAAAATAATGTTGCTGCTGTTGAAAAATATTAAAATTAAGAGTGAATGAACCATTTCTTTCATATAAATACAGCACATATTGCTACTTGCAACACAACACAGATATTTAGCGACCAATCCTAACCAAGCCCTTAAGTGTAACTGTCCGACTTAAGACACTTGGAGCATTTTTTCTTATGTCGCACTGTGTAACATAAGACACTCGAGAGGTTAACAAACCAAATGTTCTAAAACATGAAAACGGTTAAAGATACAACAAGAAGTTTTATTGTTATGACGGCTATGACCGTTTAGTGTCCTTGAGCGTTTATTGTTAATCTTAGGTCATATTAGTAGGTCGCGCCCGTGGGATGCCGGGCGGGTCGCTAGTTAATAGTTAATAAAATAAATTCGTTACTTTTTTTTAAGAATTTTTGAACCGACGTTATTCTATTTAACGTACCTGTAACTTGAACAAAAGTTTGCAAGTAGCTTGCATGTCATTGTGTCATTCTTCAATCAGAAGATGTTTTGACATACTGGCATGCCAGCTACTTGTATACTTTTGTGCAAGTTATAGGTATAGTTCGCGTCAAATAAGTTTGCCACTATAGAACTTTTGTAAACCAGGTTTTCCAATGCGCATGGCATGGCGCGCTGCTGTTTTAGTATAGTACTGCGCAGTCATTTGCGCGAACTTCAGAGCGGCAAAGTTATTTGACGCGAACTATACCTAAGTGTATTTGACGCGAACTATACCTATGTGTATTTGCGGCTTTACGTGTGTTCATACTGCCGCGTCCTCCTATGCTGCGTGTGCGCGTACCTCGCGGACAGCCAGCCGACGCCGCGTGTGACGTCACAGGCGACGTGTGACGTCACGTGCGCGCGCAGCTCGCCGGGCGTCGGGAACGAGCGTGGGCACCATGTACACTTGTGGGGTTTGTTCTGTGGGTACAAATGGGAAGGTGGTATAAGGTGATTATTGTAGAAATAAATGCTACTTGTCGGTGGATTTTGGACATTAATTGGCTGTGGAATGATGTGGCCTGAACTGAACGCCTATCGTCTGATAGCAACATTCGATGCCGGATGCCCCAGCTAGGAATGTTACATTATACAGTATGTTAACCAACAGAGGGCGTTCCCGTTAACCCGCAATAGTATAGCATCCATACATGCTAAAATAAATATTACCATTCGAAAACAAAATGGTTTTTATTTTTTTTTAATATTAAAATATTCACTAAAAATGCTAAAAATATTCAAAAAAATATAAAAATATTCACTAAAAATAAAAACTAAATTGCGATGTTTCCGTCCTTCAAGTACGCGTGTACAGAGTGTTTCTTTTACGTATCAATTTAACATTTTTAGTGAATATTTTAATTTAAAAAAAAATAAAAACCATTTTGTTTTCGAATGGTAATATTTTTTTTAGCATGTATGGATGCTATACTATTGCGGGTTAACGGGAACGCCCTCTGTTGGTTAACATACTGTATATACAAGGTACTCGACAAAATGACCTTCACAGTGCATCAAGAGGATCTATTACTATATGGAGAGGATATTATAAGGTCACTGATTTTAAATGTCCAATGCTTGTTATTGGGACCTTATTCGCAATGGTAAGGCCTATGGCCTACTTGTATGATCTGCGCAGACATTATCCTGACCTGTTTCAAGTTTGTAGGTAGTTACTTACTAGCTAAGTAAAGATGCTACGTTATATCTTTGGTTCAAACTAAAAACAAGAACAACTTATATGAAAATTAAGTATCCACGACTTTTAACCGACGAAAAAAGGAGGAGGTTCTCAAGTGGACACGTATATAGGTATATATATATTATATATACCTACTTATATATTTTTATGTATGACCACGCATACATTTTTACAGAGTAGTCCGATTTGAAAGATTTTTTTTTTATTCAGGAGGGTATACCTCGGAGATCTTACCATGTAAAAGTATGTGGTAGGTAGGTACCACAACAAAAAAATAAATACTTAACCGACTTCAAAAAAAAAAAACTACAAAGTGAAAAATAACCTTAATTTCGGACACATCTATCAGCATTTTTATTTCGATTCAATGTTTTTTTTAATTTCTATTACTTAATAATTTCGCTGTTCTCTCATTTTTCGTGATGTTACGAAATGTTTTTCATGATGCTTGCGCAAATATTGCGCTCCAAAAGCAGATATTAAACCGTCTCTTTGCGCTTCCAAGGATATTTGATCGAGCCGCATTGTCGGTAATACCTCTTTTTAGCCGACTTACAAAAAGGAGGAGGTTATCAATTTGACTATATGTTTATTTTTTGTACTCGTATGTTTGTAACGCGATTTTTCCGAGCTCCGTTAATAATAATCATAATAAAACGTTTAATTCAGATTCAATCCATAAAGCATAATAGTAATAAAATAGTCAGCAACACATATAAAAATTAACAAAATAAAATAATTCAATTAATAGCAAATACAATAGAAATGAAGATACATAGTAATTATATAGATTAAATTAAATATTCAATATCAATATTACATATTAATAAGTCAATCAATTAATTTAATTAAATCATACATACAAAAATTACAATAAAACAAAATAAAATTATGTCAGCATTGTCCGATGGATATACACATCCACTAAAGAAGCAACCTTTTTTCCAATAATAGCTTGATAGCCATCCGTTCGAGGTTTTGCAAACATTAGCGACGCACTGCAATAGGGAGGCAACCGCATCAGCATCCTAAAGATGTTGTTAATTGAACGCGCAGGACATTGGCAGCCCGAATTGTTGACCGCTTTTGAAAATTCTTTTTTGTCTGAAAGGGTACGCCCTCGAGGTGGTCCCATTGTCACCAAATGAGAATCTGATGAGCGGATTCCATGTAAATCGAGGGAAACCCTCAAATTTGGTAGGCACACCTGTAGCGATTTGGGTATTTTTTTTAGTAACTCGTGTGTTTGCTTTTGGAAAGCACCATTTGGTGAAGTGGCAGTAATAATGAAGGCCATCGGAACTACTCAATTATACCAAGTATTTCACGGGTTGCGTATTCAACTTTAATATGGTTGCCAAGCAATTTATGCTCGTCACAATGCACATGGTGATGGTGACTTCACCATCAGCTCCAGTTCTCCTGGTTCTTACTAGGAGATCTCCTCAACAATTAACGTCCCTGCATCGGGAAAAGCAATATTTTGTAAAAGGTGACGAGCAGTTGACATTAGGCTATTGTAACTTAGATAAATTACAAACAGTCCCACTAAAAAGTGAAACATAAAAAGATAAATTACTCACTAAAGAGTGAAAACTAAAACCTATTTCACAAAAAAAAAAACAACCGACTTCAAAACACACTACAAAGTGAAAAATAACCTTCATTTCGGACACACATATTATCAGCAATATTATTTTTTTTTAATTTCCATTCATAATTTTGATAATTCTGTCATTTTTCGCAATGTTACGGATACAAAATGTTTTTCATGATGCTTGCGCATATTTGCGCTCCAAAAGCGGATATTAAATCGTCTCGTTTCGCTTCCAAAGATATTTTATAGGGCCGCATTGTAGGGGAATAACTCTTTTTTTAAGTCTTCGAAGAAAACATAATGAGAATTGACTTTGAGCATTTATTTCACCTGCACCAAAAAACGAAAATACAAAACCAAAGACACCGACTTCCGAAATTAAAGTTATTTTTCACTTTGTAGTCTTATTTTGGAAGCCGCTTGTTTTAATTAAAAAAAAAAAAATGTTACCTACCTTTGTATGAGTCATGCGATGATAGTACAAGTTGGAACTCGCCGTGAAACATTTTCCACATTCAGGACATTTGTGCGGCTTTTCACCTGCGGAAAATGTAAAAGTTTGGAAAAAAATTGAACAATCGGTCTGAAAGTAGGATTTTTTGTTTTTATTTCCTGTGCCCATTAAGGTGGGTCCACCCACAGTTTCGACCGGCCAGTAGCAGGGTATTCTTATGACCGTTTTCACTAACACTAGACGACACCTAAATTAGTGCCTAAATAAAAGCGGTATACCTACATTTGGATTTTCAACGCTAGGAACGTTAAAAATCTAACAACGCACTTTTTATTTATGTATTCGTTTAGGTTCGCTTAGCGTTAGTGATAACGGGTATCTAAATATTAATAGCACTTGGTGTTCTCGCTCAACGTGTGTCTTTGGTAACTCTGTAACTGGGCTATGAAGGTCAGATAGGCAGTCGCTCCATGTAAAGTACTGGTATTCATTCAGTGGCGTCGGTTATACTGGAAGCCGACGCCGATGTAGTTGGGAAAAGGCGATGTGATGATGCTGGTGTTCTTTCCCATTGACGTTGACGGAAGCAATATCTATTTAATATACCACGGGTACCAATATCCCAGGGCGTCTTGTTAAACTAAAGTCATTTTCATGATTTGATTGGATACGTCTTCGTCAAGCTGCCCAATCTGACTGAATACATTAGAGAAATCAATGTAAGTATGTAGGGAGGAACCTGTGTGTATTCTACGATGTGTGTTCAATGAGCTGGAGGTGCTGAAGCCTTTGTTGCACACGTTGCATATGTGAGGCTTCTCGCCTGAAACAATACAATTAAGTACAACCATGCTGATATCGTCCAGTCTAGTTTGTTACCTAACGGTAGTACCAGAGAATATGCTGATCGAACAGCATATTCTTGCGCAACGGCTAAGTAATAACAGCCGCACGGGTCGATCCATCAGGTTAAGCTACGCTTGCCGGGGTTGGCCGTGGATGGGTGACCATCTTTTCATACCGAGACTCCTCCGTGCCTCGGAAAGCACGTTAGGCCGTTGGTCCCGGCTGTCATTCGAGGATCTTTGACAGTCGTTACGGGTCGTCAGAAGCCCGAAAGTCTGACAACCAGTCTTACCAAGGGGTTATCGTATAACCCAGTAACTGGGTTGTGGAAGTCAGATAGGCAGGCGCTCCATGTAAAATACTGGTATTCAGCTGCATCCGGTTAGACTGGAAGCCGACCCCAACATAGTTGGGAAAACGTTAGGCAGACTGATTCTTGCGCAACGATAATAAGTCGGGAGCTGCAACTTAGGTAGGTACAGTCGACCGCACCGTCAGTGGTAACAAAACCAGTATATGCTGGCTTCATATTCTATTGAAACTACAAAGCAGCTCACCACGTCTAAGTCTGTTACGATCTAAGTGTTACCATTGACGTGTGGTCGATTGTACCTATATAATTAAAAAGTATTTATAATGTCAAACAGAAGTATTTCGGCAGAAAGTAAAGAACCCCATTGCCAAGCAGGATTTAGTTCGCAACTCTTTCATCACACTGAACTTAGGCCGCAAGACTAACTTTGGTATACTTAATAGAGTAGCCCATTCATTATTGTCTACATGACAATGTTAAAAGGCATTCGTCCTTAAATTACCCGTATGCGTCCTCATATGCCTCTTCAACAGCGACGGCCGGTCGAAGGTCTTCAAACACACTTGGCACGGCAGTATGTTCTTCACGTTAGCAGCTTTCTGGGGCAAGCAGAGGGATTCCTTGGTACAGACCAGACTGGTCCTCTCGTATAACTTGACCAAGTGGTTGTTCAACCCCTCGAGGAATTTGAAGTCGATTATGTTTAACATTTTGTTCGGTTTCTTGCCTTTCGTTGATAAGTCTAGAGGTTCCGTTTGCATTTCCATTTCTGCTTTTGGGATTATGTCAATTTGTTGAAACAATCGTCTTGACGGGGTTGCGCGAAAGTTTTGCTAGCAGCAGATAAAGATTGAATGCTATCGCCATTCATCACATTTGTATTAGGTGGGTAGGTAGTTTTCGTAGGAATTATTCGTTTGACTAGGCTAGTTGCTAGGCTAGTTGTAGTTGGATAGTTGCTTTATGGCCTAGTGCCTAGAGTAAATTCATTTTCTTTCCACCCGGAAGTTTCTATATTCACTTAGCTTAAAGTCGTGTTGAGACCTAGATCCTCACTGCACAAATTAAACTGATTTCCACTCGAATTTTCACTGGTAACTGTCATAATTTCCCCCGGGCCGTCCTATAAATACGTGAAGGACTGAAGGGCTGACGTATACAAATGACAGGGTGATATTAGTGTATTAGATTGTATAACAGTTGTGTCGATGATCGTTTGGAAGTATTGTGGTGTCGCCAACAATGAGTTTTGTAGAGCACGGGACACTAATCGACGTGATTTGACGGTTTTTTCGTGTGTTTACCCTAGAGGTATATGTGGAGGAAGGCGTGTTTGGATGTGGTGGTGTCAGGTACTCCCAATCTTCCTCTGGTTAGCTTCTAAGTATGTGTTGTATAGTGTGAAGCCTCCGTTAAAGCCACTGATTGTTTTACAATGGATTTGGTTTATTAATAATTAACATTCATCCTTTGCTACAAGGAGGATTTTTTTTACTTTCTTCACCGATTGGTCTTTCTCTTTATAAGAACATCATTCAGGTACTGTTCTTATAAAACTCAAAGATGATCTGAACATTCTTGCGATCCAGTGAAACCATATTGTTGATCCAGGGACGCTCTCAGGATTATCTTCTGTTTTCACCCTGGTCTCGTGGTGATCGTAATAAGTCCTATAGAAGCAGTGCGGAATAAGTAGATATGTCATTGCCACTGCTTACACCAGTTTTCATACATTTTATTCAATCAACAAATATATATGTGTAACCGTTAGGTTATCGCCGTGGAACGAACTCAGGGGCAGCAGGATAAAACGTCACCGTGAAAACTTAGGTGAAGTGAGCTGTTCATTGACAGCTCACATACACAGGAATACAACTGAATTCACAGCTCACTTCGCCTAAGTTTTCACGGTGAGATTGTTTCAGAATAGTTCTACAGTTGTCGTCGTGGAACGAGCTTAGTGGCAGCAGGATGCAAAGCGCGAGCAAGTTATCGTCAAAGAAATAAAGAAAGAAAGAAAGAATAACATTTATTTGACAAAGTTCGTGAAACACAAAATACAAATAAGAAATAAAAAATGTTTAATCACCAGTAGTGTGTGCGGCTGCGTCAAAAAGGTTCACTTCAGCATTAATGCCAGACAGATGCTGTCTAACGCTGGTTTCAAAGCGCGAGCAAGTTATGGTCGTGGAACGAGCTCAGTGGCAGCAGGATGCAAAGCGCGAGCAAGTTATGGTCGTGGAACGAGCTCAGGGGCAGCAGGATGCAAAGCGGGAGCAAGTTATCGTCGTGGAACGAGCTCTGGGGCAGCAGGATGCAAAGTGCGAGCAAGTTATCGTCGTGGAATGAGCCCAGTGGCAGCAGGATGCAAAGCGGGAGCAAGTTATCGTCGTGGAACGAGCTCTGGGGCAGCAGGATGCAAAGTGCGAGCAAGTTATCGTCGTGGAATGAGCCCAGTGGCAGCAGGATGCAAAGCGGGAGCAAGTTATCGTCGTGGAACGAGCTCTGGGGCAGCAGGATGCAAAGCGCGAGCAAGTTATCGTCGTGGAACGAGCTCAGTGGCAGCAGGATGCAAAGCGCGAGCAAGTTATGGTCGTGGAACGAGCTCAGGGGCAGCAGGATGCAAAGCGGGAGCAAGTTATCGTCGTGGAACGAGCTCTGGGGCAGCAGGATGCAAAGTGCGAGCAAGTTATCGTCGTGGAATGAGCCCAGTGGCAGCAGGATGCAAAGCGGGAGCAAGTTATCGTCGTGGAACGAGCTCTGGGGCAGCAGGATGCAAAGTGCGAGCAAGTTATGGTCGTGGAACGAGCTCAGGGGCAGCAGGATGCAAAGCGCGAGCAAGTTATCGTCGTGGAACGAGCTCTGGGGCAGCAGGATGCAAAGCGCGAGCAAGTTATCGTCGTGGAACGAGCTCAGTGGCAGCAGGATGCAAAGCGCGAGCAAGTTATGGTCGTGGAACGAGCTCAGGGGCAGCAGGATGCAAAGCGGGAGCAAGTTATCGTCGTGGAACGAGCTCAGGGGCAGCAGGATGCAAAGCGCGAGCAAGTTATCGTCAAAGAAATAAAGAAAGAAAGAAAGAATAACATTTATTTGACAAAGTTCGTGAAACACAAAATACAAATAAGAAATAAAAAATGTTTAATCACCAGTAGTGTGTGCGGCTGCGTCAAAAAGGTTCACTTCAGCATTAATGCCAGACAGATGCTGTCTAACGCTGGTTTCAAAGCGCGAGCAAGTTATCGTCGTGGAACGAGCTCAGTGGCAGCAGGATGCAAAGCGCGAGCAAGTTATCGTCGTGGAATGAGCCCAGTGGCAGCAGGATGCAAAGCGGGAGCAAGTTATCGTCGTGGAACGAGCTCAGTGGCAGCAGGATGCAAAGTGCGAGCAAGTTATCGTCGTGGAACGAGCTCAGTGGCAGCAGGATGCAAAGCGCGAGCAAGTTATGGTCGTGGAACGAGCTCAGGGGCAGCAGGATGCAAAGCGGGAGCAAGTTATCGTCGTGGAACGAGCTCAGGGGCAGCAGGATGCAAAGCGCGAGCAAGTTATCGTCGTGGAACGAGCTCAGGGGCAGCAGGATGCAAAGCGGGAGCAAGTTATCGTCGTGGAACGAGCTCAGTGGCAGCAGGATGCAAAGTGCGAGCAAGTTATCGTCGTGGAACGAGCTCAGTGGCAGCAGGATGCAAAGCGCGAGCAAGTTATGGTCGTGGAACGAGCTCAGGGGCAGCAGGATGCAAAGCGGGAGCAAGTTATCGTCGTGGAACGAGCTCAGGGGCAGCAGGATGCAAAGCGCGAGCAAGTTATCGTCGTGGAACGAGCTCAGGGGCAGCAGGATGCAAAGCGGGAGCAAGTTACCGTCGTGGAACGAGCTCAGGGGCAGCAGGATGCAAAGCGCGAGCAAGTTATCGTCAAAGAAATAAAGAAAGAAAGAAAGAATAACATTTATTTGACAAAGTTCGTGAAACACAAAATACAAATAAGAAATAAAAAATGTTTAATCACCAGTAGTGTGTGCGGCTGCGTCAAAAAGGTTCACTTCAGCATTAATGCCAGACAGATGCTGTCTAACGCTGGTTTCAAAGCGCGAGCAAGTTATCGTCGTGGAACGAGCTCAGTGGCAGCAGGATGCAAAGCGCGAGCAAGTTATCGTCGTGGAATGAGCCCAGTGGCAGCAGGATGCAAAGCGGGAGCAAGTTATCGTCGTGGAACGAGCTCAGTGGCAGCAGGATGCAAAGTGCGAGCAAGTTATCGTCGTGGAACGAGCTCAGTGGCAGCAGGATGCAAAGCGCGAGCAAGTTATGGTCGTGGAACGAGCTCAGGGGCAGCAGGATGCAAAGCGGGAGCAAGTTATCGTCGTGGAACGAGCTCAGGGGCAGCAGGATGCAAAGCGCGAGCAAGTTATCGCCGTGGAACGAGCTCAGTGGCAGCAGGATGCAAAGCGCGAGCAAGTTATCGTCGTGGAACGAGCTCAGGGGCAGCAGGATGCAAAGCGGGAGCAAGTTATCGTCGTGGAACGAGCTCAGGGGCAGCAGGATGCAAAGCGCGAGCAAGTTATCGTCGTGGAACGAGCTCAGTGGCAGCAGGATGCAAAGCGCGAGCAAGTTATCGTCGTGGAACGAGCTCAGGGGCAGCAGGATGCAAAGCGGGAGCAAGTTATCGTCGTGGAACGAGCTCAGGGGCAGCAGGATGCAAAGCGGGAGCAAGTTATCGTCGTGGAACGAGCTCAGTGGCAGCAGGATGCAAAGCGCGAGCAAGTTATCGTCGTGGAACGAGCTCAGGGGCAGCAGGATGCAAAGCGGGAGCAAGTTATCGTCGTGGAACGAGCTCAGGGGCAGCAGGATGCAAAGCGCGAGCAAGTTATCGTCGTGGAACGAGCTCAGTGGCAGCAGGATGCAAAGCGCGAGCAAGTTATCGTCGTGGAACGAGTTCACTGGCGGCAGGATGCAAAGCGCGAACAAGTTATCGTCGTGGAACGAGCTCAGTGGCAGCAGGATGCAAAGTGTGAGCAAGTTATCGTCGTGGAACGAGCTCAGTGGCAGCAGGACGAGCAAAGCACGAGCAAGTTTAAATAAGTATCCAGGTAGCGGAGAATTCTCCAAAAACGTAATTTGAGTGTTATTAAAATTTTAACCTCCTCAATATTTTCCAACCTCTGTGAAAAGTATTGAAGAAAACGTAATCGCCTATAAAGGTGACGCTGCGAAACTTTAGATTTCCATTCTTTGTGCGACTAAACGCAAGGAAAGCGCGCCTGTACTAATATTTACGATTCGTCGCATTGTGTCGTATGCTGTCAATCAGACCTTTGATAAACTCAACAATGTGTTGGGATTTTTAGATCGGGATACCTTAGGGTAGACAGGTAGATACTGTAAGGGTAGGTAATCTGTATTCAAATTGAAGATACAATTTTATTTTATTTGTTAGGGACAAAAAACAGTTACATGCCAAGCTTAACTAGAGATTCTTAAATTAGCACAATACATAGAAATACATTTATACACAATCTATTCCATATTTATGTTACTACACATGTAACCCACAACATTGTCCACGAATTCACAAAAAAAAAAAGTTAAAAGAAAACAGACAATTAGTGTGCATCGTAAAAGACTAGTAAGAAGAAGAAAAAAAAAAATTATATATATATACTTATGAATTTAGTAACTCGCTCTTGCCTTGAAGCGATCTTTGAAAAGAGTAAATATGTCAAGCTCCATAAAGTGAGTGTTGTACGCATCAACGAGGCGACGAAGAGGCACGCGCTCCCCAGCGTTAGTCCTGCACGAATCTGTGTGGAATAGTCGATTACTCTAATACAATTGATGAGGTTCAGGGCTTAGCCCTGTAGGGCTGTAGTAGGTACTATACGTATTGAATAGTCCAATTCCCATTCAGAAAGGAATCAAGCACCTTCCGTTCTTTTTCGTTTGAAATTCAATTAATGAGAGTCTTTATTACAGTGAGTTTCAATGTGAATTTAATGGAGACTCAATGGTATGAAGTAGCTTCTTTACATAAGAAATTTTCAATGAAACATTGATCAAACCCATTGCAACATTTTGCTTTAATAAAACTTACGGAGTGGAATACTAACCACGATAATGTTCAGCTAACACGTAGAATTTAGAACCTTACAGTCAACGGACCATTGGCAACACATTGCCATCTAATTAGGCTAAATGCTTTCATTGTAGGAAAACCAATAGGTATTGAACTGTCGGAAGTGACGTAGTGCTGTTGGTACTATTGTACGCACCCCATAAGGCGAGTCGATTATTTTAATAAGCTTCGCAACTGGGTTAGCGAGGAAGGTAATGCGATTGATCGTTATATTGTTTTCTATTCAAGCTCGCTGTTCATTATGTTTTGTCGTATTAGTAGGTACAACAAGGAAATGTAATGTTATGTAGGTACCTAACAGGCTGCAGATGTAGTTAGTGTGGCTAAATTAATCGAGAAAACTCGCACATTAGTAGTGGAATGTAACACTTTTAAATGTAAAAAACTGCTGCAATATTATTGGTTACATATACATCATCAGCATTCAGCAGTGACATTGATTTTTTTGTTCATAGAGTATCTACTCATAGTAATTTTTTGCTCCCGGTAGTACGTTCCTGCGGGATATTTTCCAACATCCACGCGGACGAAGCCGTGAGCAAAAGCTAGTACGAAATAATTAGAGACTTGAACCTACATAATGTGTTATTTCAGGCTCTCAGTAGGTTTATACTTTTCAGATGTTATTCCTACCCTTTCTTCTCGTAACCTGGCGGGGTATATGGCTCGCTAACTCAGGCCTCCAAAAGTGTTCCAACTGTCATGATTTATTATCTCATTTCCATAACCACCGATACATTCACTATAGGACCTGAAATTCATGCGCTAAAAATAGCATCATCCCTAGATTCACTGCAAGATAAAGAAGTCTATCGTGGTATACGCCTCGGAATTACGCGCAGAACAATCGAACGGTTTTATTTTCTTCTATTGTTATTTTAGCAACAAAATTCTCGAAAGCTATTCAAATTCTGCTTTGCCTCTTATTCAAATACCCTCACAAATCGGATTTACTCGCAACTTGTTAAGACTGCCTTGTTTCACTTCTACCTTTCTTTTTATTTATTTTTCATCACTGCGGAGGTAAAAGGAAACTTTTATTTGTCTCTGTATCTAAAGTACTCGTACCTCGCTATTGGTATATACATATATAATATATCTATGTATATTCCTGCTGGGGTATTTTTACGCGGAATTTGGGTCAGGACTTCGATTGTGTTCAGGAAATTTACTGCGAATAAATGTATTTGGGTTATTTGTACCCATGTATCGCTGGTTCTGTGACGTGGGCACTTTTACAAGTAATACAAATAAGACGGTGATTGATTGTAGCAAGATGGCAGAAACCTGCGCGCGAGTGCTAAGATATCAGAGAGGCAGGTTATATTGCTATGGTAGCTCATGGGGGACTGACACCTATCAGATGATCAAGTTCCTATTAGGAACGATCGATATTTAACTAAGATTATGCTAAGCTAAGATTTATTTAAGTACGTTCTCTGTTAATTATCTTTGAATTTTATTAAGACATTTGTGCTTAAAATATTATAATTCCACAACATTTCAACGATCCATAGCAGTGGCATTGCACTGGTACATTCCGCTCGAGAAAAGTGCCTACAGCTCGCGACAACACAGTGTTGACACGTACGCATCGTTTTTATTTTATTTTTGATTTTGTGCACCCTTTGTTATGCCAATAAAAAGCGTAATACAAACAATTTTAAGATAATTTTACTTTTAATTAGAACACATTCTTATATGGACTGTTAGAACCATTTCAGAAATAATTTTTATTCATCATGATTAATTTGGAATATAAAATAAGAATATTTATTTTATTATTTAAAAATATAATGTATATATGTATAAGAAAGTGAAATAAAGGATATAAAATAATAATAATAATAATAAATTGTTGTGTTTACGGATGTTATAATAAACAGAAGAACTCAAAGTTATCTTTTTTTATGTTATCAAACGATTGTGAAATGGAAGTTAATTCCATTCCATAATTAGTTAATTACCGATTGAGTACTATGCTATATAATGTGCTGTACACAACACAATCATACATAAGTAATGTGAGCAAGCAGTTTGTGAGTATGACATGTTTATGAGTAAAATAAATTAGTAGGTAAAATAATCTAGACGTTAGTACTATTATTTATTCTGAGCTTCCGTGTCCCCAGATTAGGTGGGTACCTACACCTACCTACTAAATATTTACATTTATTATTCTTATTTATGTCTCCCGTATATTTACTTAAAATATTCATTTTTTACATTTCTCGAGACCCTGGGGTCCCGGACCTTTGGAGGGCGTACGAGGAGCCGAAGTCAACTCGCAGAGGCCCCTTAAATAATTTTAAATGATAAGGAGGCACCAACCGACGATTATCCCTGTATGTACTATGCAAGTGCACCCAAGGACAACCCCCGGTTGGTGCAGGACTATTGTTGTGAATATTAATTATTATTATTATTATACACATAGTATAGTTAGGTACTTGATAAGTTCTGTTTACAAGGTCAGGTTCAGGCTTTGATAAGTATAGGTAGGAAATACCTACTTAAATAGTATTTTTGTTTTGGTGGGTACCTACCACGGACTTATTATAACCATGACTAAATATTATGTAGTAAAATTTTGATTATGTAGACAACAGGGTATTCGTACATACTTTTTATTTGCCCAATTACGTAGGTACATATTAATAAATAATGGAGACTAAAAAATTAAAGTACCGTCCGCAGACCGGCAGCAACTCTAACGTGGTCAGAAGGAATAAGAGTTACGCGATAGAAAGAGTGGCAACTTGTAGGTGAATATAATTTGTAGGTTATAAGCGTTGTGCGACCTGAATTGCACTTTATTGTGTCCTAGCAAGAGTTGCTTTTTATTTAAATGATTTTACGGAGTGCGGGATCTGTACTAAACTGTGTCCATAGGTTCATTGTCATGAGGTATGACTTCTAGTAGGTACTAAGCTATCTATTTACTTATCACAAAAAGTAGCATTAAAAAAAGTGCCCAAAACAGTGGGTTGTAATTTTCACCTCAATATTACTTACCGTTCATTTATCAATATCCCTCAAAGCAACACTACCTCATACCTCCGCACTGTGAGGTAATAAACAATCCTTCACTACCCTCTTTTCAAATATAAAAGTAGCAAAGTAAGAAACAAAAGGTTCCCACAATATTTTCGTCAAATTACGCGCTGTATCGATCCTGGCGAGCGTCTGTTGCATAAATGCATTAGTCTGAAGATAGGCACCTCGCACTATTGAGTTGCAAGGTATAAGTGGTAGCGGGGAACGTAGCTTAGAGGTAGCGGGGCGGAATATACTGGTTGCTTATTGCCAGTTATCACGTTGCTCAGTTTTTTAAACTAAGGGCTGGTTTTTTGATCTGTAGTAAACTCAACCAATGGTTAAACATAGTAACTAATGGTTGAATTTTGGCTTTAGTCACATTAAAATTGTTTCTTGTCAATTTGATGGAGCTGTCATTATCACTTGGACTTGGGTCTACTCACTGGTGTCAACATAGGTTTGGCAATATCGTTGACGCTTCACTTTTAACGTGGTCAATGAATCGTAATAATAAGAAGGCCGACAAAGTGACATTCTATCAGCGGTAACGATGATGGAAAATTCAAAAATATATTGGATTGACATAAGCTACCGAAAAGTTTTTCAGTGTTGAAAGTTGTTGCAGAATACGAAATGCTTTGTGTTCAATGTTACCTTTGGACATTGACTCAGCACTCGGCCTGGCTTACGCGCGGCCCAGTTAAAAGAGTGATTTGGTTGCATCTTACACGCATAGGAACCACAACTATTAATCGAGGAACGTTTAGAATTGAAACGGATTACGAGAGAGGAAGCTTGTAACTATCACCATTTAAACGAATTTTATCACCATTTAAACGAAGAAAAAACAAGATTTGAATTTTATATTCTTGTCTCATTACCCCTCACTGTGGCCAAGACACCTTTAGCCATCTCTGATCAGTCTCGAGTCTGCGGGACTGGCAGTGAGTGTACCCTCCCCGAACCTGGTATTCCTGTCGACTATCCGTCTGTAACCTTAGGTCGCATGGTGCAGACATCCTGAACTTATTTATATATGTATTGTGTATCACGTACTAGGTATATGATAGGTTAGGGCTGTACGGCTTATAGGGCTTAGGGTCGTAGGGACTTGTTGTCTCTCTTGGCTTGTAGGTCTTGTAGGTTCCTTTAACTATCATATCTTTTCATGTACCATCACAACCTTGACAGTATTGCGGCCTTACGTGATGATTGTTAAGGGTGGATGTACATTTTGGTCCTTCGAGCCGGATTCGGTATTCATACACACACTGGGATGTACACTTTAAAAGCGTTTGCGACTTGCCTACGCCCTATGGTACCTATAACTATAGGTACCTTAACTTACTTGTACTTGGTAACTATAGGTAGCTTCAAAGAATGGTCAAGGTTTTCATAACACCGACTGTATTGTGAGAAGAAAGTACTTTATTACTCGTTGCAAAGCATAATTTTTGTGTTGTTTTAGGAAAGAGTGCAAAGTCTAACCCGTGCGATATTCTATGAACGTTTCTTGCGTGCCTTTTGTAAAAGCCACTTTAAAACTACAAACACGATGATATTAAACATTACATAATTATAAATTACAAAAACATACAACGTTTAAAAATCCCTTTCATAACTCCACCCGCTCATCGCCTCTCACTCGCACACACCGTGGTCCTCTGCGTCCTCCCTAAATTTATTCTTAATAAAGCGCGGAGCGGCCGTCCGATGTATTTTTTGATATCTCTCGCTTTGCGATGAAAGCTCGCAATCTACCGGTGTTTTTCTTTGGGGATTGAGTTTGTTCAACGTTTTGATCACGTACTATAGATGGGCGATCCTAACGTATCGAGTAAAGTAATTTTTTACTGCGTTTGAAGTACAGCTTTTGAAGTTGTTTGTTTTGGCGTTCAAAGAGTTCAAAGGTATTTTAATACCCAGTGAAAGTTTTGTATCTAACGGAAATGAAATAAAAAAAATATAAGCATGCAGTTTTCTCGTTACCACCCTGTAAAACTAACAATTAAAGCTGATTCTAGGCATTTGTACCGGAATTCTTTAAATACTGGTAAAAAATACATCCATAAGTAGCGTGTACTAAGTATAGTTTTATCTACTGCCAGTATTGTGTGTTGTCTGTTTCGTCAGCTGTTGGTAACGCTACATATTCGATGGCTGAAACCTGCTCAAAAAGGAACAGATCATTGGAAAACAATGTGCGTTGCTTGGTGTTTTACTTTTGTATCGCGAGACATAGTATAACACTTTTAAAGGCATTTTGTGAAACATTTTACACCTGTGGCCTTGTGCATTCAATAAAACATTGCCTTCAGGGTGCTGTTGAGGTTTCCTCTTAACTGTAGTGCGTCACGGATGGTCGCTGATGCGCTCACTGATGATTATTTTGCGATCATGCGCAAGAAATTGGCGTCAATAATACGCGGAGTGAGAGAAAGCAACAACAGCATTCTGAAGGTATTTTCTGAAAGGTTAGGGACCTACAAGGGATATGTTTATCAAGCTGCATGTCAGACATGGGGCTTGATTGACCTTCTTGTAATTGGATGCTTTGTTTTTTGTTTTGTTTGGTTTTGTTTTCTAATGTTTTATTATTGTATTGTGTGCCATTAGGCACATTAACCTAAAAACTATTGTAGCAAACATATTATATATTATATTATACATATATTGTATCGTAACAAATTATTGTTACGATTAACATAGTTTTTAGGTTAGTTGTGCCTATGATACCTGCCAATAAAAGTTTATTTTTATAGTAACTTGCTACAACAACAGTTGTAGCTAACAAGTGAATAGAAAAAGACAATTAGGTATAGATTTTTATTTACAGGCCAGATGACTGCGATTGCACCCAATTTTTGTTTAAATTTGTTTAGACTTTGTCTTTGTCGCCTCCGACCTAGACTAGAGTCAAGAGTAAATCCATCTTAAATAAAATAAATAATAAATTGTTTGTTTTAACTCAAATTAGTTAGGTATCTCTTAAGATCAAACGGTTTAGCTTACGCCATGTTAGTTTGATTAAAAGACGTTAGGACGAAACGCAGAAATGATCGATCAAAGAGGCAAATGATAACGCCATCTGATTTGTCCGACGGATTCATAATTGTGGTATATTGTTATTCGCGGATAGATTCTTGTCACTGTCGGCTGTCGTCATTGGCAGCTCAAAACATACTAAGAAAGAAGATAAACATGATTTGCATTTGTTTTGGAGATGGCAGATGATTTTCACGTGCGTACTCGTATGTAAAGTAAGATGCTGCTAATCATTCATGTTCCTTTCGTTTTATACATATCGTACTCGTCAAGATTACCAACCACCATGAAAATCTGAAGTCTTAATTATAACGCTTGAGTTTGGTCTTTAGAGACGTGAATTTGAAACTAGACTACAAAACTTCTTTTGCTCTGTTAGCCCAACATATTTCTTGGAAAGATTTCTTTCAGAATTTTTTATTAAACAATAAAACATGCTTTAACGTGCCCGTCATTACTGTTCAGGCAACTCAATTTCCAGACCAAAACTATCGAACTACCCGCCATCTAGGAGCTGCCAAGATAAACTCCAATATTAACTACGTTGAGAAAGTAAACAAGGTTTATAAATCCACCTTCCAGAGAGCCGATGTTAGCGGAAAACGAATACAGGAGTATTCAGGACTAAGATAACTTTACTTAAAATATACAGAGCAAGTTCTGAGGGAAAAAGTGGAGGCTCCAAGATGGCGGGGCGTGGCGTGGCACTGGGCGGGCGGCTGGGCGGGGCCGCCCAACTGTGTCAAGTGTTTTCAGATGGATTATTTTTCTTTGATGGCTCTTACTGAGAGAGCTCTTCGTTGTAATGGAGTGGGCTATACTTGTGTAGATGTGTTGCCGGCTTTAGTAATGGTAGTGTCTTTTATTGAAGTTGGTTTTAGTGGGATTGGAGGATTTTATTTAGAGATAGCGGGTTGGAGAACTGCTGGGTGTGGCTGTTGTTTGTTTACGTACGGAAGTTATTAGAGCCGGTTATTCGCTATAGCATTGAGCAAGCAACCTAATTAGTTGGTGATTGAGGTCGTACTTCAGCTTTTTTTGAATAAAGTAGTACTTAGTGTTCTTACCTAGGTTCGTTTCAATAGGGATGATGCCTGGGTAAAAAAAAAAAATTCTATTTAGTCCGTCAGTCAGATAATAAAAAAATATTAGATACGTATTTTTTGCTTTATCATATTAATAAAAAATGACTTAGATAACTCGCATTAAAGTTCGGGAGTGGGGGCTTGCTACGTCACTTCTACGTATAAAATCTACGAAGACGTGACGTCATGCCACATTTTAACTCAATGTATCGCCGTAATCTTTTGATTACGTAGAAAAAGAAAAAATACGTGTCCAATATATTTTAATAATCTACAAGACGGACAAAAAAACATTTTTTAGTCATCATCCCTATTGAAAAACCAAGAGTTGAAAATTCCTGATGTTATAAAAAGTATGTATTTTACTTGACTTATTCATTCCGCAGAGCAATATCAGCTCGAAGTACCTACCTGCTACCTACTAACCTATGAGAAAAATAGTTAACAAACAGCTGTTCCCCTCTTCATGTTCGTTAAAGTAACTTCATGTTTTCAAAGTGCAGGAGTACAATGCAGGGTTCTTACTGTTTGCTGTTACTTGAATATATCTCATGGAATGAAAATCATGAGCACTTCATTTATATGGTACCTGCCTACAGCGGAGTACGGAGGACCTATGGTTCCGATATAAAGTATCTACTCTAAAGGTTGCTTACTTAACTCTGTGAACCGACTGGACTGTGCAAACAAAGCTTAAATGAATGAGATCTTTCAACCCCTTTTCTTTCTTTTGGTTTTGATGTTATTCCTGAGTTTGTTTCGCCATTTCTTCTCAGGGGTAGATAGGAAATGTCGACTCCATCTAGCTTATTTTATTTTTAATATGACGTGTCAAAGTGATTCCGATATGCTATTTACTAGATCTGTGAATGGTTTATTAGATTAAATTAGGGATGAGAGCCTGGTGGTCTGTCGCACAGGGTATCCTAGTACGGGAACCAGTCTCTCACAAAGTTGTATGCATTTTGTCACAACGCTAATTCTTGACTCTATGTTAGCACTATGTGAAACTTAAAAAACCTAAAAAAATAAAGATTATTATTATTATTTTTTACATTTCTCGGGACCCTGGGGTCCCGGACCTTTGGAAGGCGTACGAGGAGCAGAAGCCAACTCGCAGAGGCCTCTTAAATAATTTTAAATGATAAGGAGGCACCAACCGGAGATTATCCCTGTATGCACTATGCAAGTGCACCCAAGAACAACCCCCGATTGATGCAGGACTATTGTTGAACGTAGAAACGAAACATATTGGGCTATGGGTTTGGGTGGCTAAAGTGGATTGGGTAACTTGAACTATGGAAGAACTATGTCCCCTGCCTGACCAATGTTATATATTATACACGGAAGTAAATTCTACCGGCACAGACCTAAAGTTCGGAGCACGCGAGCCCCACCACGACGTCAATTATTATTATTATTTACAGAATTTTCAATTTTATTTCAAACTGTTTTATCAATCACCGCACATTACAGTACATTTTTCTCAACTCTACTACAACACCTATAGTCTACAGATCGGCGCAGCTTCGTTAAGTAACCGACTTCAAAAAACCGGATGATAACCTCCTTTTTTTTTAAGTTGGTAAATTACAAGATAGTAGAAGTATGTAATATTATTGGAACTGCAATATATTCACATATGATAATCTATTAGGGCTTCTAAACAAATATAGATGTTTGTATGTATATATGTTTGTCCACGCATTTCTCCGAAACAATCCTATTGTATACTGATTTTTTTTAGGGTTCGCTACGTATCTAAAAGGAAAAAAAACGGAACGATTATTCCCACAAGCGTTCCGTTTTTTCCTTAGAAACGAGTGATCCCTCACTCGTGTCTGTCTGTCTGTCCGTCTGTCAAAGCCAATTTGCTCCGAATCTAATGGACCGATTAAGTTGAAATTTGGTACACGTATGAATTTCTGTGACCCAAATACGGACGTGTAACGTAAAGAATAAAAAAAGTTTTGCAAATATACCATGTGACATATTGTGAGGGTCGCAAATATATATTTTTTATAACTTTTAAATAAATTATTTAAAGTTATTTAAGAAAATAGACGACCATTCCCCCACATCCGAAACTACTGAGCCTAAAATTAAAAAAAAAAAAAATACAGAAAACAGTTTTATACCTATAAATTACAGGAATATCTATAAGAAGTCTATGGTCATAAAATAACATGGTAAATCTCTCAATATTGTGTGTACAAACTTACATTTGCAGTTGGAATATATGGGAGAACATGCTTGTCAAGTACAATGTATGTATGTATGCATATATTTAAACTAAACGCCTTACATCATACACCCGGGGACTTGCCGAATACAGGACATAATACTCATTAACTACATCATACACAAGCACACGTTAGACCCACTCATAACACCAATCTCGCTTAACATCCACCACACTGACTCATAACAAGACAATACTACACTTTACACTTTAGTCGTACTTCATAATTATACCTGCTTTTTCCTTATTTTTGTTAATTTTTATTGTGTTAATATTTTATTTTTTTGCTTGCTGCATGCATCCCTTCCTTGCATTGTACTTAATTTACGCTTATTGAATGGGAGAGCGCCTTGACTTCCATAATACAAATGTTACTTAGTTTGGAAGTCAAGAGTTGCTTTTCTTGTACATTCACAATATGCAATAAACGTTTTTTATTTATTTAATGTTCAATTTCTTTTTGGGATAAATTCATCCCAAATACGGAACTCTTCATTTTGCGTGGTCGGTCACGTACTTGGCCAGTTTTTTTGGCTTAAATTTACTTCAAGTTAGGGAACAGTGCAAGTTCCATCAAAATCGGTTCAGTAGTTTGCAAGTTACGGACTAATACGTGTACCTAAGTGTGACGGCCTGGCTTATTGATACGAGCTAACAATGTGGTGTCAAAGGGAGGGACATCTCAAAACCTTGATCAAATTCTAGTGCAATATTTACTTATTACAAACAAATATTCCAGTTTTTACTTAAAACTAAAAATTACGAAATAAAAAAAAAATCTACTTCAAAAAGAAGTTAACTCAAAATTATGAAATAAATTTCGTAAGTCCGTGGCAAAAAACTAACGGATCTCAAGACACCGACTTCCGAAATTAGAGTTATTTAATTAATTTAAATTAATTTCTTTTTGAACTTGATTATTTTAATTACTTCGTTTTTAATAAATTCAAGTCAAACTCATACACCGACCAAAAATGATGAAAAAGAAAAACAAATGCAAGTAGGAAGTAAGGAACTAAGATAAAAACACATTTAATTTTCCCACCGTACGTTGTAAGACAATATATCACACAATTTCTCGGTAACTAACCGCTCCCCGGCATAATTCTTTCAATTTCATCATGTATATTTAAATGAGTTTGTATTACAGAACGTCTGTAAGAGCTCCACGCTTTAATATGGACGGGGACACTCTTATTATCTTGCGAGGTGACTGTTTTCATTGTTTCACGATACACTAAAGGTGGGTTGAAGTTACGTCACGCTAAGTCAGCGATTCTCAAACTTTTTTTGGCGACGGAACACTTTTGGAAAACAAAATATTTGACGGGGCCCTAAAATAAAAAATAGTCACAATCTGCGTTTTATGGATTACTAGCTTCCGCCCGCGGCTTCGCCCGCGTAGTATGTCAATAAAATTAGCGTATGTCATTATCCAGGTCATGGTCTACCCGTGTGCCAAATTTAATTCAAATCCGTTCAGCCGTTTTAACGTGAAAGCGTAACAACCTAACTCACTTTCGCATTTATAATATATCGACACTCTCACAAAATCTATTAGGTATTTAAATAAAAAAGAAACTCTTAACACACTACTAAAGTGAATGTGAATGTGACGCATATTTTCCCCAAACTAGTTCTTTGTTTTATTTAGTTATTTTATTTCTTTGCGCCACGTTTATCGCAAATAAACGTGTTTTCTTTCTTCTTTCTAAAGTTTCTTTATATAGGTAATTCAATCATGATTCGAAAGACACGTGGCGCCATCTATTATTATAAGAACGTTATTGTTGTTTTTTTCGGGAACAGTACTATTTTTGGGATGAAAGGTACCCTATGTCCGTTTCTGTACACCTGACAACGTATATGCAAAATTTCAGGATGATCGGTTCAGTGATTTAGGCGTGAAAAGGCAACAAACAAACTTACTCTGTCGCCCCAGTGGAACAAAGTGGATGGGTCACAGTTTTGTCGTCCACTGTGTCCCACTAATTGAGTTTGGTGATACCAATAACACTCGCATAAACTCCGAGTTCAGTTTTTCCCACTAGGGCTAACACTGATGGATTTATGACGAAAATAGAAACAGTTTTAATAATAAAAAATTGAAAGTATTCGCACTAGATTAGGATGATTCTGAAGCAGCTAAGATACCACAAAGTAGTGACGTCCACGGCTGGACATAGCCATAGGCTAGTATTGCCGCAGAGGGTTTGCGGAGCCCTAGGGTTCCGCAGAGCACACTTTGAGTAAAGCTGGTCTAGGTGATACGGTAACTTAATATTGCTCGTAGATATTAGATAGGCGGGCTGAAAAGTTTTGAGCCTAAGTATCTACCTCCACGTGTCATTATAGTCTCGCGCTGCATATTACTAATTTGCGAATACCCTCTTTATATAAACATAGAGTTTCATCTCATTAGCTTTTAGTAACTAATCTGTAAACGTCATTATGTCTCAGTCATCCGCGGCCCATCCTTATGCTCAAATATTTTCAGCCCCCCGGTGAAATTAAAGGTCTCTCTCTGTAAGTAAAGACACAACAAAATGGTATAAATGGTAGCCATTCTCAATCCAAGTTTTAGCCAATATTCAATTTCCTTAATTGAGAACGACTAAATACTTTTCTCGGTGGAAGTAGAACAAGTTTAACTGGTTCTCTCCGTCAAGAACTCCCCCACAGTCACGTATCGTATATGACAACGGGCACGCCACCGCCCCCGTGTCGCAGTAGATTTTTTCCAATTTCGTCGCGTCGACGTGTCGGGAAAAATCCTCTTTTGATTTATATTTTAATTCACAGTCTCATTTCAATTTATAGGCAAGTCGCTTTGTAGAAACATTTGTACCTGTCTAATGTGATATACATGCTAATGTGTTGCGACTCAGCGATATATTTAAGTGGGACTCAAAGGAATTCCAAATTGGTTTCGTTGCAACCAATTTTTGTTACTTTCTGTTTTCAAATTGAGTCACTTGAGTTCATGGTATTGGAAATATTGGAATTAGTTTCGATTAATCTAGTTTACGCAGCCATACCTATGACTAACTAATTGTTTTCCATACCACCTTCTCGCTAATGTTAAATTCTATGTCATGCAAACCTAACTTAAAGCAAGTCATTTAAGGCGAAAGCACCAGGGTAGCCCGCGAAATTCCAATTTTCTTAAGTTTTTTGCAATTTGCAAATCAGTATTAGGTTGTAAGTTGATCAAAATATGATTCGTGATCGTAACAAGTTTATATTTATAGAATTATAAAGAATTTCGCGGGCTACCCTGGCTTTAATATTGTACTGGATTTCATTATGACCATTATGGTCATTAATGTGATTTGAATTTGGAACCTCAAGTGAGAAAATCGTTTGGAAACTCTTACCTATGAAAAAAAAAACATTTTTTTTTTGTTAATGTAGTATAGCTTGACCAAAGAGTTCTCACCTCGATAGGTTTTAGTGACCGTGGACGAATAAAATAATTTAATTTTGCAACTTCATAGAGATATTATAGTAACAATAATGCATAATAATTAAATAGATGCATCAAAAATAATTACAACAATAATAAAAACAATTGTTTTCTGTATAATGGCCAAACTAAGTCCACAACGAGTTGTCGGGTTTTTTCTGTTTCATTTAGTAAGAAATGTTAAAAAAAATAATTTAAAAAAATTAAATCGATATCAAAAATAAATTAACTCGAAATTATGAAATAACTTTAATTTCGGCAAAAATTCGATGGCAAAAAACTAAAATACGATGTGTTTTTTTTAGTTTTTAGTTAATTTCTTTTAATTTTTAGTAAAAACTGGAACTTTTGTTTGTAATAAGTAGTTAATAGTTTTCTTATAAATATTGCACTACAGTTTGACCAAGGTTTTAGATGTTTTCCCTTTGACACCACACCCGTAGCTCGTATCAATAAGCCAGGTCGTCACACTTACACGTATTATTATTAGTTCATTATCATGAAAACTACTGAGCCCATTTTGATGAAGCTTGCACTGTTCCTTAAATTGATGTAAATGTAAGCCAACAAAAACAAAAACCGGTCAAGTGCGTGTCGGACCACGCGCAATGAAAGTTCCGTAGTTGGGATGAATTTATCCCAAGAACAAACTTAACATTGTAGTTGAAAAACAAGTTCTCCCATACATTCCAACTACAAATAGCACTGATAATACAATACAATTATTTTATTTTGTTATTTTATTTATTTGCGTCATGTTTATCGCAAATAAATGTATTTTCTTTCTTCTTTATTTCTTCTAATACGTACTGCTGTAACTCAAAATATGTGTATGAGATAATCATTAATTCAAAAGTAAAATTCAGTTCCCTACGCGTCAATAATACCGTTAAAAAACCGTACCGTACCGTATTAATAAACTTAATAAAGTATTATTTTTTTATAATCTTTATCAGGAAGTGAATAATCAATTTTTCGTCGATTCTGAAAAAAAGTCGCATTTTGAGTTACAACAGTATTGTATTATTAGTGCGAAATGTCCATAGTTAAACGAAAAGGATCCAACCCACATTAGGTGTAATGTGGGTTGGATCCTTTTGCAATTTTTTTTTAAATTGACCCCCATATTCAAAATTCATTCATTTACATTACACGTCCATGTTTGGGTCACAGAAATACATACGTGTAGCAAATTTCAACTTAATCAGTCCATTAGATTCGGAGCACATTGGCTGTGACAGACGGACAGACAGACAGACAGAGAGACACACGAGTGATCCTATAAGGGTTCCGTTTTTCCTTTTGAGGTACGGAACCCTAAAAATGGATCCGACAATTTCGGAGAAATGCGTATAAACATACAAATATAAAATTTTATATTTGTTTGGAAGGCCTAATAGATTATCTTATGTATATTGCAGTTCCAATAATATTACATACATGTACGTGTTGAATTGATACCTCCTTTTTTTGAAGTCGTTAAAGTGGTCGGTAAAGTGGTCTTTATATCAATGGAAAAAGCTGATTAGTAAACTTATGATTCAGATTTGTATAATGATCATGACGGTAGGCAGGTACTTAAGTGCATCTAAAGTTTTTTGGCCCTTAGGTCCAATTAAATAAACCACTGAAAGGATGTGTTTTGTTCTACCCTGAAGCTACGGCTTTCTAGAAAAGCGGCCATAACTGCATGCCGTCATCAAAATGTGTCATTGTCAAACGTTAAAAAAATCGATAGATTTGCCCCTCCCTATTTATTAGTTATACTCTTTGATTTGCCCTCCCCGTACTTGGTCTCACAAAAAAATGTCCATACTGAGAAAAGTAAGCTCACACATTTAATATTTGACAGCGTTTCCATGACTATCATGTCAAGTCACTGCGTCATTGTGTGTCAGAGGTGTCAAACCGAAACAGACACGCGACTATATTTGGATGCGGTAGGACGAACCTAACGATTATTATCTTTGCAGCTGCCATCATTTTCATGACAGACGTCACTGCGGTGACCGCTCTTCTAGGGAACCGAAGCTTTACACAATCACTGTGATCATATGTCTATGCAGTTTAAACGTGCATTCTGAGAAATTACGGCTTTCCAGAAGAAAGATTTTTCTGAAAAAATATTGATTTGGTTAAACAACATCGTCAACCACACCATCTACCCATTACAATGCTGTGTCTTATTCGAACTGTGATAACTCCTGATAACTGTTAATTGCTCATCAAATCTCACCTCTTTCTGAAACGCATCGAAATGAGTTTCCACTTCATTGAAACCTCCGTATTGGCAAGTGTAACACTGACATGATTGTCCCATCACAGTAGAGAGTATAAACAGCGTTGTTGGAGGCACTAATATCGTCGCTAAGTGGCGCGCTGGCCGGCTTTGATCCCGCGATATTGACTCCGGCCTGCATCTCATTGGCACGATGCGCACGGGGCTACTTTTTTGTGACGCTTATATGTATTTAGGGAAATGTTTTCTGAGGATAGCCTAGATATCGCGTCACGCGTTTGGAATCGCAGTAACTTTTAGTTAGATAATTATCAAGTAATCTTGAAACCCAGACTGAGTTTCAGATGCGTCCGGTTAGACTGGATGCCAACCCCAACATAGTTAGGAAAAAGCTAGGCAGATGATGTGATCAGTCAGTTTGTAAAAAAGCGCGCGCATGCAAAATGTAACAATTTTAAAGCTAAGTCGCCATTGTGGGTCTGTTTATGACCTACTTAGCTTTCACAGTGAAAACTGAAATATCGAATGTATTAGATAAAAACCTTGCGCGGTCAGCACCGTACTTACACATTACAGAAGTGTAACTTCTTAACGCGTCCTTGAAATATCAATCTCAATTCTCGTCCAATTATTGAATTGCCGCCTAAGAAGTTTAACTTCAACAATCTAATACAAAAAAACTCGCCTGCTGTGTCCCAGCCCTGGGTAGGTACTCGAAACACCCCCAATGTCCCTAGAAAATATTTAAATGAAGATCATCTGTTACTTGCGAAGCTTTCTGCTAACGCCATCTTGTCCCCTCTATAATGTTGTTGTAAAATAAAGTATTTCAAGTTATTTTAGACCATAAAGTCTTTGTAATGGCCGCTGTTGGGCTGGGATTATATTTCGTTTTATGCTGTACTTGGACAAACGATGGATAAAAGAAAAAAATCTAGATATCTATTCTAGTAGGCTAGTGAAGGGTTAGGTATATGCTGAAAATTTTGTTAAATAACCTGAAATACTAAGTAGCAGACAACAGTAAGCAGCTTCATAATAGGACCTATTAATTAATTTCAAACCGATTTTGCCTAAATTAAACAGTTTCTAGTTTCCAACAGCGCACTCGCTATAAAATTGAGACTGCATGTCCTAATCAGTTCTGTATAGTAGCCGGCACGAGTCGTGAGCACTAATTCTACTTTTAAACCTTACAAATCTTTTTTCCTATTACAGCGATTCGTACACGGGCAGGGACAATGAGGTTAATACAATATCAAGCTTATTTATGTACAGGTAGAATACAGAATACAAGAGACCGTTGACGATGACAACAATATTCATTTGGAATTTGTGCTCATGAATCGTGCGGGCAACTATGTTATGTGTATGGTGTCCTACTACAGATTACATAACGGTACAGAAATGTTTCTTCCCCATTAAGCAATCTTTAGTTTTACGTGTGTTAGGAATAAGGAATCAAAATAAAATCATAAAAATACCATCAAAACTTTATTCTATAAACATGTCAAGAGTGTTTCGTCGACAATCTCTAACACGATACCTAGTGATACAGAAGACTTAAAAGTAACCGCTTAAATCAATAGTTCAATAAACAACAGTTTCAGTAGACCTAAAATAACTATAAAATATAAAAAAAAAAATAAAACAAATTGGTTTCACTAGTAACTAAATGGACATTGCTGACTTGAAAGGAAAAAGAAACTTATTTGTATATACAGACGGTTTATAACTCCCACGGTGGAACTATATTTCAACTTAGTAACGGAAAAGTGTTTGTGATATCGTGCCTGCCTATATGTTCACAGGAACGGATGACATCAACGTACTTATTATCTATTACACCACCACCAATAACTTATCTAAAGTGTTATTAAGCCATGTAAACCTGAAACAAAACAAAAACAATGTTACAATTATGAAAAATGTGCTACAAAGCTTTTACAGTTATGTAGGGCCTGAAAATATAAACTGGCTGTGGCTTCTTGTACCTACGTAACTTTATAGGAGATAGATCGAACATTGTCCTTTTGAATGCCTATACCATTGGCTCGATGTATAAGAATAAAGTATGAGCGCACAGTAAAAAGATAACGGACTGTGGACCCAAAATGCTTGCCCGTGAAATTCAAAGTTTCTTAGGTTTTTTGCAATTTGCAAGTCAGTGTCATAGTCGTAAATCATATTTTGAAGAAAATTTGAATTTCGCGGGCTACCCCGGCGCATTCACCTTAACTATAGAATTATTGTATAAATGTGAGCACAGAACGTTGAACATGATACAATTTTAGAAGAAACGGGTAATCAAATTTTTTTTTCATGCAACAATGTTCTATGAACCACAAAATATGCAACTAGGCTCGCTAGGTAAGCTTCCAAGTTAAGCACAAATTAAGCAAAACATAAATATGTTACTAAAGTGCAATATAAAAAACTCACCTTATAATATAAAAAAAATAATAAGAAAATGGCGCGTTGTCACTGCACGGGGCTCATCCAGAGCTGCGTCAGTTGCGCTGGCCAGACTGGCGGGCGGGCGACGTCGGCCCACATTGTGCGACGTCGGCGACCGCGGCACCGGGTGCGCCGAGCCCTGCCGCGGTTGCCAGGACCGGCCGATGCAGCTCCTGCGGTTCCTGCCTGTTAAAAAAAAAATGTTAAATGTTAATCTAAGAAAGAAAATACATTCATTTGCGCTAAATGTGACGCAAAGAAAAAACACAAAAAAAATCAAGTTGGGGTAAAATGTGAGCAATCTACCAGCATGTGTCAGCATGTGGCATGTGTCTACAAACACAGAATTAAATTAATCAACGTGTGGACTTTACATTGGGCCACGTGTTTGAGAGCACGTGAGAAATTATTAGTACTTTTTAATACAGGCTTCTGGATGAAGTAACTTGTCGTGTTGGTATCACCTGAGGGTCACGTGCGCACCTGAAAAATTCTTAGTATAAGGAATAATAACTGGAGGATCGAAGCTTCTGGATGAAACAACACGACGGTTAATCAATCAGTTCATTTAAGTACATCGCTTGACGCAGGCAACTCTTCAGATTCTGGGTACCTGCAGGTGTCTCTGGTTAAATTGTCCATAGGATACAACCAACATTACACGTAATGTGGGTTGGATCCTTTTCGTTTAACTATGGACAATTAGCTTAGGTTATCTAAAAAGAAAACTTGGTAACCACGTGGCCAACCGTGGGCTAGGCCTGGCCACGTGCTCAGGTTGCTAATTGAAAAAAAAAAAGAAGAAAAATAGGTTTATCTGCAACAGTAACACGTGTAATACACATAAAAAAATATGGTAAGCTCATTATTGTGCCTTTGTTCTTACACACACGTGTTACCACGAATTAGGAATGTAGGTATTAATTGACTACAAAATTAGAGACATTTTGGCAAAGACCCTGAACCTGTGTTGTGTAGGAACCTACTTGCTTACGTAAGTTGAGATTTTCTTCTAAGAGTAATTTAAGATTTTGAAGAAAAGTACACCTTTTATTCAATTTACAAATAATTAAAACTATTGTTAATAACTTACCATACTGCTACAGGTCACGGTATCAGCGGGTACCCTGGCTCACTGCAAAAGATAAAATAACATTAATACCATTTCTTTAAATGAGCACATGTTTCTGGAAAAAGATAATACGACAAAGCTTGATTTTAATTGAATATCTAGTAATAATCGAGCCACCACGTAGATTTTCTTTAACAATAAAATAAAATGAAAAGTTTCGAAAACCACGTGGTTGCAACTTTTCCAATTTTTCAGAAAAATACGTACTACGTTGAATGAAGAACGCAGAGGATGAATGATATTTAAGTAGAATCATATAGGTATCAAATCATTAGAAATATAAAATATCAATCATGATGGCACACGGTGAAACGCATTACAAAATGGCGGCTCGGATTAGGAAAATATTTTGCACAAGACTAATCCCTGCAGAAATATCGGCACACGTAATTTTCAAGAGAAAGTAAACTAGCATGATAAATTATAAGACTTATAAGCTAATAAGTACAGACAGTTGAAATAATACACAATTAAAGAAAAATAATTAAATAAAGTAATTATAATAAGATAGTTAATACTCACGTCCCGCTGCGACACCCGAATGCGACGAGAGCTTGCGCATGCGCTCTTTTATAGTCCAATGTCTACGCAAAGCAATAACATGGTATCTGAACATTGCATATTTTATTTATTCACGAAAATATATTATACGGGGCAGAACGTTGTCATGTATCGAATTTTCTTTTAGCATTTAAGTAGTTATTGTTTGAATGGGATTTTTATGTATAAGTAACAGTAAAAAAAAATGGAATGTTTCAGCTGTCATTTTAATGTTTTCGAAATTGACAGCTGTTCGTTTTGCGATGACGAGTGATAATGGGACGGTTATTATGATAAAATAGTACAGAAAACACGCAAGCAATTGTTTCTACACACATTATGTAATAACTTGGTAAACAAAAAGCCTTTAGTGATAAGGTAACTGCTACCTTCTAGTAAATGCTAGGATCAGTAATTAGGTACCTATATACTTTTCATTCAATTTTATTTCCACATTTTCCAACATTCATAAAAGTGAGACCATCATATTGTGTACTGAGAAATAGGCACACCACCATTTCTTGGAATTAGAAAAAAAAAATCAGTTACTAAGACTTCGCTCGCGTGGTAGTAAACTATAATATACCTTACGGTACTTAGCAATAATGTAGCTTTCTGCCAGTTAAAGAGTTTTCGAAATCGGACCTGTACCTACTTCTGGAGATTACCTCCTACATCCAAACTTACAATTTACCTCATTATAATTTAGAGTAGATGTAGATGAAATTGGTAACTTTTGAGAATATACCTACTTCGGTATCCATATCCATATCCAGTAAGTAAAATAATACCTACTTTGGTATAATACGAGTACATCCAGTGAGTAAAATAATAATTAGTCACTATCGTTGTTTGGCTGTATGTAATTTAAAAACTAAATATGCTAATGTAATAAATACAAAAGATTCCTAAAATGCAGTTACATGGTTATGATTAGCTAGCATGTGAAGCCACTTTTTCAGTACTACCCTCAGAATATTAATTATAGTTTCTGGAAAATTTCACAGAAGTTGAATGATATTACATTTAGCTATTTTTCGAGTACCTACTTGTTTTAAAAATGAAGGCATTTTAGAAGAATATAGAATACGTAATATGATATAGGTTGTAAGTAAAGTACTGTCAGTGGTTTTAGTACAAAAAGAGGATATAAAGCAGTTGTATAAACTGAAGAAATACGATAAGTCATTATGGGGAGTAGTGATGGCCCAGTCTTCTTCTTTTTCGTGTGGTTAGTGACTAACCTGGGTCAGAGTTTGTATGCGGCCCATTGGCCTCTGACTTAGTTTCACATGCCGTCGAGAAATATCTCTCAGGCATGATTCCTCACGATGTTTTCCTTCACCGTTTTTTAAGCAAGTGATAATTATAAGATACGCTCATGAATCCGAAAAGTCAGAGGTGCCTGCCTTGGGTCTGAACTCGAGACCTATGACTTGGCAGTCCGACGGTGACAGCACTAGGCTATCACTGCGGTGGTAACGGGCGCGACTTACATGTTGTAGGTGGTAGGTACGAACTCTGACCGGCCTTTTACTTTGTGTAAATTATTTCATCAGCACTGCTCTCAAAACAGTGAAGGAAAACATCGTGAGGAAACCGGCATACCCTAGAACCAAACATTCGAAGACATGTGACATCCACTAGCCCGCACTGGGTCCGCGTGGTGGATTACCGCCCCCTCCCTCTCAAGCGAGCAGGCCTGCATCCCAGCAATGAGAACGTTATAGGCAGATTATGCGTATATATATATAATACGGTAAACTCAGACGTTCAGGGCAGCCTGTGTTCACGATTTTCATGCCTTTATGAGAAAGAGCGTCAATAATGGGTAGGTTGCATGCAAACTGCAACAGCATCCTAAAAAATTTTGACATGATGACCAGAAAAGTAAAAATAAAATTTAGAATAAATTTCAAGCGCCTTTTTCTCGACAGTTTGCGTTTTGACTTATGACACTATTTGAGCAGAGGTGCGATGTGTTGGGCCAAGTTCTTATTAGTTGTTAGGGTCCCGTATCTCAAAAGCAAAACTGAACCCTTATAGGATCACTCGTGTGTCTGTCTGTCTGTCCGTCTGTCACAGACAATTTGCTCCGAATCTAATGAACCGATTAAGTTGAAATTTGGTACACGTATGAATTTCTGTGACCGAAACACGAACGAATGAACGAATTTTGGATATGAGGGTCAATTTTGGCGCAAAAAAAAAGTTGTGCGAACTGTACCGTGTGACATATCAAATGAAAGGGCTTACTGTGGGAGTCTCAAATATATATCTTTTATAATTTTAAAATTAAAAGTTATATAAGGAAATAGACGAAAATTGACCATTCCACCCCCCTTATCTCCGAAACTACTGAGCCTTTTTTTTTTGGATGGGAAATCATCAAATAACTTCTCCCGCTTTAGGCGGAGCGGGAGGGCATGTCAGACTTCTACTGACTAAAACCCACGCGTGTTTCTTGAGTTGCCTGTGCCAGGGCCACAGTAACTCTTTCGAACAACCCGCAACCCTGGCAGGCAAAATACCGAGCCTAAAATTTTGAAAAAAAAATACAGAAAATAGTTCTATACCTATACATTACAGGAAAACTTATAAGAAGTCTATGGTCTTAAAATAACATGGTAAATCTCTCAATATTGTGCGTACAATATTACATTTGCAGTTGGAATGTATGGGAGACCAGGTTTTTCAACTACAATGTTAAGTTTGTTCTTGGGATAAATTCAACCCGACTACGGGACCCTTTATCGTGCGTGGTCCGACAAGCACTTGGCCGGTTTTTTAGGGTTCCGTACCTAAAAAGGAAAAACGGAACCCTTATAGGATCACTCGTGTGTCTCTCTGTCTGTCCGTCTGTCACAGCCAATTTGCTCCGACATTACAGGAAAACTTATAAGAAGTCTATGGTCTTAAAATAACATGGTAAATCTCTCAATATTGTGCGTACAATATTACATTTGCAGTTGGAATGTATGGGAGACCAGGTTTTTCAACTACAATGTTAAGTTTGTTCTTGGGATAAATTCAACCCGACTACGGGACCCTTTATCGTGCGTGGTCCGACAAGCACTTGGCCGGTTTTTTAGGGTTCCGTACCTCAAAAGGAAAAACGGAACCCTTATAGGATCACTCGTGTGTCTCTCTGTCTGTCCGTCTGTCACAGCCAATTTGCTCCGAATCTAATGGACCCATTATGTTGAAATTTGGTACACGTATGTATTTCTGTGGCCCAAACAGGGATGTGTAACGTAAATAAATGAACTTTGAATAATGAGGTCTATTTTGCGGGCCAATAAGAAAAAGCAAAAAAAAAAAGATTTGCAAACTGTACCGTGTGACATATCAAATGAAAGGGCGTACTGTGAGGGTCTTAAATATACTTTTTTATAATGAATAACTTGTTTGTTATTTAAGAAAATAGATGCAAATTATCTCCGAAAATAATGAGCCTAAAATTTTGAAAAAGATACTGAATATAGTTCGTTACCTATAGATTACAGCAAAACTTATAAGAAGTCTATGGTCTTAAAATAACATGGTAAATCTCTCAATATTGTGCGTACAAAATTACATTTGCAGTTGGAATGTATAAGACCAGGTTTTTCAACTACAATGTTAAGTTTGTTCTTGGAATAAATTCATCCCAACTACGGAACCCTTCTTTGTGCGTAGTCCGACATGCACTTGGCCAGTTTTTGTTATGGTAAGTTAGTAAAAGTTTACTGAAATAGTTTTTAGGTCGTTGTTACTGAATCAATCTACCTAGCCTTTTCCCAAGTATGTTGAGGTCGGCTTCCAGTCTAACCGGATGCAGCTGAATACCAGTATTTTACATGGAGCGACTGCCTATCTGACTTCCATAACCCAGTTACTAGTTAATACGATACCCCTTGGTAAGACTGGTTGTCAGACTTTGGGGCTTCTGATGTAACGACTATCAAAGATCCACGAATGAAAGCCGGGATTAGCAGCTTATAGTGTTTTCCGAGACACGGTGAGGTTTTGGTATGTAGGTATAGATGGTCACCCATCCACGGACCAAAGTTCTATAACTATATATGTCACCGTAACAATTATGAACTTCATTAATTTACAATCCATCGGTTTTATTTCCGCTAGATTATAACATGTCGAAAAATTGTGAACTGCAGCAAAGCATTTACAATTTAACGCATTATTTTTCGATACTTTAACCCACCACAGACCAACCCTGGCAAGCGTAACTGAACCTTACGGATCGACCGTGCGTCATTTCTGCTGTCATTTGATTACTTAGCCACGAGCTTAAATCGTCGTTACTAATACACATTATATGGATTGTGTGTACTTGTGTGTATGGTCCGGGTTAAAGAATTTTGAAGTGGAACTGATGATGAAGACCACAGATGGCCATCGGAACTACTCAATAATAAGTAGTTCACGGGTTGGGATTCGATTAAGTACTTTAATATGGTTGCTAAGGAATTTATGCTCGTCACACTGCTTATGGTGAAATGGAGCTAATGGTGACTTCACCATCAGCTCCAGTTTCCCTGGTTCTTACTAAGAGAACTCCTCAACAATTAACGTCCCTACATCAGGAAAAGTAGTATTTTGTAAAAGGTTATGAGCAGTCGATATTAGGCTATTGTAACTTAGATAAATTACAAACTGTCCCATTAAAAAGTGAAAAATAAAAACTTTTTATAAATAAAAAACAAAACACCGTCTTCCAAAAAAAAAAAACTGCAGAGTGAAAAATAACTTTAACACTTTCACTGACACTGATATGAAGTTGACAATCTGAAAATGACACTAAAAATTTTCATACAAAATAATACCACGCCTCTAGCCGTACTGTCGTCAAAAAACAAGTCAAGGTACCCTGTAATATGGTATATTTTATTCCGGTACTTTTTTGTCTTGACACTAGAAAAATTTAAATGAGTGCAATATGACACTGGGCCATGTGGCTTCTTAGTACTGTACGCAAATTTACACGGATATAGGCGGTTTGTCTGGTTCGACTCGGTAAAGTTAACCGTCTGTGGGCGTAGCGTCATTTCAAACACGAAAAAAATACGCCTCTGACCGTGACGTCAGCGAAAGTGTTAATACAGATCAAAAAACTAAAATACAGATCCAAAGACACCGACTTCTGAAATTAAAGTTATTTTTCACTTTGTATTATTTTTTTGGAAGTCAGTGGTTTTTTTTGTAAATAGTTATTTATTCTGATTAATGAGAAATTATTTTATTTCTGTAAGTAGGTTTGTACAAACAGTTTTACACGTCAATCATATTTTTTTAAAACTAGATGAAGTTGGCCAAACTCAGAGGTCACAGTCTCTTTTAAAGTCCAGCTAAATCTTGGTCAGATCATGTGAAGACCATGTAGATTGGTGTCAGAAATGGTCTTTTGAGGAAAGAAATACAGATTGAGTGGACCTGTCCAGTGTGTTCACGCATTTGTCAGTACCTAATCGTGCAACGCAACCCAAGACTTGAGGAGCTCAACGATTCGACGAACAATACCAAACATTTGAGTACGCCGCATAAATTACTCAAACTGCCAGACCATGATTAAAATTGAGAGAAAAATAAAATCGATGAAATGACTTTGAGTTTGGAAGTAGGTCTTGGTCCGACGTACGTCGGACCAAGCGCAGGCGATCAATATGAACTCAAACGAATAAAACTGGAACCACCTTTGTTAGACTCCGAATAACTTTATCAAAACCTTCTCCAAATAAAACTCAGTAACACAGACCCATTCTTTACAGATAAAATATATTCTAAGAACTCCTACCTAAACCACTAAATCAAAGTACATAGCGTGCTATATAAAGTAGGTACATAAATCGTCCGCCATGTTGGTTCGGTAAATTTAATAATCCTGGGAGCTCGTCCTTAGTAAAGACAAATGTCCACCCACCACCCTGGAGGGAAAATATTACATAAGTTTCCAGGAAAAACGGCTTGTGGGCGGGGCTTGGGGCGTGGCCGCACCACGCCCTGCCGAGTAGGAGGAGCTTAGGAAAGCTGTATGGATCCTCGGTTTGGTCTAACATTTGGTCGTTTTATTAAATGAAGGCAAATAATTTGCTGTGAGTGCTGTATAGAAGTAATATTGTATGGAGTAATGAGTTTGTTTGTGAAGCTGGTTGTCATGTAGGTACCTACCTGTGTGGGCTTCGTACTTGTTAATAAATTGGGTTTCATGTCATTACGCCTTCATAGATTTGCAAATTGGTACTCATGTGTTGACAAACTCCATTTATATTGCAAGGCAATCGATCCTACACACAATGAATTAATGACCTTCCTAAGCCTTGGTTCATTATTTGTAGAAAAAAAACCAAACCAAGAACCTGATAAAACTGTTAAATAGATTCTTAGGGAAAATATTCTACTTATTATTACCAACGTGAAAAACTTATTGTTTTTGATAAATACACTATGAAAATGTAACAGGTAACCCTGAGCATATGCTGAAAATAAGTATAGGTAGTAGTTACTTAATCTATAGTATCCATTGACCAACTGCACCAAGTACTACTTACCAATCAATCTGCCTAGCCTTTTCCCAATTATGTCGGGGTCGGCTTCCAGTCTAACCGGATGCAGCTGAATACCAGTATTTTACATGGAGCGACTGCCTATCTGACCTCTACAACCCAGTTACTGGGCAATACGATACCCTTTGGTAAGTCTGGTTGTCAGACTTTCGGGCTTCTGACGACCCGTAACGACTGTCAAAGATCCACGAATGACAGCCGGGGCCAACGGCTTAACGTGCTTTTCGAGGCACGGAGGAGTCTCGGTATGAAAAGATGGTGATCCATTCACGGGTCAACTCCGGCAAGCGTAGCTTAACCTGATGTATAGACCCGTGTGGCTGTTATTACTTAGCCACGAGCTCCTACCTACCTACCCACCTACCTCCTACCTATCATATTGTGAAGAAAGACGAAATCGAAGTTATAGTAGGTATACTTTGCAACAAGAAAGTGAACACTTAAATATTATTTTTAAAAACTTCCACTATTCTGAAGATTTTAAATGTATCGCCATACTCGCTCCTTAACTTTCTAGCTAGATTCTTGTCATGAATCTCAAGTAAGAATAGATTTGAGTCAAGACTTATTATCAAATCTGTTGGTTTTGAATCACAATTCATTAGGTATTAAAATGATTCGTAGAACACCGTATCCAGTATCACTTGTACTGAACTCTGCACAAATAAGTAACGACTACTTTAATCCTTGTTTTGAACAACATAACAAAAAACTGACCACCAAACCTTTTTACAAAAAAAAAAAAACACCGACTTCCAAAAACAACACTACAAAGTGAAAAATAACAATAATTTCAAAAGTGAAGTCGGTGTCTTTGGATCTGCATTTTAGTTTTTGCCACCGACTTCTGAAATTAAAGTTAGTTTTCACTTTGTAGTCTTGTTTTTGGAAGTCGGTGTTTTTTTTTTCAATTTTTAGTGGGTCAGTTTGTAATTTATCTAACTTACAATAACATAATGTCAACTGCTCATCACCTTTCACAAAATATTGCTTTTCCCGATGTAGGGACGTTAATTGTTGAGGAGTTCTCCTAGTAAGAACCAGGAGAACTGGAGCTGATGGTGAAGTCACCATTAGCTCCTATTAAAGTAGGTGCTTAATCGAATCGCAACGCGTGAAATACTTATTGTTGAGTAGTTCCGACGGCCATCTGTGGTCTTCATCATCAGTTCCACTTCACCAAATGGTGCTTTCCGAGAGTAAATGCACGAGTTACTATAAAAAACATCCAAATTGCTATACTATAGGTGTGCCTATAAAGTTTGAGGGTTGCTCTCGATTTCCATGGGATCCTCATATCAGATTCTGACTTGGTGACAATGGTAGCATTCGAGAGCATACCCTTTCAAACAAAAAAAAAACGAAATTGGTCCACACATGACGGAGAAATAGGTGTACATACAATCAATCTGCCTAGCCTTTTCCCAACTATGTTGGGGTCGGCTTCCAGTCTAATCGGATGCAGCTGAATACCAGTATTTTACATGGAGCGACTGCCTATCTGACCTCCACAACCCAGTTACTGGGTAATATGATACCCCTTGGTAAGTCTGGTTGTCAGACTTTCGGGCTTCTGACAACCCGTAACGACCGTCAAAGATCCACGAATGACTGCCGGGACCAACGGCTTAACGTGCTTTCCGAGGCACGAAGGAGTCTTGGTGTGAAAAGATGGTCACCCATCCACAGACCAACCCCGGCAAGCGTAGCTTAACCTGATCGACCCGAGCGGCTGTTATTACTTAGCATAGACATAAAATATATATATATATTTATTTATTTATTTAGGGACAACAAACAGCAGTGTAATACTAAGTAAACATAGGTTAGAGCTTAATAATAGAGGTATATAGGTAGGTAGGTATATACGTATATACGCGACGAATTGATAATCTCCTCCTTTTTTGAAAGTCAGTTAAAAACGACTTTATCGTATTAATTAGATTACCATAACTACGCTATTTTCATTAGCACGCTCTAAACAAAGCGTGTTCTAAACAAAACGGACGCTTTAACCAAATTGCCCTAAAATGGGGAGAAAAATAAAAGAAAAAACAACAAATTAATGAGCTCCGCTAACTTCCCCGGCAAGGGATGATGGGACCACACAAATGCTAATTTTTCAACTACTAAACATTTTTCGGTACGATTTCCAAAAAAAATTTGGTAAGTACACTTGAGGCGCAAATAAAGTACAGAGTGGAAAATGGCTGACAAAATAGAAAAGTTTGCTGGAAATCTTGTTTCGTTCAATTTAATACCTGATCTGAAGTTAATATTTAGTTATTAATATCTAATCTGAAGTTTAATATATATTTACAAATTATTATTAAAATTCAAATTAAAATCGTATGAAAATATAATTTAAATAGGTACGAGTATTATTGTTGATTTGAAATATGAGTTTTGGTAATTTTGCAGGTGTTAGTTATGTTTGATTTTGTAAGAAAACTGAATACCTACGAAGTACAAGTATTCAGTTTTATCACAAAATCAGACCAGAATGTGTTAATAGAATATAAATATATGCTTATACGTGGAATCCATCGCGTAGATACCAAAGTCCTCACCAATGTGATAAATATTATTTGAGTACCTACGTAAAATATTTATTTCCTATAGATTTTTTGGCTAATATTAACATGTTCAACAAATAAATCCTAATCTAAGACATTTTCTTATGGGTTATCCATTTATCTGACCGCCAGTGTATTCCAGTCAGCCCCGCATCTGGCGCTCAATTTAAAACAAAAAGGTAACACACAGGCCACAGGAACTTCGGGAAAAAGGACCATCTCCACCCACTTCCTGTTGTTTGTCTCTGGTACACACATATTTTTTAACTAAGTGCCTATTTTGAATAAAAATGCGTCTCCCTTAACCGTTAAAATGTACGGAGCGAGTCCTGAAGATTTATGTCGCTACGTTCTCTTTATTTTACAGATAACGCTATTGTTCGTAATTTTGGTCGGTCGCGTATTTATTTGTATTTGTAGGGTATTGTGTGCGGGAAACTTGTAGTCATTGAAAAGAATACGAGGTTATATATTACAGGTAGCTGTGTGGTATATGAATTTAAAACGAATCGTATTGAATTTAAATGTGTTTTAAATTACAAAAACTTGATTTTTGAACACAGGAGGTTATCAATAATGATATGTTGCCTACCTACCCAATCATGTCGACATTGATATCACAAATATCATGATTCCTATTAGCACAGTAATCATACCGTTCTACATGATTCCAGGTGAAGAAGCTTACAAGCTATCATTTAAACCAATAATACATACTGTCCCCTAAAGTTAGTGCTTTATATCGATATCGATACAAACTGAGGAAACCGCGGCAGAGGTATATGGCGCGTATCGTTTTCTATTAATAACGTCACATATCAATAGCTTTCAGATCATAAAGTAATGTGACCAGATAGCATGACATCTTAGAGTAATGTGACCAGATAGCATGACATCTTACTTGTGACCAATTTTCTACCATTATTATCCTGAGAAGATATAAATATTACTAGCAGTTCAACAACCCTTCCCCTTAGTAAATCCCTTAGTAAATCATCATTCATCGTACAAAAGTGCAATAGAATCGTACAAGCAAAAAGAATATTTCTAAAACCTTAGTTCCACATAACTGCAGTATCGTAGCGGTGCGGTGGTTAGGATTGGTTTCAGATCATCGGCGCCTGCGCATCGTTCGTGATCACTGATCTTTTCCGATCGCTACTCGATAATCGAGCGCACTGTGCAAACAGTCGCTTTCATGTTCACGAATTTTTGCAATCGATTGTTATACAGGATGTTGTTGTTAGGTGTTCCGATTTCTTTATGTAAGAAGGGATATTTTAACTATTTACTTTAGAAACGCCGGGTGGGGACGCCTTAGAAGGAAATAATACTGACCTTATTGGTGATATTCTTCAGAAAGGTCAATGCGTAGTACTGGCAATCGACGTGCGTGTATGACCAGATGTATCACCGTAAACGAGCCAAAAGTGGTATGTAAGGATCGTAGCAGGTGGCGCTGTAGTGTCTGCCTGTGAATTCTTGTGTACTTTACGAAACCATCATAAACATCTCCCACTCGAAGTTATTTTATGGTAGTTTATTTTTTTTGTAAATACCGTACTGTTTCAATGTTTATACCTATTTACTATTCACTTATTGAGAAGAAGAGAGTGTGGTTCATCATGACGCTTGTTCACGCGTCGCTCAAACAATAAGGTCCCGATTTTCTCATGATATTTTCCGGCTAAGAAATAGTTTCGTAAAATTTAATATTTTGAAACTGACTATTACATCTTTAATAGTCAGCTTCAAAAGATTGATCAAGTATTAATATTTCAATATTTTGCCACGCCGCCGTTATGCCGAACATGTCAGACTTGTATAGGTACAACCCAAGTTAGGAATACCAGTGTCTTAAGTTTAGACTTGCTGTCAAGTTCAACAAATTACCTAGGGGGCCGTCAGACCTGTTTTAGTTGAACTGACAATGATATTTTTTTTGACCAGACAGCGAATAAACAATCATAATTTTTCTACGAAGGTACGTAGGCCGAGTGTCGAGTGCTACGTCGTAAGCTACGAATACAAGAAGTATAAGAAGTGTGAACGAATTTAAAAGAATAGGTAATTTATCCGATGCAACGGAGAAATAGGTATCTCATTAAATATACTTCGAAAAAACGCTAGGAATGGTTTGTCTAGGTCTGTGATCCCAAATATATGATTGATTTAACATGTGTAAGAGGATTCCGTCAAACCGAACATAAATGTCTTGAATAGAGTGACAATTCAAAACCTGTATATACATAAGTCTATACTTACAATAAGATAAGCCATATTTTTCTTAAATAAGTATCAGTATTAAGTTTAACATATAGCCTCTTATTTTAGACGAGACGATTCTAAACGAATAACTTGATTTAAGTGAGTTCTGAAACACGAAGTGTATTCCAGATCGCTTAATAATTTCAGCAGAAATAATACATTAATAAAAGAGCCCGTCCTGTAAGTAAATGAGCGTGGGATCGCTTGCTGCGCGTGCGCCGGGCGGACGCCGCGGGCGCTGCTCGGTGCACCCTTCTATTAGCGGCCAGCTCTCACTGTATCCGCTTAGATTCCACTCTAGGGTTACTGCTGCTTGCATGCACTACGTATTAACTACCTGCTGATTATCCCGTCTACAAGTAAAGGAGTATAAAATAGATCCAACGTTTGCACCAGCGAATGAACGAATGTTGGATGTAATTAATGAGTTTAAAAGTGAAGGAATTGCTCAATGAATAACTGCAGGCGCAAGAGAGTTTTTTTTACTTATGAATAAGACTTCTGCAGGTATGTCGAAACAATTCAAGAAACATCTCAGTGGTCTTACATTACATTAGCAGCGTTGTTCCACCCAGTGCTGTCTAGAGGCTTTTCCCTAGGTCTGTGAATTTTCACCCAGTCAGGTAATTGGGTAACATTAACATTCACCCACGTTCATTGCGTTATATACGTTGTTGAGCAGACGAATTGTTCAAACCTATGGAGCATTGGATTAGGAATTTCCTTCAAAACTCTTTGATAGTGATACAGTGTGTTATGTAATTATGGTGCAAGTATTACACCCTTACTTGGTTTTTTTTTATTGTATTTTCTTAGTTAGTTAGTTTGCCAATGGGGAAGAAAACTGTCAAATTAGTTCTGCGCAGATAGCGCTAAGTATGTTTGTTACTTTCATTCAGCTGTCAATGTAGTTACTTGCTAAAAATTTTGCCAGGAGAGGCTCTAAGTGTTTTTCTTGTCGCCGATTGGTCGCTTTGTCTTCAAGATGACTTTGACAAGTGACAAACACACAGCGCTCGCTCTCTTGCGGCGAAGCTTCAGGGAAACAACTCCATTAGATAGATAAATCATACCAGGTACCTTTTAAAATTGTTTTGAATTTTTTTCTTCAATATCCTGCCAGCCCTGCCATCGCAAATACTGAAGCTATGTGAATCGTCAGGATTGGTGTGCTTACATCGGTCAGGGGTCAGGTCATGCTGAGCTCACTCCAATCTGTTGGGAGGTAAGTGAGCTAACTATACGAGAGGAACTGATCTTAATCGATGATTAGGAGGTAGGTAGGGAGGTGTTACATTGATTGCTGGTCGGTGGCATTGAGTGGAAGTGCAATAACGGGGAATGTTCATGCTGGATGTCCGATGACTCGGTTAAGTGAGAACACTGCAATCATTGAATAGAGTTTACTTTTTCTTAACTACGCTGTTGAATTCAGCTACTTCAGAAATTAGACCTGTACCATGTTACTAGGACAGCTTAATTTTGTTTCGATTAACGTTGACCATTAGCGTCATCAATTACGTGGCGTGTGTCTGTGCGTGGTGTGGATGTCTGTTGTATACTTCTGTCACATTAGCACAAGTATCTGTTAAGGAAGCCAACCATAATTTATTCATGATAAAAACTTTTTAACAAAAAATAAAACCGACTTCCAAATCAAAACACTACAAAGTGAAAAATAACTAATTTCGGTAGTCGGTGTTTTTGGTTTTGGATTTTCGTTTTTTGCCACCGACAAGCCCATTTACCTTTGGTAAATAACCGATTCAATTGTTCACACGCCAGCAGGTCAAGCTACCCGAAACTGACAAATTTTCCCAATCAATCTTGAACCTAATGCTTTAGCGTTAAAGTTGATGTTTGTATATTTTCTGCTTTATTCACCACGTGTCATGAAAATAATAACACAATTATGTCATTTTTTGACAATTATGACGCACTGTCAGAAATGCGACCCTTGTCGTTTTGTGGCGTGCGACTGACATTTAAACTAAGGGTGATTTTATTTTTATTTTATTTATTTAGACAACAATTGTTTACACTATATACATTTCTGACTTAATGACTACAGTAACATTTACAAGTGCAACAATTAATTACAGGTTAGCACCACAAGCACATAAAACGGCTTTACATAACATATTTATAAATTATTGAAATTAGAATTTTGATAAAGCATTTATGAGGTCGACTATACTATACCTATGTTTAGCCTCTAATGCATTCTAGGCAGACAACTACTAATTGTTGTCTGATCTAGACATGACAGAAGATGGATGACTTGTTATAACAATGCATTACTGGCTAATGCCCTTACTTCTTATACCATAACCAGTAGAATGAACAAACCATTTCTTTTCGTCTACAGCGTTCGTGACCGACATCGTTTCAACAAGGAGTCGTAATTTGACGTGAATTATGACGTCACTTATTACCTATGTCGTTAGTTGGTGTTGCTAGGTGGAAAAAGAAAAATCATGTTGGTAATTTAACCCTTAATTGCATAGAATATTTATACAAACAACAAATAGTAATCGTCTCACTTGGACATTGACTGTTTTTTTTTTCGTTCAAAAATGTTGCCTAAACATAGATGTTTTGATACATGTCCGTAAATAAATTCATTCTAAAAATGCAATAAATACAAAAATTCTGTTCGATGGAAATTTCTATCACTATGAAATTAAGGGTTAAAAAGTTATAATTGATGTTATATCCTATTGTCTGGTAAGTACATTATATTATATCCCCGTCGCGAGTTGATATTCATTTATTAGATTGATAATAGTTTTATCTTTATTTCCTCTCATCTCATCAAGTGAGAAGTGTACAGACGCCAGCACATCAAGCTGCTACAAGCTGTCAAATTTCTTTAATAAATTTTCAACTTTAATAAAGCATTAATTTGACAGTTTCGGGTAGCTTGACCTGCTGGCGTCTGTACGTCCCGAGAAAGTAATCAATACAAACATTTGCTAATAACATGAGGTAAGTAACTGCCACGGTAGGCTGACCGTAACAACACTGTCACTCAATCACACGTCTTTACGTTTTTGGTGTTAATGACGACCTTTCTGAGATACCGGGTGTGACACCGTCGGGCAGTCGGGCTAGTATGTGTGACACCGTCGGGCAGTCGGGCTAGTATGTGTGATACCGTCGGGCAGTCGGGCTAGTATGTGTGATACCGTCAGGCAGTCGGGCTAGTATGTGTGATACCGTCGCGCAGTCGGGCTAGTATGTGTGACACCGTCGGGCAGTCGGGCTAGTATGTGTGACTTTCGGCTGAAGCGATAATGATGGTGAATACCTAAGACCTCGCAGTCACATGACAAGCAACAGCTTGAACTAAGACCTCGCAGTCACACGACAAGCAACAGCGTGAACTAAGACCTCGCAGTCACACGACAAGCAACAGCGTGAACTAAGACCTCGCAGGCACACGACAAGCAACATCTTGAACTAAGACCTCGCAGTCACACGACAAGCAACAGCGTGAACTAAGACCTCGCAGTCACACGACAAGCAACAGCGTGAACTAAGACCTCGCAGGCACACGACAAGCAACATCTTGAACTAAGACCTCGCAGTCACACGACAAGCAACAGCGTGAACTAAGACCTCGCAGTCACACGACAAGCAACATCTTGAACTAAGACCTCGCAGTCACACGACAAGCAACAGCTTGAACCAAGACCTCGCAGTCACACGACAAGCAACAGCTTGAACCAAGACCTCGCAGTCACACGACAAGCAACAGCGTGAACTAAGACCTCGCAGGCACACGACAAGCAACATCTTGAACTAAGACCTCGCAGTCACACGACAAGCAACAGCTTGAACCAAGACCTCGCAGTCACACGACAAGCAACAGCTTGAACCAAGACCTCGCAGTCACACGACAAGCAACAGCGTGAACTAAGACCTCGCAGTCACACGACAAGCAACAGCTTGAACCAAGACCTCGCAGTCACACGACAAGCAACAGCTTGAACCAAGACCTCGCAGTCACACGACAAGCAACAGCTTGAGCCAAGACCTCGCAGTCACACGACAAGCAACAGCTTGACCGGCTCCACTGTATTTAGTAAGGCGCTCGTTAGAGGCTTCACAATTTTATAGCGTAAAGATATCTCACTTTCACAAAATGATACACTGCGCAGATGCTTAGTTTTTGAGAAAAAAAAAATCTTAAAGTTTCCGGAAAAATTCAGCTTATTTACATAATAACGTTGACATTTTAGCTTCAATAAATGTACTCTGTGAGAACACTATTACTTAATAGAGTTTATCATAGATAATGTACGAATTTCTCTAGATTTTTTTAGGTTGTTCCGTTTAAAGTTCAGACAAAATGACAACGGATTTTAATGGTTTTTAGTATTAATATTGTAAGTATTTAACTTGCTTTTATTTTTAAATATCTACTACCGTAACGAACTCTATTATTATGAAGCAAATAATTGAATAAATAAGAATTAAATTAAAAATAATACAGTTTAATTTGTACTCAACATCGTTTGTAACGAAACGTAATCGAATGAAAGTGGCGGCAACGAAAATATTATAGTTGTCAGTCGTCGGATGTAGTCGAGAGCGTTTATTGTACTCCTGTCTTTGTAACAACGATTTGATTGACACCATGGCGTCCCCGAAGTCCCCGCTTTCATGTTCGTTATCCCCCGATCCCAAAGTATTATGTGCCGTGCAAGTGTTGGACTCTAGTGAGCTACTTGTGCGGACTTCGTCGGAGTCCCCGGCTTTGTGTGTTGCTTCGTGTGCCGCCGCCGTTGCTTCATCTTCCGAAGTGTTATGTGCCGTGCAAGTGTTGGACTCTAGTGAGCTACTTGTGCGGACTTCGTCGGAGTCCCCGGCTTTGTGTGTTGCTTCGTGTGCCGCCGCTGTTGCTTCATCTTCCGAAGTATTATGTGCCGTGCAAGTGTTGGACTCTAGTGAGCTACTTGTGCGGACTTCGTCGGAGTCCCCGGCTTTGTGTGTTGCTTCGTGTGCCGCCGCTGTTGCTTCATCTTCCGAAGTATTATGTGCCGTGCAAGTGTTGGACTCTAGTGAGCTACTTGTGCGGACTTCGTCGGAGTCCCCGGCTTTGTGTGTTGCTTCGTGTGCCGCCGCCGTTGCTTCATCTTCCGAAGTGTTATGTGCCGTGCAAGTGTTGGACTCTAGTGAGCTACTTGTGCGGACTTCGTCGGAGTCCCCGGCTTTGTGTGTTGCTTCGTGTGCCGCCGCTGTTGCTTCATCTTCCGAAGTATTATGTGCCGTGCAAGTGTTGGACTCTAGTGAGCTACTTGTGCGGACTTCGTCGGAGTCCCCGGCTTTGTGTGTTGCTTCGTGTGCCGCCGCTGTTGCTTCATCTTCCGAAGTATTATGTGCCGTGCAAGTGTTGGACTCTAGTGAGCTACTTGTGCGGACTTTGTCGGAGTCCCCGGCTTTGTGTGTTGCTTCGTGTGCCGCCGCTGTTGCTTCATCTTCCGAAGTATTATGTGCCGTGCAAGTGTTGGACTCTAGTGAGCTACTTGTGCGGACTTTGTCGGAGTCCCCGGCTTTGTGTGTTGCTTCGTGTGCCGCCGCTGTTGCTTCATCTTCCGAAGTATTATGTGCCGTGCAAGTTTTGGACTCTAGTGAGCTACTTGTGCGGACTTTGTCGGAGTCCCCGGCTTTGTGTGTTGCTTCGTGTGCCGCCGCTGTTGCTTCATCTTCCGAAGTATTATGTGCCGTGCAAGTGTTGGACTCTAGTGAGCTACTTGTGCGGACTTCGTCGGAGTCCCCGGCTTTGTGTGTTGCTTCGTGTGCCGCCGCTGTTGCTTCATCTTCCGAAGTATTATGTGCCGTGCAAGTGTTGGACTCTAGTGAGCTACTTGTGCGGACTTTGTCGGAGTCCCCGGCTTTGTGTGTTGCTTCGTGTGCCGCCGCTGTTGCTTCATCTTCCGAAGTATTATGTGCCGTGCAAGTGTTGGACTCTAGTGAGCAAAAGGAAATACAACAGAGGACGTCAAGTGGAATGCCATTGGGTGTTGGTAATGGTTGAGGACGGCGTGTGGAATTGTGAATAATGAAAGATCAGCTGATGCATTGGTGCCACTTGTAAAAATACATGTTCGGGAGGGCTCTATTATACATACAGACTTTCAGAGAGCTGACAACTGACTTTCCGAACATGGATATACTCATAAAATGCGAGAACTGCAATATGTAACCGAAACAGCGATGAATCGACTGAGCGAGCCGTGCTAGCGCGAGTGGCCGTGGGTTAGGGTGCCTGTCCACAGAAGCGGAGCGAGGCTACGGAGCGGAGAAACGGAGAAATATTAACCAATAGGATCCTGGGCTCCTGGAGCGAAACGGAGATTTATGATGACAGTCAAGTACCCTGATGACAGTCAACGACCCCGAGATCAAGGTCAATGAGTGAGGTCAAGGTTAATGAGTCTGAGGTCAAGGTAAATGACCCTGGGGTCAAGGACAGTGACCTCATGTTTATTCTGACAAAAAAAAATGCTAATATAAATAAACTACTTTATTTTTTAATGGGTTTGCGCACTTTGTGGTTTTCAAATATATATTAGGTTGGGGAAAAAGTCTTTTCGTATTATAGTATGTATGAACTTGTACGAGTAATAAAATCTTTTTGGCTATACTATTTGTATCTGGCTGGTTTTGGTATCATTGAAAGTTTAAATTTTAAAGAACATAATTCCAAATTCAAATTAGGAAAATGTGTGATTTTCATTTATTTTTTGTACCGTCAAGATGAGTGAATCTAATGAAGAAATTCGATACATTTTAAAATTTTACTACAAAAAAGGTAAAAATGCAACGCAAGCCGCGAAAAAAAATTGCGATGTTTATGGACCTAGTGTAGTGTCTGTGAGAGTAGCACAAATTTGGTTTAAGCGTTTTCAATCCGGAAATTTTGATGTCAAAGATGCACGTCGCTCTGGTCGCCCTATTACGGATAAAATTGATGCCATTTTTGAAAAAGTGGAGCAAGATACATATCAGTAGTTACGACGTAGCTGAAGAACTGGAAATTGACCACTAAACAGTTTTGGCGCATTTGAAAAAAACTGGGTACACAAAAAAGCTCGACATTTGGGTACCTCACGAGCTCACTGAAAGAAACCTAATGAACCGTGTAGGTACTCATTTGTGATTCGTTATTACGACGTAATGAAACCGAACCATTTTTGAAGAAGCTGATAACTGGTGATGAAAAGTGGATCACGTATGACAAGAACGTGCGAAAAAGGTCGTGGTCAAAGGCCGGTCAGGCTTCACAGACTGTGGCGAAACCCGGGTTAACTCAACAAGGTGATGCTGTGTGTGTGGTGGGATTGGAAGGGCATTATTCATTATGAGCTGTTACCACCAGGCAAGACCATCGATTCTGAACTCTACTGTGAACAACTGATGAGATTAAAGCAAGAAGTTGAGAGAAAGCGGCCGGAATTAATCAACAGAAGGTGTGTGGTTTTTCATCATGATAACGCTAGACCTCACACATCTTTAGCCACTCAGCAAAAATTAAGAGAGTTTGGCTGGGAGGTGTTAATGCATCCGCCGTATAGTCCTGACCTTGCACCTTCAAATTTCCACCTGTTTCGGTCTCTTCAGAATTCTTTAGGCAGTGTCAGGTTAACATCACGAGAGGACTGCCAAAACCACTTGTCGCGGTATTTTGACCAGAAGTCCCAAAATTTCTATAGCAATGGGATCATGTCCCTACCTACAAGATGGCAAAAAGTTATCGAACAAAATGGTACCTACATACTTTAGTTAAATGTAAATAAACTATATTAAAAATGTTTTGAATTTTCTTAAAAAATGCGAAGAAACTTTTTCCCCAACCTATTACTAAAAAGGGTCTATTCTACCCAAAACAATAGCTACTATAAAAAAGCAACGCCTTACCAACTGCAGTGGTTCCTCGGTGTAAAAGGTTTTTCTCTTCTATTCTCCCCTGTCAGCCGACACGTTGCCATTCACTCCTTTTTAGGGTTCCGTACCTCAAAAGGCAAAACGGAACCCTTATAGGATCACTTCGTTGTCCGTCTATCTGCCCGTCAGTCTGTCAAGACCATTTTTCTCAGGAACACGTGGAGGTATAAAGTTGAAATTAATATTAAAAAAAAACATAGGTTTATAACGGTCTCTTGGAGCTCTAAAAAAATCAAGCTAATCAAAAATCAAAATCAAAAATATGGTCATTTATGAAGATATTTTCATACTCGCAAATAAATCAAAATTTGTCTGTTAGTAGGTACCTACTTGCCGTTGACCTAAAATCATGAAAGGCAAGAAGCAAGGTTTCACGGCACAAGTAAAGGGAAAATGTCTAAAATCGTTAATTTGTAAATTCATATCAACACATAAAAATTGTTTTTGCGATTACCAACTTACATTAGCAGTTGGAGAATTAACCGTGAAGTATATCAATGTATGGGAGAACATGTTTTTCAACCTCAGTGTTAAGTTTGTTTTGGGATAAATTCATCCCAACTACGGAACTCTTCATCGTGAGTGGTCCGACACACACTTGGGCGGTTTTTCATTGATCTCGTCTCTCTCCTCATCACGTTGATATTCAAATCAATCAGCTCGTCGATTCTGTAATCTAAACCTGTTCTTATATTATAACTTATCTCTTTCACCTTTGGGACGATGACAGTAGCACATGAGCAAGAAACATTAAATAGGTAGGTTAGTTCCATAAGTTCATAACATGACGCCTTGTTGCGCCGAAGGCTCGGGCTGAGGTGCACCTATATGTATAGTACACCCACATTTCGCCAGTTATGTTTAAGTCCCATGTATTAGAAGCGAGCCTATTGACATCAACCGGCACAAATTCAGTCTCCGGACTGCTACGAGTACTAAGAAATTCCTGCTCGAAAAATCCAATAATACTTTGCCTGACTTGATTATCGAAGCCAGTATATACCTCTGACTCAGCAATAGCACTTGCGACCACTAAACCAACCAGGGCCTGCATTCTCGACACGCATAACGATAGCTTTATGACTGAAATCGCTCGCTAAGTCCTAATGGGGTACCTAGACGGGCAAAATGGTAATAGGTAGGTTTTTTAAAGACAATTATTGGCCACTTCATATTAACCTTGAATAACGAGGAAAATTGGAGAACATGATTAAATAAAAAACGGTTGTCGCCGCAACTGGTTTGAAACTGTAAATGGTTTTTTCGTGCTTGTCAAGCAATTTTGACCGTCTTAGTACTCCATTAGGACTTAGCGAGCGATTTCATTCGTAAAGCTATCGTTACGAATGTCGAGACTGCCGCCCAGGGCCTGCAGTCTCGACATAGGTAACAATCGCTATACGACCGAATTCCGTCGCAAATCCCTAGTGGGGTCATTAGACGGTCAAAACGGCTCACATGCTTGTCAAGCAATTTTGACCGTCTAGGTAACCGACTAGGACTTTGCGACCGAATTCGGTCGAATAGCGATCGCTATCTATGTCGAGACTGCAGCCCCAGGTAGTTACATAAATTGTTTGTTTTTAATTAGCCACATTGTTTTTAATAAGTGATGTTCGTGAACCCTACACATTCATAATTGTAAAAGCTATTAACACGATATTCGTGTGAATACCACTGTTCGTTAGTTTTGTGTCAGAAGTTTCAAATATAAAGGAATGCAAGTTGCATTAGACTTTAAAAGTTTTTACCTCCATAACTCATTAAGCTAAAGAATTTAGGGCTTTTAAACGCAGTGAACTTTTAATTTATATTTCTGTGTATTTTGATTTAAAACAGTTTTCCTAGAGTTTCTTGCCCGTTCTTCTCCATAGGAACAGTTACTAGGCACGCTTTGGAATGGCCTTCTACTTTCTGACCGACTCCTTGAATATTAAAAAGTGCCTAATATTTAGATCATTGAAATGTTTTAAAATGTTGTAGGTACACAAAAAAAATCATACCAGACAATGCATTCTTTAAATGCATTGTAGTTACTTCTCATTTAAGTGCATTATAGTTACTTCTCATTTAAGTGCGTTGTAGTTACTTCTCATTTAAGTGCATTGTAGTTAATTCTTATTTAAGTGCGTTGTAGTTACTTCTCATTTAAGTGCATTATAGTTACTTCTCATTTAAGTGCGTTGTAGTTACTTCTCATTTAAGTGCATTGTAGTTACTTCTCATTTAAGTGCATTGTAGTTACTTCTCATTTAAGTGCAAGTCCGAATTGATGTCGTGTGAGAAACCACTCAGTTTAGTAGATATAGGTATGTATACGGAACGGCGATGCTGCCATACTCTCAAATTTTGTTACGAAAGCTTCTTCGTAAGATTCCAGATCATTCAGTGGCGCTGCGAGGGTTCCTTTCACTGCATGCAAAGAATAACACAACTATTCACTTCTTACCAATAGGTGTCCCATATTTTCATATAACAGCACAACTATTTACGAAGCTTTCAATACAAAACCAACATGCGTGTATCACACAGATTGGACATCCCGTCATGACCTGACGTCAAGACTGACAAACATAACACCACACACGCAAGTACATCCCATTCGAAATTGCACCTTATTTCCTTGTTGTAAAGTTTTGTGCTGGATGATGCGGTGGTAAAGTAAAGTTGGTTCAGCATAACCCTATATTTGCGCGTGACATATCCAAATGTTGATGCACTAGCGCGGAAAATGACGTGTCACCGTGTTCGCACCGAGTGACGTCATATTACCACCTCAATGTTGACACGAGAGGTATTAGCTTTCAGCAATTTTAGTCATACTTTTTGGTCTGGCTGCGGTGGACAATTTTTGAATTCAGAACGAGTGAACATTTGAATTTGGGATTTCTATTGGGTATTTCATATTTGATATGACAGCTCTTTACACACTAGTCGAAAACATTGTTTGAACCCTTATCATCATCACCATCATTTCAGACGACAGACTTCCACAGCTGGACATAGGCTGCCCCCATGCACTGCCACTTCGACCGGTTCTGTGCTTCTCGCATTCAGCAAACTTATACTACCTACATACTGATTCCATGGTTCGAACTTAGAAAACAAGTAAGTACCTACGTAGATTCTGAGTTTAAAAAAAAAATTGGTAATCTCAATAAATATATAAGTAGATAAGGTGTAGTAAATCGACAAGAATTCATAAAATTGTCTACAAATTCAGTTCCAGTCGCAATCCAGTACAGTTCCAACTGTGTAGCTACAATTATGTAAGTAGGTACTTAATTCATTATATTATTATTCAGTTCCTTGTCGAGCGAGCCCTGCTCGGGTGAAAATAGAGAAAACGAATTTTCACAGATATGAAACCTAGCTAGATTATTTTTCGCCCCCGTAAATCCCTATATTGCAACTTTTATCGAAATCGTTATAGCCGTTTTCGAGAACGTGGTTACACATACCTATTGCTCATTTAATAGTATAGGATTATATATATTAGGCTAACTGTACATCATATCATTAGGTATCTTTAGGTTATAAATACTTACTCTTATTTGTGTCTATCCATTTATTTACACCTACTTCTAAGAGTATTGTAGGAGTAAATTATTAACTCAATAGCCATTCAAGCCTCAATACCTATTCAAAAAACTTTCTCAAAAACTCAATCTGAACCAATTTTAATGATTCTTTCTCTAGCGTGATCTACATACTTTCAGGAAGGTTTTAGTATATAATACATTAGGTAATTAAAGTTATGTACGAAGTTATATACATAAATGTACTGTATCTCCGGCATTTCTAAGCGGATTTTGATGATTTTTCGTTTCGTTCGTCTTGGGCTTATGTAATTGTATAGGAATTCAAGTAAAAATGTAAAAATAAATTTTCTTAAAAAAAGTAATAACTGACTTCAAAAACCTAAAACAAATATATATAAAACTTAACAGCTTCTGAAGTCGATGTCTTCAATTCTTCAATGCACCCTAGCTTGGCACAGACTTCAGAAGCTGTTAAGATTTTTATGAAAGTTATTTTATTATTTAATCATTTTCATATTCATATCATAATTATATTTTTTAATCATGGTCTGGCAGTTTGAGTAATTTATGCGGCCTACCCCAATGTCCTTTCTTTCTTTCCATATTGTTCGTCGAATCGTTGAGCTCCTTAAGTTCTGAGTTGAGCTGCGCGATTACTGACAAATGCCTGCACTGACTGGACAGGTCCTCTCAATCTGTGTGGTTCTTTCCTCAAAAGACCATTTCAGACACCAATCTACATGGTCTTCACATGAAGTGACCAAGATTATCTCTGGACTTTATAAGAGACTGTGACCTTGGCCGAGTTTGTTTCGGCCTTTCTTCTCAGAGTAGTCAGATAGGAAACGCCGACCTCATCTAGTTTTAAAAAAAACATGATTGACTTGTAAAAGTGTTTGTACAAACCTACTTACAGAAATAAAAATCATTTATCATTCGTTTTAGGTTTTTGAAGTCGGTTTGTAAATTTATTAAAAGTTGCAATCAGATCATAATAGGTAAGTATGTACAACATAATTCAGTATTGTGTTTTTTTTTTAATGCAGGTATTCAATATTCACTGGTATCTGTCATTTCGAGACTATGCATATTATTCGTAATAAATAATAATCAATAGTTGTTAAATTAAGTAAGTATAAGTTATTATTCTGAGATGTTTATCATTGGAGGAAAGATAAAAAAGTCCAAATGAATTCAAATGTACCGCGGTTGTCAATTCTTTCGTAGCACAACAATGTAGGAAAAAGAAACCAATTACAGTCATTCAGAACCATCACGTTTATTTTCTTAGAGAAACAGTCATAAAACTACAAAACAATCGTAAAATAATAAAATATTTGCAGATTCCATGCAAAAATATTCAAAGCAGTGAGTTACGGCGGCCATATTATTTTGCTACACAATGCGACACGCACGCCGCCTGGCGGTGGCTCGGTACTCACACGTTTGACAGCATCCCCAAGATGGCGGCCGCGGAAAGCGCGGGAAGACACCACTGCACACCACAATGTAACAAAAACTGCATTCCACCACACAACACTCATAAACATCGACACGTTGAACACTTTGCACCCTCCGAGAACACTGGCACCAACCGACACCACTAATCACCGCGGCTCACGCACAATCAGGGTCACAACGCATGTCCAATCAAGTGACATATCACTAATTACCATGACGGAGCTATGCCTTCTCCGGCAGCAGATCGTCGAATGAAAACCTCCACCATGTTGTTACTGAATTTTATACTCCATCCCAGTCAGCAGAGCCTCCAAGTTTGCCTCCTTCAAATTCGTTATGCATACAGCACCAAGGGCTGTTGAATACCGTTCGCGTTTATTTATGAACAGGCAAACTTCTGGTGGCTGGTGGGACGTACGAAATACGTTATAGGCTCGCCTCCCCCGCGGGCCGGCCACCGGCGCCGCACACACCACCAACAATGCATGCGATCGCTGAAAAAGGGCTTTTTATGTATTCAACTTCACAACTCTGTAGCTCATCTGCAAGTCGTATTATGGACCTAATTAACAAGTTAATATGGACGATCCCGGGCCGCCGCGTCTGCGCACACCGCCTGGATTTCAATCTCGATTTACAAATTTGAATGTCGAAGTCAAATTCAGGTACATTCGAATAGCGAGAAGCCTTTGTGATTTCGGAATACACGAATATTTAAATTCACCTGCGCAGAAAATGTTTAAAAGTTGTCCGGAGCATCCGCGTGCGTTTTGAAGCTCCCGCGATTGCGACTTTGCAATGGTAAGGAGCGTTCAGAAATTCCGCCCCGCCCGACACCCCCATCACAAAGTATAATGATATCGTCGCCGGCGTTATTATGGCAGTCGTCATAAATATTTCATAGATGTTGCGAGGGCAGTAATGACCGAGTGACCGCCGATCGCCGCGACTCGACGCCATCTTAGATTGCACATTATGCCCCCGGTCTACGAGCAGATCCCCCTGTGCGAGTCATTATACCGAGACGTTGTGATATCAACCAGTCATTGACCGTCTTAACTTTATGTTGTAACGGAGTCGTATTGTCTTGAGAAACACTTCTCCAGTGTGTTCTTGTTAAAGTTAACATTCGTGAAAGCATGTTGCTTAAAACATAAAAGAAGTTCAGAAGCACCTTGCTTCCTGGCTTAGCTTCACTCGTATACTTTCGAAGTGCCCTATGCAGTCAGAACTCGAGTCACATATAATGAAGCTACGGCAGCTAAGTCTTGATATGTTTGTTCAAGTTGTATAAAGTCTCTTGACACATAGAAAGTTAAAGAGCTGTAGCTTGGTTCCTTTCATGGGTATATAATAACATGCTAAAGCTCCGTCGACCCACATTACAGGTACAGTTGGTCAACCAGTCTCAAAATCCTTATTTTGCAAAGATTTTTTTTTAATGAAACTTCCACATTTCCTGTATAACTCTGTCACCCGTGGCAGGAGGCACGTGCCGCCCCCAGACGGCGGCGTGAAGGTGGCTAATTACCTCGTCCTCGGCCGGACACCGGCGTCCTTTGATCACCAGCCTTTGATCGGCCGACGACACTACGTAAAGGTACGCTGCTTAGGAGCTCAGCGGACATTGGATTTCGTCAAATTAGTAATTTAATTTTTGAGGCTCGATTGTACGTCTTGTAAACACCTAATGCTACTTCTGCAGTTGACTTTTAGCTCAAACTTGCGTGATGGTGCCATCTAGCCGTCTTCGGCCATAACGACTGCATTCTTAGGGTTTCGAAACTTGCGAACCTACTCATCTATATCTTCTATACTAATATTAAAGTTGAAGAGTTTGTTTTTTGTTTGTATGTTTGAACGCGCTAATCTCTGGAACTGCGAGTCGGATTTCAAAAGTTCTTTTTGCATTTGATAGCCCAATTCTTGAGAAAGGCTATTTAATATTACGCTAAGACCCTTAGAAGCCGAGTAAAAAAAAAGTCAGAAAGAACGCTAAGCAAAAACGAAGTAGTATCACGGACAGGCGATGCGATGCGACGCGGTGTGTCGGGGGACCAGAAATTTCACGCGGACGAAGTCGCGGGCAGAAGCTAGTTATTAATAAAACATTATTCGTAAAAGTTAACTTTCCCAATCAGTGATGACTATACAGTAAATTGATACTGTTAATACTTGTAGAACTGAACATGTATAGTTGTGTTGTGGAAGATGTCCGTCCCACTCTCCAGCATCTCGTCTGCCGAGTTCTACCGATCTCCTTTGACTGAAAACTTGTTAGAGGTCCGTATTAAAATTCAAAAACGACGCACGGAACTCAGTCCCGATTCCTGAAAACATTATTCAGGGGATTTGAATAATGATTTTGTTTTAGTCCGTACTCACACCTCTCGTTAATGTATGCGAGAAGATTGGAGCCCCGAAAGTTCGTAACGCGATTTTTGGTTGGACTTAAATGGTTTTCAAACTTAATTTTGTGGGCACTCGGCTTTTTAGTCGCAAAATGTGTTTATGCAGGAATCCCTTTATGAACAAAGTTGTTGTAATTTATTGCGTTTGAACTTGCAAAGTGTTGGAAGGATTGGACGAGCCCGGTGTGACAAAGTGCACTTCTTAACTAGATGTTTGAGGTGTTATGTTTTAGAAGTTTAGTGCCTTGTACAGGTAGGTATTTAATGAAATAAAATACTTTATAAACTGTAGTTATACATATGTATCGAGATAGGTAAAAAGCTATTAAAGTTAACAGAAGAGAGTAATCGATGGCTTTGCCTGAAACATTGTAAGTTTCACAGAAGTAATGCTTTAAATTATTATTGTGATGAATTCAATTACCTATACTGTCCAAAGTTAAGGTAAATCCATTTTTAACCGAGGAAAAAACAGGAGGAGGACCTCAAGCGACACGTGTATTTTTTTTTTTAATGTATGACCAGGCATTACTTTTTACAGAGTAGTCCGATTTGAATTATTCTTGTTGGTCCTATGTATTTATTAACTTTGCTTGAATAGTTTCTGAGTTAGCTTCAATTACACGTATTTTTCTCACTTTATATGTGGATGATGTTCAGCCGACTTCCAAAGAAACATTACACGGTAAAAATAACTTTAATTTCGGAAATCGCTGGCAAAAAACCGAAATACAAAATCAAAGATACCGACTCCCGAAATTTAAGTTATTTTTTACTTTGAACGTAGATTGAAGGACTAAGTGCGGAAAATAAACCCAACAACATACAACGTACTTTGTACCTAGTGTTTTTTTTTGGAAGTAGCATGTATTTTTTTTTTTTTTGTAAAAAGTTTTTAATAAAAACTCCTCTGAATTCTCATCACAAGCTGTCGTTCTCCAAACGAGCTCATAAGTGCTCTCAGTAGCGACTTCAGACAGCAACAGTCAAAGTAATCTAACAGAAAAAAAGAACTTGCCATATTTTATTCAAATTCCGCGTCGCGAACAGTTGAAGCGGAAAAATATGAATATGATTTCCTTACGCACTTTAGAGAAGTTGCCTCCCGCCAAATGAAGCATATTTCGGGCCATAACACTCCCATTATTCAGGAAAAAACTCTGTAAAGAATGCTATTCAGGATGCGACTTTGTGCAAAATCGTATGAAGCGGGAAAAAGAGACTGATTTTGAAAGCTTCACTTCAGAAAACCTCTAGAAGTTTTAAAACAAAGTTGGTAAGGTTATGGTAGCGTCAAGAAAAGACTAAGTAGGTAATTGTTTGTTATTACAATAAATAATTATTAATAATTATCATTTATTCAATATTAAAATGTTGATTATATGATAATTATTAAATAGTTTTTATGAGTTATCATTATTATATATGTAACAATTATGAATTTCTAATTTTAATTTGTTGATTTTGCTAATTTAATTTGTAAGTAATAATGAAATTGTGTGTTGTGTTTTGTCTTATTTTTATTTATTTTTGTAATATTTTTTATTTAATATACCTAATGCTATTATATGATCCAATTATTGATTGAAATAAAGGAATTGAATTACCATCATGTATTTCCAAAAGCTCACTCCTATCCATTACCTACTGTCACTATGGATGGATATGCATTGCATCTTCTGCTGGACCTGAGAAAGACTTACTATGCTAGACATCCCCATTATGAATATTGCTGCATTTTGCAATCATTGTGTTCTCAGGCGACTATTCAGTAAAATATAATTTCAGAGTTTTAGATGTAAAGACTATTTACATACCCCATACACTGAAATTCAGTCGTATAGTGAATAGGGCGCTTTATTCAAAGTAAGTCTTAAGAACAGTTGAAGAGGGAAGAGCCTTAACTTTTTATATACATTTTGTTCGCTAAATGAACTGAAACTGTATTTCGCAGATGCTAAGCCAACTTACTTTTTGGGTTAAGTATCGCTGGAAAATGGACGGTTTGTTTTGGCTGTTTTGACGACAAAAAATACGCGGGTCGAGTTTGTGATGGGCGAATGTTGGAGTTTTAGTACGTACTAGTTTAAAAGAGGGAAATATTGCGAGATCATGCAACTGCATGATCTTCAGAAAAGAGTAACTACTCTTTTTTTTTGTTTCATGCCTATTAGTCTTATCTGTCTCATGCAAAATCTAATTTACGATGACAATTTTAGTTTCGGCTCGTTCTTCATCATGTATCATCAAAATAGAAATTTAAAGAAGATTGAAACTTTAATGATTTGCGATTTATAATGTTTTGGTAAAAATGTTGTCAATTTTTGAATATCTTCCCCTCAGGTTTTCTTTTTTAACCGACTTTAAAAAAGGAGTTCTGTTTTCGAACCATAGGTATGTGTGTATGTTTGTATGATGACTCTTTCACTAATGTGATCTAAATACTTTCAGGAAGGTGTTAGTATATAATACATTAGATAATTATTCTTTTGTACGAAGTTATATGCATAAATGTACTGTATCTCTGGCATTTTTAAGCAGATTTTGATGATTCTTCTTTTCGTTTGTCTTGGGCTTAGGTATGTAGTTGTATATTCAACTAAAAATGGAAAAATAAATTTACTGTAAACAAAGTAAAAACCGACTTCAAAAACCTAAAACGAATAAAATAACTTTCATAAAAAAACTTAACAGCTTCTGAAGTCGTTGTTTTCAATTCTTCAATTCACGTTAGCTTGGCTCCGACTTCAGAAGCTGTTAAGATTTTTGTGAAAGTTATTTTATTCGTATTAAGTTTTGAAGTCGGTTTTTACTTTTTGTAAAGTAAATTTTTAAAATACAATAGCTGTAATCCTGATAAATAAATTACAGTTTCTAGAAACATTGAAAAATGGGTTAAAGTTTTTTTTTCGTGATTTCCCTTATGATCTCCCCGACATCATTACACACAATATTTTCAACATAAATTCATGCACCCATAACACATCGTCTACAAACGACTACAGAACCAATTTTTCAAATTAAACGAACAAACGCGTTCTTTTTCCTTCACCCTAGAACTTCATGTAAATTATATTCAGCAGGGAGAGATCTGCTCACCCCGGTCCCCGCGATACGTTTAATGATGCAATGAGATAACGTAACAGTTATGTTATTATTTATTATAGTATTATTGTCAATGGCGCACTTCTTTTGTTTCATTTTACACCTTGAAATCGGCGTGAGTTATCAAAAAAGTCCTAAAATTTTGGTCGGATATGAATAGATTATGGATGAGTTTAATAGTTGCTGGCAACACAACATTGAGTTTATATTGTATCAATCTGTCATTACTGTCAATGTCACTAATGTAATGTCACCTTTGTACAAGAGAACAATAAATGAAGCACACGTTTTTGTATCCAATCTTGAATCTGCATTTTTCATTTCAAAATTATAGTTCTACTTATTCAAGTTACCCAACATGAGTGACATTGATAGTAATGACAGATAGATAAAATATAAACTAAATGTTGTGTTGCTAACAATAGTTGAAGTTTATATTAGCTAACTGTGAACGTTCTACATAGGTAATAGATGTCATTTTATGCAGCCGTTAGGTCACGAGCTACACCCACAGACACCCGGTTTCTGTAAGGCAATAATAGCTTACATACTCGTACTTTTAAACTCACGTGGTTGTGATTGGTTGATAACAATGAAATCAAATCACTAGACATTCGTTTAATTATGGAACGTTAACTTTTCAGAAACCATATTTATAGTTGCTAATTACTGTGCACGCAAAACATAGATGAGAAGAAAGAAGAGAGATATTCTTACGGGATCTGGACTTATGCGGGTGAAACCGCGGGTGCAGCTAGTAATATGTATTATAATTAGAAATTCATGTGCTCATCTTACATGAGCTCTGCGTAAACCTGCCAATAAATCAATGTAATTAAAAGAAAGAAAGAAATAAGTGAAGCAAATGAAATTATTCCAAAACAAACCTGCCCTCATTTCAAATACAAACGATCCCCCGTTTCTGTCAATGCTTGACTTTTTCGAAGCGGCTCTCAAATCTGCAAGACAAACAACTGAATCTATGGAGTTAAACAAACGAGAGTGTACTCTACAGAGAGACGAGATATTGGATGGAAAGAATTGTAATCTCAGGATGTTTAGGTTAACAAAAATATATGTAGGTACTTTTGTGTCTGGCCTAGTTAGTTAAAGGACTTTGCTTGGCTCCTTTTGACTTTCAAAAAAGTGCACAATTTACTATATTGGCGAAATGCTGCTAATTTTAAGCGACATCGATTTTTTTAAGTGTAGAAGTTACAAGTACTGTGGTGATTTCAGCCAGAGACAACAAGGCGTCCGTCGACCGAGGAAAAACATTTACAGCGCGAGCGTTAAATTACTTAACTGCACGTTCATTTTCCTCAGCTAAAGTAACTGTCGCATACGAAGTAAAAACGTAAAAGTAAATCCATAATAATTTTAAAAAGTTAGCGATATCGTTCCTCAATTACTCCTAGCGATTTCCAAACATATTTATACCCTAAATTCTAATTGATCTTCCACCACGTCTTACAAAATGTTCCACACACCGTCTTCGCCGATATCTGACTCAATCAGTGAGACTGCGCCGCTGAATTTTTACACGTTTCTTATTCATGGACATTACTTATGCATGCAGCAAGCGAAAATATTACAGCATTTTAATGAAAGAAATATTAATTTTGTAGCAAAGTTTTCTTTGCGGTCGCGACGGGCGGAATTAAGTTCGGTCTGAGCGAGTTTGCGACCCCCCCACATTCTAAATATGCTGCGCTGAATTTTAGTTGGGGTTTTGAACCGTTCGTTAAGACCTACATTTTATTATTTGAGTAAATAAATTAAAGGGCGGGGAAAACGCGCCGTCTGGTAAATGTTTTCTAGAAAGCTGAAGTTAAAAGAACATCTCTTTTGGAGAATGGAAAGGGAATTCATCTTTTTAATTTAATATCACGGTCAAACTTATGAAATGTGTAATGTGACAAGTGCCTTTTTAGAAATTATCGATTCAGTTGTAGGAAAGTGTTGTAGTAACGTTTAAAGCTCAAAAGAAAATTGAAGTAGATTTCATTCATTACGCGTCTGGTTTTTTTATTCTCTGAACTTCGATCAAAAGTGGTCCCCCTCAACTAAAAGCTGTAAAATAAAAATACATAGTTATAAAACTGATTCTTCACGCTGTTAAATTAAATCAACCATTACAATCAAAACAAACGCTTGTTCACAGACACAATTATTTTAACTTTTCGAGCACTCATTACGATTCCCGAACAAAATCAAATATCTAGGTACTACCAGTAAAGTCATGGGAAAATAACCTTAGACCAATTGTAATAAGGGTGCGCCTATGGGAGTTTGTGATACAATTAAGTTGGTACACTTAGAGTAAGTGATTTCTCTCAGTTTAGTCATAAAAATGTTAATGTTGCAAAAACAAATAGCGCTTAATGTATGCTGAGGGGAAGGGAATTAATAGGGAGTAGAGAACTCACTATTTAGCTACATTTCTGCTGTTGCTGCACTTGAAGGAGGTTGGTTCAGTTTTTGTGTGGTTGAGTTGAACCTCTTTCATTATGAAGTTCATTATTTTTAACCGACTTCTAAAAGGAGGTTCGGTATTCGACCCGTATGTACGTATGTTTGTAAGTCCGCGTTTTTCTCAAAAAACGAATGAACCAATTTTGATGTTTCATCACTAACATGATCTACATACTTTTTGGAAGGTTTGAGTATATAAAACATTAGGTAATTATTCTTATGTACGAACTTATATGCATATATGTATTGTATCTCGGGCTTTTCTAAGCGGATTTTGATGATTCTTCCTTTCGTTCGTCTTGGGCTTATGTAATTGTAAATTCAACTAAAAATGGAAAAATAAAATTACTTTTAAAAAAGAAAACCCGACTTTGAAAACCTCAAACGAATAAAATAACTTTCTTAAAAAACTTAACAGCTTCTGAAATCGGTTTCTTCAATTCTTCAATGCACGTTGCTTGGCACCGATTTTAGAAGCTGTTAAGTATTTTTAAGAAAGTTATTTTATTCGGTTTAGGTTTTTGAAATCGGTTATTACATTTTTAAAAGTAATTTTTAATTGCATTAAATTTGAAACCTATGTTTTGTCGGCGGGGAAGGAAATAGTTCTTTGTTTACTTAGGTACCTACCAAAAAAGGGAAGTACTTTTTAGTTTAGTCTTCCATAATTTGTTTGTGGTAGTGCGTGACTTTTGAAGATTGACTAAAAAGTCAGTTATGCTTGAAAACCTACCGGCATTTGTCCCCAAGACGCAATTAAAAAAATGACGAACAGTAGAACTCTGTAACAGTTCAGCAAACAGCTTGATGATGAAGTGTTTCTTTAGTGTTATTATACTGTACTATTTGTTTTCCCCCGGGTGAACCAATCCAAGGTAAAATATAGGTACTCATAAGTAGGAGGCTCGCTGGAATTGATTATCACCGGCCGATAACAGGCCGCATCCCCCTGAACCGTTATTTTGGCGGGAAAATGATGGATGCTCCAGGAAAATATTGTGGCTAAATCTACTGGAAGCAAATATACAATAAAATCAGTAGTTTGGGCTATGTATAGGTAGAAGTAATATTTTATTGAGTATAATATTTTGTTTTTTTTTTCAATTAAGGCACTATTAATTGTGTAGGTAGGTGCTTAGTTGAAGGTTATTTATTTGCCTCTGATTCTGTTGCTACGCTAAAATTTCCTCACCTTTTTCTTCAAAACTACACGAGACTAATTAAATGAGTGGGTACTAACGGTTCCGAAAATAATTTTATCATTTATTAGTTTTTTTAAAGTCTTGTATGGCAAATCCAATAACCTAACCAATTTACTACGCAGCGTACTATAGGTAGGTATGATGTCTGTTCCGCCTAACTAATGTCATACATAATTAACTGCAGGACCTTTATAATATTAAATAAATTATAATTAAGTAGATAATCGTAGCCTACAATCTGAAAACATAACATTCCTACATAATTTCCTTTTCAGGCTAACGAGCGCCATCTGCGATATGAACGCACCGCAAAAATGATGGATTTACGTCAGAAAATACTCGCGGAAATTATTTAAATGAATGCGCCCACTACCCATCTACGTTGTTTTGTTCCCGCGTTTTCTTGTTTCAAAACTGTATAATTTGTGCGGGCGTTCGGTTATCGAGAATTTCGGTTGTTGTATTTATTAAATGCTGAAAAATCGTTTGAAAATAGCGCAGTATTTTTGGTCTGGAAACTTTCAAATAATAATTTTTATTTATTTACTTGGGAGTTAGGTATAATATTTTCTTTTAAATAAAATATTGTTTTTTTTTATTAATCGGACAAATGTCATACCTATACGTATATGAACCAACGATAGTTTACAACAAACATACACCCGAAACGACGATAAATCGCACCTTTATTTACTAAACAAAAAACTAAATATTATAGTAGAATTAATTTACGATTTACGCATTATTATTTATCTCGTCATAAAAAGTGATGAACTCATAAGAGATATTTCTGAGAATATTTATTAAATTATTGGTTTCTTTTTAAGGTGTGTAATCATATAATTTAATATTTTCTTAATTTTTTTTTACTAATAGTAATTTTCTTGAGAAATTCGTTCAGTAATGGTTTCGAAATAATGGTGCGAAATGTTTTCGTGAAAACAGGTAAGCGCTTACTTGCAATCGTCTTGTAGCAGGCGATAGTTTAACGATAATAAAATTTGTTTTGCACTAAACGATCTTTTGTTATATTACTAAAATCCTCGTACCTATTCTTGAATGAAACGTAATGTGTGATCTTGTGGTAAGTATTAAAAAAACACAAAAACATAACGTTATTTTCATATAAGCGCTACATAAGATTAGCTAAAAATCAATTTCAAGATAAACAAACAAAAAGATTTTGACTTAACAATACCCGGAAAAAACCCCTTTATATGTCTGAAAAGTAAACAATAAGTTAATAATAAAACAGAACCCACTTTGAATCTATTAAACCTGGGCATGAAGGGTTGGTTATTAATTCGGGGAAATATTCTTTTTTAAATGGGGTGTTTTTCATCAACTTGCACCTGCGGTCTTGTTTAGTTTTTTTTAAGGTCTGGTCTGGAGGAAAGCTTATAATTAAGTGGGAAAATTTAATATTTTATGTTAGTTTGTTTTGTTTTTAGCTGTAGGAGTAAGTAAGTATATTGCTGTGATTCTTGAAGGGTTACAGCTAATCACGTATTCGAAACTTCCATTAGTTGAGCGATGAATTGATCAGCACACTTTAAATCACAGTCCGAGAGTTTTGAAGGATATTGCTAATGCATTGCTTCAGAGGTTTGAAGTATTCGTCTGCTCAACAACGTACATAACGCAATGTATGTGGGTGAACTGTCACGCATGGCGAATATTACGAATAATTGTCATTTTATGTTTGTTACGAAATTACCCGCTGTTTTTCAAACTAACTATATTAGCACTGGCTGGCTGGCTGTGTAATGTGTTTCCTTACATTCAATAGGATTGCGCTTTGCTTTGAGAAGTAGCTGTGCCTATATGATTCCCAGTAAATAACATGTATCTACAAAGCTGACACTTCAGGCTTTTGTTCGTGACACGGTTTCCTTTCTCTATCGTCTTACGCCACAGAGTAACTAACTGAGATAGAGAAGAAAATATTACATGGATTTGTCTTGAAGTACTTATTAGAAATAATACATTTTTGTTTTTTTCTTCTAACGATATGGTGTTTCAAACTCTTACTAGATAACTTACAGATTAATTCAAGTTTACGCGTGAATGGTAAACTAAGGGCACTAACTGGTGACTGATGTGGCTTTAAATCTGGTACGATTATTTGAAAACAAATATTGAGACTCTTCAATTAAAGAACAAGGGACAAAAAAAGTATGTCATCCTTTTTCTATTCTACGTATCAGTGTCGCCACATTATCCCTCGTCCCGCGTGTGACGGAGTGCCCTCATGACGTAAGCTATGTGCATAAATTTGGTGGAGAGTTGTGACATGGCAACCCCGCCACCTTTGTGACGTCAAGGGCTTTCGTCTGACGGTTCTCGAGTGTTGCTAGATGCGATTTATTACTTTTTTATTTTGTTTTCGTGGTGTTTACTGCTTAGGACGAATCAATATTTTTCCGTTTTCTTGCTATTCATTCCAGCAGTACCTTTTTTTTTTTTTTTTTTGTGGATGGGAAATCATCAAATAACTTCTCCCGCTCTGGGTGGAGCGGAAGGGCGTGTCAGACTTTTACTGACTAAAACCCACCCGTGTTCCTTCAGTTGCCTATGCCAGGGCCACGGTATCTTTTTCAAACAACCCGCGACCCCAGCGGCATCGGCCCTATTGGACCCCATCTTTTGCTGACATCTCTTTGAGGCGCGCGTGGAACACAACGCGCCGTCGACCCGGGCCTGGTCCTCACCGGACGGCGAGCTACCCACTACTCACCGTCCGCAAGCCCGCGCCTACGGTGGCTGGGAATCGGCTATCGATTCCCGCCGCCCAGGGCGTCTCCTGCGGCGACTGAGGGCGTGAGGCTGCCTCTCCCTCACGCGTTCCGCCTCCTCCTTCGCAAGCATTACCGCTTCGCAGAAGGAGGTGACGGCCTCCCATGCACTCTCGCTCCGCACCATGGCCTGGACCAGGCTCGGACGCGAGAGATCGCCGCCGCCGATCGCCTCCGTGAGAACACGGCGGTGCTCTGCCCAAGCCGGGCAAACCTCCACTGTATGCTCCACCGTGTCCTCTGGGCGATCCACACAATGGTGACACCCGGGCGTTTCCTCCCGCCTTATGCGAAACAGGAACCTCCCGAAACAACCGTGTCCGGTAAGGACCTGCGTCAGGCGGAAGGTGAGGACGCCGTGGCGCCTCTCTAACCACTCCTCAAAGAGGGGACTTATCGCCGCAATTGTGGCGTGCCCAGCGCTGGGATGCGACAGTCGCACTCTCTATGTCGCCATGAGATCCCGCCGGAGCTCTGTCCGCTGTACCGTGATTTCTCGCGGCAGCGGAGTTACGCCCCGGCGTTTCGCCTCCTCGCGCCACTCCCACACGTGCGCGAGGACTTTCGCCTCCAGATCCCACGGCGGCAATCCGGCAAGGAGGCTCGCCGCCTCACCGGAGACCGTGCGGTAACCCCGGACTAGCCGAATGGCCATGACCCTCTGGGACGCGTTCAACCGGCGGACTGGCCGCAGCCTCAGGGAACGCGCCCACACCGGTGCCCCGTAAAGGGCCATGGACCGCACGACCCCCGCGTAAAGCCTCCGGCAGGAGGCGTTTGGACCACCTAGATTGGGCAGGAGCCGCTTCAAGGCAGCCCCAGCCCGCTCCAGTCTGGGAGCCAAACGTCGGAAATGCTCCACGAAGTTCCACCGGCTGTCGAGGACGAGTCCCAGGTACTTCATCGTCGACTCGACTCCAATGCGAACCCCTCCTACCGTTATTTGGGAACCCGACGGTGGCGCATTCCGAGGACCATGAAAACACATGGCCTCGGACTTGTGCAGGGCCACCTCGAGTCCCAACTGCCGGATCCTCGCAACGACTATCGCAACCCCGCGTGTCGCTAATTCAGCCGCCGCCTGGTGCGACCTCCCCTGCGCCAGGACCAGCGTGTCGTCAGCGTAACATACCACGCTGACGCCGCTAGGGAGGTCGGCGCGCAGCACCCAGTCGTACCCGATGTCCCACAAATGCGGCCCCAGGACCGATCCTTGTGGGACACCGCACGACATCTCTCGCCGGTTCCACTCTCCCTGATGACCGGGGTAGATGACGGCCCTATCCGTCAAATAGGCCTCAACCACTCGACAGAGGTAGGTCGGCATCCGGTGATACCGGAGTGCCTCCCTGATGCAACTCCAGGGCAGGGTATTGAAGGCGTTGGCGATGTCTAGAGACACCGCCAAGACGACCCCACCCCGGGCCACAGCATCCCCCGTCGTGAGGGCTCGCACGCGCATGATGGCGTCCACCGTAGAGCGCCCCCTGCGGAAACCAAACTGGCTCTCCGCCAAATCCGGCCCCTCCTGCACCAGCCACCCGACGAGGCGGTCTGCAATAACTCTTTCAAAGAGCTTGCCCACCTCGTCGAGCAGCACGATGGGTCGGTAAGCGGACGGAGAGTCCGCAGGGCGCCCCGGCTTCTTAATGAGGACCAGTTTCCCCGTCTTCCAACGAAGTGGGAACTGGCCCCTCTCCAAGCATGCGCTTAGGAGCCCCCCTAGTCGAGGCCCGAGAGCCCCAAAGGCCAGAACCCAGGCTCTTCCAGGTAAGCCGTCGGGTCCTGGGGCGGTATTTTTGGCACTCAGCCTACGTACCGCCGCTCTCAACTCTACCTCGGTCACTTCCGGAGCATCGTCGTCGTCGTCGGTGATGTGGTCCGCAACGGGCACCGCAGGAAGCGGAGCCATGGGCGGGGGAGTATGTTCCCCTCGCGAAGGGAACAGAGCGCTCACCACGTCCTCCACGAGCTGGGGCCGGAGACTCTGCGTCAGCGGGGGCGCCCATGGACGGAGTTTATCCCGCACCATTTTATAAGGGCGTCCCCATGGGTCCCTGTTTAGAGTCTCCAGCGACTCCTCGCGAGCCAGATCCCTGGCCCGCAAGATCTCCGCTCGGAGGGCGGTCTTCGCCGCTCTGTACCCCTCGTACAGCTCCGCCTGAATGGCTTCCGTATCCGGAGGGCGGATACGGAGCCTGCGGTGCCTGGTGTACCGGTGCCGCGCAGCAACGCACGCCTCGCGCAGAGCCGTCAGCTCCGGCGACCACCAATACACCTGGCGCCAGGCGCGACCGGGCTGGACCCGGGGCATTGCCACGTCACATATTTCGGACATGGCCTCCCGGAACCACTCCGCCTCGTCGTTGATGTCGGCAGGCCTGTCCGGTGGTGACACCCAGGCCTGCACGATCGAAGCTTCCAGGAGGAGCTCCCGGTCCAGCTTCTTCAGCGCCCACCGCGGACCACGCGGGGCCTGTCGGACCGGCGCGCTCGAGGTCTGGGCGGAGACATCAAACCGGATGTACCGGTGGTCGGAGTAGGTCTCCACCCCCTCTATGACGCGCCAGTCAACAACATGTGGCAACAGAGCGGGGCTGGCGAACGAAATGTCCACCACTGATTCGCCCCGCATCCGCACACACGTGGGGACAGAACCCCGGTTTAGGATGACCAGGCCTGTCTCCAGAGCCCAGTCCTCCACCATCCTGCCCCGTGTGTCCGTATACCGGGAACCCCAAGCCACATTCTTGGCGTTGAAGTCCCCGAGGACGAGCACGGGAAGGGAACGAAACCCGACGACGACGTTTTTCAACTCCGCAAGGGAGTTGTGGAACTCGGCGAGAGTTCGGTTCGGGGAGAAGTATACCCCTACCACGACAATCCCCCCGAACCGTGCTGCAACGCAACCCTGTCCCCTCTTGACGGCTTCGAGGGACAGGGTACCGGCGGCGGCCGACGAAATGAGGGTCACTGAGCCGCTCAGGTCCTCCACCCAGTAATCACTGGGCGGGACAAAGTACGGCTCAGCGACCACGGCGATGTTAATCGACCACTGCGCCATGCTCTGGAGCAACAGATCCTGAGCGGCGGCGCAGTGGTTGATGTTCGCCTGGAGGAGGCGTAATGGGGCCATTACTGGCACTCCATATTAGCCCCCCCCTGAGCCTCCTGTGAGGGCCCTGCCGCAGTGAGTACGGCGGCGACGGCAGTGGAGGCGGCAGCGACGGCGGCCGTGGCGGCGGCTGCGGCCGTGACGGCGGTAGCGGAGGCGGAGGGCTTGCCCCTGCCCCGGGCTTTGGTGGGTGGACCACAGCCCTTGCTTCCAGCCCGGTGATCGGCCGGCTTGCCAGCTGCCGCACATAGATAGCAGTGCGGCGTGGCATTGCACGAGCCGGCCTTGTGACCGGGTTGACCACAACGGAAGCAATGACTGCTGCGATCCACCTCCGAGGTGCATTTTGCCCCCACGTGGTTGCCCACTTGGCAACGGAAGCACCTCAGAGGTCTGGGTTCCAGCAGTTTCACCCGCGTGGAATCCCAGCCCACCTGGAACCTCCGGCCCTCCCCAACTATTTTTTGGGCCGCCGATACGGGGCAGCTCACCGTAACGGCTCGCATCCCCGTGAGGTCAGGACGGATGGTGCCTACCTTCACCTGTTCGAAGGCACATCCCCCAGTCTTGACCACGGCGGCCACCACCTCTCGCTCCGTCACGGAGTCGTCCAGACCCAGGATGCGCAAGTCAACGCACTTGGCGGGTCTGGACACTCGGGCCTCGTCCGCATTTAAGGACGCCCTGAGCCTTTCGGCCAGAGCGTCAGCGGTCGGGCCACTGGCCGCACCGGGGATCTCGAGCATCCGAGCCCCAGTCGCAGTGACCCTTACCCGCATGCCCTCGGTAACACCGATCTCCTCCAGGTTCACCGCCGCCCTCGCCTTGGCGAGCACGTCGCGGTAGGACACGCCCTTCTTCTCCGCTTCCGGCTGTAGTGTGATCACTACAGCTGCGGACTTTGGGGCACGTAACCTCGCCGCGACGCTTCGCTCTTTGCGCCGCTGCCGCCTCTCCCTCCGCTTGGCCGACCTTGCCGCCTTGCCCTCCTTCCTCTTCTCCCCAGCTACCTGCCATTCGGCGTCAGCCGGAGGAGATTTGGGAGGCGGGGGCAGCCGCGTCGTCACCGCCACAGCTGGGGCCCTCTCAGGCGCCTTCGCGGCCGCCTTCGTAGGCGCCTTCGCAGGCGCCGTCGCAGGCGTCTTCGCAGCCACGGCCCCGCCCTTCGCCTGCCCTGCCGACCCTGGTTTGGCCGTGGCAGCCATGGCGGCATACGAAGCCGCCTTTGGCTGGCCCGAGGCCGCCGGTCGGCCTAGCGGGGGCCGCAGGACGATTCCCTCAAGGACCGAGAACCGGTTGTTAAGGGCAGCCAGCTCCTTCCGCACCAAGGCCAGAACTCGGTCCTCTGCAGGCCCGAGGCCGCCCTGCCCCTGCTGCACCCCCTCCTGAGCGCCAGCTTCGCGAAGCCTGGCCAGGTCTGCTCGGAGCTCCTCATTCTCCTTTCGGAGAAGCTCCATGGCGGCTGTCAAGCGGGCGACCTCCGCCCGCATTTTGGACATTCCGTCCGACGGAGGCCCTTGAAGTAGAGCCTCCGCTGCCGCCATAATGGAGGCCTTGGCTGCGGGTATGGCCTTGTCTTTAGAAGACTGCGTCTTCTTCAAGGCCACACCCTTGACTGCAGCGGCCACGACCTCCTCAAACCTGGCCCGCTCCGAATTGGAGCCACCAGCGGCGTCCGACTCATCGCCAGACGCCTCCACGGCGCTCCCCTCGGCCGACCCGGCTGAGCCGTCCTCCGTTGCGGCGTTTACCCGGCTCTTGCTCTTCCGGCCTAGGCCCCGGCGAGCATATTTGGGAGCCGATTTAAGACCGCCGTCCGAGGAAGACTCCTGGGCATCTCCCGGATTTAGGTTCCGCTTCAGGAAAGCGGCTTTCCTTCCAGCGGACCCCACCACTACGCACTCCGGTCTCTTAAAAGTGCCCTTCGCGCCCTTCACTCCCGATGCGGCGTCGGACTCCGACCCCGCATCACTCCTCTCCCTCTCCTCTTCTCGTTCATCGTTTTTCTTTGGTTCCATATTAGTTCCCACGAGTAAAAACTTTATCACTGGCTCAAAACTGTGGTTCGCACTAGCGATTAATTCAGCTACCCATTAATCAAGCTACCAACCTCCCTCACGGTGCGCCGCCGCTTGAAGGTTTGGGGTAATTTTTTATAGAGGTTTTCTTCCTCGCGGTCCGGGCGGTTAAGCCAAGACCCTCGACCCCCGTCAAAAGTCAGAGACATGACCTTGAACAATCTTCGGGGCTACGAGACTAACGGTGGCAGAAGGAAATGACTTCCTCCTGCCTGCCCGGCGACAGGGTTAGTGCACACCGAGCCCGCTCTTACTCCGCCGCTGTGCGTCTCTGCTTAGAGCAGAGGGACACACGTTGGAGCGTACCTCCGACAGGATATTGGCATACGGGCAACAAAACCCCTTAGGCACACGTGCCTAAGGGGAACCATTGCCCGCACCCCAGGGTGCACCGTCCCGGAGACTGGCCTTCCCCCCGGACGTATCCGTAAGGGAACTCCAGCCCACGGGCACTCGGGGAGGTTTCCTGTCCACGCACCCCATTCCAGCAGTACCTAAACACCTTTTCAAAAAGTTATGTGATAATTTATTTTACTGCATCATCATAGCTCAGCTTCCATAAGTTGTTAGTTCATGACTGTTTTCGTATTAACCTCAGTTAGGTATAACCAATACAGATTGTCTGTGATATTCCAAAGAACCATGCTTTAATTTTGACATCGGTATGATATTATAAATCAGACCCAAATGCTTTTCTTTTCTTATCCCCAACGAAATTCTTGAATTTTTATACTCATCTCGAAGTTTAGTTAATCAAGAGTCGGTCGATAAACAACAGAACTCAGAGGACACGTTAGTTTCGAACTTGATTGACGTTTGTTCGAATTCAGAACGCGGACAAAAAAGAAAAGTTTGTCACATTTCGGCCAGTGTTCCTCGTAAATCAAAGAGGTTTTATATAACGTTATTTTTCTCTTATTAAAGCGAAGGGAACGGGTTTAAGGGGGGCGTAAAAAGTTTTTTCTTACTTTCATGGCGTGAGAAAAAAAGGGCAGGTGAATATGGAGGGCCGATATTAAAATGTTTCATGTAAATTTCAGTCGTTCAACGAGCTATATTTCAGGAGTTGTTCTGTCTGTCTGCAAATTTGGTATTCATAGACGGCTTTTAGTTTAATATTGGGGTTAAAGCGACTTCCTTGAGTGTATTTTTGTGGGTGTACTTTAATCTTTTTTAATTTGAATAAAGGGGCTTCCTTTTAACCTTTACCTGATTATATGACAAAATATACAAAAAATTGTCAACCAATTTTATCAGTTTGGAAAAACAAAATATTATGCCAAGACAGTTGTCTAATTTATAACTTTTCGTATTTGTTGCAACACACAAATAAATATTACTTAAAACTAATTCTAAATGATTTGGAAAATTGGCTAGAGAACTAATTTGCTCATTGCTATAAATTGCTTATTTTACTATTATCTTATCGAGCAGGTATCGAATTTAAACTGTGATATGAATTATAATTATAACTTGATTTTAACAATATAATAAACACAAACTTTACTTCATGCACCGTGAAGCGTAGCCGCGGGAATGGTCGTATCTATTCATCCATAACTTCTGTGGTATATAAAAGGACTAAAAGATAAATAAATAAAACTGAGAGGAGTATGAAAATGAGTTTACAGTTGAGATTAATAGGTGAGGTTTTCATTAATACCCAGCGTTTTATGAAACACTGAAGGGTCGGACTGCGGACGAAGACACGGGTACGGATTAAGTACCTACATATTGCATCTTTAGTGACGAACAGGTTTTCATGTTTAAATCGGGCAACAATCATAATTATTAACATTTGTGTGCTTTTAAATTGTAATTAAACTCAAGAATAACCACTGCTGATGTGGCATTGGTATCGGTAATTTATAACCCAGTTTACAAAAAAAAAAAACAGAAAATTCGTCATCTCATCATGACCAGATTAAGAGGCCGTATACGAAATTTTGTCGATTTCGCTGATTTACGTGATTTTACAGACATTATTTTAAGTCAAAATACTGTATTCTATAAGTTTTAATGCACAACATGAAAGATCCTTTCAATCATCCTTTCAATCAAATGAATGAGCTACTTTTTATTGTTATTAAATCATGTAGTTTTGAGTAATAGACTTAAAACCGGCGACAGTTTTGTGAATTATTGCTGTAAGAGGTTTAGAATATCACATATTTACGAATCGTTTTGACGTCTAAAGGGTACAAATAAATTACAATGTATTTTTGTAAAAGTCGTCTATACAATGAATGCATTACTTTTTGTCACTTTCATATAAAATTTTTGAGTAAAACAATATTTAACTTAGTCAAATTTTAGGAAAAATGGGCAAATAATTGATTTTTATTTCGGCTACTTAGGCCAGTGTTCACCCACTTTCAAACCACCGGTGAGGTATTTAAACAATTGGTTTATTTCAAATTTGGAAGGAAATTTGACATAAACCTTATAACAACAAAAATAATCGTTAGTTTAAATCAATCAATTTCCTAAAAAAGAAAATGCAAAAAAATTAAATTAATTTAACATATATTTTTTTTTTAAAACAACCTAAATCTCGCATTATAATACTCGACGCAAAGTAAAAAGTCGCTCATTCATTAGATCAGAATTGAAATGATCTTTCATATTGTGCATTAAAACTTACAGAAATACAATATTTTAACTGTAAAATCACGTAAATCATTGAAATCGGCAAAATTTCGTAAACGGCCTCTTAAGCTAACTTTAAATATTGAGTTCATAGTTTATTTAAATAAGCACCTATAATTTTCTTAATGAGATTATTTCAAGAGACAATTCTTATACGTAATCACAATCTTCAAACACAAAACAAATCTGTCTCCTTCACATCAATAACAGCCATCTTCAATCCATCTCTGCAAATTAAGCCGTTGAGCGGCCCTCAGTTTGTTTTGATTGTATTAATTAAAAGTAGATCCCTCAGAGTTTCAAGATTAACACCTCTCTTTTCTTTAGTTCGTCCATATTCATGTACGCCGCTGCTTCGTTAAGAACTAAGGGTTTTTCAACGTATTTACATTCCTTTGCGATTTGCTGAGAGAGCATTCTTTTGGTGGAAGTGTGGAGTTTCTTTTGAACTGCAGTTAGGGGGTTAACTGTAGGTGTAGTTATGATTTTGTTTTGTTTGGTTTATTTTGTGAAGTTTGAGAATATATTTACCTACATTGTTGAGAGAAAATACTGTTTCATAAAACAATACTGTAAAGGATTATGAATTCCGTTGCAAGTTCAGATTACCTACTGATCTGTTTTGGAGACAAATCTATTGCAGAACAGTTGTTTTTCACCTGCCACCATGTTGCAGCATTTGTAATTTTGTAACCTACTTTTCAATACTTTTCAATACATACATATTTTTACCAAATAATGCTGCAGCTACGGATGAAAACCAATATTTTCCCCATCTCTGTAGTAAAATATCAATTGCTTTATCCCGCGTTTATGTATTCCATTTCCATCCATTCGCACGCCATCTTATTCCCATAGCCCATACATAGAGACATAAACCTTGGGCCGACTATAAAACCTTATTACCTGTACCTCTTTAGTATATATCGGTAGTTCTGTTTCATACAGGTTGCGGACAACGTTATGTAAACAATATTTAGTAGAAACAGGGAAATAATTCCTTTTGAAAAGGCTCGTTCAGGGAAGAGCGTGCATGAGAATGTTACTTATTTAAAGCACCGTGAAAAACTGGTTATAAGGTATGAATATTATGTCTCCAAGCCAATGATACACCATGAACATCGTTATAGAACACGAGTTAAGCGGACTACTACCTACAGAACTGGTGCTATTTTTTCTTGCGGGTGAATTTGCGTGCCCCGTGTAGTCGTTCTGTCCATGCAAAGTTAGTGAACACGTCTTTGAATGAAACGTGTCATCACTGGTTGCCTAAAACTGACCCCGGTACAAGTGCTGTATCCGCTAGCAGGAATAGCGCCACCAGTAGTTCGCAGAGTGGTGGCATGCTCCAGCGAAAGAGCCAAAATGGTCTCCGACACACGACACCCTTTGTGCGACCACATCCTTGTTCCACAAACAAACAGTTTATTAAAGTGTGTCGTCCCACTCACTGGTGAACGAACAAAAGAAAGTCTGTAGCTGTGGCGAGACAGTGCTTCCTTACCCATAACTTTCGTTCCACCTGCTGAAGATCTCCCACCTGGACAAAAGCTGCCTTGGGTAACTTGCAAGTCTTTAAACAGACTCTGGACTCAGGTTTGAAGAAGCAAGGAAAATCTGTTCAGGTGGAGATTCATAGACGACTCCGCCTTGGAGTGTAAATGTGGTGCTGTTCCACAAATGATGGGACACTTAATACTCGTATCGTGTCCAGCGTGTCCTCTCAGCTGCACGTTGCAGGAACTGATGGACGCTAGTGATGGCGCCAAACACGTAGCTGAATTCTGGGGCGAGACCATTTAGATTGCCAACTCCAGGCTAAGCAGAAGAAGTATGAATCTTGTGTATGAGTAATAAGAAATGTAACAGTTTTTAATGAAGGTTCATGCGTTAGCATTGTTCTTCAAAACGAGCTTTAGATTGAGCCTAGGAACCAACGCGGCTGCCCCATTTCAAAACCTAGAACGAAATTTTACAGGAGAGCGCAAAAACATAAAGTGCTCACAGGGCAGTGAATGAGGTACTAGGTTTCGATGCTTAAATATATTTGAGCTGCTTATTTGTGAGTTTTTAACGCTGTGTTTTTGTATTTGGTAGGGATTTACTAGGTTAGCAAGATTAAGCATTAAAACGATTTTCGTAAAAAGTGTCCCTTACTAGGTAGTGAAATGGGGCAGCCGAACGGCCAGATATAAGCAAAGTTATAACTTAAAAAAATACCGACCAAATTTATGAATGAAAACTGTTCATGTCATCATCATCGTAGTCAGCCTATAAAGTTTCCTCCACAGACCTCGTCTCAGAGCGAGGGGGCCGTAATCCATCACCACGCGGGCCCAGTGCAGGTTGGTAGATGTCACATGTCTTCACATTTTTGGTTCGAGGACATGCCGGTTTCCTCACGATGTTTTCTGTCACCGTTTTAAGAGCAGTGGTGATGAAGTAATTTACACAAAGTAAAGCGTCTGTCAGAGTTTGAACCTTCGACCTGCAACTCGTAAGTTGCGGCCGTTATCACCACTGCTAAAATGGTATTTTAACTGTTATTTTAACATAACTGAATTTAAACATCTTGTATAGACTTTTCTTTAATAAGTATCTTAAAGTTGTATCAAAGTAAAAAGAAGTTCCTCTCACGTGGCGCGTGCGCACTCTATGTTAATATGTTAATATTACCAGTTCGGTAACTTACCAGTTACCATTGCTTACCGTAAGCTTATGTGGCAATTGCGCTTTCTTTAGTGGATTATTGATAATGCGTGTGTTGGAGATCGATGTCATGTGGATAGGTTGCATTCAAAATCTTTATCATCGATCGCTGATTAACACAGAATGCTACCTCCCCGGAGATCATATTAATTCTTTTGCTCTTGTCTCACAATCCACATTCGCCGTCAACGCTACCAAGAAACCTTATCTCAACCATCGAAAAACATCTGTCCGTATATTTTTACTCGACATACCTAAAACGAGGGCTCGAATAAAAACGGACCACTTAAGGCCGAAAGAATATCACTCAATGCTCGCTATATTTTTCAAAGCTTCTCTGCACATTCTGTTTTTATCCTACTTGACTCTTAATGTGGTGAATTCATACATGAACAATAGCTGTCTCGAGTGTTCTTGGGTTGTGGGGGAAGGAGGGTAGGGGGGCAGAGGGGCGTTTTTCCTTCTTTTACAACATTTAGGGGTGGACGGTAGCCCGCGGATGAGAAGGGAGGTGTCGGCTACAGTCGACCCGCCCGGATGTCTTTAAGGCGCGGTCATCCCGGATTATGTTGCGTCAGAGTTTATTTCAATGCGGTTGACCGATTTAATTTTAGTGGCTGGGACTAGGGCTGTTTGTAGGGGTTTTTGATAGTTTATTACACGTCGGAAGGGATGGTGTCGTCATACAAAGTTTGTTACTTACCTAACATGTTTCAGGACCGCTCACTTAAGTAAACTATGATATAACATATTGTAACACGACTGGAGTGCGAATACTGAAAACAACATTAAAATATTTTTTGTTTTCTTCACAGTTATGGAAGGGAACAATCTGCACCCTACAGGAAAGAACATTTGAATAATCGAGTATAACTTATTTTTGAAGTTCTCAATTATATCAAAAATAAAATAATTCCTTTCAAACAGCCCTTATTTGCGCCATACTTACTTGCTCCACACTTACTTGCTCCATACTTACTTGCTCCGTACTTATTTGATCTATACTTACTTGCTCTATACTTACTTGCGCCATACTTACTTGCTCCATACTTACTGGCTCCTTACTTACTTACTCCATACTTACTTGCTCCATACTTACTTGCGCCATACTTACTTGCTCCATACTTACTTGCTCCATACTTACTTGCGCCATACTTACTTGCTCCATACTTACTTGCTCCATACTTACTTCCATACTTACTTGCTCCATACTTACTTGCGCCATACTTACTTGCTCCATACTTATTTGCTCCATACTTACTTGCTCCATACTTACTTGCGCCATACTTACTTGCTCCATACTTACTTGCTCCGTACTTACTTGCTCCGTACTTAATTGCTCCATACTTACTTGCTCCATACTTACTTGCTCCGTACTTAATTGCTCCATACTTACTTGCTCCATACTTACTTGCTCCATACTTACTTGCGCCATACTTACTTGCTCCATACTTACTTGCTCCATACTTACTTGCTCCATACTTACTTGCGCCATACTTACTTGCTCCATACTTACTTGCGCCGTACTTACTTGCTCCATACTTACTTGCTCCATACTTACTTGCGCCATACTTACTTGCTCCATACTTACTTGCTCCATACTTACTTGCTCCATACTTACTTGCGCCATACTTACTTGCTCCATACTTACTTGCGCCATACTTACTTGCGCCATACTTACTTGCTCCATACTTACTTGCTCCATACTTACTTGCTCCATACTTACTTGCTCCATACTTACTTGCTCCATACTTACTTGCTCCATACTTACTTGCTCCATACTTACTTGCGCCATACTTATTTGCTCCATACTTACTTGCGCCATACTTACTTGCTCCATACTTACTTGCTCCATACTTACTTGCGCCATACTTACTTGCTCCATACTTACTTGCTCCATACTTACTTGCTCCATACTTACTTGCGCCATACTTACTTGCTCCATACTTACTTGCTCCGTACTTACTTGCTCCGTACTTAATTGCTCCATACTTACTTGCTCCATACTTACTTGCTCCATACTTACTTGCGCCATACTTACTTGCTCCATACTTACTTGCTCCGTACTTACTTGCTCCATACTTACTTGCTCCATACTTACTTGCTCCGTACTTACTTGCTCCATACTTACTTGCTCCATACTTACTTGCGCCATACTTACTTGCTCCATACTTACTTGCGCCATACTTACTTGCTCCATACTTACTTGCTCCGTACTTACTTGCTCCATACTTACTTGCTCCGTACTTAATTGCTCCATACTTACTTGCTCCATACTTACTTGCTCCATACTTACTTGCTCCATACTTACTTGCGCCATACTTACTTGCTCCATACTTACTTGCTCCGTACTTACTTGCTCCATACTTACTTGCTCCGTACTTAATTGCTCCATACTTACTTGCTCCATACTTACTTGCTCCATACCACCACGAGCCAAGAACACTCATGTTCAACGACTGACTCTTATTTACTAACGACCTCAAGAAATATATTTACTTCTTTCTATCTTAAAGTAAAATACAGTATAATGATACCAACAGCTTTTCTTTAAGTTCTTGCGTATCTTTGAGCTACCACTCAAGATTAACATACACACTGTAATTAGTCATCAAAGTTCAAGTGAATTTTACAGGAGATGCTCCAAATGTGGATCGGTGAAAGAGTCAATAAACAAATGTTTATCTGCCATTCATATAAAATGCTGATAATATCTACTTTGATAGTCAATGGTCAATTTCATGTTTAGGTACAGACGCCAGCAGGTCAACCTACCCGAAACTGTCAGATTTTCCCAATCAATCCTTGAACCTAATGCCTTAGCAATAAGGTCGAAAATCTATTAAAGAAATCTGACAGATTGTAGTAGCTTGATGTGCTGGCGTCTGTACCTACTTACAATTTACCACGTTCAGTCTTTAAATCAGTTTGTTTTATTTAATCACTAGTTTCTGCCGGCGACTTCGCCCGCGTGTAGGTAATTGATTGTTCCCCGTCGCTTCGCATCGGCTGCCCGTGCTATTATTTTGTATGTTTGCTCGGCTTATAAGGGTCATAGCGTGATGTTAAAAAGCCTTCCTCAAGAATTGAAATATCAAATGCAAAAATACTTTTTCAAATCCGACTGGGAGTTCCAGAGATTCGTGTTAAAAAAAAAACAAACTCTTCAGCTTTTTATATAATTAGTATAGATAGATGAGCAAGTAACTAACTAAATTCAATAAACTAAGCCAAGTGTTGGCAACTCCGTTTGTACAAGACATAGATTCTATGTAGTAACTAAACTTTGGAGTTTCAAGTACCTAAGAACCATTTTATACAGCGACAGTTTAACTGTAGGTAAGTCGTAACTGTCGTAAGTAAGTACCTACTTACTTAGTTTTAATGCTTACTAGCTTTAGCCCGCGGCTTCGCCTGCGTGAATGTCAGAAAATATCTCACGGGAGCGTACTACCGGGATTAACAGTACCCTATGTGTTATTCCAGGTAAATAAAGTATTAATTCTGTAATACATTGTTTTAATATAACTATTGGTTTGAGCGGCGCGGCGCTCCCAGTCGGAATTATTTCTTCCGCCGGCATCTTCAACAACATCGTCATATTTCAACCAATTTACACAAAACCTTAATGAATTATACACTGAAACCTTCCTCATGATTTACACTGTTTATTGATGAAAATTGTATGAAAGTCCTTTTGGGAGTTTTAGAGTGAAATCTTTACTAATATATAAAGAGGTAAGATTTTTTTGTTTGTTTGTGTGTACTGAATAGGCTCTGAAGCTATTGGACAGATTTTAACCAATTTTTCACCAATAGAAAGCTTCATCAGAATCAGGAAGTAACATAGGCTACAATTTATTAAAAAAAAAAAATTGAGATATGAAGATGTATAGTATAGTATATATATATATATATATATATATATATATATATATATATATAACTGCGCGCGGCTCAGACGCGTCAGAAAGAATTACCTTTGTAACCTTACAAAAAGTAGGTACTAGGATTGCATGAATTCAAGACACGACACGTTGTCCACAATTTCTGAACAGTAAACCTAACAAAAAGTACTAGGCTTGCATTAATTAACGATAATATTGAAATCATTAGTATTATGCTTCTAATAGTATTTAGATGAAATTTGGCACACAGGTAGTTCATGGATTAACACATAGAATACTTTTTATCCCGGTAGTACGTTTCCGTTTTGTATTAGAAGCATTCATACTAATGATTCGAATATTATCGTTAACTCATGCAAGCCTGGCTCTTGCTAGCTGCGCCCCGCGGTTTCACACGCGTAAGTTTTGATTCCGTGGGAATATCAGGATAAAAAGTTACAGCTGTAGGTAACAGCTATGTACCTGTCAAGTTTCATCGCAATCGGCTCATTAGTTTGTGCGTGAAGAAGTAACAAACATATTATGTACATACTAACACAAACTTTCAGAATTAGAGTGGGATTTGACACAGTAATAAAATGTTTCGCGGCTAAAATTTCATTTACTTATACGCAGTGGATGGAGGAAACCAAATATAACTATATTACCTTTTCGCAGTCGGGTAAATATGAAATCATTTTATCTATCTATCTACCTCAAACGGCGCAAATATAGCAACCTTATTGGGAGCTATATGTTTGAGCCGTTTGGGGTTGAAACTCTAGGGCCTTGGGGTCTCGCCCAGAGGACACGGTGGAGCATACAGTGGAGGTCTGCCCGGCTTGGGCAGAGCACCGCCGTGTTCTCACGGAGGCGATCGGCGGCGGCGATCTCTCGCGTCCGAGTCTGGTCCAGGCCATGGTGCAGAGCGAGAGTGCATGGGAGGCCGTCACCTCCTTCTGCGAAGCGGTAATGCTTGCGAAGGAGGAGGCGGAACGCGTGATGGAGAGGCAGCCTCACGCCCTCAGTCGCCGCAGGAGACGCCCTGGGCGGCGGGAATCGATAGCCGATTCCCAGCCACCGTGGCGCGGGCTTGCGGACGGTGAGTAGTGGGTAGCTCGCCGTCCGGTGAGGACCAGGCCCGGGTCGACGGCGCGTTGTGTTCCACGCGCGCCTCAAAGAGATGTCAGCAAAAGATGGGGTCCAATAGGGCCGATGCCGCTGGGGTCGCGGGTTGTTTGAAAAAGATACCGTGGCCCTGGCATAGGCAACTGAAGGAACACGGGTGGGTTTTAGTCAGTAAAAGTCTGACACGCCCTTCCGCTCCACCCAGAGCGGGAGAAGTTATTTGATGATTTCCCATCCACAAAAAAAAAAAAAAAAGGGCCTTGGGGTCCGAGTGCTCATCGAGTATTTCGGGACATCGCCAAGCGGTTGGTCGACTCTTCACGGGACCAGAGGGCTGGCCTATTTTTAGCCCAAAGAATCAGCATTGCCATCCAACGTGGCAATGCTGCCAGCCTTTTGGGCACTTTTTCCATTGACAGCGATGGGGACGAATTTTTTGATGCCCTATGAGCTCTTCCCCTTTTTATTTTTATGATTTTTTATACACTTGTACATAATATATATATATATATATATATTTATTTATTTTTAGCTTGTACATATTCTCCATGTAAGGTACCATCCTATCTATACTAATTTAAGAGGTTAAAGTTTTTATGTTTGTATGTAGGGAATAATCTTAGGAACTACTGATCCGATTCCGAAAATTCTTTTACTAATGGGAAGCTACAGTATTGCCAAGTGTCATAGGATATATGTTATTTAATCAATTTCACGCGGACAAAATCTTGGGCAAAAGCTAGTATTGTATTTGCCGCCGGTCGCGCTCTAATAACAAATAACTTTTGACTCAGTGGACCGTTTTTAATGAAATACAGACTAAATGTTACCTCAAGATACGAACTATGACTTTAATGACTACCCATACATTTCCAATTCCTTAAATCTCTTAAAAAGAGGTACACACAAATTGTAATATTATTTGTGAACTTTAAAATCAACCCCTATTTTAGGGGATGATTTTTCAAAAACGTGAACCACATAATTCTTTATTTCCTACCAAAATCATAAATTTGAAGTTTCATATTTCTAACTTAAGAAATGCTGAGTTTCCCATACGAACTTTCATCCCCTATACGAGTATCACCTGTAGGATTATTTTTGAGACAAAAAGTAGCCTGTCCTTCCCCAGGTTGCCATCTATCACCTTGCCAAATTTTATCGAAAATTTAGGTTAAAATGTAACAGACAGACCGACAGACAGAGATACTTTAGAATTTATAATATTAGCATGGATTCTCTTCTTTGTAATGTCGTTGCTGTTCAGGATTCATTTTGTGTCTATGAGAAAGGTTTAAGACATATTAGCTTTTTGCATATTTAAAAAAATATTTTATAGTTTTCATTATGCATTAATTAAAAAAGAAAAATAAATAGTAACGACAACGGTCACCATTTTTTCGATTTTTGTTGATAATTTTTCTTTTTTGTCTTTTTTGCTTAGATAATCATACATAATTATTTTAAAGAGCATACATTCACCCTTAACCTAATAGATAAAAGTACTTTAGCCACATAACTTTTATTACTGTTCCCGACAACATTACTAAAATTACACATCCACATCTACCGACCACATCTCTAACATAATGTTTCAGCCACATTACCCACCGCAACACAAGTCGAGACCATAAAATTAATTAACTAGAGTCCACTTGTTATCCAGAGTGACCAGCCACGGGACAATTACATTAACGGCCGATATAAAAGTGGAATGATAACGTGGGTGGAGTCTGTGATTTTCGAGAGGTCACCGCATCTCAATGAGATGGGGTGGCGAAGAGAAGAACGCAGTATATGCCAATGATGTTACAGGATATTATTTTATGTTAAATGTGAGAACATTTTGCAGTGAGACCGTGAATTGAACTTAAAAAATGTTTAGTGAAAGTTTTCACACAAGAACCCATGTCATTCTAGAAAGAGGACTGAACTGGTTGCATCGGTGCTAGAATAGGGGCAGCAATGCTCCAATTACAATCATTATTCACTACGATCAGTCGATATAGTGGATAGGAAGAAGATCAAGCACAATGATTATGGATGAGCAATTTAATAATGCATTATCGATTCCATCTATGAGAGGGACTCGTGGTCTCGTACACACTATTTTCGTATTTCACGAAAGACATGGAAAGGAAAATCCTCCCTATACAAAATCCTTTTCTTAAAAATGTCTTTTACCATGTTCTTCTTCAACTGAATAGTGTTTTCAGCGAGTACAGCGCTGGTAGGTAAGCCAGCGGCTAAGTGTCATGACTATTCATGGAAAAACCGCGGCGTTTCATTACAGAGAGTCGAGCCAACGTTTATTTTAACTTTACGGTTTCCACCAGAAATAGCTGGCAGGCGCCGCGCGTTATTTGATTTTTATCAAGAGGAATGAAAAAGAAGAAAGTTTCTATTACGTTTTTTGTTTTATTGAACCTGTGTGTGCTGTGGCTGTGAGTATAGGGATTACTACATTTCGTAACGACATCATGCTTCGTTAAAGTTAAATCAGAGGTTATGGGGTGTATCTTGAAATGGCCAGCTAGCAACTAATGCGGGTGTGTAGTCCAGGAGTAGCGACGTTCCCTACTAGTGTTTAGATAAGTAGACTGTCAGCTCATTACGTGGTTCCTAAAAAATACGGTAGGTACCTAGCTGTAATGTGGTGGAATATTGAAGCGATCCACAACTAAGCAGAGGATTACATACTAAACTTTGTCAACTCGGTCAAACTTCGTGTTTTTGAAATATTTCTTCGGTTACGTTTTATTTTCGTTCTCTAAAGTAAACAGCGTAGTTCGCACAACACATCAATCCTTCTAAAATCACAAACTATTCCGCGTGGTCGACATTCGCAGCTGAACACGCTATTCAAATGGGGATGAAAATACAGGGGATGAAAGTACGGGGGATGAAAGTAGCAAAAACCCGAGGCCCGCACCTCATTACCATAGTCTGTGGCAACTTCGCGAGGGATGTTAGAAGCAAGACTTTGAAGAAAATTGCAAAATATAGTAATTTAAAATATAAAGTCTTTTTAAATCTTTACGCTTGGATTGGTTTTGAGGTAAATAGCAATATTTTGGTGATCGTAACAGCAGTGAAACTGGCACTTGATGAGATCGGGATTAATGTGGTTGTTTATCTCAAGACCTTACACTACCTGTTTGTGAAGTATATAGATTGTTTTAGTTTTCATTTGACTGAAATATTTAAGTACAGAATTTAATTTTAATTGTTGGTACCTATGTCAATTTTAACATAATTCATTATATTCATTTCCATATGTGACAATGATTGGTGAATTACCAATATTTAAGTTAGCCATAGCTATGGAAAAAACTGAAACGTCTTCCCCTAAAAAGCTATCGTAAGTCGTAAGCAATGTCGCCTCCGAACTCGTGTTATATAGGTACCTCCTCTCGGAGGTGCTCACAGCTCAGTAAAAAGCATCTTCAAGCGTCTGCGGAGGACAGGCCACTTGTCATAAACTAACTCCATGATAAATAGACACCAGCGCCATCTCGCGCCTGTTACTTATTGTTCCCTTACACACTGCTACCAACCTTATAATACGAACCTTAAAACTAACGACAAACGAAATTGAACTTTATTGTGAAAGTAGTAAGGTAGGGTGTTGTCTTTGGAAGTGTTGAGGGTAGTTGGTAAAATGTGCTACTTTAAGGGTGATCCTGTGGTGAATCTGCAGATTCTGCAGTAATGGCCGTGGTTATGTCATCGTTATGATAAATACAGTATTTAATTATGTCTGTTAGTAAGATGTTTAGGCTTATCCATGTTCTTAGTTGAGGTTTTATGTCACGACAGCTTACTTAGAATTACAAGTTTGAACAAAAAGCGCCAATTTTGTGCGGTTGGCAAAACAAAACTTCCCTGAAAAATGGAAATAACGATTCTGCGATGCTAATTGATCTAACATAATGACTTTATTGATAAGTTCAGTATGAATTCAATCATTCATCACTATAAAAACAATCACTTAAGTTCGTCGTTACCCCCTGCGGTCAAAAAAAAAGCAACTGCAACTTTCAATAATCCTTTACGAATATTGTTCAAACAATATTTTAAATAGTCTTCTAAATGAGAGAAACTGAATAATAATTACTAAAAACAAAAACTAATTAAAACCCTAAGTAATTATGAAATAAATCTTCCAATGTTTTTAGCAATAATATTTAACTTACCTACTCCTAAAATGGGTGCACACGTTTTTGCTACCTCCGAGAACAAAACTCAAAGGAACCCGATCCTAACTGATTACCATTCCGATCAGTATTATATTAATATCAAATAAACAAAAACGGAATCACAGCTCGAAACCATTCGTCACAGCCAGCCGTACAGTAATCCATCTCCAATTCCTTGTACATTTTGCCCAACCATTATTTAGTTCCGCCGTTCGCCGCTAGATGGCTCTCTACCTAATTTATTATGCATACTGATGACCTGCGGTAATGAGGCTCAGGCTTTACTCCAGAGGTTTTCCTAAAGAAAATTTGGCAACACAAGTTTGTTAGATTAAGCGAAAGAATGGCTTGATAAGAACGGATGGTTTTCTGTGGAATGGTTATGTTGGCGATTAAGTTTTACGTTTTAATTTGCTTGGCGGTTGAGAGAGAGTATCATAAGATTGGTGTGGTTTTTGCATTAGAAAAATATTGGCTGTTTATTTAACTGGGAGGTTTCTTGTAGTAACATAGTACAGCGTCTTGGTGTATTTTTAGCAGTGTTTGTGAACTCGTTAACACGCCTTGTCTATAAATATATTATTTAAAGTTGACTAAAAATAGATAATATTAATAAATTTCTGATGAATTTATTCCGCTCTTAAAAACATGTCATAAGAAAATAAACGCTCGACGTATCCTATAAAAATGTAAATAATAAAACATCATTACCGTTCATGCGTTAACATTGAGTCTCTTTGACAAACGACAGGGGATGTTGCCAGAGCAAACACTTGGCCGGACACGGGGTGGCCATAAATAAAAAAACAAAAATATTTACACGTCAATAGATACTGTTGGCTATTGGTTGTCAGATATCAATTTTATACGGACCTTTTTACTTTTAGATGGTAATGACTGACGAGTGAGCGGGATGATGTTAAGAAAACAGTGCATGGGGGCTACAGAGGAATTTAAAATAGTTTGAGCTTGCAGCGTCGGTATTTATTTACTGCTGCAGTATTGTGTGCAGGGCATGCGTAAGACATGTTTAGGTTTACTATAAAATAAAATGTTGCTGCGGAAATATGAAACACCCACAAGGAATTTTCCAGAATGAAATATTTTTCTAGATCTATAATAAATAAGTAGATAGTGCAGAGAAGTAATACCTAAGAGGAAGTTTATTAAGGTCTATGAAGTAGATTATTACAATACATTGGAGTAGGTATAATACTTGGTAGTTTGTTATGATCATAAATGTTATAGCCACCATAAGATGCGGAGGATGGAGTGGAACGTGTCACTGGTTTTACAATAATCTACGTTATAAGTATTGTACCGACATAATTATCTTTAGAAATAAAATATTATAAAGATATTTTGTTATTAACTTCTTAGTAGGTAGGTACCTATATTTAGCAATAGATCCCAATGTTGCCATTGCCACTTTAAAATCTAACTAAATGTGCGATTAAATGCTACCATAAGTTACAAAAACCATAATATATTTACCCTAACTTCCCCTGTAACATCCCAAATAACCAGAATAAACAAAACCACAACAATACGAGTCAATACTTGATAAATTACACGAATGCCCAGTCTCCAGAGCCAATCCATCTTGTTTCCAAATTAGAGAAACACTCAGTCCCCGCGTTACGTATGCACCCTGCCACCCACTGCCACTGGCTGCCACTGGCTGCCACTGGCCACTGTCCAGGGTAAAGAAATAAAGGAAAATTTATACCAACCGTTATATTTTATTGTTATTACCGTATTCTTTTTATTTTATCAATTTTTCCTTCGGCCATTTATTGATAAAACTCGCCAGGGGAATGAGGCGGCTATTTTTGGAATATAAAAGGGTTGGGATGTGTTTCATTTGCATGGATTATTTGAAGTGGATGTATTGTTTCGGTAGTCGTGAAATATTGCTTTTATATAAAGGTGCTTACTTAAAGAGATTACAAAAAGGCATTGTGTTTTTGCCGACGGAACAGGTAAAGCTCAAATATTTTTAGGTTCAACCAATAGGTGGTTCCGGTAGGTTTATTAATATCTGTTAGTATCCCACTGCTGGGCAAGGTCCTCCACAAGTTGGATTTATACAAATATTTGAGCTTTCAGACGTTGCAACAATTATAAAATAAAATGATGTCTTAAAAAACATTACAAAATGATTGATAATTTTAAATAAGATTGTCAATGTCCTAAACCTGTCCATTTAAGCATAAGGAAAAAAAGTAAGTATGTAAGTAGTAAGTAGTAGTTTAAGTGTTTCTGTCTATAACCCCAAGCTTTAAGCCTCCCGGACTTACTGTTACATTACACCTCAGTCATGCCAACATAAGCCACCCACGGTAAGTATTGACAGCCAGTTAATTACCACCAATTAACAGTTTCCCACCTCACTCCTCTGGCAAGCAGGGAGTCGCGAGCCGCGACACTCTACTAATCCTATTTCTTATCTTTTACACGCTAATGTCTTAGCATTTGCATTCCGTTACTTGCAAAATGCTGGAGAAAATTTAAGGTGGTGTATGATGTTGCTAGAGTTTGAGTGTTACCCTGGATGTGGGGTAGTAAACATTTATGAATATTTTTGGTATTTCATATTGAATCCAAATTTTGATGCTGAGAATTTGCCATTAGGTAGACAGATGAGTGTTGATCTCCTATGAGTTGAACGAGATATCTGAGGGACAATTCCCGTATTTTTGAGAGTGGACCCATTCTAATCTCAGCCTCAATCTATCACAAATACCTTTTTTTACCTTCATTTTAGAAAAGACTTTGACATTGATTGTCGCTGGGATGAGATTGCGACTTGATTACGATACAAGCGTTACACTAACAGACGGGGTGGAATACATAAAAGCGGTAATAACCCAACGCTTGAGAGGCTTTCTTGTAACCGAAATTTTTAATTATTGCGAAAAACAAGGAAAAACCTTTCCCTTTCGTGGGTAACCTAGAAACAAATTAAGAGGATTTAACAAAAAAAGAAGCTCACATTTGGCGGAAGCAAGTGATGCTAATTGCGGTGGGGCACGACGTTGATATGGTAATGAACAACGCCCTCTCTTAGCAAGTAGACGAACTAGTAATGCGCTTTGATTTGTTTCGCGCCAGATTATAAAGGGTTGTCTAGTAATTTATGGTAGCTGTTTGTGATTTAAAAGATTGTGTTGAAATGTGTCTGCTTATTTCTTTGTTACTTCTATGATTGGCTTTGTATAGAAGCTATAGAGCAGTTCGTTATCACAGAAGTAAGTAGGTATCTATCTTTTCATGAAATCAGTTCTAATTATCATAACGACAGAGAGGGTGATTTGGTTGACTATATTAATCCAAAATAATATTAGCATTGGGATGCCAGAAATTAGATAGACATAAAAAAATACCTACTTACAGATAATATCGAATGAACGACGTTCCCCATCGCATGGGAAAAGTTAAAAACCCAAATTACCGCGTCAGTCTACCCAAAGCTCAATACTCAATAAATCTTTATTGCTTTACCATAATGTGTACTTAGGTAGTAAGTTCTATATAATTGAGATCATTATGGACCCTGTAGGGCACAGCAAAAGGGTAGGAGAGAGGAAGCCCTGTTTTAGGAGATCATGAATTATTGAATTTTTATGAATTATTGCTATATTTTTTAATTTATTATTATTGCTATTTTATTTAAGTATTTTTTAATGTATTATGTGTTATTATTTTATTATTTATTAATAATTACCATATCATTATACAAAGGTAGGTATAGACAAAACACATTAGATATCACATTTTTACTTTTAATTATTTCAGCCATTATTCAAATTAGGAATACGTATCAATTCGCGCGCCGTAACTTTTCAATTTTGGAACGTTCCAGAATATATTATGGAGGCGTCAAGATGGAAATTAATAAATGGGAAAATTAAAAACGGACCAACCTGAGGGACGAACAAACAGAAAGTTTTAAAAAATTACTCTAATATATTTGAAAAATTAGAAAAATGTGCGGCGTGAACCGACGGCCGCCAATCAGGGCTGAAGTTTGAGTAATGTTGAAGGTTTTAAATTAAACAGGGATATTGAGTTTTAGAATAAACAACGCAGTTTCTTCTGGTGTGAATGTTTTGCTGATTAGCATTAAAACAACATCTCCATCTTTGTATTGTTTTGTCAATTCGAAAATTAATAAAAAAATGCTCACGATAAATTATGTAGAAGGTGACATCCAACAAGCAGCAACGCATAGCATGAACGTGTTAAAAATGAGGCGTTTATCCTCTCAATATTCAATGAAGGACTAATATTTGAGGCTAGTTCAACATCATCATGCTAGCTAGACAGCTTCATAGTCAATCAATCTGCCTAGCTTTTTCCCAACTATGTTGGGGTCGGCTTCCAGTCTAACCGGATGCAGCTGAATACCAGTATTCAGCTTCATAGTCATCGTTCGCAAATATCTGTCCTCTATGCTACCAATACCTACAAGTGCTCTTTATTGGTTTGATAACTTGCAAGCAAAAATAGGTCCTCTCATTTCTAAGCAAATCAAAACCCAAAATCAGCTGTTCAAAAAATGATGCCAGTTAACAGACGTAAGACGTAAATCCAACAGAGCGTGTCCGTAATAACGGACAGTCGAAACCAAACCAACTGTTTTATATTCACAGCAAGTGCGACCACTAAACTGGATGGCCATAACCGTAGATTAAGAATACTTAACCGTTTACTGTGCAATCGGACGCTATTGTTTGGAATTCCTTCGCTTGTGTCTGGAATTACTGTGATTAGTGCGCTTTGAACTATACAATTGGGTCGCTTGGTTATTGATACAATGGTTTGTGTATGCTGAAGTTTTTCAAAATCTGTCTTCTTCTTCTTTGTTGCCATAACAGTTTGTAGACGACGTGATCAATTTCTGGAGGGAGGTGGGCTGGTTGGAATAACCACCGACGGCCGCCATGGCTCACGCACAATGGTCCACTTGAAGGAATAAGTGAGGAAACCAAACCCAATAACATAGAACAGCCTGTGGACGTCACACTTACTGGGATTGCATTCCTACTACATTAGCTGTCTACAAGAAAAGAGATGTCTCCATCTTCATACTTGCCGTTGGTTTGGGTATATCAAAAGCTTCATAGCAGCGATCAATTGGTTGTTATTGGCTCTAATTCTAATTTAGTTGAGCTTAGCTTTTAGAGATTAAAACCAATAAATAGTAATCAAAGCTTCGCGTATTCAGCAGGCAATTTTACGCGATACACTATCATTAATTCCAACAATTCGGCTGTTCTAGTCTTCTAGCCAAGAATGCGTCTGCAAAGATGGCAAGCATGTATCGTCACCTAACATCAGGGGAGATAGGGTTCAACGTCAGCCTATCTAGAAATCAAATCTGAATTTATAATCACGTTACCTCACTATTAACCCTGCTTAATTTCACTTATTTTTTTCATAAATATCATAACATTCAATTGTCAATAGTAGGCCGGTCCCACACGGCCTCACACCGCCTCACACCGGCCGTTCGCGCGGCGCATACATTTGCATATGATTTCATATCCAGTGAACAAGGGAATAAAATTAGACGCACATGGCGAGTTTTTTTAAAACCCTTGTTTTTATTTTTTTTTCGTATCTGTTTCGCTTTCCAACGGTCTGTTGTGTTTCAATTTTTGTTTTAAGCACTATATTAAAAGTACTTTTTTGTTTTGGCCGATTAGGTTTAATTTTAGGCTAGGGTATCGATATTCCATAAATAGAGGGATACTTGTTGTATGCCAAGCGACAGTCCATTCAATTTTATCTTCAATTCTTATATTCAGCCGCATTCTGAGTGAATGTGGGTGTTTGCCAGAATCTCAGTTAAAATAATTAATTTATTACCTATGTAACGGTTCCTTATCAGCTACTTGATACTAAGAAAATAACAGGCTTTATGATAATAACTATTTATTTCAATCTGTATTTAGTCGACAAGATAATATATATTATTAAACGGTTTATAAACTTTCATAGTTTGGCATTGTTGCTATCCGACGATAGATGGCGCTAAACTAATTTATTCATGAATTTCAATTTCCATTTTTTAAATACACCATAATATATACCTATATTTAAAAACATATTTATCAGCTTTGTTTGTGGAATGTTATTGTTAATGTTGGTGTGCAGGTCAAGTACAATATTCACTCCAGTTTTGTTGATCTAGTTCCTACCCAAGTGCGGTGTAGTCATTCAACATTCTCAATTTTTTTTTTAGATTTTAATAGACGACGGTATTTAATTTTCGGACTCAGAAGTTAATTAAACAGCTGATCAAAAATGATTAAAATAAAGATGATTTTGGATTGTTTTTGACGTTGAAAAATAGGCGCAATCAATTATTAGAGTGTTCAATAATATTTTTAGGAGAGCAAAATAGGAATTATTTAAGGTTCGATTAAATACACACCTTTTAAAATTATCGTTTACTGAACCATCTAAAACAATATGCTGGATTAGCTGGTATAAATATATGTAGGTACTGACTATGTCATAAAATCAAAATCCATTAATTCTAATCTGCAGTCAAAACGTTAAAATGCACAAAACAATTGAAACTCGTTCCGCATACCCATCTTCGTAACATTCCAAAGTATCCCGCATGTATCCCACGTCACTGTGACGTCACACTCACGATCGCGTGTATTTAAACAAATACCGTACAAACACAATGTTTAACACTCTCGAGCTAATACAAGCTAATTTATTCGTCATACTACGCTACAGAATGAATAATTAATTAATCTTGAGAAATTCTTATACGCTGCCATTGTTGAGCTTTGTGCTTGTGGTCTAGCTATGTTAGGCTTTCGATTGTTGCTATTTGTTTACGAAAGAAAGACCGTTTTAAATAAATATTTTTTTCTAACTAGGATAAGGAAATTATTTTCTGAGAATTCATAGATGGCCTGTTTGCATGGAACCATGTGCCTAGGAAATACAAGAATGATTTCATAGAGGAACCTTTTCATTCATGAGTATCAAATCACACTGAAGACCTTCGTTACCGCACTTATTATCCAGTGTGTAGAAGCAAGATTCCGATTCCACGTTTGGAGTCTGATCCACACTAAATACTTTCGATATAATCTGTGGCAGTACCTACACGTACCTAAGTACTCCGGGTTACTTAACAGTATTTGCTCAACCAAACTAATCTACTCTTCCAATCAGCAAACTACCCCTAAAAGTCCTCAATGTCTAGTCATGGTGACCCCAGAAAAATCCCCGTCCGTTCCCATCGATACTTCGACCACAGCATATGGGCATTTCGTTTCCTCATGCATATTTATACTCTGTGGCGAGTTGGCGACCCCTCGGCTCGATATCTCGATAGCTCGGTAACGAACAGACCAATGAACTAACGTTAGCTGTTGTTGATACGCGAACGATATCGATATGTACTCGTGTGCTGCTGTGATTGCGATCTTTCGGCTGGAATAGTGCCGCTGGCGGAATTTCTTGCGGAAATTCGAGGCTCGCTTCGAAAATGAAGGCAGAAATATCCTTGGCTAGTATTTAGGTAGATATTAGTATTTAGACTTTACTGGAATTAGAGCACTCAGCTGCACTCCCATGTTAAGAATATGTTTTCCATAATCTACAAAAATAAACATAATTGTGTCCTTGGAGTCTAAAGGTACTAAGCAGAAGTCTCTATTGTACTTATCTAATAATAGCAGTAGGTCGCCAGTTATTTTTAACAACAGACTCAGATTTGTAGACAATACGAAAATCTTTACTGAATGAAAAGACCTCGTGGTTGACACCAACTCGTGTGGGTCAATAGATCATTACTGAAGCTAAAGATAAAAAAGATTATATCTGCAGCTTCAGGGAATAACCAACAATACCTCAAACAATAGTTGTCAGGCACACCGGCAGGCACACCGGCAGGCACTGGTTGTTACTGACTGCAGGGGCTGCAAGGTGCAGTTACATGATACATTATGTATATTGTTTGGTACCTTTGAACTTATTTCCGTCATAAAGAAAATAGCGGTCTGGAGTCTTTTTAGGTAAAGGTAACTTAGAAGTAGTTACTTGAAAAGTATTGAGAAAATATTGTGGATGTGACAAGAATCCATTTTACCGACATCCTTGCATAGCACACACACATTCAATTTGTTACTCTGTCAATGCCAAGAAGCTACATATCACAACAAATCTATAAAGTTCTTGAGCGTGGTTCTCACGGAAACGAACTTTTATGCAGTATTTCTTGAGGTGCATGCTCTGGTATATACCTATTTAGTTCAAACATACACGATAAAGAAATTATAGCTCCCACATGCAGGAAAACGCAAAAAATATAAAACTGCCACTACCTATTTATAAATGCAAAGTACTGTCAAAAAAACGTAACCAAAAACCTATGGCGTACGTAATAACCGTAATAGGTGGTGACCCATAAAGTACGGCATGGCGGCAAACACTAGTGATTATACGCCATTACGGTGTTATGGAGTATATTGGAGGTACCACGTCACGGTGTTTAATTACCGACTTTTGTTCTAACTAGGGCACCGGTGAAGCTGAAATGGCTTTTATGAAATTGAGGTTTTTGGCTTAGGAAAAGTTTTTGTAAGAACATTTTTGTAACCTGAAAACGTCAAAATCTATACATCTTTCAGGCTATTTATGTACTATGGCTTGTGCAGCTTAAGCTAGACTCCATTTCAACATATAAAGTTTCGTTTACTTGACAGGAATTTGGGGTGAAATGTGATTTTTTTATTTTTTGTCCGAAGTCCGGTTAATTACTCTTGATCATCGTATGAGTAAAGGGATTTCAATGAAGCCACTCGCTTTATTCACTTGTGTGCTCACAAGAGAATAAAGAGACTGGCTTCACAAGAATAGCATCACAGTTGGTAGCTGGGCTGAAGTCTTAAAATTCAGGCCAAAACATTCAGCCTATTAATTAAACAAACAAAACACTACTTAGTTCTAATTGGTATACAGTTTTTCACAGCTATACGCGTGGTCGCGTACTTATAAATTCGGGCAATGTTTTAGTAAAATAGTTTCAGTGTTACCTCCATGTTTAACTGGCCGCTATTAACTTAATATCGGATGACGGTTTTCCGTGACGGAGCGGAATAATGTTGTAGTTTTTATTAATCAGGTGAACGGGTAACTGGGGGGGGGGGGAGGGGTTAAGGTAGTGGGGGGTGAAGGTTTGACGTTTACATTTATGTACTGTTTTTATGAAGAGAAATGTTCTATAGGTGCGTGTACTTGGCTCAGGATAAAGGGACAATCATCTATTTTCAAATAGGTAGGAATTACATTTTTTACTGACAGGTATTTCAAAGTCAAACTAAGATCTTCTTTAGTATTTAATTTACCCTTTAAATGGAAAATACTATGTAGTTACTATGAAACACAAAATTCTTAAGATGGCCTGTTAAACTAAGGTTGTAAGAACTTCAGGAACCTACGAGAAAAGCTCCCCACTTACATAATAATAAAGTAACACCACTAATGTTCTATTTCTTCCTCATATAATGCTTATAACAGAATTTACTACTCATAATAAATGCAAAACCATTTCTTAAGCAAACCTATTTAATAAAAACATTACCAACACAATCTATCTAAACATCAACGTTTCAAACTAAATATTCAAATAACATTCATACAACACAAATCACACTGCATTTAAATGAACTCTCCTTGTAGGAACTATTCCAAACGAGTACGAAGCAGGTTGAAAACCCACAGGTTTTCCTAGGGCAGGGCCGCTTGTCATCGATCAGGAGTTTACGCTATAAATATAAACTTGATAGCTGTTAATATAGGTATTGATAGTTTATTTATATGCTAATTTGGAGAGGTGAAAAGTATTGAAAGCTGTGCGTCTTCGTGTTTGAGAGGATTTGATGGTACGGGTGTTTTATTGGCAAAAGGTTAGACTGACAAACTTCACGTCTAGATGTAGAGATGGGTAGACAATTACGCCCAAGGAAACACATTAAATGAACTTTTACAATTGTCACTAAAAATATAATATTCTTATTAAATTCAGTTCACATCTTCTGCGTGATGAAGTTACAGAGGCACGGTGGCACATTGTGGACAAATATTATGTTGACAACCCTAGTTAGTATCAGCAAACCGATTTGTTATTCGTACCTACACAGTGTAATATTTATTTAATGTTCAATTGAAGAACTTATTATGTTCTATATGACAAAGAAACGATTATTTTCGACATCTAAGTCTTCGGTGAGGTGTACTTCGGTGAGTGTGCTCAAGAACTCCACGACCTCATTCCGCCGGCCCCCTTCTACCATCGGACATAGACGCACTGCCAGTTAGCATCCCTACCTCGTTGATATTCCACCAATTCCCACTAATGTCTTTTATAATGCGCACAGCAAAAGAGTGGAACTCACTGCCTGCGTTTGTGTTTCTGAGCGCATACAACCCTAATCTCTTCAAAGTGAGAGTCAACAGGCTTCTTCTGGGTAAGCTCACTCCATCGTAGACACTGTCTCTGTCGCCTCCGACCTAGACTAGAGTCAAGAGCAAACCTATCTCAAATACAAAAAAAAATCTTAATTGTTTCTACGTATAGATGTAGGTAGATCCTATTTTGCCGACATTTATTTTACCATATTCTTTCATAGAAACTTGCAACCCATCCTTGCTTGCTTCACCAACATTAAGTGTGTACTTACATAAAGTCTTAGGTAATCAAAGTAATACAATTTCCAAGTAACTTTACGAATGCCATCTAATCCACAGTATATTTGTTATCTTATCACAGTTATCACATATCGTTTTATGGGGAATTTGTTCGTAATTAGTTCCATGTATATTAAGTAGGGACGTGATACGAATCTAAAGGGGAAGATACAGCTCTGTTTTATATTGTCGTGTCTTCGAATTCTTAGGAGATAATTGTTAGGAATTATAGGCAGTTTCACCATGCTATGTGTCCCCAGTATGCATGTTGACTGTAGCTATGTAATTCAAAGAAAAATCAAAACCCCGAACGTGTTGTAGTGCCTACAGTTTGTGTTAAGAAGTTTGGTAGCAACCTCTTGTTTCATTATTATAGCATACTGCGATCAAATCAAATGCCAGTACTTATAGCAATACAAGTGACAAACGTCATTATCATCATGCTGCCTTGTCCCCAAAGAGAATATAACCATCTTTGCTTGTCGAACTGCGGAGGATGTCCCTCTCCCTTTTGCGAAGTGCTTATATATTACCGAGTTGTATTACTTAGTTACTATTGCCTATCGTTTATTTTGATGACTATGTCCTCTATGACTGTTAATTTTAAAGTTAATTTGGGGACTTTTTATAGGGTTCAACCTTATACTGAAAAACTTGCATATAGCTCGTGTTTTACATGTAGTTTTACCTTTAACATTTAAAGCTAACGCAGCAGATCAAGCGATAGCCGTCAACCTCTACAGCGTAGACCTGATAAAGGGACCTTCACTGATAGGGTTAACATCCAGGTCTCTAGTATCAGCACCATTAAAAAATATCGTTCCAACCGTAAGTGCAGTGTAACTATCTGTGTTTATCATTGCGACAGGCGTCACATACCCTGCGCGTACGCATAATTACGTCGGAAGGAAGTGCGTCCCCCGCGATCGAGCGATACATGCATTTGCATAGCATTTACATAAGTACCGGCTAATCGCCCACAGCTTTTGATATTTTTAACCGAATGTCTTTCGAAACGGTTACGGTAGGCCATGAACTCATTTTGAACGAAAGAATTGTTGGAGGAATATACAGCATTCAAGACTGTTGTGTCCCGCTTGGGTAGATCCACTAAATATCTATTGACGATATTGTTTTACCGAGTGTAGAGGTCGTAAGCCTCAATAAGTTCTTAACCTTTGCATAAACTATATTGGTGCCGATTCTCTTGTTCAATAACTAAACTAAAATTAGCGAATAGCTATGAACTAAGTTACAGATGTCAAACTAGATTACGCCTTGCGCTTCACCGTGTTTTTAGTCGACATGTTTTTACGTGTCGTCTGAATTTGTAAAGAAATATTAGTTTCAACTAAATTTGAAAGCTTTAATTTACGTCCGTCTCTTTCTAGTTTTATTAGAGAGAAAAAGTTAGCAATAGCCTAAATTAAGTTTAATTTGTGTACAACAGAATCGGCACTATGTTCTGCTTGATATTTCAGATATACATGACATGATAATATATCGCTTTGGTCAATGCGAGATTTCACAGATATTTGACGTTTTTAAAATACTTTATTAACCAATTCCTCGTCTGTAAGTAATCAGAGTAAATTATAAAACAATTGAGGACTTTGATCTATATTTTCTTCATCTGTTAAGTTTTCTTTTTCAGTCACTTAGTTTTCCAGTCTCAGCAATAACGTGACTTATAAGATCTTATTTAAACAAAACACTTCTAAGTCTATTATTGACTGAAAACAGCCATAACAGGCACTTAACATTCGCCCGCACGTTGCGTAGGCGCACGATGTCCAAGATGGCGGCGCTAGCATCATTCTCAGGACATCACACATGCCTTGAATTTGTTATTAACATGTGGGCTCCACCTTCGGAGTTTACCGTTTGATGTGACCACTTCAAATGTGTAGGTATGTGACTTTTGAGGTGTTATTAGACTGCGGAACCTACCTTCCTAAAATAGTACATAAGCCTCTTGTTTAGCAATATGCTGCGATAGGCTGAGTTCGCTTGTAGGTAAACTACTCAAATAATTTTGGATCTATTTCATCACATAGCTTCACATGATCGACTTACGAAAACCTTAACCATATAGAACCTTTTCATATCTTAATTTATTATATAGTTATATATTTAATTTAATAGAGACGCCAAAAATGTCACATAGCTAAGTAGGTATTACATTAATGTGACAAAGTCGAAAAGTTATCAACGTTTTCGTAAGGTACGACCACAGTCAAAAGTTCCATCATCGGTTAACTCAGGAAAAGCCATCCCGAGTTTATGGTACATAAAGTGAGATGTGTTGCGACATTACCTACCTACTTATATTGTAATAAAATTATTCGAGTCCGCAATTTGAATGTTTTCTGGTAACTTGAAGTAACCGATAAAGGAAACGCATCGAACCTGCATACATTACCAAATGCAAAGGAAGAGGTTTTCCAGTGTTGCCACGCGTAATGCGTCTGTCGTAAAACACACGCACATTAATATTGATGACCATTGCCTAATTATACCTACGATTACCTATTGGTTTATTTTTTGTTGATGCTAACTTTTGCTTGATTTGAAATGCTGTTAAATCAAACGTATCACCTTAAATGTTTTTTTTTAATAACTATAACTCTTGCTTGGAAATAACAGATTCTAGCTGAGAGACTTTAGATTATCAAGTGTGTAAACATTTTGTTTTAATTTCAGATTTTCTTGAGATTTCACAGTTAATAGGTTACTGAAAGAGTTAAGAAGTTATTTTTGAGGGATTCTATCCACTCCACTGCACTAATTCTAGTAACTATTTTATTTTTACGCCGTTTACTAACAAAATGAAACTAGTACTGCTAAATAACTATTGAAAATACCTACGTATTAAATGACCGTAAACATATACACAGTCGTGCATTGTTCACATCGATTTGCGTGCGTCGCCATGCATGAAATGAACGAAAATAACCACCCATACGCACACTATTCTGTACCCTGGGTACTTATGTACCCGCTGTGTATACACCTATGTATATGTATGGTACATAGAGCTGTGACATTATTGAAGGAGTTTCTTTTGGATGTTTCATTGCTAATTGTTAGTTTTTTCTTAGTTATTCATATTTCCTTACATCAACGAATTGATAGAGATTTTTCAAGTTAGGGTTTTCAATGATTTTCTTCGTCGTATATTAATTTACATGTATATATTCACCCACTATTTAATTAACACATTCCTACTAGGGTGGGTTGTGCATGTCTTAATAATAAAATGATGTCATTAGGTCCCTAGAGGCAGGGCAAAGAATGACAATATCATTATCTTTTCCCTTGGTTATGCACAAAAACGTATTCATTTGTAAAATCAATGTGCTGTATCCACATGAATCGCTGCGTAGCCAGAACCTTACTCTTCAACAATGAACAACGAATTGCATTTAACTACTGACCTCATAAGTTCACATAAGTGTATGCACAGATGAGGAGTGCAGTGTCGTTTGTTGGTAAGTCGATGCGTGAAATGAAATGTCGGCGGCAGTCGCGGGCGGCGGCGCACTGTCCTGCGCCGTGTGGAGACGCCTTTATTATAGGGAATTATATGAAATTGCTTAATATTATGACGCTGCTCCTGATTGTATCGGAATTTCATCGTTTCTTTATGCCGTAGTTTAAGTAGCAGTTTTGGAAGAACTGCACTGTGTTTTTAGTTTTAAGAAAATAAAAATCAATTGCCGTGTATTAGTCTCGCAAAAACTCGAAAATGGCTCAACCAATCTGAATAATATCTTTTTTGTTTTGTTCGCCTCAATACTGGGGTGGCTTAGGAAAAAAGAAAATTAAGAAAACCCGAAAGGAACAGCCGAACTATTAAAATTGAAAATTTTGACAGGACAACGTGTGCCGGGTCAGCTAGTGTAGAATAAAGGACAACGTGCGCCGGGTCAGCTAGTGTAGAATAAAGGACAACGTGTGCCGGGTCAGCTAGTGTAGAATAAAGGACAACGTGTGCCGGGTCAGCTAGTGTAGAATAAAGGACAACGTGTGCCGGGTCAGCTAGTGTAGAACAAAGGACAACGTGCGCCGGGTCAGCTAGTGTAGAACAAAGGACAACGTGCGCCGGGTCAGCTAGTGTAGAATAAAGGACAACGTGTGCCGGGTCAGCTAGTGTAGAATAAAGGACAACGTGTGCCGGGTCAGCTAGTGTAGAATAAAGGACAACGTGTGCCGGGTCAGCTAGTGTAGAACAAAGGACAACGTGCGCCGGGTCAGCTAGTGTAGAATAAAGGACAACGTGTGCCGGGTCAGCTAGTGTAGAACAAAGGACAACGTGCGCCGGGTCAGCTAGTGTAGAATAAAGGACAACGTGCGCCGGGTCAGCTAGTGTAGAACAAAGGACAACGTGCGCCGGGTCAGCTAGTGTAGAATAAAGGACAACGTGTGCCGGGTCAGCTAGTGTAGAATAAAGGACAACGTGTGCCGGGTCAGCTAGTGTAGAACAAAGGACAACGTGCGCCGGGTCAGCTAGTGTAGAATAAAGGACAACGTGCGCCGGGTCAGCTAGTGTAGAATAAAGGACAACGTGCGCCGGGTCAGCTAGTGTAGAACAAAGGACAACGTGCGCCGGGTCAGCTAGTGTAGAATAAAGGACAACGTGCGCCGGGTCAGCTAGTGTAGAATAAAGGACAACGTGCGCCGGGTCAGCTAGTGTAGAATAAAGGACAACGTGCGCCGGGTCAGCTAGTGTAGAATAAAGGACAACGTGCGCCGGGTCAGCTAGTGTAGAATAAAGGACAACGTGCGCCGGGTCAGCTAGTGTAGAATAAAGGACAACGTGCGCCGGGTCAGCTAGTGTAGAATAAAGGACAACGTGCGCCGGGTCAGCTAGTGTAGAATAAAGGACAACGTGCGCCGGGTCAGCTAGTGTAGAATAAAGCGGCACATGATGCTTAGTTGTTGCGTTGGGAATAGGAAATATTAATAATTCGTGGTATACTAAAAATAAAATCAATACCTTCAATGTTGAAGGTGGTAACTGACGAGCGTTCCACAACTTATTTCTCCCAACCTGAAACCCGACACCCTTTCCGTCCAAAAACCAACCAAAACAATGCAAATCAAACCTCTACTTTAAAAGCGGAATACGATTATTTTCCAGCTACAGGTACGTATAATATAAATATGTCAGTAATAAATCCGGGTGTTTCGGGGAATACAATTAAAACGATCCCGGCCAATCCGTGCTGCATCGACGGCGAAATTATAAATTCCGTGGGAACGTCGGCAGGTGTCGCCGTAATCGCATGAAGCCTCCCGAATCATACCGAACCGACCTGCGCCAACTACCTATATACACAAAGAATATTTAGATATGCAGATGAGATACCGATGTGCTGGTTGTGTTGTACAAGTTATTAAATAACTATGATATAATATAGCCTTTTTGTGCCATACCTTTACTCGTTACTAGCTGCCTCTACTGAAGCTTCATTAGTCACGAATAAAAATTGTCAAATCAACTCGCGAAATATAGCAAACTAACTGGTTACAGTAGCTCATGTCTTTGCAGAAGAGCTCACTATTTACTGCAAGTATTTACTACAAGTATTAATTGCAAGTATTTGAAGAAAAAGTTCGTATCTGGTGTAGAACAGGACTTGCTTGCTTTTCTGGTTCCTGAAAGGTTTCTGTCCTGTTGAAATTACAGCCTCGTGCATCAGCTGACGATTGGCTAGGCACCAACAACATGTAAATTAAGGTATTCCGATGTGTTACAGGCGCTGGTGGCCACAAGCCGTCGGTCTTTTTGTAAATCTAGCCTTGCTCACCTACTGCCACATCTGTAACCAAAATACTCTCTGGTATGAGTACGTATAATTGTGGTTGCTCGACTATTTGCACACCGCGCCGTGAAATAACACGCCGGCGATAGCACGACCCGTCGCATACTATTGTTTTTGCTGCCTCACTATTATTATATGTTAGTGCTCGCTTACAGGTACTTTTGTAGGTTTCATCAGTATGTGATGACCGAAGAACAAAATCAGCCTGCATTTGTCTCCATACAGGCTGATTTACTATGTTACAATGGCGTCAATCACCACGATTTCTAATTCCGATTTTGCAAACTTAAGCCATTGAATAAGTTAAGAAAGGTTTATGACAGTGACATTATTGATACGAACCAGGCTTTGGAGATGTTCAAGTCACGAAATCACTGAAATATTAAATCAAAGTAAATAATTGAATACTTGAATGCTGCCAATTATCAAGCAATACAGCTTATCTTTAACGTATTTTGTTTAAACTGTAAATATTTGCGAACGGTGAGCGTGTTTCTATTAAATACGACATTCAAAACAATGGAACGTAATTGTTTTTATTTGGCACATAACACATTACGTAAGGCACGCGTGCTAAAACGCAATCAAAATATACCTAGGTCGTGTTTTAATTTTTATAATTTGATGGCCTACGTAGGTACTTAACTAAACTAATTTTGCTACAAATTGTCACAAGGGAAACACTGCCGAACTTGAGCTGATCGTCGTCAAGGGCCCTTAGCATCATTAGCCGAACCATTTAATTAATAAAAATACTTTCATTCTAATTACCAAAATCACTTACTAGCCAACCATATCGTTCCACCCCTGGGTCACAATCAGATCGTGACACCACCCTGGTACGCCACTTCCGGTCTACGCGGCCGCTGATTGGCCGGCCAAGTGACGTAACTTCCTGTCATATACAATGGGGTTGACGATGAATTAGGTTCGATATTATTGTGGACATGTGAATTTGACGGGCATTTTGTTTTGGTACTTGACTAATTAGTTTTATTTATTTATTATTAGTCGAGTGGCAGAGTTAAGTAAAGCGCGAAATACGCGCTTTACTTAACTCTGCCACTCGACTCAACTCTCGGAAAATGTTCGGAACTCGTGAAAAATGCGTTTTACCGTCATTACACGACTAAAAAAAACATTATTACAATGACACCTAATTTCTTTTTCTTATCAGAGATCGTCTGTAATCAATCATACATCAATTTTCAAAAAAAAAAAAAATATTGCCAGTCCTGAAACCGGTAAACAACTAATTATGAAAACACCTAACCGTATCTAGTGATAAAAAAAAATAAACAAAAACAAGTCTAGCACACAACATGACCACATCTAGAAATTCACCGGCTCACTTGGCATTACGCAAAAAGAGTGCAACACAATCGAGTAATTCCATTATTTCTCAAAATCATAACGCATGGCGAATTAGACTACACTCTAACTATTTTTCCGCGTTTTTATTGTTTCTTATGTTTGCATAAAACAAGTGAAGGTGTAACTGGACTTTAGTGTAGCGACACTTACAGCCGGCTTCTGAATTGACAATTTGAAGTTGAGAAATTGACAAAAGCTAGAATCCTTCAATGTAAACTGCGAAATTCAATTTCATTGGAAAAAACCTACGACATATTAAAAGCGATGGCCCAAAAAAAACCCAGGCCCGGCGCAAATGTCTTGTATCTCAGATTTTAGAGAATATTTAAAAATAATATTTAAAACTATCACTATCTCTCTAAAGGGTGGCTAACATTCTTTTCTCTTTTGTAGGCGTTCTTATTAAAAGCTCATTTACCGACCAAAATATTTATTATGCTATAGTTCGTTAATTGTTTACAAACAAGCATACTGATACAAAACCTGTAATAAGCATAGGTACAGGTTATTATTATAATCTAACTCTTTAGTCATAGTATAGTATATAACATAAAGTCTTAACCGATGAAGCGTCGGTAACTTGACACGTACAGAATCCACGCGGTATTTAATTTTCGTAACGTCATTTTTTCGTCATTTTTTACTTTTTTTTCAAGTTTGTTTTCTTTTCAGCCACCAATTATTATTTCAGTCGCATGTCGTCAGTGTATATAATATATGTTCTGTGTCGCAGTCATCCGCTAGCGTTTGATGTATACTTTGCTGTGTATTACAATTTCATCTAATTGATTTTGATCTATTTTGATCAATTTAATACTTATATTACTTTGTTTATGTATGCCTACCCCTGTGGTTTGGAGATAATCTTGAATGCGATTGCGATTACACAATAATTGCAAATAATTATACATATTTTGGTCCACACAAATGAGATTTTAATAGGAACGCCTACAAAATTTCTCGAGCAAAAAAAATAATGTTAGCCACCCGATACAGGGATAGTGATATTATGGAATATTATTTTTAAATATCCTCTAAAATCTGCAACACAAAACTTTTGCGCCGGGCCTGGGTATTTTTTGTATGGGGCTTGGGCCAGCTCCTTTCCCCTTACGTAATGCTAGAGTTTGACCAGTTCTTAACTTCAAATTCTCAATTCAAAAACCGACTGTTAATATGGAAAATACGCGACGGAAAGTTCGTCGTATTTCCGTCTGCAATGCTTTTTTAAATTACCTATTTATATACAATCAATCTGCCTAGCCTTTTCTCAATCTACTGTGTTGGGGTCGGCTTCCAGTCTAACCGGATGCAGATGAATATCAGTATTTCACATGGAGCGACTGCCTATCGGACCTCCACAACCCAGTTACTGGGTAATACGATCCCCCTTGGTTAGACTGGTTGTCAGACTTTCGGGCTTCTGATGACCCGTAACGCGAATCCACGAACGACAGCCGGGACCAACTGCTTAACGTGCTTTCCGAGGCACGGAGGAATCTCGGTATGAAAAGATGGTCACCCATCTACAGAACAACCCCGGGAAGCGTAGCTTAACCTGATGGATCAACCCGTGCGGCTGTTATTACTTATAGTCATGTATTGTACCTATGGACGCTTTTACCTTTGGACATTGAATATAATAAAAAAAACTGGCAGTACTAAAAATATAATATTGCAACACTGTGGTGGCATTTTTATTTTCTAGCAACACCAGTGAGTGGCGTGACGCTATCGGTGTTGTGTGCAGTGTGAGGCCATTTTGGAGATAGTCTGAAATGTCCATAGGTACAATACATGACCCTACCTATTTATATACATCAAACCGAAATCACGTTGCGTAATTTGCGTAGGAAACAAGCGGAATTTCCGTCGCGTAGTTTTCAGCTGATGTGTTGCTCCACTTAAAGTTGCTTCAGCCGTTTTCAGGTTGTTCCAATCTTCAGAAAAAATATTTGTCTGTCGCGAAATTATAAGAAATAGTTTTCATAATAGCTGCAGTATTTTTATGGTGTAGTATAATTTATGTGGTCTTCTAGGAATCTGATTTATTTTGAAACAAGAGTTAATATGTTTGTTTTCAGTGTAAGCACAATATTTCGGTTATCAACTTGAGAACAATAAAAATACTTACAAATAAAGATTCTGTACGTGACAACATTAAATAAAATATATACGCATTTAGCTTAGATTTCTTGTGAAATGCAGGTATACGCAAAGTTATTTGTCCCAAATGGGAACCAAATTTTTTGTATAAAGATACACAAAATTTTGTTTTGAAAAACTATTTAAACATAATATTTTCCGTTTGTTTTCATGTATCAGCATTATCTTTCACCTGCATTGCTCAGTGTTGCTTCCTTATTATTTAAATATCTAATATTCTAAACGAGATCGTTACATACATTTATTTAGTGGATAGTAGTGTTTTAACTAAATGCATTAATAGTTATAGCACTTAAAAAAGGTACGATAAGCACCCTATCTAAAAAGAAACATAGGTAGGTAAAAGCAAGGATCTAACTACACTGAGAAAGATACAGCATTTATTTCAAACTTCTCTAGCAGGTAAAATACTTATATATCTTAGAGGGAAGAAACAGGTGAAGTTTAGCGCCCAAGTAAAATAAGTAAGTTAAGTTTTGTTTAAGTAGCACACGGCACCGAGTCGGATCACTCGCTTTAAGTAGAATTTACGACGGTACTTACATATGAGTAGCTTTAAATTATGGCTGAATAACGTTGTTTTACTCCAAGATTGTCTTTAAAACTGTAAACGTTTTGTTTCTCAAATGTTATTTGACAAATTAATGACAAAGTCTTAACAAAAAAGAAATTGCTCTGCTTTTTTCAGGATTGGCATAATGACTAGTACGTTATAACTAAGTAACAAATAAGTACCTACCTATAATGTCACATTTTACTAAAAATAAAGAATGTTAATCCCGACGATTAAATGCATAATGAAAACAAATGTTATTTGTGTACGAGCGCACAATATCAATGATTGATTACATTCCAACGTTTAAGTTATAAAAACGATAAAAATATTCCAATAATTCAATTCAACGCAAATCAATTATGAATAAATAAATGCTTATACAAAACACTGCTTGCTTCGTGTAATTTGTAAATATATCAGGCTATCATCATGATAAATGATACTAATCGACCATTTAGAATAATTACCGCGTATGAATGAAAGGCTAAGCATGCAACTGTGGGAACATCAGCACTAGCACCAATGAAAAAGCTGTTAAAACTTCAAACAATGATAATGTGCCTCATGTATTATTTATGGCACTCCGCATTAATGAACCAAGGTCATTTGAATTCATTTCCTTCGGTAATACATACGAACGCTTTCACACAAACATTGTTACGTAAACGTAGTGACGTGTTTCATTTAATAAAATTGTTTATATTACGTTATTTACCGTTATTGCCCCACTCGACTTTTATGCGAACCATAACAGTTCCGCTACTCGGTAGTAGATGGCGTTAGTAGTGTCAAAGTTGGAATGAGGAAGTTCGGCACTTCGGCGCTCGTTTTTACGCCGAACACGTAAAGCGGTTCGTAGACGTTTTAATAAAAGTTTGTTTCGTGTTTATTTTAGGCCGGCGCTTGTCTGGCGGGCAGACGTACAACAGTTTTAAATTTAAATAATTATAATGCATTCGTTTATTTTGAATGAATCGGCACGGGAGTGTTCGCGAGACGGGTTTATGTTTATTTGGGTGTCGTCGCATATTACGATCGATTATTTTGTCGTAAACTTGTAATGTTCTGTAAACTGCGTTTGAGTTCTCTTTTTAGGTTTTATTCACGCCCCGTAAAAACGTGGAAGATCATAATATTTCAACAAGCGCCGTAGTAATACTAAAACGACTTTAAAAATGATGACTTTATACTTTACATTGAGTTGTACCGACTACGATAAGGTTATTCAAACTACTTTTCAATTCAAGTCTTTATTTATCCATGTGTAGTTTATCATTATTTATTATCTTTTCTTGGATTCAAATACAGTGAAATAGTTAAGGGTCCCCGAAACGATCAATTGCAATTGTCAATTTTTACGCGATTGATCTTCTACCAAATGAAATGGAAGCTATTGACGATTGACTATAGAAATTGATGGCAATGATCAATTGCAATTGATAGTTTCAGGGACACCTTATGACTAATGACTTTTATACTTTTCTCTTACGTTTACCTATAACGTAAGTATATCGTACCTTAGTTGCCTTCAATACCTACTACATCAACATTTAAATTTATCTAGTCTCTAATCACACTACCTCCCATTATAACTTGCTGTTTAATTTTTACATATGTAAGTATATAAAATAATAGCTTTATTAACATGGCAGTGATCCGTGAAATCACTCCGGTCTCTAAGCATCTCCATTCATTAAAACTGACAAAACAAACCGCGTCTCCCGAGTTTCAAATAAGAACAAATTAATTATCGAGCTGCTTATAGATGACTTAATTAATTGTATAAGTTGTGCCATGATGGCTTATTTATATTTATAAGGGATATGTTTGAATGTATAATAGCCTAGGTTGTCCATATAACAAGTTGGTAAGTAAGTTTCAACACAATGTTGTTGGGAAAACATTCACAAAAACACAACTAAGGAACTCAGGAAACCAAAACGAAGCTTTTGAAAACTTTTACCAGTCATTTAATTCAGGTTGAAGTTAGTAATTCGGGAACAAAACAACATAATTTACACCTCGGACTTGTTCAAACTAAACTTCCTAATTTACATTTTACTTTACATCAAAAGGAAAACTCGCTACAGGCCGTTTTTCTCACAATCTTGAACCAAAACTCTGTCGTTAAAAATAAAGTATTAACAGCCCTTAGAAAGACAGTGGATTCATATCTTGCATGACAAACGCTAGCAACCTGGTATCTACCTATATTCATGCTACGAGCATTTCCCGTACACACACACACATCCTAAGTAACAACACACATACAAACCTAACCACACACACCGTGGAAACTCGGACTTATGTGTGCAATTTGCCATCTCTACATTGTTCGATTTTTCTTGGTGTGAGTCATGTTGTTTCTCTGTTTGCCCTATCTCTCGCACTCTTTCTCGGGCTATAGTTATGTCGTCCCGTGTTCGTCGGTCCATTATTGTATGTTTAGTGTTTGCTTTTTGTAAATATTTATTACTTGTATCTGATTTACGTAGTTCTAAATGATTGGTTGGTGTTACAGTTTTATTGATTGAGATTGTTCGTACGATGTTTTGTTCAGAGTTTATAAATGTAAATGATGTTTGGAATGTTATATGGGTTTCTGAAGTTAGGACGTTAGAACACTTATGTGATGTAGCGAAAGACTTTATCCATTGAACCTATCTATCTAGTAAACTTAGAATGTGTTTTGTTTTACGTTGTTTTTTTCTTTTATAGGTTAATTGTTACAGAAATAACTGAACAAGTCTCATATTCATTGATATTTTCAGTACTTTTCTGTAACCTTTATTATCAGCAACAAACGTTATCAATATGCAATTAATTAATTAAAACCAGCCAACAATTAATTCGTTGATAAGCTGCAATTATGACAATTTCCATTTATCAATAGTTTGTACATAAATAACTTGAACAATTATGAGCAATAAATATCAGTGTATGATCAGATAATGAACATTTATCAAAGTGACCAACCAGACTGTTAACATAAGTAGATGTATTCAATGCGCTGATATTTAAATAATGTACAGTTTATTCAAATTCATTAAGTATCTGTTTATTGGCTTTCAACAAACTTATGCAGGTACCTAAAGATACTTTTTTCGGCAGTTTTCTAATGGTATTGCACTATGCTTAAGTAACACTTAGGTATGTAGGTAACAGTAAAAGCCCAATAAGTAATTAATTCTGTTTACATTTTAATGTCCAAACTTAAAGTCATCATCGACAAAGTGCACATTGTGTTTGATAATAACCTAATTTATGTCAATAACACTAATAAAATCATCACCCATTGAGGAACCAGACTGCCCAACAGAAATGAACCAGAAACCCCGACAGAATGAGACACAACATTGTAAAAGGACCTATTTAGCGACACCTATTAAAGAAAAAAGCAGAAACCGTGTTCGGCTCGAGACGACTTATCTTCAATGACCAATCATACAGAATAGATTCACTTCCATACACTTAGTAGTGCTAAGTCTGGTCTAGGGATGGGGGAGGGGGCCGGTGGGCGGCGCCGCGCATGCGTCTGGTTGCCAAGACGACGGCACGTAGCCACTCGCATGTGTGCGTGCGGCCTGTACGGACGCTCTCGTAGCGACTAGCGACGGATCGTATTTAATAATAGCTAAACAAGTAGAATTTCTATATTTGATTTTGTCAGTTCAGTTTTGTAGATATGCCTTTTTAAGTCCGGAGTTTCAGTCGCTAGTTAGGATTTAGTTCGTATCTCTGAGGGTTGTTGTTTCAGGTTTTATTTTTGGTAGGAGCTGTTATTGTACCCGGTCCATTTGGACTTGCTACGAATATTGCTCAATCATATTCAAGGAAGAGAATCTTTTGAGTAGTGTTATTGTCGAGGTTGTGCTTCGTTTTATTCTGATTGCCTACAATGTTATATTTGTAATACTTACCAATCAAACGTATACTTACAACAGAAAAATATTGTTAACGCATTCCGTAAACATCCTGTGACGTCACCAGCTTTTCATTTGATCGCGAACGCATCCTACCGCGTGCTCCCGTGTGCCGCATTCCACGCACACAGCGGCCGCCGCGCGCCTGTGTGCGTGCGTCACGTCGCACGCACACGCGCACGCGTCTTCACCGCCCCGCACTACCTACTTACGTACAACTATGTTTGTACTTCCAACACTCTTTACTTCTACTCGAAAACTCCTTCGAGACCTGAAAAGGAATTTTACAAGGGCGCCTTTTTCTTTTGAACGCGAACCTTTGGCTGTAAAACGGGGGCTCTTAACCGTTATAAAGGGATGTATTGATAGTTAGTGGTTCCTTTGTAGTTGGCATCTCGCGGGACGCTCCCGTAATCGTAAAGATAAAAAAATCCATATAGTTGGTATACAGCCTAAGTGTGTACTTTATTTAAAGTGCCTGCTTTTGGTGCGAAGTCTTTTGCTTGAATATTTTATTTGTGATAGACATTAGGCGGAATGTTAGGTACAAAGTCAGCCTTGACCCAGTCTGTCTGTGTATTCCGGAAAATATAGTTACGTTATTCATAATGGAGCCACTTTTCAATTATAGGTAGGGGCTATGAATAGTTGTTTTCTTAAGATACAAACGGTCTCTTAGATTGTCTGGGTATGCAGATTGTAAAGTGCGAAGGCTATCGAGTCCATAATCTTTATCTCACGGAAATTGCCAGAAATGTAAAGAATCAGAGCCTGATAGAATTTCAAATGTAAATGTCGATATAGCATGACATGAAGTCATTCAAATCGGGGCAGTCATCTTTTAGCAAGAAAAAAAAACACAGATGTTATCGTATTTCCGTGTTGATAAGAATATTTTCCCACCAAACGACTGAAGTGAGTATTCTCGTTTTTTTTTTTCGCTCTTTCGTAAGTAGGTAGGTATGTATGCCATTTAAGTATATTTTAGTTATAATAATATCCTGGGACATTATTCACACACGGTCATCTGATCCCAAACTAAGCAGAGTTTGTACTGTGGAAACCAGATACAGCAGCATGGCAGCATGGCTTGGATAAATATGTTCGATAGCAATTTTTAAGTAGTTTAGTCCCATCAGTGTAGAACTTTGAAAAATATATCCAAAATTTCCCAAATTTAAAAGATTTAAGGATTCAAGTAAGAACGGCTGAAGTTCAGGGTCAGATTGATTTAAGTTTTTAGCAGTCCGTAACTTTATACTAGAATAGCCATAATATCGATTTAAGAAAGTTTACAGCAGTTCCCATAGAGTTCGGCCTTAAATCTCGAAAATACGCAAAAACTTCCTTCATAAAAAATAGTCAACTTATTCCGCAGGGTTTCAGCAAAATTATCGATTCAGGAACCACATTACAGCCCCTGAAGGTCATGGCCATTGCCCTTCAGCACAAAACGAGACTACTCGTCACTATGGAGCTACACAGAGAACGGCTAGCATCTCCTCAACAAAATCGATCCAGTTCCCAAAGATTCCTGCAAAAAATCGATTCAGGAACCAAATAAGAGGCACTGAAGGTCACGGCCCCATCGATCCGGCGTAGAAAGTGAGACTGGCTGCCACTACTAACACCGTCCCGTTGGCTATGCAGCCTGAATTAATCGCGCATATATTTGAATACATTTGAAGCGGCGCAGTTCGGGCCGCGGTGTCGTCGGCCCCTTAAGTTTTAGCGATTTTGTTTCGGGTGTGTATTGGTGTGGGTGCTTCGTGGAATTGGAGCCACACTTGTCATCAGTTCGTCAGATTGGGGTTGATGAGGTAAAGTTGGAGGTTTGGCTGGTTAGGCGGTCGATGTGACCCACGCTTCATCCTTAAAATGAAAGGATCTGAAGAACTTGAGTTATTTATATAAAACATAAGAGTATTAAAATCATGATGATGATCATAGACATCACTTCTAGGTTCAATGTTTTCCGTGCTTTTAGGCATGTACTGTTTTGCAGCTGCTGTTATGAGAACTAACTCAGCAAGTCCCTGAATATTTTAATTTTGACCTTGCCCTTCTGTTGTAAGCAGTATTCACGCTCAGACGGTATATGGATATATGTTTGATTTAATCACATATCCTATGGTAGTAAAATGGTTGCTTGTGAATATCTTACGAGTAAACTAATACAATGCATAAATTATGTTGACGAATGTTGAAGGTGAGTTTAAGTTAGGTTCGGAACTTCACTCTTAAAATGTATTGGGACAAGTGGTAACCGGCAAAGTATAGAATATCTCTTCTGGTGGATGCTTTCTACGACTGAAGGAGTCTGTCAGACTGCCAAATCAAGTGCACCAGCATCATCTAATAATAACCTCCTGCAATCGTTCATCCATTTGACAAGTGTATTTTGAGCCTTTATGATCTGCATGGAGTATTGCACTCACCATTGGGATGGCTCAGCTAAATACCAACTTGCTGCGCTTGACTCAGTGGAACGCAGAGCTAAGAGGCTCATTGGCGACGTACATCTAGTGGATGCCAAGCTTCACAGCTTGACTCATCGCCGCAAGGTTCCATGCTTGTTGGTTTTCTATAGACTGTACTTCGGTGAGTGTACTCAGGAACTCCACAATCTCATTCCACTGGCCCCCTTCTACCATCGATCATCTAGACGCACTGCAAGTTACCATCCATACCTAGTTGCCATTCCACTAATTAGCACTAAGCGCTTCCAAACATCCTTCATAATGCGCACGGCAAAAGAGTGGAACTCACTACCTTTTTTTATTATTTGTTATGGGTTTGCTCTTGACTTTAGTCTAGGTCAGAGGTGACAGAGACAAAGTCGACGATGGAGTGAGCTTACCCAGAAGAAGCAACCAGGTAGGGATGGTAACTGGCAGTGCGTCTAGATGTCCGACGGTAGAAGGGGGCCGGTGGAATGAGGTCGTGGAGTTCTCGGGCACACTCTCCGAAGTACAATCTTCCTTGATTGTCTCACGAGTTGTTCCTGTAACTTCCTTGATTGTCTCACGAGCTGTTCCTGTAACTTCCTTGATTGTCTCACGAGTTGTTCCTGTAACTTCCTTGATTGTCTCACGAGTTGTTCCTGTAACTTCCTTGATTGTCTCACGAGTTGTTCCTGTAACTTCCTTGATTGTCTCACGAGCTGTTCCTGTAACTTCCTTGATTGTCTCACGAGTTGTTCCTGTAACTTCCTTGAATGTCTCACGAGCTGTTCCTGTAACTTCCTTGATTGTCTCACGAGCTGTTCCTGTAACTTCCTTGAAATTCTGTTGCTGAATATTTCTAATAGAGTTATAAGAAATCCTCTGGAGTGAAAGCTATGTAATGTTAGTAATATTTCTTAATTATGTACTAATTATTTAGAACATTAGGCAAACAGAATTATTAAAAAAAACACACTTTTTACAACATTACCAGTTACAACAATTTCAACAATTCGTAAAACAAAAGCGTTGCGTCTCAAGGTGAGCTCCAACATTGGTCACGTTACAGTTCAACAATTACTTCAGTAACATTAACTATATTAGTTTTAGTGCTGACAGCCGTCCAACAATGTTATAGTTTAGAATTAGCTCGGACTTTACAATTAGTTTGCTTGGATCCTACTAATAATATAAACGCGAAAGTTTGTGAGGATGGATGGATGAATGGAAGTTTATTACTCTTTTACGCAAATACTACTGAACGGATTTTAATGAAATTTGGCACACAGATAGTTTATAACCTGAATTAACACATAGGATACTTTTTATTCTGATATTCCTACGGGTTCGAAATTATAGGTGAAAACGTGGGGCGCTGCTAGTATATTCATGTTTTGGGTACGTGTAGCTAAATACAGTAACATCCAAATACAGTAACGTCCAGTAACATAGGTACTCGTAGGTTCCCCTTCTTTCTTTTTCTCTCATATTTTGTCAGTGTCATTAAGAAAGCGCAATAACTTATTTATGTAGGTACATTACATTGTATCTGTTAGAGTATTTCAGCGCCTTCATAATTTATGTGCTGCTCTGTTAGATTGAATAACATTGTCTATCCATTCATCTGCATTGCCATGTATAGGTACATATACAATAATTTTACACAACTTTTTTTATTCAAGTTTTTATACTTACTCATATTTTATTACTATAATATTTTATGTTACGTACAAGTAAACATTATGCACTTGCGCAAAGCAATAACAAAGTAATTTCTGGTATCTTACAAGATATTTATAAAACAATGCTGTTTTATTAGTAGAGATTATAGGTATGTACAGACGCCAGCACATCAAGCTACTACAATCTGTCAATTTTTGATATAGATTTTCAACTTTATCGCTAATGCATTAGGTTCAAGGTTGATTGGGAAAATTTGACAGTTTCGGGTAGCTTGACCAGCGGGCGTCTGTACCTTATAATAATTTAAAATTTTAGGGACCATAACATTATTTGATGATCTTTAGTCGAAAGCATTTATATGTATATTTTAGCTTTATACTTAAAAGAATGGCTTTCTAATACTTGGACGCACTAAGAGCATCCAATTAGGTAAGTACCAGCTTTTCTGCAATCGTGTCAGATTCTTCTTCAGTTTAATTAATAATAGGTAACATAATTATACGGACATTTACAGCGATGCAGTTACAGAAACTCATAAAATCATAGAGTTGGCACTAAGCCCCATTCATTGTCACACTATTCTTAATAGAACACCACCACATCACCGATCCGCCACCACCTGGAACACCACAACCTGGAAATCAAAAAAAGATAGCTTTTAATAAAAACAGCGGGAGGCAATACCCATATCCGGTGCGAAGGGGGTTATTGTAGCTCTTAAGGCATCCGTCGAATACGTAATGCGGATGGAAAGTCGAGCGATTGTCACAAGAGGCCTATTACTATGCCGGCGACGTCACACACAAGCAGATGTCCTGTACACACCCGTCCAACATTAGTGAACGTACAGTGTGAGGCGCACGGGAAACGGAAAAAAAGTATATGTAAATAAGTTTAGAGTTGTGTTTTGAAGTAAATGACCGTGCTTAGTGGGTTTTTGTGGTGTTAAACTGTCTGCCTAGCCTAAGACGAACAAGATGAACTTTCTTAAACCAAGTATAGTTTACGTACGAATATATGAAATTTGTTAGACCATTGATTTAGAGTGTTTGGGTTTCATTTTACTTCTTTAGGTTTGGGCTATTGAAGTTTTCGTGCCGTATTATTCAACAGTCATAAGTTACAATGTTTCTTTGACGTCCAAAGAATTATTTCTCACCCTTATTACTAAACATTGGGTTGAAGAACCTAATGACTCCATATTATTTGAAATACTTTGCTTTGCTGTTCATAACTCAATGTGTTCCAAAATCAGCCATAAACTAGCATTTTCCGAGACCTGCAAAGCATAGACAATGCGGTATTTTCCACAGAAGGGACTGATGACTAGTTTCGACGAAGAAACCTATGTAGGTGACGTTTACGAGGTAACAAAACTTTTGAATGGAATCCACACCAGAGTTTAATAGTGTTTGGTTGTGGCAATAGCTTGAAAACCAAGTACCAGACAAAGAATGCAAGCCCTCAGTTAGTACTTCCATTTTGTGATGGAAATTTTATTATTATTTGTATGTTTTTGTTTCGTTAACAACTTGAAAAAGACGTTCTTAAAATGACCGAAACTGCTGTTTTATTTTCGTGTTGTGTTTACAAAAACTTACGTATTTCTTTTTACATTTAATGAAATATTATATTAGATTTATCTTTGGTTGGGTTTTTTTCAGTTAATTTAATTCAATATTTCTAATAATTCCTATCATGCTAGCCTTTTCAATAACAGTATTTAAAAGATCATCCAAATCAACTTTATTCAACATCACTCATCAACATTACCGTTACCATCGCCATTTGCCGCCAAAGTGTGTACACGCACAGCGTTACGGGCGGCCATTTTCACAGCCTACTTACGTGCCCAACAGCCGAACTGTTCCGACGGCTATCGATGTTATCTCCTGATATTGCCTTTTTAGCCGCCACCCCGTGAGCCTCGCACCATTACCAAGGATTAAAACGCCTGCTACCCTGAATGCAAGTTTTGGACAATTTTCAGGGGTACGGACTAAGAGATCTTAGATCTAGGTGTTCTGATTCTTTTGCTGAGGTGAGACGATGTTTATTCTGAAAGAAAATTTCAGCCGATGACCGAGCTTTTGCTTTTGCTTGAGCTTTTAAAGCTTTGGGCTTTTAAAATCTGTGTATAATTGAACACTCCAAACTATAAAGTTTGTTTCACAAATGTTTTTTTTAGTAATTTTAGTTTTATTTAGTAGTCTGCCTTAGAACTCTAGTTTTTCATTATTGTTTTCAGTGGTTACGTGAGTGATGAGCAAACATTGTACCATGCAAGATGTTTGTGAAGGCTTCTGTGGCACTAACTCTAGTCCCATCACGTACGTCACCATCAGGTAATCTCCAACAACATTAACATCACAATTTTTTCGCTCAAACGCGACAACATGGCCATCTCCCGCGACACAGCAGTTTCACCCGCGGTCGTACCTCCGACCTCCAGCCGAAACAATTTCCACCATCTGAACTTTAATTCTTATATTTCAGGAGCAGTGTTGTGTCTGAGGTGAGAACAATACCAGGGGGGGGGGGTACCGTTACCGCCGTCACCCCCCTCCGTTGCCTCCCCCCTAGCCGGGACGTCGACCTTGCTATTGCAATGCGCAACACGCGCTATACTTTTGTCGTTGTCTGAATAAGGTCACGGTATTTCGTCTCCAGGATATATGGGTTAGGTGGAACATATGATTGGTGTTCAAGGATTTTCAGAGCTGTTTACAAAGGAGGTTATAATCTCAGGAATTGGAGAGAGTACGGAGTGGTCCTCGAGTTATTTATTTTCTTAAATGTAGCTAAGGAAATAAATAATCTGCCTACATCTTTAGTGTCAGTTAGATCCAGTATTTGGTTAACTGCATCGACAAAATCGCAAGATTATATTTATTTGTAGGTTAATAGATATTCGGCTGTCAATGGTGCTGATAAATCTTAACGATTTAATTGCAGTATTTAGCGTGTAGGTGTTCGCAAATAATTCTCTATTATGAGTTATTGTAGAAACAGCTTTGGTTTGCTTTAATAAATAAATGGTTAGTTAGAGACTTGGATTTATTATCATTACTTTGGAAATTACAATTTCTTACTGCTTGTGTATTATTGCAGTCAAAGAATTCGATAAATTGATTAAGGCACATGGCTCTTATTCAATTGATCGAATACTTCAGCATTCGTCAGCATTGATTATAAAAAATAATAGCATCCAAGATATCGATGCTAAGTGCTACTATTTATGTCTCCCAAATAGAACACCACCACTAAGTCTTACCCAAAAACAAACTGTAAGTAATTTTCACAAAAATATTTCGTTACTTTCAGCTAAGTTTCACGGCCACGCAAAAACCAGCTTTCACCGAACATCTGTGCGTAGTGAGACAAACGCGAGACGCGACCCGAGCCTGTATGAAAGCGTATCTTATGCATTTTACATGAGCTGTGCCAGCCAGCAGGCCCCTTACCTTAGCACACACACAGCGACAGCGCACGCACACAGGCGCATGCGCGCGGCCATTGTCAGCGAAACAAAACACGCACACAACACTGCACTCGTTCTAATTAGTTGTTTGTAAACACATGTCACTGGGCTCTGTATGTGTGAGTGTAGATGCGTGCAACGTATCGTCCATGAATTATGTTATGTAAGTTTGTTGTCAAGTGAGAAGGTGAGAAAAATGGAGATTCTTTTGGAGAGTATTGACACACATGCTGGCTCATGGGTCTGTTGGCGCTGTTGGCGGGAAGTGTAGCTGCACCATGCCTTTCCCAAAATTGAGGAGATACCTATTATTTTGGGCATCATTTGTTTGAAAATATCCAATCACATAATAAATCACTAATACCCTTTAAAATTTTCACAAAAACATTTTCTTAAGACCGCAAGAGACTAAGTAACTTGTCTGGTACCTTTTAGCTGTACATAACAAATACATATGTACCAGTAGCTTTGTCCGAGCGTCACTTAGCTGAGACAAACGATCTGGACGAGTGCCAGCGACGGAAAATTAAGATTGGTGACTAGGTACGGAGATATTTCAACGTGTCACGTTTGGACGATGGATGTTTCAGTTTGCAGAATGAGATTGAGGTTGAAAAAAAATAATTAAATCGACTTCAAAAAGAAGCGAACTCAAAATTATGAAATAACTTTAATTTCGGAAGTCGGTGTCTTTGGATCTGTATTTTAGTTTTTTACCACCGACTTCCAAAATTAAAGTTATTTCATAATTTTGAGTTCGCTTCTTTTTGAAGTCGATTTAATTTTTTAAAATTATTTTTAATTTCGTATTTTTTAGTTTTTAGTAAAAACTGGAATAATATAATAGTTTTGTTATAAATTGCACTAGAATTTGACCAAGGTATTGAGATGTTATCTCTTAGACACCACACCCGTAGCTCGTATCAATAAGCCAGGCCGTCACACTTACACGTCCATTATCTTGAAAACTCCTGAACCGATTTTGATGAAACCTTCATGTCCTAAGTTGAAGTAAATGTAAGTCATCCAAAAAGAATAGTCACGACCCGATTAATAGTTTCGTAGAAATGCGTGGACAAACATACATACATCTATCTATCATCGCTGGTGGACTCGCTACTTTTATATGGACTGGCATGTTATGGTAATACATTTAAAACATAGGTATTTAGATAAACTAAAATTTTTGCAAATCAGATTTATGAAACTATTAGTTGATAAAACACAAAAAAGCGTTGTAAAAGCAGTGATTACGAAGAATTATTCCTAGAGTGTAAGATGTTGCCGATCCATCAAAAGGCGGTGTTGTTATTGGCTTTAGAACATTATTGCAAGGATGAGTTTAAAATCAAGACGGTACACATAAGACCTCAAAGGAATAAACGCATTGGGAGATTTGTAGTTCCCACTTCTATTAACTTTTATGGACAAAGATGTACAAAAATGCTTAGTCCCAACAATTTTTAATGACATACCACTCGAGTTAGAAAGTGGCCTGTACCTACCACAAAAATGTCTTTCAAAAATAAAATGGGGAAGTTTCTTTTTAACACCTTCTGTCAAAACCTTATAAATGGAGATGCATAAAATGTCATACTAGCTAATGTTGGCGGCTTCGCCGACGTGAAGTACAATGCTGTTACACAATTTAAAATGTTTTTAGCATTACGTAATAGTCAGCCTGTGTGCTGCTGTAAGATGTGTGTGTTTGTTTATGGGTAAGGTTTAGCGGTAAATGTATCCTGGCTATTATGGAAAAGTACCTACAACATAAAATATTACCTTTAAATGATAATGAGTAATTATTTAATAATATTTTGGATTATAATATAAACAATCTAACACTAAAATAAAGTTACAAAAATAATATCCTAACCAACTAAAACTATTAAAAAAAAAACTAAAATATGGCGTCGAAAAATTCATCCGCATCGCTGTCATCTGGTAATGTACCCAAGAGACTGGCGGCATTACCACATTGTATGGCAATGCTTAGCCTCTGGCCAAGGTAAAAGCCTGCCCTTGGGTCACGGGAAGTGTCAACCAGCCGTTGGGAGATTTCCTTGAACAAAGCATGAGCGCACGGACCCCACGGCCCGAGGGTTTCAACCCCAAACGGCTCGAAAATATAGTTACCGATAAGGTTATTATACTTCCGCCGCTTGAGGTTTTCCGCAGCCGCAGCAGCAGCTCCAGCACAGCACGCTGTGCCAGGAAGATGGGAAGGCGCAAGAGTATCGACACATAAAATATTAAATTGTATATGGGAGCTTCATCTGCCAACAAACTGCTTTGCAGTTTGGCAGAAGTAAATTTGTTTGTAATATTGATTGCACCACAAACCGTTAACGTTTTGACCATGTCGGACATATCGGGGCCAGGCTGGCTTCGCACCCTCCGGGTAGTAAACAGTTCTGGTCCCTGTCTAAAGCGGTTGAAACGAATTTCTGTCGTCCCACTTTACCTCCTATGATGAAACCTGATGGGTCGCTGGCTCACTCTGCAACTGAGAAGGCAAATTTATTTGCATCTCTCTTCGCAAGCAATTCACGTCTGGACGCTGGCTCAAAGCAACCACCTACTGTACCTCATTGTGACTCCTCGATGCCGGAGATCGCAGTACACATTAAAGAGGTCCGAAGAGTATTGTGCAGTCTAGACGTGAACAAGGCCAGCGGGCCTGACGGCATTCCAGCGAGAGTGTTGAGGCAGTGTGCGCCTGAACTGTCTCCTGTATTGACACGTTTGTTCCGCCTCTCTCTTGAAAAAAGAACGGTGCCGAAATCCTGGAAGCTTGCAAATGTACAACCAGTGCCCAAAAAAGGCGACCGTGCAGACCCTGGCCTTTACCGTCCGATCGCCATTACCTCCATTCTGTGCAAAGTTTTGGAAAGGGTACTGAACAATAAGTTGCTGAACTACCTTGAAGACAATGATCTCGTCAGTGACCGTCAATATGGCTTTCGCCGGGGACGGTCAACTGGCGATCTTCTTGTGTATGTCACGCACTGCTTTGGCGAAGCCATCGAGAAACACGGCGAAGCACTGGCTGTATCGCTTGACATCTCGAAGGCCTTTGACAGGGTCTGGCACGCTGCTCTGCTCAGCAAGCTTCCTGCTTATGGCATCCCAGCTGATTTTTGTAGCTGGATATCAGATTTCCTTAGTGAACGGGCGATTAGAGTAGTTGTTGATGGCTGCTCTTCTGACCTTATGGCTATTGATGCCGGAGTTCCTCAGGGGTCTGTTCTCTCTGCAACTCTTTTCCTGCTGCACATCAATGACCTGCTTCGGCCTGGTATTGTTGGGTACGCAGATGACAGTACAGTTTCAGAGAGATACTTGTCCAGCGCAAAAACCAGCGGGGCTGAAGTTCGTTCCTTGAGAGAGGCCATGGTAGAGCGGACAGATTTGACCTTAAGCTTTGTCTCCCAGTGGGGTGATGATAATCTGGTCTCTTTTAACGCCACCAAAACGCAGGCGTGTCTTTTTACCGCTAAAAAGAGTCGTTTCGCCCTAACTCCTACTTTTCGAGGTACATCTGTTCCTGTAACTGATCGACTTGAGCTCCTAGGCATGGAGTTGACATCTGGTCTCAACTTCGGCGCCACCATCGAGTACAAGGCCCAAACTGCGGCCAAGAAACTGGGCATCCTAAATAGGGTGAAGCGATACTTTACGCCTGGACAGCTTTTAACCCTTTACAAAGCGCAAGTCCGATCCTGCATGGAGTATTGCAGTCACCTTTGGGATGGATCAGCTAAGTACCAACTAGCCGCGCTTGACTCGGTGGAACGCAGAGCTAAGAGGCTCATTGGCGACGTAAAACTGGTGGATGCCAAGCTTCATTGCTTGGCTCATCGCCGCAAGGTTGCCTGCTTGTCGGTCTTCTACAGATTGTACTTCGGAGAGTGTGCCCGAGAACTCCACGACCTCATTCCACCGGCCCCCTTCTACCACCGCACATCTAGACGCACTGCCAGTTACCATCCCTACCTGGTTGCTATTCCACCAATTCGCACTAAGCGCTTCCAAATGTCTTTTATAATGCGCACAGCAAAAGAGTGGAACTCACTACCTGCGTCTGTGTTTCCGAACGTATACAACCCTAATCTCTTCAAAGTGAGAGTGAACAGGCTTCTTCTGGGTAAGCTCACTCCATCGTCGACTTTGTCTCTGTCACCTCTGACCTAGACTAGAGTCAAGAGCAAACCCATCACAAATAAAAAAAAAAATAAAAAAAAAACAAATAAACGCTTTCTCATTATTTATTTTTTTCATAAAATTTTGTATATTTGTTTGGAAGCTCTAATAATAATAATAGTTTATTTATCACTTCTGAAATTACAAATTTCTCTTAATCTATGTACAAAATCATGGCAATGAATACATATCTATAAGAGATTACGTTGACGACTATACTAGTATAAACTGTGTCACAGTCGTCAGCGTCTTCCACACTTATTTATTAAAACCACAATTCATAATAGATTATCATATGTGAATATATTGCAGTTCCAATAATATTACATACATACGTATCGAATTGATAACTTCTTTTTTTGAAGTCGTTAAAATGTAAGGTGAAGCGTGGCCGAGCTCTCCAAAACTAATACGTACCTACATTATTTCTATGGTGCTTATTTTTTATCGTTTTTTATTTAACTATCTTGAAAATTTCGTTGGACGCAGACTTAGATGACTGATGATGTCACCTACCTGATAGTGGAATCTGAAGGCGGGTATAGACCCGCCTTCAGATTCCACTATCAGGTATCAGATCCTATGATCTCACTATGTAGAACCATCCTGTTTGTACTTATTTGAATAGAATATAAGTAAAGGAATATAAATGTTGAAAGCTAGGTCATCCTAACTATTTCCATTACTGAGGACCAATAAGCACTTACCTGGTCATCATCAGACCTTCAGAAAGTATCATATAGTAGCACCCGTCCTCAATTAGATAAATGTTGAAAGCTAGGTCATCCTAACTATTTCCGTTCCTGAGAACCAATAAGCACTTACCTGGTCATCATCAGACCTTCAGAAATTATCATGTAGTAGCATCCGTGCTCAATAAATGTTGAAAGCTAGGTCAACCTAACTATTTTCGTTACTGAAAACCTTGTTTTGACACGTTTTCCCTTTGACACCACACCCGTAGCTCGTATCAATAAGCCAGGCCGTCACACTTACACGTATTAGTCTATTATCTTGAAAAGTACTGAACCGATTTCGATGAAACTTTCACTGTGCCCTAAGTTGAAGTAAATGTAAGCCAACAAAAAAAGAACGGTCACGATCCGATTAATAGTTTTGGAGAAATGCGTGGACAAACATGCACACATATAAACGTACAAACATACATCTATAAAATTTTGTATATTTGTTTGGAAGCCCTAATAGATCATCATATGTGAATATCTCGCAGTTCCAATAATATTACATACATACGTATCGAATTGATAACTCCTTTTTTTGAAGTCGTTAAAAACAGTGAATGTCACGTCTGGAGAGTGGAGTGAATTGTCTTATTTTCTACTCATAACAATTAACTACATCACATTATGGCTTATGATGACAGCTGAGCGTTTTAGGGCAACCCACAGTCTTAATGGAGAACGCTAATTCTAAGCCAGAAAATGACGCTGTTCTTCCTATCAAAGGAAGGCAAACATCAACATCTTACCAAGAGAAGAAGCCTGTTCGACAACCCTGCTAAAGATTTCAAAACAATCCGTGAAATTGACAGTAACGTCGTCGTAGCTTCTATTCAATAACCCGAAGTATTTGGGAAAATAAGTTAGGATTTTCTTTTTTGCTCTCTAGATTCACGACGATTAGAAGTCACTACCTACAAGTACTCACTACCTAAGGTTGCAGAAAAGCTGTTGTTATGATCCTCTCCGACAAGAAGCAGGTTCAGAGCCGCATACATTATGTTCCCTCTCCTAACGGTATTGTTTTAACCGTGTAATGAAGTCTTGAAGTAGGCGACGCGTCGACGGCCGTTTGCATATTTTAAATATTTTGTTTGGGTGCTCGAGTCGCAAACGTTTCGACACGCTCGGGGAAGGTCCGGGCTGCAGGGGTTATTATAATTGGTTCAGAAGTGGTCGGAGTTGTGGAAAGGTATTTTAGATATTTTTGTGGACTTTTCAAAATTCTCTCTTAAGACGTTTTACTTCATGGTGTTAGGAGGTTTCTGGTAATATGATGTGGTTTCCTGCAATGAAAAACCATTCTCAGCCCCTAACCTTATTACTGGCAAAATCCCTTTATGAACAAGGGTATTTCTGCAATGCAAATCGCTGCTTCTAACAGATTGACGTCGTTTTCAACAGTCAGCCTACCACACCTAACCCACAGCCTAGTTTTTGGAAGAATTTTTAGAACTGTAATTTACCTAGGGCCACCACGATTATATTGGTCTAGGCACAGTGCAACCTTTTGTATGCGATAAGTATAAACGCATGGCGAGTTCCTATTTTTACATAAACCAACTGCAGTCTGACCGCCACTAAACATAGACTACCCCTATTTATTTCGTACATGAATTTCCCATTTAATAATCTAGTCATACTAGTTTCTCGGGGTAGCTGGATGTGCGAGGAGTGGGGGGTGCAGCCTGCTGGGCGAGGGGGTGTGTGGGGGGCGCGGTTAATGAACCCGCAGGGATGCAACTCGGCGGACATTTCGCGATAATATTAGTTCAGCGCTGAAATGAAAGCCTCGCGGTGTTTGTGTGCCGAAAGATTTTGAATTTGCTGATGCACTTGTAATTTAACTTGGGGCCTTTAGTGGAGTAGTTGTAGGAAGTAGGTTGTCAGTCAAATTCAGCAAAAATTCAGCAGCTATTGAAGTCGTTCTTTGGTGTAACCAGGCCACAAGTCGCAAAATGTATGTACAAGTTCCAGTACAGAGGCGACTTGGAACTTGTACATATACTATCGCAGTGTCTAAACGTTGTGATTCTCAAACCCAGAGTTATGTGAAGATCAGACAGACTCAGGTCATGCACGCTTAGAATGTAACGTAGTCTCGTAGCAGATGAATTTTATGTAGAAACCGTGATTCGATAAGCGTAGTACACCGACTCGAACAGTTTATTTAAACGTTGCCTGATCTAGTAAACCCATATCGTGGTTGAATCTAGACGAAATAATTATTTATAATAAATTATTGCAAATGCCTGAAAACCCAGTACCTAATAGTTAAATCAAAGTTTAAGTTAAAGTTTAGTACTTATTTACTATAAATATCAGTTTGCAATATTATTTACCTGAAAATAAATTAAATTTTATTTATTTATTTATTTAATATAATATTATTAAAAAAAAATCTTATGCTAGTGTAGCGTCATAGAGAGAAAAGCTTACGAGAATTATATTTTATCCATTTACGAATTGGAATATTTTCACTAAAATTAAAGGAAATGCAATTAACATAAAACGGAGTCAATAAAATCTCTCTTAAATTCCAATATGGCCTATAAATGTGTCTAAGTCGAATAGGAAAAATTGCAGCACAACACTTACACGGTTCGCGAATTGTGGAATCCTGAGAGAGAGAGAGGAATGAGAAAGTGTCATTTGCTATAAATGATGTTATTTCTGTAAGTAGGTTTGTATTGTACAAACACTTTTACACGTCAACCATATTTTTAAAAACCAGATGAGGTCGGCGTTTCCTATCTGACTACTCTGATAAGAAACGCCGAAACAAACTCAGAGGTCACAGTCTCTTTTAAAGTTCAGAGTTATTAGAATGAATTAATGAAATGAGAGTTAGCTTATTAGATGTGTATTTTCACGGGTTGTTTAGGTTGGATTTCATTGAAGGTTGACTAACAGCAGGAACATTTACAAAATGTGGTCGTGGTCGTGTTATCCATCATAGTCGCATGCAAAATACGTGCTTCGACGTGGAGTTGCGGACACCAGCTCGTATTACCTACTCCATAGTCTCGGTCCCTTCCTAAGAGTATCCTCGTTACACATGGTTGTCCTGTTACATCATCGGATTGTGTGTGACTATCCTACCTCCTGGGTGCACAATTCGCAACCACCGTCACCGAGCCGGCGCCACGGCGTGCGCGCTCTGAATCTTAATGTCCAGTAATCAGACATTGTGTGGAGGATCCCCGTGAGTCCAAATGTGCGCTAATCGACGCACTAGGTTTGTTCCCGAGTGATGCAACGAAGAGTCACAGGTGTCTCCTCTTGATGGTAAGCAGCACCTACGTCGCAGGAGGTTCGGTCTGAACTGGCGACATCTTTACAGCGTCAGAAATGTAGCCATCAAGGCTTAGTGACAGTTTCTTTTACTCCTTTAGATTTGCAAACCACTCTTCAGGCTTGCTACCAATTAAATATAACTTGAGCGGTATGTATACCCGAAGTTCAAAGTCTCCATCGGAAGATATTATTATTAGCCGCACAAGTAACATGTTCCATATAGTCTTCACGAGCAAGCTAAGAAATTAATGCAGTTTTAAGACCAAATCAGTTTCTCGTGTGACAGGCAAGCAAAGCGAGCCACAGATTAACAAACGAGGCTAGTTGTCTCCTCTTAAAAACGCTTAAAAATCCCAATAATACCGATTATTCTATTCACCCAACTATCGCCCGAGATGAGCATACAATGCTTACGCGGTGACGTTTCAATGGGCGGCCATACTGGAAATTTGTTCAATACTCGACGCTGGCGCATCGACGCGCGCGCAGTTTTGTCAATACTGTCCGCGATTGTACCGTTTAATCAGTTCTGCATTCAACTGTACCGCCTTTGACGAGTAATTGCTTCCACCGATTGAAATGTTATTCCTGAGTATTGCAAAGATTTCTACGTGATTTAATGTGAGAGTTGGTATGCAGATGCTTTGGAACGAAGAAAAGTTGAGTTTTGAAAGTTTAGAGAAGCTTCTGTCACTCTTGACGTAGTTAGTCAGTGACATCAACAGTTGGCACCTGAAGTGGAAAAATAGTAGAGTAAAGCAATAAAAATCAACACGAACAGAAATATAACCCAAAAATAAAACCCACGCCTTCGACCACAAAGATAGTAAAAATTAAAATATATAATGAGAATACCTACCATTGAAAACAAACGCGTAAATATACAAGTTGAACAAAAACACTGGAAACACTTCAATCAACAAGGCCCCACAAAAACAGAGTAGAACAAGCCAGCAATTAAAATCGAAAATAATATCGAGAACTCGACGGACAATAACGAAGCTAGCCATTAAAATAAGAGGCGGAATAATAAATGAAGCTGTGCTGAAATTAAAAAAAAAAAAGAATGAAAAAAGAAAATTCCCGACGCGACGAATGCATAGAATATGGCGTAGGTACGGACCAATCAAAATTCTTCGTCAATTAAGTGGAGATCGTAGCAAAAGGAAAATTGAAGGAAAAACTGAGGGTGGCTTTGTAGTGCTGGACTGCGGCCGATTTGTTTCGATGATAGATTAATTGATAAGAAATGTATTTTATTAAATAAGGTTTCTAAACAAGGTAGCCAAAAACAGATTTTTGAGTGTTAATCAGTTCAGAATAACCGATAAATTGACTAAACTATTCTTAAAATATCCAAATCTGTTATCGTAACTATCTTGATAAGCTTGTGGGAAGATTAAGCGTCATGGTTAAATAAGGTTGGCCATACAGTGAGGTGTTCCACTGCACCTCAGGCTTCTTACTATTTGAAACTACGTTCCAATTTTAAATCATTAAAACGACAACCTGAATACGCCATAAAGTATCGATATTTTCCCATCCCTATCTCCCTAGATATGAAAGCAATGGAAATAAAGTTTGTTCGCTCCGCATTGTACCGGGTTCGTCGTAAATGGATTTTATCACTATATAAATATCCCCCTATCTTTACGTTACGACGCTAAGCTATGTCCCGTCACCGTGGATTTTCCTATAAGTATGTTGATACTACGTGATTTTTACTATAACTTTGTTTTTATGTCGAGTTTGCTTGGGTAATATGCGGGAAAAGGGTGCTATGTACTACGTGTATTTAATGTAGGTATAAGCATCATCGGTATCAGCAGATGATGATGATGCTTCTATCAGAAGCCTTTTCTTCTATGTGTCTGAGTCCTGAATTTTTTTCAGTTTTATTAGAATCTTCTTATTTCTTATTCCAAGGGCCAAAAGATATCAAGTTTTGCTAAAGGAAACTTTTTAGAACTTTCGATATTAAGACTAAAATTATATAGCTTTAGTTTAACAGTTGCTACCCAACTGTTAAACTAAAGCTATATAATTTTAGTCTCACGGATGACATACTTCAATCTAGCTTATGTATAGACTCCTTTTGGCTACATATTAGATTCATAATATCATTCACACCAAGACAACATTTTCTGCACAAAGCCGTTTCCGCTACCAAAACATACCTAAACAGTTTAGTCGACAAGTTCATTGACCCCCAATATTCGGAGCAGCAGGCTGAAATCATCGAACATTATATTTCATTTACCACGAGCGGTCAATAGAAAACCTACACCGGATCCATAAAGCCGAAACGGTTGATATTGCAAGGTCCGGCCGGTCACCGCTTTACGACGAGCCGAGCCGGAATTATGCGCGAATGCCCCACGGCTCATTTGGTCTACACGCTGCATCTTTGATGTAACGGTCTCCCTGCCAAATTGTGTTAATAATACCCTCCCAGGATGACGGCATATTTTTGCCAAGGAAGTTTTGCGATTCCGCTCGAAATACCAAATTGAGATAACGGCTCTTTGGTTTGTTCCTTTAGGAAGGCAAGAAGCTGGTCCTTAGAATTGGATAATTCATGCAATAATAACAACATGATCCATCGTTTACAGCCGACGATTAAGAGATCACCGATTGAAATCCTGCTCAAAAAAAATAATTGCTTTATATACCTAGTACTCTAAAAAGCCGAAGTTTAACTTCTTTAGATTTGCAGAAAATTAGTGATGTGCATTAGAAAAAAAAAACTGAAAGAAATAATAAAACCCAGCTTGTCTCGTAGTGGATAGGTATATGACAAGAACGATGCCTACATGCAAACTACACCACATCGAAACGCAAAATATTACTCCAGCTATGTATAGAATTATATGTTTTTGAAGACAAATATTAAGGAAGATTATCTCTGCCTCCAATACTATACTAGTTTTGGAGGGTAAGCTCAAAATATTCATCCAAGATTCTTCTTCAAAATCATACTAGAGCCTTCAACCTGTGCACTCAAGTCATTAAAGCTGCGAGGCGTCCTTCGGTCCGTAAGTGATAAAAGCCATCCGTGTTTATGATATATTTGAAGGCTTCAGGAGCGCTGCGTTACGGCTTCCACCCCTTTCATGGCCGCAATCCTCTTAGCGAGTCCCGCATAAAAATAAAGCACACTCCACCTGGCTGCCCTGCGTGACCTAACTGCCTTACGTATTTAGGCTGCAGCGGTGCAGCTCTAACAACCTCGTACTAAAACAGAATATCGATTACTTTCGCTACTATAATGTAATCCCCCGCCCACTTTTCGTTTTTTTAGCTCAGGATAATAATATAGTGGTCTCTGTCTAGCGCGCGGTATCACGGGCGTCGCGGCGGTCCCCAGGGCCGGGGCGGCGGCCGTCCCGCGCCCCCGCCCCGCCGTATGTAAATGAACGTCTCATCGGTTATGTGTGCGAAAGCCTATAACAACACGCCACCAGCAACACACCGATAACTCGATGTTTGAGGTTTACTGCCCTGACAGCTTTTGTCCTATTTTAAATACGAATTTCAGATTGGATGCGTCCCGACGTCCTTCACAGATCCGTCGGTCTTTTCTTCGTTATTTACGCGTACTGATATTGATATTGTAAACAGTGGTAGTGCATAGTCCTGGGCTCCTGGCGGAGGAACACGACAGACATGCAAATGTTCACTGATGACAAAGATAACAAAGCGGGGGCAGTTTGAGCATAAACAATTTTCAAATACGTTTAGTCTGACAGGTCGTTTGCTGTTTACGGGAGTTTATGTTTTACACGAATATGTTTAGAGTTTGTTTCGGTGTGTGTGTTGTCGGTACGTGCGGCGTTACGACGGGCCGGTGACGTCACGTGTACGTCGAAAATGACACTTTTACGAGCAATAATTTACATTATTTCGGTGTTAAGCTTCGCGTGCCCGCCGATTGATTTTATGTCGGTCGCATCTCACATTCGCGTTCAGTTAAATCGAATCACTGGCTACACGACCGAGTTATTTTGTAATGGTGGTATCGCGTGAGCTTTTTTGACGTTTTTGTTTGTTATATTTTGTTTTGTTGATTTTTTTCAGCGGTACGAAGTTTTGATTCAGAGGTTCTATCTTAAATCTTACGGTAATTGTCATAGTGTGACAGCGCTGACATGTTTATGAAGAGTCGCAAAGTTTCTTTTGGTAAAAATAACCTAAAAAGTATAACTGCAACATTTGAGCCCCTCTGCATTATCAAAGTAAAGCTCGGTTCTAAACTAACCCTCTGCATCATCAAAGTCAAGCCCGATGCTAAACAAACCCTCTGCATCATCAATGTCAAGCTTGATTCTAAACTAACCCTTTGCATCATCAAAGTCAAGCTCGGTTCTCAATTAACCCTCTGCATCATCAAAGTCAAGCTCGATGCTAAACTATGCCTCTGCATAATTAAAGTCAAGCTCGGTTCTAAACTAACCCTCTGCATCATCAAAGTCAAGCCCGATGCTAAACTAACCCTCTGCATCATCAATGTCAAGCTTGATTCAAAACTAACCCTCTGCATCATCAAAGTCAAGCTCGGTTCTAAATTAACCCTCTGCATCATCAAAGTCAAGCTCGATGCTAAACTAACCCTCTGAATCATCAAGTCAAGCGCGATTCTAAACTAACCTTCTGCATCATCAAAGTCAAGCTCGATTCTAAACTTTCCCCCAGCTTCATCAAAGTCAAGCTTAATTCTAAACAAACCCGGTGCATCATCAAAGTCAAGCTCTATTCTAAATAAACCCTCTGAATCATCAAAGTCAAGCTCGATTTTAATAATTCAGTCCATAGGTTTCCGAAACACAATTATAGTAAAACATTATGAACAAATGACAAGTATTTCTCCAATCATATAAATACCGAAGTATGGAGCGTGGCGATAAGGCCAGGACACACGCGCGCCACCCAATTAAGATCTTCATTAGGTGCCTTCTTCGAAGGCTGCGCTTGCGCCGCGTAGCACGCGGTTTTGTTGCCACACAATAAAATAAATAGATTAGCGAGACTGAGCGTTTGTTTTCAAACTTGATTTTGACGTTCAGAAGTGCCTTTTATGTGTCTATTTGAAATAAATTGACTTTGGCTTTGATTTCTTATGTTTGATGCCTGTTGCTATTGCGCTTAGTAAGTATGTCTGTGGGTGGGATCAATTCTTTACTCCTTTACTGCCTATCAATTCTGGGTACACAATTCAGAGTTTCTCCTTTTCCCTAAAAGCTGTAGGTTCTTGAAGCCTTTGTTACTTTTTCATCATCTGCATCGCAATAATTATAAAATGGGTAAAGTTGGAAAAGGACGGCTCCTGTTGGGCAGGTTTCCAATTACCAAATCAAGCAAGGTAGACGGTACACCGCTATTACCTACCGCTGCTCCCTGGTTACTGTCAGTCGGCATCATCCAACTGCTGCGCAGACGCATGACGCATGACGTTATAATCCTTCACGAGATAGCTCTCGCAGATAGATTCGCAGTACTCCAATCTTTATCGGACAAAGAATCTATACCTTCTCTAAAATTCACTCGAACATAGCTAAAACTTTATTTCAGCTGTAGATATAGAAACGGGAGCATCCTGTATATAGCACTAGTAGACAGCGGCTACAGGGTGTGTGTTAAACTTACTGGATTCCTACAGATATGAGCTCTGTAGCTGCCGCTTGTGTAAATCTCCACCTGGTACAGACGACGACGACGGTGTTTTTCTGGATTACGTTCGGATATTATGAAAATCGAACTGTTAGTTAGGTACTTTCTTTATTGTGTTGTCACTGTTTAGTTTCTCAGCATCTGAGTCATCATCAATTAGCCCGGAATCACTCGCTTCTGGGAATGCCTATAGCCAGTCCTCCTTTCCATTCTACCATACTCTATGCTTTCATGCGTCCCTCCGCTAGGAGTTTCCTCATCCAGGATGTTGTTTGACGATACCGTCAGCTTTACTCGCTTTTGGATGTCCATGACCATTCAGTACCTAAAAACCTCGACACTATATCATAAGTACCTTTGCAAAAGCTTTTCATCTACCTGAAACGAAACCACTTGTCTCCGTACAAGTACGCACATCGACTGATTTATCATATTGCAGCGCAGGTTGGAGCGACAATTGTAATGTAAAACCGGGGCCGGATTCCGAACTAACTCCGTGTCGCCAGCGGCGCTGACGTCACGTACCTGTGACGTTCACGTTTACGTTACGTTTGCATTTACGGGATGTGATGTACGCGCCAGAGATACCCGGTTTGGGTTCGTGAAATAATGAGATTTTTGGATGTTGTGAACTGCTGACGGTAGTATTATATTGGGTTAGCTTTTCAGCCTAGGGCTTGGAACAAATTGAATGCAGAAAAGAGAAATGCCTTTTTGAGCTAACGTAATTAATGGCATAGTATTAACTCTTTACAAAAACTACCAATCACAGCTCAAATAAAACCAATTCTGATCTCGTTTTATATTATTTGTTTTGCAAGTGCTCTGAGATTATTCATACATTATCTCAATTTCTGAATGAATTAAATTATGATATTTTTAGAAGCACATCAATAACGAATACTGTGTGAAATGTGATATGTTGAAAGTGGTGTGATTTATACAGTGGTTAAATAGGTTATCACATTAATTGAAACCACGTATTTAGTAAGTACATGGTTCTGGACCCACCTGCGTTGAAATTTTTCATTTGTTTTCTACAAAGGTGCAATACCAACGCGGTCAAAATGTATGGTATAGCTGATTTTTTTTTAAATGTCCGACTAAAAATTTCAATGCAGAATCATGTAGGTACTGAATAAGTGGTTTGAATTAATGTGATAACCTTATCGCCACTCTGTATGTGATATTGAAACTAATAACGAAACTTTACTAAGCTAAAACAAATACTGACTAATACTATTCTAATTAATCTCCAACCCGATCAATCAACGAGAAATAACGAACCAACTTTTGTGCCTAGCCACAATCACGACTGTTTGCTTCACACAAAACTAATGACTATGTTAATAAACTTAAAGGCTATATTAGCGTGGTAATAAAGTGTCGTGTTGTTACAAGCCAGTCGCAGACAGGTATCGCGGCCAACAATGATGTACCTCAACCAGTCCGATTGCGAAGGTTTTTTTAACCAGTATCCTCTGAGGGTTACGTGGAGGTAAGATGTAAGGTGGATTGGACAATATTTTTTACAGAAACATAATATTTATCAAACTTCGTGATTTTCTTTTATGAATTGGATTTTCCTACTTGGATGGAGTTGCCCAACAGCTCACCATATGCTGCCCTGCGGGTTTTTGTATCTCTCTTGGTCTGGCTCCTCACTCTAGACCTGTTTCGGCAAAGTAAATTCTACCGGCACAGACGTAGAGTTCAGGAGTGCTTAAGCCCTACCACGACTTCAACGTAGAGATACGGCGCGGCTGTGGGATTATTTTTATTATTATTATCATGTAACCCAGTTTTACTTGATGGTGTCCAAGAGAAGTGAGAGCTTCTCTACACCTAAAGATGATAATCAGCGATTATGTATATCTGACATTAACATAAACTCAAAGCATTTATTTCAAATAAACCAACTACAGGCACTGTTGAATTATCAAAGGGTCGGTCAATCAGAAGAATGTATGTATTAGACCCATTCGGATAAAAATGCCAAACTATAATTTATTATTTGCGAAAGTGTGATACAAATTATATTGACAACTTCATAATGTGCGTAAAATTAATGAATTTATAACCAATATGATTTTTTTTTAAATTTCAAATATTAATTTGGCTTTACGGATCATAAATCAATCATTTATGGGGAAGTGTTTGTACAATCAGTTTGTGGAATCGAATATGCAGCAACCTTGTCGGTTTTAGCAACCTCATTGAGATTCAGAGGTGCTGGGTTCCTCAACTTATCTGGTCCTTCGCCTTTAAAGGGACAATAAGGACGCGCATTACGCGCAACGAATTTTTTCATGATGGTAACACGTTGCATTGCACCCAAATTGAGATTTCCGTAATCACTAAAAGTTGTTCGATGAAGGATGTAGTTATTATTTGTCAAAATTCAGACCACAGGATTTATTTTAAGTATAACAATGAAATAGCAATCACCCTGATCAGGGTATTTATTACTCATATTGTGGAAGGTGGAAGGGGCTATAGAAATGAACTGTTTCGGCTTTAGTGCCACATCCACTTGCAGTCGATCAATGTATTTGGAAGACAATGAGCGCGGGCCACACCGCGTCACTCCGTAAACCTCTTCGCCTTATTTCACTAGCCTTCCTTTTGTTTCGAGGGCATTTCTTTATTTTGTTGTGCGATCTTATTATTTTGCTACCGTTGGCCGCATTGCATCGTTCTTATAGTTTTTGTTCGCATGCTCCGAGCCGTACAGAAGCTTCGAACGGAATGGAGTAATACTACCCGAGACTCCTCGGTATTGTGTATTTGTGTCTGGTTTTTTTATTTTTCCTCAATGCCACGTCAAGTTTTTGCTCTGCAGCAGGTTTTATTCTATGTGTGTTATGTAACGTGAGCCATGTGATATGATCTTGAATGTGTATGTAATTATTTCTGCGTTCCAATTTGAGTTGGTATGATTGAAACGGCGGATGTGAGATAATTTGTCATTTTCGTTTGTGTTCTTGTTCAGCATTGGGAACGGTTCGGTGATGATTTGCTTGATACCACCAAGCGTTGCAGATTGAGTAGTCAAATGTACAAAACATTTGACTACTCAATCTGCAACGCTTGGTGGTATATATATATAAAATTCCTGCGTTTGTGGACTTTTGTGTTGAGGCTGCTGATAGACGACGATAAGTAGGACTGGTATTTATTTTGGTATTGACGCCTTATGCATTCTCATCTGTTTATAATTTTCTGGTCCTTATGCTTTCTGGTCACACCACGACACCAACCTTAGCGAACCCTGTGTCCCCAGACCTTATTTCTTTTAGCCAACACATAAATAAGGACTAGCGCCAAATAAAGTTTAATTACACATTTAGCGAGCTTGTAAACAATACTGCGCGGTGTGAGCTACATAAAATACCAACATGGTACCAACAGAACGAACGGTCGGAACACTGTCGTCTACTTAAGGCTAACTGAGATCTCCTTTTTAGGGAGGGGGGGTGTGAACACCGCATGTCTGTGGGCTAATTAACTGAAACATGCGCGCGCGCCGGCGCGTTAATCACAGCGCAGTGGCGCCCCCCGCCCCGCGCCCCGCCTGTGCCCGCGCAACTACACCGAGTTGCTTTTAGTGTGAGATGTTGGCGTAATCTAAGGAATTTCAATTAATTATATTATTTCGTTAATGAGTTTTGGAAATGTTAGCCGGGGATTTAGTATTGTACGGATGCGGATGGCTTTATTTTATACAAGGCTTTTGTTTTGAAATGTTTTGGTAATTAAATGGCTTTAATGGTTTATTGGAAATTGACTGCTATTTAAAAAGGCATGTGAAGCTGTTGGGACCGTTATTTTTTTTTTTTTTTTTACCTTATTGTTATAAGCAGGGCATCCAATCTCGGTATACCGAGATCTCGAAATACCGGGTTCCGTATGATTGTCTACTCCCGCAAGGAGCGAGTTTACGTATGCGGGATCTGCGGGATTTGCGGGATTGGGGAGCAGCATATAAAGACGTCCTTCCTTAGGCACTAGCGGATGAGGCACAGCACACTATTACTCCGCTAGAACTAACTACTAACTAGTAGTAGGACTATTACTCCGCTAGGAGTAATTAGTAGTAGGACTATTATTCCGCTAGGAGTAATTAGTAGTAGGACTATTACTCCGCTAGGAGTAACTAGTAGTAGGACTATTATTCCGCTAGGAGTAATTAGTAGTAGGACTATTACTCCGCTAGGAGTAATTAGTAGTAGGACTATTACTCCGCTAGAAGTAATTAGTAGTAGGACTATTACTCCGCTAGGAGTAATTAGTAGTAGGACTATTACTCCGCTAGGAGTAATTAGTAGTAGGACTATTACTCCGCTAGGAGGTAATGGCATGGTGGTAATGGCATGAGGAGAGTACTGAGCTGAACTCAAACAGGGAAATGAGTCGCGCTTGCGGCTAGCGTTTGTTCATCAATACTCATAATTTAGAGAAATGACTTCATATGAATCGGGAGATTCATATGAAGTCATTTCTGCGATGGGCAAATATTTAACATTTGCATTCAGCTGAAAGGGCTTTTTCTGCTGCCGGCTATTTAGCATCCCATACTTATTCGATGCAATCTAGCAGATGAAACCACAAACACGTTATATGTCCTCCGAAAATATTTTCAGCTAAACATGACTTGAAGTTACTAAAATTGAATATATTCTCATAAATAAAAATATTGTCTTTAAAACACACTCACAAAACAGGAGTCTGTTTTAAAGACTACCTATAAGGCAGTCTCACACAGCAGAGCATGCGGCATTAATATCATATTATGTAGGTGCGTAGGTGCGGGATCTCGCAAATACCGAGATCTCACGAGATCAAAAATCATCGATCCTGCAAATTCCGAGATTACAAATAACCTGTGGGATTGGATGCCCTAGTTACAAGTTTTCAAAGATAGTCTTCCGTTAAGATGCTTACTTTAAAATACGTAATATTACCCTGAACCTCAGATTTTTTGTTTTATAACTTGAGCCCTAAACTTCTACATCGTTGACAAGCACGTAATTTATCGAACAATTCATAACTATTTCAAGATACAGTTATTAAAAGCAATATCTACACCCCGTAATCCAGACGAACTAAACAACAAACTCCAAGATGTATAGTCGAACAACGTATAATAAATCAACATGAACCATCATTCCACCGGAATACCGGATCACCGGATCCCATACCGAAAAACGCCAATATAAATATAAGAAATTGCTATTAGTTGCAATTTATATTCAGCCTGGCTTGTCACGAAAAACTTCAATCTAATCTAGAATGAGAAAAAAAAAAGGTTTGTGCCACGAGACTGTTACTGGCTGGTTGGATGGTTGGCCTTTTTTCAGTGCATCGAACAATCGGTGGCGAGTTAGGAATTTATTGAGTCCTGTGCAAATAAATAAAAGGGAGTGTATCGTGGTATATGTAGGAGTGAGCGTGGACCCGTCTCGCCGGCCCCGGAGCCGAGGATTGATCTTAGACATCAGCTGTCTGTCGCTGTGTCTCGGACTCTGTACAGGATGCTGCGTCTGGGAAAAATTAAAATTGGTTGGTGGAGTTTTGATTGTGCGGAATTTTTTGATGAAACTTTTTGGGTAATGCATGACTGTGTAGTTTTGATGCATTTATTAATAACACAAGCTATATAACGCCACACCAGGCTATAGTAAAAATGTCTCCTTCTGAACTCTAAAAGAAGTGTTATTGAACCCCACGAAGTTCACGAATGGCACCTATATGTAAATTGCCTGTGGGTACTTTTACATGTTGTTAAATGCTTGTCTCTTCTCTGTATGACAGAATAATAACATTTACTACGACGTTATGGAGTGAGATTCAACTAGAATACACTAAGCACACTAGGATTTTTTTAAAGAAGGGTTCGAAAGGTATATTATCACATATTAATAAAATTATGCCTTCCACTTATAATAGAAATAGAAAAAAGTTCAAGTTTCCTACACCATCCTGTATACCGGCACGGGATCACGCGAGCCAGTCAGCTTAATGGCATCAGAGGAACATAACTAACACATCCTGTCGTTGGACTGCGGCTGATGTGACTGCGCCGGAGTCGATACCGAACGGACTGCGAGTGCCAATAGCCACTGCACTTATACTCGGAAATACTGGCCAGAGATGGCTAGGCAAACAATACAGTTAAATGTTGAAACACAGAATTTAAAGATCAGTTCAACACTCGGTAATGTACGGAGGATAGTATTTTATTGTTTTCTCAAACTTACGTCGTCCACCTACAACGACTTTGAAGGCATGCCATATAATAAAATTGTGGAATGGAATAAAGACATTCTAGATAGCGTCTTTTGTTTCCACAAAAAATACTTCTCGCGAAGGCAGCTGGTATCTAATTCAGCAGCATTGACTACGGTCTGTGTCACGGTTTTGAAAAGGGGCTGCGGTTGGCTACTACAAGCCTGCTTGCCAACGGTATGCATGTTGATTTGATTTCAATCGTAAGTTGATACGTAGTATGCCTTTCATTATTATTGGTATCATAACTCCAAGATTTCCATTTCAGTAATCAAAGATACACCCACAATTTTATTACCACGTTCCATTTATCCTTTCTCAAATACAAACCAAAGGTCAAATCCACCACAAACATTGCCACACTTTCTCCTTCATCCACCGTAATAGCGCATCTCTTCGGAGTATTTATACCAGCAAAATGTATCGGCCATGTCTATTTGAAGATCCCCTAGTGGCCTGCAAGGCACCGTTTACTAAGGTCAGCGGCCACCAGGGGACTCTCAGGGCAATCAGTGATTGGAAACAGGTATTTATGTACATCGTGGACTTTTTGGAGTGGGTGTCCTTAATGGTGGAAGCTCTTAATGAGCGTTTAGAATGCAATATTGCGTGATGGATTTTGTTTTGTGTCGAGTTATTTTGGTAAGAGTTGTTGCTATTTCACCCAGCACAGTTAACACATTACACACAAAGCTGCAATGTGCGAATAATCGTATCGTTTCTAAAGACAGTGAGATGATTCTAAATGACTAGCTAAATCTAACACACTTATCAAATAATTTCAAAAACAAAACAAGTCTTAAGGTATTTCTTTTAGTTTTATCGTTTACGAACCATGAATTCGAATGTCTTATTGACTGAATTTTAGTAGACCGTGTGTCAAAATATGTATGAAAGGCAACCAAATCTAAGTACACCTTCATCAGCATAAATAACTAAACACAGTCCAATTAACAGTGCCAACCTCGCAAATAGTCCCAAACATTGGTCCCAACGTCTTTGCACCCTATTTCTACGTCGCCGTCCCAAAGCAAATTGGCACTCATCCAAGTGTTAAGGGCTTGCGACACGCCTTTGCGAGGCAGGACGAAAGGTCATCGGGTAATTAAGAGTCCCTCAAGCAATCAGAATGTGAACGGCCTGTGATTGGTTGCAATTTCGTACGCCTCGACAGATCAAAGGCGATGTTGGAGTCACTTGTCAAATGGAATATTTTAGGATCGACGTTTGATGTTCGCTCGTCGATCTCGGATGTATTTTTAATTTTGTAACGATTTTTTTTGGGTCATACATAATGTATGTTGTGTGCCAAACTCAAAGGTTGGGACGGCAGTGTTAATGTGCTCTGTTTTTAAATAGATTGGGGATGGACGTGATTCTGATGTGTAAAACAAAGATGTTATCAGGAGTAAAACGATTCCTATAAACAAAGTTCGACGAATCGAAGATCAGAGGTTTTAGGTTGGCTCTTTTTAGGGTTCCATACGTCCGAATGAAAAATGGAACCCTTATAGGATAACTCGTGTATCTGTCTGTCTGTCTATCACAGCCATTTTGCTGCGAATCTAAAGGACCGATTAAATTCTAAATTATTTGGTACCCATACGAATTCTTGTGACCCAAACACGGACGTCTAACGTAAATAAATGAGTTTTGAATATAAAGTGACCTCATACTTTTGGGAGATAAATATTAAATAATAATAACAAAAAATGTAAATTGTACCCTGAGACATATCAAATGAAAGGGCTTACTGTGAAGGAATTTTTCAATACTGTAAAATAAATATAGTTTTACAACTATTTCAGAAATTAGATGAAAATTTACCATCCCCTGCCCCTTCCGTCCCTGATACTACCGAGCTTAAAATTAATTAATTATCATCTATACTTATAGATTATAACAAAACTTATAAGAAGACTATGGTCTTAAATTCTCAATATTGTGCGTACAAACTTACATTTGCAGTTGGAATGTCTGAGAGAATATGTTTTTCAACTACAGTGTTAAGTTTCTTCTTGGGATATTTTCTTCCCAAGTACGGAACCCTTCATTGTGCGTGGTCCGACACGCTCTTGGCTAGTTTTTTCAAGAGTCAATACTGTACTACACCTGTCACACTCTACTTTTGCGCAAACGCTTCCAATAATATGAATCATTTCAAATTCATTCAAAAACATTGGATAAATTATGAAACATTTAAAATTATGTATTTCTAGGTCTTTCAAGCCTACGACCAACACCATCAATCAAATGAGAAAAATCATCATCACCTTTGAACCCTCAAAATGATCTGCTCAAGAAATACCTACGATTTTCGAATAATTGTGTACAAAACTTGTGTAGTGAATCAACCTTGGTTTGTACTTCAGACGTAAGTATATAAGGCTCAGTGATATCTCAGAGTGTAAACAACCCTTTTAAATAGTTTACTGTCAGAGGGGCGCGCGGGGGTGAGTTCGGCGGGGCGCGGGAGGGGGGCAAGGGACGGCTAAATATCTTTTAGTATCTGCAAAACGTCTAATTTAGTAGCAAGGCTTTGATGTTGTCTCTTGGATTTGGGGTGGGGACGAGCTGTGTTGTGGCTAGAAAAGTTTGAGTAAAACTTTGAGAATGATTTATGATTAGTGAAAATTAACGATATGTCAAAATTAAATTCGTGTCAAGTGATCTAATTGGCTTGTGATACGAGTAATTCAGTCAACATCAATTGACATGCGTTTGACAAATTGTTAGTTAATTTTGTGTTTATTTTCATTCCAGAAATCGGATGTTGATGCAAGGTTAGTAATAGTGTTATTATCACTCATAGGTAATAAGCATAAGCAGATCGAGTTATAAAAAAAAAATACTTTTGAGACCTCAAACTATGACTTTCGCTGCCTCTTGATATCAACCCAAAAATGTATAGATTCAATTCGATTCGGCAAAATACTCCTCTAGTAAGTACCAAAACCCTTAAAGAGAAACCCTAATTAAAATGAGCATCTCAAAATCTATCATTGAAGACTACTCTACACCATTAACTATTCTCTTGGTTGTGTAGACGGTCCCAGAGGAGCGTCCTCTCGCTTACTTATCCATCTCTATCTGATCAGCGTCCTCGACAGGAGGTCCCAATGTACCTACATATACTTACTATACTTGTACAGGTATTCAATGTTCACACTATGCCATTTAATGGCAACTCGAAGGGGCCTGACTTAGAGACTGTTAGTGTTAAGATGGGTTTAATACGTATGTGGTTAACAGAGGCTGTTTGAAATTATGGCCTAAGTTAGGAACATAACCAAACCATAACTATAAACCATAACTTAGGACTCCTAAGTATGGTTAGTACCTATCTCACAGCGAGCTACCTAGTTCAGGACATTTAGATGGTACCGTGACAGCATTATCATAAACCTGTTCATCATTATGATCTGAAATAAAACTTCATTTAATCCTTTTTGAACGTTTTAGAGCTTTCCTCCACTGCTGAAATAATGGGTTGTGAAATGAGCTTAGAAAAATCTCATGCTCACTGAAAACTTTAACTATTATAGAACATGTTTTCTATTCAGGTTGACCCGACATCTTTCAAGTCTTTCACCAAGCTGGTTGAGACCGGTGTCCGATCCTGTCAGTTGCAGGCAACCTGTGAGATATGTCATACCTTCAGCAGTACCTAACTACACAGCTCCCGCATCACTTACGTGTTTACCTCTTGTTCCTCCGACTGTTCTGCTTCCCTGTAATCCCTGTTTCGCTATTAATTATTCCCACTAGCATGTAACCATAAATACAGTCATTAAGACGTCGGCGTGGCGTTGCGGAGGATTGCGTATGTTGCGTGTGGTGCGGTACGTTGCGGGGTTGCCTCCGTTGCCAGTTGTTTCTTGAGTGTAGGAGTTAGGGTGAATAATGTACATGGAAACAATAATTATTTGATTTTGATATAATCCTTACTTATGTCGTTTTACTTAGGTTTTTTAGAATTGCGGCGGTTCATAATTATATTAATTGATGAAGGAACAGTTGTGTTTTTACTTCTGGTACCGCTTGACACCAAGTAACACAAAAGATCTAGCTACTTCTACAATGCTCTTAGTTAAGTCTGCTTTTTGTTGAATTCGCAAGGAAGTTTTGGGACCGATACTGATATTCATGAATAATGGTCATGTATTACAATGACTCTGGATGATTTCAATTTTATTTATTTGAGACCTACGAAAATGAGATTAATATTTAATTTGTAATTTAGTTTCTGTAACCACCTCCACACTTTCGTCCTATCTATTCTTACTCCCAGTTATATTTGTAAAGTTAAATAGTATATTGTTGGCACCAGCTAGTACAGTACGCTGACGCGGCTGTATGGATGTTTCTTCAGTAAACAGTAATGTTTTGCCAGCGTTAGCGGCGTTTAGTTTGTTTGTGTGCACTGTGTTATTGGTTTTGTAGGCAAGTAGCAGTTGTTTGAAATATGCTGCTGTTTTTGGGAATACTGGGTGTAATTGTAATCACCGGCTTATGGGGTCATTGTACTCATAATTATGAACAACTTTTACTATGCGATCAAACCTGAAATCGCGAAAAAAATCAACTGTTCAGCTGTCATTTTTGACGAGTTATGCGAACATAAATGTAGGGAACAGCTGTTTTTTTTTGCGAGTTTGCATTTGGTTCCGTAGTAAAAATTGTTTATAATGACGAGTACAATGACCTCTTAAGAGGATAACGGTGATTAAAATTACACTCTGTATAGGGCAAAGTTTTTCCCGAAAGTCTGACAACCAGTCTTACCAAAGGGTATCGTATTACCCAGTAACTGGGTTGTGGAGGTCAGATAGGCAGTCGCTCCATGTAACATACTGGTATTCAGCTGCATCCGGTTAGACTGGAAGCCGACCCCAACATGATGGGAAAAGGCTAGGCAGATTGATTGATAGGGCAAAGTTTTTAGTGAAAATATTGTCGTACTTTAGGAGCTTGCAACAACTATAACGAATACTATACATTATGTTCTTCTTGTAGTTCTAATACCGTAAAAGATTAGTTGAGAGAGATTTCATTTTGCGTAATCAATATCGTGCAACACGATCATTCTAATAACGCAATTCAAACGAAGTTTCTGTAGATCCACTTCTGACCCTTCGTAAAATACAGGCAACATGCTAAATTAGGAATGTAGTTATTTAACCCTGCTACCAACCTTGCTGGCTAGCTCATCTTTTCAAACTAAGGTTAAAATAAAATAAACGGACTCCTAATTTTTCGCATTGCAAATACATAGTTAAACAGTAAACAACCTTTTAAAGCGATATTCAAAACAGCCAGGTAATCCATCTGTCGTTAAACACAAGCGCTAGAGCAAACACTCACGCGCAGTGCTATGTGTGCCCAGCAGAGAGGAAGCACTTGAAGGACGCTCATTTATTTGCACTTACCCTTAGTTCGCGCTAGCTCAGCAGTTTCGTTTGAAGGGTACGTTGTTGTTCACATTATAGTGCTGTTGTTGCTTTGATTTAGAAACGTTCATATGCTAGCGGCAGAAACGGTCATATGCCACGTGGGCTAGCGGCAGAAACGGTCATATGCCACGTGGGCTAGCGGCAGAAACGGTCATATGCCACGTGGGCTAGCGGCAGAAACGGTCATATGCCACGTGGGCTAGCGGCAGAAACGGTCATATGCCACGTGGGCTAGCGGCAGAAACGGTCATATGCTACGTGGGCTAGCGGCAGAAACGTGAACCTCTCAATTCAGTTTGTAGACGAAAAGCCTTTGCCAACAACATGGGTTTTTATCTTAGAGCACTAAGGTTTTTATTAAAGAAGCTTTATAAGAGTCTATTCGAACCAAAATATCTGTTGACCAGCGACTTACACGTTAAGCAGCTAATAGTTTAATATATCCATAACTCCACTGACAATAATATATCTCTTAGTAAGTAACACAGTTTTGGACGATATCAACATTTATATCAAGGGAATTTGAATTTTAAAAGTAAATCAAAATACATGCTCAGCATTTTGAAAACTACATAAGTAGATCTACATATTTATTTTATTTAAAAAAAATTAAAATGGGGTTGCTCTTGATTCTAGTCTTCTTTATAATATAAAGAAGACTAGAATCAAGAGCAACCCCATTTGAATTTTTTTTTATTACCTATAAGTATCAGTGAGTTATGTTTAAACTTCTTAGTTCTCTGTAATAAACATGAAAACTTGTACGTTTGATGCTTAATAACAAACAATAATAACGTATAGGTTCATCGACTTAGTTGTTTCCGAACCAACTTATACCTATAACAGTTCTTCTCTCAATATTATTTATGTCCGTGATTCCTAACTTCTTTCAACTCGTAGACTATGAAAATTATCGTTGTTCTAAAACAATGTCCCGGTTCCGACCGCAACCAAACTTCCCTCTACACTGAGATTAAGAATTATTACCTCTTATCTCTGTCCTGAGTCGACGACTCGTCGGCTATTCGCGCGTACTGCCTCGCGCCCGATATCTGAGTGAAATTATTTCGACAAACTTTACCTAACGGTTGAACACCCCTGGCAGGACTTCATCACTCAACACAACAAATTCATCTTTACATATACAATCATAAAGCTTAATTTACATTGGAAAATCACGCAGCTTTCGAGACACGTGATTAACGAAAAGCGGGAAACTGGGAAATCATTTGTAAATTTCCGAAAGGGACAGGTGACGTGATATTATGCAAATTTCCGGCGAGTGCGAGCGAGATAGGAGCACTGCTGAAGTTCAGCCGAACAGACGCGTCGCCGGATAAAATTTATTCGCGGATGAAACGATTTATTACAAAAGCGTTGAGTAGGTACTCGAAATTAATTACACTAAGTTTTGCTTTCATTTTGTACCATTGTGCGAGGTCCGGGGGATTTTCCTTGTCTTGTCGAGATATTGGCGGTTTTTATTACATCCTCGACAAAGGGGATTTCGGAGGTGGATATTTATGACAAGTTTGCAGCGCTTTACTTTCTTTATTTTTGTTTTTTTCTGTCTATGAAATATATGTCGGATGCTCGATGCTTACGCTTGTTGACTCGGGCATTAAGCTATCTTATAGCTGCGACGTGATCGAGTTTGTTTGCTCGATATGTTTCAATATATTGCTGTTTCGTCGGCAGTAATACATAAGGGGCTTGTTTATTTATGTTTAGGAGCAAGTTTAGGTAATTGCTGTGAACAACATGCTGGTCATGTAGCCGTAAGTTTACATAACATGAAAACTTTTCGACATAATAAAGTTGTGATCAAATGAGAAATAACGTTTTGAGTAAGTTTGAATTGTAGGTTGTAGGCAGAATAAGCGGCAACGAAAACTTTCACGATGCCTACCTTTTTTGTAGAGAAGAAAACATACCAAGTTGAAAGTAGGCTACCATTTTCCTATTTTTATAGAAATCAGTCTTAGTATAAGGAAAATTCACGACTGAATTGAATTGATGCCGTGTTTCGTCTGGCTACCTAACCTAGGAGGTATCTACTACGAGTTTGCTGCGAATGCGCTACAAATTGCGAGCATGCTAACATAAACAGGCCAGACAGCGGCTGTGCACTCAGGGAGAATTGAAATCTCAATCCCTGTATGTTCCGGCTATAGTCGTGATGAATGGCTAGGTACAAGAGAATATAACTAAACGCCTGAAAAGTAACTGAACTGTTTCTTAGCACTCGTTGTAGACCTAAGAAATGGTTCAGTGCAACTTTCTAATACATTTTCCATGTAGTCTCAGTTCCATGTGTCACAGATTCATGGGCAAAATGAAATTCGCAGTGCGGGAATGGCGATTGCTAAATGGCAACGTACCTTAATATAATAGCTCAATAATATCATCGGTCATTACCCTGGCAAGGCGGTATCGTGCGTTGTGGCGACGTCCGGTTCCGGCGTGCGGCGCCACGGTCCACTTCCGGTGTCCTCGGCCGCCGTGACGTCACTGCCGGTGCGCGTGTTACGCACTTCCGCCGCAAGTAGCTGTAAATAACAGGCTCAGTTTCAGCAGTGTTTTTTGAGATAACATTCGTACGTGACTAATATCGTGGTGTCACTGTAATGTTAGGATTGACCACCGAGCTAGGTAAGCAAACAACTGATACTAAAATAGCTCCAAAGACCTCAATTAAATGATACAGACTGACTAAGCACAAGTGGTCAAGAAATTCATTAATCTAATTGGTGATTATTTTATTTTTTCTGGGACAATAAACAGCTACAATATGTGTTGGAACAGAGAATAGATAATACAAAATATTAACAATATTGCAGCCCACTACATTATCCGCATATTAACAAAAGGAAAAATGGTAATGAGTGCCACTGAATTGGTAACAAATAATTACATCATAATTATTCATAACAATTAATTACATCATGCAAAATGAAAATTCTAATTGATTGCTTGGTAAACAGAGTAACAATTAACACTTAAAACAAATAAATAATAAAATGTAGACTAGATTACATTCCTTATAACATTATTGGATAATAATAATTTTCATAACATCGCATTTACATTTAGATTTTGAGCATACGAAAATATCAATATTAACAAAATTACAATTATAAGAATCAACCATTCGACGAATAGGGCAGCGCAAACCAGAATTAGTTCGACAGGTATTGACAGCAAATAGGGTAAGTACATGCACGGATACTACGTATATTAACAGTGCGTGGAACTACATAACATAGATTGCTTGTGAGATCGACACAATCAAAATCACCATGAACAATACCATACAATACAGAAGCCTCTAGATACTTACGTCTAGATACGATTATTGTTTTAATGTAAACAACATACGTGTAAGTATATCTTTATTTCTTCCTGCATTTGATGTAGCATCACACTTAACGTACAATTTAATTTCAGCACACTCTAATAGACTTAACCAAACAACAATTAAAACCTATCTCAACAAAACACGGACTTGCAACAACATCAATATAACAACACAAACATTCAGTTTTGTAAACTACCTCCCTTTGAACAGAACTTTACACGAGCGTACCTACATGTACACTCGCACGGAGTTCCGAACTAACCCAATACCGGCTACCTGCCGTAAAAACAGCCGGAATCGGGAAAGCCGGTGGTTCTCTTTGAGATTGATCTAATGGTTCTCAGCGGTGGAAATTCGGGTTTCGAAAGTACCTACCTTCTAGTCTTTTTATAAAGACTAGATTAATTCTGTTGGTGATATACACTGTTTTTAAATCGGACCAAAAGCGGTGACAATGTTGACAATAAAGTAGGTAGCCGTGAATTCATTCAAAATCTAAAGACATAAGTTCGTAGACCTCATCTCTTTCTGTATATTCTACTTCATCGTCTTCATCACAATATGTAATTTACAGAATCAGATTTTTTTACAAAATACAGCTTTTCACAAACTACGGAGCGCTTTTCTTCATAAACATATCTTTGACTAGCGTTCATGCACGAGCGACTCCGACTGAAGCTTATCTCACCCTGGGGAAAGATAAGACAGGGAAGAAGACGCGACGATAGCGCGTGTTCCCGACATGACAGCTGGCAACACATTACATTATAACATGCTTGCCGACACAGACTGGAACCTAGAGGTCTAACACAATTAATAGGTCATCAATATCCAATAACTTTAGGTAACGCTACCAACATTTCTCTCCTACCAACTCCAATCAAAGAAAATGTAAAATATGAATACATAGATCAAGTGGTTATGAAGCGCCGCTAGTTGCTGAGGTTTCAGTACAGATCGCACAAATATCGCTACTACGTAAACGACTGTGCACGGAGAAAGTGTAACGGAGGGTGGGTGCATCCGATGAATATGTATGAGGGGGAGAGGGTCGCCGGGAGGGCGCGGGGGAGGGGGCCGTCCGTGTGTAAATGGAAATTTCAAATAAAAATACCTCAAATATTAACATGAGCCCGATTCGTGTTGTTCCGCGTGTTTTTGCGCGGCCGGCCCGGACGGGACACGTACGATAACACGCCCGCAATAAAAGCAACGTTTTTAGCGGAGATTCGTTTTTTGAATTATTGTACGCCTGATTCGTTGGGACGGATTTTTGTAATGAGTTGACGTCAGTGGCGTGGCGTGGGCTCGTGATTTTCAGGAGGTTGTTTAAAGTGTCTCTGTAGTAAACCACACATTAGCATAGAATATGAGTCCATCAGAGTAGTTTACGACATCCTTCAATCCTTCCTCTCAACTGTCGATCGGCCTCCTAGAGGCCGGTATCAATACAAGTTGAATTGTCTCAAACATGTCTATAGGTTCTATAGGTCTAGCACTAGGTTAGAATCGTGCCTTATCTTGGACGTTTAAGTAACATTTGGTAATATTTAAAACCTAATCTCAAGAAGTTCTTTTCAAGCGTCCTACTTGTTTCCTACCTCAGTCCGTAGTGGGTCAGGAGAACGCAGTAAGAACTGTTGATATCGCGGGCGAGTATGAATAACGCATTAGATCTGAACTTCCCGGGGCTGCCGGGCCTGCACAGGGGGCGAACGTTGCTGCTTGTGTATACAACATGTTCATCAGTCACCTGTAAGTGATCTACAGTGAACTAGCTGTGTCTCTCTACTTAGTAAAGCTCTCAGCGAAAAGGTTGTCTGGAAAAGTTTCACGTATTGGTTTACACTTAATATAACGTGATCATATTATATCCACCACACCTAACCTAACCACAGCACGCTTGAAGAGTATTAGAAATTACTTCTGCAAATTGTGCAGCTCTCCTTTGCTCGAATTTTCCAGTAGGTATATGTTTTTCTTTTAACTGTTATTCGTAGTTATTTGACAGTTGTTGCGTGTAGTCAGAAGCCCAAAAGTTTGACAACCAGTCTTACCTAGGGGTATCGTGTTACCCAGTAACTGGGTTATGGAGGTCAGATACGCAGTCGCTCCATGTAAAATACTAGTATTCAGCTGCACCTGGTACGACTGGAAGCTGACCCCAACACAGGGAAAAGGCTAGGTTTTCCTGGATGTCTTCTTTTAATTTTGCAGCACAGATTATACATCTATACTTTACGCCTGGACAGCTTTTGATCCTTTATAAAGCGCAAGTCCGATTCTGCATGGAGTGTTGCAGCCACCTTTGGGATGGCTCAGCTAAATACCAACTAGCTGCGCTTGACTCAGTGGAACGGAGAGCTAAGAGGCTCATTGGCAACGTAAAACTGGTGGATGCCAAGCTTCACAGCTTGGCTCATCGCCGCAAGGTTGCCTGCTAGTCGGTCTTCTATAGACTGTACTTCGGTGAGTGTGCTCAGAAACTCCAGAACCTCATTCCACCGGCCCCCTTCTAGCATCGAATATCTAGGATGCACTGCAAGTTACCATCCATACCAAGTTACCATTCCACCAATTCGCACTAAGCGCTTCCAAACATCCTTCATAATGCGCACGGCTAAAGAGTGGAACTCACTACCTGCGTCTGTGTTCCCGAACGCATACAACCCGAATCTCTTCAAAGTTAGAGTGAACAGATTTCTTGTGGGTAAGCTCACTCCATCGTCGACTTTGTCTCTGTCATCTCTGACCTAGACTAGAGTCAAGAGCAAGCCCATCACAAAATAAAACAATCTTATTCGATTTTTTCTGCAAATGTTGCAGGGCAGGTCATTTTTCCGAATTCTGTAAGACATTTTCGTCCTGAATTCTGTATTCGTTTCTGTAGTAGGTCAGGAGCACTCAGTAAGCAGCGTTGATACGCGCGCGACTATGAATAAGGCATTAGATTGGAACCCGCGATGGTGCACTGGGGACGAATTGTCGAGCCATCGTTTATGTGTATCATGGTATGCGATTTTGTCATGTTTTTGGTTTTGAAACAGAGGTATATTATATTACCCTTGATTTCGAATTGGAATGTTTTGATAAATGTAGGTATTGAATAAATTACTCTAACCACGAGGCTTTGATGTTCTTGAATAATTTTGTGAAGGGATTTGTAAGATTTTAGTAATCGCCTTTTGTCTACAATCAATCTGGAAGAGACACAATTCCCAAATGCTAAAAGAAATGCTACGTTAAACCACATGGATAATACAGACCTATTTCCAGCTTTGTCCTTCATTGTTGTTTGTATTTAGTTGTGGTCAGTACCTTTAATTACGAATTTCAAATTAGTTCGTTTCATTAATAAAACATATAAATAATTGATATTAGCAATAAAAAAACGGTTTGCATGTTATAACTAAAAGCTAATTGTGTACAGCGATACAATCAGCTAAATATTTTAACACATTACTTAGCTGTCGTGACGTCACTAGCCATTTAGTACGTACTAATTATTTTGTTTTATTTACATTACCGAATAATTTGTAGAACGAATAACTAAAAATTTGGATGAAACATAGATTAAATTGTTTCGACAGTAGGTACCCAACACGCCTAGTTTGTTTTGGTCCATCATAATAATTTGTTACGTTTTAATTAGGTTAACTTTTCAAAGCAGTTCCAATTAAAATTTTGATTTGGCTATGAAAGAAGACCTTGTGATCGCTTTGTTAAACTCAGGATGTCCGGTCAACAGTGCGAGGGTTACAGCTTGGCTCAGTACTGTAGAGGTTTCATTCAAGTCCCTGTGTATTTATATCTGGCTGGCAGTATCTTTGATATTCGGATGGTCACTATGATAGCTTTGCTTTGGTTTGGAGACGTGAGCGAGGCGCGGCCCCCTGGGCGCATATAGGTGCGTTGCTTTTTGAAATAGTAACAATATACATCAATGTCTTATACGCGGACCGTTTATTTAAGTATCAGCCTAGATCTCGTGAAAAGCAAAGATCACACTCAGGGATTGTTACATGTGGTGGAGGTTGCCGTCACGTCGTCATTTGTTTCAGAAAGAAAAAACGCGTTGGGTGAACCAACCCAATAGTCGAATAGAGTGCTGAGGAAATCTTCTCGCACGTCAAGCGAGAGAGCATTGAGGAGAAGAGCAATTAAAGACCCGCTATTAAAGACTAAGTGGTTTTGCATTATTAAAAAAAACTCAATATATAGATAGATCATGGGTTCATTCACGGGCATCGACCGTATGTGCCTTGAGGAGTTTTCAGGCGATTTCAGGCATGTTGCCACCTGCTACGGATAGAGAAAGATTGGGCTCTCTCTTAGTGGGTGTATTTCTTAAGTGCTGCGAAGTCTTTCTACACAATAATTATACCTACTATGAGGGTATGAACTTCGAGGAAATTTGTGATGCGTTATGGGGAGACTTCCCATGCAAGTGTCACAAGAAATAGGTTGTCAGCAGTGTACAACAGGAAATGATGGCACAAATCTGCCTGAGGATGTGCAGGAAAATTTTATAGATGATAATACTTAGTTAATTTCTAAAGAACAAAATAGTGACCAGATAGTTATTAAGGAATGTTACCAAGCGGGCAGAGATGTCGATGATGGTGGTGTCATTGTCGAGCGCTGGTGCGTTGGAAGCAGCTCGGTCAAGATTGATGAGGAGACAGACGAGGTGTTTAAGATGGAACACCAGGAAATAGTGGAATATTCGGGTCTGTGTAGAGGTTTGATTCAATCCCCTGTGTATTTATATCTGGCTGGCAGTATCTTTGACATTCGGACGGTGACTTTGATAGCTTTGGTTCTAGGGAGACGTGAGCGAGGCGCGGCCCCCTGGGCGCATATAGGCGCGTTGGTTTTTGAAATAGAAACAATATACATCAAAGTCTTATACACGAACCGTTTATTTATTTATCAGCCTAGATCCCGTGAAAAGTAAAGATCCCATTCGGGGATTGTTACAGTACCCACCAATAGAGCACAGTATTATGTTTCGCGAAAAGTTATGTTTTCAAATTATACAAAATTATCTTATTATTAAATATCGGAAACTCTACAGGTATTTGTCTCGGACTTTTTATCAGTATTTTATGAAAAAATCCGTAAATTAGTAAAGCGTAGATTAGTGGGAAAGTCATTTTCATCAAAAAGATGTTGGAATTCAAGATGAAATTGTTAATCTAACATTTTTGAGAAACTCCAGTGGTGAAAAAAATAACCTATTAATGTGTTGTAATGTGACAGCTTTGTACAATTCACTCAAGCTTGTTTGTGATTCCGGATAAAATTATTAACGAATTTTCAATACTTACATAAGTAGCTATTTGTCCTGTATTTTATCTACATTGCCGGCCAGAACATTAAGGTTAAAACGATAAACAGATGAAAATGATATATTCTAGATGCTTTGTCCTTTACTAAAGACAACCATAAAAAATGGATATTTTCTTTGAAAAACTCAGTAATTTTCATTTCACAAGAGATGACTTTCACTGACCTTTTCACACAGACTTGTTATTGTTCATTCTACGAAATCTTTACACTTATGAATACATAATCCATACTTCTTCTATTTACCACAGCCCACACTCAATTATCTACACAGACAACGCTTCTCCATGCTAGACGCGACACTTTTTTACATGCGAGCGTGTATTTTATTACCGGAACGGATCTCAAGTACGCCTGTAAGCTATCGACCCTTGTCTGAAGGACACTTCTAGGTGTTCTTTAATCGTGGCGCTTTTTTGTGGAAGAATTTTGTGATTAACGATAGGATGATGGGATGAAGTTGAGATGAGAGAAGTACGTGTGTGAGGCTGTTCTAAGATTATGTGATCTAGAAATTATTCACAGATTTTGGTGTTAGGGCTAATCAACGTATTGGCTGAGCTTAAACAAGGTAAATTTTTCAAACTTAAGAAAAATATATAGAGCAGTACCCAGAACTTCCGAAGAGGCAAAGAAATCTGAAACTTTTGGGTAGGTAGGTAAAAATCACACGTAGGTGCGTAGGCATCTATTTGTTTTATTAATCACAAATAAACTTTTTTTTTATAATTAAAATTTAGTTTGTACGAATATTGGGCTAAAGAGATGTCAGCTTAGCAACACTGACAAAAATGACCTACAAGAAAAGGTAAGTAAAGGTACATAGAACCTGTGCAAGTACCGTAGCAGGTTTCAGTCCTTTCAGCCGATCCCCATGGGGCGATAGTATGATATTACACAACATGTATGTCCTACAGGAGAGTTTTAAGTCTCCCCACATTTCGCCATAGATATTATCAAGGGACTTTTAATTTTGCAATTTGTTGCACTGACACCCCTGCGGCCTGGGACAGACAGACGGACAGATGGATGCTGTGACGTATGTAGATTTTATTTTAAGATAACGCGGTATAGAGTTGTCTATTGTGCAGGGGTGTGAAATTGAGGTGTCGGGGCTCACAACGTTCGGTTGATCACTGAGCACTACAAAGAATTGAATTGGAGAGTATAGTTTTAAAAAGTCGTTGGCACGTGTGGTTTTTAAACTTTTACAGTTTACATATATCTAGTGCCTTTTTAAGGTACGGTAACTTATTGTTTGTTTAATTAAGTACCTACTTAGTCACACTAAAATAATCTTACTGATTTTAGTTTAACCTTCTATGATTCTTGCATCACAAATCACAAAGTGCGTTTAACGTGAATGAACGTATTTAAAACATCTTTCTGTTTCTGTCAGTCGTTTGAAGATGACAGAGACAGAATAATGATTTAAATATACTTAGCGCTAAAAATATTTAATGATTTGTGACGCAAGTTGGCTTTCATGCTGTCTTGATACGGCGAACCCAGAATTGAAGATGAGCTTCATGTCACCCAACATTAATTAACCAGTCATCATAATGTGAGCTGTCAATCAAGTGAGCTGTATCGTATGACAAGTGAGCTGTATCGTATGACAAGTGAGCTGTATCGTATGACAAGTGAGCTGTATCGTATGACAAGTGAGCTGTATCGTATGACAAGTGAGCTGTATCGTATGACAAGTGAGCTGTATCGTGTGACAAGTGAGCTGTATCGTATGACAAGTGAGCTGTATCGTATGACAAGTGAGCTGTATCGTATGACAAGTGAGCTGTATCGTATGACAAGTGAGCTGTAGCGTATGATAAGTTAGTTGTAGCATATGACAAGTGAGCTGTATCGTATGATAAGTTAGTTGTAGCATATGACAACTGAGCTGTAGCGTATGATAAGTGAGCTGTATCGTATGATAAGTTAGTTGTAGCATATAACAAGTGAGCTGTATCGTATGATAAGTTAGTTGTAGCATATGACAAGTGAGCTGTAGCGTATGGCAAGTGAGCTGTATCGTATGATAAGTTAATTATAGCATATGACAAGTGAGCTATATTGTATGACAAGTGAGCTGTAGCGTATGACAAGTGAGCTGTAGCGTATGACAAGTGAGCTGTAGCGTATGACAAGTAAGCTGTAGCGTATGACAAGTGAGCTGTAGCGTATGACAAGTGAGCTATAGCGTGTGAATTAATGATCATCGTCATTCTCCTGCCCTTGTCCCTATTTATTTGCGGTTGGCGCAACATGTCTTTTACTTCCATATTTCTCTATTAGTCGTCATCTCGGTAGTCACTACCTTTCTAGCCATATCATCTTTCACACCGGCCATCCATTGTTTCTTTGGTTTTCCGCTACTCGTATCGGAAAATCTCAAAACTTTCCTGACGACATTTTCCTCATTCCTCCGCATCACATGCTCATACCATGACAACCGATTTCCGAATAACTTTAAGAATTTACTATTTGCTGCACTGGCACGTTATTGGCAAACGGTATTTAGAAAGAACGAAAGAAAGAAAATAAAAATATTTGAAATAAATATATTTGACCCAGGTTAAGGCACACGATATATTTGATCCAGGTTAAGGCACACAATATATTTACAACTAAAAATACTTCCCTTTTCGCACCGATTCCCGTTCCTTATACTAAGATCGTATTAACGAAAAACGAGCCAAAACCCATTAAATACAGACATAGGTAAACAAGCTTATGTAAATAAGCCCCGGAGCCAATGCACGTTGCACAAAACAAAGTAATCCTCGCAGAATTTATCTTTTTATCTACAATTAGGATTTTGTCACCTCCCCCAGAGCCGAGGGACCATCAAAGGCCGTTCTCATTATGCGAGGTTATTGAGTTATCAAACGCCACGGAGGGAGATTAGTTCATACTTCCATACACAAATCCTATCACACAAGCTGACGCCTCTGAGCAAGCCTCATGACGGTCTACCGCAAAACATTTGTACTACGAAGACCTTCAAACTTTGTAACACAACCAAAATTCAACTTTAAAGTTTTGTCCGTAAAGTTCTTTATTACATTTTCTGGATACTCATGTGATAATTTTCGGACTAAGCAATCTCAGCTTTATTTTTATTTTACTAAGGATGATTTTGATTTTTGGAGTGTCTTGCCCGAGTGTGTTGTTTCCCCACACATTGATAGTTAACAAGGAAGTTGCCAGCCTGTTATTTGTCAATGCAAAGGGATAATTTGGTCCCTTAGTTTAAAGCGACCGCTAATGAGATGTGTATTCGATTATTTTTCCGTTTTACTTTGTTACTCGATAGTTTATTGGGTTTTTAAATTGCTTTTTGGTGGTTAACACTGTGGCTTGTTACCTATGTGACGCTAGTTCCGGATAGAGCTCCGACAAAACTGTATCTAAGCTTAAAGTAATTAATGTGGTTGCAGTCTGTTCGTGGCCTCACAGTAGACGTCTCCTTATCTACGTGCAAGAATCATGGTGATTTTGAAATTATTTAAATAGAACTATTCCCATATCGTGCAAAGCAACTTTTGTAAGCAGCCAAGAACAAGACATGTTTCTTAACTTTCCAGATTTTCTATAGCTAGTAAACTAATAACTCAACCGATTATACATGAACACCTAAAGCAAACTTCTATTAATTACCCCCAAAAATCAATTAACAATCACAAAAGTACAAACGTAAATCATAAACCGTCAGAAACGCAATTAACACTAGCTCTGCGACCCTCCCTCTAGGAGGCCTCCATTGGACGCGGGGGCCTCACAGACCCCGTGCAAATTTCAAATTGAGATCCGTTCATATCCTACGCTATACCTAATACCTACGCTAACAGTACCTACACAGAGGGCGAATGATTCGTTAGGAGTCAGTCAAGCGTTCATTCGTGAACAGGGTCGGGGTATATGTACCTGTTATGTGCTGAGATAGTAAATATTTGCATACATATCAATGTGGAGTGTTTAGGGTTTGACGTTATAAAGATGAATTGTATTGACATTCTGTTTTTGATGAGTTGGCTCGTTGAGGTCTTTTGCATGATGGCGCTTTATTTGATTAAGTTTTTTGATGAACTTGACTGTTCTTTCAGGTGTTTGAACTGTAATTAAACACCAACGAAAAAAGGTAACAGTGCATGTGTGCACAATAGAGGATACTTTTGTAGTGCAAGCATGGGGGTAGCAAAATATAATATTTCGTTGGATTCCGCGTGATAAGTAACACCCACCCCACTGAAATCCGATCCGCGAATTCTCTTGGTAATTAACTACCAATTTCATTTCTTGATGCATTTTTAAAAGCGTCCGACGGCTTTTTAATGGTTATTTTATGGTGACGGATCGCTTATTATGTTTTTATGGCGGCCGAGCAGTGACAGATGGGATGTAGTTTGACACCAGAGTTGAGGGTTACTTGGCAGTCGGCACAGTAACGCCGAGTGGTGCGACTGCCACTGCGAAATTGAGAATTAATGTTGTGATTTCAAATGTTGGATTGAAATGATTTATAAACTACGTTGGTTTGTTCTGGCGATGCGGCGATAGCCGGAATAAAATGGCCAGCGTCGGTATACGTAGGTAGGTAGGTTAGTGTGGCTTAATAGAATATTATGCTCCTTACAAACATCATGTTTATTCATCTAAGAGTTCACATTAACTTGTTGCTTATAAAGTACCATATTAAAATCCTACGTGACAGTTCGCTTCGTATCCTTATTGACTATTAAGGAAACAATCCGATACGTCTCCATCACAATAATAAACGACGATATTAATCTAGCTATTCACATATAACATTATCTTCTCCCCAAGGACAGTGAGAAAATTAAAACAGATGATCTAGCGGAACAGTCGACGCTGTGCCATAATTAAAAAGATAAGGAATATTTTCCTTTCGGAGCGTTATGGAGGAAAAACCCCTTCTGTGCGGCGTCCGGGCGAGCCGGGTAGGGACCGGTGAACCGGTTAGAGCCCCCCGGAGACCACGCATCGAATCGGTTGCGCACAACGCTGATTAAGTAAACTAAGATAACATAGCCACTATAGTGAAACGTCAAAAGTCAACAAGGGCGCTGAATGTAGTAAGTAAGTAAGCTAAGTTGATTTGCTCGTATTCTCAAGGGTTGTCGGAGTATTGTTATCTCAGACGGTTACTGTTTGAGATGATTGGATTGGCTCTCGAGATGAGAGCTTCATTGTTTGTCTTGGACGGGTTGTCTGTTCGTTTTAACATTGGGTTTTAGATGTTCCGTCTCTTTTGGCTATTGACTGCATAGATAGCCAAGTTACCTAAACAGTTTCTAGTCTATCTACTGCGCGTATTGACTCATAAATTTCAAAAGTAACACGAAAGGACTGCAAATAAAGTATCAGGTATACCTTTCGAGAACTGATTCTCGTAAAATTTCTTCATATGGTTTTTTGCAATCTTCAAGTTGCTCTAATTTCATATTCTTACGAGTACAAACAAATTAAAAAAACTTTAGAACTTAAAGCCAAATTCCAACTACCAGGGGGGTAGTTACACTCTTAAAAAATGCACTCCTTAATCCAAAAATTAGTAGCAAAACGCGTCTTCTGAATATCGATGTGTAGGGGAGGTGCAGCACGTGGCGGCGGACGCAGCAGTACCTGCTCACTTAGTATGCAGCGCGAGTCTCGCCGCGTATTGATTGCCTGCCCGCCCGGCTCCACTCGTAGGGCGGCCTTTTTCAAAACAATACGAACAAGTAATGATTTTTCCCGTACTCAGTTTTGTTTTTGATGCTCAAGACGTGCTGTAGACTGTTTAGATAAGTGGGCTTTTTGGAGAATCATTTTTGGGCGATTGGAATCGGATTTGATTATTCAGTTCGATTGGCTTTTTACAAAAGTAAACAATAAAGAAAATACTAAACTATGTATTTTGTCAATATTCAGGTTAATATACCATGCAAATTATGTGCTTAGAAAGTTTCAAAATCAAAATCAAAAGTCATTTATTCAAACTAGGCTGAGAATCAGCACTTTTTGAACGTCAAAATTACATAAGACAGTCCCCCAAAACGCCCGCCCTTCACCACTTCCTAGTGCTTTAGCTGGGGAGAAGAAGTGGTGCAACAAACTCCCCAGCAGCACAGCTGTCTGTTCAGTTAAAAAAAAAATGATTCTATATAACACTGCGCATAATAATTTAGGTACATTACGCAACACAAAACATTAAATTAAATTATTTGCTATAAGTAAGCTAGCACACGCCAATATACAAAAAAAAAAAAAAAAAACGAAAACTGTACTCAAGCAGAAGGTTTGATAACCTGGTTTATTGAAAATAGATATTTATTGTGTAGCTGCCGGTCAAGACAATCCTCGAATGAGTTTGTTTGGCTGCGGTCTTCCGCAAGGTAACAAGTAGCCTGAACTAAATGTTGCCCGACTTCGTATTTCAAAAGAGAAAAAGGATCTACATAGAAATCATTGACTACTCAGTGATAAACTAACTAGGTACATAATTATGAATTAACTAAACTTGGTAATCTCATTTAAAGCTTGCATTGTTTAAATACTTACTCGGTTATCATAAATTTTATTGATCACTATCTCAATATGCTCGCACAAATTCACTTACAATTTCAAACGGAACAAATAGCTCGTAAAGTTATAAGCCTCATGTGCATAATTTTAAAATAAACTGACAGCATTTTGTGAGTCCTTTAAATACAAGCTCAAGTATGGAGCGGGAATAGAATAAGTTATTCAAAGTTGCGCCATCTAAAGCGTCGTTGTAAATTTTCTCAGAGACATTCCTTGATCTGATATTGTGAAGTGAAGGGGTCGCTTTGACCCGAGGCGGAATTTCAAGGGTTATACGACACTGCATAGTGTAGTGCTAATGTCCTACGTGACTGGGGACTCTGCCAAAGTACCAAAGTACCAACTATTTTAAGATTATATATCCTGATATAAATTGGCCCCAATTGCCAATCCAATTGAATTTTGAAATGTTATTAGATTGAGAACGAATTGCTGGTAAAGGATATTAACTTAGTCTTAATTCATTTTGCAGAATATTATCTAAAGTTTCAGCTAAAAGAAGCTATTCAAGTATTTGAAGATATTCAACTATCGCAAACATTGTCTCCAGATGGCAGCTCTAATGTTAGCATCCTCCAGCTCGTATCTATCTTGCATCATCTGTGACTATAAAAACAACTCAATGAAAATCAGGCACACTTATCCAAATAAAAACTCAGAATGTAAAATTCATCGATCCAGGCTGATCTTTAGTTGTCCAGACGATATTATTCACACACGACAGTCGTATAAAGCCGTGAATTGACAATAACGTAATAATACTGTGTGACGATTATCTCGGGGCAGTAAACGCGTCGTAAAACGGCACAAGATTTGCGCCCACGCCGGGTTTGTGCAAGCCGTGGCTGTAATGTATGTATTGGTAGTTTCTCATGTTGGTTGTTATTATGGCACATAGATAGGGGAGAGTCTTTTATTTTGACCATTTTTACAAATATGCGGTTTTGAAATGCTTTTTTGAAAATAGCACAGACAACAGCTGTATTAAATGAAACTATAATTATTTGGCTTCACATATAATTAATAAAAATCAACATAATTATAGCAACACTTAAGATAATCATCATTTTATGAGATTAGCAGTGCTATTCTATAAAAATCTCACCGTGAAAACAGGTGAAGTGAGCGTGGAGTGAGTCGTCAATAGTGTCAATCCCTAGCATCAGGTGGAATGACAGCTCTCTTCAAGCTCACTTCACCTAAGTTTTCACGGTGAGATTTTTACAGAATCGATCGGCAGATATTTGTTTCAATTTAACTGGTTGGTAATTTGGACTTAGAAAAAACTTACATATAAAACTAAACAAAAACACTTAAAAAAAATATCTCTCGCACTACAAACAACAACGATATAAAATCTAGCTTAACTAAAAATACTTAAAAAACTTAATAACAAATCTCAATTAAAAATATAAATATAGACAGCTTACCTTTGCCTTAATTACACCACTAGCAAAAACACCAAAATTTACATTAAAAACAATGAAATTCGTTTTTCGTTAATGACAACTAGCCGCGCTGTTTTATGAGAAATCCAAAATGGCCGATGTGTAGTTAGCTTAGTTGATTGTCGTTTGGTGTTTGTTGCCAATTATAAAATCAAGAAACTACTAAACTGTTATTTGATGGTGGTCCAACTTAACGAATGGTCCAATATACCAAACCTTCCCCTACTTTTTATTTATTGAGGTATTATTTTCACTAAACGCTGGGATACTTGCAAATGGTTCATAGAAAAACAGTGAAAATATATTACAACATTTCTGCTAAGAAATATATCAGAGAACTTAGGAAAACCACCGACTTGCCTTGTCAAGTGTCCGACGGTTTAAGAGTTCCAAAAATATTCACATTCTACCATATATTCAAATCTGCTCCGAGAACTTGGCTTTCAGAGGATTGTAATGAAAACGACTAAATTCTTTGATACGTTTCAGGAAACATTAAACACAGAACTCAATGTCTACGTTACTTTAGGCCACACTGTGCTAGAAGCAAAAAAGTAAATCGATAGCACATTACCACAATAGGGTGAAAGCCCAGATTAGCAGACCTTATCCCCAATTTTATCTAAATACTGGCTATAATCCCGACGCGTACAATGGTGACAAAAATAATAAATATGGCACTGGCACCGCCCACCAACGTAGCCGGCGTAATAGTACCGGTTGTGTTTCAATATTTTCGTATTGGGGCCATTAATGAATAGGGGCCGAAAAAGCGGAATAAACTAACCCGCAATTGATATGACTAGGGTTATTGTTACGGCGACGTCGTCCTTGTGTACTGTTTTATGATTTCTGCCATTGTGTTTGTGATGAATTGGCGATATTTTGGGGCTTATTCATGGTTCATAGTTCCTGTCTCTTGCAAAGTTAGTTGTTGTTCAAAACTGATACGCTTACTATGGTTCATTCGGTTACTATTCTAGACACGATCGCTATTTTTAAGGGAAGCATAAATGTTTCTAGCTTACGATTTGTAATGAAATATGATGTTTATTTGCAAAGGTGGGTATCGATTGGAAGCTAAGATACCATCGGCATCGTGAGAACTTATGACAAGCTTGTAGTCACAGCAATTTGGTCGACGGTAGGCGTAAGAAGCAAGTTATGCGAACATTATATTTTACTGAGTGAGTGGTGTGAATAGAAGTAATTCAGTAAATCTGAGACCAGTACAAAGTTGTTCTCACAATACCCACGGATGTAAATAACATGGGATACTCTGAGACAGCTTTTCCTCATTGCCAATGTATTTTTTTATTATTATTTATTGCTATTTTCGGGAAAACCCTAGCCTAATAATAACCACGGAACCCACAACGGACATTTAATAAAACATTCTGACAAAACGTATCGTCAAATCAAAACGAAAACAAAAAGCGACTCTCACACCTCCCCTCGCGCCTAATCTCCTAACAAAGCGTTGTTGGAACATTTTGGCGCGAAAATAATGAAGTGCACGTGTCGTGGCAGACCCTCGGGTCCCGGAGACCAGCGCACAATGGACGCGTGTCGATCGCTATCAATGGACCAGCTCCTATGGGTGACGGTCCAAACAAAACGCGCTTCGTAAAACATTACCAGATGAGTTATGGTGGCTGCAGCACGATTACGTTCTCATTGGCATTATGGGACTGTGTTGTTGATTGTTGTAGGCGTGGTTGGGAATTTATGCAATAAAGTTGGGTGATTCATTTATCGGTGCATTTTTGTTTTGCATGTTCTCAAAGGAAAGCACGCCTCAGACAATCCATTGAAAGCTGAACTCGATGACTCTTTGGAAAATTATAGATACCGCATGCAAGGCGAATGAGTGGTGGCAGACCAATGCGATTTTGCAAGTGAACCAGGTAAGTACGTATTCCCGTTAGTGTCCCAGCACCCTTTAACAAGTCAGTTTTTTTATTATTGCACTTTTCTACCAATCATATATTAGAGTTTGCGAATGGCAATACATTCTTGGCAATATTTTGTACAATTTTAATGGCAACATAGACCAAAAAGTTTAATGGCGTCAAAACTGTGCGATCACAAAAGTTGGCTGTAAGAAAATATTATGTAAGTTCAAAGTTCTGTCTGTAAACTATCAAACTACCCTCGCATTGATCAGCTAGTCATACCTACTGCGACGGATAACGTTAACATAACAGTGTTAATTTTGTAAAATATTTGAGTGTATTATTTAGCGATATATAACGTATACACATATTGAGGTGAATCTAAATGAAAAGTTAATATTTTTGCATGACACATCTATTATTGCTCACAAACCCAAACTTGACCTAGTGCCCGTTAAAATCATATTTTTTTACCGGCTATTGGTACACGATCAACCTGTTATTGTATACTTATTGCCTTGAAATAAGTTTCATTTTATTTTAAAACTGTAGTAGGTACCTACACATTTCGCCGGACATAGTTAGTGATATTTTTGTTACCAAAGTTTCAGGGTTACATATAAAGGTAAAACCAAAATATACTTCAAATGATTTGAAAGAGTACCTACCTAGTTTATACTATGATAATCGAGTTATAAACTTAAGTTTAAACAAATTATTGATGTTAATAAATTTGTAAACGTGTAAAAGTGTTTGTACAAACCTATACTTACAGAAATAAAATCATTTATCATTCATTATCATTTGTATAAAATACATTAAAAAAAATTCATAACTAAAATGTCTTTTCTTAGCATATGCCCTTTTTCAGTTATTTTACCGTAAGGCAGTAGAGTTCAAATTCGCGGTGAAAATAACTGGATTCGGGGACAATTTAACGTTTACTAGTACAAATCTACCGGGTACTGGCAAAATTAGCCGTTTATGTTTTTTTTCTTTTTTGTATTTATTGTTAACTAAAATTTCATACTAATTTAAAAAAAATGAAAATTACACTAAAAATATTAAATTATCTAAAATTTGGTTTTGTAAGTCTACTAGTTTTAGCTTTTCAGATCTGCAACGCCAATGAAATTCAAAACTTCATGGTTACTGGGCCGTTTACCTTAGATGTTGTTTATTTAATCAAAATAAAAATCTGCTTTTTTGTCAATTTCGGATAAAATAAATGACATTTTGGGATTTGAAATTACATAAACAACATATCTTGCCTTTACATGCCCTTAAAAAACTTACCATTCTATGGTAATAGAATATTCCCATAAACATAACATTTTTCAAGTCAAGCTTGGACTTGAAAAGTCTTAAACTATAAGTAAAGAATGCTTCAGCCCTCAGCAGACAAATCTAACTCCAGAACAAGTTGAAACAATAAGGTAACATACATACATATGAACGTGGACGGGAAAGCTTGTACGCATAAATAACATCCTTGAATTATCCATATCACTGCAAAATATACGAGACGCCAGTAATTACAATTGCAAAGGTTGACACGATCACAATGAACGCTATTAGAGAACATAAAAACTATCGTTTATCGCTTTACAATAAGATATAAAGTTAAACGGAGACATAACACAGCACAAATCACAACTGACAATATAATACGTCCTACGCTTCTATAAAACAATGAGGGACGATCAAAAGTAAAAACGAAAGCAAAAGAAGTAAGACTGCACCCAAACACAAGCGATCATGACTTGCATTCGAATCGCGACCAATAAAATAATAATTATACACATGTGACTTATTAGCTGTACGTATACAAATCATATGAAAATAAAACAGAGTTTATGAACCCAATACCACTGGAAAAATAACCTTCAGATCTCCAGCACTAAGTGCAGAATCAAGTGATGAAATCAGAATTTACGATGTTTTACGATCACGCACGAGAAAGTACGAACAAAACAACAAAAGATTTAACAATAGAAGTACGTCGTATCATTTGTTAAACGTCCCTTTTGATGACGAACACTATTATTTTATGAATGTTGCTGGGGTGGATGTGGGGAAGTTAATACTATATTTTTTGTTTGATGAATTTCAGATTGTAGCTAAAACAAACTGAGGCTCTGGTGGACTATTTTTATCACCGCACCTAATGGACAGGCTCAACAAACGTGTCCACTCTGGCAAGTACTGTTTATTCTGCTAATAGCAATTACATATTTTTCCTCAGATTTCTGGAACAGTCTAAAATTAGGAATTTTTTGAAGGAACATTTTAGATATTGGTATCTACTATCTGAGCATGGCATTCGTGTCAAACTTAAGTACCTATAACCATTTTGTTTGAAAATTTTTGGCGATGCTTTATGAAGAAAAAGGACACAAAAATCTGTTACCAGGAGCGACTATGCACTTTCCGCCCTTACGGGGTAGGTAACATCTGATCTTGTAACATCATCATCTGCCTAGCCTATTCCCAACTATTTTGGGGTCGGCTTCCAATGTTACCGGATGTAGCTGAATACTAATATTTTTACATGGAGAGACTACCTATCTGGCCTCCACAAACCAGTCACTGGGTAATACGATACCCCTTTGTAAGACTGGTTGTCAGACTTTCGGGCTTCTGATGACCCGTGACGACTGTCAAAGATCCACGAATGACAGCCGGGACTAACGGCTTTCCGAGGCACGGAGTTGTCTCGGTATGTAAAGGTGGTCACCGCTCCACTTCCCAACTGCGGCAAGCGTAGCTTAACTTGGTCGATCGACCCGTGCGGCTGCTATTACTTCACGAGCATAAAAATCTAGTAAAATGATAGCGAAATGCAAACCGGATCGCTATGAAAAAAATCATAAAACAATTGGCTGAATTGCTGAAATAATTTATTAAAGTAGGGCAACATCGTCACACGCCGACCCCATTCATAAAGATTTTTTATTCCAAGTAGGTAGCGTCACATACGGCCTATACGATACTCTTTGAATTCCCAAAAGAATACCTTATCTGAAGTGAGTATGGTTGATTTTGTAATGGTAATGAATGAACTTCGAATTAAGTTAGGGTGTCGAAAAGCAATGTCATTTGACTAAGGACACCTTAATGCTGAGTATTTAGTCAGAAGCGGAATGGTTTTATTGTGCGAGAGTAATGTATCGAGAAGTTTTAATTTTGGTTTATGGTTCGAGATGGATGCACCCTCCTTAGTGTGGCAACCCTTTGCGTTGGCTGGTTGCATTTTAGTAGAAGCGTGGGTTAATTTGTCACTTTTAATAAAATGTATAGAATGAACGAAAAGGGACTACCTACTTATATTCAAATTGATAATAGCTCTTTATATTGTAGTGAAGGCTACGTGGCGTTATTTGGGCCAAGTGATGCTGTTCTGTGACTAAAGTGTGCATGATTGGGATATTTGTCTAGGCACTCCTCTTTCCTCACTAGTTGGTGAAAGAATAAAGCACAGGTTCTTTTGCTTTTTACTATTTACTCATCTATTTATTTCCTTAACTTTTTTTTCTAAATAACAAACAGACCATTAGGAAGGCTAATTGCTCATCCGTCACCAATATATATCAACCAGCATCGTCTCAACAAGATTAGCAGCAGCGGACCTAAAAAGCAATAAAGTCGACACCCTAGCCTACGAGATTAACAGTTCTAATACCATAAAGAACGGCACCATTGCCGAGCGGCACCGCGGGGCGTCTTTGTACGTTTGTACCATTTTATTGGCGTCGCAGGATCCCCGAGGTCTTCCATTGTTGCAGTGGCGAAGCGATGATTGCCCTCTCCACCCTAGCTGGCCACGCACAGAAATGATATGCCATATTAGTTAATTCTCGCACTGGGGCACGTCATTTGTCGTAATAACTGTTTAACGCCTTCGTTAAGTATGTGTTTGGTGTATGTGCGAAAACTGGTGAGGGAAATACGCGTTTCAAACAATTCTGATATTTGATGTTTTGGGCATTTATTTAATAGTGATTCAACGAATACGAATACGAATATTCGTATTCGCCAAATAGTAGACACCGAATATTCGTAATCGGCGAATATAAAACAAAATATTTTTGAACGCATCTCCATTTGACTGAACCGTGTGTATCCGAACGCTTTAGCCGCAAAGACGGGGAAACCCCGGTCTCCGGGGGATTCCCTACGATTACGAACTTTGAATTTATTTATTCATTACGCGCTCTTTCTCTTAGTGCCAATTCCACCAATGAAACTGAACACAATTAGCAAATCTAAACTGCGTCAATGTCAGTATTCCACATCCATGATGACTCTGAGAGCTCTTGGACGCGGTTCAGCTGTACCTACTGTTCGCGTTCAGTTTCATTCGTGAAATGGCCCTTTAGTATTTGGTCGATGCGTGTAATGTTCTTGGGCATGTGTACAGAGAGAAATTTAAACGTTGAAAGTTCTTTTGAGGATTTATTTATTCACGGTACAGTACAATGAAACTACTTTATAAAGATCTAAAGGTGCGCGTCTGTATTGAAGGGTACGTTGCAACTACGGTTCAACGCGCATGCAAGTCCAATCGAATACAAAATGTGTGCGTCAGCGTTCCTCTACAAGTAGTTCCGGAATTTGAAAGCATTTTGTATTCTGCCGTCATTAAGAAAAAAGACGTATCGGACATTTTTTTTTTTCGAAATAGAGTTATTTAGATATTCGGAATCAGCAAAAAAAGACGCATCTACCAGTATTTTTATATTGGCGTAAACTTAACGAAAACTTTTACTATTAAAAAACGACAAAATATTTTTTCTCCATTTCATGATTTCTGTAGATACGTCCTTTTTAGGGTTCCGTTCCTCAAAAGGAAAAAGGAACCCTTATAGGATCACTTTGTTGTCCGTCTGTCTGTCTGTCAAGACCCTTTTTGTCAGGAACGCGTAAAGATATCAAATTGAAATTTATATCAAACACTTGGGCCTATGATCTCTTTCAGCTGTGAAAAAATCAAACTTGTAAGTGTACGCGATCAAACGATATGACCGTTTATGTCGCATATTTTACGAATTCACAAGGGAATCAAAACCTATAAGGTACTTCCCGTTGACCTAGAATCATGAAATTTGGCAAGAAGCAAGGTCTCACAGCACAAGTAAAGGAAAAAGTCCGAAAATTGTTAATTTGTAGTTTTATCACATAAAAAAGTTTTTTTGTGACTACAAACTTAATTTTGCAGTTGGAGAATTTTACCGTGACGTATGTATGGGAGAACATGTTTTTCAACTACAATGTTAAGTTTGTTCTTGGGATAAATTCATCCCAAATACGGAACCCTTCATTGTAAGTGGTCCGACAAGCACTTGGCCGGTTTTTCCTTACGGCGGCAGTATTGTAGTCGTGAGGTAACTAGGAAGTGAAAGAAAGTTAAATTCAACAAAATGTCCTCTCGTAAACGAGATCAAAGCTACATATGAACTTACATTGATAAATTACTGAGTAAATCTGTGGATCTCGAAGATGGCTGGACCGTGCCAGTCTCCGAACCAGAATTTGACGATCACAATAAAATTGCAGTCCTCGGTATATACCGTTCACCTTCATTTACCAACATCGAACGTTTTTAGGGTTCCGTAGTCAACTAGGAACCCTTATAGTTTCGCCATGTCTGTCTGTCCGTCCGTCTGTCCGTCCTTGCTTAATCTCTGTGACCGTTAGCACTAGAAAGCTGAAATTTGGTACCAATATGTATATCAATCACGCCGACAAAGTGGTAAAATAAAAATTGGAAAAAAATATTTTATTAGGGTAGCCCCCCTATATGTAAAGTGGGAAGTGATTTTTTTTTTAATTTCAACCCTAACGTGTCATATATTGTTGGAAAGGTATTTAAAAATGAATAGGGATTTACTAAAATCATTTTTTGATAATGTCAATAATTTCGGAAATAATCACTCCAAAAGTAAAAAACAATGTGTCCCACCCCCTCTAACTTTTGAACCATAAGTTTAGAAAATATGAAAAAAATCTGAAAAGTAGAACTTTATAAGGACTTTCTAGGAAAATCATTTTGAACTTGATGGAAACAACAGTTTTTGTACAAAAAAGACAAAAAATTGTACAAAATAATTTCTGGACTAAGTTTGTAGTATAATCGTATATGCAAGCATTTTTTTTTAACTTCGTTTACATATTTTATTATATTTTTACGGACGGGAAACTACGGAACCCTACACTGAGCGTGGCCCGACACGCTCTTGGCCGGTTTTTTAAACTCTTTACACGATTCCTTAGACACACTAACAAACGACTCATCAGTCAACGTTAATATCACCCGTTACAATGACGCTAGTCATTGTAACGGGTGATATTAACGTTGACTTACTAAATGAGTCACCGAATGCCGTCCATGCAACTTGTCAATGTTGGATGGCTGTACATGGGCTATTGCCAGCTATCACTCACTCAACTCAGAGAAAAGCCTGTCTAAACCATGGCTACATTAAACTCAAAGGCACTACCGCACAGAGAATCGTCTGTGAGGCCTCACCACCTAGTGTTGCTCGGAATCAACTACTTTAATACTAAGACCAAGAATAAAAACTGATTCAAAATTATTACTCCACGGTGGTTGAAGAAGTAAGTCAGCTCGGCTGTGCTGATGTTACCTCCACAACAAATATTGATGATGCAGTACATCTTTTTAACAATACCCTGACATACATCTTAAACAAACACACCTCAAAAATTAAAATTAGTTGTTCTAAATTTAATTTAAATCAAAGAAGTAGCCAAGGATGCTCCTGACAACTACAGGCCAATTTCATTGCTTTCCATGACGTCTAAAATCCTAGAAAATCTGATAAACAATCGCCTGGTAAGCTTTCTAGAGAAGAACTCTTTACTCTCAGGGCGGCAGTTTGGCTTTCGGTGAGGGAAGTCTACAGAGCTGCTGACTGGCATAATCTCTTCAAACATCGAAAAAGGGCACTGTTCAGCTGGTGTCTCCCTAGACCTCGCCAAGACCTTTACACAGTCTCAATTCCTACACTGTTAAAAAAACTAGCATCCTTTGGTGTCAGAGGTCTGTCCTTAGATTGGTTCAGCAGTTACTTATCCGGTCAACATCAGATCTTCCAAATTGGGGATAGCGTCAGCGAGAGTCTCCCAGTTGACTTCGGGATGCCTCAGTGAAGTATTTTGGGACCTACCATCTTCATCATGTACAGTCAACGTCTAGAAGTCCACTTACACCGCAATGACCATTATCGCCTGCGCTATACGGGCTGCCAAAGTTGCCAATGTGTAGTATTGTCAAACGTTCTTACTCGTATAGAAGAATGTCATAAGTACAACTACTCGTAATATTGCTATGCCATAGTTTTGTGAGATTTCTAGTCGACTTCTGACTGCTATAGTACATGGACGACATTCTGAGGATAAATATTGCACAACTGGATGTCATCTGCTAGTTCTGCTGCGCTGATAATACTGCTATTATTTTTCATGGAGCTACTTAGGAAGAGACTCTGGATGCAGCTGAAAAAGGGATGAGTATCATAGCAACATGGATACAGCAAATTCTCATAACATTGAACTTGGAAAAAACTTATTTCACGTCCACCTTTCACGTCACTCGATCTAGTACACTAAAAATACACAACAGCAAATGCAATCTATTAACAGCTGCAGCCGTTTCCGCTACTGATTGCCACTGCAACGCCATTGTCAGAGTAGAAACCACAAGATATTTAGGCGACAAAATTGATCAGAACCTGTCTTTCAAAGCACAAATTCGAACACTAGAAAAAATGACTCGCAGGATCAAACTCTTACGAGTCATCGCTCCTAAGAATATATGTTTACAGGTTTACATCTCTCTAAGCCAATCTGTCCTACAATACTGTGAGAGTGTCTGGGGCAGCGCAGCCAACACATGCATGTTTTTCATTGAAACAGTGTAGATACAGTCGCCTCGGAAAGCCTTTCTTCAGTAGCTGGGAATATCCAGACTGAAAAAAACCGCCAAGTGCGTGTCGGACCAAGCACAATGAAGGGTTCCGTAGTTGGGATGAATTTGTCCCAAGAACAAACTTAACATTGTAGTTGAAAAACATGTTCTCCCATACATTCCAACTGCAAATGTAAGTTTGTACGCACAATATTGAGACCATAGACTTCTTATAAGTTTTCCTGTAAACTATAGGTACCTATAGAACTATTTTCTAGATTTTTTTCAAAACTTTAGGCTTAATAGTTTCGGAGATAAGGGGGAATGGTCAATTTTCTTCAAATTTCTAAAATAACTTTAAAACTATTTAATATATATATACACAGGGCTATTTTTAAATCATTAACTAAACTTTCACAGGGTGTTCTACCCATGAATATGAACAACTTTCACTATGGGACCAAACCGGAAATCGCGAAAAAAAAATCAGCTGTTCAGTACATTTATGTTGGCATAATTCGTCAAAATGTACTGAACAGCTGATTTTTTTTTCGCGATTTCAGGTTTGGTCCCATAGTGAAAGTTGTTCATATTCATGGGTAGAACACCCTGTTAAAGTTTAGTTAATGATTTAAAAATAGCCCTGTGTATATATATATTTGAGACCCTCATAGGACCTTTCCTTTGATATGTCACACGGTAGCGTTTTGTTAAACTATTTTTTTAAATTTTCTTGTTTGCCTCAAAATTGACCCCCATAGTCAAAATTCATTTATTTACTTTACACGTTCATATTTAAGTCACAGAAATTCATACGTGTACCAAATTTCAACTTAATCAGTCCGTTAGATTTGGAGCAATTGGCTGTTACAGACGGACAGACAGACACACGAGTGATCCTATAAGGGTTCCGTTTTTTTCCTTTTGACGTACGGAACCCTAAAAAGAAATCGCCTGTCACCAGCGAATCTACAGATGTTGTGTTTACTCAACAAAAAATTGGTAGCTGTGAATAAACGCAATTCACAGTATAAACCTACCTACCAATACCTAGATAAAGTTATTTACTTATTTCAATTAAGACACGGATACTATAATTTCAAATAAAAACATTTTGGTTGCAATATAAAGTTTAAAAGCATTACCTATTAATGTAGCAGTCAGCAATACATATTTTTGTTTGATCAAAAGTTATACGGGTATATCTTCAAAAAAATTGAAGCATCCAACATATCAATTTATGCGGCACTCAGGTTCATTTCTCTGGAACTAAATAAAAGTGCCCTACGGCTACTGACATCAACCGCTGCTAACCCCGGTAAGTAAGTACACATCACTCACGATTGAAATATTTTCAATTGGTTTTAAAACACTTGAATGTTTAATGCTACTTGTAAAATCCCCTTTGTTATAATTTATAATATTTTTGGCAGTTTTCACATTTTATTTGTAAGTATAAATGAAGACTTTACAAATTTATGTAATTAGTGTTATCAAACTATAATATCCAGATAGCAAAAAAAAAAGTTAAAAAAAAAACAAAAAACAACCGACTTCTGAATATCTAATAAACTTTAATTTCGGAAGTCGGTGTCTTTGGATCTGTATTTTATTTTTTTGCCACCGACTTCCGAAATTAAAGTTATTATTCATTTTTTAGTGTTTTTTGGAAGTCGGTTGATAGTTTTTTTTTTAAGTTGTTATTTTTCACTTTTTAGTGGGTCAGTTTGTAATTTAGGTATCTAAGTTACAATATCTTAATATCAACTGCTCATCACCTTTTACAAAATATTGCTTTTCCTGATGCAGGGACGTTAAATAGTTGAGGAGTTCTTCTGGTAAGTAGGTACCAGGAGAACTCCACATCACCTTTGTGACGAGCATAAATTACTTAGCAACCATTATTATAGCACCTAAGTAATCGAATCGCAACCCGTGAAATACATATTATTGAGAAGTTCCGGTGGCCATCTGTGATCATCATCAATTCCACTTGACTAAATGTTGCTTTCCAAGAAGAAATGCACGAGTTACTATAAAAAATACCCAAATCGCTATAGGTGTGCCTATAATTTTTTAAGAGTTCCGTCGATTTCTCCAGGATCTTATCATCAGATCCTACCTAACCTACTGACAATGGGACCAACTAGAAAGTATACCCTTTCAAACAAAAAAAAAAAGAATTTTCCAAATCGGTCCAGCCGTCTTCGAGTAATCAGGGAACATACATAAAAAAAAAAGATTCCGACGAACTGAGAATCTCCTGCTTTTTTTTGAAGTCGGTTAAATAATAATCTAACGTGGATAGTTCGGACTTTTAACTACCTAGTTATGAAAATGACAAGCAATTTGTCCGTAGATAAAACATACACAGCTATTTCGCACTCACTAACATAGAGCAGAGTGGCGCAGTGGAAGCGTGCTGGGCCCATAACCCAGAGGTCCGTGGATCGAAACCACGCTCTGCTAGAAATCTCTTTTTGTATTTTTCCACTATTTTTCTGTAACTTTCTGTAATTTTAACTATACTTTCGTGCTTGTTTTGTTGTATTTACGTCTATTTCGGTGCAGTGAAGCGGTATCACAAAGTTTTGTTTAAAAACAAAGGGACAAACACAAACAGCGGTGGACTGCGAGCGAGTTTGTTTTATCATGGGATATTGATAATTTATAGCACGTGCTCTTACTCCGTTCGTAACGCCAATGTTTTTTTAATTGTCCGCCGGCGGCGGCTCTGCCGTTCTGTTGGCGTTTTATATTTTTAAAACAAGGTAAATAACATAGTTTTTTGGGTGGTTAGTGGACTGTGAGCAGAATGTTTTTGTACAGAAATGTGGAAAAATCACGTGTTTGTGTACAGCGCCATCTGTTAGCTTGAATAAAAACATGAGAATTTTCCTTAACCTTGGACTAGAAGTTATTCTTAGCTTTGTTTTAAAGATGATTGTGAACTTGTAAAGTTAAAGATAGAGTTGCATGAGATGTTACTTGACTAATGATTCTTTTAGCATTCATCTTAGCAGCATTTTCAACTAAACTGTTGGACCATTCTAATCACACACCGTCAAGAAAAGCGCTCAAGAATTTTCTCCACCTTACTTACTCGTACTACAAAGAAATTTGCTATCCAATACACCTACCGGGTACTTTCATGGAGCAGACCTACAGCTGCAATATGTAATAAATAACTTGCACATAACGTCAGGGCGCGAGACAACGTTGAGTGACGTCGCGCACCCTCGCAACTTCATTACACTTCCCTACGCGCGCATTATTATGTAGATTCCAATTTAAAACCACTTGTTACCTAGTTAGCGACGACAAATACCTAGCTATAGACCCCAAATTAGCCGGCGGCAGCGCACTACACCGTAAGTAATCAATAGCAATTGACAAACGAAGCATTCGACTGACAAATTCTAGTTTTGACAGTAACAAAAGATTTTACAAAGTTATCAGTGCAGTTGCGAAACTTGTGCTGTCCAAGTGTTGTTCGTGATTTTTGGGGTGGCAACGGTAAAGTTAAGGTGGTCGATGTATAGCCGTAGGTGCGTAATAGGGGTCTTGTTATGGTAATCGCGCCCCGAGGCTGAGGAGCAGAGAGGGCACTGCAGGATTCAATATTGGAGTGGTCATCGATTGGAGACCTAACGAACGTCGAATTGGGAAACGTTCTTGAGTTCTTGCATTATGGTTTATAGTGTCACGCTCGAATTTCACAAGAGGCGATTTGATTGTCTGTTATATTCCTCAAATACAAATTGAAGCAATCTCCACAATTTTCTAATCAACGCTATGTATTTCACGTCCTTAACTAAATGTTTCAACATTGGCACCCTTTCTTTTCGCATAATGTTTTTTTTTCCTAATATTCTTTGGCGACTATTTTGGTATATTTTTTTTGGCAATAATACTTTGCCATACAGTTTATTTATGTTGACATAATTATCTTGTAGTCTAAATTTACCTAACCCGAAAAGTCTAAAGCTAGACGGTCGACGTTCCGACCGGAGTTCGGTTTGGTTAGGTTCCTTTTTATTTAAATAACTATGCGTAAGCTGTTATGCGAAAATATAATTATGATAAACAAAAGTATAGTGAACCTTCAACATTTGTATGCTCCTTCAACTACTTGTCCTGTTGACAATCTTCTAGTTCGCCACAGTTTACTCACACCACGATCGACAGTACGAAAGCATAACAATATCCGATACGTTGGCAACTTATGTAATCTTTATTTCAGGCGTGTTGAAAAGCAGATTAAAATAATTTCATCATTACGCTTAGGGAGCCCTCCTAGGTAGATTCCCTCTTGTGGTAGAGGAAGGGTTGGTTGTACTTAATGATAGAAATGGAAGTAGCTATGCAAGAACAGATCAATGATCAAGGAAGTATCTCGCCTGTTCTGTGATAGTTATCTACATCTACAGGTGTAATGTGTGAAAGGTGAGGTCGGTACAGACCATCAAACTGAACAACTTTCTCCACGGGAACAATATCGTAATCGAGAAAAAAATGCCACTTGTCCTGTACGAAGCTTCAACACCTACACGACCCAAATGTATGGGACGGCTGATCATTTTTTCTCGATTACGATGTTGGTCCCATGGAGAAAGTTGTTCAGTTTGATGGTCTGTAAATTTGACCACACCTTTCTGATACACCCTGTATATTTCGAACTATGTTTCCGAGAGTCTAAAAGGCCACCATTATATTATAGGTATATTGCGCTTGCAAAGGCTGCAAGCCACCAAAAAAGACTGTGGAAGACCTAAATATATAGAATCGGATTAACAAGACACAATAAAGAATTACAGAATTAGCGATGGACAAAATATCTACTGAAAACTGATTTTCTATTGCCATGGGAATGTGTGCAGCATGTTGTCGGTTCAAAACCCTTTATTGAATGTTTGGTTCGCTCTTACATAACGCAGTTCAATCATGTCTCCACTCAGCGCATTGCCGTTTAATTAACACACAGTTCGCAATTGATTGCTTTTCATATAGTTGTGACGCTCATTTAAAACCATTCAGTGAAGGAATGTGGTCGATTATTCTTCAATTTGGGGTTAGATAGGTACTATTAAAACATGGCGATGAAGCGAAGTCTAAATAAGTTGTTTTGCTTTCAGGACGGTTATTTAGTTCTATAGTCCAATGAAAGTTCTAGTTGTAAGCTCAGGGTAATTAATTGTTAAGCAAATTGACTAGGTACCAACTTAAAATTGTCTAGATACTAAATTAAACTGTATATAATAGCAATAACCCGGCAAATTGACGCAATGTGTCAATTTGATAAACAATTAATTCCCTTGTCTGTATTTCAAATACGTACGAGCTGTCTGTACACTCTGAGCCGTTCGAAGTCCGTTACTAAACATGGAACTGGACGTAGACGGCTACTGTGTAGGTGGTTTATCATTGAACCAGTTCTTGTACGACTGCTCTTAATTCCTGTTCGGCTTCGAAAGATATTTAATGTATCCAATAAAAAACTGATGCTGCTAACAATTCGCTTCTTATGTCACCCTGGGGACAATTCGAGATGGGGTGGCCCCTAGCTTGCTTGTTCTGGGCCATACATACAGCTTCAACTGTTTTAATTAATTATTATATGTAATAGAAACATTCGACATTAATTAGGTACTTGTTTAAAGTTTGAAGTCAACAGAGACATATTTCAACAATCAAATCTTGCTGAATACCTACTTTCTGACGCTATTAAAAGTTATAAGTACATTAATAGTACAGACGCCAGCACATCAAGCTACTACAATCTGTCAGATTTCTTTAATAGATTTTCGACTTTATTGCTAAAGCATTAGGTTCAAGGTTGATTGGGAAAATCTGACAGTTTCGGGTAGGTTGACCTGCTGGCGTCTATACATTGGTTTTACACCACAGCACACGCAATTCAAAGAAATAGGTCTACTTATAAAGTTATTTAAAACTAGCTGTGCTCCGCGACTTGGTTCGCGTGGAACTCGTAAGATACTCAATATCGGTACTAAAACCACAAACAACAGCGACATTTTAATAAGACCTCCCTCGTCCCCCGACCCGCCGCGTTGTAGTTACCGCCCGCGCTGTTGAATACAATTTCATAGGTCTTAATTGTTTTGCGCGGAACCCTAATTCGTTTTCTAAAATAAAAGTAGCCTTAGTTACTCCTTATAACACCAGCTATCTGCCAGTGAAAGACCCGTCAAAATCGGTCGAGCCGGAACAAACAGACAGGACAGACTGACCGACAGACAAACACATTTAAAAAAAAAATTAAGTAATAACCATAAATAATAAAAGCTGTTATTTTGACGTTACAAACAGACACATCAATTTTATTTATTTGTACCTATAGATATCAAAAGATAAGTGCGATATTAGGATATAATAAAGATATCGGCCCGCGAACTGGGACGACGTCGTATCACGTCCTCCATGACGCATACCGAATGCCATTCCCGCAACGTGATGAGGTCATCCTCTATGAGTTATCGCCTCCCGCTAAACACACATACCTCCGCTTTATTAAAATACCACATCGCATCTAAATACTACCATTTTATGTATAACCATCATCTCACTTAATATGAGAAAGTAAGATTAGGTGAGATAAGAACTCATTAATTTAATTTGAATAATTTGTTATGAATATTTTCATATTAGACCACGTTCAACTATATAATTGAATTCTTCTGAATTACCAGTAGTCGTCTTATTTCATGTAGTCACACGCATGCCGCCTGTGAAATTTGACATGATTGTGTCATTTCATTAACTAAAAACTGGCGGCATTCGTGTAACACAACCAAGTTAAGATGATAAGCAAGTGGCTCTACAAACCCGGTTCGTGACTGTACCTTACCAAACTCCAATTTAGTATCAAATCTATGATTATAATGATTTACTTACGTCACGGAATACGTGCACGCGGTCACTCCGTCCCGCTCCAACGTTATCTTCTGTTTCTTTCACATTTTGACAGATCGAAATATCAAGTGACACGTTACTCGTTAGCGTTTATCGTTTGCCGTCATAACAACCGAGCAGACGCGAACCAATCGCAGTCCTGCATGTACGCGCGCTTTTTGACAGGACAAAATGTCACAGATTATAAAACAAACACATTTGCGCGCATTTTTGACAGTTCAAGTCACAGATTATCATAACAACAATAGCACGTGTAGATAAGGAGGTTTTATACAGCGATTATGTATTTTTAAACCTTTTATTTGCGTGTTACGTTAGAGAAGCAGCGAGTTCGCTGAAAGACGTGGCCGCACTGGCTGAATGTCGGCTTACTCTCGCTCGTTCAACTAAATTTTCAATTCAAACAGGGTCTTTATAAGGGTAGTGACGCTGTACAAAATTTACATATCGACGTAATAAACCAAGCGGGTGTCTGATTTGAATTCGGAACGTGCTTTAAATGGGACTTTTTGTTGTGCTGTAAAGTTTTTTAATTGCGATGTTGTTTACACAAAAAAATATGAATGTACAGTACAATGGGTTTAATACCTGTGCATAGGTGTTTAATTACAACAGATTATTACCATTTAACATTGTTGCAATAATTAATTCAACTTTGACTAGGCACTTGAATGATACACGATAACATTTATTACTTCACACCAGAGAAAGCAACTATTCTAAGTTGTAATTGAGAGGCTTTGTCTTTGAAAAAAATCCATTACTTGTAATTATTTAACATCAATTTTTTAAGTAGCTTGTGAGAGATTGATTAACTGGGCGCGTTGAACGGTCACTCAATATTTATTTAAGCAAGCAAGTAGTCTCATTACACAAACATGTATGCTGGGGATTAGCATTTCGCTGCTTATTACGCGGCTCGGGCCGCGGTCACACGGCGGCGGTGTAGCGGGCTACGAGTCTTGTGAACTTGATGAGCTCATCTTTCTTGTGTATTCATTCGTGCTGGACTACTGTAGGAGTACAAATATTATAATATTTGGATTAAATGTCAATTACCGATACGTTTCAGTTCTTGTTTCCTTCTTCAACAGCGACTCATGTACGTTATTTCGTCTTAAGTTTCTCCAAACCTCTATTTTACTTTCTATGATTTATTATAAATGTATACCTAAACAGTGTCAAATTAGGTTATCATCGAACCAATCAATCAAATCAGGTTTTTTACTGGTACTTTTGTGTTGTGTTTTGCTTGTTCCACATTTTAATTATTTGCAGCATTTGTAAATTTGTATGAAATCATGTTTTAGTTTTTTTTTTGCTACCTACACTGTATACCACATAACATAATTTACTTTCCGCTAGCAGTATTACTTGAGGTCTACCCACTTACAGTTGGCATGCGCGTACGCCGGCCGCTTGATCTTAATCACCGTTTCACACGTGCGACTATGAAAAATGATCCGCCGTTTAGTGAAAACTTTGCATATTTTATATTTAATAGAACCGTAACGTTATTTTATTTCGCTACTACTGCACTTAATATCAAGAGCAAATTAATTTATGAATGTAATTTAAATTAGAATAAATAATTGATTTATGATTAAGATCTACCGCCACATTAATGTGAAGATTTAAATATTATCTGTGTTTTTTTAATAACATGGATAAATCATAAATTCAGTTTTTATATTTAAACTAATAGGTGTTTTATGGACGAAAAATACGGCAGGCTCGTGTTCAGATAACTACATAGTTGGAACTGCATGTTTTTGTCTCAGGTACCTACCAGCATGCTATATTATAATAGGTTGGGGAAAAAGTTTCTTCGCATTTCTTAAGAAAATTCAAAACATTTTTTTAATATAGTTTATTTACATTTAACTAAAGTACATAGGTAGGTACCATTTTGTTCGATAACTTTTTGCCATCTTGTAGGTAGGGACATGATCCCATTGCTATAGAAATTTTGGGACTTCTGGTCAAAATACCGCGACAAGTGGTTTTGGAAGTCCTCTCGTGATGTTAACCTGACACTGCCTAAAGAATTCTGAAGAGACCGAAACAGGTGGAAATCTGAAGGTACAAGGTCAGGACTATACGGCGGATGCATTAACACCTCCCAGCCAAACTCTCTTAATTTTTGCTGAGTGGCTAAAGATGTGTGAGGTCTAGCGTTATCATGATGAAAAACACCCCTTCTGTTGATTAATTCCGGCCGCTTTCTCTCAACTTCTTGCTTTAATCTCATCAGTTGTTCGCAGTAGAGTTCAGAATCGATGATCCTGCCTAGTGGTAACAGCTCATAATGAATAATGCCCTTCCAATCCCACCACACACACAGCATCACCTTGTTGCGAGTTAACCCGGGTTTCGCCACAGTCTGTGAAGCGTGACCGGCCTTTGACCACGACCTTTTTCGCACGTTCTTGTCATACGTGATCCACTTTTCTTCACCAGTTATCAGCTTGTTCAAAAATGGTTCGGTTTCATTACGTCGTAATAAAGAATCACAAATGAGTACACGGTTCATTAGGTTTCTTTCAGTGAGCTCGTGAGGTACCCAAATGCCGAGCTTTTTTGTGTACCCAGTTTTTTTCAAATGCGCCAAAACTGTTTTGTGGTCAATTTCCAGTTCTTCAGCTACGTCGTAACTACTGATATACCGATCTTGCTCCACTTTTTCAAAAATGGCATCCATTTTATCCGTAATAGGGCGACCAGAGCGACGTGCATCTTTGACATCAAAATTTCCGGATTGAAAACGCTTAAACCAAATTTGTGCTACTCTCATAGACACTACAATAGGTCCATAAACATCGCAATTTTTTTTCGCGGCTTGCGTTGCATTTTTACCTTTTTTGTAGTAAAATTTTAAAATGTATCGAATTTCTTCATTAGATTCACTCATCTTGACGGTACGAAAAACAAATGAAAATCACACATTTTCCTAATTTGAATTTGGAATTATGTTCTTTAAAATTTAAACTTTCAATGATACCAAAACCAGCCAGATACAAATAGTATAGCCAAAGAGATTTTATTACAAGTTCATACATACTATAATGCGAAAAGACTTTTTCCCCAACCTAATATATCAAACTAGTTACATTTTGTTAGGATGTAGTTCTATTGTAAAATTGTAATGGATGGTTCAAAAAAATATTTAGTTTTATTTGTTTGTCACCGGAAGTCATGCAAGTATTTCAGTTCTTTGGGGAACTCCAACATGTAGGTACCTACTCAAACACAATCACTACTAACTCTGGATCACTAACTAAGCTGTTCTAACTACACTTTAATATTATGCCAACTAGACTGCATTACGCATACAAAATTAGCATATCTGATTGTCTAATGAAGTAATGATTAATAATTTACGTATCACCACGCGTCAGCCGCTGTAACTTGTGGTTAGCAGTCATTACTGGCAATAACTTGTTATTATTTTAATTATTTATTCAATATTCTAACGATCCATCACTTTTTATATTGAGAGTGATAGCGTGTTTGTTTCTTTGTTTTGTTAACTAATTGTTTATTTTATTAGTATACTGGCTTGAGTTTGAATGTCCAGTTTCAAGTTCACAGAAGAATCATTTATTTCAATTAGACTTAAGGTTAATAATAAGGTAAGGACAATTAGAAGGTTTAGTACAAACTAGACAGAATTGTGAGTTCTTGAGTCTCATTTTAGAGTGACGTTAATAGAGTACAAAAGGGAGGAGGCTGCGTCAGCAGTGCTTGGAACAAGGCTGCCGATGCTGATAGAGCCCCTCAAACATGACGAGCGCACCGAGCTCATTCTAGAAAGAGAAGTATATATAGAAGTATCAGTTGCTCGACAAACAAAACCAAAATAAATGCAATGAATGAGATCTACTGGTTTGGTTGAGGAAGTTGGTGCTTCGACTAATTTTCTTTCTGATTATTGATAGTGAACATTCAGCAGCTCCTAGTTCAAATGAATCTGAAGATATTAACTAACCAACAGTACTGATAATGATAAAGTGTAGCAACTTACCTCAGTATCTACCGATGATACAGAAAACAGTAAATTACGAGCAGTTTGTTTTAGCGTTGCATGTGTTCGCAGTTTCACTTATTTGCATATTCACCTACATCTTCTTACGTACAATGCAACTGCTATGTCGTTGTAAAGTACGGATATTGTTTACGGTTAACATTATACTGCAACATTAGTCTCACGAACTTTTCCTTTTATGGTGTAAGACTAGCTTTTTGGTGTTAAGTTTTCAATTTAGAATAGCTATGGTTGCGATAAGGTCAAGTATTGCTACATCTATATCGTTAAATACAATAACTTTGAATCTGCAGGTGAAATATTCATTGAGCAGTTTTCTGACATATGCAACACACGACTTCTCTCGAAGAAATCCATTCAGCTAATGACTAAATCGTCTTTGAAATTCAAAATATTTGTAAATTTAAAATTGAGACACGAATTACGGAGACAAGCGACGATGATCGGAGGCCTGAGTTCGTGGCCACTATCGATTTTTCCGTCCGCCCCCAACTTTGTTGACAAAGGCTGGTTCTTAAGCCAAATGAGATGCACCCCAAAGAATATTATGGGCAGACATCGCTCCACTATCGCTAGATATATTGTTGTGAGCGTAGATATCTCGGCGGGCTCATATCGTCTCTTTATTGATCTTTTAACCGTTCCGTGTACGGCTGTACCGCTGGTTTATTAAAATGTTGTGTTTGCTCATTGAACGGTAGCTAATATTAGTTGATTGCCGCTGTAGCCACTGAAACGTAAAAGAAATGTTGATGAAACAGTTGCTTACTTTCTTGGCGCTGGAGTGCTCACCAGTACCTACAATAACAGGTAAAACATATTTTGTACAATGACGACAAACTGTACAGCAGTTTGGCTGACGATATATGTATTTTATAAGCTTTTATTTAGTTTCACCTGCCCCGATGTTTGTCTACAATCGAATCTTGCAAGTTAAAGACCCACTTCCCGGTATCCGATTAAGCTGAAATTTTGCATGCAGATGACAATGCAATATTATTATGACATGGAGCTGATCTGATGATGGAGCCGGGGGGCGGCGATGGGAACTCAGTATTAAAACGATGCAACCCTATCGAGTTTGGGCTCGTTTGATTTGTCTTGTCAAGGATTTTAATCCTAGATGATATCCAGTCTAATAAAAGCTTGTATTTAAAAACATTTTTTTAAATAATACACTAGTTTTCCATATAGCTTTTCTGCCTATTACACCTGAAAACATTTGTCATATGTCTGCTATCCAGCCTGTATGAGACATATTATGGGTTACGGAATGTATTATGTACCTATACGGCGAAGAAACTGATCAACAAGTTCTTAAAGGTTCATGAAGCTTCTCTAAAGTTACTAATGGCCCAAGAACTTTTTCTTCCTTCTGAAGTCATCATGACAAATACAACCCGGATGAAAAGGTATAGGTAAGTACTTAGCTAAGCATATGTACTTTTTAATTAGTTATTAAAAAGTATTAAATATTAAGTAAAAGTATTAAGTACTTTTATTATTACTTTTTATTGTTGTACATCCTACTATCTACACTTCAATATTATGATATTTAGAATGACTAGCTTGGTCAGGTCAACTACCCTATCTACTGTACGGAACTCGACCAGCTCCCACAACTACATCTCACTGTTTATCATTATTTATTTACGTGTTGACGAATACATTGGCACAATCCGCGTCCCGCCCCGCGTATGCAAAACACAGGCCATGCAGATTCTCACACTGCAATAACAAAGGGTACTAATGCTCTTATTGCCGACGCCATTAATATTTCAAAATAAACTAGATAAAAAAGAGGAAAGCCGTTGAGCAATCACGTCGGATGAGAACTTGCTGCGGATTACGGCTGCTGTACAAATGTTCGCGTGTCTTTAACGTACATTGATGGGTAAGTAGGTGCTTGTAAGTGTCTTGTTTACAAATGAAGCAAGGGATGCTGAAGTATATAAGCGATTTATCAAATGTTTTTTGTATGTTTTACGTGTCTTCTTGAGACTTTAATGTAAGATCAGTGAGAGTGGCTAAGGAAAGTTGGATAAGTGAATTTAATGTGCACTTGTTATGAAAAAAATATGTATTTGGCTCGCTTGAATCGAATCTTTCGTGTATTTCAAGTAATCAGTTATCTAAGAGCAATTGTTATTCGTTACTTATATACAAGGTGTAACTTAAATAACGCACAACTTCTTAAGGGGTCATTGCACTCATCATTATGAATAACTTTTACTATGGGATCAAACCTGAAATCGAAAAAAAAATCCGCTGTTCCCTAAATTTTGACGAACAGAAATGTAGGGAACAGCTGAATTTTTTATCGCGATTTCAGGTTTGGTCCCATAGTAAATGTTAATCGTAATGATGAGTACAATAACCCCTTAAGAAGTTGTGCGTTATTTAAGTTACAGCTTGTATAATGGCAAGAAAACGATTCTAATAGGCGCTGGGCCTGAATGTATTTGGTGGAGCACATCTCATCCGTAAGCAACCTTCAATCCTTTACTATCAGCACCTCCACGGCACATCAATCACAACAATGGTCACAGCAAAACGAAACCAAAAAATTAATGAAATCGCACACACAAGTCGTTGGCCGGCCGATTAAAATCTATTAGTGTACGAGGGGAGGCCACATTATTATTCACATCACGCACGAATCATATACGCAAATGTGTAATCTTTTTATCGAGGCGGCGGGCAGACGCGGGCGTGAGCGGACAATGACTATCGATACTCGATACTGAGTTACGCGCATCACTAGTCTAAACTTTGGTTCACTGTGTTTTATGCTTATTTCGTAGGTCAGAGTATATTAAATCCAGATAAATTGATATTTCAGTTTTGCATATAAGCAAAATTACCTCATCTACCTGATCACTGAGACTAGGCTCTAGTGGCTCCATTTTTGCTTGTTTGTCTATGTGTACCTTTTTCTCCAGGTTTAATATTTTTGGAGTTTACTCCTTAAGAATCGATTTTCATAAGGAGTAAACTCCAGGCGTACGTCGGAGCTGACACACACTTTTTTTGTACCAAGGTAAGGTTCACCTTTGGAGTAACTTACATCTTTACAGCAGCGCCTGCGGTGCTATGAATCACAGTTTTACAGATTTTTCTATTCTAGTCTGGTACTCGTAGGAGATAGCCATCTTCTCTAAGGAAGCGATCATGCTTGAAGATATCCGTTACCGTCCGAATTCGGTCTCAGCTACATTCCTACCTAATTCCGACTCGATACGGCATCACGTTGGCACCTCGGAGCCACGATCAAGATTACCGAACTTGGGCGGTGGGCGATACAAATCCTTGGCCCGGATCCGTCTGTACTTGTACTTGTACCTGTACATACCTACGTACCTGTAATACGTGTGCGTACCTACGTAGTACATAACCAATGTTATGATATAGACAGGAATTTAGTTAAAGACGTTTACATTCCGGAAATACTGGTGGAGCACTGTTTAGGAAATACGATTTGGTTGTGATCTTGATAATTGTGTGGAGGTTGAAAGAGTTGATAACGTATTATTTCAGTTACTACTGAATAGAACTTATCATTGAACAAAGTTAAATTACTATTGAGTATAAACGATAATGAGGATACTCGTATGTGGCTTGATTGTTAATCATTTCATCCTGACATGAGCAATTAATGTGAATACCTCGAATCGATGAATAAATGAACTACCACTCAAACTTTTTATTTTTCTGCATCGGTAATTCACGACGATGTCCACCAAATTAAGTTTAGTCTCAATGTAGTGAAAACAAAAGATGGAAACGTTGTTTGGAACGAGTCTACCTCAATGAGAGCGACCTGCATGTGATGTGCGGCTAATCGGAATCGTATCGTAAGCAGTAAACGTCTTGAAACTTGTTCGCGGGTTTCAAACAGAATAACTTAGAACTGAAAACTCGATTAGTTTCAGCGACTCGACGCGTGTTTATGTACTGGGCTACATATCGGTTATACATAGATGTCTTATGTACTACCGGATGTGGAATCTATATTTGGTACATCGATGAGGCATACAATTAACTATGTGAAATTATTCGTTTCGGTAATTTCAAAGTTTCACTTCGTAGTACTCACTACAAACTTTACTACTTTTCATAATACGAGGCACTTATTCAATTCAATTCAAATCATTATTGCATATCTCATGTGTGTACAAGATCTTAAAAATATTTGTATTATATTTAGTACATTACATTTTATTCAAGAGGAGCTCATGGCTAAGTAATACAGCCGCATGGGTCGATCCGTCAGGTCTGGGTTGTGGAGGTCAGATAGGCAGTCGCTCCATGTAAAATACTGGTATTCAGCTGCATCCGGTTCGACTGGAATCCGACCCCAACATAGTTGGGAAAAGTCTAGGCAGGTTGTTTTTTTGACATTTTATTCAAGTAAAGAGATACGAGTCTACAAGATACCTATTATAAAATATCATCATACCTTTTTCATTTTTAAGGAAAGATAAAAAAAAACATCTTCAACACTGTGGTTGAAGTGTAGGCGTTTTGTGGACTGAATTTTGTGGGTTTTAACCGTCAGTCAGTGGTGATGCTCATCCTGATTTGAATGAATAACTTTTGGTTTTGTTTGATAAACTTTTTGTAAAAGGTGTAGCTACAAGCTCAAAACGTAATAAGAATAATATAAACTTCTACTTGATAGTAATACATTTAAGTTAAACATATAATGATACTGTGTGTGTACTGCGTGGCGCTGCATTCTGAATATCATGTGCAACATATATCATGTTATCAGTCGTTGCACATGACATGAATTGACAGCTTGCACATTCTAGCGGTACGTGGTACGTGGAAAATGATGGAAATTTACCGTTAAGAATTTCCAGTTTTTTCAGTGATAGTTTCTTTGCAATCTGTTTCGCAAAGTTTTGTTTTGACGTAACTCTCTGAGAACTATTATATTTCAGTGATTCCACTCGTGACAAAGGTATAAGTTAACCATATTACATTACATAAAAACTAGGTCGTCCATCAAAATGTCTGCCTAAACCAGAAAAAATCCATTCTCATTTGTTACAACCATCCATTTTAAGGTTGACAACTCTTTTACAAACTGAAAGCCTTACATCAAAAGGCACATTATCTTGATATACAAACGGAAGGCCATATGGGGGGTGGTCAGTCGCTGGGCGAACCGGACCGGCCGTCCGAGTGCGTCCGGCGGAACGGGCCGGCTGCCGGAATACCGGCCCCTTCCTTCCCTTGTTAGCCGTCTTTAATTTATGTACTACGTTAGGAAGCCAGTCGATTGTCCTGCTTTCATTCCTGAATTAACGTTTTTGGAGGTTTGTGTGTGCAGGATAATTGCGCGGGAAATTCTGTTTACTAGAGAATAAAGAATTAGAAAATTGCGCGGGAAATTCTGTTTACTAGAGAATAAAGAATTAGAAAATTGCGCGGGAAATTCTGTTTACTAGAGAATAAAGAATTAGAAAATTGCGCGGGAAATTCTGTTTACTAGAGAATAAAGAATTAGAAAATTGCGCGGGAAATTCTGTTTACTAGAGAATAAAGAATTAGAAAATTGCGCGGGAAATTCTGTTTACTAGAGAATAAAGAATTAGAAAATTGCGCGGTAAATTCTGTTTACTAGAGAATAAAGAATTAGAAAATTGCGCGGGAAATTCTGTTTACTAGAGAATAAAGAATTAGAAAATTGCGCGGGAAATTCTGTTTACTAGAGAATAAAGAATTAGAAAATTGCGCGGGAAATTCTGTTTACTAGAGAATAAAGAATTAGAAAATTGCGCGGTAAATTCTGTTTACTAGAGAATAAAGAATTAGAAAATTGCGCGGGAAATTCTGTTTACTAGAGAATAAAGAATTAGAAAATTGCGCGGGAAATTCTGTTTACTAGAGAATAAAGAATTAGAAAATTGCGCGGGAAATTCTGTTTACTAGAGAATAAAGAATTAGAAAATTGCGCGGGAAATTCTGTTTACTAGATAATAAAGAATTAGAAAACTAGTTACTCGTGAAATATGATGACATAAGCAAAATCCGGTCGAAGTGATGGTACTTGGAGTGGCATATGTCCAGCTGTGAGCGTCTGTTGGCTGACATGATGGTGATGATGAAGCAAAACCCACCCATGAATGTCAATGCATTGTTAAGTTTATTAATGTCAGTAGCACGATTGTTAAGTTTAAGAAATTGATTTTAATATTTCACTATTATTAATTGCGTGTTGCGTAGGTTATCTCTCCATCTACACCACGTTTAAATTTAAAATTGATTAAGGGCTGATTTTTCAATGGTCAGATAACTTTTATCTAAGGAATAAGTATTGCAGTTTGACAGTTTTTGTATTGAAAATATGTCAATCTGTCATATTTATTCTTTAGATAAAAGTTGTCTGTCTATTGAAAAATCAGCCCTTAGTAACCTTTAAACAAAATTATATTTTGAAGTTGTGAATATGTTCCGTGTGTTCTGGTTCTATGTGAGAGTTTACCTATAAATACCTAATGTGAAAGGGTACACCTATATCGAAGCTACTTAACATAATTATACTGAATAATATTATATTGCTGTAAGTGTTGGCATCTGTTCATTTACAAAACCATGTCGGTATTGTAAAGTCAACGGTCATAAATGGAGTGCCACCGGAATGTTCATATTTGCCTGCACGCCTATCTCTGTGTGTGTGATGTTTTAATGCAGACAGTAACACGCACACAGTATAATTACAAAAGGGAGATGTTGGTTGGTCAGATGCATATGTGGTCAACACTAGATAAAGTATACCTACATACACATATGTATAATATATTCAACAGCGCCTAATAATGCTAAAATTCGGAACAGGAAGCGAAGGCAGGATCGCACGAGTAGGTATAATTGTGTGTGCATGAAAGTGGATAAGGTTCGAACCTCAGTGTGAGCTTGCGACTCTTTTTGTTTTCGTGTCAGAGTTCAATTATTTGAATTTCATTAATGTAAAATGACTAAATAAAAGTTACGGAGGGTAAAAATAAAGTGTAATAAGTAATTTAATAATAATAAAAAAAACACATTTTTTACAGGAACATTTATTTACATTTATGTTATTCATCAATCTCTTGCCCTTGTCCCAATTTATTTACGGTCGGCGCAAAATGTCTTTTTCTTATATAGGTAGTCGCTTTCTTTCTGGCCATATCATTATTCACACAGTCCATCCATCGTTTCTTTGGTCTTCCGTTACTCGTATAGCCATCCACATTCATACCTACTCAAAACTTTCCTGACAACATTTTCCTCATTCCTCCGCATCACATGCCCATACCATAACAACCGATTTAAAACAAAAATAAACAAATTTATAATGTATTTGTAAATTATAATTGGTTGCAAATAAAATTTGATAGAGGTTATAGCTTAATTGATTCATTTTCTCAAAGAAAATAACATTGAAACTTAACACCAATCTTGCAATCTTACAATCATTAACTATAACTTATTACTATTATGTCGAGTGTATCCCATTAATTCCCCTGATATCATTGAATATTATAATTTTTTTTATTAGTATTTAGTCTGAACTCCGTTACTATTATTATACGTCAACGCATGGAGGCCACAATATTACTATAAATATCTGTGCCAGGAACACTGTTCCACAACTCCATGCAATGGGACCTGAACTGTTCGAGACATCTTTCGTCTCGCGATTCCCATCTTTGCACCATTAAACCCCATAAATTTTCGATAGAGTTATGATTAGGGTATTGCGCTGGCCACGGAATAACTTTAACATCCGAATGCTGCCTAAACCGCTCAGGAACAATACTAGCACGATGTATCGGACAAATCTTGAACCAAATAAAATTCACTAATTTCATCTAATGTAACCTTTGCGCACAGTAGGAAGCATTATGTCGCTCAAAACCTCGACGTAATTGGAGCTGTTGGCCCGCGTCGGTATAAATTACAACTCATGCAGCCCTTGACCACTAATTCACCCCCACATATTCACACTTATTCTTCCTGACTCCGTATTATTTATAATGTTACTATCGCCACAAATGAAGTCTTCCTTTTTGACACGATTTGAAAGTCTTCTTGTCAGTAAATATAGTAGTTTAACAATCAAAGTCGAAATATTCCCGAGCAAAACGTTACCATTCCTCCTTATGCTTTTGCATTATAGACGGTTTTTTCGCTGGTGTTCGACGATGGAGGCCTCCGGCATGGAGTGCGCAATTACGTATAGAATTGTTCAGCAAATTGTGTTGTTGGTATGAAACCATTCGTTTAAGATTCACCAATCATACAGCGTCACTAAGACTGGTTAATATGTGGCGACCTACTTCTTACAGCGCTCTTCAGACTTCCCTCTTCCTCAAATCTTTTCACCCAACGTCTCACAAGATTTTCCAAAAAAAAATTTCTTATTACACATTTTGAACCGCCATAAGTGGCGCAACAAAATAACTTACACATAAACCGGTTTCATTGAATATTTCAGATATATTATACCTATTGTTATGCAAGCCTACAATGTTCGCCCTGGCTTCAATAAACGCTTGTAACTAAGTTCACTAATCAACAACGTCATACATATTTAAAAAAAAAAAACATTATTATTATTAATTTTGTTTCAAATCTATCCTCAATTTTATTATTATGTGACTAGTTTCAAATATCGATATTCGCAGTATGTTTCTCACTGCCATAATCAGAAAAAGACAGCGGGTCGCGATTGGTCGACGAACTAAGGAAACTGTTATATACCGCGCTCTTTCTGCTTGGTATATGATGAAAGAGAGCAATATGCGGGAGTGTATCTGTGAGTGTGTGTCAAATGCCTTAATAGAATAAGGTCTCAAGTGCGACAATTTACGATGCGATAACTTTGTAAGACTGGTACTGGACTTATGACCGCGACCGTACCTATAATAAATTACTTTTTCATCTTCTTTATTGAATGATTATTTATTTGTCGCACCAGTCTATTAAAATCGTCCACATTTCTGAATTTTAAAAAGGCTCGGATAACTGCGGGAAGATACCTCGTAAACTCTTTGATAGTAGGTAATTTCCTTCTTTTTTAATAAACTGACCCAAAGCAAAATCAAACCTGGTCTTCACCAAAATCAAACTGCCTAGCCTTTTCCCAACTATGTTGGGGTCAACTTCCATTCTAACCGAATGCATGCTGAATACCAGTGTTTTACATGGAGGGACTGCTTTTGTGACCTCCATAACCCAGTTACTGTGTAACATGATAGGTACCCCTGGGTAAGACTGGTTGTCAGAGTTTTGGGTTTCTGACTACGGCCGTAATGACTGTCAAAGACGACGAATGACAACCGGGACCAAGGGTTTAAACAGCTTTCCGAGGCACGGAGGGGATGTCGGGTATGTAAAGGATTGTCACCCATCCACGATCCGACTGCGGCAAGCGTACCTTCAATCGACCCGTGCGGCTGTCATCATCTAGCCACGAGCCCCTCTGCTAAACGTTTAAATTACATTATAACAAAAAACATTGTTTCTTAGTTTTATCATTTCAATTGACCTTAATATAATATTAGTTATTATATTTAATAAAGTTTTTTTTTTGTTCCGTATTTTCGTTTCGCGCCATGAATTTTTATGTGCGCCGAAACATTTTTATTTATACGCCTAATTATAATATGAATCTTGAAGTTATCGGATGTCAAGATAAGGTTTTTTAGATTGCTAAGAACACTTCACGTTGTGTAAGGTGTACCTAAATTAATGAAAACATTACTAAGCCGTCAAGCTCCAATGCATCGGTGGTCATCAAAGGGTTTGGTGATGTATACCTACTCACTAACAAATGTTCGTGTATCATAATATTCATAACAAAATATTCCTTTGACTAACTCATTAGCTTAGCTTTAACAGTGTTATCACTATTATTTTTTGGGTAAAAAAGATCCACTGAGTTTTGATAATTATTTAGCGTACCTAATTAAAAGTAAAATTAATTACCATAAATTAATTTAACTTCGGTTAATGATACTTACTAAATCTCATAAAGATTATGGGAATTGCAAATTATAATGTTTAATTACCTAGAAACTAACACTGAATGTTAAAAATACATTATTTATCAAACAAACATTTTATGATTTAAGATAAGTACACTGATTTAAAATACGTGTTATAGAGATCTTGCTTACTTATTAATTTAATAGCGACACGCCCAGCTTCGCACGGTTTTTATGATTTGACAAAACATCGAGATTTCTTTATTATAAGTTTGATATTAAGTACCGTTTTTTATACACCGTAACCTTCCGGAATAAATGCTTTAAAATATACTGAAAACCACATCTTCCTCATCAAAATCTATTGCATAGTTTTGAAGAACAACGCGATAACACAGACAGACATACACGAAAAGCGACTTTAATTATAATATGTTTATATATACAATTTATATAGACAAGGCAACCGTCTGGAACAGCAACCTTCACAGATACTTATTATACGAGTATTCATCAGTTCCTACGTTCTATAGAAATAATCTATTTCATGAGAACAGATTTTTCCAAGGTAAATATGTGCACCTATAATATAGGTATTTCTATTACTCCTTATTTCTTGAATTTTCAGAGTGAGGCACCATAACCTACTGTGAAAGTTCATGTATACCCCATCACATGGCAGTCTCGCCCCTCGCAGGGGGCGTATGTCGCCGGTCAAGTGCTCCACAATATAGATTGATAACACGCCCCGGACTTACAAGCTTCCTCTTATCTCCTCCTCTGACGTCACAAGTCACAGCTCTCTCTTTATTTGCCGTTTGATGCTTTTGTCTAGTTTTTCTTGAAGGGGTGGAGTGATGTCCTCGAACCTACTGTGTAGAGTACTGTGTGGATTTCCGCAAAATAACGCTTCATTCCAAACTTACTTGTGTAGACTATACTCTTTTTGAACGTTTATCTTAATTAAAACGTTAATTAAACTTACAAACTAACCTAACCTAACTATCAACTAATATTTACGTGGCTCAACACATGTTGGCAACACATGGTGCCTCCGCATCCAGCGCCTAACAAAAGGGCTATCCACCTTGTCAGACAATGTTCTTAGGAGGCTGTTGGAGCTTCCGCGCAACCTACCCATAATTGACGCTGCCCTCTGAACATCGTCAACATGGGCTTCGGCGAACATCTGCGAAGCGCTGCAAAATCGCGGAAGCCCCTTCAACATCCTAAACCCATTATTACACTGAACGCGCAGGACGTTGTAGGCTATCTGCGTCGGTATAGTTCACCAACAAGCTGCACGTGTCTGGCAGTAGGCCTTAAAAATATACACCTTCACATACCTACTACAGCGCTGAAACCTGCGGGCTAACATATTGCACCGAACCGTCAATCTGTATCATTAGATAAGTCCTCCGTGGCCTTAGGTACTTAGCCTGAGCAACACGCTGCAATGGTGTCCCGCTTATAGTCATAGGAGGAACATTACCTAACGATACATGTTTGCTTCTGAAAATCAATATTTGCATCTTCTTGACTTTGTATGTAAGCCCATGCGTCGCCGCATAGGATTCACATACTACAAGCAATTTCCGGAGTGCACTGGTTGATGGACTCAGCAGCACCATATCGTCTGCATAGCTCAGATTGTTAACCATGCCACCATCTATTAAACAGCCGACATTTGTTCTGCTGGGCTCATCAATCAAGTCATTCATGTACAAGTTAAAGAGAGTAGGTGAGATCAATCCACCCTGCCTAACTCCACACTCTAATAAATAAGACTCGGGAGACACATTACTCGACCTGACGCGATTTGTTTGCGAGCTGTACCAGAACTTCAACAAGATGACTAGCTCTGTAGGCAGAATTAAACTATGGAGCTTAGACCATAACTATCTCATAAGATATGAGGTCAAAAGCCTTGGAATGGTCAAGAAAGGCAGCATAAACTGGCGTCTTTCTGTCCGTATAATACCGTACAGTCTGCTTGAGTGCCATGAAAATACTCTCCGTCGACAATTTGTTTCTGAAACTAAACTGCGCATCATTTAATGTTAAGTTGCTATTAAGCTGACGCTCTAGCAGACCATCAAGTACCTTCCCTACAGTAGTAGGGAAGGAGATAGGCCAGTAATTGTTTTTAATTTTTAATTAAGGGAATTACCACACTTTCCGTTAAATCTGCTATAAAAAACATCGCAAGTATGCGGTATATATGAGGTCCAGCGTACAGCAAGTGCTCAACACCCAATCCGTCATTTCCCGACTTCCCCTTAGATAAAGTAGTCACTACTTGCTTAATCTCCTGAGCAGTGAATCCCCGAGGCGTCTCCGAGTCAATCAGACCTACCACTGTCGCACCTTGTTCCTGAGTCAACGCGGTCTGCACTCTAAAATGGTTAAAAAAAAATTCTTTGCTTCCGTCGCCCCATCCTCACTCACAGGAAATCTATACTAACATAATAAGTACACAACATAATTAATGGAGAGCTGATACTAACATTACTATGTTAGTATCAGCTACAGAATGACAATGTAAAAATGCTAAAATATTCCAAAACTCCAGCCGACATTCAATAATCTCCAAATATAAATATTAAATATAACTTTCGGCATACTTTCCGACTATTAAAAGCTTTTTAAAAGAACCAAGAACACCGGATCAAGGCTTGGTTTCCGACACTCTGTCTACACACCGTTTGAACTTTGTCTTATAGTATTAACTTCACCTCATTGCCTCATAAAGATTTACTCCCCTCGGCTAAACACACATCTAACAATGTTGGTCAAATACAGTGTCAATGCAATTTAGATTGATAAAGATGAACTGTTGCCACCGCGCGCCCTCGCCGTCCGCCCTCGTGTAATCTTGAGACGGAGCAGTTTTACTTCATATGGAGTTACAAGAACAATGTTGTTGGCTTGCCTAAAAAATATTTATTAAAAGTGGCCAAGTGCGAGTCGGACTAGATCACGAAGTTATGTACCACCGTTTGTATTTGGTGTTTCTGTATTTAACGCTACATATATTGTTTTAAATACTTAGGTAAATAAACACGTTTCTTGTATTATTATTAAAGCAGCCGTCACACTCCGTGAAACAGATTAGACAGGGCAGCGGAGCCTTAGTAATAGGGTCCCGTTGGACCCTTTTGGGTACGGAACATAAAAATAACAAAAAGTAAATTTCCTGTGCCCATTACTGGCTTCAATAGACTTTAAATCGGAACATAGTCATACAATTTGGTGCCTCAACTATGTATATACCGGCAGTACTGTTTCGGGCAAGCTCTTTCACAAACATATACCAATTACAACCTTATTACCAACCATTGAAGTTTCCCTTATAGAACTAAATGTAGCATTTAGTTGTCGTCAAGTTCTATTGCCTTATCAGAACCACATCATAGCAATGATCCTCTCTTTATGCAAACGTACATCGTCTTACATCACACATCAGGATAGCAAACAAAAGCGACAGTCACCTTCTTAGGTCAATGACAAATAAAAACTGTCCCCAAACTCCCGTGTCCCCATTAACCAATAGGGCGGGATCAGCAGAGCCAGTGTATTTAGCAGTGGACACGGTATCTGTCTACATATCGGCCCCTGACGCCTGGAGCCGTTTACTGCCGTTTAAGTGCCTCCACTTACGTCCCTTACATTTTCCCAACGGGTGAGTTTCATTTGGAACGAAGATTTGGCGTTTTCTGGAAAAGTTTCACTTTCTTCCTTATCCATTTAGCTGGAGATTATGATGACTGCACGCTATGCCGCGTGATTGATTAACAACATGTGAAAATGTTCTTGTCAAGCAGTTCCATTGCTTACATAATTATAATCTTAATAAATACCACCTTATGTTTCGATTAAAAAGATATTTTTCATTTATTGTTTGGTTAGCTTTCCGTTTCATAATGAAATTAATTTCTACGATTTATTTATGCCTTTATTCATTAGACTTTTTTGTTTATCAATGTTGGTAGACCATACTTCACCGCAGCCTGGCTCTTACATAGGTACGGGAGGAATATAGGGATATTTTCTTGCCCCAAAACTTTTGGTACCTGCCAACAGCTAGTCACATCCTGTAACCCCTAATTCCTTGCCGCGTTTCCCAATGAAGGATTCCAGTGTCCACTAGAAAACTTACGCGTAAGACTCTTGAAGACTCACACGACGCAATAGACGTTTTATGAACCATCGCCGTATCAGGGACGAGCCCATCACACACTTGACGAGCCTTTTATTTGGAGGCCGGCAATTAGGTGCTGAGTCGGCTGGAGATCGCAAGTAAGAAAAGTGCGTTGGATTGGATTCTTGTCTTTTCAAGTGTCTGTTAGGTCAACTGAGGTTTTAGTTCAGCTTAGACTTTTTTTTATTAAAAGGTAAAAATAATATATATATACAAAAATATATTTACGTAGAGGTAGTACAAAACATGACACATTATAAATCAATGCCATTTTGTTAGGGCTCATATGTAAAAAATCACCTTCGTTTGATAAGTGCCTTTATTCTCCGCCAGGGTTATTAATTATTATCTATTATTATAGGTTTCTTGACCTAATTGATTCCACGAACTGTTCCACCAAAATTAACCATTCGCATTTAAATTTCGATATTAATCATCACTTTCCACAAAGAGTTCACACAACAATGTCACTATTAACGCACTGGGTGCGTGTGCGCATTGTTACGCACTGCGCTCTCAAATTAGTCCGAGTAATTACGTTACACGGCGTAAATTCAATTTCATGATTGAGGAAGTAGCTTTTGAGGTGTAATTGTCACCTCATTGGTAGGAATCGTCACGCTGGTGGACACGGAAGAGTCAGGCAGAAGTGGTAAATAAATTGGTGTTTAATTTTTCCGAGTGCATCTTTTTACTTGTATTTGATTAAAGTTTCAGGTCTCTATATGAATACCTGTTGAGGGCCTTTAACTGGTTGGTACAGTACTACTTAAGCTTTCAAGTGTTGATTATGTCAAAATATCTTGTTATCACTGCAAATATACTTACCAATATCAGGTACAATGAATGGAAATTATGCTCATACTTTTTCATTCCAAAGATCTTTCATAACGAAACTATTTGAACAGCTTATTCTGTATTAACTCGTAACAGTCGGTAAATGATAACCCGATATACCTAAGTATGTAAATTTTCTCAGTTACCTCATAACTATCATTTGAAAGAGAAACTGTGGAAAGTCGGAACAAGTGAGCAATTCATCTGTACTGACGGCGAAAGTGATGCTGTGTCGTTCCGACTCATATTTTATTAAAAAAATAATAAATTAATATTGAAAGAGACATAAAAATATAAGATAAATTACGGTACTTAGAGATATCTTTTGTAACATTTAGATATCAGTTTCACCAATTCCAGGGTTATGGCCTGGTAGGCAGGCTATTGGAAATGATGTAACAACAAGGTATTTTAAAATTTGCTGGTTAGGTATGTGTATGTAGGTAATCTTATTTTTAGGAGGGCGCAAATAGGAAAAATCAATCGTATTTTTTGTGAATGTACACAATTTCCATTGCAGATAACAACCGCGTTTATAAGGTCAAACATAAAATCAAACCAAAACAACATTAGACGGCGTCTACGATAATTTAGGCATTGCACAGCACGTCCATATTATTAAGATGCAATAAATCGCAGCGGCACAGCGTTGCGTATGCATCGATACTAGTCGCAGCACGCGGCACGCCTCGCGCCGACCACATTACACGCGCGGACAATCGCGCACCACTCACAGAGGTGCCGATAACTTATAAAACCATACACGAGAGACCAACTAAAAAGACCTACTTTTGTTTTCCCTTTACGCGGCACATTTTGTCATTATTCGTGGCACGTGGTCGCGAATATATAATGTTTTATTATTAGAGGTTACGACTTCACGCCTTTAGCGGCGCACTTCGACTGATAATACTTTCATTTGTTCCGAGAAGCAGTTATCTGCATTGGCACCGTGTGGTGGTGTTGTGTGCGCAGTTTCGCTTGTCCGCAACTTTACGGACGATAAACGTTGCGTTGAGTCGCGTAAACACGTCGCAGTGTCGCAACGCACTTTACTGCGGCGTCACAGATGGGTCTACTAATTGCTCAGTTTCAACATGTACCTAATACCTATTCTGATTTTATTCTTGCCTATGATTTCCTTAAAATTGTTGTGTTCAAGTCTAGCATAGTCTTCCATAACGCTTCTTGAAAAAAATCGTGGAACAATTATTAATTCTCTAGTTTTCATTTATCTTGATTTGTCTTGATTCAGTTACATCATTCGTTCATTCATCAGTAGGTGCCAGAAGAAGTAGGTAGTTTGCTCCAGTACCTACTTATTATCACGAATTACGAAGAAAAACCTGGATCATTTAGTTCCTCCGCCTTACTTATAATCACTACTTACTTATACGTCTCTTGTCTTACCGATTGGTAAGACAAGAGACGTATAAGTAAGTCCCGCCTATCTGAATAGCGTAAGACGTTTGATCTGATTCAAATATCATTGAAATAAAGAAAAGTAACAATTTTAATTTGTCTCCTCACTGAACATTGAAATGTACCGTAAAATCACTTCTTACAATGGCCCAAACGACGTGACAAAATTGTTCAAAAAATTAAAGTTTGAAACGTTTAATTTGGGCATTACATGCGGTTTTGGAGAAGATTAGCATCAATCATTCGGCGTCACTCGTTTGTTGGGCGCTAGCGGAGCGCGGAGTAAATCATAGTGCAGGCACATCACACTGACACCCACATCCCGCTGGTGACGGACCCCTTACACTATGATCATGTAGACGGGACACTAGGCAGAATTCGTTTGAAGGGCTTCAACCTGCCGGGCAGTTAACTGAAGGACGTACATTCTTGACGCCACTAACCATCTTCCGGTTGGATGGGACTCAGTTAAGAAAAGCCCTGAACAGAGCACAGGAAGCATAGGCGATATCGGAAAATAAGTAAAGAATAAAAGGTAAATATACAAAATAAAGGCTTCAATGTGCTTATTTAGCGATTTTCTATATATTCGTAGTTACAAAATTCCTTATTGGATTTGTTTTCTGGACACTTCACTTTATACGGGAATCACTTGTCATTTCTGCGCATATTAATCAGTGGCTGCGCCGGCGCAAGTCAGCGTGTTGTGGGAGACGTCGACAATGCACAGGAAGTGTCGACCAAACCGAATCACACGCGGGCATGCCACTAATTTTATATTTATACGCTCCCTTACCTATTGTTCCAACCACGCCACGTGAGGACTTGTTGTATTGTTTGGTTGCCCGACCGACGATATGATCTGTGGATCCAGGAACATGAAGGACTGGTACCTGCGCTCTGGAAATAAGTTATAATACTAATGGAGGCATTAGAATTTCAAATCCTAGGCGTTTCGAGTTTCACACTTTCGTAAAACACAACTTGAAGCCATAACCAACTTTAAGAGCCTTACGCTTGCAGTGATCAGCCTGTAAACAGCAATGAAATTCAAATATCAACACCTCTCAATAACATTGATCTAGTCATAAACAAATTCGATTATACAACGTCATCGGCACATTACAGCGTACGTCACAGTGCAATGTGGCCTGCCCACGTTTCAAAAGCAATTTCAGCACAAAACGAATTGCGTACAAAGGGACCAACGATAGAAGTGGAGTGTTCTCCGAAGACAGCAGGCGCGCCTTATCGCGGCTGTAAATCAATATATGATTACAAATTTAATGCTACTGTTGGACTATAAATCAGAGATTTTAAATTACGAGGTACAAGCGACGTATCACGACGCGTGAGGCCCCCTAGTGGTGCGCCGTTGTGTCGACACTCGATAAATCCGGATCGCGGAGCTCGCGTGTTAGGGATGGACTTATAAATAGAATTCAGCCTGTTATAATTGTTTGATATTGATAAATCATTGGCTGCAAACTGGAGTGCTAAATTGAAAATGACTAAAATGTTTAAGATTATTTTTTATGGGAATATTTTTATTGATTTATTTTAACGTCCATCGGTTGCAATTTATTTTAAAATTTGTCATCGTGTAATTTAAAATATTTGCAAACATAGTAGATGGGCAGACGCAGGCACCTTTTAAAATAACCCAACTCGGTTATTTGCAATTCAGACAGGACACGAAACAAAACTGTTTTATACAAATTTCATAATAAATTTGAAGCCAAACTCTGTCTTAAGCAAAAGATAATTTAGAATTAATAAGCAAAACTAATGTTATACTTGAGCAATTCTATCGACAAGTGTTCGTCAATCGCTCCGCCCTACCTGTCAGCAGTATCTGCGCGTCACGATGATGTAGTGCACAATATGCACTGTTCGCGACTGTACCGTTTATGTGTCTACCATGTTCTACGATACCATATATTTCCGTTTTATTGCTACGAGCGATCGGGAAACAGACGCGATTTCTGACCCATAATGCTTTTATACGCAGGAGGGTAGGCTCACATGCAGATTTTATGTAAAAAAATGGCATCTGATTCAATTTGTCTTGTTAGAATCTAATATGTAGGTATTATTTACTTATTGAATACTTTTGTCGTTTAAGGTTTTTATGACACATTCATATTTGTTAGTATTAGCATTTCTTGCATTTACATTTTTTTTATATTACTGACTGGGCCTTCTCTTGACCTCGATCACGCCGCTGATTGAAAGCGATGGTTGAGGTCTATGATAGAACGAGCCGGCCTAGAAGATGTCTATTCATTCTTGCTTTAAAGGCAGACAAGTTATTTGTGGAAGGGAACACAGACGCTGGCAGAGAGTTCCACGCTTTGGCTGTGCGCATAATACCTAAATACATTAAACTTACTATAAATGATTGAGTTCTAAGTACCTACCTACTTCACTCTTGCTACCTTGATTGGTTGTCAATAACTGACCGAGCAACAAGCCCGACAACCACACTACGAGCAACATTTTAAGAAAACTCTCAGTTACAACTATGCATTGGAACTGCAGCAGATAAATAACTTGTAATATAAATATCTGTCAACAATGGTCAGCGTCGATAATTTACTGCATAGTGAGCAGTATGCACCTCTGTTCGCGGCTGTACCGACCGTGTGGCTAGGATGCTTGTAGCTTACGATTTAGCTTTATTTCCATTACCGATCTAGTCTAGTGAGGATTTTGAAGAGCTCGGTTGAATTTTCGGGAATACCCAATTTTCTTGGTCATATTAAGATTGAATTTAACTTGCTACTACATTCGTTCTACGACTCTTACTAGAACTTTAGAGGCCAGCACAACAAATTCCGCGTACAGTCGATGTACTGTTTGTATCCACCTTACCAAGTAAACCCAAGTTTACTCTGGCAACCCACCGTACAACTATGTACTACTATTTACCTCGAGCACGTCTGATGGAAAACAATGGATGAGGGTTAGGTAATGAGCTAGAGCTTCCTTAAAAGCTTAGTGAGCCACAGTTTTGAATTAGGTAGGTACTCGTAAAAAGGGTATGAAAAAAACACGACCCACCTTTTGTGCCACGTCGCAGTCGAGCATAAAAACAGTAAAAAAAAAAACTGTTAAAGCCAGAAACCTCTCATGTATATACAAATATATAATTACGTAACACGTACGTTGTAACATGTACGTTGTAACATGTACGTTGTACGTACGTATAATATATTATTACGTAAGTAGTCCTCCTTATCTATTTCGATAACTGCGAGCCATATAAATGATGGCTCGCTAAACCGAATTCAGTTGTGAACACCCGGTCGAAACTATAACAATAAAGTTGTCCTGTAGCTGTACGTAATGTATACGAGTGGGAGAGCTTAGCTCTCTCTTTGCGTATTTGGCGCTTCTCAATACCTAATAGCTTCGTGTCGCTTTTCTTCGAAAGATTTGATATTTTTGTGAATAGTAGAGGATCTTAATAGAAACATCTACGCTTGCTCTATTGATGTTAAAGGTTGGGAGAGGCTCGCTTTAAGCGCAGGCCACACTGGGAACGAAGCGAAATGAAGCTATGTTCGTTTAGCTTTCCTCCGCGTTTTTCATACTGCCATTTTCATTTCGCTTAGTACGCGGTGTGAACCGAAGTTTAAAAAGACGCGGAAGAAAGCTACACGAACTTAGCTGGTCGTCTTGGAGCTCTAAGTACATACAAATATATAGCTACGTAAGAATCTGTATTTTATACCTACAGCACCCAATTATTCCACGCTAGACTGACATATTTATAAAACCTATTACACATATTAAACAAAGAGCAGCTAAGTGAGCCGTAAAATGATTGTTTTAACGTATTAATAAAGTAGGGTAGGCAGCAATTACGGGCAGTTCATCACGGTTGACCGGCAACGTGTGGTTACAGTAATACACTTAGCTGACCTCGAGCTGTATGCCTTCATGTAACCACCAGCTTAATTATAAATGTCCTGTACTCTGGTTAATTCAGAAAATATCGGTTAAACTTGTAAATTAAAATGTGCATGCTAAAATGAATTGCGTATAATCAAATAGTGGTAAATGAATATTTTGTCCATATACGGAGTAAGGTACCGACGCAAAAAACCACACCTTGAGTTCAGTAGGTACATGATTCTAGACATACCAGCATTGAAAATTTTCGTCGGATTAAAAAATAATAATCTGCTGTTCCATACGGTTTTAAAAGTATTTTGGCTTTTCAATTATAAGCTTCGACAATGAAAACCCTGAAAGATTTTCATGTCTTTTACTTTTTACATTGAAATCAAACATCCACCAAACTTTTTAATCGCCAAACATATCAATCAAAGTATCAAATTAACTTCTACATACAACCAGATATTGCAAAATGTCACCACATTTCCTCTTAACACGGCGCTCGCGCATCCGATCCTGATAACACCCGATAGTAGCCGACTGCTCCCGAAGATTGATACGAATGCCGCCGAATTAATTGGGCAAAGGGATTCTTCTCCAAATATTAATTTGCTTGCGTTATAAGAATGTTTATTTTGATTGAACACTCTTATTTCGTGTATTGGTTGCTCGTTAAATGGCAATGTTGATAAACGAGACTTTTTCTTAAGATAAATTGGTCATGAAGCGCCTGCGTGGTATTTCTTCTAATTGACTAATTTGGGTTTTAGTGGCATGAAGTTAGGTATGCAGGTACTGAAACGAGAAGATATGTAGATACAACTAGTGGAAAGTGGAAAGGATCCCGTCGTAGCGATTGTAAAATAAAGTTTTCTCCATACTTTAGCTGTTTATTTGATAGAAATCGTGATTATGAAAACGCCATTTCATGACACTTCATGTGGCTAATTCATAAGCTAGACCAAGGGAACAGCCCCATTGAAGTGATCATTAATGGACTGTTGGGCTTAATCCGTTGGCCAGGATGTTAACAATGCATCCGATCTGCGCATTTAATGTAGCAAAAACACTTAAGTAGGGGCCAATTCATCGTTAAATCATCGCTTGCCCGAGGCAGCGACAATTTGTCCGCGTCCTGCGCATTACAGCAAAGGCTATTTATCCACAACCCACTTTCGGCGCGAATCAATCATTGCTTTAACACAAAATCATTGACATTTCCTCTGACTTACGAGCACGGCCGAGCACGGACGAGCAGAGCCGATGTGTTCATCGCAACGAGAAAGCAACATGAATTATATCAGATAATCGGTCGAAATTTCGCAGGAGATTGAGAAAAGGTTAAGCTCAAATTAAATTTTGATTTATGAATGCCAATTTTCCCTTCAATACGGTTTCGGTAACGGTTGCAAGTAGTGACGCTTGAAATCATCGGCAGACTTTATTGATAACTGCTCTCTCCACGATGCTTGGAACTTGGGTCATTGTGGGTTTATCCGGAAAATGATTAACTGTTTTTGAAAAGTTATGTTTATCGCAGTAATTTGTGTTGCCATGTGTAACGTATGCTTGCCATATGCCACGAAATTAAAAAAAAATCAGGCTGCTAAGAAAAGACATAAACGATTCTTGTAAGAATCGAATGGGATACCATTTGTTGCCACACCATTCGATTGTTTGGGAACAAAACATTGTGTGCAACAAAACAAGGGCTGTCAAATAGGAACAATAAGATTTAAAAGCGAGAAACACGTCGCTGGGCACAGGCACGGGCGCGGGCACCACACCACTAATGACTTAGCGAAACCAACCAGCTCCTTCCAAAATTAAACAAGGTAAAAAAGCGAACAAACGATCGATCACCGTTCCTCTCAAACAAAACACAGAAAAAACCACGTGAAACGATGTATGGAACAAATTAAAAGCTCAGCGTGAGGCGTCCTGCCTGCCTGGTGCGCCAGTGCCGGTGCCTCGGCTCACGGCGACTCCACGGTCCGCGGTACACGGCTCAGGGCAAATATTAAACCTGTCAGTTTTGTGTAATTTGAAGGCTCGTTTTCGACTTATAAGTTATGTTATTGAATGTTTTGGGGGCATGTGCGCGCGTGGCGTGTGAACCTCCTTTACCAATAATGAGCTTCGAGTAGACATGAGAAAGTCCCTTTATTTTTATTGGAGAACTGAAATAATATCGATACAATCAGTATCTTTTACGATACCCGATGACCCTTATAAATACCTCTAAGTAGCTCTTCAAACACGCATTGATATTCAATCCGTACTTAAGTATTTGTTAAACGTATCGTCTACGAACTGTGGTACGCAATAAACATACCATCGGAACGAGCTGTCATATTCTAAAAGACCATGCATTACTATAAAAACTGTTAGGTTGCTAATAAAACGTTCGAAATTATAGCCAATGCACTGACAACTCCATTACTAGATACCTCGCTAATGACAGCCGCGCCGACGTCCGCCGCTCATTTCGCCAAATTGGACTCAATTACTGAAGTGAATCTTAAGATAGTCGCAGATGGGGTGATAATGTGGCGTCAGGTGGGTGTGTGTCGGTGCACTCGACTCACATTCGAACACTTTTTCAATACAAAGGCAATAAAAATCCGCTAGTCACGCACTAAATGCCTCCCCGAGTCGACTCACGAGGCGTCGGCCAAAAGAAACAAACAGAATTGTTAGAAGCGCACACTCACGCACCCACAAAATTATTTTCGCTTCGTAACACGTGTCAAATTTCAATTTTACTAACGTCGATATTAACAGTGGGCGTAAACAGATTATTGATATTGTAGACGATAAAAAAGTAATCGATGATCGCATAGAGCGCTCTCTTATTGTGAGGAAAAAACGCTATTGTTAGGTGTTTAGAGGAATGATTTTTTCTTGATTTCGATTAAATGGACGCTAGTTTTGTCGAAAAAAATTGACTTCATCAATCAGAGACGGTGTTATTGGGTACAATGGTGTTTCTCGCAATCGCCACGTGGAATCTGCCGGTTCCTGGAACTTGGCACAATTTTTCACTTTTTTTAAATAATGAGATCAATTTAGTGACTTTTCAAATTGTACGATTATGTTTTGGTGCGATTATATCAGTTTAAAATTGGTGCCTATTGAAATTTTGACATATTCTAGTTGATGTTTTGATTGTATTATTCCATATTCTGATATGTAAGAGCGGATATATATCATTTTTATAATTGAAACTTTGTTGAGTAGGAGCAGTTTTGCTCTAAACATATTGTTTCATTCCTACATTCCAGACAAAATTCCTAAAAAAAACCTATTTCTCATTTGATAATGACTCACTCACAGTCGCCATCTTTTGCAGTCATGTACCAGTATCAGCTTGTATGTGTCATCTTATACCACCTTACAGTTTTATTTCACTAAAGAAGATAATATTTATAGACAAAATATTACAGTACCTATTTCATAAAGAGGCAAAGAAATTAACAAAAACAATAAATATTTAATAACAAACGTGAATGTAAGATGAATGTGCAACAGTTGCGGAGGCGACGTGCGTGCGACTCCGACGTACGGACGACAATGCTTCGCAAAACGTTATTAATTTTAATTAAAGCCTTCGTTAACTTTGATTAATTGAGGCGACGCGACGTCCGAGTACAAACAAGTATGAGAACTTGTCTGAAGACACCTTTACAAATATTTTCGCTCTTGCTTTGCTGGAAGATTCTACAATAAATAATGTAATGTATTACGTATATACCTTACATTTTATATCTGGATTTCTCCATTTTTTTATTATTGCTGTTCTATAAAATCCATCCCCATTGCCCAAATATGCAATTAATACTTTTGTTTCGTTAGAGTAAACTTTTGCCTGTTTTGAAGAATCACTGTGATGCAATTAATCAAATGCAACAATGAATTTTGCACAGTTTGCCATCAAATGTTTTTTTTTTTTCAAGAAAAGTTTTAGAAAAGAACAAAGTATCTCTATTTACCAGTGACACGTGCCTTATCTTTAAGAATAACGTTAATGTAAGAGAAAAACTCACTTAGGCACGCTGTGTGGGAAAATATGGTGGCCCTTAAGTATACGTCAACAGGTTCCTTAAAGGACCCAGTTTGTTATCTTTACGGTTTAAACTTACGCAAATAGTGACAAGATACCGTGGTCAATTCCTCTAATAACAGTTATTACACTATCTTAGTTATTTGCATTCTTATCTTGTTAATAGAGCAGACAAGTACCGTGCCTTCATTTGATGTTGATTGTGTATTTTTTTCAACAATTAACAACTACGAAAACATACATTCTTAAATTGTTTGTTCTAGAACTAACCTTAACAATAAATTAATAAAAACTTCGTGAGTAGTATAATTATATACTTGCAAAACCTATACGTATAATTACAATTCCGTGGTTATTTCTTAAAGCGAACGGCCACAATATTTTCAAAATGTCGGTCAAATCATATGAAAGGTTTGCTCAACGACAATACTCTATTTAAACACGAACTGCAACGTTTTTTCGCCACAATTGTTCCCCTCCTGTAATAATGCTCTAATCATAGGTTTGACACCCCGATACCCCTTACTCACACACCTTAGACCACCAACACAACAAGCTACACAACCATTGCTGCTTTTGTCACTATAGCTTTATCAACCGTCTTTACACTGCATGCAATGTATTGAGCCATTAGCGATTAGATTCCAGTCGGTATGAGGAATGCCTCAGGGCGTAGAACAGAAAGGCCAATGTTGAAAGCCGAGGTTGCTAATACGAGGATTGTGGGGTAGGCAGGGGTAATTACAGCAAATGTGGCGCGTTTGTGTTGACAATACGAGTCTGGTATTTCAAGCGTGCTGTTGTTAGGCGGAGAAAATAAGCTTCATTAGGAATAGAAGCTATGGATTTTATTTCGATTTTTTATGTAGGTTAATAATACTATTCCGATATCCTCGTAGTAAGTAATGCTCGGCGCTGCTTAGCCCTCTTGATCAACACCACCCGTACAATCTGTTCAACTTTCAAGAGTGATACATGCACCATCACCGGCAGAACATGATTGAGTTAACATAATGTTGTCAGTGTTCTCTCTGCCATCTTCATTTAAAGGTACAATCTGTTTTCGTTCATAGTCTTCAGTGCTCAAGTAAAGGACAGTCTATTACAAGACCCCGCCTCTTATAGGTTCTTGTTCTCTCCATCAACATCCTTCATCATAAACTCTACCTCCAGACACCACTTCCTCTCTTCAATTATAATTCATATAAATTAATCTCCATCGCATTGCAACATCATCCTACCTGCGTATGTCATAACAATTGACAATTTTTTCTTCGGCCCACTGACAGGATGCGCGCGCGCACGAGACAAAGGCATTAGCATACCGCACGGGGCGCGGGGTGTGGCTGTATTAATCATGTCCCGCTCGTGCCTTGCGTCTGCGCGTGATTATGGATTTGTTTTAGGTATTGGTTTATAAGTGGTGCATTTGTGCCTAAAGGATTTGGTCCTCTAAGAAAATTTGTAAAATCTTTAGCATCCTCAAGATTACATCTCGAAACGAGAACTGGAGCTGCGAAAAACTTGGAGCGCATCTCCTAAAATATCTTGTATTGTATTGCGATATCAACTCCTTCGAGTTGATGTTTTGTAATGATCGACCCGTCCTATTCGTCATTGATTTTCATATTAATTTAGAAAGTTTCTGTTCTATATAACTAAATTATCAAAAAATCCTTCATGGCCACTAAAGTACCAAAATAATAAACCCTTCCTTTATTCACTATACTTTTAGTCTTTGATAGGACAATATGCACGCCGAGTCATTCAAAATATTATAGACTTAAATCAAATGTGGTCTGTACCACACATAACCAATAACCGTTTAAAAATAGGCACATAAAGATCTAATAAATTATTGTAATTATTTGTTTATTGGTTATACTTTTCCATACATAATCTATAGGGAACATTGATTCTTAGATAGCTTTGAATGGATAGCAGAAAGTAACTGATTCAATGATATATAAAAGGCTAACACATGATGACGTCGGTTCATTATAGTAGGTACTTATACTACTTATAAGTTATGAATGAACGTCCATACATCGAATCTCTCATTCAAACATCAAATCAGTATCAAAGACATGAATGGTAAGGTTCGTGAATGGAGCACATGAAAGACTATTGATGTACGCATTATAAGCACCATTGCACTTAAGCTTACTTATTTGAAACTTGAATCAGTAACAAACTAACGAATTTCAACCTAATCTACCAATCAATACTGAAGTATTTTTATTATTTCATCTGCATATATAAGTTGGTAAACGCATCATTTGCAAACTCTAATACAGCTATTGCATACCAATTTGAATCTTAGCTGTAAAGGTATAAAGATTGATTAGGATGCAAAATATCCATGATCTGTAGAATGTCAAATGTGTCAAGTCATCAAAATATGTACTGGGTGATGAAGATGATGTCTGATATGGACTTACAACGGTTACAATAGGCGTTCGGAATCGATTTGAGATCTCCTGATTAAAGAAAGTGTTATAGGATTGTATCGATTGAAATATTGGAATTATTACAAGCTCTTAAGCTGTTGAGATGCAAGGATTTGATTGAATCAGATCTAACTCTAGTTAAGTGATAAATAGATTTTGATTCAGAAAGTTATACTTAGTCACTCACCAAAGTTTCTGTTTAGTTTTTTTTTTTAGCGCGAACTCCATATTTTAAAAACTTCCTAAGATCAATGAAAAAATAAGATAGAAAATGAGATATTGATAAGACGATCAAAACAATCTGGTTAAATTCAATGCTCTTAAAACAGACGTGTCTTTTCACTGCCAACTACTCCTACTTTCCGAGGTGCATCTTTACCAGTTAGCGACCGCGTATAACCTTTGGGCATGAAGTTGACGTTTGGTCTCTACTTCGGCTCAACTATCGAGTCAAAAGCACAGACTGCAGCCAAGAAGCTGGGCATCCTAAACAAGTTGAGGCGATACTTCATATCTGGAGTAGTTTTTATGTTTGTACAAAGCACAGGTCCGTTCCTGTATAGAGTATTGCAGCCACTTATGGGATGGCTCAGCAAAATGCCAACTTGCCGCTCTTGACTCGGTGGAACGCAGTGCAAAAAGACTTATAGGCGACGAGACTTAGGTGGCTCGGCTTCACAGCCTAGCTCATCAGCGTAATGTTGCATGCCCGTCGGTTATCTACAGGTTGTACTTCGGATAGTGTGCGCAGGAGCTCCAAAACCTGATCCCACCATCACCCACCACCACCAGACCACCAGATCACCAGATTACCAGACGTACTGCAGGGTACCATCTGCACTTGGTTGATATCTTGACCAGTCATATACTTAGCGCTTTTCTCCACATTTATTTTGCGCACAGCCAAAGTATGGAACTCTCTGCCTCTATGTTCCCCTCGTCTGCCTTCAAAGCAAGAGTGAACAGGCATCTTCTGGGCCGGCTCGTTCCATAATAGACCTTATCCATCTTTTTCCATCAGGCGTGATCGAGGTCAAGAGCAGGCCCAGTCAGTCATTAAAAAATAAAAAAAATAATTTCTTGAATTTTCTTAAAAGAATAAAAAAACGTCATCTTTATAATAACAGAGTACAATTGCCGCAAAAATTTCGATCCTTTATAAGATCGCGCTGTCATTAAAAATAATTCCTGTGAGCCCTTTCATACCTTCACAAACCTCATTGTTTATCGAACTTGCGGGCGTTTATTAGTTAAATTTAAGGGCTATTATGTTATCGGCGCTTTCGTCGTCGACAGATCTTTGTTCCCGTAAGCACACAGGAACAATATGGCGGCGTCTTGTGCGGCCTGCACTTTTTGCCTTTGTCTCACGTTCGCGCCGTCCAGCCGGACACGATGCACGAATCCATGGATGTATGTGAGTCATAGGTTAATGTTTTAATTTCTGTGCTGGCTTTTTATACACTTAAAGCTGGTGAAATGCTTTCTTAATCTTGGGCAGCCGGCAGGTACTGGCTGTAGTTCTATATATTTTACATCTTTATCATTTACTCCAGTAATTTGATCTCCAGTAGTTTCAGGAATGATTTGAATGATATTGAACTATTTTAATTTCAAAGTTTAGTAAGCTACAAAATAATTTTACAGTAAATGCTTTTCAGTTTGTTATGTGAAAATTTTCAAACAAGTCTGCATCAAATATCAATAAAACATCATCCAAAATATTCTTCCATTCTTAGCTGAAAGTGTTGGCAACGTTTTGTGCGTCTGCAGGCGTGTCTGCGTTGTCGCGTCTCCGAACAAAGACGTTTAATTGTCGGTTATCCGCCGATAAATCCACGTAACCACTCATTACTTGGCTATCGAAACGATGTTAATTGAAACTTTTGCTTTTTTACAGCTCGGCGCGCGACGTGCGAGTGTCTTACGTGTGCTCAGGTATGGCGCATTGTTACATTTTGGGCGATGGAGATAGTTATGCGATAACTGATCATTATACATCGAAATGCAATTTTTGATTTATTTCTTACTCAGGAATGACTGCAGGGAGAAGTAATTGAGGAAGTGCGTGTCAGTGGAATGAGGAATGTCATGTTGCAGTGTTTCTTGATAATTTTGGCAATACGAGAAGTATTGGATATTTTTTGCATTTTAAATCTTTGGATATATCCAACGTTCAAATATATTCTACAGTTAATATCGTAGATCAAAATCATGCACCCTCATAGAATCCAATTAAACCCATACTGCCTTACATCACTCAACAGCATACTCCACAAAAACTACAGAAATAGCAGCATATATCATTCTCACCTCCTCCCCAATCGGACATTGATTTATATAGATGCTTTATTTGATTCGATTGTATCATCAGATTGTCATAAATCGGGCCCCCGCGGTTCCCTACCAATACCGATATATTTCCCGATACGGCTCAAGTTTTCCTGATGTCATTATGTCTGTGTTGGTGATAACTGAATCTGTGGCAGTATTAAGGAAGTATTCAGTTGTTGCTGTTTGATGTGTGTTGACAGTGGTTGGTGGATTTGAGTCAGATTTTGAGTGTTGGATTTAACGCACACTATACATTTTATCATTGCTTAAGGCTTATCCTCCGTAAAATACGGCGAATCTAAGTAAGTAAACTAAGTAAGTGTCCATGTTTTACAGTAACAATAGCATATTTTTGATAGAAAAAAAATACAGTAATCTACAAGTGATTTCATTTGTCCTGAAATCTATTCTAGTTTGTAGAAGTAAAGAAAAAAAAACTAAATCCACGTCTATTTTTTCTAGTTTTTGCCATATTACTCCTCAATCAACATCAACAATTTTCATTAAAAGTGTTCATAAATTTATACAGTTCTCTACAAAATGAATGAATTAATGATTTGATGTCATTACTTTTTTAGTTCAATCAATAGATTTTTTGTAAATAGATAACTGCTTCATATTTTGCAATAAACTACCTACCAGCGTTGTGTCATCGCGCTTCTCTTTCTTTTCTATGCAGTCCGACAGTGACCGCGCTTTAGGTCCTGTAGTCCTATTAAAGAGAGTTACTTGTTTTATGGGTCTATAAATTATTGTACACATCTCTTTCATATTGCAGATAAAAACTGATAGGATCATATTTTTATTTCATTTTCTTATTGATGTTGAAGAAGTCAGTCGAGACACTGACTTAAGCCTTAATGTCTCGACTGACTTAAACATCAATAAGAAAACACAACAGAACACACAAGCGTACGATTGAACGAACGTAGGATGCCAGTAATTAATTACTGGTAATGTCTTGTTTAATCATTCGTTCTGTAAACATTGTGTCAGACAAACGGTGCTAATGTTTGCGTTTGTCACTACATTAATCATGTCCGTCTGACATTAGCAACCTGTCACTGTCCTGTCACCTGTCACTCTGCGATTTTCTTCAAACAACATATTGTAAAAACATCATTTAACAAACACAAACAACGATTTCTCTAAGTTAGTTCCACAGCCGCGTTCCGCATTCATCCCCATCTCGTCACAACGGTTCCTGACCGCGGCCACATTTTTTCTTGTCCAAATAAATGAATAGATACAGGCGTCTTGGGACCTCTCTACCCGGCGACTTGTCAAATTAATTTCTTCTCGCAAGACAATTTGTCTGCCGCTTGAGGGCAGCGGAAAAAACTTCGGTATCGATTGCTTGGCGATTAGTCAAGGGGCAGACCCTAGTCGAATTGGTTCTGGAGCAACTCGGAACGCAATCGTTTTAACAAGATTTATATGGTATTTTGGATCATTGTTCATTGAAATTGTTTGTTATTTTTTACTATCCAAATGGAAGCAGATTTCCCTACAAAAACAAAATTACAACCATAGGCTAGATCATCTACATTAAACGATTTTTACCGCAAGAACGTACGCAAAAATTCTCTCAATATCACCAATCCCACTGAATTCCACCCTCCGAAATCTTCTGTCCCGAATTTTCTCAGTTCGGTAAAATTAGCATAAAAACTCAGACATCTATTTGGGAGGGCTGTCAACCTGAGACCTATCCTAGGAAGATCAGGAACTGAAACGTTCAAAGAGAGGTCGCAAAAACTTTTTATAGCTAATAAAATAAATAGGCGGTCGTCACGCACGGCCGCATCCAAGCCGCCATTGCCGCCCAAAATTAAAGTGCGCTTTTTTGAAAGCACAATCTCCTCGGTCACAGTCGATAAAACCGCTTCGTGCCGATTGCGGTCTTCCCGAGTTACGTGGAACTGACGCTTAGGGCTAGGACGAATGTTGCTGCTGTTTACAATAACAGTTTTACCAATAAACGCTGAATTTTGGCTTGAAAGTAGTTAAAAGCATCTTATTTGCAAACGGTTAGAACGGTCAAAGTTATGCAATAAACATGATAAACGTATTGAGCAGAACATGCTGAGTACATTTCATAAGCTCTGTATAATTGTGTCTAAAAATTATTTATTACAAATACTATCACCGTTTTTTATCAACCCTCTTTATCCATTTCCCAAACGAACGAACCGCAGCGTTTTTTCTCCCGACCCGACCGCATCCTTACTCCAGTTGGTATTGGGGATCGGTAGCGCTCCGGGGACTGCGGCGCTTCACAATTAGCCCTGCTAATGGCTAAAGAGTTATCTCGCAGGACCCCAGCACACAACACGAATAAGAATTTACTGCAATTCTCAATCTGCAAGAATTACAGGAAATTGATTGCTGAGATTAGAACATGATTTGCAAAAGTAAAAAGTTTTGGGTAAAACTTAATTGCACATGTAAATGTTAGTTTTTTAGAAAAAGGTTTGCCATTGTCATGGTTTATCTTTTGTTTTGCACAAACATGCTTAATATTGCAGCAGCAAGTGGCGTTTATGCCTTATCATCAAGTCTAGTGCACGCTAAACTGATATTTTCTTTTGGAAATGTCATAAAGGCAAAAAAGTTAGGTAAACAAATAATCCTAAAATTAACCCCTTTTTTATAAACGTTGCTAAAACTTAAGTAGTGATTAGCGTTTGTTTACCTATATATTTTTTTACGTTTTTGACTTTTAACTTTTTAAAAGACGTTTATAAATATATGTAGAAATGTTCCACTGTAAAGAAAAACTAAGCAGTACGGAAAACTACAGTTCCCTCAAGCAACCGTTCCTTCAAACTACAGTGCCCTCAAGCCCACAACACAGAATCCTAGCATGTTATTGAGAATAGTAAAAGAACGAGCTCTGTATAAATCAAATAGCGTGTCTGACGTGAAATGTGACGCGACGCGACGTCAATATGAGCGGACGTCAGTTGGCGCTGACAGCCGATATGAACGAACCACGATATTGTGGCGTGTAGTCTGAAATGAGACTGTACAAACACTGGCTTGTTTTCTGTAGAAGAGTGTTGTTTGGTTGAAGTTGTGGTGTTGGTTTCGATACGGTGATAAAGAATTTTATTTGTTGTGGATTCTATAACACATTTTATAAAATGAACTATTGCAATAGAATTCTATCAAGATGCAGACATATACCAACGGCCTTGAGTGCATAGCTTGCGTGTTCTGTGCTGAGCTCACGCAACGCATCGTACGGCCACGCAGTAATAGGACTCGCCCATCAAGGAGCGCTGTCCCAAATGAGACACATTATTAATTTATTATAAATAACACAAAAGATATTATATTAAAACACGTATACTAAAAGACAAATAATTAAATTATATTTTATTTAAAATGATGTAGGTTTCATAGAGATACGCTTGATAGTTTTTGCGTGATTCTTAGTTTTTATCCGCGTTAAGACGCAGACTCATCGCGGCGCACGGAGAGGACACGCATTGCGAGACAATGTATGTGTCCACTGCAACCCACGGACACGCTACGCATCAATTAACGTCATTAGTACATGCGTGGCTTGCTCGAATATGGCGCTCACATAGCTCAACGCTGTCAACGCCCTGCACGCTGTGCATGTGGTACATACTATAAACGAATATCAACCCATTCTTGGTAAAAACAAGTGCGTAGCCTCCCCGTGCGCCGCGATGGGCCACTCACGCGTGTGTACTGCCGTGGAAACGTAGACCCACGTTGTCAAACAAATGAATCCACGCAGCTAACATGCACTGCGTGCCCGTGCACAGAATGCGCGGCATGCACCGCGTTGGGTTTGCGCCTTTAGACCTAATTTTACAAATTAATTACACTATGTAATCACATAATCTAAAATATTGACATAATAAGTTATTAAAAAATGCTCTAATTTAACATAAGTATATTTTATTCCAAATCATTACCACTACGTCATGTAACACCTTGAATAGATTTTGCTTGAAAGCCAATGAAAAGGTTATATGATAACCCATTGAATGGGTTCGATACTTGAAACCCAGTGAAATGGTTAGATTGTGATCTTCAGTTTAAAATCATTAAAAGTCGGTTATCGTCGCCTTAAGGTGAAAGACAACCTAAGAATTGAGTCAAAAGTCAACATCAATCTAAAAGTCAAACAAAGTGCAAACCAATTAACCCAAATTGCATCAGTCAAAATAAACAAAACAGAGCAAAAATTGTTTCAACCAGAGTTAGCAGCAGAAGTTGAACACACATGAAAAACCGCGAAAGTCTCGTTACACACGTAACCGACCCCAAAACAGGGCTGTGCTACACTGTGGGGGAAACTTCGCGACCCAAACACGACGATTTGAACCACGGCATGACTATAACTGTGCTTGCTTGGATGGTGGCGCTGAAGTTGTTCAACTGTTGTAAAATTGTTAATTTTGACGTTTTTTAATCGTTTTGGTGTAGAAACCCGAAATTAAACTTGCATGTTTTCAGAAATTTAAGGAAAACGACTTACCTACACGGCCACGTCCTTAATTTCTCATTATAGCTGCTTGATTGTATTAGAACCTATCTGTTTACTTAATTCAATACTTTCATCCATCAAACTCGAATGTTTCTCAGGGCTACGAAGTTTCCACACAAAGTCCAAAATAATCTGTCACTATCCCTATCTAATACATTGCATTCTAAAAAGAATTGCATTTCTCCACGCCGTACATTAGTTCCATAAGTCCGGCTCCCACATTATCCATTCCGTCGTGTGCCACGTAGTTCCTCCATCCATCACTCGGATCAGCACGGTGTACGCGTTGTTCGCGGTGCACTCGGACCCATCCTCCCCATTGTCCCCTCCTTTATTTATAATTTGATTTCAACAAGCTGTCGCCGCATAGAGGTGCCTTTTGTGTGCTCTTTCATTTTAATCAAATTTGATTTTGGTTTTGACTGGATGGTTAGTTTACGTGTATTTTGGTTTTTGATTTGCTAATTTGATGGGGTATGAAACTATTTGTTTACTTCTGTTTCTTCTCAAATGTTTGTAATGGTATATGCAAATATTTGAAGTGCTAATTGTGGTTTCAGAAAGTGTTTTGAAACGAATAAACTTTAATTTAAATTCATTAATTCTATTCGCAAAAACTACAGAGTAACGTTTATGAGTAGGTATTAATAAAGATTTTAAAATTAAACTTCTTATCATTTTATTTATCTTTTACCACTTTAGCGTTATTATTTTTTCTGCGTAGTTCTAGGTAACTTGCAATGACCAGACTTTTTTGCATCATAATTATTTCAATCATTAATATGTATTTGCAACTAACGATTACAAAGTCTTCCGTGATTAAAGGCCTATTCAGATATAAGCGATATCGCTTTCGCGCTCGGGAGCGATAGCGAATCGGTACGCGATATCGCTGTCGCGCTTGATAGCGATACTGGTCCGCCTTCTGGTTTGTCACTTTGGATCAGTATTGCTACCTAGCGATATCGCCTACCTATTCGGTATCGCTATCAAACACTAAAGCGATGTCGCTTATATCTGAATAGGTCTTAATGCAGCAAGATAATGTTCATATAATGTCAATATTGTATTCAAATACTAAACCTCAAATCATCAAAAAAATTTCTACATCTTTTGTTTTATTTAATAGGTACTCCAAAACTAAAAATCAAATCCTCGAAGGATGCGCTCCACCCGGCGATCGTCTCCTCAATCAGCCAGGGGTGCCACGACGAGTAAATTAATTAGCCACGGGCCCGAATCAAGGAAACAATAACCGCAAACAGAGGGCTGCGGTCGCAACATTTGTGTCAATACCTTCAACCCTTATATTGTCGACGGGATGAAATTAGACAGCCCTGTACCTACTAGGGATATTGCAGTAGATATTGTAACGGTTATGTAACTTTGAAGAGGCGAGCGTATATTGATGAACCGGGATGAGTTTTGATTTGAAAGTTTGTGTCCAATGAATGTGTCTTATTTTCGTTAAGTATGAGAAAAGTAGAGGCAGTACCTATATTACAAGTAGGTATATGCAGTAAGAGATGTTCATAACCAGTTTAAAAGAATTGATGTTTGTAGAATTGTATCTGGGTTTTAAAAATGAATAATAACTATTACTTGATACTCTTGATAACATTAGCACCTGATGTTGAGTAAAACCCTCAACATAGTCGCAAAAACCATCTGCTCTAATATTTTTTTCTAAATCTAATGGCCAATCTTGTTTCTAAATAAGTATCCTTAATAAAGGTCCTCGACCGTACCCTATATATTCGTATTGTAAATTTTTCAAACATGTTCACATTATGGCCAGGATTACGGTTAATTCGGCGTGTCGACTTTAACGCGGTCTTATATTGGGCCCATATGGCGTACTTTCTCCCCTGCACGCACCATAGCCCGATATTATTGGCGGATTAATTATTAATCCCTTACTGTATCGAAAATAAATCAACGGTGATTGGTCACATCGGGTAGATTTTGGAAAATAATAGTGTTTGCTACGGAACTGCAAAATAAGCTTATTTAGCGAGAAGTTTAAAGTTGGATTTGGGAAATAAAGTATCCAAGGATCGTAAAACGGTAAACGGTTCTGCACTAAACATAACATTTCTGTGTTTAAAAATTTGATAACATTAGCATCCATCAACACCATAAAACCATGGTCCACAGACTTTGATGGATTCTAATACTACCAAATTCTTGGTTTTAAAAGATATAGCGCAGCCTGGCTCCTTTACGGAGATTTTGATGGATGCTAATACTATCAAATTCTTATAGTTTTAAAAGATGTAGGGCAGCCTGGCTCCTTTACACAGATTTGGATGGATGCTAATGCTATCATATTCTTCATTTTTAAAGATGTAGCGCAGCCTGGCTCATTTACGGTGATTTTAATTGATGCTAATGCTATTAAATTCTTGGTTTTAAAAGATATAGCGTACCCTGGCTCCTTAACACAGATTTTGATGAATGCTAATGCTATAAAATTCTTGGTTTGAAAACATATAGCGCAGTCTGACTCTTTCACGGAGATTTTGATGGATACTAATGCTATCAAATTCTTAGACACAGCTAATATCACAATATGTTACAATATGTGATATGTAGATAAGTACTTATCGTTTTTGTTATCTGTGGAAGGAGTATCTTCAGTAGTAAGTAATTCTGTGAAGAATCACTTATTTATTATTATTTTCTTTGATTCCAAGTTATTTTTTATCAAGACAACTATGTAACTTCATTGATCTCCAGTACAACAGACCATCCCTAATACCTCCTCAACGTTTCAGTGAGAGTGACACGACACACAACTTCAAGAGCGCAAACTTTGCTCTCCTACCACTTTACAACAGTCACTCTACCAACCTTTAATGCTTTGCAACAAGGTCTAAGTTTGCAGTTTAGAAGTTTGGTTTAGGTTGTTGAAACTCAGCAGTTTTTGAATACGTCACTTGACTGATGTTTCGCTGACGAAGTTTTAGTAAACTAAAAGGGTAGGTGTGTGCTTTTAAACACTAGAAGGTGAAAGATTTACCTTTCCAACTTAGTTTTGATCTGGCTTTTTTTTACTAAAAAAATCTTTATTGTCCAAATAGCGCTTATATTGTTCTTGTACATATTATTAATACCTACACTGTATTACGGTAGTTAAGAACAGTTCTTCGGTTTTTTTTTTGTGCTCGGGATTTGTATGCAGATCCATATTATTTATTTTTCTTTTTGTAAAATTCGAGTTAATTATCTTTTTGTATGCACGTGTTTCGGTGACAAATAAACATATTTTCCTTCTTCCATACCTACTATGTCATTATCCCTCTTATTCTGGTTTTATTATCAGCACAGAAATCAGATGGCATTCTGAAGCGTGACAATTATTAGTTTCTAATGTAAATAATGAAAACCAGTTGCTTCGTAATGTTATCTGCGCAATAAATATTCATAAGAAACCGACTAGAGCTGCTCCACAATAAATAACGAATTATAACTTATTCAACGATATAACTGCACGTGTTTCTATCACTACAATTACGTTTATAAATAACATCTTATAAGGTAACGCGATAAAAGCAGAAACGTTATGTTATCATACAGATTAAGATACTGGTCTGTACTCTGTAGTTTGATGTAATAGTACAACTGGTTCTATTAAGAAATGTGGAACTAACTAATACATGGAAAAACCATATGATAATTAATATCTTGGTTTATTTATTCTATTATTTATATTCACACAGTTATATAGATACGACATAATATAACTTTTGAGTACAAAGGTGCTACTTCTCCAGCAGACCTGCGGAAGGAGAAATGAAAAAGAAATATAGAAAATAGTGTGTGAGAACACACTTTCATCGATAAATCGCATGCATGGGTTCCCAAATTACGTAAACTGAGGGAATGCCAATAATAGTAATAATAGTAACCTGGGACATTATTCACACACGGTCATCTGATCCCAAACTAAGCAGAGCTTGTACTATGGAAACCAGATAACTGATATACTACATATACTAGTTTTTTTTGTAAATACATACTTATATAGATAATTACACCCAGACTCAGAACAAACAGACAAGTTCATGCACACAAATGTTTGTCCTGGATGGGAATCGAACCCACGACCTGCGGCATTATAGGTGGTGTCTTAACCAACCACGCCAACTGGCCTGTCAATAGCATGCACTTCGACTTAGATCTCGTTTTGATACGATCTACAGAAGTAGATATATCTTATATTATCTTCTATAGATAGTACCTATATGTAGGTATGTCAAAGAAAAAGGCTTTGGTTAGAAGTTTATAATTACAAGCTTTTAACTGTTATGCCGTTGCCTCGCACTAGGGATAATAAAAAGCAACACGAGAAAAAAATATTCTAAATTAACTAAACATTAGTCCAAACACTCATGTTTTAATATTGAAATGCGCTGTAAATATTGACCATCTCACACAAAACCACTGACTTCGCAAATGTTACAATGCACCAATTTGTTTACACTACGAACTAGTTATCCGTCTCTATTGTTGATTTAAAAAAATATATTTTACCCTCCGATGTAAAGGGTGAAATTAAACTAGCGCACGCTTTTTTTTAGGGCCACAGTGTAAACTATCCTAGCACTATTTTTTGTGTGTTCATGGAGTATGCTAAGGTTTTTTGGGCTATGTTGTTAGGCTGTGGTGTCGTATGGGGTTGCTCAGAGACAAGCGTGACAAAATTTTGCATGGGGTATGTGGTGTGGTGATGCAACCCTTCAGCTCCGCACCGCGGTCTGCGGCCGCTGAGGGAAGTTGTGTACGACGAGTAATGACTGTTGATACTTTAGTGTGTAGATGAAGTATGGTTTCTAAACTGATGTGCTATCTGACTCGCGTAGATTTGCCTTTTTCTTAGCACTTTATAAAAATCTTCTCCTATGCCTTGTCTTTCCAATCACTGCAACAAGCTTTTAACGCTTGTAGGCCGCGTTACCACCGAACTTCACGCTCGCTCACAGTCAGCCATCACAGACGTTGTTGTTTAACGCGGGCTTAAGAGGATTGTGAAGTGCCAATACGCGGCGCGAGTCTTGGAGGACCTACATTTCATACAATTCTTTACATAAATATTGTTTCGGGCGATAACGTTTTTACCCCCCTAAATCTTTACGAAATGAGACAATGTTGATCTCATTACATTCAGTACACCTTAATCTAGGTCTGTTTGTTTTCTTTTTTAGTAATTCAATTTAATTTAATTTAAAAAAAGTACACCTCTCGCGGAAGTTTTTATGTCAAAAATATAGATATTTAGATCCTAATAGCTTATATCGTATGCAATATTTCTTTATAATAAAAACGTACGGACCTAGTATTTTATTATGTCTAGAACATTTCCAAACATTATGGAAATTAGACTATGTTTACGGGGAGAAAAACGTTATCGCTTTTTGTATGAAAATTTACAGTTTCACTATCCTCTTAACGTGAATATTATTCTCCCTTCTATTATTATAAGTACCTTACCACCAATTATACTATGTAGTTTTGTATATGGAGTTTTAATATTTTTAGAAAGGTACCCAGCAACCCTAACGTTAATTGCGTATAAACTCACAAGTATCTAAGAAGAGTTAACACATTTATTCAAGTATCAATAGTCTCGGTCGCGCTACACACAACCCCACGTGGCAGCGTGAAATTCGTACAATAAATGCCTTTGTATTGCCATCGCGACACCCTGTTGACTTTTGGACACGCCGATACTGCTGTCACAATCAATATACGTGTGTACTAGACAAATCTTTACCTACTCCTAGCACATAACATTCTAGGAATTGTAATTAATCTACAGAAGAAGGAGTTAAGATCTTTAACGATACCTTCTTCGAATTCTTTAATTCTGTTCGTCAGTGACGAATATTTCAGTTCAAAACTTTTGTTTCTTGTTATCAAATCAATTTCGAAAATAAAAATTCCAATATTCCAACCGCGACTGGATCAAGTGAAATATAATCAACACTAAATAGCAATCATTAATGACATGAATAGCATGTTAAGTAAGCACAGTCAGGGAGATTAATTGTTTACCAAATTGATACAACGTCAATATGGCCGTGTTTTAGCCACTTAATACTTAAACTGTCAAAGAATGACTGCTGTGATTTAATTAAAGAGACAGACAATTTTTATTAAGTTAGTCAGTTTGATAAACAGTTAATTTCCCTGAATTGTCTAACAGGAAGACAATTCTAACTACAAGACCTCACAGCAAACATCACAATATTTATAATACACGCAATTACAACCAGAAGTTACACATGAATACAAAACGCATTAAGAACAAACTTACTGCGCGTGATTGTCATTTATTTAACACATAAATCTACCTCCAGCAACTAAGTTACATAGTTTGCTTAATGAGGAGTCTGCAAACTAGTTCCCAGTACATAGCGCTTATTGCGCTTATTGCACCTTATTTGTCGATATGTAAATAAGCAGTATTACTTATTGCTCGTGATTGATTTAGCTGCTGAATATTATTGCGTAGTAGCCCGTCTAATAACTATGAATTATATTGTTATTGTGTTAAGTATGATAATTAGTTGCAATTTATTGTAAATTGTTGATAGCTGCTCATATTAAACAGAATACAGCTAAACGAAAATTCGTTTAGCTGTATTCTGTTTGAAGTTTGTGTCAAAGTTGTTTAAAGCAGGAATTAAAAGTCTTGATCAACAGCCGTCATGATCAAGTGTGTTAGTAGTGAATTCTTTATTCAATCATATCATGTTTTACTAGCTTTGTTGGGGTTTCACGCTATCACAAGTTACCAAGTAGACCTTAAATAAAAATACTTTACCCAGTTATAAACACCGTTTTGTTTTCTTTTGATTGTGCGAATGCGTCGAATGATTCAACATAGCTATATCTGTTACGGGTAATGCTAGAAGATTGAGTAAACCTAGGTTTACCCAAGCATTTTGGGTAAAGTCCGAATAATCTCGTGCGATGTGTGGTCACAGTTCTAACCTAACCTAACCTACCTTTCAGCCTACACCTAAGTTTAATCATTCTAGCATTACCTGAGTCGACCTGTATGGGGAATTAAAACTTATTTTAATTATTATTCGGACTTCACCCAAAATGCTTGGGTAAACCTAGGTTTACTCAATCATCTACCTCAAACAGAGACGTGGGCATAGCGCAGGCGGAGTGAGGGCGTACTGTCCGTGGCAGACGAGCGATTTGTAGACGTTTGAAGGTGTATCAGAAAGATGTGGTCAAATTTAAGGATGTTGTACAGACCACCAAACTGAACAACTTTCTGCATGGCACACACATCTTAATCGAGAAAAAATTATCAGCTGTCCCATACATTTGGGCCGAGTATTGAAGAGTTGTACTGGACAGCTGATAATTTTTTCTCGATAACGATGTTGTATCAAAAAGGTGTGATGCTAAAATAAAAATGAAATACTACTCGTTCGTAAAGTGCATCACTTGAGAATGGTTGGACCTTTTTATTAGGGAAAGGCTATTACAGTATCCATGAATTCCTAGATGACATATGACATTGTAACTTATGATTGATTTTATTAATTTAACATTTATTATTTATGATCTACTTAAATTCTTAATTCTAGATAAATTTAATAATGAAATAGCCCCAAAAATAAAATTTTTGATAAAAGTTCACACCTATGTTCCCTAATTTCAGAAGACAGCTTTTCAGCTTTTCTCCTTTCGTTGACGAAAAAAATCAAAAATAATCAACAAAATTTCGGACAGACTCCAAAATGTACATTCGGCATTCACCCTGATTAGATGCTCTTGTTTTGGTCCAAATATTCATTTTCTACGTTCTTCCCCTTTATGGAAGCAGCCACATCTGTTGGACAAAATTTGTCAAATTATTGACAGCACACCAACTTCCATTTTAAATGTGACCTTGGACGACCGAGCTCACCGAGTGTGGTGCAAAATTACCAGTATTAGCTGACCGGCGTTCCTGTCCTCTGCCCACAGCACTCAAAAGTTGTCCTGGAAAACTTTAACCCCTCCCTGGTTGACTCAGAAGTGCCGTGCTTGACCGATGCGGTGAATGTCTGGATATCCGGGGATACAGCACGTAAACCCATCTTCCCAGAGACAGTGGAATGAGCCGCTCTGCGGGTTGGTACGGAATAATCTTATCAGTACGTCTACCAGTACTGCTGAGCATGCCCGTCTGCTGGCTATGGGTGACTGGAATTCGGACCTCTGGCTTCAAGCACTATCCGTCACCCATAGGCACATACTAGTCTGTGTCTGGGCGCTCCTTGCGGGGTCCGCATCGCTGCCAGTGCGGTGAAGTTGTTGATTGTCTCGGACTCCATGGCATATCTTGCAGTAAGAGAGCAGACCGGATAGCATGGCACGCCAGCATTAGTGACATCATCCGTCGTGCTCATGTCACCGCCGGGGTGCCAGCTGTTTAAGAACCCAACAGCTTGCACGCGACGATGGGAAGGGACTCAAGGGAAGGGTTCAAGTGCTCCATTGGTTTTTTGAGAAATCGCCAAGCCAGCCCTCTGGTCACCTGAAGAGTCGACCAACCGGGGTGACTCTTCACGTGACCAGAGGGCTGGCCTATTTTTAGACCAAAGAATCAGCATCGCCATACAACGTGGCAATGCCTACCGCCTTTTGGGCACTTTTACTGTTGACAGCGATGCGGACGAATTTTTTTATGCCCTATGATTTCACTCTTTTTTATACTTGTACATATTATTATTATTAGTTTAAGTTTGTTAGCTTATATGTTATGCATTAGGTACAGTAAGGGCGGTTTACTTTGACTCTAGGGTATAACTTAGGCCCACATCTAGACAGATGTTTAATGTCATTAAATCCACACAAAGCTCCGCAAGTACGAGTCTATATTGCGATCTATTAGATACCTAAGGACATATGACGTTCGGTTGTACGGTCGCGACACTTCGGCCAGTATAAACAGTTGTCTCGATTTGGGTCAAAGTTATGCCTTAGAGTCAAAGTAACCCGCCCTTACGGTAATTAGAAATACGAAATAACAGTATCAGTGCTACGTAACCAAACAATATTGACAAATATGATATTATTAATTGTAATATTAACAGTTTAATTATTAACCGCTATTACAATAAGTAAGTAGGCCTCGTTCCAACCGCTAGTCTACTGATACGTACAAACCCGACCGATCCGCGCAGCTAATCCTCTATCTTACATTTTCAATAATTTCGCTTCAGAATGCGACATAGTTCCAAACAGCGAGCATCAATAATTACGCTTACTTAACTTACCCACTTGATGTGACAACTCGATAGATTTTATCAAACACGCCTTTATATAGAAACCTGCCGGCACTGCGGCAGGTGCAGGGTTCCTTGCCCGATTCAGTATTATCGTTAGGTAATTGAACGAGGGATAATACGCCTGTTATTACGGCGAGTTAATTAAATTTTTCGATTGCGAAATATATCGGTTTCTATTTTTATATTTTGTATGTTGCTTTTATGTTTGGTGCGGAGTGCATTCGGAAATTGTTTGTAAAAAATATATATTAGGTAGAAGTGATAACTTTTAGTTTCTTATTTTATTGATGTTTGTATCTTGTTATTCAAGATTTAATCAATATTTTATTGCTGATATAAATGTATTTCCTTTTTTACAAATAAGAAAAAGTTTTAGCACATGGGTACATAAAAGCAGTTAGGTATCTGGGCTCCACATGAAACTAAGTATAGTCTCATGTTGGAAGCGAGTACAAAATAATAATAATATAACCTGGGACATTATTCACACACGGTCATATGATCCCAAACTAAGCAGAGCTTGTACTATGGAAACCAGATAACTGATATACTACATACACTACTTTTTTTTTGTAAATACAGTATGTACAGTCAGAAGTCAGAAGTCGACTAGCAATCTCACAAAACTATGGCATAGCAATATTAGTTGTACTTATGACCTTCTTCTATAAGAACGTTTGACAATACTACACATTGGCAACTTTGGCAGCCCGTATAGCGCAGGCGATAATGGTCATTGCGGTGTAAGTGGACTTCTAGACGTTGACTGTACCTATACTTACAAAAAAAAAAATATAATAAAAAATATAAATATAGATAATTACACCCAGACTCAGGACCAACAGACATGTTCATGCACACAAATGTTGGTCCTGGATGGGAATCGAACCGTCGCGCGTCGTCGCGTATCCTAATCAACCACGCCAACGGGCCTGTCAAAATATAATAAAATTTTAATTGACTACACCCAGAATATGCTTTTTGCATTTCATTATCTTGTTTACAATCACCTGCAATATGACTGTAGCAAGCTTCTGATAGGTTGTCACTATGGGCAGGCTGTTTTGTAAATGATCAACCGACTATCACACTCACACAACAACATAAGAAATTAACAAACAACTCGTTAAATTAACTGTTCATTTCTTAATTTGATCCGTTGAGCTCCCAGTGACAAACGGCTGGTGTTGCGAGCCTCAATAATTTGCGCCTAGCTCTCTCAGAGTCGCGGAATTCAGTCGTGATTAATCAACGCTGGCAACACTTCATCGCGCGATTATAAGCTTTTAAATATAGGCGGGGGTGCGCCCGGCCCTATATAAATTAGCTAGCGATGAAAACGCGCTGCTGAGTGAGGAGAGGGTTAGATTTGCGTTTGGTCGATTTTCTTCTGTTGCACAAGCTCACTGTAACTCTGCAATAAAAGCCCTGGTTACTGTAGCCTTCTTAGATCTTTCAGTCCATTTTGTCATCTTAATTAGTATAACGTTAACGGAGAATTTTGCAATCATTTATTTTATTTTGTCCATGAAATATTGCATTTGTTCGTCTATGGTTGCCTGTCAGTATATAACGAACTTAATAAGCGTGCTTATGTCAAAAGTAAAATAAATATTTGGAAAGAGTGTAGTGGTGTTTCAACTTTTTTATTTCGAAGCAAAATCAAGACGGAATTTACTAACTTGACTTAATTCAGAGTATTTAACATCAACTGACCAAATATTTTAAGCTTACCTGCCGTTAGTCACTATTCGTAATGTATCCTACAAAGTTATCGACAAACACATCTCCCATCACTATTCAACCCTTTCCCCAGTCAGCGGCCTGCAGCCCTGCAGCCCAGGGCCTGGGGCGCAACGAAACAGTTAACTAAATTAAAGTGAGTGTGAAGACCGCTGCAGGGTTAACTATTCCATTTCGTTTATTGCGCATAACTCTGTTAACCCTTCAACCCGTTAATAAAGATATAGAGGCCTATTAACTGCGACTTAAGTTTACTTTTATAATCATCCTTATAGTTTCTTAATATCCGAAATATTATAATGAGCTCGGATATTTATGCGGATATTAGAAGTTTTCAACAACACTTACTTAATCATGATTGATGTAATCAACGATTACAGGTATAAGTTGTGATAATTAATTGAAACTAAAAGCACGCGACAGTACAATACTACATGCTTAAATTAAATATGCTGTTTATGGAACAGGGCTTTTTCTCAGTCATCATCATCATCATTTGTCTGGCCTGTTCCCAACGATGTTGGGGTCGGCTGCCAGTCTAACCGGATGCAACCGAATATCAGTATTTTATCTTGGTCTTTGGTAAGACTGGTTGTCAGATTTTCCGGCTTCTGGCGAGCCGTAACGACTGTCAAAGATCCACGAATGACAGCCGGGACCAACAGCTTAACGTGCTTTCCGAGGCACAGAGGGCTCTTAGTATGGAAAGATGTATTCTCAGTGTACCTACTTATTTAAAATAATCATCAATTCCTGTGAATATCTATTTTCTCTTAGGTACTCAATTGGCTAAGTACCTACTACGTTCCTGATAGTTGACCGGAACTACCAAAGGACAATTTAAATGTTACATACACTAAGTAATTCTAATTACCCAGATGATTTTGTGCAAATTATAAAAGGGAACGTTTTTCGAACAAAAAGGATATTAGGCAGCTGCTGACGCCACTTCTGCGGGTACTAAATAACGTGTTATTGCACACAATTCTTGAATCTACACAAGCTGAAAAAGCGAACTATTGCTAGTTATACAACACAGCTTTACTATAGAAGCATGGACACTGACAGGCTAAATCCAGACGCACACTCATGACAATCTGCAAACATCCTTTCAAATTCGTATGTTTTATGTATTAGTATCATAATATCTAAAATGACACTCGGCTGATGATACTGAAAGCTTCATCGGAATTGTTAATGTCAACACGGTCGGCTCTGCGCGGATATTTTGTTGTTCGCTGCCCATCACTACGACCCGCTGTATTCGTACCTCGGACTGCCATGACAGCATTGCCGGGTATCGTGAGTAAGTGACACGCGACGACATCCGATAATGGATTTTATTTTGATCGGTCATTATTTACATAAATACATAAAACATTGTCATTTGCGGAATGGAACGTGTCGTATCGATATGCCAGTACTCAAATACTCAGTCTGGCCGGCTAATGTTAGAAATTGACAGGAATGTTTTAACCAATAGTCTGATGGAGCTTCATCGAACAGTTAATCGATTCAAAAATATTCGTCTGCTGCCGTTCCAGAAATACTCTGACCAAATGTAGAAATTAAGAAATAATGGAACTAAAATGACTTTTACGACACACATTTTTATGTCGTTTTCGTCGTAATCACCAATAACTTTAATCAGTAGCTAATACCATCTGGTTCTGCGTGGGTCGAGATGCCTCTAAAACGGTATTTATTTAAGAAGCACGCATTCACCTACATGATGACGCGGTACTGAGCAGTGTTCTAGCGGTGACAGTCGTTGACCTGCGCAGGGTTAAGTGGTTGTCGCCACTAAATCCGTTTATATTTGCTTTCTATTAACCCTGTGATAAGACTGGGGGTATAAAATTTTATTACAACTGCTATGAAATAAGGTAATGCCGCAGTACGAAGCGGCGCTTCTGTCACTGACACCATCTTGGGTACTTGGCGGAATGAGCTGGAAATGTTTATAAATTAGGATGATATTACTTTCCAATTGAAAGCGTTGTTAAGGTGGATACAAAGTATTTTATAGTATAGCATTGGGACCTAGACACAATTTTGAAGTCGATATGCAACACACTCTTACAATACAATCATACAACACCTACGATTTCCATAGACAAGGCTTCGGATTAGTTAGGTAAGTAGGTACCTACAATTTTTACGGATGGTGATTTTGAAAATTAAGATTCAAATCTTGTCGTACAATTTGAGTGATTAATGCTTTCTTAAACACTTTATATAATCGTTTTCTTGTACGAATAAAAGTTATTAATAATACTAATAAAAACATAACCTTTCCTTGGCAGTCGGGTAAACTCAAGATGAGAATAAGGGAACAAATAACCGCCATACTTGCCAGCCCCATTATTTAATAGATTTTTTTTTTTGAGTGCATCGCTGCTGGTGACCGCCATCTTGCTGATATAATTTTCAAAACTTAATGTAACAAATGGCATTCCATGGTGACTTAAATAAGATAAACAGCATTTATATATAAATCGTTATTTTTTTTCTGTAACCCTTCAAAACCGATGCATATCTTTTGCCCACCCTGTATAATATTCAGTATAGCAGATATACCTATGGCTGCATTCACATACTACGTGTATTACATAATTATATACTAATTTAAGAGCAGTGCTGGCCCAGTAGAAACGTGTGCGACTTACGAGTTGTTGGTCGTGGGTTCAGACCCCGGCAGGCGCTTTACTTTGTGTAAATTATATCCTCACAACTGCTCTCTAATCGGTGAACGAAAACTTCGTGAGGAAACCGGCATGTCCTAGAACCAAAAATTCGAAGACATGTGACATCTACCAACCCGCACTGAGCCCGCGTGGTAGATTACGGCCCCCTCGCTCTCATAGAGAGCAGACCTGTGTCCCAGCCGTGGGAATATTACAGGATTATATGTATGTACTAATTTAAGAGTAGTTTGGTATATTTGGTATCTAGGCGCTGGCACAGCTGGTACCTACGTGGAACAGGAGTCGTGCCTGAAGGTCGTCACGACCGTGCTAACATCACCTTGCTATATACAACAGTAAAGTTACAACACTAAAGGACAACTCGGAATGTCATTTAAGTATTGTTGATCTCATTCTCAATACCTCCGAGTCAACACAAACGACCAATTTAATTTAATCGTTTTTAAATAGGTAGATAGGGAAATAATTTAGGTACAATACAGGCAATATTTATTAAGCTTACCGACTTCACTTGATAAGCTACAAAGAGTTATAACTTACAAATAGCCGTATTGGCTCTTAGCAATAGTTCAACTTTGCCTGATCAGTTATCAGTAGATCTACCGATAGTAATGTGTGACCATATAATTGAATAGGGGAAGACAGAGGCTATACTTAGTTACTATGCATTGCATTACGATAGGAAGATATGTGGCGGATAGTCTGAGACCTTCTCGACTAATAATAATGCTTACCTTTAAACCTTTGCTAGTAAAAGTACGTCACACTTAAAATTGTTTCATTATTAATGACGAGCAATATCATTAGTCATGGCGATAAAATATACATCAGCCAACCCTTCCGGGATATGTTTATTGGAAATCCAGAACAAGCTGCTCCACGCTGGTCTGGACACCTTGACAAGTTAAGGCACATGCAAGGAGTCATCGATTCAACCCACTTTCAAGTGACACGATAGACAGTGGCTGCCCCTCCCACGACAAGACACGCCATCACAAAGACATGTTCTTGGTGTCACAGTAGCTGAACTACTTAGTAGGAAACATCGATACTTTTTACGACATGCTTGACCTAAAATGTCACTGAAATCACTCTGTTCTGCTTTTGACGTTACTTTGAACCTAAACAAATCAAGTAGAAACTTGAAGAAACAAATTCCTAAGGACCTTACCAAAAATCAGTGTGAAAAACTTTTGTGTCTAGGTAGGTATTTGATCAAGCTTTACTTTGGCAGTTAGAACAATTTTTTGTAGGTACCTACTTATAGATCTAGTCAGCGTGTCCAATCAATGGCGCCAAAGTAGAAACAATAGATTATGATAAAAAGCGAGATCTACTGACTTTCACAGACAATATTCCTTTGGTAACCTTTTCCGGGCTGAGCTGCAAACAGTCAACGCTCCTATAACGTTTTTCCTATAACTGTTCACAGACCTATAGGTCTATATAATATATATATATGTATAACCTAATATCAGCGTCACCTTCCTGCGTCCCACGCAAGGAGCGCACGCGTCGCCTCACTTTTTTCCCGGTAGTTAAAGGTTAATAGAAAGTTGGTAAAACAATGGTGGGCCACAATGGGCATTGTGTTGCCAGTTGAGTCACGATGGCTGCCTGGCCGCCTGGCCGCATGGCCCACGTAGCGTTGGTGTCTGTTACTTGTCACTTGTATGTGCTTTTTATTTTTTGGGTGTCAATATGTTTGGAGGAAATAGAAATAAACCGAAAACTGTGCTCTTAACCTTCAACTCGACCTTCCAAAGTCGTCTAACTATTTTGTGGGAAAACCCGCCAGAGGTTGTCACAATCAAAGTAGCTTTTCATAAGGAAAAATGTGCAAGGCTCTTATTCAGAAGTTTATAAAACCTCTGAAGAAAACACACAAGTCTGATAAACATTCCTAAAAAAACAGAAGCATGTCAAACATTACATTTATATCATTGAACACATAGCAACACCCATCAACTCAATATGAGCAATCGATCAACCGTCAATACTTCGTATACCAAGTCTATTGTTTATAACTAAAATATAACGTACTATAACGAGTACTCCGGTAGCGACGGTAGCCATCAATCTATCAGTTGTTTACACTATAAAACGAGCAATTATTCACCGGTGATCAACTATCGATGATTGGATCGCCTTTAGAGGTGGTTTACACAGCACAATGACCTATGAATACGAGCAGGTTACTGAAAGATAAAAAAAAATTCCAAAAAAAAACAACCGACTTCCAAAAACACTATAAAGTGAATAATCATTTTAATTTCGGAAGTCGGTGTCTTTGGATCTGTATTATAGTTTTTTGCCGCCGACTTCCGAAATTAAAGTTATTATTCACTTTGTAGTGTTTTTTTTGGAAGTCGGTTGTCTTTTTATTGGAAAATGTTTTCGTTTTAGTGGGTCAGTTTGTAATTTATCTAAGTTACAATATCCTAATGTCAACTGCTCGTTGAATCGCAACACGTGAAATACTTAGTATTAAATAGTTCCGGTGGTCTTCATCATCAGTTAAACTTGACCAAATGGTGCTTTCCAAGAAAAAATGCACGAGTTACTATAAAAAAATATACCCAAATCGCTATAAGTGTGTCTATAATATTTGATGAGTTCCGTTGATTTCTCCAGGATCCTATTATCAGATTCTAACCTAATGACAATGAGACCAACTAGAAAATATACATTTTCAAACAAAAAAAGAATTTTCCAAATCAGTCTAGCCATCTTTGACTAATCGGGGAACATACATACAAAAAAAAAAGATTCCGACGAACTGAGAACCTCCACCTTTTTTTTTTGAAGTCGGTTAAAATGTAAATAAACAGATTGCTATTTGCTAAATAATTAATTAATTCAAACAAATAAGTTACATTAGTATCTCGAATTCGGCATTATGAATATTTTGAGGCTATTTATGACCAAGCCTAATTCTACATTTAACTTTATAGTGCTGTATGTAAGTGGGTTACTCGATCAATTTCTTTTTTCGTCAGAATCCGCCAAACTAAATTTCATTCATTTGAGAACTCAACAACCGACTGAGTGTAAACTCTCCCTAACAGCAGATGAGTACAGTTAGCCATTTTATTTTAAAATTAATAACATGTAGGTTGTTCATTGGTCGCGACTCGCGAGCCACCGCGCGCTGGCTGATCAGTGATCAGCTCAGCGGTCAGCTGATCAGTCTGCTCATTTGTTCTTATCTGATAAGTATAATAGCTGAAGAAAAAGTTAATAAAGCCTACAGCGAAAATAAAATGAGGTAATTAGGTGTAGACCTACAATTTGCTGCCCGTATTAAGTGTAAGTTATCGAGTAAACTGACTGCAATTTACAAGTAAACATCACTAACGTGGTGCTTCTAAGAATTCTCTAATAGGAAATTATTCTAACTAGTGAAAAATATTCGTGTGAAATAATTAAAATTTTCCTTTCCTCCTTTATGATTCATATTGGAAAATCCAATGTTACTTTTCCAGAAGCGCCATCGAACTTAAAACCCCACGCACAGCTGTCCTTGCGAACACTCTACCAATTACACAGATTATGTACAAAATAGTAACCAGTGATCTTTCGGATCATAAAATAAGCAGTGATAATTATTTAACAGTTACTCTAAAGTATTTTTATAATCTTCCTACGTTGTCTCGAGTTGTTGCCAATGTTTATTGTTGAGCTCCAATCGAAACAATGTGTCGTCTGCTGAATAACCAAACCAAACGCTGTATTTTACGTTGATTTATTATTGTAAGTATTTTTTTTTTAAGACGTCCCTTTGTTATCTTTTCATTTCTCTAAAATTTGACTAATAATTAGAGGAGCTCGTGGCTAAGTAATAACTAACAGTCGCACCGGTCGATCCTTGCCGGGGTTGGTCCGTGGATGGGTGTATCTTTACATAACGAGACTCCTCTGTGCCTCGGAAAGCACATTAAGCTGCTGGTCCTGGCTGTTATTCGTGTGTGATTTGATGACAAGGATTCTTTGACAGTCGGTTCGGGTCGTCAGAATCCCAAAAGTCTGACAACCAGTCTTACCAAGGGGTATCGTATTATCCAGTTATTGGGTTGTGGATGTCAGATAGGCAGTCGCTCCATATAAAATACTGGTTGCTACATCCCGTTAGGCTGGAAGTCGACCCCAACATAGTTGTGGACATGCAGATTAATTGTGACTAATAATTTTCGGAGGTACCTAAGTTTTTGACTCGTAGTAGGACCTAGTTTGCTAATATTTTTTATATGTTCTTTTTTATATATTTTTTATTAAACGATTCAGCGGTTCAATTTAACTACCAATTAAAGCAAACAACCCTGAAAATACCTTTATTAACAAAACCTAACCAGTAACAAAAACTAATTTAGTAAAGCATCTACTTCTTAGTTAATTACAGTCATTAAAATACTTAACACCGTATCAAAATAAATAAATTATAAACAAATAGCAACTATATTCTCATTACGCCAAAGCGCATGCGTTGTCAGTCAATCATAGGCGTTTTTGTCGGCTATATATGACCCCGACTAACCACTCGAAATACGCAAGAACAGAATGTAAACTCCATAAAAAAACAATTTCACGACACAATATTAGATCATATTGATCTATTTTGTTTGATGCTGGTGTTGCTTAGATGCATGGATGCTGTTTTTTTTATATTTCTATGGATGCATGTGATCCGTGATAACAGTAGTTCCAACAAAATTTCCTTTTCAAATTTTCTTTTTTTTGCCACTATTAAAATGATTATAAGTTGAAACGTTTTGCTACGCATGGCGTAGCAACTATAATTTTTCTACTATGTATTTATCCCATCGCATGTTATTGAGAGTAGAGTGGGCCTTTTGTAAGAACCATCTTACATAGTGGTAACTGTCAGAAGTCAGTGGCTATTGTACACAAAAAGTGTCGATAAATAGCCCGTGTCGGTCGATAGGTGCGAGTAAATAAATACTTACTTATTATGGACGTGCGGATATTCGATCTACGTCCAATTGAATGGGCTGAATCGATGTCAATGAAAAAGTAGCTAGATTGCAATTGTTTGTTAGATTACGTATTATTAATGTTTGTTTGTCAGCATGGGGTCCAGTTAATTTTTTGTTAACATTTTAATATTATGATTGTATGCTTTATTAAGCATCATCCAATATCATATTTCGCTGGTTATAATACCAGTCTATAAGTCACCCACTACAAGACAACCTCGTCACATACATTCAGGTACAAAAAAGCTTCATCAGAAAACTTACTTGTGAGCATGAATGAGTCATTCACTCATATTTTTTTCTTTCTTTCTTCCCTTTCTTTCTATTTGTGACTAATTAGGTACTTCACTTTTCCTCATGTAGCCACATGACATAGACAAGTAATATAGGTATTTGTAGGTACCTAACCCAACTGGGAGATACATAAAACACTTATAAAGACAATTAAGCCTTTAATAAAAGCTTACTTAGACCAATATTTCTTGTAGAACACATAACATGTCTATCGCGGTTACCCAGGGGTGATACATGAAGAATGGCTGGGGCTGGTGACCACGATGCGGTAATTGTTTCCCTACAGCCGGGGCTGGCCGGTGCCGGGATAAATCTCTGTAAATCAGATAACACGGGAATAAAAGTGTGAGACGGGAGCTCGATGGACTTGCGGTCGCCGGAGGCGGCCACTAAACAAACGTTTGTGTGGCAGTGATTTTGCTAATAAATTAAAAGGAATTACTGAACTTCTTGATATAAGTATTAAAACTGCCGATCAGAAATGCCATAAAATTGAAAGTTCACTAGGTAACTGTTGCATAGATAAGAAAACTTTGTCGTTTTGTAAACTGCAAGGGACATTCAACCTTAAGATCATGAAGCAATTATGAGGTCAACTGATGCCTTCCATTTAGCAAGAGGACCTCTTGCCGTTACTGAGATCTGACATCTTAACAAAGGAGTAAACAGACGTTTTAATCTCAAATGAAAATATTATATATTTTTTTTTTTATTTGAGATGAGTTTGCTCTTGACTATAGTCTAGGTCAGAGGTGACAGATACAAAGTCTATGATGGAGTGAGCTTACCCAGAAGAAGCCTGTTTACTCTAACTTTGAAGAGATTCGGGTAGCACCAATGACTATATAGCCTCTTTGGGTAGCACAGACACACGTAGTGAGTTCCACTCTTTTCTATATTATTATATTTCTAGTAGAAGTTTCTTAATTACAATTTTTTTAATGATGTAATTTTTATAATAATTATAACCAAAGCTTCATGAAACAGACACAAAGCACGAGTTGTCTCGATATCCGCATATTTCGTGGCCACTCAGATTTCAGGCATAAGAAAGATGTTAAGGCGGGCGGACACAGGTTGCAGGGCGGACACTGGTTGCAAGGCGAATGGTCAGTAATCGACGTCCTGGGCGGATGTCGATTACTGACCAGTGTTCTATTGGGGGTGTTACTGGTAACTGGGATGGATCACCTATTGCGACATTCGGAAGTACTATTCTTAAAACAATAACATGTATTCCCTACATTATTCTAGTGAGATCATTCAAATCAAAATGAATATATTTAGGTGATTGAAACAAAACTAAATCCAGTTAGTATTTTGCGAGCCTACCATACAAGTTTTTTCCAATAAATAATGTAAAATATTGTAAAAATGTTATGAGTCCCTTACATTACAAAAACCATTAGGAATCTTACAAGTTCAATAGTTTGCGCTCAATAGACAAAAAACAACAGGAAAAAATAAAATCTTAATGAGATTTTTCATACCTTCATCAATGACTAGCTAAAGAAAAACGAAACCAAGTTTAGTTCCGTTTTACTTCAGTGATTTTACCTTCCGTTGACCATTTAAACTAGGCTAGATTTAGCTGCCAAATTCAGAACTGAACCACCTTTTCAGAGACTCTCATTCTTCAAAGAAATAGTGATAAATGATAAATGATTTTTATTTCTGTAAGTAGGTTTGTACAAACACTTTTACAAGTCAATCATGTTTTTTTTTTTTTAGTGCTTATTATCACGTGGTGCAGACCGCTTGCGGCTAGTTCTGACCGGGTGGACGGTTCACATCTCGTTGGTGGTTGAATCTGTGGCTGATTGGCTCTTTTTGCGAACACTTACCTATTGAATATGAGTCCCTATGGAATTATATGGGATTTCTTTTTTATTGACTTCAAAACATCTTTTCGCTCGGTGTACTGGTAGTAAGTTCAATATTTCTGGCCGACAAAAACATGTAAGATTTCAACCGCTAATAATACGAGACTTTTAATGCTGAGATGATGATTGAGCATTCAAAAGATAGGTCATATTTATAACAATTTTAAGGCCGGATATAATTTGCGTGTGAGGTCACACTGCTAAATCACGCGCATGCGCCCGACCCTCTCCTTTTCACTTTGTGTTGAAATATCAATTCGTATAGTGCAAATATGTGCTTAGCTAAATCAGTTATTCTGGTGTCTTTGTGAGTCATTGATAAAGCTCTAAATACCAGGACCTAAACAGAAACAACAGAAATATTGGAACAATAGGGTTAAGTTCACAATAGCAAAATAATATCAGATGACGTTTCATATCGGCCGTAAATCTGCTCACCCTGAAAAAAACCACAATCGAAGAAAGCTTGCACCAAAAGGAGTGCAATAAGCCTAAAACGTCTCGTACCGAGCAAATACAATAGCTATGACAGTGACAGAAACCGTTGCAAATACAATAGCTACGGTAGTGACAGATACCGTGAGAAAGTCTGATGCAAATACAATAGCTACGGCAATGACAGAAACCGTAAGAAAGTCTGATGCAAATACAATAGCTACGGCAGTGACAGAAACCGTGAGAAAGTCTGTTGCAAATACAATAGCTACGGCAGTGACAGAAGCCGTAAGAAAGTCTGTTGCAAATACAATAGCTACGGTAGTGACAGAAACCGTAAGAAAGTGTGTTGGAAATACAATAGCTACGGCAGTGACAGAAACCGTAAGAAAGTGTGTTGGAAATACAATAGCTACGGCAGTGACAGAAACCGTAAGAAAGTCTGTTGCAAATACAATAGCTACGGTAGTGATAGAAACCGTAAGAAAGTCTGTTGTAAATACAATAGCTACGGCAGTGACAGAAACCGTAAGAAAGTCTGTTGCAAATACAATTACTACGGCAGTGACAGAATCCGTAAGAAAGTCGGTTGCAAATACAATAGCTACGGCAGTGACGGAAACCGAAAGAAAGTCTGTTGCAAATACAATAGCTACGGTAGTGACAGAAACCGTAAGAAAGTCTGTTGCAAATACAATAGCTACGGCAGTGACAGAAACCGTAAGAAAGTGTGTTGGAAATACAATAGCTACGGCAGTGACAGAAACCGTAAGAAAGTCTGTTGCAAATACAATAGCTACGGTAGTGACAGAAACCGTAAGAAAGTCTGTTGCAAATACAATAGCTACGGCAGTGACAGAAACCGTAAGAAAGTCTGTTGCAAATACAATAGCTACGGCAGTGACAGAAACCGTAAGAAAGTCTGTTGCAAATACAATAGCTACGGCAGTGACAGAAACCGTAAGTAAGTCTGTTGCAAATACAATAGCTATGGTAGTGACAGAAACCGTAAGAAAGTCTGTTGTAAATACAATAGCTACGGCAGTGACAGAAACCGTAAGAAAGTCTGTTGCAAATACAATTGCTACGGCAGTGACAGAAACCGTAAGAAAGTCTGTTGCAAATACAATAGCTACGGCAGTGACAGAAACCGTAAGAAAGTCTGTTGCAAATACAATAGCTACGGTAGTGACAGAAACCGTAAGAAAGTCTGTTGCAAATACAATAGCTACGGCAGTGACAGAAATCGTAAGAAAGTGTGTTGGAAATACAATAGCTACGGCAGTGACAGAAACCGTAAGAAAGTCTGTTGCAAATACAATAGCTACGGCAGTGACAGAAACCGTAAGAAAGTCTGTTGCAAATACAATAGCTACGGCAGTGACAGAAACCGTTAGAAAGTCTGTTGCAAATACTATATATACCTAATACTACTTAATATCTAATACGCTACGCTCCATCGCCCTTTGGCAAACCTTGAGTTTGGACTTTTGAGGCTCGGTTAGGGACCAAGTTTGAGCACCGTATGTTATGGATGGGCAGAATGCACATGTCGATGAGTTTGCGCTTCAGGGATAAAGGTAGGTTACCCTTCATTAGCGACTTCATGGACAAGTAGCTCTTCCAGGCATTCTGGGATTGTATGGGATTATATGGGGATTTTATATCTACCACCGGTGTTTACGCGGTTTTTCTTAGCGAAGCAGTTTACCTTAGTTTTAGAGACTTGTCATCATCATCTCATCGGGTTGTAGAGATGTCGTAAAAGGAATTTCTGGAGTGGAGGGTGCCTATACTGGAGTGACTTCAAAGAACGTTAATGAAATACAATAATATTGTAAGTACATACTTATTGACACCTAAACAAAATAATAAGTAATCTAGTGAACAAAACGAACGTGTTGTATCGATGTTTCACAGAAAAAAAGAAGAAGAACAAAATGTTAGTTCTCAGTTTCTCACTAGCCAGTCGTTACGCCAAGCTGATTACCTATAAACATCAATTACTATTCTAATCTACATACCTACTTACATAGCTTACATTTTTTCAGATTTTAGTGGACCAAACCACATCACTCACAGCACAGACCGCGCACACACACTGGCCACGTCCACGTCACACTCGCCAATCCCAAAAGCCTGAACTTTCCTAAACGTCCGCGGTTTAAGAGGACGTTGCAAAAAATAAATGAATCAATTACCGCCCGGCTGCCAACAAAAACGCGGGGCATTTCGCCCAGCCACTAATGTAACCTCTAATTCCGCTCATTTGCAGGGCATTTGTAGCGCATTTGCCATCGGCTTTGCGGCCGGCACGGTTTTTACGGCACTCAATACGCCTGCGGTTTGAACGTGTGTCATTTGTAAGCGTTGTTTGTGGTCGCAACCTTTTTGCGGCTATTGTGGTATGTTCGACAAGTTTAGTTTACAGTTTTTGTTGGATGTTGGTTTGTACGCGTGCTGTGAAAGTGATAGGTTCCATCGGGCTGCCATTTTATTGTTAGAGTTATATTTTGTTAAAAGTTTATGACTTCCTAAGCTAAGCACTGACATTTTCAATGACACGTGATTATAGGTACTAATTTTAAGACGACTGACAAGCAAGGTTTCCTCCTGATCTTATACCCAAACCTTGACACCACACTAAACTCATTACATAAACAAAACATTATCACAAGCACACACCATAAACAATACACGCAAACAAACTTAATTCCGAGTAACACAATAAATATGAAGCCGAGGTCCAACTTTAAACAGTGCCATAAATACGGTCGCTCGTAAAGAGGAACTAGACCTGAAAGTTTGTGCGGCCAGCGCATAAATCATACAATCTAACCCTCCAAAACTGAGGATTCCGGGGAGTGTATGAGACGCCCATTCCCCCATATGTCATTTCGGTCAAGCAGCCGCTATTTGTCTTGCAAAAATTCGGAGAAACATGTGAGGAATGTCTTGTCCCCTTCGTCCGAGAGCGGAATGTGTAGGGTTACACACCTTACCGATGTTGTGCCAAGATTAAAACTTGGGTTATTGACGCGAGGAAATTGACAAGCGAATAGTTGTGTGAGTTCCCGGCGATGGGAATAAATAAATTCAGTGTTTTCTAACACATTTGGGAGTTCTGTAGTTGAAGACATGTATACAGGGTATCTGAAAAAGGGTGTCGCCAACGTAAAGGTGTGGTATATACAAACCATCAAACTGAACAACTTTTTCCGGGGGACCAACATCGTAATCGTGAAATAAAAATCAGTCGTCGCATACAACACTTCAATACCTACTTGGCCAAATGTATGGGATGATAGATTTTGGGATGATAGATGACGGACCAACCCCGGCAAGCGTAGCTTAACCTGATGGATCGACCCGTGCGGCTGTTATTACTTTGGTACCTACGAGCTCCTTACAAGAATAACCTTTCAATTATAAAATTAAATACTGCTATAAAACCGAACCTCCACAAAATTTACACGCCATACGTACTGAGTAACTAAAAATTTCCATCCCCTAACATTATTTTTCATTTTATACGAAAGACAAATACTTCACAAATCAAAGTCCAAGACACTGGGCTGAATAAATTGCCCCGAAGCCCAGCGCCCTGATTGCGGGCTACGTAAATATCAACAGAAAGTACGACAAACAGACAAACAGGCCAACCGAACGGCTCTGTGTATACACTCCTTACGGGACGCATTTCGGAGAAATCTTGCGAATACTTTCGGATACGGACTCGACATTTTGAATGTGGTTCGGTGGAAAGTTTTGAGGGGAAAATGTTTCAGATGTATTCTTGTGACGTGAAGGGCGCCCTTCAATAACATGGTTATGACTTACCTGCTTATACCTTGCCACAGCTATACCGTGACTGACCAGCAAATTAGTGACCTTAGCTGCTACTAGATGTTTTTATCTGTCAGGGCTGGGTTCTAAAACCACCGTTTAGCGTGTCAAGTCTAGAATCCAAATTAGATCTGTCAAACCAAAACACTGCTATTTTTAAATCAAAGAAAAACTAAGAAACTTTAAAAAAAACTTCACGGGAGACAATGTTATGGCCATGATTTTCCAGTAAACCTTCACCAAACATGTGAGAACCATCCCAAACATTAAGCAGAGTCGCAGTCGGTTAGCGGGCGCGGCGTGAGACCGCAAGTCGCGGCCCGCCGACTAATGCGCCGCAAACGGGCCGCAGTTAGCTCCCGCGTGGAACATCAAGTTAGTTGCTCTATTATAACGTCGTATGTTTAGTTTAGCTGCTTCATTTTGTCCGATGTCTAATTTCATAAAGGATCTTAGGCATAATTTTAAGATAATGGAAAATATTTATCGGGAACCTTGACTTTGTCTGACATTGCCACCATCACTCGGTGAGCACGTCTAGTTATTACGAGTCTTAGCTCACATCGCTCCCCCTGCTTGTATCTTCTTCTTTTAACTAAAATATCTAACAGTCTGTTACTTTAATCTGCTCCACAATATTCAATGTTGCAGCAACTAATAGGGCCGTTTTTAAAATCGGCTCAGCGCGCAGGTGGCGGGTCCGTTCCGGTCCGGTTTCCGGTACAATCCGATCGTATTTGCGTAAGCCGGCCGCAGTCCTAATCCGCTCCGGATTATTGACGAGACGTCCAGCGACCACGCTTATTAGTTGAGGGTTCGTGGCATAAGATTCTACCGGGATTGAGCTTTTGATAATGGTATTGTTTATCAGCCATTGCAACTTTTGAAAGCATGAGGTTTCTGTTGGTTATAAAATAATCACATGTCTAATGTAGTAAATTTATAAATATAGATTTTAGTTTGTAAGGATTGTACGAGAGTCCATGTTTTCTTGATGGACGATCACGATTAGTTCTTTTTTTTTTTCATCACTAGCTTAACAACTGCTCCTTGCAAGGTCTGCTTCAAAACATACCAATTTGCTATGTTTCGGCAAGTTTTATATTGTCCAGGAGTGCACTGATGGCAATAACGAAGTTGAAATAAATTCTAGTTATCAATTTGTCTAAGTAACTTTTCTGTGCTTTTCATCTTACAACGCCTTCCGCCTAAGTCTTGGCCCACTCTTGTCTAAGACGATGGTACAGCCAACAAGCAAGGGTCAGTCGAGGCATGCCAATTTGCTTTGTCCTTACTCACCTCGGATAACGCTCTATTATACGCAGACCTTTGTGTCTGTAGTTTAAAGGCATTTTCATTGGCTTTCTCCAATGCCTGCTGGCGCTAGTTATTCGTCAAATTGGGGCTTTGATGATTTGGGAGAGAAAGGGATGAATTAGTAAGATATCTACAAAGTGCATCATTCTAAGTTCTACTACCTATGACAGTTGACCGATGTGGCGTTAGGAAACCCTCTGTTTGGTGCATTCCAGGTAGCAAGTCTGGAGCACACTTTAAGACATTGATTGAGGAAATTAACACGTTAGCATGACGATGACAATTCTAGTCTAGTAGTGATAGTAATCTTCGCAATTAGAAAATGCTCATTTTCTTGACTTAATAACTCTGAATCACCTGGTACTGCACTACTGAGAAACATGTGTCATGAAAGTAATTAACTACTGACACGAGTTGTGTAACAATTTGTGTTCTTTAATTCCACAGAGCCAATATTTATGTATATATAGCCAGTTACATGACAAACATTTTGTAAGTAATTATCATTTCCTGTTCTATGGTTTTTCTTATTGCATTCTATGGTCAGCTGTAATTAAAGGAATTCGCGGCCACATGTTTAAGCTTCGTACCTACTTAACGTGCTTGAAACGTGCATCCGCTGTTAATATCCTTTTATTGAAATAACTTATAAGAAGTGAGACTGTTTTTTTTTTTTGGTTTCTCATCAGAACATGTATTAGTGGGACATGAAACAATAATAGCTGCTCCTTACTCACATAACTTTACATGCACCCTGTATCACATCGACCTTGGAAAGGTATTTTGTTCATTAGCACTAAAATTGATTTTATAAGTGGGTGTTTCTGAAATGTCACCTTACCAAGTTAAAGATTATCGAAAACATGCAGTAGGTAAGCTCTCACATTTAATCGAAGAAGATCGAGTAGGATCCCAAAGTAATATGAAGGGACGCTTTCAAGGGGACCATAATGATGTACCGGATAACTCTTTGGCACGAATGTGTCGAGTGGCGCGTACAGTGTACAGAGTGGTTCATTCGAAACAACTCTACTCGAGCTATAACAATAATATTTTTATAGGAGGAACGTAATGTAAAACTACTTTCTCTCTTTGTTATTATTATCGGCAAGGTGCACTGCAAACTACCCCGAGCCATAATTGCATTTCATTTTAACGTTTACACTATCAAATATAATCGTTTTACTCACTTTGCTGTTGTCAACATAACCTTTCCGGTAATAAAGCGGTTAATGGATACAAATTAGCAGAAGAATATTACTTTAATAAATTAGTAAGAGCCGACTGTTAGCAAGGCTTCTCAATTTAATTTATTTAAAAAGGCTTCATAATTATCTAGTACTACATACTCGTGTTACAATAAAATCACATTGCATTTTAGCTAACTACTAAAATTATGATAACGTTAGGTTTTGGTGTGAGCTTGTATTTAATGTAGACCTTAGACCTTATTTGAAAACAAACAGTGAAACTGATTGTTGGCTACAACAGCTCTCTAAAGATCTTTCGCGGAACTATCTCCTCTAAAAAATGCGAGTTGTAGTGAGTGTGAAACTGTGACATTTGACCCTCGGGCCCCCACCGCCATCCGTTGTATCTGATGACCGGGCCAGCGGTTATCAGGCGTTTAGTGAGGATATTGCCAGCACTGTTTATTACCAAGTTTAAGTAGACTATCAAGAATTTATTAGACCATTGGCTCAGTTTTTAGTGTAGAGAGTTTGTGATTGTTTAAGAATTTTACGAACTCAGATTTCAAGTCAATGCGCTACAGTCAGGTTCACCTAAGTTTACAGTTGTTTTCAGTTTGTGAATAATTATTTCAATTATTCCACTGCCTCTGTAAGACAATCCTTTCATAAGATATCGCTGCTCATTTAGGAGGTACCAGTTTCTTGCAAATTTATTTGTCTATAACGACTATTGAGTCACATTTTTTACAAAACAAATACGCAAAGTGTTGGAAGTCTCTCAAAAGTTCGGACATTCCACCCCCGGGGTCGTTTATGGCGATCGGTTGGCATCTGATAGTCGCCCTACATGTGCCTGCATGAACCCCTGAAGATGTGTTATCATTTTATTTAGGAGTTTTAAAAGGAGTAGTTCCAGTAGGGGTGAAGTGAGGTGAAAGGAGTCATGTGAGTAACGGAATAGTAGTTTCTTTTGTAACTCGACTCGATTTTGTAATTCGAATTTCTTTTGCCTCGATGGCTAAGGCAGTAGTTATGCATCAATTCTAAAGTCTAGGTTCGATGTTCAAATATTGTTTACATTGCTTTGCAGAGTTTAATAGTGTCTAAAAGCAAACTAATTATGTTAGATTCGTTATGAATTATGAATGAGGACAGCTGTTAATAACTACAAACTGCTATGGCCAGTCGGTCTGGTCAGTGCACTGAACATGGCGACTGTCCTGTCAGAAACTGTAATGGTCTTTGTGAAACTTATGTCCAGCGATGAACGTTTCTTATAGCTTTATGCCATTGGTTAGTTCCTAGGTGAAGTATGAAAGTGGTAAAACAAGTAAGATTGAACCTTCACCCTCGCGTGCAAGAAAAAAGGTGACTTGTTATGATCTACTTGTAAACAGTCCCTCAGTGTCGACATGTCCTCATCGGGCCGGCTCGGCTAACAGACGCATACTGAGTTAACTGCGTCGTAAACCTCGCGGTTTTGAATGTAGGTGGGCCGTGAGAGTACTAGTACATGATGAAAACATACAGAAAACTCAGACCAAGTAGCACTATACGTATAGTTTTACCGTCTGATATTTTACTTTTACCCATTCCGGACAGTACTCACCGTTCCTAGCGTAATTAAGCGTGCGTGGCGTGTAGTTTCAAAGAGAACTACCCTGAACTACGCCGCACCGATCCGAGTAAAGACGGACACATCGGACCGTAAAAAATCGGACTGCCGACAGTAACATTCCTTGTAGTGCACAAACGCCCTAAAAGAGAATTCGTAAAATTTAAAGACAATTTTTGACAAACAAGCAAGCTCGAACTTTTGTATCGGCAGGATGCCTAGGAAAGTAAAAGTCCTAGTAGACTGTGCTGGAAAACATTCTGTAATATTTACCTATCTTATTTACTGTGTTATAGTTCAAAAAGTACCAATACCGAGAAAGAAACTACGTACTTGCATATGAGACATTTTAATTTTGTGTCAAAGTTATTATTATCTGCATCTGTAGCCAAAGTAACATAGCGATGACGCGAGTAGAAAAGGCAAAAATGTATGGGGTTGACATAAGCTATCGAAATGTCACGTGATCATAGATCAGCATTTCCATAGAGATGCGCGTCGATAGCGATTGTAGAAATAAATAATAAATAAATTCATTTTTGTTTCAGGCAAGTTTTTACATATACACCCATAGTCTTAGAAATAGAATCGCTCCGAAGCGAATGCCATTTGGCTAGGCTTCCTGCACACCTTTCGAAGACAGTTATCGCTTACTGAATGCAGCAAGCCTTCTGTTCTATTTACTACTGGTCTGTAGATAAGCTAATATTTCTCCGCATCACCAGTTCCGAGTGCTCCGCAATGGTTTACAACTGTTGGTACTCCTCAACTGTTCACGTCGCTAATGCAATGTATCGCGCTTTCCACAGACAAGTTGTAGCAAACGATGACCTGATAATTGTAGCTAGAGGATTATGTAATAGCCTCAAATGTAGCAAGCAGTAGGGAACTGTTGTGATCAATGCTATATTCCTATTGGATACTCAAACGAAGAGTAACCCAGGCCAGGTGGTGTGAACTAGAACAAACTATATTCCTACCAAATCATCACTTACTATTGATCCGTAGTTAACTCAAGCAATGGTTAAACATAGTAACTAATGGTTGAATTTTGGCTAAATGTGAAAGGTTAAACATGAATGTATTCATTCATATTAAAAAATAGTAATCATGTTTCAGTGTTTCTCATTCATGTTCAGGGCCGGTTTATTGATCCGTAGTTAACACAAGCAATGGTTAATCATAGTAACTAATGGTTGAATTTTGGCTAAACGTGAAAGTGTCAGTTACTAACATAATTAGTTAATTGTCGGTTAATTTACAACCCAAGCGTTGTTCAGTTAACACTAGAATACAGTCGCCTATAACATTATTGCAGTCATTACTTACTTACACACAGAATGTAAAGCGCAGAAGGTTCGTTCTAAATGAGACGGGTTTTTATTAACCGATTTAAAAAAGGAGGTTCTCTACTCGACCCGTAGGTATGTATGTATGTATGTTTGTATTTCCGCGATTTTCTCAAAAACTAATCAACCAATTTTGATGATTCTCTAGCGTGATCTACATACTTTCAGGAAGGTTTTAGTATATAATACGTTAGGTAATTAAAGTTATGTACGAAGTTGTATACATAAATGTACTGTATCTCCGGCATTTCTATGCGGATTTTGATGATTCTTCTTTTCGTTCGTCTTCGGCTTATGTAATTGTATATGCAACTAAAAATGGAAACGTAAATTTACTTACAAAACTAAAAACCAACTTCAAAAACCCAAAACGAATAAAATAACTTTCATAAAAAACATAACAGCTTCTGAAGTCGGTGTCTTCAATTCTTCAATGTCAATGCAAGGTGCACCGACTTCAGAAGTTGTTAAGTTTTTTAAGAAAGTTATTCTATCGAGATATGAACAAACAAGACTTCCTCACAGAAGTCAAAGTATAGCTTGAAATATAGTTTTGTATGTTGAAGAGTCCCGGGAATGAATGATCAAAGTCACTTTGAGGACAACTGAGAGAAATACGAATAAACTTATAATTGCTTGTAAAAGTGACCACACAAATGTTGTTTGACATGAAATCACTGCTTTTATATTTATAGCATTATGTTAAAACATTTATTGTAATAATCTTATTTAAGATTTTTTTTCATTATGTCCAAAATATAAAATTTAGTAATGATTAGTCTTACTAATTATTCTTGTAAACCTAGGTGTAAATGTTGAAAGTCCTTCATGCTTTTTACAAATAGATGCTGATTGATGACTGACTTTTGAGCGAATGTTCAACCACGTGAGTTACCAATGCATCGATTTAAACAAATATATGTTCTTTTTAGTGATTGTTTCGAGTTGTTATTCTGTAGGTACATAGCTTATGTACTCTCTTATAAACTGTATACAATAACAGGTGTGTAATACACGAAATGCGTTCGCGCATATGCGTAAACATGCAATTACCGTCTGAGTAATAACACGCTCAATTTGATAAGAATTTATTCAACTGTATTCGTAGAAACTGCATTTTAATTATAGTGCACCTAATACTAATGAGTGCCTAGATTGTTCAAACAGTCAACAGTTCAGATTATCTAAGTAAAATAATTTACTCAAGTAGGTATATATTATTGGAGGAAGTAATGTCTAGTTGATTCTATCTCCTCAGTAGGCAATCTTATTTACGTCCATAACCATCAAAACCTAAGCCTATCCCTAAATAAATATTTTCCGAAACAGTACATCACTGGGCTACATAAATGATACAGTAACATAAAGAGATTATGAAATAAATAAAGCACTTTCTATTCGAGCAAAATGAAGAATTTAATCGTTAAGGTATCCCCCACCTGCGACCAATCTGACTGCAGGTGGGGAGCACTTGCATAAAACCCTCTCATCGATCTCTACGTCTATGGGCATCTTTTTAGGGTTCCGTACCAAAATGGTAAAAAGGAACCCTTATGGTGCGACTCAGTCTTTCTGTCTGTCACAGCTAGATATCTTAAGAACTACTACTAATGCTATCAACTTGAATTTTGGAACAGTTTTAGATGACGTTTGCCCAACTATTTTTATACTATATGACTAGCAGCGCTCCGCGGTTTCACCTACGTAAGTCTCGAATCCGTAAGAATATCGGGATAAAAGTATTCTATGTGTTAATCCAGGCTATAAACTATCTGTGTGCTAAATTTCATGAATATCTGTTCAGTAGTTTTTGCGTGAAAGAGTAACAAACATGCATCCATCCTCACAAACTTTCGCATTTATAATATAAGTAGGGTTTAGGAAGTAGGATAGGTAGGAAGTAGGATGGTACGGAACCCTCGGTGCGCGAGTCCGACTCGCTCTTGACCGGTATTTTTTTGGATCTGTTATTGCATAAGTGACCTCCACATTATGTGCAAAAATGTAATGGCGAATATCGTTAATAGTACCTACCGTCTGAATACCACCTGCAATAATACTGAGGAAATTGGTTTAAAGTGTTGATCATGGGGAGCAATCGATAATCTCACTTTAACGAACCAGAGACTCAACCAACTCATCATGCGATGGGAAGTTATGCACTAAAGACAAACTTTAAACGTAGCTTGGCCTTAAATGATGAAATATTACTATGAAGAACATGTCCACTTTGTTCATGGTTTATCATTTTAGACAAGCCATTTAGGTGTTTTCTTGTTTCCTGTGTTTTTACTTGGTGCTAATCAAGTCATCATCTGCCCCACCCATCAACTTCTTGTCACACCAAATTGAATAATCACCCCATTCGAACCCGGAAGCAGCTCATCACGAGCTATCTGTCAATAAATCTACGATTGTCAAGTGGAAAACTGTCACCGTTTCGTTCCAGTAATCAGTTGGTTCCGTGGCCGCGTGCGCCGGTATTATTAGCGCCGGCGGCCGAGGAAGGTGCACCGACGCAACGGTCGCCGCGCACCTTGCGACCGACCACCTTGCGTCTCGAATAACGTACTGTGTCCAGATACAACAAGATATCAATTAGCACAACTCATAAAACAGCATAAGAAATAAACTTTGTGTTGGGAACATTAGACTTTATAGTTGCGGTAGTACGGTTGGAGTTCCTGTGATGGTCTACGTCAGGGGTGAAGGCGGAAAGATGTTACCACCCTACATTAAGATTAAAATTATTTAGCTAAATATAAAGCGTGTTTTTTACTGCTCTATATTAGTGGACACGGCTGTCTAGTGGAATTAGTTGGATTCTAATTTTGTTGTCTAAAATCCGTTGAGATGGGCGATAACCCTGCGGCCACCGTAAGGGTCAGTGAGACCGAAAGTGACTCAAATTGGTTTGTTTACGTCACGCTGTTGGTTTTTCTATTGTTCTATTGACGTGTGTATGAGGCAGATGCGTCCGTTGTTAATTAGCGCCGTACACTTGTACAGTATCAATGGTTCGTTATGAATCAATCTGATAGCAGCTTCTTCTTTCGTTTTATAATTGGAGCCGAGTGATCGATACTGTTATGTTTGATTTCATAATATTCAGCTTTTGCTTGGTGTCACTAAGCGGTGCTGTAAAGTTGCTCCTGACTTAACACAGGCTTTCTCTTCTCTTTCTTATAGTGTTGTTCTTATATACATCTTGCATAAAACAAAGTTAGTATTTGCATTATTTCACATACGAAAATGCGATAACCAATCAGATCGCCAATCATACCTACTTCAATTTTGAATACAAGCCAATCAACAACTTAAATCAAACTACAGGTAGCAACAAAACCTGCCAACCCTCAAAAACCTGATGAAGCATCACCATCTGTGTGCCCGATCAGTCGCGACGAAGTGACAGCATAATACACGTGTTTAGTAACGAGCTCGCACGCACTGTCCGGCGTGACGCAACTCATTTGAATTGTGCCATTGTAACCAACCAGTGGCGATGTAACAAGATGATCCAGTGCGTAACTACAAGTATTCGATATGAAAATTTTTGGTACAAAAAGTTGATGAGCCTTGTTTTGATGAAGCAGGAGAGGGTTAGGTGTGACCGAATAGTGCTCGTAGTCATTTATTCGTTTTTTTTTTTTTTTGTAATGTTCAATAAATCACAAATTGCTTTGTGATTTATTGGATTCTAATTGGAACTGTAATCGAACAAATAACTAAATGTATTTAGATTTAGACTGAAGTTATTTTAGTATCTCAATAACACTCGACACACACACACAGGAGGTGTGTGTGTGTCGTGCTCTCTGTGCAACAAAGTCACCTGGATTATGAAAAGCTTTTTCGCTGTCAAATTGGCTAATTTCTGGTCGAAACTTATATAGTTATGGGAAATCATCGATACGACGAAGAATAAACAATTGGTGGTGAACACACGAAAGTAACAAGTTGTGTAGCGCAATGAGTTTGTAGTAAGATAAGGTTGATGGACAGTATGCAGTCTTTCTTGTTAGATCTCGTTATTGAAAGGTTACATCCGCGGCTGTGTGTGTGCCTGTCCGGTACTTCCCGGTGCTTCAACCCGCTTAAGGTAACAAATATAATGCAATATGCAGGTAATGACCCGTTTTCCAAGGCTATCATCGATATAATCAGCATAATTCAACCATAAGCGTAATTAATATTGTTAGATATAAATCTATTGGTTTTGCATGTTTTGCTAACGTAGTCTTAGTTTTTACTCGCTTCATTTCATCAGGTAATAGGGATAGTAAAAAGACAGAAGAAATCTTCAGCTCGTTCTTACTCAACGATTAACGACCATACCTTACTAACCTATCGCATGTGAAAACTATGTTAGAGCTGCCGTCTATTTAAAATAATGTATATAAAATTATCGATTGCTTGACGAATTAGACTTGCAGTAGCAAAATCCACAGAACAACGACTTATTGTAAATAAAAGTAAATAGAAAATAAATAAATAAATTTTACGAGGTGTAGTAAGTAAAACTTGCACAGTCAACCTTATCCCGAGAATTTCAAGAATAAAAAATTAAAAGTTCTCATTAATCAGTCACTCCTAAATCTTTATTTTATCACGCGTCGAAACATCGTTACAAACTGTTCTCAGAAAAAAATCCAGCCCAAAAAAAAATTACAACCAAATTAGGCATATTATAACCTTTTTATATAATCCATTAGCAGCAACGGTGGCCGACGTAAAAAGTGCAATAATCGTACTAATCGTACGTATGAGCGCACACGCATGAACGCTAAAATATCGCGATCATTACCATATTATACGCAACGATATCATCTGCGTATCGAATGCTCGTAAAATGTATGTTGCTAATATATAGATAGATTTTATTGATAGGTTACAGAGGCGATGATTGGGTTCATTCGTTTCTTTGTAGAGTAGTTGTATCTAATTGTTTAGTTATCTAGCGATTAGCGTATCGATTGATGTTAGATGTAGGTAGTTGTTGCCGATTAGAATCGTTACGTATCAGTAAAGCGGAATATTAATTAATTATGATATCAGTAAACAATAGTGTCCCTCACAGAACATTTATTTCAAACTTCAGAGGAGCAGCTTTGGAGGGTTCTACTTATACTTAGTGAAAAAGTGACTTAACTCCATAAACCTTCCGTTTTAATTAATTTGTAGCGTTCCGTTACTGAGAAATTCAACAGTTGGCATATAATGATTGTGCCCGAATATGATCGCCTCTAATTATGTGTGAAAGTCGGCAATTGGCGAATTGTGTTTTCTTAATGTTTGTAACCTTTTTAGGGAATACATACTATCTAAAATTCGTTCTAGTTTGTCAAGCACAACCATTAAATGATGGCTCATGTACCATATTCAGCAGAATGGTATTAAAACTTGAACTGCCGTAATTAGCTGCTAGCTTCACTTGTGAACACCATCATGTCCTATACTCATAAACCATCTAGAAAAAAATGCCGTTAGTTTTATAGCATTTCACCTTTTTTTGCAATCAAGTGTACTGTAGAGTGACGCAATTAGTTACACTTCAACCTTCATACACTGGAGGCCAATTTAACGTGTAACTTTTCTTCATTGTCCGTCGTACACTTGGGGCCAATTTAATGTTCACGTCGCGGGCTAAAGGTGCAAGCGCACATGTCCAGCCAGTAAACAGTCGCGACATTTTGGCAAGATTACCTCCACGCACTCGGAGTTGTGTCATTAACACGTATAAATATTCAATTAATGTACGGTTACACTTGTCAACGATTTGCACTGAGCTTAAGTAGCTATGTAATGATTTCCTGTCATTATTTATTAAATAAGTATAATTAGTTTATTCTTTTGTTCAAACTTCGATCAGTTTGATTCTTTTGACATGGTGGTAAAAAGTAATTGAGGTAAACAAATTACTACGTGTTTTGGTAATATGTGTTGCGAATTGTAAATATTTCAGTGTCAGTAAACGCATGCAGCATTTATCAGTTTCGGACAGGTGATGGAACTTACAATATGTTGTGACTACGTCATAGCAAAGCATTTAATAGCAATTACCAGCTATTTTCATACCGGAATAGTTCTATAAAATAGCAAAAATAATGCACACCGGATATAATACAAAATTATGATCATCGTTGAGCAATGCCAATGTAATAAGGAAACTTGTAAAAAAAGAAACAGTCAGGATGTAAGGTATATCGCCATTACAATGATTGTCAGTTACCATCGTCGCAGTTGCGCTGCGCAGTGGCGATACAAAGCCCAAGCAATATCATAAAGCAATAGCACAGCAATTACATAGAAATTCAAGTCTATTTGCCACTTTAAATACCATATCACTATATAAAATCAACATAGCTCGTAAATTTTAATGCGCGTACGCTCACTATTTCACGGTTTAAAAAGTATTAAAAATATGGTGACCATAAACGTCGGAAGTGGGCCGTGGAGACACCGTTTAGCAGGACGGTCCTGCACATGGCGTCGTGGGGTCACCCCAAATATCAACGGTCTCTTCGTGACATTTATTAACGGTTAGAAGGGTTGGCTAAAGAGAAATTCCTAAAGGCCATTTTCTTTTTCCCATCGAGGGTGTATTTACTGGGATATGATCGAAGTAACGGTGAATAAAATCAAAAGTTTTTGTAGGGTATTTGTCGTCTCGTGTTGAGTCGGCTGCCATACTGTTCATATGTGTGTGTAGCGTTGCATTGTCTTCCTTTGAGAAAATAAACAGAGTGACACATTTTACACAGTTGAAGTCGATGATTTCTTCTAGTTTTAAAGAAAGAAAAAAAAAATATTCTGCCTAATATAACACATCTTTTTCTAAGTACAAAAATAAAACAAAAGAAGAACAAAAAAAAAATAAAAAAAGATCAGCTCTTTTCAATTTTCATCAACTTTGTTACCAGTTACCAGAGTAATCTCCTCTACTTTTCATCTCTACGCGCACGGTGGTTCCGCGCTCAAAGAAGAGCGGTCATAACCTCCTACAACTGTTTTAGTGATTATTTCTTGTTGTGAACGATCAGATCAAATCAAATGAAAACTCATTTATTCAAACTAGGCTGAGAATCAGCACTTTTCGAACGTTAAAATTACAAAATCAAAATCAAATCAAAAGTCATTTATTCAAACTAGGCTGAGAATCAGCACTTTTTGAATGTCAAAATTACATAAGACAGTCCCCCAAAACGCCCGCCCTTCACCACTTCCTAGTGCTTTAGCTGGGGAGAAGAAGTGGCGCAACAAACTCCCCAGCAGCACAGCTGTCTGTTCAGTTAAAAAAAAAAATGATTCTATATAACACTGCGCATAATAATTTAGGTACATTACGCAACACAAAACATTAAATTAAATTAATATATTTGCTATAAGTAAGCTAGCACACGCCAATATACAAAAAAAAAATAAATCGAAAACTATACTCAAGCAGAAACAAAATACAAAACTAAAAACGTAAGCAGAACTTTATACCTAAATAAAAGCCTCCAGTAATAAAGGGCGTGCCCACTTACATATTATAGCCGTACATGTAGTCGTAACTCAAAGTCACAGATGACAAACTAGGACCATCGAAGTAAAATAAAAGAGTTAATTACTAATAACAAAACAAAATCAAGGCCAGCAAGACGACCAGTCACCACAAGCAGCACCCGTTCACGAGCAAGCGAACGATGTAAAATATCAATAAGAGACGTACTTGATTAAATAAAAAGTAATGTATTAAAATACAAATGATTAGCCATGGTCTACAAGCATCGAAAAACTCAAAAAAAAAAAAAAAAAATAAATCGTATGCAGTTTTATTATAACAATTTGGTACCGAAATGCAATTAATTATTGTTAAATCAAGAAATTCTTAATTCAATCTGCCTAGCCTTTTCCCAACTATGTTGGGGTCGGCTTCCAGTCTAACCGGATGCAGCTGAATACCAGTATTTTACATGGAGCGACTGCCTATCTGACCTCCACAACCCAGTTACTGGGTAATATGATACCCCTTGGTAAGACTGGTTGTCAGACTTTCGGGCTTCTGACGACCCGTAACGACTGCCAAAGATCCACGAATGACAGCCGGGACCAACGGCTTAACGTGCTTTCCGAGGCATGGAGGAGTCTCGGTATGTAAAGATGGTCACCCATCTACAGACCAACCCCGGCAAGCGTAGCTTAACCTGATGGATCAACCCGTGTGGCCGTTATTACTTAGCCACGAGCTCCTCTATTTACAAACACCACTACTTACACACCACCAGAAATTCTTAATTACTAAAGCTAAATACATAATCGTCAAAAATAAAAATTCTACTTTTACTTATAATTAAATACGAAATTGGCAATACTAAAGAAAGGAAATTATATTTGCAGCTGACACAATAAACAGTCTAAAATAAACATGCAGCTTAAAACTTTAATAATTCTAGAACTCCCTTAGGTATTTCACTATTTTTCTTTCATGGATGTTTCCGAATACCAGATATAAAGTGTTCTGAAACTCTGAACTCAATAAAAGTCGGTTAATTAAATCTGTATAGAACTTCGCGTGACATTTTTCGGTAACATCTCGTCTGTACAGTTTTAAATGTTTGTTATTAGATTCAGCTGCTTACTCGGAAAATTCTCCAATGGATAAAAGAGCATAATCGGATACATCAGCACCATCTATGATAACTTAGTGGACGACAGCTGGGAGATCGTACCACGGACATTCTTCAACTAATTGACGCGTGGTTTCCAAAGCATATTCTTTAAACTTATTACAATCAAAATTAAATCCTGATAATCAAAGCCTGTAAATTTATGCTAATAAATCTTTACGTAAACCGGCAATTTCAGGCGCGTGGCGGTTCTGGTTGCTTCTGCTGTAGAGGGCACTGTTGCACACTTCTTGGCAGTTCTACACTTTCATTTTCGTTTAACCAATTAAAATAATTATTTAAATCTCTATCTTAATTACGTGCTGACTTAACCAAGAATTTTTCAAAATTTCTACATACATTAACAATTTGATGCGATAAATGGGCAGGCCCACCGTGCGCAGGTGACTTGCAGCTTTACCGAAATGTTACTCTAGTTGACGCGGGTTCTGCAATTGCTGCTGTGAATCATGACCTGGCTTGCATTAGCGTTTAGGCTGCCGTGATTCATTCGCCGGCAGCAGATTCGATCGCAGTGCGGCTGATGTTACATCTCAGATGCCTTTACGGCTGATGTTACATCTCTGATGCCTCGATGGTGTTCGGATTGACTAGGTATACCGAAACCGCCAAAGTCTGGGTGTAACTATTCCAAGATTTCGTGGCGTGCTCAGGTCAGTGAGGTCAGTCGAAAGGTACCTATATTTCTCCTTTCCTTTGCTGAAAAGACTTCTATGTCTCCTGCCCTTGAAGACTAAAATTTCTTTGGCACAAACTCTTATTCAGCCGATTATAGGTAGATTATGCCGACGCCTGCTACCTGGATGCTACTGAGGATCTAAAAAATAAGCTTGAGCGCTTGCAAAACTTGTGCATTCGCTTTGTTTTTGGTCTTGGAAAGTATGACCACGTTTCTCACCTACGTTAGGAAACCCAAGTGGCTCCCAATCGGCCTTCGCAGGAACACTTGGATTTTATGTCTCCTCTTCAACATCTTACACAACCCCTCTTATCCTTCCTACCTGCGTGAGCGGTTTTCTTACGCTCGCCCTAGTAACGGGTGCATCGTGTAGATCACACCTTAATCCCTATTTAAATCTCATCCGCATAGAACTAGCTGCTATTTATTCCTTCTCTGTTCATGCTGTAAGATTTTGGAACTCACTTCCGCCTAGTATTCGTGATTCAAATATCGAGTAAATGAGCATTATGAGTATTTATAATTATATACTAGTAGGTACTAGCATAAAACAAAAAGAACATAAAGTACATCAGACAGATGTGTGATGTGTGGTGTTACATAACTGGAAGTGCACTCATGTGGTGTTTGTAAGTAATGGATATAGATATTATAACATTGAAAAGGAATTCAATGCCACACTCCGAAAAAATTATAGCACAAACCATAGGGCTGAGTGGAAAAGAGTCCCGCGACTCATTTTACGCGACTCACAGATAAAAATTTACGTTCTTTTGGCCTCAGACTGCCCTAAACCGCAAGAATTGAGCGGTAAATGTTATCGTTATTCGTGACGTTATTTTAACTTTTGTTAAAATGGCTATTCGCTTAGGGGATTACATGACCTAAACGCAACCAAACGCAAGTTTCATAATGCCTAAAATATATGATCTACTGCAGTAAACATAATCAGAAAAATATATAATATGATACTCTTCAGGCTACTTAGATGGTGTGTTGAAATCATAAATCATAATAGAACCAATTTGATACGATAGAAAAAAAAATCATGAAGATACCTCTAAAAAATATTTGAACGATTAAAAAACATAATATGCATGCAATAATTCTGGTTTTATTGTCAGATTATTCTACAAGCAACTTATTAACATAATAGTTTTAACTTTTTAGTGCAATCAATATTTTTTTTGTAAATATATAATTGATTCATATTTTGCAATAAATTACCAGCGTTGTGCCATCGTGCTACTCTTTATTTTCTATGCAGCTGTGTGCTATGCAGTGACCGCGCTTTAGATCCTGTAGTCCCCTTAAGGCTACCCCGACCTAACGACCTTGAGCGTTCGGTCCTTCTCTGGCCCGCCGCTCAGTCTCGTTCTGTCCCGCTCCCTGCGCATCCCTGCAATCATATTTATCATAGAATTCACAAAACTTTTGGAATTATTTTAAGACTTTCAGAATTGACTGTGTTACAAGTTGGAATATTAATAACAGCAAAAAGTAAAGGAACTTACAAATAGTTTGACAAAAAAAAAATCCGTGTTTGTGCCTAAGACCACGCCTTGGTCTTAGGCCTTGTTGGAGGTATGGCGATCATGTGAGTAATTTTGCCTTATGTGACTTTGATATAAAACTGCCAACTTTCTTCACCAGATCTCACCACAATCCGATAAACCGCAATGTAATGGTCCATGCAGGCGCCGCAACATACAAGAAGCACCACGCGGTTCCGCCTGCTGCACCTCATAATATCAGCTGTACGAACCTCTGCGAGACGAGTTAATTGTACAGTCGGAGGCAATTGATGCTATCGCGAAGTTTCACACTGCTTTTTGTTATTATATTGGTTTGTTAATTGTTTAGTGATAATGACCTGTGCTCAAAGTTTACTGACGAGAATGATTTTTTTTATTTTATTTGTAATGGGTTTGTTCTTGACTCTAGTCTAGGTCAGAGGTGACAGAGACAAAGTCGACAATGGAGAGAGCTTACCCAGAAGAAGCCTGTTCACTCTCACTTTGAAGAGATTAGAGTTGTATGCGTTCGGAAACACAGACGCAGGCAGATTGCTCTCAATGTCTCTGTTGCGGCAAATATCTACAGTGACAAACCGGCGGGGGGCGACGGGGCAATTGCGTAACACACTATCAATCGGAATCGGTTTCATTTTGACAACATTCATTCAACAACATTCATTGCGTTATTTACGTTGTAGAGCAGACAAATTTTTCGAACATATTAAGCAATGGATTAGCAATTTTCTTTAAAATGATTTGGATTTCGATTGATAAAATGTGTTACGCAATAAGGATGCGGGGACTCAATAACAACGGTTGATGCAAATTAGGATTTTTTAAAATTTGTGATGGGTTTGCTCTTGACTCTAGTCTAGGTCAGAGGTGACAGAGACAAAGTCGACAATGGAGTGAGCTTACCCAGAAGAAGCCTGTTCACTCTCACTTTGAAGAGATTAATGCAATTTTATTGTTTAGTCACAGCGTTGTTTTGGATCTGTCAGGTCACGTACAAAAATGCATCTTACTAAGGTTGATGTCCGTGCAATAACTTCCGAAGAGGCCTAACTCGGCTACAGTGTTTCAAAGAGCTAACATCTGTGTTCCATGATGAAGCCCCATGTCTGCGGACTGTGGAACGCTGGTATTTAGAATTCCAGCGTGGACATACCAGTCTTAGTGACAAATCTCGTGAAGGACGTCCTAAATCCGCCTTCACTGAAGATAAAATCGTTGCTGTGAGACAACTAATCCTCGAAGATCGTCATGTTACATATCGGGAGATAGAGGCGTTATTAGGCATCTCAGGGACAACCATTCAGAAGATCCTGCATGAGGCGCTTGATGTGAGAAAGCTAGTTTCCCGTTGGATCTCGCATTTACTTTCCGACGATCATAAGGCGGCCCGCGTCAGATGGTGTAAGAAAACTCTTCAAAGGTTTAACCGAGGGGAGGAAAATCACGTCTACGACATCATCAGTGGTGAGGAATCTGGTATCTATGCCTATGATCCCGATTCCAAATAACAATCTACAAACTGGGTCTTCCAAGACGAGCTAAAGCCGACTAAAGTTGTTCGCTCTCGAAGCACTTCAAAGAAGTTGGTAGCTACGTTCGTGGCGAAAACCGGTCATGTTGCGACGATAGCACTTGAAGATCGTAGAACGGTTAATGCAGAGTGGTATACCACAGTTGTTTACCTCAAGTCATCGCCGAACTTCGAAAATGTAACCCAAAGCGACGCATCATACTACATCATGACAAGGCCAGCTCACACAGCGCTCGTCAAACGTTTGAGTATTTGAAGCAGGAAAACTTAGAAATTCTTGACCATCCTCCATACAGTCCTGACCTAAGCCCTAACGATTTCTTTACATTTCCTAAAATTAAGAAAACTCTTCGTGGTCAAAGGTTCCAGTCCGGTGAAGAAGCAGTCGACGCTTTCAAATCAGCCATATTGAACACCCCCACTTTGGAGTGAGAAAAATGTTTAACTGGTTCGAGCGAATGGAAAAGTGTAGTACGTGGTGAATACTTTGAAAATCAATAAAAAGTACTATAAGTTTGTAGTTGTTTATTTTTCTTCAAACGACAAACGATTTTTATCCTGGCATGCCTTTTAAAGGCATGCCAGGATAAAAATCATCTCCCTCTAATAGGATAATTCTCTGAATATACAGACTTAAACTTAGACTTAAACGATCACATTTCATGATATGTCATTACGGTGCTACGAGTATATGCTGTTAACTGGCCTACTCACTTTATTATGGACATGATCAAGTTTAGCGATCTGTTTACTGACCGGAACCGAACGACTCTTTATTGTTTCATATTTAAATATACCTACACCCCTTTGCTATATATTAACCTGTAGCATAGATTGATAAAATGACCTCTAATCATTTTAAGAAAAGTAATCAGTAATTTTAGGAAAGGACCATTTTTATCGAATAAGAAAATATTCACAATATTTTTTCGAGCAAGTAAACTTTTTTTTTATTTGAGATGGCTCTTGATTCTTGTCTAGGTCGGAGGCGGCAGAGACAAACTTGACGATGGAGTAAGCTTACCCAGAAGAAGCCTGTTCACTCTCACTTTGAAGAGATTAGGGTTGTATGGGTAGGGTGGTATAAATTTACTTCATAGTATATTTTCTCCAAAAACTATGCTAATATTGTGTTAACAAAGTTCTGAAGTATTTACCGAAGAAACTATTTTACAAGATGGCCGACTATCACGACTCCTTTAATAGTTGTTAAAGAATTGTTTTACGACACTTTGATTTGTGCTCACCCCACTTTTAATCGCGGCATTCATAATAAATTGCGAAGACATTTGAGTTGAACCATTTATCTTAGTTTCTGTGGTCAAAATGTTAGAAAACAACGCGACATTTTTAAAGGTCAAATGGTGTTTTTATATTTTGTTTCATAATTAATTTACTAATAGGATAACATAATACGCCACACTAACATACTCGGATTCGTAGTCTACATGCGCACATTTTTAAATTCGGAATTAGATTTATAGAACATGTTTTACGCGAGAATCTAACCACACATTACCACCATACGACAGGCCAGTTGGCGTGGTTGGTTAAGATACCGCCTATCATGTCGCAGGTCGTGGGTTCGATTCCCATCCAGGACAAACATTTGTGTGCATGAACATTTCTGTTTGTTCTGAGTCTGGGTGTAATTATCTATTTAAGTATGTATTTACAAAAAAAAAGTAGTGTATGTAGTATATCAGTTCTCTGGTTTCCATAGTACAAGCTCTGCTTAGTTTAGGATCAGATGACCGTGTGTGAAATGTCCCAGGGTATTATTATTATTTTTTGATTGTTTGATATTTCTCGGGACCCTGGCGTCCCGGACCTTTGGAAGTCGTACGAGGAGCCGAAGCCAACTCGCAGAGGCCCTTAGATAATTTTAAATGATGAGGAGGCACCAACCGACGGTTATCCCTGTATGCACTATGCAAGTGCACCCAAGGACAACCCCCGGTTGGTACAGGACTATTGTTGTACGTGAAAACAAAACATATGGGTTTGGGTGGCTGAAGTGGATTGGGTAACTTGAACTATGGAAGAACTATGTCCCCTGCCTGACCAATGTTATATATTATACACGGATAAAATGGCAGGGGGTGACTTGCACACTCAATAATGAGCCCCCGGAAACGGCCGCTAGCACATAGTGACGTAGCGACAAGGGAGCAATACTTCCTGAGGTGCTTGAGGAGTAGAGAGGTATTCCACGGCTATCAGGACAATCCCGGAAGTACGGTCAAGATCCCTACCAGTACCTTACTGGAATACTTCCTTCCTCCGAGCACGTTTGCTCTTGCGAATCTCCACTAAAGCCGGCCAATAAAGGCAAGAAAGAGGTGGGAGCTCTGTTCCTCGTCAGTGTTCACTCCAGCCGGCCAATAAAGGCAAGCTAGAGATGAGGACAAGATTTCTCCCGGGAGATAGGGTCCATGGCGTCGCTACTGCCCATCAGTTCGCCACATGCTGCCCTACGGGTTTTTGTATCTCTCTTGGTCTGGCTCCTCATCCTAGACCCATTCCGGCAAACTCTACCGGCACAGACCTAAAGTTTGGAGCACGCAAGCCCCACCACGACGTCAACATAGAGATACAGCGGTGGGGTTATTATTATTATTATTATTATAGAAGGCAAGAAAATCGGCCGTAAATTATAAGACTTAATCGGACATGTTTGTGTTTCGGTTCGTAAAATACTCATTCAATGATAAGTACCTCTAAGTTAATACTTAGCTATCACTAATGCATAATTTAATTTAATTTATCGGTTTACCTAGTATCAGTCGAGACGATAGCTATATCGCAGTTTAATTGCAAGCCTTTAATCACCCGTCATCTTTGAACATGTGCGTAAAAAGTCCCGCGGATGTGCGCACGAGTCGATTTGACAGACGGTGTAAGTGATCGTTTTGACGCCTGTGCTTCGTAACTTTAATGCATCCATTACCAATGCTATGCTCATTTACTCCACTTTTTGCCTACCGTTACTCTAAGTTGTGTATCTTGCAGCAATTTGTTCAATTGTCTGTTCTAACAAAAACTGCAACACAGGCTGCCTTCGCCAACCTAACACATACAGAATCCATAATTATACGTCAATACAACACACTCGTTAAGTTTTTCCAAGGCAATTTTACGCGCAGTTTATCTCAAAGTAATGGTGGGCCATCACGATAGGAAAATGCATTATTAAACCCCATAACCGCTTCCAATATCCTAGAGAGGTAACACCATAATACCCTTCCGCGCAACAACAAAGCGATGGTGTAAATGACTGAGAGAGAGCGCCCCATTGTCCGGCCGCACCGGCCACTTTGAGGGTGACTTAAATCCGAAATTGGGTATTTCGAAAAATGTGCATGTGTCATTTATCACGACCCTCGCTTGGCGGAAAAAACCTAACCCTATTTAAAAAACTACCCCCCGTAATCCGTCGGCGGGACCGACGCGGCACACAAACAGTATTAAATTTTTCCACTATTAATACAAAGGCGTCAGCGTCGCGTCAATATTGGATGAATGCAGGAGCTCCGCAGATAATCCTTATTAAGAGAGGTTAAACAACCCTCCGTGAGACAACGGGGTAATCAGTAAAGTGTGTCAACTTAATGCATTCTTTGTATTTATTAGTTTTAAATTAAAATTTTCCCGCGCTTTTCCGATGACAAGTGATGCGATGTTGGTTAATTAGGCCTGTGTTCACCAACATTCAAACCACCGGTTAGGTATTTAAGCAGTTGGTGTATGTCAAATTTTTGACATATGAGTACATCAACTGCTTAAATATCTAACCGGCAGATTGAATGTTGGTGAACACAGTCCAAAATCTTGTTACCCCTGTCTAGTCATGAATGTTTCAGAGTATCTGCTACGCTTTCGTAACAGATACTCAGAAAAATTTTGTGATTGGTACCTATATATAGGTATATATTTCATTAATCTACCCAGCAGTGTTTCAAAGTGTTCGTATCGAGTCCTGTACTCGCGTCGTCTCTTATAATTATTACTAAGGCATAAGGTACAAAAAAACTGTCTAAATATTTGTTTCATCCCTTGGTGCATTTGGGACGTTCACTGTCGGTAATTCGATTACAACTTCTCACTTTAATTGATGAAGTTAAGACAGTCACGTGTCACATTGAAAGGCTGCCGGCCGTGGCGCGGTACAATGGTGCGGTTAAACTTTTCAATATTTTGGTTGGCTCGCGAGCGCCGCACGTGCCGCCGCGTGCCTCGCTTTACCCCGCTCTACCCCCGAACGCTTTATTTTTTATTATTTTCATAATTCATATTTCACAATAACAACTGAGAAGGCGGTTTCGCACGGTTAGCTTATGAAACCACTTTCACGATTCCGCGTGGGGCGGTTGAGACTTGGGCTTACCGCAAGGGCCACTTATGGGCCCGTTTTTATTTATATTACAGCGTTGCACTGCGTCGCGTTTTGTGATCCACTTTATCAAACGCTTTACAGAGATCGCGGCGCGCGGGGGTGCCAACCACTAGGATAATAATGTTGGTGGCATTCTTCTTGTGACGTCACGATATGGCTTATTGTGTTTTTTGGCGTAGGATTAGTGAGCCGCGGGGGCGGTGAGCCATAAAAAGCCTCTGTTTTCAACGGCAGTCAACTAATACTAATCCTGGCCATTTTTGGTCGACCGTTGAGCCTAATGCTTTCATTTATGTGATTTCGCAATCGCCCATCATTCCGGTATTCATTTGATTTATTATATTATGCTTTATTAAATCATGATTTCATTTTTGCGTTTTATATTACTATATTATTTTATTGTTTTGTATTAGTTTATTTTTGTTGTTAATATTATTTTGTGTATTTTTTCTATGAGCATTAGTAGCCTGATAATAAAACGATTATTATTAATATTTATCTTTGATTATTTTATTATAATCTTATTTTATTATTCTATTTTCATTGTTTCAATTACCAAACAAGGCTACCCACTTACGACAATCATAAAACAGAATACGGAACAGCGGTTAAAAATTGCAATTGCAAAAACTTCACCCCACAGGACTGACTCACGTAAAATGTAATGGGAAATTACTGTAAAATAAAAAAAGAAGTCTCCCTTAAAGTCGAACCCTTATTGTTACGGCAATTTAGGTAACACTCCCTCGCGGGGAACTAAGAATTCTTATAGAACTAGCAATATATGCATGGCTTCCCCAAGTACAAGGTCATAAAACTTGAACGATTTTAATCGAAACGTTCCTTAAGAATTACTGTTTCGTTTACATTGTCTGCTCGAACGTGATCAGATTGCTGATCGTCTTTAACAATAGTTTCATGTTGATGTGCGTAATCGATTCTGTCTATTCGGATTCGATAAATATTTTTATCGATTTTGCTTAATCAATTAGGCGTAGATATGTCAGTGTCATTAAACTGAAAGACGAATCATCAGCTATTTAGCATTCGAAGTATCTTTATTGAAGTAGAATTTGATCGTCATTATTATATGGGTATAAGCCTACTGGAGTATTTTTCTAACTTATCCAGGTGTTACTGCAATTATTTTTTTAAGTTACAAAGAAATAGTAATTAAGTGTCGGGGCATCGTAAAGTTTTATAACAGCATTTTAGGCTTCTAGTGTGATATTATCTCGAAGATGGCCACAGCCACACTAAACTTGGGAATTAAAAACATTGATCGCATAGGTAGGTATGTTTTCAATTAAAAGTGACAAGTTTATTGTCGTTAAGATCTACCTGAGATTGTTGAGTGGTTCAATATATATCAATGAGTTTGAAGTTATTGATTTCATATTTAACTACGGTTGTTTTGATAATTTCGTCATCATCTTCTTAGTTTTGTTTTCCAAACTTGTGCCCTGGCTAATCGTCCAGGCAACTTGGTCGAATGCACATGAAATATTTATTTAAAATTATCACTTTTTATAGATATGTGCCAAAAATTTCATGGTTAGTTACGATTAAATGAACACATAATCTAATCACGTTAATCTCCTACATTACGAGTACTACGACTTAATAAATAAAAAACGCAGCATCTTATCTAAATCTGACGATATGCCATACTCAACGTATCAGACGCAACATAATAATAAAAAGTCTTTCAAAACTTAATCCTTTAGCAATTATGTTTTTAATTGTATCGCTCAACTTGCGCACACGCCGGTAGCCGCGCCCGCTGCGAACAAAAAATGTTGATTGAGATCGCTACACGCTTCTGTTGCAACTCAGATGGCTTTAATTGAATTTTTGTTATGATAGAAATGATGGACTTCTAGGAGATGATAATGAGCTTTTTAATGGAGAATTACTATTGGAGTGTCTAAAGTGGAAATAGCTTTTTTTCCATAATGACTGTTAAGTATAACTAGGATACAGCACCCTAATTGTGTTACACATTTTAAATCAAATCCAAAGTTTTTGGAAGGAAATTGCTAATCCATTGTTGCTTCTTAAGTTTAAAAAAATTGTCTGATCGACAAAGTAAATGACGTAATTAAAGTATTTAAACTGTCAAAATTTTGCTAGTGTGTCAATTACCCCGCAGATGTACAGGATCAAGGTGATGTCCACTAAATAAGGGCAGATCTGCCGTCATAAGGAAAAAAGACGTATCTGACATTTTTTTCGAAATATAGTTATTTTCTTAGTTATTCGGAATCAGCAAAAAAGACGTATCTACCAGTAATTTTATACTAGCGTAAACTTAACGAAAACCTAATATTTTCTACTATTGTATTAATCATGACGCATCTGTTTTTGTATTTTAGAAAGGACAAAATATTTTTATCTCCATTTCAATATTTCTGTAGAAATTTCCTTTATCCTTACGGTGGTAAAGATCTATACCGTAAGAATTTGTGTACAGAACTGATACTTGCAAAGTTTGGTAGATTCGTAATAGGTATTAGACTTTCTAAAATAGAATATTCTCCATAGTACTAATATCATATATAAGTACAAATATCATAGTAGAAACTCGAAAAAGAACTATTCAACTAAGATCGGGGATTGTATTATTTTTATTACTTAACTTCTAATAACACAGATCCATTAATTTTATGCAAAAAAAGTGCCATCCTCATTCACTCCTCCACTCATGACGAGTGGGAGAAATAGAAAGAGTGTTATCGATAAAACGTAATATACCTATATATATATATATATATATATATATATATATATATATATATATATATATATATATATATATCGTGATTACGAAACATATCTCCGCGAGTCGAGAGGAACCCTAGCGACGCGCATGCATCCCTCGCGTACGTGCTACAAGGAAGTATTAAAGTCGTACAACTTAACCCCACGGATGCCGGGGGATCTACTCTTTAAATACATCCGATAAAAAACTAAACGACACCCTTCGCTATGCAAAAAACATCCCCCAGAAAACGTCCATAAAGGAAAATTTATCCACAAATTAATTTGTAGCGGTACGAAATAAAATTAAACTAAGTCACGGACTTAGTTTATTCGATTGATGGCGGAAGCTTTAATTCAAGTGCAGTCCTCAGGGGCACAGATATACCTAATTAAGTAAGTCCTTAGGGGGCTCAGATATACCTAAGTTAATAACCTGAACTTAAACAAGTAGTTCCGCGAACAGTAGACCTCGCGTGCATCAACTTTTTTGCACCAATATCACCACTAAAGTTATTAAAACGGGATATTTACCATGTTTTTTTTTTCATCAGATCTTTTTTTTTATCAATTTTTTATGAGACCAACTTAAAGTTACTAAGGCGGAGATGACCAGTAGCCTCCCGTTTGCCTCTTTTTGGAAGAAGTACCCCTGCAATCAAAAATCTCCAACGACAAAAAAATTCTATAAAGTCGTTAAACCTGTACACCAAGTTTCGTCCAGATCGGTTGTAAAATACGACCTGCAGAGGAGTAGCAACAAACTAACAGACGAAAGCAAATCGACATCTTGAAGGTAAGCATTTAAGAATACCATTAGGCAAGACTGTAGCAAACATAAGCTTAAAAATATCGCGAAGTAATTACTGGATTAACTTAAGTATAGTTTATCCATAAATATAATACAGTTTTTAATGTCATAGGAGTTAAGACGACAGCTCCGACTCTCATCCTCGGAACAAACATGACACTAACAAAGAAATCGTTTTGACTCTCAATGCAATGTGGTAATGTGCGAGTACCTTCGAAGTTTAAATCGGACATAAAAGCTGCAATACATTGGCAATTTCAAATACCTGTCATAAAACGAAGCATGAATATTCACACCTATAGCTGTTTTATCACCAATCTCTACTTTCTTCCTATTGTGTAATCTTGTCTTACGCAAATGATGACTCCCCAATCCGGAATCCCAGAGGCATCCACAATTTGTCATATAATTATGACAGTCGTATATTTATGTTCAAACAAAATCTTCTGTGGGAACGCAATGTCGAAATAGTAGAATTTTCGCCATTAAATTCGGCCTCGACTGCCGTCTTATATCGTACACATTGAGTGATTTATTGTACACAAACGTACATTAGATTTTTATGTTCGTATCTTGTAGGTTGTAAATAACATCGGTGGTTGTTCCCCGACCCACTTGAAGATTATTACTGATTTATTTATTATTTAAACGTTGTGATGGATAGCCCCAGTCGGATTGTTACTTAGCTTGGTGAACTTCGCCATCCATAACATTTTATTTGTGACCTTTACATATGATTATAAGAATGTAGGTTGTAACATTTGACACCTCGTAATTATTTCGTTTCTCAATGTCGATTGTTTGTTTGCAATTTAACTAATTGTTTTTAATTTGGTAACGACTTAATTTTGGGTAAAAGTATCAATTTTTTTATTGCATTGGTTCATTAGTGGCGAGTTCATTCTTAGGACACCACGTAATCGTCAGAAAACCTCTGAGGATTATATTCTTTTGTGGTTTTTGATAAAATCTGTGATAAAAACCTATAAACTTCACACCCCGCATCAACATTACATTTCAAGCCCCATCTCAACCCAGCAACACGGCACACTTGAATCACCCCCACAAGACTATTGAAACTCTAATCCAATTCTTTCATATAATTGCCTAATCTTTCCTCTCTAAATAGGAGGTGCTTAATCTCGGCCGGTGCCCCAGCAAGGTGAACTAACCGAGCCTGAAATGGTTATTTTTTAACTTCCCCATTATAAGCCTGGAGCGGATTAGACAAGGGAGACGACTAGATTTAGGGCCAATTTGCAAGCGTCCGTATTGATTGTTACGTTCATGCGTCGTTTGGCAGACCTACTCATACTGCTGATGCTGGGATCTATTGGGAGGTTCTGAGAATATTTATAATAAAATTAAGCTTTTTAAGTTTTTGGGTGCTTGCTTCATTTATTATATGACCACATCAGGTTTGAGTAAATTAACGATCACAGACTTTAGAAACACATGAGACGATGGAACAAGCATGGTCAGTTTTTAACCGACTTCCAAAAAGGAGGTGGTTATAATATGTTCGACTTTATGTATGTTTTCTTTTTTTATGTATGTCCACCGATTTTTCTGTCAATTGTAGACCGATTAAAAAAAATCTTTTTTTTTTGTTTGAAAGGGTATGCTTTCGCAGTGGTCCCATTGCTACCAAGTTAGAATCTGATGATGGGATCCCATGGAAATCGAGGGAAACCCTCAAATTGTATAGGCACACCTATAGAGATTTGGGTATTTCTTACAGTAACTCGTGCATTTGCTCTTGGAAAGCTCTATTTGGTGAAGTAGAACTGATGGTAAAGACTGCAGATGGCCGTCGGAACTACTCAATAAAAGTATTTCACGGGTTGCGACTGATTGCGATTGGATTACTTTAATATGGTTGCTAAGCAATTTATGTTCGTCATAATGCATAATTATGGTGAATTGGAGCTGATGGTGACTTCACCATCAGCTCCAGTTCTCCTGGTTCTTACTAGGAGAACTCATCAACAATTAACGTCCCTACATCGGGAAAAGCAATATTTTGTAAAAGGTGATGAACAGTTGACATTAGGCTATCTAACTTAGATAAATTACAAACTGACCCTGATCATCACACACACCACAACACACCACACCACGTCACACCACACCACACCACACCACACCATGCCACACACCTTACCACACACCACGCACCATGCCAAACATCACACCACATTACGCGCCTCATCACATACCACACATAACACCGTATTACTTACCACAGCACACTGTACCTATGTCACATGCACTGGGAATAAGTTTATTTTTATTTTTTAAGTATCTTAAGTTTTATTATTACAGTTAATAATTTAAATTGCAACTATACTTATAGATTTGTATTTTTAGTTTCTTGAGAATATTAGTAGGTAAATAAATACAGAAAAATGCACTTGCATTGCATGTTTACCTTTAAGGTCATAGTACAGTTAATACTCCTGCTAGTACGACTATGATGAGAAAGAGCGGAGCCTTCTAATACAGGCATTGTTTGCTTAAAGGGAGGCTCCAAACACGTTTGAATGTAATTTGTTCCTATTTGTCACAATGAACTATTTTGTATTTGTATTTGTTGTTTTTGACCCACTATACAGCGACAAATAAAAAACTTCTTTACAAAAAAAAAATACTTCCAAAAAACACTACAAATTGAAAAATAACTTTAATTTTGGAAGTCGGTGGCAAAAAACTAAAATACAGGTCCAAAGACACCGACTTCCAAAATTAAAGTTATTTTTCAATTTGTAGTGTATTTTTTTTTTAAGTCTGTAGTTTTTTGGAAAAATGTTTTTTATTTTGACAGGCCAGTTGGCGTGGTTGGTTAAGATACCACCTATCATGCCGCAGGTCGTGGGTTCGATTCCCATCCAGGACAAACATTTGTGTGCATGAACATGTCTGTTTGTTCTGAGTCTGGGTGTAATTATCTATATAAGTATATATTTACAAAAAAAAAAGTAGTATATGTAGTATATCAGTTATCTGGTTTCCATAGTACAAGCTCTGCTTAGTTTGGGATCAGATGACCGTGTGTGAAATGTCCCAGGATATTATAATGATATTATTATTTTTCATTTTTTTAGTGTTTCAACCAATAAGGACCTTATATTGAAGTCCGTTCTCGACCAGGGCCAGAAATTAATTCAACGAAACGGTTTTAAACATGTTCAGCTCCAAGTAAACCACACCAGATAACACGTGTCGTTTTAATCAACATTCCGATGTGGGAACAGTCGTTAAGTCCACTAGTGGAGTTATAGCGCCGCGATCCGCATAATTAATGACTTTTTGATCATATAGCGGTATTTTGGGATTATTGCTATTAGATTGTGGGTTATAGTGAACAAGCACTTGTTGATGCTTTTATGATAGAATGATACTCAAAAACCTTGGAGCAGCGAAGATACTACGTACGCGCACTTGTACAACGAATATTCAATTATATCAAGGAAATCCAAGACATCCCTTTATTTAGTTATTGCGTATCGCTAAGTTAAGCTGCCTGCGATGCCTCAATAAATGAAACTGCATTCGTGATCTGGCCTGCATCAGTCATATTTGCATAAAAAAGTCTGTGACAAAGCTTTATGTGTATCAACTTTGTGTGTGCTTATGTTTTGTGTTTATCAATAATTTAAGCTATGCAGACGACATGGTTCTGCTGAGCGCGTCGATTTGTGGTCTGAGGAGCTTGATAGCGACATGTGAGGGAGGATTACGCTGTTAACCATGGACTGGTTTATAATAAAGTAAGTACATGGTCATTGAGGCCGGTGGTGCTATATACCCCGACTATGTACCACCTATTCATATGGAAAAAAGACGTATCTGACATTTTTTTCGAAATAGAGTTATTTACATATTCGGAATCAGCAAAAAAGACGCATCTACCAGTATTTTTAAATTGGCGTAAACTTAACGAAAACCTAATAATTCTTACTATTAAAAGACGCATCTGCCTTTGTATCTTATAGTTTAAACAAGACAATTTTTTTTCCTCCGTTTCAATATTTCTGTAGATACGTCCTTTCGGCAGTATTCGTCTAAGTAGATACCCTTAGACAGGGTAAATCAGTTTAAATACCTAGGACATATAGTCACGGATGGCCTCAGAGATCATGCTGACTTGGAACGGGAGCTTCATCTAAAAGGGCTAATATGCTGGCCCGCAGGTTCGCACGTTGCTCGGATGGCGTGAAGATAACTCGTTTCCGAGCATATTGCACGTCCATGTACACCTGCAGCCTGTGGGCTAATTACACGCAGAAAAGCTACAGCATGTTCCGCATTCAATTTAACAACGCTATCAGAGCGGATTTGGGTCTGCCTCGCTACTGCAGCGGTTCAGGTATGTTCGCAAGGGCGCGCACGGGCTGTTGTTCATGCGACCATGCGGAAGCTCTGCGCGTCTCTTGTGCGCAGAGTGCGGGCCAGCTCCAATACCGTTCTGAGTATGATAGCAGATAGGTTGGACTGTCCTTATGTGCGACACTGCTGTGACAGACAAGTTACATATTGTGTCGCTCGTAAGAGACTACTGTAATGATGATCTATGAGTTAGTTATGATCGAATATGAATTTTATTTATTTATTTTGTGTGTTGATGTTGTATTTATTTGTTTTTATTTATTTATCTGTGATTTTGTATTTTGTATTTAGTATTGAATAATTTAAAGATTTACAAATGTTTGTTTCTTTTTTTAATATGGGTTGTGTGGTACCTGAAATAAATGTTTTTTTTTTTATAAAATATCTGAAATCAGACACCAACTTCTAGACCAGAACAACAAGCTAAACTTTACTTACCCATCGGCGATATCTGCATTAGGCTCCCGCAGACAGCCGCGACGCGACTTTAGTGGAACAATGTCTATGAAAACTTCATTAAAATTGTTCTACCAGAGTCTGAAGACTGTCGCTATGTCCATCCACATCGCTATCACACAGCAACAGCGCGGTATCTTTAACCTGTGTGGTATCTGTGTCACATATCGCCATCGCCTTTCACCGCTCTATCTCCAGATCTGGCCAATAAAAATAAATATCTCCGTGGTTATTTACGGGTTAGTTCGGAACACGTTGCTGTTCGCGCTATACCGTTGTTTGTCACTGTTAAAACATGTTTATGGAAAAAATGATTTGTAGGATCGCTTCCCGGAATGTACGGGATTGAATTCGTAAGTGATTTCGAGATTTTGAATGGGTTTCAGAGTTTTGTTTGTTTTTTTGATGAACACAATACAGTGTAAAACTCTGGAGGAACTGACTTCGATAGTTATCATTAGGTTAACTTAGTCTGCACTTTGATGATTTCAAAGGTTTGAGCTTCAGGGCAAGTCCTGAGAGAGTGATCGACCCTACCTCATATGTAGTGATGGCAAATCTTATGATCCTAAGGTTAGGAGTTAAGTATTGCCATGTTTCATGTTCGAAAGAGAGAGTGATAAAGTCATGTTCACCAATGAGCTCGTAATTATATGAGCCCCGTGGTGAAAATGCTCTCTGTGTCAACAGATTGAATGGAATGCACTCCTTAGAAATAACACGGTAATAATATTTTTAACATTATAAAAAAATGATTATCTTTAAGTAGGTATATAATTAACACACATTCTCACATCACAGAAGATATAATTACTGATAAATCAATGTTTCTTGTAGTATTGATTCTACAAGCCACATTTTTGTATTTTAGTGGGCCCAAGGCGGTTCGCGACCCCCTTTCAAGTAAAGGACTAACTATTTTGAAACTATGCCAGCTATCTTTAATTACATTCTTCTAAACAACATTTGGGCAATATTTATGTGCCAATATCAGAAAGAAACGCAGCTCGCATTCTCTATAAGTTTTATTGTACAAAAAACGGCCTTAACCGACTTCCAATAGACTATCGGCTATAATTTCGCGGACATTAACATATTAGCATATAAATTGTCGACAATTAACTCTATACACATGTAAAGGAGTTTAACTAAATGTATGGCCAATGTTTGTGCCAACGATTACCCGTCCATGTTGATGGCAATTAGACAATAATAGATATCAGTAATAGAGTACGTTTTCGAGTAGATCGCGAGGTAGGTATTTGGTACCAATATGTTGGAGGTTGGCGCAAGTCAGGCGTCGCATTCCACAAGCCTACATTCCTGCGCTGACACGTGGTGTACCGTGTAGGAAGTGGCGCTCGGGGCCTGGCACCAACACACGCCCTACATTATGTGTGCTATCTACTGCGTCTATGTTTTGTTGATAAATCATTCAACTTTATTGTTGTTTATCCCCATATTAGTACTGACTACTTTTGTATTAAATGTAAAGGTAGCATAGTTTCTTGGCAACGAACAGCGGCAAATTTCCTATACTCACGTACCTAGCAGGATTCACGACTAAGAAAATTGTTGTTTACATTAATGATCACATTAATATCGGGAGGCTAACTGCTTTAATGGCGAGTTGCGCGAGTATCTGTAATTGCTCGCAAGGTGGATGTAACACTAGGTAAGTTTAATTAAATATCACCTCATTATTTACCTGTGGGTAAAATAATCTTACATACACATGCTCATGAGATAAACGTTATTATTAATGATACTAATCACCGATACGACATAAACACATTGATGTTTAGAGTTAAAGATCGCATATTGCAAGATTAGTGTCAGCTGCTTGAGATTGCAAAGTATATTAAATGGAACAGGTCATCTGCTACGAAACTACGATTAATGGAACGGTTTAGAATCAGAATCAGAATTTATTGATTGTGTAATTTAACTTAGTATGGTGTTCATATTTTTAAGTTCTATGCATTTTACCACAACATAAGTGTGATAATCAATGTCATTCTTAACTAAGCATGTACCATTATTATTAATTTTAAAATGTGTGATTTGAGATTTTTAGTCCAATATGAATTAACATTATTATAATTAAGTAATCGTTATTCAAAATCAAGTACATATCCTCTACTATAACCAACTTGTCAGCTTTTTCTTGAACATGAATATGGGAAGTTCCTTAAATGAGTTAGGTAACTTGTTATACACCTGAATGCCATTAACATATTATACATTCCTCCTAAATAATTGCAATCTTTTCAAATTCATAGTTTGGCTCATCGCCGCAAGGTTGCCTGCTTGTCGGTCTTCTACAGATTGTACTTCAGAGAGTGTGCCCGAGAACTCCACGACCTCATTCCACCGGCCCCCTTCTACCATCGGATATCTAGATGCACTGCCAGTTACCATCCCTACCTGGTTGCTATTCCACCAATTCGCACAAAGCGTTTCCAAATGTCTTTTATAATGCGCACAGCAAAGGAGTAGAACTCACTACCTGCGTCTGTATTTCCGAACGCATACAACCCTAATCTCTTCAAAGTGAGAGTGAACAGGCTTCTGCTGGGTAAGCTCACTCCATTGTCGACTTTGTATCTGTCACCTCTGACCTAGACTAGAGTCAAGAGCAAACCCATCACAAATAAAAAAAAATCTACATTGAGGTACCTATACATTTAATTCGTATTTATACGTACTTATTTCTCGCAGAAGCCTGTTTGTGGTTCACTTCTTAGTTGCATAGTTCTGTAAAAGTACAGACTTTGTGATTTTCTTGACATTAAACGTGAGAACTTGAGTATATCTAATGATTTTTCATGTCGAGCAACCTTGTAGAGTAGATCTGCGTTTCCATATTTATAGCCTCCTCATTAGCCTATAGCCATCATAATGAGCAACAACCAGCTCGCTCCTATTTGCTGAACGTAAATACAATTGAAATACACATCCGTAATAAGTCAGCCGGGACCGGGCCCGATACCGGACGGGTACCAATTCGCGTTGGACGGGTTACAAATAATGTAATGCGATTTGTGTGGCGTCCTGTGGGTGTAGGTTATGACGCGTCTCGTTAAACAAGCTTTATTGTTTTTCTATATAAGTAAGTAAGGACGTATTTTTCCTTATTTTAATGGTAGTTGACGGGCGCGTGAGTTCATTGCGGAGTGTTTGTTTAGAAGTTGTTGTCTGGGAGGGATGGAGGTATTTAGTTAGGATGCTAGTCGATAGGTAACTTTACAATAATATTGTAAAAAGAAAATAATGCGTGCTTCACATCGACATAGACTACGTATAGATTTGTTTACGCTTTAAGACACTGTTACGGAAAACATTTAGTGAGACAGCAGCTCTTACTGCTTTTTGATTTTTATAAGAAACTAATTACATTTATTTGTAGACAGGAATGAAAACCGTAAATATAAGTCAAGATACCCCACTATTGAACGTTCAATTCAAGTCAATTCAATGTATTCAGTAACAATTCACATTGCGTTCGAATATATCCAACATGAAACATGATTATTAGATGTACAATATAATAAATGAATACATGCAATTCAATTTAAATTAAGAAATATTACAAATTAACAATAATAATAATTTTAAATTTAATTTAATTAAATCATACTACTTGTAGAAGCGCATTGCATACAAAGAATAGTTATAGGATGTCCATCAAAGTATACAACCTTATTTTTCAACTTCCCTTACCTACATAAGTTTCAAAGGAAATCATGGAAAATTAAGAAAATTATTTTTATACCTTAGGAGATTTTTTTAACTGTAAGACTTAATCCCTTTAAACTATGTATTGATCTATTGTATTCTATTTTGACTGCATCTAATAGTAAATGTCCGCATGCCTCCTATAGGTGAGATGTGTAAAGCACTACTTTCTTGTAACACCCATTGTATCATATCTCTGGCGAAATAAATGATTTATGACGTAATGTCATAATACGAAAATTCAGGAATCATCAACTGAACAAGATAAAAAACAATTAAAAAAAATTAAATCGTTTTCAAAAAGAAACGAACTCAAAGTTATGAAATAACTTTAATTTTATAAGTCGGTGGTTCCAAAATTAAAGTTATTTCATAATTTTGAGTTCGTTTCTTTTTGAAGTCGATTTAATTCTTTTAAATTGTTTTTTATTTCGTAGTTTTTAGTTTTTAGTACAAACTGGATTATTTTTTTGTAATAAGTATTTAATAGTTTTATTATAAATATTTCACTAGAATTTGACCAAGGTTTTGAGATGTTTTCCCTTTGACACCACATCCGTAGCGTGTATCAATAAGCCAGGACGTCACACGTCCCTTATCTTGAATACAACTGAACCGATTTTGATGAAACCTTCATGCCCTATGTTGAAGTAAATGTAAGCCAACAATATATACACGATCCGATTAATAGTTTCGTAGAAATGCGTGGAGAAACATACATACAAACATACATACATCTATAAAATTTTATATATTTGTTTGGAAGCTCTAATAGATTATCATATGTAAATATATTGCAGATATACGAATACGTATCGAATTGATAACTCCTTTTTTTGAAGTCGTTAAAATGTAAGGTGAAGCGTGGCTGAGCTCTCCAAAACTAATAAGTACCTACATTATTTCTATTGTGTTTATTTTTTATCGTTTTTTATTTAACTATCTTGAAAATTTCGTTGGACGGAGACCTAGATGACTGATGATGTCACCTACCTGATGATGGAATCTGAAAGCGGGTGTAGGATCTCAGTGACAGCTCTATGTAGAACCATCGTGTTTTTACTTATTTGAATAGAATATAAGTAAAGGAATATAAATGTTGAAGCTAGGTCATCCTAACTATTTCCATTACCGAGGACCAATAAGCACTTACCCGGTCATCATCAGACCTTAAGAAAGTATCATGTAGTAGCATCCGTGCTCAATTAGATAAGTGCTGAAAGCTAGGTCATCCTAACTATTTCCATTACTGAGGACCAATAAGCACTTACCTGGTCATCATCAGACCTTCAGAAAGTATCATGTAGTAGCAAGCAGTAATTGTAGCAAGCGTGCTCAATAAATATTGAAAGCTGGGCCATCCTAACTATTTCCGTTACTGAAAACCTTGTTTGAGATGTTTTCCCTTTGACACCACAGTAGGTCGTATCAATAAGCCAGGCCTTCACACTTAGACGTAATAGTCTATTATCTTGAAAAGTACTGCACCGATTTCGGTAAACTTTCACTGAGCCTTAAGTTGAAGTAAATTTAGGCCAACAAAAAAAGAATAGTCACGATTCGATTAATAGTTTCGGAGAAATGCGTGGACAAACATACATACATACATACATCTATAAAATGAATATTTGTTTGGAAGCTCTAATAGATCATCATAATATGTGAATATCTCGCAGTTACAATTATATTACATACATACGTATCGAATTGATAACTCCTTTTTTTGAAGTCGTTAAAAACAAATGTCATCAGCCAAGCGGAAACTTCTAGATATACTATACGTAGATAAAACAGAAAACTGATCAGAGTTACAAGAAAACTCGGTAAGTCAGTTTTCCTATGTCTCTCAGATCTGTTAAACGAATTTCCATTTAAATAGTTTTATTTAATTTAACTCTTCATAAAACACGCATATATCTACATAACAGGCAGACAGTAAACAGTGGATTAGGGCGATAGCACACCGGCGGCAATGCGTCAAACCGCGACGGGGCGCTGGCGCGGCTGGCAGTCGTAGGAGTCCGTCAAACCGCCAGGTGTGGCTACGGCCTTATTTATTGCGCTCCGTGGGCCCGACGATTTATAACACCCGTATGTTAGTACGGGAGATAGGCTAATGTTTGGCTATGTTGTGGGTGTTGGAAGCTGTTTCTTCATTGGGTGTCTCTATTTAGATGTTAATTTTTCTATTTTTGGATGTGATGCAAAAAGGTGCGTAAAGGCGTACGTACAGGTTCACTGCCTCTTCTGTTCACTGCCACTCCTGTTCACTCTGCCACTCCTGTTCACTGCAACTCCGGTTCACTCTGCTACTCCTGTTCACTCTGTCACTCCTGTTCACTCTGCCACTCCTCTTCACTGCCACTCCTGTTCACTCTGCAATTCCTGTTCACTGCCACTCCTGTTCACTCTGCCACTCCTGTTCACTGCCACTCTTGTTCACTCTGCCAGTTCTGTTCACTCTGCCACTCCTGTTCACTGCCACTCCTGTTCACTAGCACTCCTGTTCACTCGGCCACTCCTGTTCACCGCCACTCTTGTTCACTGCCACTCCTGTTCACTCTGCCACTCCTGTTCACCGCCACTCTTGTTCACTGCCACTCTTGTTCACTGCCACTCCTGTTCACTGCCACTCCTGTTCACTCTGCCACTCCTGTTCACTCTGCCAGTTCTGTTCACCGCCACTCTTGTTCACTGCCACTCTTGTTCACTCTGCCACTCCTGTTCACTCTGCCACTCCTGTTCACTGCCACTCCTGTTCACTCTGCCACTCCTGTTCACTGCCACTCTTGTTCACTGCCACTCTTGTTCACTCTGCCACTCCTGTTCACTCTGCCACTCCTGTTCACTGCCACTCCTGTTCACTCTGCCACTCCTGTTCACTGCCACTCTTGTTCACTGCCACTCCTGTTCACTCTGCCACTCCTGTTCACTCTGCCACTCCTGTTCACTGCCACTCCTGTTCACTCTGCCACTCTTGTTCACTGCCACTCCTGTTCACTCTGCCACTCCTGTTCACTCTGCCACTCCTGTTCACTCTGCCACTCCTGTTCACTCTGCCACTCCTGTTCACTCTGCCACTCCTGTTCACTGCCACTTTTGTCACCGGTGACCGGAGAACAATATATTTTCAATCGTGCCCATTGTCTGGCAGTTAATGTGTTAAAATATTTGTTGGTTGGTTTGGAGTTCCGACCACAACAATTTCCTGCATAGCCCTGAGGTTTAAACCTACCTAAAGACATAATTCGCGGTTGATATAAGTCAAAAGCTAATTACTTATAGTTTCTGATTTAATAAATGAGCGTACGCGTAGTGCGTTGGGTATTATGATAAGGATAAAGTAGGCAACCAATTTCAGATAATTATTTACACACGCATAACTAATTTATCAGGACTTATCTTTAATTAAAATCACCGTTATTTATCAAATCTTATTTACTTAATATTATAAATGAGATAGTTATCTTGTGATTTGCTAAATAATTAGGTAGGTACAAAGTTATGGTATTGCAATATATGCAACTCAGATTATTTATTTACTTTAAAATAAACAAATTATTTATGATATAAATTCCTGCGGAAAATTGTATTATTGTTACCTCAAGTATATTTTACGGGATTTCAATTAAAGGTACATTGTGAACAACTTTTACTATAGGACCAACTCTGAAATCGTGAAAAAAAAATCCTGTGCCGTAGGTACATACATTTTAACGAGTTATGCGAACATAAATGTAAATAACAGCTGATTTTTATTCGCGATTTCAGGTTAGGTCCCATAGTAAAAGTTGTTTATAATTATGAGTACAATGACTCCTTAAGACTCTTCGTGTATGAATAGATCATGGATAGGGTCAAATTAAATTAGCTAGCAAACCTCCGCAGACGTATTGATATCTAAATACGACAAAATAAAAAATAAATCCTACTTAATATTATAAATGTGAAAGTTTGTGAAAATGTTTGTTTGTACTCAATCACGCCGGAACGGCTGATCGGATCTGGATGAAATTTAGCACAGAGATAGACTGTAGTCTGGAATAGCACATAGGATAATTTTTGAGGTCAAAGTCCGCTGGTAGGTTAGTGTTGATACTTGAAGTATGAGTTGAGAAATCTGTTTATTTTTATTTTATGGTGCTGAGATATCGATACCCATCACGTCTGCGGAGTTTAGCTAGCTAATGTAATTAGACCCTGTGTGATAGGGTGGATGTTCACAAACATCCTACACGCCTATTGTATGTAAACACAAATGTTTTGACAAATAAATCATTTTTATATATTATTTATTTATATATTATTATTTATTTGGTTTAGTTGCTTCTATACTGCAGCGATTGACAGTCACGAGAAAAGTTGTGCAAATTATTTTGTGGTCGGTCTCCTGGCCTAGATCTCTCATCTCATTATAAATTAGTTGTTTGCGTATTTACAACGCGGAGAACGCACTGCCACGACCCAGTCGCCGTGATCTTTGTTCATTCAACTTAACTTTTGAAACCCCTTGTATATGGTAGATATTACCGAATTACACTAAATGATTACTGTTCAATTTTATATTATATCTATCTATCTTCCTAGCTTTTTCCCAACTATGTTGGGGTCGGCTTCCAAGCTAACCGGATGTAGCTTTTTACCAGTATTTTACATAGAAATATAGTAAGTATATTGACAGAAGGCGCGAAATCTTCCTGTAGTGCGACTTCAAACCCCGGTAGGGGGAAGCACATTATAGGCTGGAATAAGCATGTGAGGGAGGCTCACGGTAACGCTCGGCAATGTTACAAGAACTGGCTGTTGTATGGGAGACCTAGTTCAGGCCGGCTTTTTAATGAAATGACTGAGTCTAGACGTCTATTTAAGGTGAAATTGAAATGGTGTCAAAACAACCAACAACAAATTAAGATGGATATAATTGCAAGACACCATTCCAATAATCACTTTTCAAAATTTTGGAAATCAACCAACAAATTGAATATAAAGCCTAGCCGGCCCGTGAGCGTCGAGGGTGAACACGAGCCGGACGCCATCGCAGGATTGTTTCGGCAGCATTTCAAAGTTGAGCCGTTTGTGAACCGTGCACGGTCTGAAATGATGTCGGTGCCTGATGCTAGGGCTATACCTGGAGATATTAATGTAAAGTACACTGCAAAGGACATTGATGTTGTTATTAAATCTATGAAAAGAGGAATATCTCCAGGTCATGATGGCCTCAGCATTGAGCACCTGCGGCATGCTGGGGTGCACTTGCCTAGAGTTCTGGCTATACTGTTTAATCTGTGCATTAACCACTCCTACCTGCCTGACGATCTCATGTATACCATTGTTGTCCCCATTGTAAAAAACAAGACCGGAAATGTCTCGGACGGGTCTAACTACAGGCCTATATCCTTAGCAACGGTTATAGCGAAGGTATTGGACAGTTTGCTTGACGGCCATTTAACAAAACATATAAAACTGCACGATGGCCAGTTCGGTTTTCGAACTGGTCTATCCACTGAAAGTGCGATTTTGTGCCTCAAGCAGACTGTGCAATATTACACCGCTCGTAAAACGCCAGTATACGCATGTTTCTTGGACCTGTCCAGGGCATTCGACCTGGTCTCGTACGACCTGCTGTGGACAAAAATGTATCAAGACACTAGTTTACCCCCTGCAATTATATCTATATTTAAGTACTGGTACAATAATCAGAATAATGCTGTTAGGTGGGCGGCTAGTAAGTCGGAGGAGTATAAGTTAGAGTGTGGGGTTCGGCAGGGAGGGTTGACCTCACCGAAGTTATTCAACTTATACATGGACCGCCTGATTGGTGAGCTGAGCGGCACCGGCATCGGGTGTCACATAGATGGAATTTGCGTAAATAATATAAGCTACGCGGATGACATGGTCTTGCTCAGCCCCTCAATCGGTGCGTTGCGTAAGCTACTCAGTATATGTGAAGAGTATGCGGAGGCCCATGGGCTCAGATACAATGTAAAAAAAAGTGAGATTATGGTATTTAAAGCACCTAAAAAAGAGGTCACAGTGGTATCTCCCGTCTCACTCTATGGTACCTACACCATTGAACCAAGTCACTCACTTCAAGTATCTGGGCCACTGGGTCACCGAGGACCTTAAAGATGATTTGGATGTGGAGAGGGAACGCAGAGCGTTGTCTGTTCGCTGTAACATGTTGGCTCGCAGATTCGCACGGTGTACTGAACAAGTGAAGGTCACACTGTTTAGAGCTTTCTGCCAGACCTTTTACACATGCAGTTTGTGGACCAAATATACGCAGAGGACATACAACGCTCTGCGTGTGCAATACAATAATGCGTTCAGGGTGCTGATGGGGCTGCCGCGGTACTGTAGCGCCAGTGGTATGTTCGCAGAGGCGCGCGTGGACGGCTTTCACGCCGTGATACGCAAGCGAAGTGCGTCTTTAATGGTGCGGGTGCGCGGCAGCCCCAACGCCATCCTGGCCGCGTGCGCAGGTCGATGGGACTCCGTACTAATAGCGCACTGTATAGGCCTACACGCAATAGCAAGTGCCTGAAATATTTTCATTGTTTTGTTTATTGTTATTGTACTATTACTAACATAGGCTAAGAACATTGTTACTAACAAATTATGGAAGCAATTCTGAAATAAATTTTATTATTATTATTATTATTATTATTACATGGATCGACTGCTTATCTGCCACCCACAACCCGGTTACTGGGTAATACAATACCCCTTGGTAAGACTGGTTGTCAGAATTTTGGGCTTCTGATGATCCGTAACGACTGTCAAAGATCCAGGAATGATTGCCGGGACCAACGGCTTAACGTGCTTGCCGAGACACGGAGGGGTCTTGGTATGTATAAAGATGGTCAACCCATCCACGAACCAACCACGCCAAGCGTAGCTTAACCTGGTCGATCGACCCACGCGGCTGTTATTACTTAGCCACAAGTGCCTTTTCTGTTCAATTTTCACCTAAATAATGAAAAAAAATTAAGATAACGATTTCTATTCTACTTAATTATATTTGTTTCTATCGATTAAGAAGGATTTATGAGACGTAAATGATTGCAAAAGCTCTCTGCTGTTCTACATCGTGCATAGAACTTTCAACTTAGGTTGGTATATTAGATACCTAGTTAGATAAAGACGATGAGCGCTGATGTAACACCCTATTCCTCAACAATACTTACCATCATAGATTACCTAATATTATCTTATTCAGCGCTAGTCGTATAAGTCGGCATCCAATCGTAGGCGAGCAGATAGCTAATCTATGCCACACTTATACTTGAGTCTTATCTCAATGAAAACATAAGTTGACAATAACTTGTATGTTTTTTACATGTAGGCTAATATGCAATAGGCAAACAGCGTCCTTTGCTAAAGTAATTTCATCTTTCTCACTATTCTCAGAGTCTTGAGAATAGTAATATTGTTACGTCTAGTGCAAGGTCAGTGAATAATAAAACATTTAGAAAAATACTTAAAAGTCGTTTTTCCTATTGTTCTCCAAATTCGTCTATTAATTTCTCCATTCCATCATTGAAAGTCTAAATGACGACACATAAAGATCGCTTCATTACTTTCTAACAAAGATATTAGGTAACGCGCGAATCCTGTAGCCCTTCAGACTTTAACCCTTCGCGGGTTCATTCGCCGCTCGTTACAGGAGGGTTAAGATTGAGCCCGGTCTTATAACCCGGTGCAGCTTGCAGTATTTTAAGCCGAATTAAAGAAATTTACTTGGTGAGTTATTAAGCTTTTTGGAAGGGGTTATCTAGAATGGTGATTTGATTTTCCTCGTTCGCTGTTAACGATGGTTTAATTGACCGGGCGAGCGATGCGAGTGAAGCGTCTTTGCTTTAAGTCTGACAAGAACTTTCGTCTGTCAGTTTGTTGCTACTCCTCTACAGGTCGTATTTTATACAACCGATCTGGACAAAACGGTATACAGGTCCTTACGACTTTATAGATTATTTTTGTCCTCGCGGATTTTTGATTGGAGGCGTACTTCCTCCCAAAAGAGCCCCCTGGATATCTCCGCCTTATGAGATCCGATTTCGATGGATCATTTTTATTTGAAAGGTACTAATTTGATAAAAAAGGTAAATAACTTAAGTGGTATAATAAAATCAATCAATCTGCCTAGCCTTTTCCCAAGTATGTTGGGGTCGGCTTCCAGTCTAACCGGATGCAGCTGAATACCAGTATGTTACATGGAGCGACTGTCTATCTGACCTTCACAACCCAGTTACTGGGTAATACGATACCCCTTGGTAAGACTGCTTGTCAGATTTTCGGGCTTCTGACGACCCGTAAAGACTGTCAAAGATCCACCAACGGCTTAACGTGCTTTCCGACGCACGGAGGAGTCTCGGCATGTAAAGATGGTCACGCATCTACGGACCAATCACGGCAAGCGTAGCTTGACCTGATGAATCGATCCGTGCGGCTGTTATTACTTAGCCACGAGCTCCTCCTAGTGCCGTTTTTTCTCCTACTCCTTTATTGGTATAATTGTTGCAAAAAAGCTTCTGCTCGCAAGGTGTACTATTCGCAGAACTACTATTTTACTTTTAGAATTTGTTTATGTCATTGCAACGACCCCAGTCGATCATGAATGATTTGGGTATGATAGGTCGTGCTACTGCTGCAAAAAATACTGTACTGTACTGTGTAGTGATAGTGCAGACTTGGTGATCTCATTACGGCATATAAATATTACTACCTATGTACTATAACAGTCCGAAGTCGACTGGCAATCTCACAAAACTATGGCATAGCAATATTAGTTGTAAGTAAGTAAGTTTTTATTTGTTTAAACATGGTGTACATGATACATTGCATGCAGGATAATAATGGGATACAGAAAAGTTCTAACATGTTCAGCCGCATATCGTGGCGTACAAATTGTCAGGAACTGTACTTATGACCTTCTTCTATAAGAACGTTTGACAATACTACACATTGGCAACTTTGGCAGCCCGTATAGCGCAGGTGATAATGGTCATTCCGGTGTAAGTGGACTTCTAGACGTTGACTGTACCTACCTATCTCTAGATGTTCCCGCAACAGAAGTTACCTAAGAACGATTAGTGTTGTAGAAGGTATAATGACTATGTATAACTTGAGCCCTGCCAAGTGCATCACTATCACTCAGCATATCAGATAAGGGGCACTATTAGCTGTACGTGACGCCGCAGATCTATCACCTATTAACGCTAAACTCTTCCGCATTTGTGCACCAGCCTTAGATCTTGAATGATAAACAGATGTTATCGCACTTGTCTCACATTAGATCGGATAGATCGAGAGATTGTCATTAAGATAGGCTTGTTTGTTTGTTTAGTGCTTCCTCTTCTAAGGTATTTGAATTGATCTAGTGTTAGAATTATATCAAGTTTTCAACGACGTGATACGCATATTCCTTTATTGGGAACATTAGGTAATTTGACATAATCACTAGCACTGATAAGAACCATACCAACTTCACTAAAAATAAAAGACCTTCGGACATTCTCACGCAACTGAGGCAAGTTTACAACTGAACTATACTTTTCATTAGGTATGTGAGAAATAAACTGGACATGTTGTAGCATATGATAATTAGTTGATTAGAAAAAGAATAATTATCTGTGGGAGTTGTCAAATAGTCTATGACATTACCACTTTCACCTCTCTATAGAACTTTCTAGAAACAATGGTCTATAAATAGATCGGACGAGAGGAATTCAGCCCTTTTCTTAAAATAGCTGCTGAAGCACATATACCTATAGTTCCTCAAAATTGGGTGAGTACTCATAGTGTCCTTAGGAGAATCCATATTGCTATAACTGTGTTTTATTCTACATGATTATTCTTATCTTGTGTTGTCACTGTGATGCTAGTTTCCTCTCCTCTGATCCTTCCCTTGTCTTGGGGCTACGGACCTCGTCTGGTTTGGAAACTACGCACATCACAAAACGTATCGGATCTTCCTAGGAGCTCACAGACGCACCTTTGCGTGTGTCCAGGGATCACAGCTTGGGTTAGACTACAGACCTAACACACTACACCGGCTAGCTACCGGTCTAAACACTGCATCTCCACCTACTGACTGCACCGGCGGCCGCTGAGCACTACACCAGCAACTGCGGTGGACGGCCACACTACTGGCCTGACCACTCCGGCAGTCTACACGCCAGACGCTGACCACTACCCGGCGACTACGGCTGACAGCCAAACTAAGGCTGACCACGCCGAGCCACCGCAGCACCAGCCAGCCGGTCTACTCAGGGCAGTACCTCATCCATTTTAAAACCCTCCAGTGAACAAACCTTAAGAATAGAGAATCCACGAGCCCTACAGTAAACTCTGTTTAAGTCACTACCTTTAAAATAAACTCTGTTTAAGTGACACACAAGTCTCATTTGTTCTACCGACAAATCCGCTACGCCACAATGTTATAAGGCACCATCTTTCACCTATTCATATTTTGTTCATACAAGAGTAGGTACATCCGTCTAGAGCTGTTCCATTTATTGACTAGCGCAATAGGACGATTGAGCTACCAGTGATACCATTTATTGACTAGCGCAATAGGACGACTGAGCTACCAGTGATACCATTTATTGACTAGCGCAATAGGACGATTGAGCTACCAGTGATACCATTTATTGACTAGCGCAATAGGACGACTGAGCTACCAGTGATACCATTTATTGACTAGCGCAATAGGACGATTGAGCTACCAGTGATACCATTTATTGACTAGCGCAATAGGACGATTGAGCTACCAGTGATACCATTTATTGACTAGCGCAATAGGACGACTGAGCTACCAGTGATACCATTTATTGACTAGCGCAATAGGACGATTGAGCTACCAGTGATACCATTTATTGACTAGCGCAATAGGACGACTGAGCTACCAGTGATACCATTTATTGACTAGCGCAATAGGACGATTGAGCTACCAGTGATACCATTTATTGACTAGCGCAATAGGACGATTGAGCTACCAGTGATACCATTTATTGACTAGCGCAATAGGACGATTGAGCTACCAGTGATACCATTTATTGACTAGCGCAATAGGACGATTGAGCTACCAGTGATACCATTTATTGACTAGCGCAATAGGACGATTGAGCTACCAGTGATACCATTTATTGACTAGCGCAATAGGACGATTGAGCTACCAGTGATACCATTTATTGACTAGCGCAATAGGACGATTGAGCTACCAGTGATACCATTTATTGACTAGCGCAATAGGACGATTGAGCTACCAGTGATACCATTTATTGACTAGCGCAATAGGACGATTGAGCTACCAGTGATACCATTTATTGACTAGCGCAATAGGACGATTGAGCTACCAGTGATACCATTTATTGACTAGCGCAATAGGACGATTGAGCTACCAGTGATACCATTTATTGACTAGCGCAATAGGACGATTGAGCTACCAGTGATACCATTTATTGACTAGCGCAATAGGACGATTGAGCTACCAGTGATACCATTTATTGACTAGCGCAATAGGACGATTGAGCTACCAGTGATACCATTTATTGACTAGCGCAATAGGACGATTGAGCTACCAGTGATACCATTTATTGACTAGCGCAATAGGACGATTGAGCTACCAGTGATACCATTTATTGACTAGCGCAATAGGACGATTGAGCTACCAGTGATACCATTTATTGACTAGCGCAATAGGACGACTGAGCTACCAGTGATACCATTTATTGACTAGCGCAATAGGACGACTGAGCTACCAGTGATACCATTTATTGACTAGCGCAATAGGACGATTGAGCTACCAGTGATACCATTTATTGACTAGCGCAATAGGACGATTGAGCTACCAGTGATACCATTTATTGACTAGCGCAATAGGACGACTGAGCTACCAGTGATACCATTTATTGACTAGCGCAATAGGACGACTGAGCTACCAGTGATACCATTTATTGACTAGCGCAATAGGACGATTGAGCTACCAGTGATACCATTTATTGACTAGCGCAATAGGACGATTGAGCTACCAGTGATACCATTTATTGACTAGCGCAATAGGACGATTGAGCTACCAGTGATACCATTTATTGACTAGCGCAATAGGACGACTGAGCTACCAGTGATACCATTTATTGACTAGCGCAATAGGACGACTGAGCTACCAGTGATACCATTTATTGACTAGCGCAATAGGACGATTGAGCTACCAGTGATACCATTTATTGACTAGCGCAATAGGACGATTGAGCTACCAGTGATACCATTTATTGACTAGCGCAATAGGACGATTGAGCTACCAGTGATACCATTTATTGACTAGCGCAATAGGACGATTGAGCTACCAGTGATACCATTTATTGACTAGCGCAATAGGACGACTGAGCTACCAGTGATACCATTTATTGACTAGCGCAATAGGACGACTGAGCTACCAGTGATACCATTTATTGACTAGCGCAATAGGACGATTGAGCTACCAGTGATACCATTTATTGACTAGCGCAATAGGACGATTGAGCTACCAGTGATACCATTTATTGACTAGCGCAATAGGACGATTGAGCTACCAGTGATACCATTTATTGACTAGCGCAATAGGACGATTGAGCTACCAGTGATACCATTTAATTTACTGAAATAATCGTATATCGCATCATCATCGTATTTAGCATTTCAGTATCACTCATGGAATGCAAATCATCAGAAATAGAAATAAAGTTTCGTTGTTGCAGTGATCAAGATGTGGCAACACTCGGGCACACACAGAAAGAGGCATCATAAAACCACAAACAACCAAAAAGCACTAATGATTTCATCTGACATATTAATACCTCTTAAATCTCAGTCGCTGTAGCCTCACAAATTACGATGTTTCGTTAATTGTGGTCATATGGCCTCAGACACTAAAAATACTCGAGACCAGTAATAAAATCTTACAGCATCCTCGGGCCGTTATCTCTACATGTTATTAGAGAATGGATAGATCAGTTGCTGTTGAGCAGAGGTGACATTAGATTGACAGTCACGATTCCAGGAACGTTTACTACAATGTTGAGTTGCCGACATGATTGTTAGGTACCAAAATATATAGGTATATATTTTGGTACTGTTTTTTGTTTGAGGAATAAATGTTGTTGGTTATGCTGATAATTATTTTGTTTTGTTGAATTGCTAGTAGTATGTGCTGTAGAATAGAAGACTCTACACATACACACACACACACTCACACACACACACACACACACCCACACACACTCACACACACACACACACACAAACACACACACTCACATTCGATTTATAGAAAGAAACAAACATTGACAATATCTATTGCTTCTAGAAGTTGTCCTACGATAACATATCTGCCGTCATAAGGAAAAAAGACGTATCTGACATTTTTTTCATCTGCTTTTGTATTATGTATTTTGTCAAGTTTTGTCAATTATGTATTAAGTATTTTGTTTGCTTTTGTATTATGTGTTTTGTATTTTTGCCATTTCAATATTTCTGTAGAAACGTCCTTTTTCTTATACACAGGTGCGCCAGTTATTCAATTCAACCAATATCTTTTCTCTTCCTGCGAAAAATTATAAGTGAACCTCTCACTACATAACTAGAACTAAACTAACCACGCTGCGAAAGTTAAATAACCGCATTATGCCTATTTTCTCTATTCTTTGTTCTCCTCCCGTTGAGACCGCCGCGGGCGCATGGTCCGGGCGGTCTAAATAATTTAATTAGCGTCATAATTACCGCGCACGAGCACGTGACGTGTGCGCATGCGTCGGCTGAAGCTATGATCGCCTTGTTTAGTCTGTGATGAGGTGCAGACAGGTTGAGGAAGAAGTTTTTTGTTCCCAGTTATCATAGCCTACTCGAATGTCATGCATGAAAAGCAAATGGCTGATTTTTGCTATGTCACGTCACGTTTTAGGGAGATTATATTTAGGTACTTACTGTATGTAATAATATGAGAGTGCCTAAGACTAAAAGATTTATTGGTATTCCAACACTTATTTTAGGGTTCCGTACCTCAAAAGGAAAGACGGAACCCTTATAGGATCACATTGGTGTCTGTCTGTCTAGTCTATCAGTCTGTCAAGACCCTTTTTCTCAGAAATGCGTGGAGGTATCAAGTTGAAATTAATATTAAATACCAAGGTCTACGCTCCTTTGGAGCTCTAAAAAAAAATAAGCTTCTAAGTCAACACAATAAAAAAAAAATATGGATGGCTGATCTATGTGACATATTTTGATACTGGCAAATAAAACCGGTTTTGATTTATATGCAAGTGTGTGTGTCGTATATGGGTACTTCCTGTTGACCTAGAATCATGAAATTTGGTAAGAAGTAAGATCTCACAGCACAAGTAAAGGAAAAAGTCTGAAAATTGTTAATTTGTGGTATTATCACATAAAAAAAATATTTTTGTGATTACAAACTTACATGTGCAGTTGGAGAAATGACCGTGACGTATGTGAGAACATGTTTTTCAACTGCAATGTTAAGTTTGTTTTTGGGATATATTCATCCCAACTATGGAACCCTTCATTATGCGTACTCCGACACGAACTTGGCCGATTTTTTCATTACGTAGACTCCCCATTATTCGAATCTGAAGAAGATACTTCATAGCGACTGCGACATGATGTACCATAAGGCTCCCTGTGCTGTACCGGCCACCATACATATACTAATAACATGCCCGACGCTTACGCACATGAATAACACTACAAGTTCTGCCTACCAGATCACAAAATAAAAGAATGAACATACAAAACAATGTACGTTGTAGGTACAATCAGCTGTTTATCATCCTACGCAGTAAGTAAATGAGATTGGAACGTGTTACTTCAGTGTAGGCGATAGACAGGCCTGTAGTACTTGACGGCGGTAATTATACCGAATTTATCATGGTAATGTAACGATTGATGGCCAAGAAACATAGATATGCAAGGTAAAGCTCCCAAGTGAGGTGTCTTATTCAGTGTACCTAGAGCAGGCCATCATATGATCAAAGCTCACACACTGTACTCAAGTTATGCACTACGAGTATGTCTCCCAAGTTGCCGAAATACGTCCAATGCTGGACGTAGACCTCCCCCAAGTTATCTAGCTCTTGTGTTTTATTATGAGTATTCTAAAATTGTCTTTGACATAAATATCTCGGGACCCTGAGGTCTTGGTCCTTTGGAAGGCGTACGAGGGGCAGAAGCCAACTCGCAGAGGCACCTTAGACCATTTTAAATGATGAGGAGGCACCAACCGACAATTACTCCTTATGGACTATGCAAGTGCACCCAAGGACAACCCCCAGTTGGTGCAGGACTTAAAAACAAGAAATATTGTTATTAGTATTCTTTATACTTGGGATCAAGACGCTGTCCGTGTTCTTAATTGCCGACAATCTTGAAAGTGCGCATTTTCAACTTAACAGTTGCGATAATGGAATAGTTAAAATCCAATCTAAAAACTTCCTGTTTAGTTTATACAGTGCACTTTATATTGAGCAGGATCTAGTAGGATTCTTTTGCTAATGATAATTGTCAATGCGAAGACTAGACACATATATCCTTAGGTACGGATTTCTACCTATCTTCGTCTTCGACTGGACACATTTACAGTTAAATAACTTTGGTCACTACAAACTGCAAATAATACACAAAGCCACATGACGTCACTAGACGGTAACATTGAATGACAACAAACGTAAGTACAGCAAGTGGTAGCTGCAGGACGGCATTCTGCGCCATGTTAATTACCAACTCCGCCTTATCACGAGATATACGCGCATCAATCACTTGCTATACTGCCTTGTTTATTGCTAAACAACCTACTTACGACATTCTGTGGGGACAGATTAACTGATTCACTTGAGGAACCAGTTCGTATCTTTGATTTGGACTGCTGGTTTGATGTGGTGTCTTTAAGAAGTTGTTTATCTTTAAATTAGCTCTTATCAAGAGATGATATTTAATCAGAATAGATAACGTAGCTTAAACATATGGCAACTGTTGGTTGGAGGCACTCCCTAGACTGCCACAGTCGCGTAGCACGTGATTTGACAGAGTGATATGGTCCTTATTGGACTCCTCAAGTTGTACCTCGAAGGTTTGCCTTCAGTGTTTGGTATGGTGAGGAACACTGTTCATTGCAGACTTCTCTTTGCACCTGTGTGAACTTAGTTGCTAATGACCAAGAAATAGAGATGGAGCTCCTGCTTATAAGTTTGTTGTAAAGTTATTTATTTTATGTCATAAAGTATTTAATTTGCTTAAACATCAAAGCAGCATGGTCAGAAAAAAGCCATAACGTAGAGTTGAATCTCTGTTGGCTTCCCATATCCAATCGATTTATATGTCGTGGATGTACTAAATGTGCGTACTCAATAAATATGCGCTGCAATAATAATAAAGCACCGCGCATGCGACACGAACAAATAAATTATTATTAACCAATGACGGACTGCTTTTGGGGACCTCGCAGCATTAAGTGTGATTAGAACTGGCGCTCCTTTTACACCTCACTGTTTTCCCAGTAATTTTCACAAATAACTCAATTTTTTTAGGGTTCCGTACCTCAGTAGGAAAAAACGGAACCCTTATAGGATCACTCGTGTGTCTGTCTGTCCGTCTGTCACAGCCGATTTTCTCCGAATCTAATAGACCGATTAAGTTGAAAGGTACACATGTGAATTATGTGACCCAAGCAGGGGCATGTAACGTAAATAAATTAATTTTGAATAAGGGGCCAATTTTAAGAGCAAATAAAAAAATAAAAAAAGTATTGCAAACTGTACCGTGTGACAAATCAAATAAAAGGGCTTACTGTGAGAGTCTCAAATTTTTTTTTTCATAATTTTAAAGTTTTTTTTAAATGTTATTTAATAAAATAGACGAAAATTGACCATCCCCCCTTATCTAGGAAACTACTGAGCCTAAAATTTTGAAAAAGATACAATACAGACTATCTATACCTATAGATTACAGGAAAACTTATAAGAAGTTTATGATCTTAAAATACTAGGTAAATCTCTCAATATTGTGCGTACAAACTTACATTTGCAGTTGGAATGTATGGGAGAACATGTTTTTCAACAACAATGTTATGTTTGCTCTTGGAATAAATTCATCCCAACTACGGAACCCTTAATTGTGCGTGGTCCGACATGCACTTGGCCGATTTTTTTTTAATAAAAGATACTGGTACATTGTGGTAGTCAATCATTACTTTTTATTTATTAGCTATATTTTATCCCTTACATGTAGTTCTTATGTACTATTTAGTGCTTACTTATTTATTTAGTTGTTAGTAATAAATATTAGTTTTGTACAGTATTCTTGGGTGTAAGGGCCGTGTATTGCGGTGAAAGCAAAACGTTACTACATCAGTTTAATTTATTCATATTTGAACAAATGTTAATATTCACATATTCAAAAAATACATAAACGTCTATCAATAAATAATAATTAATGGATTTATTGATCTTAATATTCATTGAAATCAATTAATTGACCGTTTATCAGTCGTTGACTAAATATTCATATCAATACACAAATTATCACTTCAAGAACGTAAATTTTCATTTTATGCGAACATTTGAATTGGAACACTTACTCGATATGGTCACTAACACCATTCCAATAGAAAATTTGCACCCGCTCGCTGCGGCGTGGAAAATAAATAGACCTGGACGATTAATATTTTATAAAATAAACAAATAAGAATTGAAACATAAGGTTTTACTTGGTGTATCTAGTTGTTTGTAGTGCTATGTTACATCGTGTGGGGACCGACAGAGGTGTTACTGCCAGTGTAGCGGCAGGATTACGGCTGCAATGGCGGAAGTGATCTAATATAGCAATAGTAATATTGTAACATATTACTTTTTATTATTGTTTACTTTGATGATGATCCTGTAACGTTCAGAAGAGATTATCAGTATTGGACTGTTTGTTAGTTGTATCGATTGTATGAGGTAGGTATAGAAAACAAATGAGCAGAATTCTGGAGATTCATTTTTTTTCACACACAAAATCCACACATACTCATAAAACTAAGGATTATCTCCACTCTTTCTGATACACTCTACACTCAAATGATATGTTCACGACCCAATTCAGTAAGAGTATTGTACGTCACACTATAACAGTAACATCATATTACTATGCGCAGCGGCGTCCGCACATCAGAAATCACTAGGTTACCGACACCACTCGATACATTCGATAGATTTTTTCTTCTACAACTGCATGATATATATGATAGTCGTAAAAAGCGGCTAGAGTATCGGCGAGTCGTAAAAATAGATGTTGTACGTTACGCTTTCCGCATCAATAATTCAAGATTACGGAGGGTGCGTCTAGCGTTTACTTAGATCTGTGGCGCTCGTGACGCCGTGCTACTGAGCTCATAACTATTTATTTGTCAGCTCTTGTTTGTGGATTTGGAACAACTACTGCTAACTGCTACCAGTAACTGCTGAGTAGAAGAATGCAGTTTATTTAACTTCATAGAGAAGTCAACAACACGCAATTACTGACGCGTGAAGCTTTGGCTAAGCCGCAAGCGATATCACTGATTTAAAAACACACCCTTTGTGAAATATTTCACAAAAGGTGTGTTTTTAAATCAAACCAATACTAATAGAAATTTACCTGGTGTCTTGAAATTTGGTTGAACAGAATAGATGTAATCTATGCACCTTTTACTTCAAGTAATTTCCTTACAATATTTTGGTCGAATTAACTCCGTCAGTCAACCAAAAAACCTAAAGAAATGAAAGAATCTTAAGTCATGCGTGCTATCCAAGGAAAATCTCAATCGTAATCATTTTCAAACTTCATCAAGAGAGCAAACTACAACACTGGTTATCACCAGTAACAAACTTCCCAACTGGGAGCACAGCACAACACAGCTCTCCGTTCAGTTCACCCCCAGCCAGAACCACGCGGCACGTACCTACGACATTACTGTATATCTTTTTAAACGCGACGCGTTATTTTTGTGACAGCCCTAGCTCTGTCCCCTGCGCGGTTTTATCGCGTTTTATAGCAAACATTCAAATATAAATATAAGTAGAGCTTGTTATTACAATGCTTCCGGATTTTGGATAAAGCCGGGTACATAAATGTTAGTCAGCTAGCCGAAACATAGAAATGCTTAGGCGTTTCAATTTGATCGTGATGATCGTATCGTCACTACAGAGTTCTTGTTGATTTATCATCAACACTTATTCAGAACTTTTGAATGACCTCCATATCTTTTCGGTAAGCTCGCGACTTGTACCTAGACAGAGGAAATTGCCCTTTCACGATAAAAGGAAATGTCGGGTTGCCCTACTTCCTTTAATATACAATTTATTGAGCTTCATAGTTCTGACAATCGTTAGTTTTAGTAAAAGCAAAACAATTAAAGCGTCTGGTTTGGGTCCAAACATCTCAGTACCAGGAAAGAACGCGTCGCTACCGGGATCCATTCAATTTCGCGTCTCTGGCAATAAAGCGTGATTGTCACGCACGTACACATTGCATAAAGCGGTATTACTGCCGACGGGCGGCCAGGGGACCAGCCAGGGGGGCAGGGGGGACACCCCCAGGGTGGCGTTTAACGCACGAAGGGATTTTTTCAAAATAACATTTTTTTGAGCGGTGAAGTTCTTGGTTTTGACTTTGACGGTTATGAGTGTTATGAGCGATTTTATTTTTGTTGGTGCCTTTTCTTGAACCAGGGGTTCTATTTTTCCTCTTATGGTCCTGGATAAAAAATCCTTATGGAACCACTTAATACTTGTCTTGATGTGAGTAAGCGATAGTGTCAGTGCCAAGATGCAATAAGCTGCAATAAAATTGTATGGCCTACACAAAGCATACATGCATTCAGTGATGGTCATAATGGAACTTCAATTTGACATCGACATTTTATGCCTTTGCACCTAACCTTTACATTTACTCCACTAAAACTAAACTAAGGATGGATTTATAGTGTACAAGGGCGAGTTTTGAACTGACCTCTTGCCCTAACCCGTGGCCGTTGGGCCATTGCATACAAAACTTCAACCTTTTATTCCAAATCGTTTTAGATATTATTATCTGAGTCGAAAATGGAACATGGACATTTTAACACTCAAAGTGCAAAAAGGATTTGATGGATGAGATTAATAGCATCAATTAAAAATCTACGCAAAAAGATGCTAGTAATAATGATTTAGTTTATGTTTTGAATCTAGATCGTGTCTCACGTTTAGTGCCGCTTATTGGTGATGTGTGGCGAATCTCATCTGTTGCAGCTTCCCAGTTGAGAACATGACGGTCCTGCAATCATATGTATAGTTCGATATTAATTGAAATAAAGTAAATCCGGTGGTTTATGCCAATTTTATCCGTTTTATCCCGTGACCAATATCAATCTGCCTGCCTATGCTCCAGTCTAACCGGATGAATACCAGTATTTCACATGGAGCGACTGCCTATCTGACCTCCACAACCCAGTTACTGGGTAATAATACGCTCGTCTTAGTAAGACTGGTAGTCAGACTTTCGGGCTTCTGACGACCCGTAACGACTGTAAAAAGATCTACTAATGACAGCCGGGACCAACGACTTAAAGTGCTATCCGAAGCACAAAACAGTCTGTACACAAAACGGTATGTAGAGATGGTCACCCATCTACGGACTAAGTCTCACAAGCGTAGCGTAACCTGTTGGAACATAGCCACGAGCTCCGCCTGTTTGTCCCGTGATCATCATCGTTTAAACACTGATACTCGTCATAGTCTACCACATAATTCTAAGATCAGTCTGTAATGGTCCCTCTTCAGGGGAAGGACCTGTGGTCTGCAGATTTGCTCACTGGGTGGGAGATACTTTCCAATGGGGAAATTATTTTCAAGTAAATCAAGTTCAAGAATAATTCACAAACTGCATTTGTAGTTTCATATATTTTCAGCCATTTTGACGAATTAATTACATTAACATGAGCACTAGTTTATAGCTCAATTAGGGTCCGGTCGATATTACATAATGAATGCTACTTACTTATGTCAAGTGGACTGAACATCTGAACAAACTAATCGAGCTTAAATAACACAAGCTTGCCCTACTCGTAAACTATTCATAACTGAAAGTGGAATAGGTTGTTTTCTTCGCGTGATTAGCTTATGATTTACACAGTAGCTAGATCGTATGTCGGTATGTACCTTTATATAAGAAAAATTATAATTAGTTACACATGGTCGGCAAGAATGCTGTTCCTGAACACCGCGTGTTCCCACCCTCTTCGTTTGCTTCTACCTCATTCCAGTATCTCTTCGAGCATTCCCCTCAATTCCCTTCAGCAATTATAAATATTCTTCCATTTAAATACAAGATGGGATGCTGCAAGTTCGCGCCGCGTCCCGCGAGCCATCGATTGACCGAATCCGGCGCTGCGGGATCGACGCGTAATTCCTCGCGCGCTACGTGTCCCGCGTGCGTAAATACGCGCAATCGCTCACCCCATTACGCTACGATACGCTGGTAAGGCGCTTAAGATATGGGAGGTAGCGAATTTCAAGATGGGCTAAAAAGCTTGTTATAAGTAACTCCAAAGTTTCATGTAGCATTTAAACTTGAAATAAACTACGGTCTCTAAGATGAACTGTTTTAAGAGTCAATGTGCCTACGGCCACATTCTGTAAATAGAAATCTGACAAACTCAATTAAACAGTGTTGCTGTGTTTTGGGTCAGTCACAGCGCTCCTCTCCCAGCTTCTGCTTCGGCTTGTGATTCTAGAAAGTTAAACGTAATCTTCTACATCATTAGCTGTTTCATCATCATCATTGGAAGCCTAGCTCCAGCCACTGCTGTGTATATATGTGCCCATTAACTGTTCGGTAAGCGTCATTTCTCATTGGCGCTGAATTAAATTTAATTTCCTAGTAACCGCAAGCCGCCTCAACCCGCTACCGTCTCCGACTTACGTACCCCCTCAACGCATTACTCGGATCGATGTCGGATCGAAGGCAGCAATCAGCCTCCTTACAGCTGGAACAGCTTACTATCGCTATTGTTTCATCCCCCCCCCCCCCCCCTCCCTACAATACAATATATCGCCAGCATTTCTCATGCACCGCCATGTAACTTCCGTTAATGTATGAAGGTGGAGAGCTTGTTATTTCCTCTGCAATTAAGAAGAAGTCTGCTTTGTTTAAAAGTTTTGAACCATTGTCGGCGGCTTGTGGAGGTTCTGGTGGCGAGTTAAGTTTCAAAGAAAGAACTAGTGGGTTCAACTACTAGAGTGCATTATGCTTTAGGATTATTTATCATAATTGGGTTTTAACCATCTTTGGAATACTTACATAATTATAATAATACACAAATCTGCGCAGTAAAATTTCATTGTTGACAAACAGCAGCTCAAAGGTTATTTATACATCATTTAATATTATGCCTGTCAACAACAATCTTTAACATTCAATTTGCAAAAACAACGCCATCATTTGTATTAGTCTTTATTTTTATAGCTTTGTTATGCGCAGGAGACGCGGGATCGTTTGCGACCTTGACGGGGCGCCGGCGCTTGCGTACCTCTCGTAACTGCGTAATAGGTTAGTATGTGCGTCATCATAAGACATGATGCCTTGTCTACTTGACATTCATCCAAGGAGTTCAGAAATGAGTAAGACCTCCTTTTTCCTGTAAATCTGTGCAAACTTTATTGGTTTTCCTTTAACCTGTGATAAAATTATCATTCTAAGGCTTATTTTCACCACACATCAGTAAACTCATTTATCGCTAAACGAGTTTAAAACATTACTCCGTTTCTTTCAATCGTTTGAAGATGAGAGTGACAGAATGACATTTTAAACTCGTTTAGCGTTAAACGCGTTTAGTGATGTGTGGTGATAAAGAGCCTAAGGAAATATAAGACACCTGACTTACGACAAAGGAAAACTAGAACTGAACATCGTCGTGGACATAGTCGCTTCCTTGAATGAGTAAGAAGCCTTTGCAATCCCTTCAGTGGAACATTACAAACTGCAAATGTATTACAGCAAACTATCAATTGCCTGCAACAATACCGGAGCGCTTCAAGTTAACTGAGATACAGTCATGTTTGGTGGCGAATGCAAGTGGAGACAGGTTCCTTTACCTGTTATCCTCCTGAACTGAATGTTTCCAAGGAAATATTACTACTGAAAATTATCTACCTAAACTATTTTACCAGGAATTGTACATGCAACGTGACATAGGTAATGCTTAACTTAGCTTAATTATTACATTATTGTCTCGATAAATCTCAGCACTCGTGTCTGAGTCAGTAGGTATGCTTGCTGACTCGCTACATAAAATATGTCAATAGGTAATATTGTGAGACTTGTGTGCTATTATATGAACCTACATAAAGTTGCTGTCCTTGCGATAATCTATGCAATTACAATGCGCTTGCCCACCAGCTTTATTGAGCTTACAGAACTATTGCTGTCACTGCTGAGGGACCAACATGAAGCTGCAATCATTTTTTATGGCTTTTTAATATCATCGTCTCCTTCCTTAACTTCAAGTCAAGCATCATGAACACAGTTGTAATTGTTTTTTGTATTGTTTCTAGTAATATGGTTAAAACTGTTAATATCATGAGAGGTGGCGAAATGGGGCCATCTTCATCTTCTGAAAAGGTGAGATATCATGACAAATAATAATCACTATTGATAATATACTAATAAATGATTCGTATCTTTTAAATTACTAATGCAGCGATGAATAACTAATAGCGGTGTTAAGTTTTTGTTCTCTTCTAATTACCTACTAAAATAAATGTAAGTGATTACTACGTCAACACTCGTTTCCAACGTAACATAATTGGTGTGTAACATAAATATTATACATTTAAATAATTGATAAATAGCTAGTCCGTATAATTTTTAATACTAATTATGAATAATTTTGCATATAAAACATAAATTCGGAAGTACTTGTTACACAGTTATTTGTATTTTTATGGTTAGTTGTACATTCATTGGACAGATTACCATTCGACGTGCTCCTGAATGGCAAACTCGAATATGTTACCAAACTGGCCGCGTGGATAGATCGCGAAACGAATTTGTTGAGTAATTTATTAATGTATTCATATTTATCATTTCAAATATGATTATTATAGGTTACACATGTAAATCGCCAGTTGTAGAGAACAAACAAATACAAACACAAGTCTTCATTGAAGAATACTTTGGCTTTGAATATTTAAATATAATTAATTATAGTGGAACTAATAACAAATTGAAAGTGTGACCCTCGACACCATTGAAAACTGATCATTCGCGGAAGTAGATACCTACGACCAGTGAGTAAAATACTTTTTTCTATCAGGAATTTCTGCTGGGTCAGGATGCCTGTTCAAACTTTGCTGCTGAGTCAGAATGCCGGTTCAAGCATTGCTACTGGGTCAGGATGCCTGTTCAAGCATTGCTACTGGGTCAGGATGCCTGTTCAAGCGTTGCTACTGGGTCAGGATGCCTGTTCAAGCATTGCTACTGGGTCAGGATGCCTGTTCAAGCATTGCTACTGGGTCAGGATGCCTGTTCAAGCATTGCTACTGGGTCAGGATGCCTGTTCAAGCATTGCTACTGGGTCAGGATGCCTGTTCAAGTATTGCTGCTGAGTCAGGATACCTGTTCAAGCATTGCTACTGGGTCAGGATGCCTGTTCAAGCATTGTTACTGGGTCAGGATGCCTGTTCAAGCATTGCTACTGGGTCAGGATGCCTGTTCAAGCATTGCTACTGGGTCAGGATGCCTGTTCAAGCATTTCTGCTGAGTCAGGATGCCTGTTCAAGCATTGCTACTGGGTCAGGATGCCTGTTCAAGCATTGCTACTGGGTCAGGATGCCTGTTCAAGCATTGCTACTGGGTCAGGATGCCTGTTCAAGCATTGCTACTGGGTCAGGATACCTGTTCAAGCATTGCTGCTGAGTCAGGATGCCTTTTCAAGCATTGCTACTGAGTCAGGATGCCTGTTCAAGCATTGTTCTGGGTCAGGATGCCTGTTCAAGCATTGCTACTGGGTCAGGATGCCTGTTCAAGCATTGCTACTGGGTCAGGATGCCTGTTCAAGCATTTCTGCTGAGTCAGGATGCCTGTTCAAGCATTGCTACTGGGTCAGGATGCCTGTTCAAGCATTGCTACTGGGTCAGGATGCCTGTTCAAGCATTGCTACTGGGTCAGGATGCCTGTTCAAGTATTGCTGCTGAGTCAGGATACCTGTTCAAGCATTCTACTGAGTCAGGATGCCTGTTCAAGCATTGCTACTGGGTCAGGATACCTGTTCAAGCATTTCTGCTGAGTCAGGATGCCTGTTCAAGCATTGCTACTGCGTCAAGATGCCTGTTCAAGCATTGCTACTGGGTCAGGATGCCTGTTCAAGCATTGCTACTGGGTCAGGATGCCTGTTCAAGCATTGCTGCTGAGTCAGGATGCCTGTTCAAGCATTGCTACTGAGTCAGGATGCCTGTTCAAGCATTGTTACTGGGTCAGGATGCCTGTTCAAGCATTGCTACTGGGTCAGGATGCCTGTTCAAGCATTGCTACTGGGTCAGGATGCCTGTTCAAGCATTTCTGCTGAGTCAGGATGCCTGTTCAAGCATTGCTACTGGGTCAGGATGCCTGTTCAAGCATTGCTACTGGGTCAGGATGCCTGTTCAAGCATTGCTACTGGGTCAGGATGCCTGTTCAAGCATTGCTACTGGGTCAGGATGCCTGTTCAAGCATTGCTGCTGAGTCAGGATGCCTGTTCAAGCATTGCTACTGAGTCAGGATGCCTGTTCAAGCATTGTTCTGGGTCAGGATGCCTGTTCAAGCATTGCTACTGGGTCAGGATGCCTGTTCAAGCATTGCTACTGGGTCAGGATGCCTGTTCAAGCATTTCTGCTGAGTCAGGATGCCTGTTCAAGCATTGCTACTGGGTCAGGATGCCTGTTCAAGCATTGCTACTGGGTCAGGATGCCTGTTCAAGCATTGCTACTGGGTCAGGATGCCTGTTCAAGCATTGCTACTGGGTCAGGATACCTGTTCAAGCATTGCTGCTGAGTCAGGATGCCTTTTCAAGCATTGCTACTGAGTCAGGATGCCTGTTCAAGCATTGTTCTGGGTCAGGATGCCTGTTCAAGCATTGCTACTGGGTCAGGATGCCTGTTCAAGCATTGCTACTGGGTCAGGATGCCTGTTCAAGCATTTCTGCTGAGTCAGGATGCCTGTTCAAGCATTGCTACTGGGTCAGGATGCCTGTTCAAGCATTGCTACTGGGTCAGGATGCCTGTTCAAGCATTGCTACTGGGTCAGGATGCCTGTTCAAGTATTGCTGCTGAGTCAGGATACCTGTTCAAGCATTCTACTGAGTCAGGATGCCTGTTCAAGCATTGCTACTGGGTCAGGATATCTGTTCAAGCATTTCTGCTGAGTCAGGATGCCTGTTCAAGCATTGCTACTGCGTCAAGATGCCTGTTCAAGCATTGCTACTGGGTCAGGATGCCTGTTCAAGCATTGCTACTGGGTCAGGATGCCTGTTCAAGCATTGCTGCTGAGTCAGGATGCCTGTTCAAGCATTGCTACTGAGTCAGGATGCCTGTTCAAGCATTGTTACTGGGTCAGGATGCCTGTTCAAGCATTGCTACTGGGTCAGGATGCCTGTTCAAGCATTGCTACTGGGTCAGGATGCCTGTTCAAGCATTTCTGCTGAGTCAGGATGCCTGTTCAAGCATTGCTACTGGGTCAGGATGCCTGTTCAAGCATTGCTACTGGGTCAGGATGCCTGTTCAAGCATTGCTACTGGGTCAGGATGCCTGTTCAAGCATTGCTACTGGGTCAGGATGCCTGTTCAAGCATTGCTGCTGAGTCAGGATGCCTGTTCAAGCATTGCTACTGAGTCAGGATGCCTGTTCAAGCATTGTTCTGGGTCAGGATGCCTGTTCAAGCATTGCTACTGGGTCAGGATGCCTGTTCAAGCATTGCTACTGGGTCAGGATGCCTGTTCAAGCATTTCTGCTGAGTCAGGATGCCTGTTCAAGCATTGCTACTGGGTCAGGATGCCTGTTCAAGCATTGCTACTGGGTCAGGATGCCTGTTCAAGCATTGCTACTGGGTCAGGATGCCTGTTCAAGCATTGCTACTGGGTCAGGATGTCTGTTCAAGCATTGCTGCTGAGTCAGGATGCCTTTTCAAGCATTGCTACTGAGTCAGGATGCCTGTTCAAGCATTGTTCTGGGTCAGGATGCCTGTTCAAGCATTGCTACTGGGTCAGGATGCCTGTTCAAGCATTGCTACTGGGTCAGGATGCCTGTTCAAGCATTGCTGCTGAGTCAGGATGCCTTTTCAAACATTGCTGCTGAGTCAGGATGCCTGTTCAAGGTGTGGGTGTCCCTCGGGGCGGTAACCGTGTTACATCTGCTCAGTCGTGTTGTTTTCAAACCTGTAACAAAAACACTATTTTATCAGTAGACGGTTTTATCTAATAGGTACCTACTTAATTTCCGAACACAAACAGTACCCAAAACTCTTTTAGATCTTCTAAAATTGACTTCCTTTCAACCAACTTTTAATTATTAATTAAGACAAAAATCTAATCGAATGCGCCGAAATCGTGCCGTGTCGTGGCGGTCACGCGTCGTGGTACGCGGAAGCGATTGCGATCGACGCGTCATTAATCTGCGCGGATCACGAGCGGCGTGACTGCGCGCTACCGGGGCCCGGTGAATCCAGCCGGTGACAGACGGTGCTCGTGGAGCCACTCCTAGGCCAAGCATTCTTGGGAGCTTTTTGAAAGCATTGGTGGATCGATCAATACAAGAGGTAATACCGATCCAGCTTTATCTATCAGCTCTACTGCAAAGCAGTTCAGTGGCTGTACTGTTATAAGAAAATTGGTGTGGATTACAATTTGTATCATCTGCTGCTGAAGGAACTTTCTATAAAAAGTAAATTAAGTTACCTAGTAGTAAAAGTTCTGGGGCCGACAGAAACTAAGTACCTACGTACAACAGAATGAACATTCAAACAAACAATTACTTTAATTTGTGAAGTTGGTGACAATACATTAGTAGCAATATAATTATTTGCTTCAGTCGACTGATACAAAACTCGTGCTAAGATCCATGATGTCATAAAGTTTAATACAGGTATTAGAATTATGTGATCGCTTCCTACCATTGTACTGACATAAATCACATCGTTAACGTTTTCTTGTAACTAATTAATTTACTATATGTAAAACGTAACCAAGTAACAGGATGCGCATCTATCATGCTACATACATTTAAACCTTTTTCTGCTACTAGCTTTTACCCGTGGCTTCGCCCGCGTGGGTGTGTGGGAATATATCTCACGGGAACGTACTACCGGTATTAAAAGCACCCTATGTGTTATGTGTTAATCCAGGTAAACAATGTCTTCTCGTACTGGTTATATAGTATCCGAAGAGTGACGTGCGGACTGATATATGCTGCTGAAGGAGAAAAAATCCTAAAACCTAACGGAATGTAAAACGGAACGGTAAATTAACAACTTCCGCCAAATTTGAGGCAACTTTAAAGCGAATAAATTATAAATCCTCTTTATTCCCTATCCCGTGGGAATTACAGGACCGGAACTTCGTAATTTTTCTCTGAATGACTAAGTGTCTTTGTTGATGGCGAAAGTCGGGCTGAGCGATGATGACTTAGTAAGGATTTTAGCCCCCTAGCTAGCTAGGATAATTTTCCAAAAACAAAACACGTCATTACCAAATATTTTCCTACAAACTTTTATCCCCTATATCACCCGCTATAGAATTATTAAAAAAAAAAAATAATGGAGCCTATGTCCGTCCCCAAGATGCCATCTATCTCCTTGCCAAATTTTATCGAAATCCGTTCAGCGGTTTACGCGTGAAAGTGTAAGAAGATGATGAGTTCTCATTCACAGTTACCATCCCTACCTGGTTGCTATTCCACCAATTCGCACTAAGTGTTTCCAAATGTCTTTTATAATGCGCACTGCAAAAGAGTGGAACTCACTACCTGCGTCTGTGTTTTCGAGCGCATACAACCCTAATCTCTTCAAAGTGAGAGTAGACAGGATTCTTCTGGGTAAGCTCACTCCATCGTCGACTTTGTCTCTCTGCCTCTGACCTAGACTAGAGTCAAGAGCAAACCCATCTCAAATGAAAAATAAAAAAAAAAGTTAGTAAGATTTTTTATCCCCCTAGGAGATGATTTTCCATAAACGCTAAAACATACCATTCGTAATTTCTAAATAAAGGCTTAATACCATTTTTTTCCTTACAAACTTTCATCAGCTATTTTCCCTCCTTAGGAGAATTTTCAAAAAACGCTGAAACATGTGGTTTTTAATTTTTAACCAGAATGCAAAATTACTAACTTTCATAGTTTAAACTACAAAAATTACGATTTTCCGTACAAACTTTTATTCCCTGTTTTACTCCCTTAAAATTCCGAAAAATTCTTGCTCATTCCTTGTTTAATTATAAAGGGAACCTTTGCGCAAAATCTCAGCTTTCTAGGTCCAAGGGTTTGGGCTGGGCGTTGATGAGTCAGTTAGTCAGGACTTTTCTTTTTCTAAATATATACCTATAGACAGATAGCGTTCGATAGGTAGCGTTGCGTGCTATTATATTTTTAACCGTCTTCAAAAAAGGCGGTTCTCTATTCGACCCGTATGTATGTATGTTTGTATGTCCACGATTTTCTCAAAAACTCATAAACCAATTTTGATGGTTCTTTCACTAACATGATCTACATACTTTCAGAAAGGTTTTAGTGTATAACACATTAGGTAATTATTCTTATGTACGAAGTTATATGCATAAATATACTGTATTTCCGGCATTTCTAAGCGGATTTGGTTTTCGTTCGTCTTGAGCATACGGTATTTTGTATATTCAACTAAAAATGGAAACATAAATTTACTTTAAAAAAAGTAAAAACCGACTTCAAAAACGTAAAATGAATAAAATATCTTTTATAAAAACTTAACAGCTGCTAAAGTCGGTGTCTTCAGTTCTTCAATGCACTAATGGCTTGACACCGACTTCAGAAGCTGTTAAGTTTTTTTTTTTTATGAAAGTTATTCGTTTTAGGTTTTTGGAGTCGGTTTTCACTTTTTTTAATTGTCCAACTGTTTGTCGAATTCCTCACATCGACGTAACATCTGGACCCTGGTCACCTTGACATCAACACACACAAAACACGCAGACCCAGACGTCTCGCTCTCAAGATCACCCTAATCCCGGTTAAATTGAACCCTTTCAAAATTCCGTGCATTCTTGGAAATCGCGTGAACATCTTCGTCCGAATAGTTATAAAGTACGGTAATATTGTCCGGAGGCGGTCGCCTGTCCGGCCGCTGTCCGGCTGTCCGGCCCTTACAGGTGCATGGGCTACACGCACGGAATCGGGGATATGCGGATGAGCTGCACATATCTTTAGGTGATGGCAACTTTGTGGAGTTATACCGCAAAAGCTTTGAAGATTTTGGTTTTGCATTTACATTTTTGGAGCCTTGTGAATGAGCTGGACTGTAGGGTCATAGAAGCCCAGCTAGGTCAGTATGAGATTCTTTTGTGGATTTAGGCCTAGCCATGTCTGTGATGCAATATATTAGTATAGGTATAAAATATCGGAACGGTCCACATTTAATTATTCGATATTTATGAGCTGTTCTTTTAAAAATTTGACTGCAACAAATAACCTCCTTCTGTGACGATATAAGGTCATAACTCATCCAATATGAAAATATGAAAATCCCCGGAGTTTCATTTTCCTCGAGAAAAAAAGGACTTGGTCGTATAAACTTCACCAGGTCCACATACTAAGCAGTGCACCACGAAGTCCATCCGTTGCCAAGTCCTACACACGCGACTAATCTGCGTTCTGTCCAATCGCATGTGGCCGCCATCGCCGCAGGACTAGTGTTCTACATGCGATTATATTTGTGTTATTCTCTTTAATGTCTTAAATTACTGCAAGTCGCCCTTTTGGGGTGGGTCTTAATTTTGTATAAAACTTTGTTGCCAAGCTATACAAATTGGTATTGTGAGGCAATTTTGGTACAGGATGCGACACATCCTTAGGGCTTAGGCTTAGGATGTTTCTCCGGAGGTCAAAGCCTTTACCTATACGATAGCTCATAACTGTCACCTTGAGCTTCAAAATCAGCACGAATCTTCAATGATCGAAATGCCTGCTACGTATGTGATTGAATAGGATATCATTACAATCATCCTCCTATCCAGATCACAATTGATTTCACTCTCAGTGAGCCGTCATCTCAGTCGTTACCCCCTTTAGCTTTATCATTCAACTAGCTTCAACCCGCGACTTCGTCCGCTTGAAATTTCTTGCTCCGCCGAGTCACCCTGTCGCATCACTTGGCCTGCTCGCGCTATTATTTCGATTTTGATAAGCTATCTTTCTGACTCTTTTTTCTTTTTACTCGGCTCCAAAGGGTCATAGCGTGATGTTAAATAACCTCTAGCTTACCTCAAGAATTGGGCTATCAAATGCAAAAATAGTTTTTCAAATCCGACTGGGGGCAGTTCCAGTGATTAGCGCGTTTAAACATTTTTAGTTTGTTATTTGGCATGACAGTCGTGTTTTTTTTTAAATTATTTATTTTTATTTTATACATTTTAGTGACAATTTAGAGATTCGCATCTTACTAAAGTCTGATTAAATTGTTTGCAGCCAAAGATGAAATGTTTGTAAAATGCTTATGTAAAATTTATGCCAATAAATTGAATAGCGGACAGATTTGACCTTAAGCTTTGTCTCCCAGTGGGGTGATGATAATCTGGTCTCTTTTAACGCCACCAAAACGCAGGCGTGTCTTTTTACCGCTAAAAAGAGTCGTTTCGCCCTAACTCCTACTTTTCGAGGTACATCTGTTCCTGTAACTGATCGACTTGAGCTCCTAGGCATGGAGTTGACATCTGGTCTCAACTTCGGCGCCACCATCGAGTACAAGGCCCAAACTGCGGCCAAGAAACTGGGCATCCTAAATAGGGTGAAACGATACTTTACGCCTGGACAGCTTTTAACCCTTTACAAAGCGCAAGTCCGATCCTGCATGGAGTATTGCAGTCACCTTTGGGATGGATCAGCTAAGTACCAACTAGCCGCGCTTGACTCGGTGGAACGCAGAGCTAAGAGGCTCATTGGCGACGTAAAACTGGTGGATGCCAAGCTTCATAGCTTGGCTCATCGCCGCAAGGTTGCCTGCTTGTCGGTTTTCTACAGATTGTACTTCGGAGAGTGTGCCCGAGAACTCCACGACCTCATTCCACCGGCCCCCTTCTACCACCGGACATCTAGACGCACTGCCAGTTACCATCCCTACCTGGTTGCTATTCCACCAATTCGCACTAAGCGCTTCCAAATGTCTTTTATAATGCGCACAGCAAAAGAGTGGAACTCACTACCTGCGTCTGTGTTTCCGAACGTATACAACCCTAATCTCTTCAAAGTGAGAGTGAACAGGCTTCTTCTGGGTAAGCTCACTCCATCGTCGACATTGTCTCTGTCACCTCTGACCTAGACTAGAGTCAAGAGCAAACCCATCACAAATAAAAAAAAAAAAAAAATAGTTCTTTTGGAAAGTGTTCATCAAGTCCTTCAATTTGATACCCATTTTGTAAGAATTGAAGAAAAACATTATTTTCACATTTGAAAATGGAGCCATACTGCCGCCATGTATTTAAATAAAAAATATTTATAGCCAGTGTCATTTGGAATGATGTAAGAATTCTAACGATACCTCATACATCCAAATCTGTTCAAGCATTTAAAAGTTATGGTGGAATAAAGAAACTCACAAACATAATATGAATCCTGAAAAACATTAGGTGAACTCCTTCTAAAGCAGTCGTGTAAAAACAAACTCTTTAACTTTATTATTATATAGATATATAGATTTAATCTCATAAGTTCTAACAATCACCCCAAAACGAAAGGTACCACTGCATTGTGATTTGCTTTTAACCCAATTTGCTTACAAAGTTGCGTATCTCCAAAATTGTGACTTCAGGCATTTAAGACGTTCGTGCTTAAATTACAAGCTTTCCTGCGAAGATAAACGAGTTGATCTGTAAATTAGTATAAAATAGAGCGGGCGGTATATGTGGCGGCCTGCGGCGCGCGGGATATGTGCGCGCGACATGCGACCAGCGCCCGCGCAGCCTTAGGCGCTGCAACTAAGTACCACGACACTTGGAAATGCAAGAATCATGCTTTTACTAAGTTTTTAAAGATGTCGTAGAGAAAGGTCTCGATCGGAGAGTCATCAGTCTCTGACCATTCTCTAAGGGTGTCAATGAAATTACAAGCACGCGCCACAATGTCACTTTAAATTAAATCTGTCACCGTATAATTATGAACTTCGTTTGGTTATAAAACTCGTGAGATTGTAAACTGTGGATATATTGTGACAGTACCGTACTGCTTACAATGTAACGTATTCATTTGGATAGTTTATAATCTATCCGTGTCAAACCGTCGAATTGTGAACTGGCATCATACAAATGATTGCGACCACCAGTTAGGTCAGCTATTTCGTTGGTCACCACCCCCATCAGTTAAGCCAGCTATTTCGTTGGTCAACACCTCCCATCAGTTAGGCCAGCTATTTCCTTGGTCAGCACCTCCCATCAGTTAGGCCAGCTATTTCGTTGGTCAGCACCTCCCATCAGTTAGGCCAGCTATTTCCTTGGTCAGCACCTCCCATCAGTTAGGCCAGCTATTTCCTTGGTCACCACCTCCCATCAGTTAGGCCAGCTATTTCCTTGGTCACCACCTCCCATCAGTTAGGCCAGCTATTTCCTTGGTCACCACCTCCCATCAGTTAGGCCAGCTATTTCCTTGGTCACCACCTCCCATCAGTTAGGCCAGCTATTTCCTTGGTCACCACCTCCCATCAGTTAGGCCAGCTATTTCCTTGGTCAGCACCTCCCATCAGTTAGGCCAGCTATTTCCTTGGTCAGCACCTCCCATCAGTTAGGCCAGCTATTTCCTTGGTCAGCACCTCCCATCAGTTAGGCCAGCTATTTCCTTGGTCACCACCTCCCATCAGTTAGGCCAGCTATTTCGTTGGTCAGCACCTCCCATCAGTTAGGCCAGCTATTTCCTTGGTCAGCACCTCCCATCAGTTAGGCCAGCTATTTCCTTGGTCAGCACCTCCCATCAGTTAGGCCAGCTATTTCCTTGGTCAGCACCTCCCATCAGTTAGGCCAGCTATTTCCTTGGTCAGCACCTCCCATCAGTTAGGCCAGCTATTTCCTTGGTCAGCACCTCCCATCAGTTAGGCCAGCTATTTCCTTGGTCAGCACCTCCCATCAGTTAGGCCAGCTATTTCCTTGGTCAGCACCTCCCATCAGTTAGGCCAGCTATTTCCTTGGTCAGCACCTCCCATCAGTTAGGCCAGCTATTTCCTTGGTCAGCACCTCCCATCAGTTAGGCCAGCTATTTCCTTGGTCAGCACCTCCCATCAGTTAGGCCAGCTATTTCCTTGGTCAGCACCTCCCATCAGTTAGGCCAGCTATTTCGTTGGTCACCACCTCCCATTAGTCAGCTTTTTCGGTTTGTTTGCCAGACTATAACTTTACCCACAAGGTGTTTCTGACGGAAGTCTCTAATTTATTAACTCGCTCAAGAACGACGCCACTCACATTCTCAATGTAAAGATATCTAAGGACATAATAATTAATTAGCTGTCTAGTTAATACGTTTGTTGTTACATGTGTTATTAACCTTTAAAATAAAAGAAGCTATCATCTACTAACGCATAATATATTGATGTGATAGATATATAGTCTTCTGAATTAGATGTTACCTAGAGAATGGAAATAGAACTGTTTGTATTTTTGTTTCCATGGTATAACTTCAATCATGTGGCAAATAAAAAACAAAAACAATTAAAATAAATTTTGATGAAAAAAAAACAGGTAATAATGATACCTTAACTAAACATTGCACATACAACCAAGTAGGTGAAGTAGGTACAACGTACAGAACTACAGATAACGATGACAGTAATCACACCATAAACAACAACTAAACCACCATAGAAATCTCAGTAACATAGGTACAACCACTACGTAAAGAATAATTCAAAACCGATAATTGAAAATCCAAAACCACTTTCAGTAACCCATAAAGGTAACTACCAAAACGGGTGAAGTCACGGGCCGAAACTAATTTCCCCAAGCCCGCTGGCCCCAAGGCCGGGCAGCGTCGGTAAATCAAGAGGCGTCATGTGGACTCCGGTATTTATGCTCATACATCGCGATTAGACTTACGAAATTATATTTTATTGGCGCAGTGAGATCTCCGAAGGTTAAAACTCACTAATTGATAAATTGTTTGATGCATTTCACAATGTTCAACGTCATGTTTTTTTTCCGTGAGAAAATTGTTAATCAATGTTTTTGGTGAGAACTTCTAGGACTCTGTGATTGGGACACTAGCCACTTGAAATTCAAAGACAGTCTTATGTACGTATGAGGGTGTATTCTCAATGTTGATAACGTCGCAAATAACTGTCAAATATTTCGCTGTTTTGAGTATTTATTCAACATTACTAAATTAAATTATGAAATATCGCTCCGTAATGCATTAAAACTTTAGGAGTAAAAAAACATTTGGAAAGCTTAAAAGTACTTTTCTACACCATATACTAAATGTTCAGTGTTGATATATAAAGTAGGTATTATTGGTTACCCAACTACACCAGACATATCACTCTTCGGAGCACCCTTAAATATGGTGACCAATTTTAAGTACTTGAGTCATTGAGTTACCGACGAGTTGAAAGATGACAAGGACATCGACAGGGAACGTCGATTGCTGTCGCTACGCTGCAACATGCTGGCCCGCAGGTTTGCGCGATGTACAGAGGCGGTCAGGATTACTTTGTTTAGGTTATTTTGCTCGTCATTTTACACGTGCGGCCTGTAGACTAGTTATAGCTTGCGTGCATATAGCGATCTGCGTGTCCAGTATAATAACGCACTCAGGATACTGTTGGGGCTGCCATGGCGGTGTAGCGCGTCAATGATGTTTGCGGAGAGGCATATAGATGGTTTTGCGGCCATCATACGTAAAAGAAGTGCCTCTCTGCTTGCTCGTGTTCGTGGCGGTGCCAACACTATCTTGAGTATATTCGCAGATAGATGGGAGTCTCCAATGCTGTGACATTGGATTAAACTCCACTCCAAATGAAATTTGTATGTCTACTATCACTACTTTTTAAGACCATTGTTACTAATACTATGGGCGTAGTCCGAAATAAATGATATAAAAATAATATTAATGGTCTCACCGCAGTATCTCTACGTTGACGTCGTGGTGGGGCTTGCGCGCTCCGAACTTTAGGTCTGTGCCGGTAGAGTTTACTTTGCCGGAACGGGTCTAGGATGAGGAGCCAGACCAAGAGAGATACAGAAACCCGCAGGGCAGCATGTGGCGATCTGTTGGACATTAGCGACCCCACGGACCCTCTCTCCCAGGAGAAATGTGGTCCTCACCTCTGGCTTGCCTTTATTGGCCGGCTTGAGTGAAGATTCGCAAGAGCAAACGTGCTCGGAGGAAGGAAGTACGAGTATTCCAGTAAGGTGCTGGTAGGTATCTTGACTGTATTTCGGGGATTGTTCTGATAGCCGTGGATTACCTCTCCACTCCTCAAGCACCTCAGGAAGTGTTGCCCCCGTGGTCGCTACGTCACTATGTGCTAGCGGCCGTTTCCGGGGGCCCATTACTGAGTGTGCAAGTCACCCCGTGCCATTTTATCCATGCATAATTATATAACATTGGTCACGCAGGAGACATAGTTCTTCCATAGTATAAGTTACCCAATCCACTTTAGCCACCCAAACCCATAGCCCAATATGTTTGGTTTCCACGTACAGCATCAGACCTGCACCAACCGGGGGTTGTCCTTGGGTGCACTTGCATAGTGCATATAGGCATAATCGTCAGTTGGTGCCTCCTAATCATTAAAAATTGTCTAAGGGGCCTCTGCCAGTTGGAACCCCAGGGTCCCGAGATATACGAAGAAAATATTAATGGTTGCAACTCCTAATTAATATTTAAGTGCGCTACAGAGGAATATTTCATAATTTAATTTAGTGATATTGATAAATTATTCAATTCAGTGAAATATAATTGACGGCTACCTATTTGCGACGCCCGCGAGCTCGCGCCCGCGCCGCGGCGCCAACTGTCATATTGTACCCTATGAACTTCTTACTTACAGTGATTACGATCGAAAGCAAGACCACAGAATCAATAATACTACTAACCTAGCAATACATTAAATAAAATCGAAAAATCTATGAATATACTTTTAATAATGTTCTATAATAACCTATCTGCTGTTTTAAACCCAGTTTTAAAGTAAAAATCTAACTCGTTGTGACAAGTACTACTGCTACACAACTACACAGTACTACACAGTATCTATGAAATGTTTAAATACCTTTGCAACATATCTACCACTAGATCATTGATACCCCTTTAGGCTACAATTCTCCATTGATACACATTAAACTTAATAATTCCTTTTCCATTACAATAATCAATACCTGTAGCTTCAAAAACTAATGACCTATTTCGTGTATCGCGAAATCGATTAGTATTTGGAGCCATAAGCCGGAAGGCATTAGCCGGCCTTCGAGGATCCTAGCCACTAATAGCGCAGTAATCCTCGCAGCGTGGCCATTGATTAGCCACGGAGCAATAGCTGCGCCAAAAAACTGTGCCATCGTGAACGGAAATAGACGTTTGTCTATCATTTGTGCAAATTGCGAAACTACAAGTAATTGTGTGCGAGGAAATTACAATTTGTTTGTTTATTTGTAAGTCAATGTTGTTTTTTTCATGACTAGCTGCCTGTCTACTTCTCGGATGTAAGCCTCACCAAACAAGGTGTTTCTCTCGAGTTTCTCAATATTATCTAATCGCCCTTAAATAAATTGTACATTGCCTGAAGGCTCACTCCGGAGTTCTGAATTTCCTATATACTTGCTTCTGTATCCTTTTGACGCGGGTTTTACCGCATTCAGCAGTTCTGCTATAATAAAGCTTACGATTAATGATAGCAACATTGTGTTGTTATTCGCAATCAATTGATCGAATCCATCAGAGAACGTGGCGAAAAAGCAGTTAATCTTATAAAATGGCGTTTTATCACTTTATATAATTATCGTATATAACCGTATAACAGTGGATACCATAGCAGTTATTCAATTATGAACATCGTTTGAAATTCGATCATGGGTGCTTGTGGCTAACACACCACCACTTCGCTGTTACAGTTCGAGGTTTTTTTTTTATATATAAAGGTGACTGGTAATTAGTGACCGATATTTAAACACATGATTATACTCATGATAACAAACAACTTTTCTTATGGAACCAAACCTGAAATCGCGAAAAAAAGATTAGTGGTCCCATACATTCATGTCCGCATAACTCGTCAAATGTAGGCAGCAGCTGTTTTTTTTTTTCGCGATTTTAGGTTTGGTCCTATAATAATAGTTGTTTGTCATCATGTGTTTAAGTATGGGCCACTAATTACCAGCTATCCTATACATCAGGATATTATCGTGACTGCGTTAGGTAAAGCCACGTTCTACGTGTTTTGGAATACTAAATCTGAATTCATTTCCAAGTGTTATGGAATATTTAACTATGAACTGTGAATAACTTCAATTAGTTGCTAGTCTTGAGGATATACTCACTTTTATTAACCAACTTCAAGAAAAGGCGGAGGTTCTCAGTTCGTCCAAGTCTTTTTTTATGTATGTTCCTCGAATGCTCAAAGACGACTTGACTAAAAAAAAAATTGGAATGGAAATGGAATGGAAAATTCTTTTTTTTTGTTTGAAATCTTTCCAGGTAGTTTCATTGTCTTCAGGTCAGGATCTGATGATGGAATTCTAGAGAAATCGATTGAAATTTTCAAATATTCCCCACACGCCACGACCCCGTCTCAAACATCCACCTGTATAATTTAAAAGATTCGACATGTCACACAATATAGTTCGCCTTTGCGAAACGGGATTTTTACTAATCACTTTTGCAAGTGAATCAATACGTCCGTGTGACAGTCAGTCATGCGTTATCAAACACTTCGTATTTACCACTAAACAAATACACTTTACCTCCATAATAATATCATATACAATATGCTTACATTTATATTGCTAACGTGTTGGTGTTATTTCGCAACAGCAGAACGCAGCAGTGTTGTATTGTTGTTATTGTGCTGCGATGTCGCAACAACACGTCCGACACGTTGCGCACTAAACATGTTGTTCATCGAATGGCTGCGGTTTTGTACGCAGCGGTTTTTGCATCTTATAAATTTCATGCTGGCTACTGGATCGAAATGCACACGCAGGGTGTATGGGGTTGTTAATGGTGACATAGTGTGTTAAAATTTTGGATATAACGTCTGAAATGAGTATCCAATTTTTTGTGGTCTAGATTGTAAAGTGGTTATGCATACCATCGCCTCTTCAGATAACATGTAATGTTATGTCGGAGCAGTTTTTCTTACACTTTGCAAAGGACATGGATAAACTGAATTGTGTAAAGACCGCAAGAATACCGAAAAAAGTTCGCGAGCGGACACAGTGAGTTTTGTGTGTCGAGAACAGAGTCGAGTTGTGAGTGTAACAAGTGACAATGATAGCGGTGTCAATCGCACTAAACGAACAAGAAAGAGGGTACACCGTTTTGTCTGCTCGTAAACATCCACCCGCAATAACTTCAGTTTATCCGTGATCATGGCACTTGCAACAGTGCCGAAATATCGGAAACTCAAATCAATTAATATACATGGTAAATATCCCGTTTTAAGTTCTAATGATAATGTCAGTGACCATGTCGGTTTAAAAACTTATATGACATGGATAAAGTTTGGCCTAGTAGTGCTGGGCGGACAAGCACATACAAAATGAGAATTATATTTCAAAAACCTGATGATATTTGAAACTATGCAAGATTAAATTTATATATTATTAATTGGGACATGCTTATTGTAAGAATTGATATGAATTCACTAGTATTTTTAGAATTTTAAATATTAAAACTGTAGCGTATTGAACAATAACTAGACTGAACATGATATTTAACAATTGATCAATGTATCAATTTCATTTTAATTCAATAAATTAGTCCAGTCTTAAAAGTATGTAATGACAGCACCTTCTTTATCTTTCATAATCATTGTCACTGCCCATCATTGTCATGTATTGTCATAATGCTATTTATGCTTTGCACAGACCTATAAATAACATAGAGGGAGCCATTCAAAGATAAACAATGTAATGTAATATTTTAATTTTCTTTTTTCTACGAAACGTCGTGCGTGTTATAAAGAGATTTAGTAGATACCTACTTATATAATTATGCCATTAGTTATTTTTTGACGAAGATACTAGATGATTCTTAAATATGAGTAGGACTGTTATAAGTGATTGTTGCACTGTTGCATCACAATGTCGCATGTTACCTTTAGCATAAAATCAGTGCAAACAGTTTTTGGTGAACCAATAAAAATAAATAAATGACCCTGGTGACCCAGCGTCATAAATTATTGGGTTGGTAAGAAAATAATGAAACACTTTTTAAATTATTTATCTATTCCGTTTAAAATATTTTTTCTATAGTAAGTACTTCTAGCACTTTGTAGAATACTCTCGAAGGAATACGCTGAAGAGTAAATAAGTGCGGCACGCAAAATTGTTGCGCATTATTATTCGAGATGGACAACAAGTATCTTCGAGCACTTTACTTCTACGAGTTTAAACAAGGTCATTCGACGCGTGAAGCAGCGGATAACATTAACCATGCGTTGGGCCCGGGGACTACTAGTCATGTAACCGTGAGTCGTTGGTTTAAGCGCTTTGCCTCTGGAGATACAAGTTTTGAGGACAAGGAGCACACCGGTCGGCCATCTGCTTTTAATGACGACGTAATACTAGAGTAATTGCAGATAAACCCAAATGCAAGCACTCGTGAATTGGCCGAAGAAATCGGCTGCTCTCACGTTACGATTGAGAACCGTCTTCACGCACTCAACTACAGAAAAGTTCTGTCGCGGTGGATCCCCCACGTATTGACCAATGCTACAAGAGAAGTCCGAGTTGCGATATGCCAATCTCTTCTACTTCGTTCACAACGTAAAGAGTTTTTAACAAATTTAGTGACGGGAGATGAAAGCTACGTTCTTTATGAAAACGATACGCGACGCGGCTTCTGGCTTCCCCGTGGACAAGAACCGCCAGTCCAGCCACAACGCAATCCCTATTGTCGGAAGTCTCTACTGTGTTGCTTTTTTGATTCTCGTGGAATCCTTTGGTGGGACATGTTGCATAACAATGACACTATCACCGGGGATGTTTACGCCTCTCAGCTACGGCAGCTCGCTGCTGCGATCCGGGAAAAACACCGAAGACGAGTCGAGGTTCACCTTCTCCATGCGCGACCACACGTCGCTTCCGTTGCTCGTCATCAATTAAAGGAACTTGGCTGGGAAACAGTGCCGCATCCTCCGTACTCTCCTGACTTTGCTCCGTCTGACTACCATTTATTTCGGTCATTGAAACAGTATTTACGTGGAAAAAAATTCAAATCATATGACAATCTCAAAAGTGACATAGAGAAATTCTTTCAATCTCAGTCTCCACACTTCTGGGCAAAAGCTATTGAGTCACTACCACAAAGATGGGCAAAGGTAGTAGATACGGAGGGTGATTATATTGTTGATTAAACATATAACATTAAATAAATAATTAATAAATTCAAGAGCACCTGAAAGTGTTTCATTATTTTCTTACCAACCCAATATATTTTTGGAATCGACTTCTCGAGCCCTTTATTTTGACGTACTAAAAACTTTTTTCACGACTTTACTAATTGGGCTCTAAAGTCCGCCATGTTGATTTTTGTGAAATGTCACCTTTCACCTACTCGATTAGGAATTTCTTTCAAAATCCGTCGGATTGCGACTGAAAGTGAAGTGCGTCACGCTGGACGGTCACCAGAAACCTAACGACAGGTAAATCATTAAAATTAAACCCGCCGTCTGGATGCTACGAGAGAATAAAGAATCCTACATGCATGGGGCATGACTATGTACTATGTATACAAGCACATGCACCAGAAACATAACCCGTCTTGTCAGTCGGTTGTGTTTTTCGACTTCTATTTTATTTATACCTCTGTGGTGCTGCGTGTGACAGCATTATGAATGTTTTGTTGTGATTTCTTATAATTTGTTCAAAAATATCATTGGCTGTGTTTCTGGTTATCTTTTTTTGCATTTCTGAGTAACTTCGCGTTTCTTGGACTACGGATCTTCGCATCGCAGTTTACCTCGGCTGCAATAACAATACCTATAACTCACATCTCGGACCACTCTGATTTTGCCTGGTTTCCAACTGAGATCTAACGTTCTATAAACTGGGGCACAGCCAATAAATCATTTGGGATACAGTCGTTAGATTGGAGTGAAATTCAATCTGTTGGAAGACAGTGGATTACTCCGCGATCGACAGGTTTGAATTTATTTTTTGAAGTCATCAGATTTGTGAAGGGTTTTAGGTACGTCCCTTCACCAAGTTTTACGACAAAAAAATATACATGGCTATGAAACACTATTATAGCTTCTAAATACATTTTGATTTATTAGTGTTAATTTCTGGGCCAAACATGTATGGGACCGTTATTCATCTCCTTTTTGTCATTCTTGTAATAATATGTAGTGTTGAGGGAGGATCAACCTCTCTCAATAGATTGGTGAATGTTTAGTTAAAGTCTTGGAGCAAAACAGCTTGAATGAACTACCTCAGCTCCTACATTGTATGGCAGCATGCCCAGGTCAACAGTAATTTAATAACACTAAACGTAAAGTACTAGAAACATAGCTGTTATTAATATCTAAAAGGCGTATAAAGGCGACACACAGTGTAAGCGATTTGGAAGATTTCCCCACTCGGGTCGAGCTTAATGCCGATGTGTCTGAGGTAATGGCCGAACTTACTTACCGGTTGGCTATGACGACTAAGCTGTAGAGGTGGTATTCCACTTAACACTTGGCGACACGTGACACAGACATTACTAAAATCTTTGAATATACTGGATAACGCATTGGACGCATTTAGACACCAAAATATTATAGAACACATTCGATTAGGAAAACCTAAATTGTTAGGAATTTTTCGAATTTATCTATAGGTAATGGCAAGCTGTTTCTTAAGCAAAACGAAACTGTGCGAATTTAAATTAAAGCGAAATGTGGGAACTTACCCTAAGTTAAAGTGCGGTCAGCGAGAGTAGAGATGTGCATTTGATGAAATAAATTCGGTATCTAAAGTAACGGTTACCGGTGCTAGATACCGGATACCGGCCGCTCGGCAAGTTTATGGGCCAATAAAACTTTGAGCCTGTGTCCCCGCGGTGAACATCGCGGTGCCGTACCGATAGCAAACGCGATTAATTATACTTTTTATGTTTGTGTAGCGAGCGTCCCTAGTTCCCTACATGTGGAACGTGTGAAAAAGACGTCACAATTTACGGGTTAAAGACTATAAAGATAATTACCGTGACTAGAAATTAGCGGGCTTTAGATGGAGTAATTAAACGATGAATTCTTATGTTTAATTTGAAATTGGAAAATTAAGAACAGGTAATACTTTGTGCTTGTCAAGACTTCCGGAAATAAAATAAAAAAACTTATTGATTACTTACTTGATTTTACTAGTCGTTGTAGGAGCTACTTGTAACCAAAGACTTGTTAACTAAATACGTATTTGTTTACCTTCTAGTGCTTATACCAATCTTTTTCAAATATTTGTTCGTAACTCTCCATATAATTAACCGGTATCCCAGTTGCGCTGCGTTCGGTACCGCTCGTTTCGTAAAGAGGACTATAAATTCAAGGTTATTTCGTTATTACAGTGAGATTGTACAACATTTGTGGGTGATAAAACGTTATCATGGCACTAACTCGTGCTACAATAACTTCATATTTCACACGTTCACATCCGCACGTCATGACGACATTACTTTACTCTCATTTTGCCACTGATAGCGCTAATTGTTCTAAAGAGTTAATAATTTAATGAAACGAGGAAGTATTTTGTTGTGATACTTACTGATGTGATGTAACTTAAGATAATCTTTTGTACACATTTAAATTGAAATTAGGTAATTATAAAACTCACAAAGCCTGCTATCAAAAGGGGATAAACCTTAGTGCGGAAAATTATACATAAACGGTCTGCGAGAACATCTGCAGATAGCTTACGAGTCGGATCGGTTGGTCGCTAACCTGACCTCACGAGACAAATAAATATACAAATGTCTAATATTTTGTTTTTATATAACCATTCGTTGCTTTTTCAATTATGTCGCCAAACAGGTATCACAAATTCAAACACGGTAAAAAACTTTTACAATAATTGTCAAATTAAATCATAACTGTATATGATTTTTTTATTCGTTTCGACTAATAAATTGTATTTTCACAAACAAAAATATATGTTATTCCAGCAATAAATATGTCACTTACAGCCATTAATACATTAATTATTCATTACCTATAACGTATTTATAAGAACGAATGAATACGTTTTTATGGTTTCTGGTATCCAGGCCCGCGAGCCGCGAGTCGCGACCCACCTCTAATGAATGCTAGCAATGATTGTCATCGTAAAACTTGGTGGGTTTATTGTACACCATTAGAGACTCAACATGTCGCTCGACATGTTTCTTAAACTTGACACGCGATCAATAAATAAAAGATCATTACTGAATAAGATAAAAATTAATTAGCTTACGCTTATTTCCGTGATCACCTGGGAACGGAAAAATACTGCAGTTATTTTCCAAGATTTAGTTTTATTTTATCTTTCGGTAATTTACTTGACAGTCATAGTCAATCATGGATGATCTAGAGAGTTTGCAAGCACAAAACTCTAACGCAAGTTATTATGTCCAATGCTTGACTCTCAGGGAGATTTGGGTGAATGCCCACTATTCTCAACCACTGCAACACCTGAAAACCAGAATCAACCATGGTGACAATGAAGCTCGACGAGTCCCGGAGAAATTATTCAACTGTGTGGAGATAAAGGTTCTACTTCGGCATAGTAAAACTATAAAAAAAATACCTACGTAATTCGATAAAACATTTTTTTTTAGTGAATGTTATTATCATTATTGATTTACTAAAAACTGAACAATATGTGCCTAAAAGTGCTTGTATATCTGCAAAAAATCAACATTCAATTGGATAATTATTTTTTTTTGTTTTTTTTTTGTACGAATTAATTTCTGTCATTTTACCGTTAAGGTCACAGAAACTTAATTTTTTTAAAATCAAGAATTCGAAATTGTCACGTGTGTGTTCAACTTGTGCATTTTTAGTGCAAAGTCCTGTAGAATTATTTAATAAAAAGAGGATGTCACTTTTAAGGGTTCCGTACCTTAAAAGGAGAAACTGAACCCTTCTAGGATCACTCGTGTGTCTGTCTATCAGCCTGTCACAGCCAATTTGCTCCAATTCTAATGAACCGTTTTAGGTGAAATTTGGTATACATAATTATGACTCTGTGACCCAAATACGGACGTGTAACGTAAATACACGAATTTTCAATATGGGGATCAATTTCGGGGGTCAAGTAAGAAAATAAAATAAAAGTTTTACAAACTGTACCGTGTGACATATCAAATGAAAGGACTTACTGTGAGGGGCTCAAATATAATATTATTTAAATAGGTATTTTAAATTAAACTACTGAGCCTAAAATTTTGAAAATAAATTACAAGAAAACTTATAAATCTATGGTCTTAAAAAAGTGGTGGTAAATCTCTCAATATTGTATTATACGTACAAACTTACATTTGCACTTGGAATGTATGGGCGAAAATATTTTTCAACTACAATTTTAAGTTCGTTCTTGAGATAAATTCATTCCAACTATGGATCCCTTCATTGTGCGTGGTTCGACACGCACTTGGCAAAACACACTGTGTGATGTGATAAATGCACGCTTATCTTTGATTCGCAATGGATTACCTACGAACTAGAGGCTTACTGTGAAAGAAACAAAATCTCCAAACGATTATCCTCAAACGAGCAACATAAAATACCTCGAGGTAATAATGGATAACACACTCTTTTTTTTAAAACTTACTGAAAGCCTAGTTAAAAAAGTGCGCTAACTTATATATATATATATATATATATATATATATATATATATATATATATATATATATATATATATATATATATAATTAAAGGTAGCAAACATCCATCCTTTTTTATTTCCCACAGATATGCTATAAATCCTGCAACGTACTAACGTTCGCCAGCTTTTCATAATGCACTTAGTATTAAAACAGCACACCTTGCTTACCTACGATACTGACAATACTAACAAGAGACGGAAAGATATAGTATAAGTATCATTTACAAATTATATATGATAATTTTAAATGATGAGGAGGCACCAACCGACGGTTATCCCTATTATGCACTATGCAAGTGCACCCGAGGATAACCCCCGGCTGGTGCAGGACTATTGCAGATTATTTATATACTTTTATTATTATATACCACCCGGGGAGATGAGCAAAGATCGTCACTCACTGGACGCCTGAGGGCTGATATTGCCGTCGAGGCAGACCATGGCGAAGGTGGTGTGACGATCAGAAAAGGTTTGCAGGGCCAATATGGCGAGAGATCACACAAAACAGGGAGGTTTGTAAGGAAAAAGGTCTTTGTCCTGCTGTGGAACACAATGTAGGCTAACAAAAAATAAAATTATATTGTAATTTAACCATTTTCAGATCAGAACTCTTTCTGATCACAACTCTACACGCACACGCACATTTAATCCGTAGCAGATTTTTAATATATTTTTAATAACCGCATACATGTTCCACGTCATCATCCTCCATAATTACAAAACTCGGTCCCGTACAATCGTCACCAGTGCAATTACTGAACAATTTATAATTATAATTAACAAGCCTATCTCTAGTACGTAATTAACGCGACATGTCCGTAATTATAATAAAATCTATTTTTATTCCATCGGGTAGCCGGTAGCGGGTCCTCGCCGCGCAGATCGACTGTGGCCAGCAATGTAATTTATGTATATGTATGCAGAAATGTACAAAGTGGGCGCTCGTTTACGATCACGACATCGTAATCACCGGGAGGTGTTAACAGGAATTTAACGTCCCTAATTATATTGATTTACAAGCCAAATAGTACTTCACGCGTGGCAGCGGCCAGCATCACTCTTATGTACGGTTGTATCTGGGCGTTAGGACGTTCTTTGTTGTGGTTTTATTTACATATTCCTGCAGCACTGTCTGAGAATTTCAAGACAATTTTAAAGATTCTCATGTCATCTTTACATCTTGCCTGTCGATTACACACACTTACAAAATGGTAGAGAGAATATGACGAGTGGCATCGTTGTATCTATTGCAAAAATATGTAATTAAGATCTTGAATGCGTAGATTTGATCACACACGAAGCTATCCTTTTCAAGAGAATCAGCTGCTTATAGTGACAGGCTAGTAATGCGCGGATTATACCACACTACGAGATAACTCCGCGATACTCTACTAGCGCAAGCACTGGTAGCAAGTTCATAACTCGCCCTATTATTAACTGTCACTGTTAAGCTCTGCCACTCAAACTATCTTATCAGAAGCAACTCGTTCTATTGCTCTCAATAGTTGAGTTTCAATGGATTGTCATCGGTCTACTTGATCACTGTCGGGTGTAACCGGTAGACCTGGCGTTGCCCTCAATCCGATTTGACAGTTAAATGCCAATGCAGCTCTTCTTTCGCAAGTGACTTGTCTATGAACCATTTCTAGTTATTACTAAAGTTCTGTAAGACTGATGTTCAAATATGCCAACAAACGGCAAGCAATAAAGCATGTTCACTACCCCGTGCTGATTACTGGCACATGACTGGCGACCAGTACTGGTACAGCCGTCATACAAATACATCACTTATCTATGACAGAGACATTAAGCACTACAAAAGACAGCAGAATGAATTCGCTTTTTGAATTTTTGCCATTTTGTGTTCTCATTTCAAAGTCCTATTTGTTTTTGTGTCCAGTCAGGATGGCAAAGCGCAGGTTGTTTATTTCACAAGTGAGTGGAGTAGTGGCACTGCGGCCAGTGCTGGCATCAAGCCGCTCTATTAGTCGCCATTCGACGGAGTGACCTGTCGCTAAGGAAGGTCGCCCGGTACTGATGTCTGACCAGTATGGCAACTTATTGAAACTGGCACGTTGGCATCTATGTGGATGGGACAGTTTGTATGTTGAATTGTGAGAAGGTTTTGTGTTCCAAGGTATTTCCTCCCTCCCTCCCTTAAGTTGGTAGAGTAGTTTTTTTTTGTTACTGCCTCTGCAAGTGATCCTTTGTTTGAGTTCTTGTCTGATTTGTAAATAACACATCGATCCATCATAAGAATTTCTGTCTTAGGAGTTTTTGTTTCGTAAGATAGAAGATTAATTCCTGATTAATTTCTTGAAAATTTTCTTACGATACTTGACAATTCAACTCTGCGTAACAAAATTCCTGTCTCGACTGCGCAACTTGAAGACCAGTAGCGTATCCACGTTAAGTCAATCTCGGCAGTATCTCACGTGCTCAACTATCTCTATCTAAAACGTAAACAATCTGGTTCGCGTCGATTTCAACAGCAACGTCGTCGTCGGAATGTCCCCGCAAACAGGTAACATTACTGTTGGCTCGCCTAAAATATGTGTAGGCGAGTGTATGAGGTGCAAGCGGACGCGGGAGCAATATATGCAGGCGAGTGTATGAGGTGCAAGCGGACGCGGGAGCAATATGTGCAGGCGAGTGTATGAGGTGCAAGCGGACGCGGGAGCAATATGTGCAGGCGAGTGTATGAGGTGCAAGCGGACGCGGGAGCAATATGTGCAGGCGAGTGTATGAGGTGCAAGCGGACGCGGGAGCAATATGTGCAGGCGAGTGTATGAGGTGCAAGCGGACGCGGGAGCAATATGTGCAGGCGAGTGTATGAGGTGCAAGCGGACGCGGGAGCAATATGTGCAGGCGAGTGTATGAGGTGCAAGCGGACGCGGGAGCAATATGTGCAGGCGAGTGTATGAGGTGCAAGCGGACGCGGGAGCAATATGTGCAGGCGAGTGTATGAGGTGCAAGCGGACGCGGGAGCAATATGTGCAGGCGAGTGTATGAGGTGCAAGCGGACGCGGGAGCAATATATGCAGGCGAGTGTATGAGGTGCAAGCGGACGCGGGAGCAATATGTGCAGGCGAGTGTATGAGGTGCAAGCGGACGCGAAAGCAATATGTGCAGGCGAGTGTATGAGGTGCAAGCGGACGCGGGAGCAATATGTGCCGGCGAGTGTATGAGGTGCAAGCGGACGCGGGAGCAATATGTGCAGGCGAGTGTAAGAGGTACAAGTGGACGCGGGAGCAATATGTGCAGGCGAGTGCATGAGGTGCAAGCGGACGCGGGAGCAATATGTGTAGGCGAGTGTATGAGGTGCAAGCGGACGCGGGAGCAGGGGTGAGTTAAATGAAATGTCTCGGAAATCAAAATAATTACTTATTGCTGGTAGCAAACAAACAAATTATACTCCGCTGAATATAACAGAAGTAGATTTGTACATACATATATCCTATGGTAGTTAATGGCGTACTTACTTAAGGCTTGCTAGATCTGTTGCTAAATAATGTGGCAATGGATAATCCAGAGTGCTAGTCGCCAGTGACAAGAGACAGCGGTGGTCACGATTAGCACCCGCTACAGCTCGTCACTTCACCAGCTTCCTAGACTAGTGACTTGGCGCGACCTCGGCCGGCCTTATCGTCAATAAGCACCCGCTACAGCTCATCACTTCACCAGCTTCCTAGTCTAGTGACCTGGCGCGACCTCGGCCGGCCTTATCGTCAATAAGCACCCGCAACAGCTCGTCACTTCACCAGCTTCCTAGACTAGTGACTTGGCGCGACCTCGGCCCGCCTTATCGTCAATAAGCACCCGCTACAGCTCGTCACTTCACCAGCTTCCTAGACTAGTGACTTGGCGCGACCTCGGCCCGCCTTATCGTCAATAAGCACCCGCTACAGCTCGTCACTTCACCAGCTTCCTAGACTAGTGACTTGGCGCGACCTCGGCCGGCCTTATCGTCATAAGCACCCGCTACCGCTCGTCACTTCACCGGCTTCCTAGACTAGTGACTTGGCGCGACCTCGGCCCGCCTTATCGTCAATAAGCACCCGCTACAGCTCGTCACTTCACCAGCTTCCTAGACTAGTGACTTGGCGTGACCTCGGCCCGCCTTATCGTCAATAAGCACCCGCTACAGCTCGTCACTTCACCGGCTTCCTAGACTAGTGACTTGGCGCGACCTCGGCCCGCCTTATCGTCAATAAGCACCCGCTACAGCTCGTCACTTCACCAGCTTCCTAGACTAGTGACTTGGCGCGACCTCGGCCCGCCTTATCGTCAATAACGATTTGCAGATACTTTATCCTTCTGCTTCGTATCAGGTGTCGATTTAAAATCATTTTAGAGTTATTCCGCCATTTTATTTCCAAACGTGTGGAAAGCGTCATCTTTATTTTGTAACTATGATTTCGATATGGCGGCAATTTATTGTAGAAATCGACGATAGCCGACGACGATTGTGTGGAATCACTTTGTGGTAGATTTGCGATCTTTATGCTGGGTTTGTCCCAGTTTCTCAGAAACTGTTTTCTGTTATATCATATCGCCGACAAGTATGTGTAACATTAATACAATTATGATTCTTTATCAGTTTTAACTTCATTTGCACAAGAAATAAGTATTTAAAACATGATTATTCTTAGTAGCCTCCAATATGTTCCTTAATGGTCTAATATCAATCATTAGGGGCATTTATAACGTGTTCCAGCGCACGATCTAAATGTTCGCGTTTATATAGTGGCGCGGGCGCACCGCGGATATAATTATATACTTTATGTATTGTGAGGATCGTTGGTGAGTATAGTTACAGTCCTGCCTGCCGATCGTCGTTACTTAACTTATTTATATGATCTTTATCTGTCAAAGGGTCAGTAGAATTCCAAGTTGTATCAATTAAAGTTTCTTCTACCTTATTGAATTCCAATTTATGCGTATATTGGACATATTTTAAGTTTTTTATGAAACTGATTGCTGATACAATATGCAACATAGCTATGCAGGATGAGGAGAACCAACGACGGATTATTACATTATCGAGGCCAAAATCAAACATGAATTAGACCAACGATTACTTCATCTAATAACCCCCTAAGAAGGTTGTTTTTGGCAGTTATAAATTATTACGCCAAGAAATTGGTCAAGTACCAGTAAAAGTAAGTCAAGTTTTGTGCGAGCAAGGTCTCGAGTGGAGCCACGAGCGCAGCATAGTCTCTTGTACCGTTCTCTATATGGAGATGGACCGGCTTGACCGATTAAACCGATTATAGCTATTAACTACTTAAACGAATTGCTAAGTTTACATTTTTTTCTATCGCGTAATCGGCGATTGAACGCATTCCGTTATTAGCTCGTAATCGGCGAGCGTTTAAAACAAATAACATAACATTAGGGAATTGTCACTTCACTAAACACGTTACATCGACACCTGAGATGGCATACAACAATATTTACAAATAAAAGATCCTCATTTAAATAGATTTCCATGAACACACACACTGGCGCATATGGATCTGCGTTCGTTGAAATCTTTTATTCTCTCCCGTACAGTTTCTTAGCAAAAGTAATGCGTTTCATTACACGCGATTTTACATTGTAGCAGTTGAAATAACTTGTGATTTTTTGTTCAATGAAATGTTTGTCGATTGATTTTTGTTTATATGAAATTCCTTGAATGCTGTTGGTTTATTGAACAGTCTATCAAGTACCTATCTTTAAGTAAACATTTGAACCATTTTGATTGTATCGTTTTGTAGGTAATCTCTCAAATAATTGGAACGACATAGATACAAATAAACAAAAACTTGTCCAATCCTGGATTAAATCTAAGTCCATTCCGAGGCGTTTACATTATATTATAACATTGTAAATCATTCACTCATCATACTTTAATCGAAAATAAGTTTAAAAAAGTGATCCTGTATGAGCTTCGATTATTGAATGAAACAGAGCGAGAGGGGAGATGTTTTGTAAAGGAGTAAGAAAGAAAGGGGTAAGATTACTGCGTCGTTCGATTTCAAGATCGATGCACAATAAATCTTGAATCGTTGTTTTGTAGTGTGTGTCAGGATAAGCGGTGTTGCGAGTGTGTGAGAGACAGTTCGCGGCTACCGGGTAGCGGGTTTGATTCTCGTGTTATTTTATTTAGTGCGCTTACGATTTATCGTCAACATTTACGGCGTCAATTGCTTTGAATGTATCGTATTAATATCAATGGAAGGATTTTAGTTTTATTTCGTAATGGAGACTTGTCCGCGCTGCTTGCTTTATTTCTCTTGAAATGAAAAATGTGTAGTTTATTTCAGTCTTCGCTATTTCCATGAATGGCTACATATAATTTATAGGGACTGTTAAACGGCATGATGCAGATGCTTATAGGAAAGGTCATGGTGATAAATGTGACGCTCGGACGGAAACAGGATTAGAACAGGTTCATATATATATAAGTATACTAAGCTATAATTCAGACTCGTATTAAATCAAACAATATGTATAGCATTCTTCACTCTACACAAGTCTATAAAATTATGCGAAAAGGGACAACATTTATGAAAATTTCAACTGGTTATCTCAACATGACCCTGCAGACTATAGCATTAAGCTTACTAACCAACAATCCTTAGTAAGATCCCGTTTGGGTACCTCTTAGCCCTAAACATGTAACATGTGTCACGGGGACACGCTCGGAGCTCGACATCTCATGATGGATGGCACTGTTCCGTAGATACGTGGCACTCACTCTATCAGCCGAACAGCTAGCCGGTGACAAACGAGCAGACAGACTTCGGTAATTAAAACACCCATCAATCATAGTGACGAAATCTTTGGTCAGTTTGGGAGCCAAGGTCCGGTTGGTGCTGACATCCGTGGTGCTGACAATATGTAAGAAAGTATGACATATTGTGTAGTCACGGAACATCAGACAAACAGAGAATCAAGAGAGACTTTCAAAACAAATCCACCTAATTCTTTAAATTCTAATAACAAACATTATCCGATGTGAATGACCTCTTTTGTGTAAGCCCAGTACACGCGATTAGCAAATATAATTAAGTACCAATTAATCAACACTTCAGACAGTACTTAATATAGGCATAAATCATAACATTACCATATGTATACCACTATTAATATTTCACTTAAATATTCATTGACGACCGCGCCCTCTGAATTATTAAAAATGAATTAGACCACACACCACACTTTAGGAATTGTTTAACATAATCACTCGACAAAAAAGTGTTGAAGTCAATGTATATGGTATAGATATTTTGTGGGAGTTATGATAAATGATTCAATGCATTTTTATGTAATTTTCATTTAAAAGTCTGATTTCAAATAGTTGACAGAGGTGTTGGCACTTTAACGTCCATACGTCGGAGGTTTCGGACCGTATTCGTCTACCACTGCTTATACATAGATACCGATTATCTAATATTACTTTGTATATGTGCTTTGGAGAAGTAATACAATAATCTAGGACTCGACGTAGAAGCAAATACAAAATAAAATGACATCCACTTACTTCCGGTTCCCAAAAGTCTCGGTTCACAACTCATATCAACTGAAATCGGCCAAAATAGCAACAATCAATGAATGTGGCAAACAGCAAAAGGATTAGTTAGGTATATGAACTGTGGAGGCTTGTAATTAGCAATTTAGTTATATATTATTGTTATTATAATGTTATTAGTCTGTAAGCCTTTCGAAAATAAAGAAAATAAAATAAATAAAATAAATATCACACGACAAGTACGATTGAGACAAGTATTCGACAGGCCAGATGGCATGGTTGGTGGTCGTGGGTTCGATTCCCATCCAGGACAAACATTTGTGTAACATGTCTGTTTGTCCTGAGTCTGGGTGTAATTATCTATATAAGTATCTATGTATTTACAACAACAAAAAAAGTAGTGTATGTAGTTTATCAGTTATCTGGTTTCCATAGTACATACAAGCTCTGCTTAGTTTGGGATCAGATGACCGTGTGTGAACAATGTTATTATATTATATTAATATTATTTATTACCCATGACTCCAATAACAGCTTTAACAGTTTTCCACAGATCCTGTGTCCCACGACTTGTGACTCCTGTCAAATTATTCAGTGTTCTGCTAAACCAAATCAAGAAGTATAAGGAGCCATACATTCAGATGTCAACTTCCAATAGTTGACCACGGGAAAGTTAAAGGTCGTCTCATAAGCTCTCACGTGGGAAGAGAAACGTAAACTCACTTTCACTAGAATTTAACTGTATTTTTTTATATTGACATTAAAAATATCACTTTGTGTCGTAAAAATGGCATTCGTTTAGAAACCAGCTGTTTTCTGTCAAATACTGATTTATACTAATCGATTTCACGAATTAGCTGATATTTCCTTAATGGGTAACGGTTGATCACCAAGCGATCAGGTTTTTGTGATTGGAAGACAGTGGGGATTTATTTATATTATTTTACTGCTTGTTTTGTTAAATGTTTTATTGTTGCCAGATTCCCTTGAGATGAACTACCGTATACATATAATGAATAAGTGGAATCCAGTGTGTCTGTAAATTGAAGAAAAAAAATAATAAAAATAGAAAGGGGATAACTAACTAAGAGTAATAGAACATAAACCAGCAATTTTTAGCATTTTTCTCTGTCTGTCTGTTTGTTTGTTCGTGCATATCTCCGGAACTCCTGAAAGGTTTTTCATATAGGTTTCACAGGTAGATAGAGATTAATTTGGAGCAAAAAAATATTTCATTAAAATCAGATGTTGCAAAAAAAGTTTTCGTCAATTAAAGATTTTTGGAATTTACTTTTGTACTGTTATATAGAAGTTACTCGCCATTACTTGCGCATGTTGTTGCATACTGTTCGAGGGCCCACTTCATTCACCTTTTTAAATCAGTAAATGGCGAAGAGCATGCAACATTCCAAACGGCTTGCAGGGCACGCTATCTGCTTGAAGGAGATCAACACTGAGACGATACTTTCGAAGAGGCCTGTGTCAGCGATAGTCCCAAACGCTCGCGTCAATAGTTCGCAGTGATGTTGGTGTTCTGTGGTGTTTCAGATCCTTTGCCGTTATGACAAAAATACAAGACATGTCTATCTGAGGCCTACGCCTCCTATAACGCAATTCAGACGAGGACATGATCCGAATGACGAAAGAGCGATCCCTTTGTTCCGTTTAAGATATTGTGTTTTCGATTGGAGGCAACTCCCTGTTTCGCAAACGATACCCGATCAACTACGCCTCAATCCCGAATATGTTGATAAGACTAGCTTACAGTACTACAGCATTGTCCACCGTAGTAATTATTACAAACGATCATACGAAGCGTACTTGATAAAGAATAGCAGCTACTCCTATTTTTCTTGGACCACAGTGTCTTCATCAAGAATTGTAGCTACTTTACTCCCTGGCAGAAAACCGGCCCACACTATGTTCAAAATCCCAAACACCAACATGTTCGATAACGAAAAATTGTGATAAGGCAAAAGTGTTACAGGATTGCTGTCTAATCGTTTGGGATAAATGCACGATGGCAAACAAAAAAGCTGTCCAAGCTGTGGACAGAAACACTACGGGACATTCGGCGCGATGAAAGGCCAATGGGGAACGTCACACTACTCTTTTCTGCAAATCGGCAAACTCTAGCGGTTAGATAACATTAGAAAACAGCTATAATTTTCCGGTGTTCTATTAAAAGTTGGAGAAGGCACCCTCCCTGAGCAGCACGGTCAGGTGACGCTTCCAGAAATACTTGACAGAGTCTTATCCTCGGAAGACGAACTCAATAGTTCATTATTCAGAGATCTGTCAAGTATTCTAAATCAGGAACATTTTTATTGTTAGTTATGCGAACGCGCCATACTCACTACTAACCGAACTTATTGGGGATGAAGTGATTTACTTATCGTATAACAGCGTCCTTAATCAGGACGACGACGCAACGCCACTCATAATTATCCAGTTGAGTTTTTGAGTTCACTCACTGTAAGTGACCTTCTTGCTCACAAAGTTATTCTTAAAGTCGGTGTTCCAATAATGCTTCTGAGGAAACTTACTCCCCCAAAATTCTGCAATGGAAACCGACTTACAGTAACTATTCTACAACGAAATATATTATAATCAAAGCTGAGATTCATCCAGTTTGAGATCAATTTATTCACATAAGAATTACAATTCCCTTACATGACAATATTTAGAACTAGACATATCACAAATAAAAAAATAAATGTTGGACGTAATACAAAAACTAAGCATCGATTGACGACGAAACTGTTTTTACATCGCGTATGCATATACAGGGTTATTGGTAAAACACCAACAACCTCTTAAGGGGTCATTGTACTCACCATTATGAACAACTATATTTTTTTGCGATTTCAGGTTTGTTCCCATAGTAAAAGTAGTTCATATTGATGAGTACAATGACCCTTTAAGAGGTTGTTGGTGTTTTACCAATAACCCTGTATATAGTTTCCGATAACCGCTTGCTTCGCTATGACCAAAAACAAGTCCCTAAGTCAGATCCAGGCTACTGGTATCGACTGAAGATCTGATTGTTTTTTCCCCTGTCAACTGCACGTAGCTTACTCGCAGGTCAGTAATGCAGACACTCTTTTCATTCTAGCTCAAGACGGAAAAACAGTAAATGTGGTTTACAAAGAAATTATATGACGTGTCTTACCTATATTACAGTTGAAAGTAGATGCTTATTCACCCATTTGGACCTAGTTGTGGCAAAATGATCCATATCGAGTTATTATTATAGTATATAACCTAAAATGAGGCTTATTTTCATGTAGCAAAGACTCACTTTACTATCTGTTCCTTCATCTGCCTAGTTTTTTTCCCACTATTTTGGGGTCGGCTTCTAGTCTAACCGGATGCAGCTGAATACCAGTAATTACTATCTGTTCCCTAGGAAAAGATATAGTTAATGTGTACCAACCCACATCTACGGGACTTTTGGAAAATAAAGTGCAGAAAGGACACAGTGAACAACGGTATGATTGTATGAAGACGAAGACTTACGTTGTGTCTAGTGGCCTGCCCACTAGACACAACGGATTTTCTTAACAAGGTAATAAGTAAAAATAACTGTGTGAGATGACCTTCCACGATCCTATGATGCTTGCGCATGGAGTCAAAATCAAAATCAAAATCAAAAGTCATTTATTCAAACTAGGCTGAGAATCAGCACTTTTTGAACGTCAAAATTACATAAGACAGTCGCCCAAAAACGCCCGCCCTTCACCACTTCCTAGTGCTTTAGCTGGGGAGAAGAAGTGGCGCAACAAACTCCCCAGCAGCACAGCTGTCTGTTCAGTTAAAAAAATGATTCTATATAATACTGCGCATAATAATTTAGGTACATTACGCAACACAAAACATTAAATTAAATTATTTGCTATAAGTAAGCTAGCACACGCCAATATACCAAAAAAAAAAAAAAAAACGAAAACAATACTCAAGCAGAAACAAACTACAAAACTAAAAACGTAAGCAGAACTTTATACCTAAATAAAAGCCTCCAGTAATAAAGGGCGTGCCCACTTACATATAGCCGTACATGTAGTCGTAACTCACAAGTCACAGATAGGGATAAACTAGGACCATCGAAGTAAAATCAACGAGTTAAATTACTAATAACAAAACAAAACCAAGGTCAGCAAGACGACCTGTCACCACAAGCAGCACCCGTTCACGAGTATAACGCAAAGATCAGCCATTATCCCCCTCGCCATATTTGAGGGAAGGAGACAACCCGACCCCCGACGCTACCGCAAGCAGTGAGATCTAAGGGAGCATGACGAACTTGCTGCCGGTTGCTCGGGCAAGAAAAACTATGATCAATTGTCGAGGTCACTAGCTATCCACATATTGCAATACCACTCATAAAAAATAAATAAACATTGAAATGAGTAGATTATGTCAATAATAAATAAAAATAAAATTAAAATAAATTGACCTTGAGAGTCAAAGAAAATAAATAATTATATGAACTCATATAACCTGTCAGTAGCTATGCTAATTCTGGAGAAAGAACATAAACATTGTCTTAAGCTAAACACAGCGACCAACTATTCTTATCGTTTAAGTAATCGTTGATAGAATAGTATGCCTTTGAGTCTGTAATTACTAACAGTTACTTATATAGTCTACAGCTTTATGACGGTAGGTACACTGATGGACAGACAGACAGAGAAACGTCGTCACATAAGCTCCCGGTGAGGTACCTGATATACTTTATGACGGTACACTGATGGACAGACAGACAGACAAACGTCGTCACATAAGCTCCCGGTGAGCTGATATACTTCTCTCATATCGTCAAACACTTTAGCTCCATTTAGCTCATGCTGAAATCAACCAATTGGCAAGTTGGCAGTGGGCGTGATGCCCAGCATGCGCCAAGCGTTTACTTACCTACTTATTTATCTCTATTCGTGGAGCGCTCACATTTTTGTTTTTGTTTTACTCCTAGACTTGGATTAAGAGGTATTTTTTCTAAACACTCGGATGTCTCACCACGAGTTTGTTCATTCTGTGCACTGACATCTCAATCAATCTGCCTAGCCTTTTCCCAACTATGTTGGGGTCGACTTCCAGTCTAACCGGATGCAGCTGAATACCAGTATTTTACATGGAGCGACTGCCTATCTGACCTCCACAACCCAGTTACTGGGTGATATGATACCCTTGGTAAGACTGGTTGTCAGACTTTCGGGCTTCTGACGACCCGTAACGACTGCCAAAGATCCACGAATGACAGCTGGGACCAACGGTTTAACGTGCTTTCCGAGGCACGGAGGAGTCTCGGTATGTAAAGATGGTCACCCATCTACAGACCAACCCCGGCAAGCGTAGCTTAACCTGATGGATCAACCCGTGTGGCTGTTATTACTTAGCCACGAGCTCCTCTGTGCACTGACATCTACGAGAACATAATAGTGGAACCCTTTTTTTTTGGATGAAAAATCATCGAATAACTTCTCCCGCTCTGGGTGGAGCAAGAGGGCGTGTCAGACTTCTACTGACGAAGACCCACCCGTGTTCCTGCAGTTACCTGTGCCAGGGCCACGGTAACTCTTTCGAATAACCCGCAACCCTGGCGGGAATAGTGGAACCCTAAGACCGCAGTCATTATTGTGAATATACAAAGATTTCGCATTTCCTCCTGACACGCGGCAATGCATATCGGTGATTAAAGGTTAGTCGTAATTGCGAGTTAAGTTTATAACCGTTGCGGTCCGACCGCGATACCGGCATTTATCGGGTTCATCAATCATGCCAGATGCGCTTTCTTAGCGAATTTATAATATGAGAGTGATTGGTAAAGGGTCATTTGTTCGTGGTTCGATAAAGGATACAAGGAAGAAACGTTTCTATAAGAAAGCAGTAGTGATTTTTTTATTGCTGTCTTCTCTATAAACAAGAAGTGGATTCAACATTTTACTGTTGGTTTGCGATTTGGAGTACAACTGCCACGAGCGCTTCTTAACTAAAAATAAATATTTATCTGCAAAGTTTTTTTAGACTGTTTTATGTTTATTTGTCCATTCATAAAATATTTTGACTGCAAGTAGGTACGACATTCATACCATTACGACATAGTGTTTTAAAAAGATATGTAACTCCCTCAGTAAACTTGCATATTTCCTGCATTGCGTATAATTTAACACTATACCACAATGTAATGTGTCACATTTGGTACAGTTAGCTTTTTGGGAAGATCAATTTCTATCTTGGTTGATCACCGTTAAACCAACGTTAAATTCGCCTGAAGGAGACGTCTAGACTAAGTTTGTACCTTTTGCAAGAGAACACTTGAAAAAAAAAACCGACAAATGCAGATATCCAGATATGCGCTTGAAAGTCCTTTAACCTGTTCTTTTTTTTTAATATAACATACAAAAGTGATGTACGACCACAAATACAATAAACGATAATAACTACAACACAATTATGTCTGATTGACTTCTACTAGATGTGAATTCTTCTACTAGAGATTACACAGTCATCATAACTTTTATTCTTTTTTTGTTCTAAATTATTTGAAATCCCAATAGGCCCTTTGCCCTAGTAGGTATTTACTATACACATCTTATCCTGCTTTCTTATTCCTTTCACTCACTTAGCTTCCTCTTATCTCATTCCAGGGTGCCTCTAGGGTTTGCTTGTAAACATGTTGACCCGTAGAACTGCATCCTTGGAGGAAAAACTGAGGGCTACATTAAAAGAGTTGGAATATAGTAAAAAGCAATGCGATCAGCTGCTACAGGAAAGGGAAGACAGCGAGGTGGAAGTACAGTATATTAATAGCAAGAACACTGAGCTTAAGAACCAGTTGGCTGAACTACATACACAGCATATGGACACACTTGACCAGCATCAACATCTCCTTCAACTTGTGTCAAATTTCAAACAATGTAGTGACACCCATGATATGGCTTTGAGACGGATATCTGATTTGGAACTGGAATTAAGCAGGGCCCACAACACAATAACCCGTTTGGAATCCCACAAAGCCAGTGAAGAGTCTGCGATCACATGCAATCTTTATGATGAGTTGGTTAGTAGCGGGTCCGGATCCACATGTGTTGAGCCAATTGTAACAATAGACTTAACTGATGACACTGTTACTAAATGCAAGCTGTATACTAGCCATAACAAGATAAAAAAATATATTAAAATTAATAGATTAATTACAAAAATTCATAAATCATTAAAACGCCATAAAGTTAACAAATTAAACACAAAACTTAGGCAAAAAAATCTAAATTTAATTCAAGAATTAGAAAAGTGTAATAGTGAGTTAGAATTATGTAATACTATGTATGATACTGACACTCAGCACCTTCAGGATGAATTGTTTGTAAAGGAATTTGCTCTAAAGGAAATCTTTAGTAAATATGAGGCTACTCAACAAGACCTGAGTAAGCGCTTGCAGGAGGCCAATGCGTTGGCAGATCTGGTCAAGTACAATGCGGAGAGGTATGAGTCTCTGACTAATAACCTCTCTTTTAGCTGTGCCTGCTCCCAGGAGCCCCAGCCTCAACTTGGTACACCCACACCCTCAGTGGTTCAGCCAGTAGGTAGCTGTATGTATGATAATAACAATGGTATGAATAATAACAATAGTATGAATAATTTGATTAAAACAACATATCTATTTTCTGACAAATTTGGTCAAGGTTTTGGTAGTATACTTAATCAGTGTTCACAACAATCTGTAATTAATCATTGTTTACCCGGTGCCAGTATTAGCCAATTAATTAGGAAAATTAAATTAACAAAAATAAACCCCAGTTCCACTGTTATATTATTGTATGGGGATAGTCTAACTGTAAGAAAAAAGGACATAATTGAATGTGTCCATTTGATGTTGCATCTCAACGAAACCAATAATTGTAAATTTATTTTCTGTGCCTTACCTTATTCGCATTATTTGTCTGATGAGCAAAATAGGCACATTTATAATGTAAATATGTCAATTTATAATAGGACTTGTCATCACAGTGATGCTATTTTATATTTCGACTGTAATCAATTTATTACTGATTACAAAGTGACAAAAAATACAATGTATTTGCCACCTAGTTGTCGGAGACTTATTGCTAATCTTTTAGCATACAATATACAAAGTGACACCGGTACCTGTAGTGTACCATCGAATACTGTTAGTACTGGTACTAATACCACTATTGACACACCTTGTAGTTTAAACTATTAGGTGCGACAATGGGTCAGCCACATATATTGAATATTGTACATCAAAATATGCAGGGTCTGTCCGGCAAAGAGCTAGAGTTAAGTTTATTTCTGGAGAACTATAATGTTCAGGTCTTATGTATGACTGAACACTGGTTGAAGGAACATGAAGTATTGTTTATAAATGATGATTATTTTACGGTACAAAGTGCATTTGTAAGGAAAAGTGCTATTCGCGGTGGGTCTTTAGTTCTTGTTTCAAACAAGTTGAAATGTAAACAACGTTTAGATTTAGTTAATCTTTCTATCGAGCGCACTATTGAGTTGTCTTGTGTTGAACTCGAGCGATACGTTATAATTTGCGTTTATCGACCCCCTTCTGGGGATTTTATTCATTTTGAATCGGTAATGGAAGATGCACTCAATAAGTTAAAATCTAGTAATAAAAGTATAATTTTATGTGGAGATTTTAATATTAATATTTTAGATGTTACTCCACTAGGTATTAGACTTCTCAACCTTTTTAGGTCTTATAATTTATTTAACTTGTTTTTTGAACCTACTAGGATCACGGCATCTTCGTCAACATGTCTTGATAATATATTTAGTGATTGTGTTGTCAAAAATAAATTAGTGCTAAGTGACTTAAGGTCTGACCACTGTGGTTTATTAGCTAGCTTCCCTATGCAATTACATAAAAAGCCGCATAAAATAGAATGCAGGCCTTATACAGCTAGTCGTTGCAACAAATTTAAAAATAATGTAGCCCATAGAATTAGACCATCTATAGTAGAACACGATAATCCTAATGAAATCTATGGAGCCCTTTTTGATGTTGTGCAAAAAGAGTACCAATCTACCTTCAAGACCAAAACCATTAATATTAATGGCACCACCGTGGGCTTTAACCAATGGGCTACTCCAGGTATTTATAAAAGTAGAGCGAGACTATACGAATTATATGGTTTGAAAAAACACAGGTTTGATACTCCTTTCCTAGAGCATGTCAAAAATTATTCAAAATTATTTAAAAGTATTTGTGTTTTTGCTAAATCTAAATTTTTAAGCGATACAATTAAAAATTCCAATAATAAAGTAAAAACCATTTGGAAAATTATTAATAATGAAACGGGTAAGTCGGTTAAACAAGTCAAACAACTTGAAGTTATGGTCGACAACAAATTAGTTAATAAAGCAGCAGACGTTGCTGAGGCATTTAATCAGTTTTTTGCCAACATACCTATAACTACGACTCGCTCCTTAAATTCATCCCCGTCTAAAGCTGAAAACCTTTTGCATAGTAGTGTGCCCAAATGTGGTCGCTTATTTAGCTTCGAACATATAACACCTCGTGATGTAGTTAATGTTTTTAACACACTTAAGTCTAAAAACACTGGTGATTACTGGGGCATCTCAATTAAACTGTTAAGTAATATAATAGATATAGTAGCCCCCTATCTAGCTGTTACTTTTAATAAATGTGTTGATGTAGGAACTTTTCCTGACCTCATGAAAAGTAGTAAAGTATTACCTTTATTTAAATCAGGTAATAAAAATGACGTTGGCAATTTTAGGCCTATTTCTATATTACCTGCATTTAGCAAAATATTTGAAAAGTTAATACTCAAGCAGTTGCTAAGACATTTTAATTTAAATGGCCTCCTTCATGATGAACAATATGGCTTTACTAAAGGTCGTTCGACTACAGATGCGGGTGTTGCTCTGCTGAAACATATATTTAACGCATGGGAGAACTCGCAAAATGCTATTGGAATTTTCTGTGATCTCTCCAAAGCCTTTGATTGCGTGCACCATGACACGCTTTTGCGTAAACTACACCATTACGGTGTACAAAACGAAGCTCTTAAAGTAATTAATTCATATTTACATAATAGGTTTCAATGTGTAGATGTAAATGGTGTGAATCTTCCGGGCTACCAGTTCTGTTAGGTGTACCTCAAGGCTCAATATTGGGTCCATTCTTGTTTTTAGTGTATATCAATGACTTACCATTCTATTTAAAGGGTATCTGTGACGTTGTACTGTTTGCAGATGACACCTCTCTTATTTTTAAAGTAGACAGGAATAGACAAAATTTTGACGACGTAAACAGTGCACTCTCAATGGTTACAGATTGGTTTACGATAAATAACTTAGTTCTCAATGCTAAGAAAACGAAATGTATAAAGTTTGCCTTACCGAATGTTAGAAATCTAGGACCCAACATCGTTTTAGATAAAGAGATGCTTAAAACTGTAGACTCGGCAGTTTTTCTGGGTATAACAGTAGATGCCAAACTTCAGTGGGGCCCACATATATCAAGCCTAGCGGGAAGGCTCAATTCAGCCGCCTACGCCGTCAGGAAAGTAAGACAATACACTGACGTTGATACAGCTCGGTTAGTCTATTTTAGTTATTTTCATAGCGTTATGTCATACGGTATTCTGCTCTGGGGCAAAGCCGCTGATATTCAAAATATATTTGTTCTTCAGAAACGAGCTGTTCGTGCTATTTACCAGCTCGGTGCCAGAATTTCTCTGAGAGATTTTTTTAAACATATTGGTATTCTCACGGTGGCATCACAATTCATCTTCGCCAACATCTTATATATTAGACAAAATATACATTTATACACTAAAAACAGTGATATTCACAATGTTAACACCAGAAATAAGGACAAATTACGTGCTCCATTTCACCGGCTTCATAAGGTTCATAACTCATTTGTTGGGCTTGGTATATCCTTTTATAACAAGCTACCCTCTTCTTTGCTAGATTTGCCTTACAATGCGTTTAAAGCCAAAGTAAAATCTAACCTTTGTTCAAAGGCATACTATTCTATCAACGATTACTTAAACGATAAGAATAGTTGGTCGCTGTGTTTAACTTAAGACAATGTTTATGTTCTTTCTCCAGAATTAGCTTACCTACTGACAGGTTATATGGGTTCATATAATTATTTATTTTCTTTGACAGTAAAGGTCAATTTATTTTAATTTTATTTTTATTTATCATTGACATAATCTACTCATTACAATGTTTTTTTTATGAGTGGTATTGCAATATGTGGTTAGCTAGTGACCTCGACAATTGATCATAATTATTCTTGTCTGAGCAACCGGCAGCAGGTTCGTCATGCTCCCTTAGATGTCACTGCTTGCGGTAGCGTCAGGGGTCGGGTTGCTTCCTTCCCTCAAATATGGCGAGGGGGGTAATGGCTGATCTTTGCGTTATGCTCGTGAACGGGTGCTGCTTGTGGTGACTGGTCGTCTTGCTGACCTTGGTTTTGTTTTGTTATTAGTAATTTAACTCGTTTTTTTTTACTTCGATGGTCCTAGTTTATCATCTGTGACTTCGAGTTACGGCTATATGTAAGTGGGCACGCCCTTTATTACTGGAGGCTTTTAATATAGGTATAAAGTTCTACTTACGTTTTTAGTTTTGTATTTTGATTCTGCTTGAGTATAGTTTTCGATTTTTTTTTCTTCTTTTTTTAAGTATATTGGCGTGTGCTAGCTGACTTATAGCAAATAATTAAATTTAATTTAATGTTTGTGTTACGTAAAGTACTTGCATGTAATTTGCACAGTGTTGTATAGAATATATATATATATTTTTTTTTTTTTATTTAACTGAACAGACAGCTGTGCTGCTGAGGAGTTTGTTGCGCCACTTCTTCTCCTCAGCTAAAGCACTAGGAAGTGGTGAAGGGCGGGCGTTTTGGGGGACTGTCTTATGTAATTTTGACGTTCGAAAAGTGCTGATTCTCAGCCTAGTTTGAATAAATGACTTTTGATTTTGATTTTGATTTTGAATCTAGCATGCATATTTTAAGTAGCTTTTTGCAATAAAATTGACACTTAATATTTAAAAAATAAAAGTTATACTAATCTTACAAATTATAAAACTTTTCCTAAGAGTTTCGGGAAGGAAAAATTTAATATAAAAAAAAATAGAATTAAGTCTCTAAGTTTAGTCTTTACTGAGGCTACGGAACCAGCAAAGACACCTTCATATCCGATCAGAGTGCACCTGACAAAACGGGTTCCACACCGTACTACAATACTCCAGAATACTTCGAATAACGCTACTGTAAATGGAAATCGGCTGCCCCATTTCAAAACCTAGTAAGGGACACTTTTTACGAAAATCGTTTTATTGCTTAATCTTGCTAACCTAGTAAATCCCTACCAAATACAAAAACACAGCGTTAAAAACTCACAAATAAGCAGCTCAAATATATTTAAGCATCGAAACCTAGTACCTCATTCACTGCCGTGAGTACTTTATGTTTTTGCGCTCTCCTGTAAAAAATCATTTTACGTCCTTACGCACACTTTCATTCGTATTATATACGGATGCTCTACTTACAGCGTACTATGGTTTAGTAGAATCCCATCTACGCTATGGGCTAATATTTTGGGGTAACTCGACTGAAAAAGAATCAGCATTCAAGTCTCAAAAAAGATGTTTACGGGCGATGTTTAAACTTGAGAGGACCGATAGCTGCGTGCCTTATTTTAAAAATTACAAGATATTAACTTTACCGTGCTTGTACATATTAGAAGTGGCTGTGTTTGTTAAGTCGAATCCGCATCACTATAAGCGTCTAGCCGACATATTCCCACGCAATAGACGTGACAATGGTCAACTTTGTCTCCAATCCGCTAAGACGACCCTAATGCGTAAAAGTGTGTACTGTATGGCTCCAGTCATTTACAACAAACTGCCTAAAAGTTGGAGAGAACTACCTCAATCTATGTTTAAAAATAAAATTCGTACTTTTTTGACCGCCAGAGCATATTATAGCGTTACTGAGTTTCTTAATGAAAAGGAATTCGTCTTGACATAAGTAATTAAATTAATTTGGAGCTATTTCTATAATAATGTTAATTTATTCTATAATTTTAATAAGCCATTAATAATAAGTAAGACAACTTTTAATATTTTGTTATTTTCTATTTTATTTTATAAATCTATTATTTTGCACGTCACGTAGTGACAAACATGTTTGCACTTAAGTTATTGTATCATCTTGTATGCACTTTCTAAGTATGTACACACACATGTTTAAGCAAATAAAAAACTCTCTCTCTCTCTCTCTCTCTCTCTCTTACTAGGTTTTGAAATGGGGCAGCCAGAATAGTCAGAATTGTTTCGTTAAAATATCTGATTTCCCTGGCTATGAAACCTAACAATTTAGAAGGCCGAGCTCGACTAATCATTTGGTCATAATGACTCCTACTCCTAAAACGTAAACTACTATCCACTAAAACACCAAGGACCCTAATACATAGTAACAACTTCTTGGACCGGGCTGTTGCTAATCGAATAACAAGTTTGACATGTTTTTCTTTTTCTGCTAAATTTGCTGAAGAAACAGTTGTTTTGATTTAATGACGTTTTGTTTTGTATGCACTAATTATGTACGTTATTTAAATCTAGCTGAAGCTGAATAAAATCGGATTCGTTGTTCAATATATTTTTAAATCATCAGCAAAAAGTTTATATTTCGAATCATTTTGCAGCCCAAATCATTTATAAAAACTACGAAAAATAGAGGCCCCAAGTGTGACCCCTGAGGCGCCGCTGATGGTATGTAACATTGTTTGGATTTAAAACCATTGACATACACCAGTTGTGAGCGATTTCTTATGAAATCTCTCACAACTGGTGTATGTCAACGGTTGGTTGGTGCTTATCGTACTGGTGCTAATCGGTCATCTGATTCCAAACTAAGCAGAGCTTGTACTTTGGAAACCAGATAACTGATATACTGCATACACTACTTTTCTTTTTGTAAATACATACTTATGTGAAATATACTAAACTAGATTAGACAGTGTCGATTTCTTGGGGCGAAAGCCGTGCTGGTTGTCATCCAGCACATTTTTAAAGTGAGAAAACATTTTTTTCTTGACAAGCGATTCAATAATTTTACCACAAAAGGATTGAATGGATACTGGTCTGTAATTTGCTACATAATCAACATTACCAGATTTAAAAATTGTCGTGACGCGCGCTATTTTCCACAGATCAGGGAATAAGCCATGTGCCAAAGAATAGTTGAAAATTGTAGTCAGGGGTGGTGCCAGGTTCACTGCACATTTTCTAAGGAAGACAGGTGGGATTGAATGAGGCCCGGGTCCTTTATCACAATCTAGGGAAGACAAGTAATCAAAAACTTCTTTTACTTTAACTTTGCACCGGCTGCAAGTGTTATTGTTACAGGAAGTGGGTTCAACTAACATTGTCGAGTGTATGTTACTGTATACTCTGTAAATGAACTGAGTTTTCGATGATCTCTAAACGAATGTCGAAACAAGTTGTACTTATTCAATATAAATACTCCTAAGCGATTTACCTGCAATGTTTTGTGCAGTTATCGTTTGATGAATTTTAATGGTTCACCGAACAACAGAAGTTCCAATGACTAGCCTCCATATAAGGCGAAACGTTAGTTAGTAACATGTCAAATACTGCACTGAGCTTCGCATAGAATAGCAGCCCTCGTACTCTAAGGAAAACTGTAAGTACATACACAGTATTATTCTGTGGTACATACAAGTTGCAGATGGCCGTAAGTAACTGCTCGCTAATTGCTACCTACACTACGATTTATGACGATAAAGTATTGCTAATTATCGCGCAGGACATAAACTACCGCAATCTATGTGTGACGGATAACTAGCTAGCTATAATGTTAACTAATTATCCAGATTAATTGTTTGGTGGTGACTATTTGTTTGTATCCTTGCTTGAGTATCTGTGTATGTATAATGGATAAAGCCATCCTTAATCTAATTTGTTTTTATGTTCAAGATTGCGATGCTATTGATAATAATAATGCGATCGATACGCCGCATTAATTCACCTCTCCCCGGTTTATTGAACACATTAATCGTCTAACAAACCACAGTGCTCCAACAGTAATAATAAACAGTAATAAATGCTCCTCAGTTTCGCCGCTCAACGTTTATTATTAGCACTAGTCGCTTTCGGCCAGAGGCGGTACCCGGCGACCAGAACACGACAGAGCTACCGTATAATGCTATGCGAAATTACTCCCGGCTACTGGCTTTCAGAAAATTCCCAGTCAGAGCAGAGTAAAAAGACCGCACCTACGAGAGATCGTAAATAAACATCACAAAAAATATATAATACGTCCATTTACGTCATATTCCAAATACCGAACACAAAGAAACGTGAATGAAACGACTTTGTCCACCATTGTATTGGTGCCTTGTAGAAGAAAATTGAACTTTAATTTCGTGAAAGAAAGGTACGAATTGTATTGCGAGATGTATTTGACAGATGGACTAGGTAACATGCCATCTCAATAGCAACACAAACATAGCGAGGTGCATAAAAACAACACTCGAGGCTGGGTGCGCGGCTACCAGGCGCGCAGTGCGTCGCGGAGGTGGCCGGTAGCCGACCGGTCGGGTAATGATACCACTGCCTTTTAGGGCGCGTGTTATGACGGCCCAGCGGCGTAGTGTGGATACGACGGGCATATAACTGTAAACGGACCCTGTTCAAGTAACGGTAGCATATTATATGCCCTTTTTGGGACAAACACAGACGTTACTAAGATCTAAATAGTGTACTCAGATCATAGACTCCGACGTTATAATAATTTCTCTATGACTGGCAACCATAAAATTACGACCATAGCCCGAGGTAGTGGATAGTGGTAAGAGCTGAAATACTTACCTATAGACGGTTAAACGTGTACGAACTGAACTCAGTTAGCTAAACCTTCAGTGATAATATAATAATAATAAAAGCCTGATATTGTGGTGATAGACCGCTTAGCGCGCCGCGCTATGTTTGTCGATGTTACCATTCCACATGACGAGAACTTCGTGAAACCTGACAAAGAGAAACAAATAAAATATCTAGACTTAGCTCACGAGGTTGTTGACACGTAGAATGTGAGCTCGGCTGTCATTGTGCCGATTGTAGTGACGGCCAACAGCCTGATGGCCGAAAGCCTCGACCAATGAGACCTTTTGCGGCTCTCGTTGGGCGGTTGGATCAAGGGCCAGATTCAACCGTGAGGAGGTTCCTGTCTCTGCAGCCTTAACCACCTGGACCCTGCTCCCGACACCGGCGGACCACTATTTTTATGTTTTTTATATATTTTTAAGATATATTTTAAAATGTATTTTATAAGAAAGAAAAAATTAATAAACGAAATAATAATAATAATATCACCTTTTTATCAGTCAAATACTCACTCATACAAGACACAAATACTCCTACTACAATTACACACCACAAACTATCCCCGAAAATGACACACCTACACTTTACTACGACCGCGCCATTCTCACCGACAGGACAATTCACTACAATAGACCGGATATAACCCCACAAGATAAAATAAATAAAGTTACTTACCTAATAGGTATTTCCGTTCCTAACACACATAACATTCAAAAGACAACAACAACAAATCTAATGAGCCCAAACTCGATAAGGTTGCATCCTTTTATTACTGAGTTCCCATAGCCACCTTCCGGCTCCATCATCAGATCAGCTCCATGTCATAATAATATTGCATTGTCATCTGCATGCGAAATTTCAGCTCAATCGGAAACCGGGAAGTGGGTCAAAAATAACTTGCAAGATTCGATTATAAACATCGGGACAGGTGAAACTAAATAAAAGCTTGTAATAACTACAAAAATAATATTAATTTTATTTCAGAAGAAAATCCATAATTTGATAGTAATATAAAGTGTAGGTACAGCTATGAAAATCTTAAATAAATAAATTATTAAGTACCAAAAACAAGAATTGGTTGCACGTTTAAAGTAAAAGTCATATGAAAATTTCCGATGATTAAAACAAAAAAGTGATTTGTGACTGCACAAAATTCAAATTACAGATGCTACTGCAGACGACATTACTATTGCAATGGCCAGTCATTCATGACTAAGTGACTGAGAGGCTTTTACTGTTGTTTAATAATGATGAACATTCCCAGCCTCATCATCGTCGTCATCCTCATTGGCAGGCTTGTTAATATAATATGCCTTTCCTGCCTTATATATATATATATATATATGTATATTTTAACTAAAAACGTAGTAACTAAAGGTGCAAAAACAACTTAATAAAAAGCATGTCCTCACAAATCGAACGTGAAGGCCCTTCGCCATCCAGTTTGTCGACTCTCATTAAGACCGCAGTTAGTACATCTGAGTTTTTCCATCAGTTGACAGCGCAACGAGAGCTCTTCGCGACTTCTGTAATCCTGGTACACAAGCCTTATCTAGCCGATAGCTACGATCATAGATAACTGTATCTGTGTCTATCTTTACAAAAAAAAAAAACGGCTCAAGAGAGTTTTTCTGTATTTTACATATTCTCAATACTGGTATTATTGAAATTTATGTTGGTAGGGTTTAGCGGAATGGCAAGTAAAACAGGCCACCTGTTGAATCTTGGATTTAAAGATTGCATTGTGCAGTGAATAATAAAACTTTGTTGCAATGAAAAAGGAACCAACTAGGAAACATTCTAAGACGCTCTTGAAGTTGAATCTTGAACTAGTTTTTGTGTCTCAAACTTTATGAATTCTAGCTAGCCAAGGCTAATGTTAAGATTTATTGCTATGATTACCAGTTAAAGTTTTAAATGGCTCCTAGAAACCTGATTTCACTGCACCTCGGTTAACAATTAGCATTGAAGGTAGTTGATATATTAATTACCCCATATCAGTTGCAGTCACAGGAATTCTTAGTACTTGATAGCTGTGTTTGTGACCAATAAATAAATAAATAAAATTCAACAATAAAGTTCAAGGCCACCATTTACTAAATTGTTTTATTGTATCAATGGACCAACTGGAGTACCAGCAGATCTATAGTTCTATAGATTTGATCAACGACGCGCATTAAGGAGTAATAGATACAAACAACCCTATTGCAAATATTTTAAGTTTATAGTCTAAAAATATATAAAAAGGTATATTTTTTTCTATAAATCAGGTCCAATCGATTTGGCCAGGCATTTGAGTCGTTTCCCAGTGCAGAACAAAAGCACAGTTTTTCCTGTGCGACTGATGTTATGTGACAACGAGTTCTTATAAGGAAGATCGCGGCCATTTTAATGGTCATATTGGTATCCAACGGACGGCGCTTGTTAGTACTACTCTTGTATATTCTTATTTTTAGTCTAGTATAAAAGTGAAGCTTATTTTACCAGGATTATCAATAATTGCGTCAGCTATGGTAGTTTCATGTTCTTTTGATAGGTTGATTTTGTTGTTGTCATCACTCCCATTGATGTTTGCATTAATATTTTGATCATGTTTAGTAATATTTTAGACGTAACATTTTATAGTTACAGAACTTCATCTAGTTACTGTACAGGCTGCTCGAACTCAAACTCAGGTCTATTAGAAGAAGATTATCAGCTTCTCGTATCTAGATTAGCGGCAATCTAAACAATTTAACATCGCCGAGCAGATTAACTTCAAGTATTGCCAGATCCAACAAAAGTTTATCCGTCGAAACTTTACCCTTTGCGATAAAATTTATTCAATTTATGATATTTATTACATCATCTTGTGGAGGTCGTCTACTGATTATAAGGTTCTGAAGGGTAGGGTACATCCGCTAGCTAGTGTATAAAGTTTATTGACTTGACCAAAATGTTACGTTTAAAATCACAGGTCACATTCAGATACCTAGCCCGTATGATCGACAGTCGTGTTTGCTAGGTAGCCAACAAGATTTATCTGTTGGAAACGCTGAATCCACTCACGCTAAGTTCACGTAAAAGCCGACTTCAGCCACTTCCACCAACAATCCGACTCGGCTCCCAATGACATTTATGGTGCTACTCTATACAAAGCCTTGCAAGGCATTGTACAACTGATTTGCTCGTACAGGCTTTTCAATCCTACCGGACTTGCAACACCACACAAGTGCATTACGGTACATCCCACACACCTGTTTATCTCCGCATCGCACAGATAACGCACTGCGTCCGAGCCCGATCAAATGCATTTCTCTTGTAGTCTAATAGGAGCCGACCTTGAGCCATCGGGAATTCCTATTGAATTTATTGTAGAATGGCGTCCGTTTAAAATAGAAGCTGTGTTCGGCTGTGGGAAATTGTGTTGCGTAAGCTTGAGTTTCTTTTAAGTTGTGTGTGTGTATGTTGAGAGTGACTCCTGGTATGTATGTACTCCTGATACAAGTAAGAGTCTTATTGGATTAGTTTACCGTTATGTGATTCGACTTTTTAAAAGCCTACATGCGACAGAAGTGCTATTGAAGAAACGAAGTATCCCAGGACACAACATTTTATCATCCTTTAAATTATTTATAATTGAATCAAAATAGAAACGAAATACTGCATTTCAGCGACGTAACTCTTGAGCAATACTCTCGGCATAACTCTTGAGCAATATCCCGTAATGAATAGCCAACAAGTTTGTAATATTCGAGATAATAAGCGCGCAATCAACGCGTAGTATGTCACTGCACCGGCCACTAATCAGTCCGTACTGAAGGATTGTAAACAAATAAACTGAATGCCTTACCGCCTGAGCTGTTACTGTTCGCCAACTGAGACTGACGTTTATGTGGACGTGTTTGTGTTGGATACTTTACAATCCCATCTCATTCTCAGCATAGTTCAACTGAAAAGTATTGGGTATTAATGCCCACGCAAAAATCACAGCAACTTTTAGCAAATATGTAATTTCCGGGAGCCCGCTCCTTAGATGCGCGTCGCGTCTCTGAGTTGTTATGGGAGTGTTTAAGAGTTTGATCGTGAAATGTATTTGTATTTATTTGTAAATACTTATTTTAATTTTATTTTATAATGATGTTAATTTTAATATATATTTTTTTAAATTTATTTTGTTTTGTGATACTTTGAAAATACTTCAAATTACTAATTAGAACTTTATATTTGAGACTTAAATTATTACTTCTATGTTCATAACTATTTTATGTTGCTTCATTGTGGTTGTGATGAAACTTAACATTGTAGTTGAAAAACATGTTCTCCCATACATTCCAACTGCAAATGTAAGTAGGTATGCACAATATTGAAAGATTTACCATGTTGTTTTAAGAGCCCCACGAAGCATGCTTAGTTCATACAAACAAAATACCAAAATAATTTGCAAATCAAACATATTCTTAAGGTAGTGTGTATTTATTCCGATTGGATTACAGAATATCTATGTTCTCAAACATAATGTTAAATAAGAACATTGATTTAAACATGAAATATGAGAAAAATATTAAGTTTTGTATAGAAATTTTAAATTCCTCATATCTCGTCTTCAAATCAGTGTCCTTTCCTTAAATATGATTGGGAACCTAGATATTCTGTAATCCAATCGGAATAAATACACACTATCTTTAGAATATGTTTGATTTACAAATTATTTTGGTATTTCGTTTGTATGAACTACGCAAGCTTCGGGGGTGCCTTAAGACTATAGACTTCTTATAAGTTTTCCTGTAATCTATAGGTATTGAACTATTTGTTGTATTTTTATTTTTATTTTAGGCTTAGTACTTTCGGAGATAAGGGCTCAATTTTCATATATTTTCTTAAATAACTTTAAGATGTCTTATTTTAAAATTATAAAAAAAATATGTCTGAGACCCTCGCAGTAAGCGCTTTTATTTGATATATCACACGGTACAGTTTGCAAAACTTTCTTTTTAATGTTTATTTGCCCCCCAAAATTGACCCCATATTCAAAATCCATTTATTTACGTTACACGTCCTGGGTTTTGGCGTTCCATTTGGGTCATAGAAATACATACGTGTACCAAATTGGCTGTGACAGACTAACAGACAGACAGACACACGAGTGATCCTATAAGGGTTCTGTTTTTCCCTTTTGAGGTACGGAACCCTAACTATGATTTCTTTCAAAAGTACTGTTAAGAATATTTCATTAAAAATCAAAATTGAATGCCGTAATTTTTACCTTACGGATTTTTTACTTCGTGCATTTGAGCTCTATTACTTCAAAGACGATACAAAATCCATTAGGTCTAAATCTGTTAGATTCGGCATCGTACTACAAAATGAAAAGCCTGCCTAAGTGCATTTTTAATGAACCCGAAGGTCGTGTAGCACGAGATCTGTGATTTTTTTTTTTTTGTAAATAATGTCAGCAACGAGAGAGCAGTAGGAGGTGGATTCTAATCACTATAATCGAATTTAAAAAACGTACCGCATAGAATACATCCCTTCAAATACCAACTTTACTGCATCCCGATCTTACATACCAATAAGCCCCAAATACACTTGCTAAAATTCGTGCATCTAAAATGTAAGAGCTTCCTCGGTATCTCTCGGTGATCGTCGGCTCACGAGCGAAGTTAGCTGAACGTCTCTATACGTTCAGGCAAGTTCGCAGGTAATTAGCAAGTGGGCTGCGGAGGCGCCGCGGGAGACGATCTCTCTGATAACCAAGCTATTTGCTGGACATTATGGGAGCTGGATTTTGTTTTTTAACAATAAGAAGTTTCTCTTGCCTATTGTTATTGTTCAGGAGAAGGCAGTGCGGTTTTCTTATGTTATGGAATTATTTGCAGCTTTCTTGGCTAGGGGTGCAGCAACATATCAATCACTTCGGATCAGATCATCGGATGCATATTCACCTAAAGTTAAGGTGTTGGCTAATATGGAATGCACTTTTGTACCGATCGTAAATATCTCACGATTCCGGAATTGATAAATTTTGTACTTTTTGACTATAGAATCGAATGCTATTAGCTAGCGTAAAGTAGGTTTCCAAACTGGCATAGCAAAAGTCAGGATAAATAATGTTATAAATTAAATGAAAGTACGAATATTTATGTAATCCAGATGTCGTTTCCATACCATGTGTCGGTTTTGTTGTGCATTCCCGAATTTTCGGGAATCCTGGGACTTATATAAAATATATATTAAGAAGTATATAGTTTCCTAGCAAAATTAACTTTAGGTAAATATGCATCCGATTATCTGATCTCTGATGATAACATTATCTATCGAAAAGATAGCATCGTGCTTGTGTAGTGCCTGCTAACTGTGACTTGCAAGTTTTGTAGTCGATTAGAAGTATTGCTTGTAAATAATGGCTTCCAACATTGTTAAGTGCTCAAGCTGTATTATCATCATAGTATTAGCTTTTAGCATTATACACTATATTTATACAGCCAGTCACTTTCCAACTACAACATTATGTTATCGTAATAATAATAACTACAATGTATCAGCTGCTTGTCTCCTTGTCGTGAGTTGTCACCTGACAGCTCCGACCAATGAACAAGCCCAGCGATGCTCACGCGGTATCTTGTCCTGGTCTAAACGACGTCAAACCACGTCTATATAATGTGTCGCCGGTGGTTAGTGGGGACCGGCGCAGGCGCAACTGCTGCTTGTAGGCAAAACGACAGCTTAATTACGATAATCAAGTGCTAAAATATATTGAAACTAGCATTTGGCGATCATCGTTCATATAATTTTGTTAGAAATGAAGTATGAGGATTTAATCAAAGAGGTCTTACCACAGCGGGTCAGCAGGGTAGGTCTGCAGTCTTCATCCATCTTACCACAGCGGGTCAGCAGGTTAGGTCTGCAGTCTTCATCCATCTTACCACAGCGGGTCAGCAGGTTAGGTCTGCAGTCTACAGCCATCTTGCCACAGCAGGTCAGCAGGTTAGGTCTGCAGTCTACATCCATCTTACTACAGTAGGTTAGCAGGATAGGCCTGCAGTCTTCATCCATCTTACCACAGCAGGTCAGCAGGTTAGGTCTGCAGTCTACATCCATCTTACTACAGTAGGTTAGCAGGATAGGCCTGCAGTCTTCATCCATCTTACCACAGCAGGTCAGCAGGTTAGGTCTGCAGTCTACATCCATCTTACCACAGCAAGTCAGCAGGTTAGGTCTGCAGTCTACATGCATCTTACTACAGTAGGTCAGCAGGTTAGGCCTGCAGTCTTCATCCATCTTACCACAGCAGGTCAGCAGGTTAGGTCTGCAGTCTACATCCATCTTACTACAGTAGGTCAGCAGGTTAGGCCTGCAGTCTTCATCCATCTTACCACAGCAGGTCAGCAGGTTAGGTCAGCAGGCTACATCCGTCGTTAGGATAAAGGCTTCAGTTCCTCTCACACCATGCCATATTCATTCACCTTTCTGTACCTAATACACAGTTATAGTCTCGTACAGAACTTTCCTCTCGCGGCTCTGATCTTTAATCCCATGTTACACTTATCATCTACATTTCCGAGAAGCAACTCCGCTCACCCACTAATCAAAATGACCAAAGAAACTAACACCTTATTAAGTATAAAATATCTAAGTATCAGAGTCACGACCTATGGCCTCTGGGAACCGACCGTTAATTCCTATCGGAATCCACACGGCCCAATAAACTGGGAATCTAACACGTCCATAATTAATTCTCACACGTCTTATGACGAGTGACTTGATGGACGGCGTCGTAAACGTCCGGGCAGGCTGTCCGGACAGCCGGACACTTGGCCCTCATTAACAGTGCTGTAAAAAGGTTCTAGGTTGAGGAGGCTGTTCAGGTGGTGGGAAATGGAGGGCTTGAGAGTAATGAGGCGATGTAGGGGAGAATATGATCAACAACTTTTATGAAGGTAACTAGAGAAGAAAACATTGCAGTACTTTCGATCCAAGTGGAAGTGCTAAAATCGAGTATGTTTTGTTGATGATAGGTTTATTGTGAGTACTGTCTCCGTCTGAGAAATTATAAGTACAAGTCAGAATCACAAATACCAGGAAGTGCCTAATACCCATTCATCGTAATCGTGCTCTATCAAAAACTAACTTTCTCTATAAAAACTTATGAATATAATTATTACTTAAAATCAGAACTCATTTGATCCTTGGCTTCCATACAAAATGTCGGCTATTTTATTAGCGGTTCGTTCGGTGGCGCGGGCGCGTGTAATTGACCACATAAATCTCGCCGGCGATTGATCCAAGGAAGGCGATTAAAAATTTTGTAGTTCAACACTTTAAGTGTAGGGCCGGGTTCTGTAGGCTGCAAAGTGTGTGGAGAAGGTTCTGTACAGGCTGCAGTGTGAACAAGGTCGTTCGGGTATTTTAAATGAGAAAAATAGGGATTCTTATTAGAAGCAAGCCATGCATGTCAAGATATTGAAGAAAATTTCTGCTCAGCTTGTTTCATTTAAAGATTTTGAAAATTAAAACACTACATTTTGGCCATTGTCATCATGCATGAGTGCAAAACAGGTTTTAATGATTAATTGGCGGTAATAAGATCTATCAAAAATCTAAGTAGAAAAATTTTACAAGGTACAGTACATCCATTTTATCTTCCATCTTTATGGACTTCTAATCTCCGAGATTCCACAGCACGATCCCAAATCCTCCAGTATCACAGAACACAGCTTTCTTCCATTAAAATTCATCAACCGAGGTCCTCTAAGCCCCAGATAAGTGTATTCATACGTTTTTATTTGCCGCTCCATCCTCAGGTTACATGCGACACGGAATAAATTAAGCTACCGGACTTTGATATTTTCATTCGGTAGTTGTGTCATTATATTTATTGGCCTCTTTTGTTTGAGCTGAATCAATTCCGTTCAATAATTTTATGGAAGCTATTAACGTTTTTGTATCAAATTTGGTTGTGTTGCTTCCTTACTTTCTTTTAGTTTTTTATGTTTTTAATTTTCTAGTTTAAGCTTCATTTGGGAATACTTCCACTACTACTTCGTTTGCGTAATCCTTGTTGGCAAATATGTCTTTAGAGCGGCGAAAGCTATCGTCTAGTGTTTGCTTCTAATGTAGTTGTAATTAATTAATCTAATCTTTTTATCTGACATCAAGCTCCTTACTATCAGTCCAGTGTTTCTTATAAGACATCGCGTGCCCATCCATCAATGATACCAACAAATATTCTCCGCAACATAAAATTCACGCTTCCTAATCACTGGATCATAAAATACACTATAAATCTCGTGGCTAGTACAGCACTTAGTTTTCAGTGTTAGTGCGGTGCTAATGAAGAGGTTAATTAGGCCCTGTGAACATAAGTCGTCGGTCGTGGGCCGCTTATCTGCAGATAGCGATATCACGCACCAGCCGTATGGGAACGTATTATAACCAGCTATTGAACAATCCTAATGTATGGCAGCTTTAAAGGATGGTGTTGGTAGAATTGTGGGCAGTATATAGAATAATCTAATCGTTATTGTGACTTGATATTTACGTAGTTGTAGATCAAGTGTTAATTAAAACTGCGGGTTAAGCACGTCTAGATACGATATTGAAATCTTAAATCACTAATCCATCGATAACGTAGGTCTAAGTTGATTTCAACCATAAATTGAATACAGACCCTTCAATACATTTCATTTAATTTTTTTTTAATTTAATTTTTCTAACAATAAATGTTCTATCGTGTCTATTGTCTGGCAGTTAATGAGTTAATACAGTATCAAACACTACACTCTGCAGTACTTTCCACATAGTATCTATGTCTAACCTAACGGCTCCAAAATTCTCTCCACAAGAATTTTAATACACCTATTCTAAACAAATGGAAAGCAAAGCAGAGCGTAACGCTAAGTTCTAATTAGATAACTATCTGGACAATATATCGCTTCCCCGAGGTGATTGGTGGGCGATGAAAATTTCACGGTAGGTTCTAGCCATCGAAATTATTTTATTGACGGAAGCCGGCACTCATTAAGGGGCTACCGGGCGAGCCGGTGCCACTCACATAAACACCACCTATCGCACCCAATACCACTTCTTATGCACAGGGTGCGCGGATTGATTTCCAATTTATGTGGTTTTTGTGATTGATTGCCGGTTGAACAGCAGTGTTCAGCATTACTTACACAGTGCCGTACTTATACAGTGCCGTACTTATACAGTGCCGTACTTACACAGTGCCGTACTTATACAGTGCCGTACTTATACAGTGCCGTACTTATACAGTGCCGTACTTATACAGTGCCGTACTTATACAGTGCCGTGCTTATACAGTGCCGTACTTATACAGTGCCGTACTTATACAGTGCCGTACTTATACAGTGCCGTACTTATACAGTACCGTACTTATACAGTGCCGTACTTATATAGTGCCGTACTTTTGAACGACAGTGTAGCATCGTGAAACGGTAAAAAGGCTTAACCAGGACAGTACCGTTGAACAGGTTCACAATAATGCACTACATAAATTATTATTATAAATTGAAGCACATTTCTTGTTATTGGAACTATTCCTAGAGATGCATCATCATTCTCCTGCCCTTATCTTATCCCAATGTATATGCGGTCGACGCAACATGTCTTTTTCTTGCATACTTCTCTATTATGTTTGATCATAATATCTGGGATTTTTTTGTGGGCATGATAAATTCATGAGTACTGAGATGGGACTATTCCCTCTATTAGTATTTAGTCGTCATCTCGGTTAGAGATTACCTACTAATCTTTTTCTGCTTGCAGTAGACCTATACGCAATATCATTGCTATCGAGTTTATACAGTTCCAAATGCCAAGCGTTCTTACTTTCCAAACCAACATCCACACACGCACGCTTGCACTTCACTAGAAGTACTTCAGCATCACCCTGTGCATGCAGCCGATCGAGCAGGGCGCGGGGGAGGTGCGCGTACGCCGCGGATTGAGTTAAATGCCTCCTTATCTCGCCCCCTAATGGCCCCGGGAACATGTCAATTCATCACACGCATGTCTCACACGCTCTTTTCTAAATCAACCTTTTTTCCACCGCTGCGTACTTTTTGTTGGTCGGCAGTCACGACGCTGATACCTCGGTGACACCGCTGACAACAAATGTCCGATTTTTATGTCTCCAGATAATAATATGTAAATTATCGTGTGTTTAGCGAAACAAACGAGGCTGTAATAAGGTGTTGGCGTGAGTTTATTCGCTCATAAAAATATCCGCAAAGTTATGCTAAATAAACACAACTGCAAAAGTGTTTTAGTTTCACTTGGAGCCGCGCTTAACAGTCTTCTTATTATAAGCTCCTATTTGATATTAGTTCTCATTTGCGTAGCAAAGACGATGGTTATCTTTTAGTAGCTGCAATTCCAAACATTTTAAAATCTAGCAAAGCATTTTGATTGTGGTCGTTTTTCCTCGGAGGATATTTCCACTTTGGAGGCTCTTTATAAACTTCTGTGGCGTTTGTTTGTGACAGTGGTTTGTTTTATTGTTAAGTTTTATTAAAAAAGGATAAAAAACTGTCGGTGGCAGCGGAAGCCGCTACTAAGTTTGTCGATAAGTGTGAGAGCCGACAAAGGCACTAATACGTTTAGGAGGCATTATAAATCAGTGAGTCGAGTTATCACCGGCCGACAATTAAGATGTCGACCATCTGAGGGAACGGCCGGCCAGCACGCACTCGCGGGCCCGGCTTTTTGGAATATCGCTGTCCATTGGCTTCATTGTTCGAAATACATTTGAAGGAGCGGAGGAAAACGTACTATGAACCGCAATTGCTTTGTCACGTTTTTTTCTTTGGGTTCGGCTCTCTCACTCAGTAGCAAAGAAATGATATGTGTATTAAGGTATAGTGTACTTATCGATGACGTACATAAGTATACTTACACGACGACTTAAAGCTTCATGTATCAAACAGTAACAAGCACTAAAACGTCATTTCATTTATTTTTATTTCCGAGTTATTAATGTATGTCTTCTTGTTTACCAATTGGATTCTTACAACATCACGAGATCTTATATTTACGAGCAAATTTCAATTATTTTAATGAATGCGTACGTCTCCATGTACATGGAGACGTACTATTAACAAGTCGCTGTAAATTGTAAATAAGTTCAATGGCATGACATAAAGTTAGTAATCCGATTAAAAGTTAACATTCCCAATCAGATTGTGAATACTTAAGGAGTTCGTAGTAAGACTTTGTAACAGTGAAACCGAAAACTTTCCAACTTGTTCCAGGCGACTATTTCGCAACATGAAAAACGAAACAAATAACACGAGTCTCGATAACAACACTCGGGAATCGATTTCGAGAGTAACCATTTAATTATTTTATCGATAATCTCGCATCGAGTGGCCAGCAACAAAATAAGAAGAGCGGAGAGTAATCGTCGCTTAGGCCGACGCCCAGTAGCCGGCGGCGGTTACCGGCCGATTTTATCGTCTCATAACAGTCTCGATTTATAAGTATCGATTATATGTATCGATCCCTTGATACGATGCGTTCACGGTCATTTGGCGCGTTTTTTTCGCTCCGCTCGGGACGATACATGTTCTCTAAATAACAATTTTGTTCGATAAGTAATTAATAATGGTTCCTTTTTTGAAGCAACCTTTATTTAAAAAAATAAATAAATTGGCTTATAATTGTAACTGGTAAGTACTCGTGGATTCCAGCAAGAAACGGTTTAACTCGAACCAATATCGTGACAATAACAGTGTGTGTATCAGATAATTAGAATTAGAATTTATTTATTTGTAAGAATATAGTTTCACATACTAGGTAATGTACAGACGCCAGCAGGTCAAGCTACCCGAAACTGTCAAATTTTCCCAATCAACCTTGAACGTAATGCTTTAGCGATAAAGTTGAAAATCTATTAAAGAACTTTGACAGATTGTAGTAGCTTGATGTGCTGGCGTCTGTACGTATTCTTTTTTTAAGTTTTATACATTCTAACATGATAATATGGTGTATATTCAAATGTCACTCTTAACTAAGTACAATATTAAGTTTAAGATTTGTGATTTGCAATTGACATAGTTATTTTTATTTTATTGTTATTGTTAATTAAAATGGTAGCACCAATTACATTAAGTAACATAGAGATTGAAACAGGTATAGTAAACTAAAATATTTCAAATACTAACATTTAATAGAGCAATAAGTCCAATATGAATTAATATAATTAAATCTTCAATATTATATTGCCAATGTCATAAAAACAATTATCCATTAATCAACTTGTCCGCTTTTTCTTGAACATGGGGATGGGAAGTTCCTTAAATGAGTTAGGTAATTTGTTATACACCTGAATGCCATTAACATATTATACATTCCTTCTAAAAAATTGCAATCTACATTGAGGTAAGTACATTTAGTAATTTGAGGGACTTGTGGCTCAGTAACAACAGCCGCACGGGTCGATCGACCAGGTTAAGCTACGCTTGCCGCGGTTGGTCCGTGGATGAGTGACCATCTTTTCATACTGAGACCCTTCCGTGCCTCGGAAAGAACGTTAAGCTTTGGTCCTGGCTGTAATTCGTAGATCTTTGAAAGTCGTTATGGGTCGTCAGAAGGCCGAAAATCTGACAGCCAGTCTTACCAAGGAGTATTCCTAGTAACTGGGTTGTGGAAGTCAGATAGGCAGTCGCTCCATGTAAAGTACCTACTGGTATTCAGCTGCATCCGGTTAGACTGGTAGCTGACCGTAACATATATGTAGTTGGAAAAAGGCTAGGCACATGATAATTATATTCATTCTTCTGCTAGAAGCGTTGTTGTGGCTCACCTCTGCTTACATACGTACATAGAGCGGCTATTGTTTTACTAGCATACAATTAAATTATATTATATTGTTACATTTAAAAGGTGACTTCTGTCTTCGATTTCATTATTGATTCCAGCTTTCAGTTGTTTCTTGTTAACTTGATACAAGCCAATGAATTTTATAGCGATCGTATCACGAGAATTAGTGAAATGTTTTATTTGCCGTAACTTTAAATTGGCCCTCGGCTGTTCGCAAAACTTTGTCCTATCTTTAGAAATAATTCAGCCAGGATCAAAATAGACTGGCCTTTTGTGTGACAAGAGTCCATTGAACGAAATGTCACTGATAGTCTTTGTTTCGTGGGGACTTGACAATATGTTTACTTATAAAGAAGATCGTGCCTCTTGAACAGCTGCTTGAGTTCATTGCTTACAACAGCTATCAGTTACTGCAGTCTATCTTTTATTTGCCGTGACCGACATACTGAATGCACCTAGGGTACCTACAGTCTATTTGATTCAACAATTTAGGAAAAGCGTTTAAAAAAAGTGTGTTTATTTCTACAATTATTTTATTAAAAGGGCTCGATGCCATTTGGCTATGTTTTAGGTGTGTGTGGACGAGCCAAAGGGTCGGAGGCCGATCGGACAGTCGCACACCGACCTGACAAAGTGTCATGTCGACAATAATCATTAAACCGTTAGCTCAGTAGCGCGTAATCCTCTGAGCTACTCGTGTTAAGGCCATGCAGTTCATGATAGAAAAGGATTATTTATACACTAAGGATTTATTGAAGATAGTTCTTTCATGGTCAGGTGAGGAGCTCGTGGCTAAGTAATAACAGCCACATGGGTCGATCTATCAGGTTAAGCTACGCTTGCCGGGGTTGGTCCGTGGATGGATGGACCATCTTTACATACCGAGACTCCTCCGTGCCTCGGGAAGCACGTTAAGCCGTTGGTCCCGACTGTCATTCGTGGATCTTTGACAGTCGTTACGGGTCGTCAGAAGCTCGAAACTGGGGTGTGGAGGTCAGATAGGCAGTCACTCCATGTAAAGTACTGGTATTCATCTGCATCCGGTTCGACTGGAAGCCAACCCCAACATAGTTGGGAAAAGGCTAGGCAGATTAAATGATGTGAGTTCTTTCATGGTCAGGGGTGCAAGAAAGACTGATTGAATGTGCTGATTATCACCAATACATGTAGTAAAAAAGATTGAGAAAAGGTGTTAAATTATGCGACAGGTGATTGACATGCAAACAGCCTATTTGTTTTAAATAAATGATTATTTTAATTAGTGCACCAACACCAACAAATATTACCAGCGTCATGCTTTTACAAGTAAGTACACACCTACAGGGATATTAAGTTTCTGCCATTGCATCAACGTCATTAAAGCTGCTCTAAATTAAAACATAAAATCCAGTGATGTTCACTTCTTAAACCACTTCTTCTCAGTCCACCTCTTATTTTTAATCCATCATTGCCCTTTAGACATCAAAATCAGTCCATCCTTATCACCACAAATCCGTCGATTTATTAAATAAATTAAGTAAACCGTTACCCTTAATCCATTCTCACGATACGTTCACAGATTAGCTCCATCGATCGATACTCTAAAACTCAAGATCAATATGGGAATCAAAATTAAACTGTGGAATAACTTCGGTGCCTTAACCGGGGTAACTTGGCATCGCGTTAAGAACATATTTAACGCGAGATTCAATTAAAATTTGACATCTATACGGTATAAAGTAGGCAGGTTATGTCTCGGCGGGATTATGTCGTCCGCGTCACATTGTGTCGTGTCGTGTCGTGTCGTGTCGAGTCGTGCGGTGACTTGCTATAAAGTGTCTCTATATATTTTAGTTTTGTGTTTGAGTTCATAGATGTCTGTAGGGAACTTAATAAGGAGATTATTTTATTTTATGGACAGACTATGAGCACCTACGTCCTGAGTGCTCATAAACATAACATTATGAACTGGTTTAAAAAGTGTAAGAGCCACGAGCTCCTCACCTGACCATGAAAGAACTATCTTCAATAAATCCTTAGTGTATAAATAAGCCTGTCCCCACCGCTGTATCTCTACGTTGACGTCGTGGTGGGCTTACGTGCTCCGAACTTTAGGCCTGTGCCGGTAGAGTTTACTTTGCCGGAACAGGTCTAGGATGAGGAGCCAGACCAAGAGAGCATGTGGCGAGCTCTTAGGCAGTAGCAACCCCACGGACCCCTATCTCCCGGGAGAAGTCTTGTTCTTCACACCGGGCTTGCCTATATTGGCCGGCTGGAGTAAACACTGACGAGGGACAGGACTCCCACCTCTTTCTTGCCTTTATTGGCCGGCTTGAGTGGAGATTCGCAAGAGCAAACGTGCTCGGAGGAAGGAAGTATTCCATTAAGGTGCTGGTCAGTTCTTCTTGACCGTACTTCCGGGATTATCCTGATAGCCGTGGGATACCTCTCCATTCCTCACGCACCTCAGCAAGTGTTGCCCCCTTGTCGCTACGTCACTATGTGCTAGCGGCCGTTTCCGGGGGCCCATTATTGAGTGTGCAAGTCACCCCCTGCCATTTTATCCATGTAATACGTATAGCATTGACCAGGCAGGGGACATAGTCCTGCCATAGTTCTGGGTAATCAATCCACTATAGCCACCCAAATCCACAGCCCAATATATTTTGTTTCTATGTCCTGCAATAGTCCTGCACCAACCGGGGGTTGTCCATGGGTGGTTTTGTGTAGTGCATACAGGGATAATCATCGGTTGGTGTCTCCTCATAATTTAAAATTGTTTAAGGGGCCTCTGCTAGTTGGCTTCGGCCCCTCGTACGCCTTCCAAAGGTCCGGTACCATAAGGTCCCGAATAATGTAAAAAAAAAAGTTTATTCATCAAAAAGTATCAACACAACTTGACATTTTCGGTGTGCCACAAACTAAGTTTCACTTGTATCTTGTGGCTCGGGAGCGCGAATTTCACGAAGTTATAAAGGTTACATTAAGTTTGAGGATGTTAGGTCATTACACATTTTTCATAAACAAAGGATAAGAGTGGAAATTAATAAAAAAAAAAAACATTCATGTGATTCTAAACACACAATATAAATATCAATGGTTAACGTTGGGCTTGTGCTGTGGTGAGTGGGGGTGCGCATGAGTGTATGTATGTGTGGATGTGTAAAATGGGGTTTACATGTTTAATTCAATGGCTGATATTCTGCACACATATTTAAATTATTTCTATATTAGAAAGTAATAAAGCAGGTAGTCATGGGGACGCCGACAGAAATGAAAACTTAAAACTATAAAATGCTTTCACTGCTGGCCAAGCGCAACACGTCGTACTCACTGCTATAGAACACTGCTAACATTAGCATGTCGCATGTCGGTAATGCGAAGCCATAAGATGTTCTCCTACCAAAAATCGCTCAACGCGCTTAGAAGCTGTCACTTCAAGAAAAATCCGTTTAAAAAGTCTTTTACGTGAAAAACTGAAGTGAAAACGTCTCAACGTAAAACATAAACATTGTATTTATTTCGAAAATAACTACAAGATTCAAATGCTAATAATAACACCGAACCAAAAATAATTTCCTGGAACCATTTGTTTGAATTAACAACAAAACTTTTGACAAATAAAAAAGCTTATTTTGGAAAGTACGGAGTTATAATAGGTAGGCTCGGGCAATCGGCTCCGGGCCAATTTGTAGGGCAATTTGCATAACTTAACCCTTCAATGGTAGCTGTGACGAAAGTGTACGTTTATTGGAGCAAAAACGCAAAACACGGGACACGTTACTGTTTGCTGACAATTTCTTTACGAGCGTTCGTGAAACGCTGAGAAAAAATGTTAGAAGTCAGTGACGCAACAGTGTGATGTCTTTCTGGAATGGATCAAGCAATCGAAGAGAAACATGTGCAATATTGAATTGATCAATACTGGTGTTTATTATTTAAACTATCATAGTCTTTGGCACGAGCTGTTGTCTCTCTCTATATTCCTCAAAGTGCGAAACAATTTAATTATTCATGAATGGATACAGTCATCAGTGCTTTGTTGATCTTAGATGTACAACAATGATACTATTAACATAAAACCTGCTCACTGTTTAAGAAGCAGGATTCATTTCGTAGCGGTGTAGCACACCTAAACCTGAATTATAATAACTTGAACAGTTAATTACGATAGAAAATATTCCCCATACAATTATTGAATTATGCCACTGCTATACTAATGTAAATGGGCATATTATGTAAAACTAACAAACCCAATTAAGTGTAAAGAGGTTTGTGAAGTACGTAATGTTGACAGCTGTAATGATGTGTTGGTGGTTAACGTTTAATTTGTTATCTCACTCATGGAGGAATTAGTAGGGTAAGTTAATCGTTAGACATTTTACATAATAATATCCAAATATTTTTCTGATTATGCAATATTTAAAATATCTTTTCTTGCAACATAAAATACTGTAAGCTATTATACTTTAACAAGTTTAATAGAATTTATAAGGAACTGAATGGAGGTTTACATAAATGAGTAAATTTAGTTAATAGAGAACTATACAATTGAAGCGGTGCCTACTTGTACAATTCTTCACAGAACGTGTTATTACAATTGAATTAGGCGTCCAAAATCACATCCTGTATAAACCGCAATACTTTAAAGTAAGTTCAACTTTACGACGCGACTTTTTGCGAAGTCCCCTTTGTCCGTCCGATGTTGCGCCGCAGCTCGTCCAGCTCCAGTGCCGACAATGTTGACATACATTACACTATTTGTTTTGGTTCAAACAAAAACTAGAGCAGAATGCTTTTCCGAAAAAACATGCCGCGGTCGTTGTGACCACTATCCACAAAAAAGGGTTACAATTTTGACATGTTTGCATAGGTAAAGCAACGTAACTGTGCATTTCACCCAAAAGACAAACGTTTTACTATCAATTTAATTTTATTACATTTTGGTAAAAAAATATAAAATTATACTTCACTCAAATTTTATTGACAGTAAACATTAAAATTATCATAAACAATATACGTTAGTAACTCTGTACTAAAACATTTTACTTGGATAAAAAGTACACACTTAATTTGAATGTTATTTCTTTATTATTCACTCGTAATTCTCGTTTATAGAACAATAAAGTCATACACGTAGTACAAATAAAACAGCTATCTGACTTCATAAAAAAAATAAAAAATCGTCATAAAAGACACCAACGGTTACTTTAGACTAAACGTGGACAGTAGTCCGAAGAAAAAACTGTAACGGTCTCATTTTTTAACGTTCACTTTAAGAACCCTTTATCAAGAAATGCCGTTATAAGCAAACAAAGCGTCCTACCGTCACGGCCACCGCTAGATTATGCAAAAACCCTACAGGGTCTTCCTATTCAATGTATCAATTCCCAGGCACTATAAAAGGATCTCAACGGCAATCGATATTCAAGGAGATGACATCTTGTTTGAATATTCACATATTTCCCATGAACGCGATTGAATCGAACCAAAGGGTTGCCTAGGGTGGATGCGTCTATAGGCAAATTCGATTATCTCCTAACATTCTCACGCACATCCCGCGGCTCTACAATAAATCTTTGCATACAGAGCATAATAAAAAACGCTATTAAAAAACGAACTATCTATGAGACGCTCCCTACCGAATATGCATAAGAAAAGAACCGTACACACCCAAATTATATGCCAAGGTGACAAGTGCTGGGATCCATCAAGTAGCACAATACCCCGGAACCCTTTATGCAACAATAAATGCGGAACTTGATGCGCCCGCGGTGCGCTTGCAATTTTTTTTCTATGCGTTCGCATACCTGTAACCCTCGCATAGATGTGGGGACAGTTTATTTGCATTTTTTTTATATTATTTCTTTTCAAACAGTATCTTAACCCTATTCAGTAATGTCAGGGGTTAGGTTGCACTTAATATTCAACAAGGGCAGGTACATTTCTCTTAATATTCTAGCATAAATTATAGTCAGGTACATTTTAGCCTATTGTGCATCGCGAAAGGGGGCCGCGAGCGAAAAGGTGTAATGCCAATTTTATTGATTTGCTATTTTGTTTTTTAAGCGAACGCTCTAAAGTTTATTTTTATTAGGATGAACGTTTGAACTTTAATTTTTACACCACCAAGCTAGCGGATCTACGACATTTCACTTCCTGAATGGTTTAACCCGTTTCCTTTGTAAGAATTTATGCAAAAAAGTTTTTACCCATCCTATTTTTTTATTGAATAAAATTTAGGGGCTATGCACATTATGCAAATGCGCGCATAAATTTTAATGTTACACACGAGGGTTTGCTTTTGAAAAGCATATCTTATGCATTTGACATTAGACGTAGATTTGATTGTATTCGTCTCGTTGTTTTCTAAGATTATAAGTAAGTATGCATTTTTTTTTCGTATGCTCGTCTGTTTAGAAATGTAGTTCTTGATGATTTTTTTTTCTCAGGACCGGTGAAGAAAGAGTCTACCGTTAGAAGGAGGTCGAATGTGTGGTACCTTTTTTATTGTGTAAGGAGTGACATATGAAGCGGGACCCTGGATTCGGATTAGAATATGTAATTACTTCCTTTACGGTTTTCGGAAACGGTTGTTTGGGCCGTTATTTAGTGTTGCCACCTTTGCCTCGAACGTGAGGGTCGCGGTTAGTGCATCGTCTTTATGTGATCATGGAAACGATGTTTGTATGCTAATCAGTTTGTTGGAAGTAGATAAGTTTTGTTTTATTATATGTGATTGGATACGGAAATTGATTTCTTTAGCGACGAAGATTGATCGCTGGTTCAACAACATTTATCTAATTAAAGTTGCTGTTGCACTTATTTATTATCAAAATACCTAACTATAAATACACTGTTTAATTAAACTAAATATAACAGCGATGGTGACACTGCCTTAGTTCTGAATGCAATCTATTTTATTTGACACGCTGTAAATTATAATTTCCCCGTATTTTTATGGGCAGTCCTACTTTTTAATATAAAAACCCATTACTAATAATATTAGCCGACCAAATAAACAAACCTCGGGCCCGTTATTAAAAAAAGCTCCTACTGAAGGGCGGTGCACTGATTGTTGTCGAAGGAACGCTTTTGCAAAAAAAAAAACTACACTTTTTTGGAAAAAAATAAGTTGGTCCCTTTTTGCGCCGGAGTCCATTGTCTCCACTCTATTGTCTTGGCGATTTGAAATATTTTTATGCTTTCCGGATGACGATAATGTTTTGGACTTATTTTTCGATAACTATTATTTAGCGAATTTATAGTTTGTGTGTCGCAGGTCGCGCTGCCATTGTTTTGTAGCGAACGGTAGGCGAGTATCAACATCGATTTTTATCGTTTTAAGTAGCAATTTGTACACGGATGCCGACGGCCGACGGCTTTCATAAAATTGCCTAATTTCACGTAACGTTGACAGTTTTGTAATTTTCCAATTTGATGGCTGTCAGATAACTCCGTGTTCAACTATTTGTGTTTACAGAGTTTCTAACTGTTCTATTTTTTGTCAAATGAAAATTAGGAATGTTGATTACAGATAACGAACTCTGTGTTATTTAGTGTGTGACAGAAACTAACGGCATGCTAAACGATTGTTAATGTAAGCTTTTGTTTGAAAAAATGTGTCACATTTTACGAATAAAGTTAATTTATTCCGTTCTATTTATCGAATTATCTAGATATATAAATTTTAATCGGGCAATAAATCAAGATCAGAAACAAACAATTTGATTCATATTTGCTGATAGATAAAGATTAACAAAACAAAATATTTATTCCGGCCGTTACCTTCCGTAACGCAGTAAAAATTAGAGCAGCAACACTATGTATGTAAATCAATTCATAATATCCTCCCAAATGTTTGATAGTAAAATTAGCATGATTGCGCTGGCAATGATTTATTTTGAAATTATTCAAATTGACGCTCATTGATACCAATCAATGTGTTTTTGTCCAAACTTGACGAATTAGCATGAGAATGGCAAAGGTGTTGCACATGTAAATACAGTCATGATATATTGTTTATTGGATATCGTTTAGCGACAGCTGCCGACCGATCTTCTATATGTAGCACATAATATTATATACTAAAAATGTAAACCGTAGGTTAGGTTATATATTCTACAATTAATTTGCAAATTTGCTGAAACTCAGAATCTACGATAATATGGATCTAACAGGTGGACTACTTTTGAGATTTTTAGAGTTTTGCCTTTTGTGAGCTCAGTGCAAATAAATGGTAAAATATTAAAATATAGTAACCATGTATTTGTATGCAGGAATTACGAATGTTTTTCGTATTACTTAAATGATTAAAAATATTTTTACGATTTTATCCGTGTAATTAGATATTATTAATAATTATATTATATAAATAAAACTAAAGTTTATTGACTATTACGTATTTTATGCAAAAAAAATGCTGTAATTGCTGTGGCAAGTTGATTAATAAATCGCATTTATGTATTAATCGTTAGAAAAACGCATCGTCACACCTTTACCAGATGCGCATTATCTAGACAATTTAACTGAAACCCGTAACCCGTACTATGCAAATATGTACCTAAGCCATAAATATAGCCGCATTTAATGCCATCAATACCTAGTTGAGAAACGCTTGTTATTTATATATCGATACTGGAAATATGAAATAACGTAAGGGACATTTTGTCGAAAATGAGTTATATATATCGTTGGATTCGGAATTTTTTGTTCTATCGATTGGTATATTTAAAATCTCGATATCTTAAAAAAAATGTCCTTTACATCACATATTTTCCGTAGGCCTAGACCATTTTTTTTCTAGAAACTGGCTGTATATGACATTTAAATTAATATTTTTATAAAAACTAATGTAAGTCTCTTTACTCACAGTATTTGGTATTTACATTAAATAAAAATCGAGTACATTTTACAACAGGTCACATAAGTTATTCCATAATTTGAGATGTTTTATTATTGTCTTATACATTAGTGTTCCCAGAGAAGGTACAAATACAATGTCCCTTACATTAAATTGTGACTCAGTTATCATAATTATATTGACCCTTACGTTAATTTGTCAGCATCGAAAAAAAACATACAACAACATCAAACTTTTTACTGGATTGCGTGATCCGTACAATTCCTCAAAATTTATCATAATGAATATTATTATGCGTCTCTGTCACACACGCAAAACGGTGCAACTTGTCTGAGCTAGATAGCAATACGGATTTTGTGTGTGATTTTGTTTGCGCAGTCAAAACGTCGCAGCAGCAAAAACGTCGTGAGACATCAAAATTTACAAAATCATGCATGGATTTTAAACTTGACGAAGGAAAATATGATTTTTCTTCAGGAAGCTCAGACCTTTGGTCAGAAAAAGAAGAATTTTTGGGAACACCTTACGGTGAAAATATGATGTTGTACTACCCGAGAAAGTATGCTGTTTATAATTTTGAGCTCGTGGCTAAGTAGTAACAGCCGCACGGGTCGATCCATCAGGTTAAGCTACGCTTGCCGAGGTTGGTCTGTGGATGGGTGACCATCTTTTCATACCGAGACTCCTCCGTGCCTCGGAAAGCACGTTAAGCCGTTGGTCCCGACCGTCATTCGAGGATCTTTGACAGTCGTTACGGGTCGTCAGAAGCCCGAAAGTCTGACAACCAGTCTTACCAAGGGGTATCGTATTACCCAGCAAACTGGGTTGTGGAGGTCAGATAGGCAGTCGCTCCATGTAAAATACTGGTATTCAGCTGCATCCGGTTAGACTGGAAGCCGAACTCAACATAGTTGGGAAAAGGGTAGGCAGATTGACTGTATACGAAAGCAGAATACAGAACGGTTATTGCTACACATGGGGAGAAGCAGATGGCAAACGTGGAAGCTGTGAAATTGCAACATGTCTGTTTCACTACCTTAAGGAACTTGATTCCAGGGATGATACATGCCATTAGATAGCATGCATGCTATCATTGAAAGGGAGGTTAAAAAACTGATTGTTTGGGGAGCTTCCCCGTGGCCATCATTTATGGAATCAGCCAGAAAAAGACCTCATGCTTATCGAGTGAATGTGTTAGGACATCAGGATTTCTTTGATTTCAATGATTTTGCTGAATTAGTTTTTACTCCTGGTACTCTCAAAAACAAAGACCTGCATTTCAAGAAAATTCGAATATGTACATTTCAAAAATCGAACTATCTTTAGATAGTGGAAGTAAAATACGAGTATACGATGTTAGAGGATGGCACTACTCACAAAATAGAACTCTGCAAAGAAATGCAAACTGGAAGAAGGACAGTGAAGGGTAAAGGAAAGGGCAAGGGCCTTGCAAAGAATGATTAATCCGAATTAGAAAGTACCAGAAATCTAGCTGTGCCCAGTAGCATAGACAGCTTACCATTTCTGTATAAGGAAAGACTGCCAATTTCATTTCCAAAGTTTAAAGATCTCAAAAAATTATGTGACAATGGTATAATTCCAAATAGGTTTCACAATGAATATTTGAATCTTCCTAATAAGAGTAAAATTAAAGATAGGCTCAATGACACCGACGATGATGAGACTGATAAAGATAATGACTAATTTTTGAGACTTTTTCAATTTAACTGTAGGCTTTCTATTAAGGAAGAAGTTAATTTGTTTTTTTTATGTTTAATGATTACTATTTACATAGGAAGACTGATTTGTTGATTTTGTTTATTTTTTAAGTAAAATTTATTTTTCTTTTGGGAAAATGAGTGTAATTTTCGTAAGCTGCCAAAATAGCTATTTTTTTACTGTGATTTAAAACAGAATTTAATAATGTTATACTAAACATAATTTTTGAGAGTACCTACATTGCGTTTATAAAAGAGGATTAGTGAGCACAAATAAAAGTTTTGATCTATTTTATTCGTTTATTTTTTATCCCTATGAGTCGGCAAGTAGTTTTAAACTGTATTACATAGGCATAGTAGGTCACGAATGTATAAAATTCTATTTTTTATATGTGTTAACAGCATTAACAATATAGAGTGTACCATTAAGAGACCTTTACTTTGAAAAACTCTAAATGTTTATTTCCTTAAGTGTCCCATACATCAATGCCGTTTATTTACATCTAAAATTTTGTAAACGTATATCACTCGTATTCATTATTATTTAACGTAAGGGACATGCTATCTCTGAAACTGTAGGCTTTATTGATTTTTAACTAGTTTAGCTGCAAAGAATGAAGAAATCTAAGAAACTTTGTCCTAGACACTTTTTACATAAAACATATAGTTAAAAAATTATAGCCAGTTTTGTAAGAAAAATATCTTATTTTTGCTCTCCTGAAAACCTTAGTTTTGTCCCTTACGTTATTTCATATTTCCAGTATCGATATATTTTTACAAATTTATCCGTGTAATTAGATATTATTAATTTGCTAAAATTTATTGTTTATTACGTATTTTAAGCAAAAAAAAATATTGCTGCAATTGCTGTGGCAAGTTGATTAATAAATCGCATTTTTTTATTAATCGTTAGAAAAACGCATCGTCACACCTTTACCAGGTGCGTATTATCTAGACAATTTAACTGAAACCCGTAACCCGTACTATGCAAATATGTAAGCCATAAATATAGGCGCATTTAATGCCATGAATAGTTGAGAAACGCTTGTTATTTATATGTTAATAACGCGTAACCCCGGCGCCGGCGCAGGGGTTACAGACTATCGACTACTTATTTGTGACATTGAAGGAATTCCAAGTGATTTGCATTGCAAAGCAGGCATCGTTTCCGTTCGCCCTGCTATTGACAATTGATGATTAAGTGAATACGCTGCTTTTTGTTATTTTTGCCTTGTAACGTAACGGGGCAGATGTCGCGGAGTATCTCTTGAGCGCCACTAGATGACGCTACTGGTATGATTTTTCTTGACGATCGATATTATATACAAGTCGGTGTTTAAGATTTTTATGTTACATAGTACATATTTCTTTATTAGTTACATATTTCTTTATTCCTCGCTCGATGATAATTGATATGTGGAGAATTGAATACGCAATACTTAGGGATGGCAGTCACTCCAGTTGTTTTTTTTTTTTTTAACTGACTGCAAAAGAAGGTTTTCAATTCGTCTCTATGTTTTTTTTCCAGGTGCATCCTACTACTTATTTTATTATTTTATCTACAACAATAATTGTATGCACGTTTTTCATAAGAAGTAAAACGTCGTGATCGTGCTCAGTCGTTTAGCGCAGTTATTTATTTTCAATAAAGTTTTTTGCTCGATAATAGGCGGAAGCGTTTATGTCAATTACCTGAGATAGCATTTACGTGGACAAGAGGACATGCATCGTGGATATATTAATCAGCTTACTTTGTACCTAATTAAGTAATGACAGTAGGGCTTTTACGAATATAATTAATTAAAATGTGCGGCTATTCAAAGGGTTAATTAATACCTATTAATAAATTAATAACTCAGTGTGAAATCTTTATGGTGAGAAGATTGACCAAGGTTTGGCAAATGCAAACTTATGCCAGTTTAGTTTACAGCTTCATTAAAATGTTTAGTGCTATTTATCTATTTCCTGTAAACTTATGTAGGTAATAGTTACTGGGCTAGGCTTACTGGCTATAACGGTGTATGATACGTAGAAGTGCTAGATACACGCTCAAAAAACTAGATACAACAAAAAGCCTCAAGAAATGATTCGAGTTTTGTTTTCTTTACGGTTTATTCGGTATACATATATTTTTTCTACTTTCTCTGGCACTATAGATCTCGAAAACTGGAGATTGGAGAAATCCCACTACCATAAAGTACCTTTTCAGCTCGCCTACTCATGATGTACTACTGCCTGCATTCCTCCCACTGCTAGACATGTATACAGACCAGTGTGTACAGGCCACGCACCAGCGTGTACCAGTGGTAGTGGATGATTAGTCATACACACGCAGCGTTATGTCAGTCGCTCGTGTACTATTGTCACCGGCTGCGTCTGCGCAGCCGTATACGAGTATGTGCGTGGATGTTGAAACGCACTGGGTATATCTAACGCCACTATAGGAACATATTGTGTTTTTAAATATCTCAAAATAATATGAAAAAGAATTCAATTTAGATTCAAAATAAGCTGTCAGTCATCTTGCTGTATTTCATTGCAAAGAGTTTGTGCGTACGGTTGTTGAAAAGATTTGGTAATTTATGTACGATCGACAAAAGCTACGCCTTTCCAATTTTGAAACAATGTTGCTTGCAAGCTGCAACTGTACTTATGACAAAGTAAAACAAAAGACCATAGGGGCAGGATTTTTTCAATGAATCAGTGTACACAAAAATCAACTTTAAGGTGTAAAGGCGTCTGTTTTGTCGATAGTACCTTCGCAAGCAATCACCTGTAGCAAACACCTGCAAAATTAGATGCACAAAAACTATGACGTGTGTCTTCCCATCTGAATTAATATTTGCTAAACTTGTTTAAAGTCTGACAAACCCTGTATTAATTACATCCACTACCCTTTTTATCCATACCTAATACAGTATTAATTTATTTTAATTTTTCTGTTTCTCCCTTTGCATTAAACCGCCGCGTTTTTTCTTACGCATGCGCACAAACGCACGAGACATGTTATTTTTGTCACATTGTCATTACACCAGTGTTCCGGCCAAATTGCAACGCGATGCCACCATGCATATTCATCGCTGTTATTGTCTCATGCCATATTGTGCCCACCTTAGACATGTGCCAACGTAACCAGACCCTTCCGAAGACACACACCACCGTCCTTGTTACCTGTTGTACCACAAACTAGGGGAAGGGAGGAAGGTCTCGGTAGAATGGTCTCCTGACACAAAGCGTTCATAAAATGTCAAGAGACCAGGACTGAAAGAGTGAGGCGAGTGGGAAGGCAGGAGTAGTTAAGTTAATCGCAGTTGTTTTGAAAGTGACGAACTTGGGGGTCAGTAGCACTGAGCTTGTTTGGGGTGAAACTTGACTTTAAGTAGAGCAAAGTATTAAAAAAAAATAGAAATACCTAATAAAAATTTAACTGAATCTAATTTAAAACTTTTTTATTCCTCGCTCGCTCGAAAAATATGTTTATTTGTCACAGAAACACGTGCATACAAAAATATAATTAACTCGAGTTTTACAATAAGAAAAATAAAACACAAATCACGAGCACAAAACAAAAGTCGGCAGCTGCTGGCACGCCATGACTGTGACAAGAAGGCTTCTTCTTTTGCATCTTGTTTCACTGAAACATCTTTGTTGGTTACTTATTTTGTCCTTCCTTGCGTTAAAAATTCACACAGCTTCATAAACTGCCTAGCATTCTAAAAGAAAAGGTAATTGATACACCTTATGTAAAAATTAGGTTTACAATCAGTAACGCATACCAAACAACTGTATTTAACACACCAAACTTAGATATGCAGCTTAGATGGTAACGAGTAATTAGTGACGATACTTAAATACAATATTGTACTCATCATTATGAACAACTTTTACTGTGGGACATAAACAGAAAACGCGAAAAAAAAAACTCCTGTTACCTACATTTTGAAAAGTTATGCGAACATAAATGTAGCGAACAGCTGATTCTTTTTTCGCAATTTCACGATTGGTCCTACAGTAAAAGTCACAAACAAAAATCACAAAACAAAAATCACGCTAACCTTGCCAAGTTGTTTTAGTTTCAATTTTTATTCCTTAACTTTTTGTTTGTTACGCGTCTTATTTACGTTAGTTTATTTTAATTTAGTATATTAAATTTCAAGGCAGCAAGATATTGTAAGCAAAGCTGTGTACCTAGGTACCTACGCTGCAGTAGTCCTTTATTTCTTAACATTATGTTTAGCTTACCTCAGTTAAATATATGTGATGTGGTTATGCTTTTTTTAAATAAATAATTAATAATTATTTGTTATGCCAGGCTGCAAAGTTGTTCTTTGGCTCGAGTACCTACTTAGCGAGGATTTGAAAGGTACGAGGCGCAGAATAACACACAACTTTTCACCTCACTAGCTACACTCACACACCCACTCATTTCCCTCGGGAAATGCTAGGTGCAAGAAAAACAGCTATATAATATATTAAATTAGTGTTTTTTTTTTCATGCAGTTGTCGTGCTAGCCAGTGCGATTATTCTAAAAATGGGGTCGGCGCACTGACATGAAATACGTATTAATGGATCTTCAGTGGACTGGCTGTCTGTAAAGAACATTATTGAAATGAGAGGTTCGAATTAAAAAAAAATCTTTCCTAACTTTATTTACACGGCTTTCTTAATGTTTTTATTAATAAAATAGGCATTTTTGTCTAGACCTTATGACAGTTCAAGTCCTAAATCACTGCGAATCTCTCTTAAACTAGTCAAACAGCTCGCATATTTAACATGTATGCTAGATAAACGATGGTCATTGATATTGATAGCGATGAGCTGCTAGCTCTCTTCAGCTTTCGATAGTTATTGATAGCGATGAGCCGCTAGCTCTCTCCAGCTTCTGATGGTTATTGATAGCGATGAGCCGCTAGCTCTCTCCAGCTTCCGATGGTTATTGATAGCAATGAGCCGCTAGCTCTCTCCAGCTTACGATATTGATAGCAATGAGCCGCTAGCTCTCTCCAGCTTACGATATTGATAGCAATGAGCCGCTAGCTCTCTCCAGCTTACGATATTGATAGCAATGAGCCGCTAGCTCTCTCCAGCTTTGAATGTTTATTGATAGCGATGAGCCGCTAGCTCTCTCCAGCTTTGGATGGGTATTGATAGCAATGAGCCGCTAGCTCTCTCCAGCTTTGGATGGGTATTGATAGAAATGAGCCGCTAGCTCTCTCCAGCTTTCGATGGTTATTGACAGCGATGAGATATTAGCTCTCTCCAGCTTTCGCAAAAAAAAACTATTTAATATTACCTACCGGCCTGACCAGCGATCTCGTAGTTTTGGAATCTGTTTATAACTTGCGATGCGATTGGTCGGATGACAATATGGTTTAGCTGTTACAGAAAAAAAAAAGTACTCAGCTTGACCTCTGTTTCAGCTTCTATTTCTTAATATATATTTTTTTTAATTTTCTTAAGGTATACCATATTTTTGCGATTCGGCTTATTAAACTAGCTTGAAAACTAATGAAATCAAATAAATATTAAGCGTTTATGCGGCTGTTAACTATAATGAATATTATTTAGATAAAAGCCCATTATAAATGAAAATAAATTTGACGTCTGAAGACAACTCGTTTTACAATTCACTTAAAAATCCACCAATCGTGTGCTCTAAACAGCTTTATCACAAAAGTCCGGCGCATAATTTTTAATAAATTGAATTAAATGATATGTATTCTGTTTCTAGCTAACTGTATTATATCTAATGGTGTGTCACGACTCACATACACCACCATTTATATTCTACCGAAGACGATCCACCATAGCGTGATGATGTTGTCCGCCACCACGATATAATTATCACGCAATTTTAGACTTTACGACGTATTAAAACGAGGTTTTCAGGCGTAATAATTGCTTGGCATAATAAAGAAAGTTAAATAAAGAGATCAAAGTTACAAATGATTGGATTTGGTGAATAATTGTGTGAGATATGGGTTAGTTGTGGAATGTCTGATTGTGATAGAGAAACACTCGGGCAATCTCATATTAACAGAGAGAGTTTCTACATACAGTGCTCTTTATAACAAAACTCAAGCGACCGAACATTTTTTTTTCGTTATAGAGAGTTTTCGTTATGTGGAGTGAAGAAAGTGAAACAACCAAATACGTGTAACACTACTGTTTAATATTTTTATTATTTATTTATTGGTTTACGAGTGATAATACGAGAAGTGCCTTGTGTATAGTAATTGGGGCGTCGGCCCCAGACCTAAAGACAATACAATCCAAGAGACCCACGTGTTTTAGGCAATTAACAATAACATTAGCAAAGCGGCTGTTTACAATGGTATCTTTCTTATAAATTTGGGCTCCGCAAACATTTAGTCGAAGCCTTTTGTAAACTGGTAACATAAACAGTAATGCTGACAAAATATATTTATTGACGTCTGATTATGAACGTATTTCTTCGTAATAGAGAATGGCTGTTGCTGTTTAAAGAGTGTATCAATGTACGGGTTTTAAAGTAAACCAACCAAATTGAACTAAATTCTACGTTATATGAAGTTTTATGTTATATCGAAAGACGATAAAAAGAGTTTACAGTGTATTATTTAGCAGATAGTGACTTCACAGCAAATCTCTGTGTATGTAGCACATAGCAATATTCTATGCTACGTAGGTCCACATGAGAACAGTGCTAACAATTCCTTATTCCCGCAATCAACTTTCTGGCTGGTGGATATGGCTAGCTGATTGTAATAAGTCAGTGCAACTAAGTACTTTTTCAGTAGAAGTATGACGTCAGGTCACGAACACAGCACGCAAGTGTAGGACTCGGTAGACTCAGTACGTACATTGTTGCATGTCTCCTGCCCGGTGAACCAGTGAAACTCATTCCAGGCTAACTGGATATTCCAACGAAAAAATGTTGTTGCGTGGTTACATCGCAGTACTCACATACCCCTTTTTGCGGTCTTCCTTGGTTTTAACGCATCATTTCATATCGATTGTATTTCTTTGGAATTAGCTTCCAATGTAGTAGGTAGGTACTTCATGTTTACGATCTGGGAATTGTGTAAAAACTTTGCCTATCTGTCTGTCTACTGTGTTTTGTTACAAACTAACACTATACACATATATACACAATAGGCAATAGTTATCACTTCATTTGTTTTGTGATTTAGTGAGCGTTGTGTCCGAGTTGAAGCGGGCCACCAAGTTCCATGGAATTTGTAGTCATCTGTATTTTAAGTAAAGTAAAATTCGCCTGGATAGCATGCCACAGGGTCCTGGTGAATTAACTTCATATTGATCCTGGCAAACTTTAAGGGAAAACGACACCAGCAATTTACACTACGCTAACTTAAATTATGGCCAATTTTTGTTTTTAATGTCAAATATTTATAGTATGGACTATAAATTAGTACAAAAACAATTAAATAGAAATTTAAAAAGATAACGAAGTTACAAATTTAACACAACGCTAAGTAAATGTAATTTTTGCAATCGCGCGTTATTTATTACGTCCCTTATTTAGCCTAGTGTAGTCCGTTCGTGAACGTTCGTAATACAAAAGGCACGACTTAGCTGAGAGTAGGTACATTCTTACAACTACTTATTGCATAGTGGTTTCAGGTATTAGTATTGATTTGTATTATTGTTAATATTGTAAACAATTATGTTTATTTAATTTAGTCATTGTTATAATCATAGTTTGGCAATTAATATGAAATTAATGTACTGTTTTAGCATTCTCGCCTTTTGACATTCCATAATAATAGTACGATAGCTATGAGTTGGCGATACATTTATTGGCTTTCCAGTATACACACGGCTAACTCGTGTTATATTCAAAACTAACAATTAATAAAGAATTTACTAATGTTATTATTGTTAGTTTTGAATATAACCTGCATTTGCATTATCAAAAGAACTGACAGCCGTGAAAAATTCAATAAATTATCAACTTTTTCTTTCATAATTTGACTTTTTCAAGTTAGCGTAGTGTTCATTGCTGGTGTCGAAAAGAGGATAATTATGAGCACTTACAAGGTGCGGCTAAAAATTAATCTATACAAATAAATAAAATTTAAGTGTCTGTTTGTAATGTCAAAATAACAAGTTTTACTAGCGTATGAAAATATATACGGTAGGTACTAATAACAAAAAAAGCGATTTTTTTAATTTTTGTGTCTGTCTGTCTGTTTGTTGGGCCGATTTTGACGTGACTTTCGAAATAGCTGATGTTATAAGTAACTTATGCTACTTTTATTTTCGATAAAGAATTAGGGTTCCGCGAAAAAATTAAAACCCAAAAAAATTGTGAACAAAATCAGATTCAAATAGGAAAATATTGACATCCACGCGGGCGAAGCCGCGGGCTACAGCTAGTATTTGAATAAGTTGACTTGACGAGTGACTAATATCCTTATAACGTTATTTTAAAATGTGCATTGGCGGAAACAGCATGAAAAGTGTTGCTAATAACACCAAGAAGCGTTGAACTAGACCCAAGCTAACTGTGGTGCGTGTTGTGTGTGTGAGAGTGCGTGTGTGTGTGTGTGAGTGTGTGTGTGTGTGTGAGTGAGTGTGTGTGAGTGTGTGTGTGTGAGTGTGTGTGTGTGTGTGTGTGTGTGTGTGTGTGTATGTAATTGTCTTAATGAAGACGTGCGGGCGCAACTAGTGTCGCTGTACGAGCTGTTATTAACGCCACATTCTAATGGGCTACAGTTTGGTGGGGTTTTATTACGGCTAGAGATTGGCCAGTTTTTAAAAGCTAAGGATGTAGTTATATTTTTCTTTCGTTTAGGATGGAATTGAAATAATCGGAAGGGCTATTTTGAGAGCACAGAGGTTTACAAATAAGGCTCAGAACATCTTACACGAATCTAAGTCAATGGGGGTGGTTCACATACTTGTTAACTTTCTTCATTTTGTTTTTTGCCTGGATCTCTCCGTTGACGGAGGTTTGGTTTTTAGAAGAGAGTCTAAGATTGCGATCGACTAAAACTATAGGAGAGTCACCTTCAGCGAAGCTACAAGACCCTAACAGTCCTGCATTGATTTGCTACAAATGAACATTTATTACAACCTTGCGACACATCACACTCATTACGGCCTTTTTTATAGAGCTTAATATTTGGCATTACCACTTACTTCAACAATTGCAAGCATTTTTTCAGGCGTATGAAACCTACCGGCGACGTGTCTGGTCACGACGCAGTGCCGAGCTGCGCCTGCGCTTGCCCAGCAAAAACTTCGTCACGCCACACCGGACTGCGCCATGCGTTTTTGTTGGGTCCACTTTCGTTACTATTGTCTAGGACCTGATAATTGCAGGTGCAGTGGAAATAAGTGATTGCGAAACCATAATTTCTCATGATGGCTTCAGTCTTTGTTTTGAAATAACTTCAAAGTAACTCAACTCAATTATGCGTTTTTGCCAAGCCGCATCTATCAAAGTTGAATATTGCTCATACGTGTTCACTAACAGCTGGTTTATTTAGGGCTAGAGAAGATATTCCTCCTGACATTGTTATGTGGCCGTGGCATGTCGCAATATAAAATTTCCAGCAGGAAGCATGATTACCACACTCGTACGCTATGGAAATATAATGCTCACATTACGCAAGGCGTCAATAAATTTCAAAACAATTGAAAGCGACAACCACCACAACCGAATGTCCTTATCCGACGTTGCCAAATGGGAACAGCACTACGTGACACGCTGTGGCACGTATGGCCAATCAATCACTTGCCAATGGTGAATGACCTCACTATCCTGGCAACAATGCCAGGGGCGGTGACGTCACGGCGGCCAAAGTGAGCGGATTCAATACCGCGCTAATATGGCGATGCTGGGACAAAGGAGGAACACATGAATTTTAAAGGAGCGCCTAAATGCGCTGGTACAAATATTTTGTTGCGTGTACGCCTTTACGTACCTAGTGTCTCCGGTAATGTCGCACGGCTTTACGTACCTAGTGTCTCCGGTAATGTCGCACGGCTTTACGTACCTAGTGTCTCCGGTAATGTCGCACGGCTTTACGTGCCTAGTGTCTCCGGTAATGTCGCACGGCTTTACGTACCTAGTGTCTCCGGTAATGTCGCACGGCTTTACGTACCTAGTGTCTCCGGTAATGTCGCACGGCTTTACGTACCTAGTGTCTCCGGTAATGTCGCACGGCTTTACGTACCTAGTGTCTCCGGTAATGTCGCACGGCTTTACGTACCTAGTGTCTCCGGTAATGTCGCACGGCTTTACGTGCCTAGTGTCTCCGGTAATGTCGCATGGCTTTACGTACCTAGTGTCTCCGGTAATATCGCACGGTTTTACGTACCTAGTGTCTCCGGTAATATCGCACGGCTTTACGTACCTAGTGTCTCCGGTAATGTCGCACGGCTTTACGTACCTAGTGAGTCCGGTAATGTCGCACGGCTTTACGTGCCTAGTGTCTCCGAAAATGTCGCACGGCTTTACGTGCCTAGTGTCTCCGGTAATGTCGCACGGCTTTACGTGCCTAGTGTCTCCGGTAATGTCGCACGGCTTTACGTACCTAGTGTCTCCGGTAATATCGCACGGTTTTACGTACCTAGTGTCTCCGGTAATATCGCACGGCTTTACGTACCTAGTGTCTCCGGTAATGTCGCACGGCTTTACGTACCTAGTGTCTCCGGTAATGTCGCACGGCTTTACGTGCCTAGTGTCTCCGGAAATGTCGCACGGCTTTACGTGCCTAGTGTCTCCGGTAATGTCGCACGGCTTTACGTGCCTAGTGTCTCCGGTAATGTCGCACGGCTTTACGTGCCTAGTGTCTCCGGTAATGTCGCACGGCTTTACGTACCTAGTGTCTCCGGTAATGTCGCACGGCTTTACGTACCTAGTGTCTCCGGTAATGTCGCACGGCTTTACGTACCTAGTGTCTCCGGTAATGTCGCACGGCTTTACGTGCCTAGTGTCTCCGGAAATGTCGCACGGCTTTACGTGCCTAGTGTCTCCGGTAATGTCGCACGGCTTTACGTGCCTAGTGTCTCCGGTAATGTCGCACGGCTTTACGTGCCTAGTGTCTCCGGTAATGTCGCACGGCTTTACGTACCTAGTGTCTCCGGTAATGTCGCACGGCTTTACGTACCTAGTGTTTCCGGTAATGTCGCACGGCTTTACGTGCCTAGTGTCTCCGGTAATGTCGCACGGCTTTACGTGCCTAGTGTCTCCGGTAATGTCGCACGGCTTTACGTGCCTAGTGTCTCCGGTAATGTCGCACGGCTTTACGTGAGTTATTACGACTTAGATTTAAATCGGAACATTTCTACACACGGTGAACATCAACAAGAACAACAACTTCACATTCTTTTATTTTTTGACCAAGTGGTAAGTTGTGACTAACCGAGAATGTCGTGAGGAACTGTATCACTTGTCACTTTGATTTCATTTTCTCTATTTCCTACCATTTGCCAATCTACACAAAAACCCGCTCTTGGAAGTGCTCACTGACAATTATGTGCACTTGTATCGAGTGATTGACGCACTAATGACGGCCAATTATCGACAACGCGATAATTGTTATCGACACTCGCCGTCACTGCACGATACTTTCTAAGAGCTGACATTGATCGCCCGGAAATAAATAGCCTAGATTGTTCTAGAACCTTGTGTGCACTTTGAAGAACGTATAGGTTGAAGGAAAGCAGCTCATAGTACATTTCCATAAATGTCACTCGAAATGTTAGATTACTTATTATTTACCAACAACTATTAGACATATTTGTAAGTATGGCTTGTATCGTAGGCGCATGCATTTTATAACTTAATTAGTAAGAGTTGTTATAAGAGCATCACAAAAGTTCAGAACTAAAACTTATCGCGTGTTATCAACGTGTTGAGCTTACAACCACTAAAAACATCCAACGAGCACTTATCTGTAATGTTGACAATATTCTGCTCTTACAGTACTATTTCAGTGACATTAGTGCAATAATTTCTCCAGTACGTTATCCCATTTTATTTAATTACTACGTTTTAACGGCCTTTTTTATCTCGTCCACTTTTGTTGCTAACTGTACCCGAGGCATCCTAATGAGCCGCCAAGATAACGATTTTACATTGGACGAAGACATTTAGAAACTTTAAACGAACAATTTAATTTAAATACAAATTTAGAGAAATAGAAATACATTGTTTATGGCGGTATATTCGGGAGTGTGGTAGATGCGCGTAGATTAGCGCACGGTGACCCACATGCGCACGCGCAGAACATGTGTGCGTCATGCCGAACACACAGAAATATAAGTACTTTTGTGGAGTTTTTACAAAATTAAATACAGAACCTATTATTTTCTAATAGTTTCTGTATAATTGTGTAAAAACTCGTTAGGTATGAGTTTGAGGCCTACAACTTTCTAATTCCTCTTTCAGTCATCAGTCTCAAGTAGGTACCTAACGAACCTTAAAAACAGCAAGTTAATTATAATTCTCAAGTTAGTCACAGATGGGTTGTGCGCTCAAGTATTTTAACGAAACATCGGACTTGTACTACTTGTGCACTTGCTTCGTAGTAACAAACATTCACAACTTTTTATACGCCTCTTGCGTCTACAGCGGCCATTTTAATTACTTAAAAGCGTTCTCTTTTTCGGTTGGTAACGGCAAACCATAGTTTTACAGTTTTAATTGTAGGTTAATGGTAACTTACAGATAGCATATCAGAAAAAAGTAGCGAAACAGTGACGAGACAGCGCAAGAAAAAAAACCTCCATGGAGTGGAAAGCGGATCATACTCCTCTGTTCGAGTGGCTGCCATGAGTTCCACACCGATAGGTACCTCTCTGTTATTAAATTACACACACTTAACGGCCAATCCCTCATCAAGTTTTTAACAACAAACTTCTTTTATTTAATACCTACTATATTTGCACCGCTTTGTACAATGTTTCTTTCTTTTTTGTCACTCGTATACAACACACTATTTCAAAATAACATAAAGACAAACAAACGATTTGATTAGTTTTAATTCATGCAAAAACATAACCGAGCAGCACTCAACACGTTTACGTAATGTTTAATACGATAATTACAAGTTGCCGTACATAATGAATATAAATGAGAACTGCTGCTTCCCATTTGCTGCACTCGTGTTACATTGCTGCATTGGTGCCGCTGTAATGCATCGCTGGCTGTTGCTTAGCTGCAACGTACGGTGTACGCCAGCGATACATTCAGATACGTAATCTGTATGTTTATTCAGCACGCTAGTTGTGTATGCATTCGATTCCTTTAATTGCGTTATGTTATAGCTGGTAAGAATTGATTTATCTGCGGAGATCATTTTCATTTTAGTGCTGACGTTGACTTCAAATACAATAACTAGACAAGACCCGTGGCTGTAGTAATAACTGTTCAATGTACTATAAGACTCTTTAATCGTAATTGGCTACAAATTTAATCGCAATTTAAGAACTGACTCCATTGTCGTGGTCTACTAGAGTTCGTGACCGAAAATCAACGATATTTGATCGATAAACAAGTGCAAGACAGTTGGTAACCTTTACTGGGCGACATAATATACAGTTTTATAGGCTTAGCGTTATAAATCTGATACAGGTAGTTGTTGTGTCCATTGTTCGGGTGACGGATTCAGGTCCCAATGCAGGCAGGCTGAAAGTATCAACAGACATGTGGAACAAATCTTGATATAGTGTTAGTTAGGAGCTGCTCGGCACGTGTGTTTAATTGGTTGGAGGTTTGCGTATCCTGGGATATGAAGTAAGTTTGATTTAAACAAACTTTATCATAGCTCCTTCTCTATTCGTTTTCAGAACAATTAGTGTTTTAGAACATAAGTTACGGTAAAAGTCCGAAATACAATTTCTCCTTTATTATATATAACTATATTAATAAAAAATAGTTTATTTGCACCTTCAAGTAAAAATATGTCTACAGTTATTGTTTACAATAAAAATAGTCCTTAAGGCAAATAAAGTTCCATATTATAATTGTAGCCAATATATAAGCTAAGAATAATATCCTAACCAACTAAAACTATTAAAAAAACTAAAATATGGCGTCGAAAAATTCATCCGCGTCGCTGTCGTCTGGTAATGTACCCAAGAGACTGGCGGCATTGCCACGTTGTATGACAATGCTTAGCCTCTGGCCAAGGTAAAAGCCTGTCTTTGGGTCACGGGAAGTGTCAACCAGCCGTTTGGAAATTTTCTTGAACAAATCATGAGCACACGGACCCCACGGCCCGAGGGTTTCAACCCCAAACGGCTCGAAAATATAGTTACCGATAAGGTTATTATACTTCCGCCGATTGAGGTTTTCCGCAGCCGCAGCAGCAGCGCCAGCACAGCATGCTGTGCCAGGAAGATGGGAAGGCGCAAGAGTAGCGACACACGTTGCGTCCCACACTAAAGGCCTACCCACCTTCCATGGAAATAAAGACATGCCGTCCGGTCTCTTGCCATCGTCGCGTGCCAAGCCATTGGATTCTAATACAGATGATGATGTCATTAATGTTTGCGTGCCGCGCTAAGCGACCCGCACTCCGGCTGCCAGAGAGGCCGTGGTGTCCGAGGCTGTTGACAACTTCGCCACAGTGACAGCGATGAGGAGAACAACAGGGAGCTCCTAGTCGCAGGGAAGCGGCGAGGCGGATGGTAGTGCATGGAGCCACAAAGCCGATTCCCACTTACCCACAGCCAGCAGGCGCGCACGCTCAGCAGTAGTAGCAGAATTATTTTTGTAACTTTATTTTAGTGTTAGATTGTTTGATTTAGTAAATAGCTGTTTTATTGCGTAAAAGTTCCTTTTATGTTCCTATTTGAAATAAATGTTTTAGCTAAGATAACTTAATATCTTGTAATGATAAGTATCAGCGCCCACACTCGATTGTCATTAGATTATCAATAGCCGATATTATTGTGCCTAGCATGTAGAATTAGTGACCGTTTAGATGCAAAACTGGAATTAAAATTAACAAAGAAAAACACATACAAACACACACACACAAAAACAGGTTAACGATTTGTGCTGGTAAGTGTAGGTTTATGTGTGTGTGTGTGTGTGTGTGTGCCAGATGGAAACTTAGGATATTGAATTTCAACAAGTACAATTCCTGACATTATAATCAAAAACAAATAAACGATTTAAATATTTTTATTATACAAAGAAATTATGCAAGTACGCTAAGCAGCTTTCCAGTTTCATCGTAGGTTAGGGATAGAAGCCAAGTAGTCACATTTTGTTTGCACTCTCTTTTTCTCAAGGAGACAATTTGTAACTGTTTATTTGTAATGTTGAATAGTCTTGGGCCCAGGAACTTGTTGAATTTTTGAGCAAAAGATGTTCTACAGGGTACAGATTTTAATAGATCGAAATCTCTTCTCCTTGTAATTTCTTTATCAGTCAGGGCATTCAGCTTGACTCAGGAGTGCTGTCACATAATTAAGGCCTGTGCTAGTAGAAAGCGTGTACGTACAGTTAGTACCTCACATTCCCTGTACAGCTCAATGGTAGAAAAATACCTAGGCTTAAAGTAACTTACTTGTTATAAGGCTCTTTGAGCTCTGTCAGCAATTAAATTATGCGTGTTAGCAGCACCGCCCCAACCAGCAACACAGTAGGTTACAACCGCTTGACATAAGGAATAGTAAATCATTTTCATAATATTAGTATTGGTCGAGTTTCTTATAATTATTGAACTACTAGCTGTGCCCGCGGCTCCGCTCACTACGGATACTGTTAGCATTTTTCCTCCATCATACATACATCCAGACAAACAGACCAACGGACAAAAATTTTAAAAACTATATTTTCGACATCAGAATCTCTCCCACAACTCGTAGCAATTACTTTTTTTTTTTCAAAAATATTCAATGTTGTGTACAGTTTTGACTTCGTTAGTATTGTATTATATAACTAGTATGCATTATAGATGTTAACTTACTATAGCGTGTAGTTATCATCCATTAGAATTTTCCACGATTTTCGTCCTGTATTTGGTCCGCTACTGGGAGCAAACAGGTAAGTGCGCTTGCGCTGCGACTGGGGTTTATCATGCGCGCACGCTGACGGAACTGTATACCGTATAGAGCTTAGAAATATTGTGAAGTAGGAAACATTATAAACATTATAAACATCATTATTTCAAGGTTATATGAAAACTAGCAGCACCCCGCGGTTTCACCCGCGTAAGTCTCGAACCCGTAGGAATATGGGGATAAAAAGTATCCTGTCAAATCTCATCAAAATCCGTGCAGTAGTTTTTGCGTGAAAGAGAAACATTCATCAATCCATCCTCACATACTTTCGCATTTATAATATTAGTAGGATAATTAAAAATTGCCAAATATAACTTATTGTTCGAACACATGAAAAACAGCCCCTCAATGACGGGTCGTAGAGTTCAAATCTTGTGAGTTTGCAGAGGCTTCCGGGTCCATATGGTTAGCTAGGTATAGTTGACCCCGTAACTGAATGCTCCCTAAAGTGGATCGTCGCTTGCGCGTCATACACCGACCAGGTGTATTTACCTATGAGACCGTTAAGTTACTTTCAACCTTAGTGAAGTTTCAGTTTAGTGGGCATTGTTGTCGCAAGTGATAACGAAGCAATTACGAGGAGCTACAATTTATTATTTAATAATTAGATGTAGTGGGGGGAATATCATTCGCAACTACTCGTAATATTCTAAATATAATTCTGAATATGGTTCTGTGTTTCCTTAGCTATGAATGCTCGTGTATAATCGTAGGTTCTAATACAAAAATAAATGTAAATAATAATAAGCCACGCCAACAAATAAGACAATTTAATAAATCATGAACATCCTACCACATAATAAATAGAGCATAAACGCAAATAATACCAGCACCATAAATAAATAATTGCATCGCTGACAGTATTCAATTAAAGATCATTTCTCCATCTAATAGTTTCGTATGGCTAGCGAAGTACTCCGGTACCTTGCGGCCCTGGGCGCGCGATATTTCACCGCGTGAAGTCTCAATGCTAACCGGCGATACTGACCTGCTACCGCGCCGCGCCGCACAGCGCTAGCGACATACCTCAACATTGTTTACCTATTAATAGGTTAATATTATATTCAAGTCAATATTATTTAACCTATTAATAATATGGCAAGGTTGGAAGTAATGTTTGATTTCGCCTTAAAACCTTATTGATAAAGGCTCACGTTTATTACGTGATAGGCAATAACATTAAATTCACATTAATAAACATACCTAAGTAAAGAAATTGTTACTTACCTATTTGCTTGTTAACAAAACACAAAAATATAATTTTTCATAAAATAATCTGTACAGTAGCAGCAGGCGGCAGTCGGATCTCGGGGCATTAGACATCAACGCGGAGCGCGCACCTAATAAGACACGTGCCGAAAAATAGCGTGCGATGAACAATCATAATAGCACTTGCATTAAGCGTTATTATTTTATTATTAATGCTAGTTAATCTAATCTGACTGCATTAAAGTTTCACTGGAATCAATTTTCCAGTCAATTGAAAGAGTAGGTAGTAGAATAATCACTATTAGGTATGGTAATTTTATTTACAATTTAATCTAATTCTTAGTTTTGTAGGGCATGTCCATAATGACCGTAAAATGTACTTAATCGAATGTATCAAATATGAACCCAAGTTAACGATCGGCTACTATATAATTCAATTACGTTATACAAAGTTAAATTTAATCTTTCTTAACTTTTAGTGTCGCCCAATAACAATAAAGTTACTAACGATAAATTGGTATCTATGCAAGTTTGTGTGTTTGTCGTTTTATTGGATGCATAAAATGTTTGAGTCATTGCACTTTAAACCGAAGGGATCAAGTGCTCGACAGAACGTGTGTTAGAGAGTGTGACGTCACGTACTATAGGTACTTACATTCACCAAACTACTGAGACACCTCTGCGCACGTATCGTATACGTTTAAAGTATTAAATAAAATATTTTATTTACCTATATATTCATGGCATCTTCAACCTATAAGTACCTTATCTTACAAGGCAGATATATATTTTTTTTATTTGTGATGGGTTTGCTCTTGACTCTAGTCTAGGTCAGAGGTGACAGAGACAAATACAATACAATACACTACAGATATTACACCAATATTGGAGATTTTTAAGAGCACACTATTTTAACCATCAATATTAAGTCAAGTAGATAACATTTCGCCAATTTTTATATCTAAATGTCTATCCCATCCGTTAACACTATTATTTAAGCGGTCATTTGAATAGTGCCTACAATCTGGAAGTCAGCGTACATAACGCCAGTTCATAAAAAAGAGCTAGGGCCAATATAGGCCACTACATAACGATTTCAAAACTTTATGTGTTCACTATAATTATGGAGAAAATTGTGCATAGATCACTTTCTTCTCTACTTAAATTAGGTTTCTGTGAATATCAACACGGGTCCCTAAAAGGTCGCTTGACTACATCCAATCTCGTAGTCTGTAGTGACTATCTTACACAGCACAAGTCCAGACGATGACGGGGTCAGGTCGACGTTATATACACTGACTACAGCAAGTGTTTTGATCAAATTATCACGCGCTTCTAATGTGCAAACTCTTGTTGGTTGGTGTGAGGGGTAATTTGTTTAGATGGTTCATACGTGAAGAATAGGTGCCAGACGGTGGTTCTCAACGGGTATACGTCGAGAGCGATGTACATTCAGTCGGGCGTTCCCCAAGGATCCTTGTTGGGACCTGTCTTATTTAATATTTTTTATAAATGACGTTGCCTCTTGTTTCCTTAACTCTAAGGTCTTATTATACAGGATGACTTTTTACCGTCTTGAAAAAAATAGGGTATAATAGGTGAACGGAGTAGAAGTCTATGGCATACCTGTTTTTTTTTTTTTAATGCAGATCTTGCTTCCTTATTTAGTGTTATGAACGGATCTACTGACGTCACTGAGTCGGTTGGCAAGATCGGTCTTAGTGTACCGAGTGTATTTCTTCGGTTTTCTCCTTGTGCCTGAAGTCTACAGGCAGAACTCATACGTGTTAAGGCCTGTCGTCACTTATGAAGAAGACGGTTGGAAAAGAATGTATGCAGCGGAGATGTAAATGTTGAGATGGAAGTGTGCAGTGACGAAAATGGATGGACTAAGGAATTATAGAAGAATATCAGGGGAAGTCTGAAAGTGGTGCCAGTGATAGAAAAGTTGAAAGGATATCGTTTGGCTTGGTATGGGCATGTTTTGAGGAGGGAGGACAAGGATTTGACTAAAAGAGTGATAATATAAATGTTAATGGATGGAGAGGGAGAGGAAGGCCAAAGAAAAATTGGGTGTACTGTGTGAGGAATGTTATGAAAGAGAAGGGAGTGAATTAAAGCGTGAAGGATGACGGGGAAAATGAAGAAAGACGTGTTGCGCCGCCCCAAGTAACATGGTACACGGGCGGGAAGACGATGATGGTTTTAAGCACAAAGTACTTAACATATATTATGAAAAATGTTTCTCACTAATTAGATAATAAAATCCAAAAAGCATAACCATACAATTTCCAAAAGTTATTCAGCATCTGCATTTACTCAAGTGCCAGCAACATTCTCAACCTATATAGAAGTGCGCGTACGCAGCGTCAAGGCGATCCGCAATAACATAAACAAGCGATCGGGACCTGTTCCACCGACTGAGCACTAAATAACCAAACACCGGCAATTAGTGCTGGTGATTGTTAACTATTTAGTACTAATATTCTGATATAGCTGGTTATACTACTGGTCGACATCATACTGAGGAAAAAGGCAGGCTAACAAATCATAGAAAAAAACTTGAGAAAATTAGATTGATAATTTGATTGATGATTAGTATAACAATGATTAGTCAAAGTCAAATACATTTATTTAAATTAGGCATTCAAAAGGCACTTCTGAATGTCAAATTTTAAAAGAAAATAGAATTGATTCTAGTTCTTTCAAAACTTATACTTTTGCTAGGCTGGGCTTGGCTTTATTTAAATGCTACACGCGTTTATAAAGCATTGCATTTGGTTATTTAACTAGATTTATAGTTTCTAGAACATCGAAATAGGTACCTACTGCAGCGACATTAATTAAACTAGAAACCAGTTGTTCATACAAAGTTTTCTACTTCCCTGTATAACTCTCTCAGCCTGCTAAGAGGAGAAGCGGCCATCACACGACGCTTCCCTTTCTACTTCCCTGTATAACTCTCTCAGCCTGCTAAGAGAAGCGGCCATCACACGACGCTTCCCTTTCTACTTCCCTGTATAACTCTCACAGCCTGCTAAGAGGAGAAGCGGCCATCACACGACGCTTCCCTTTCTACTTCCCTGTATAACTCTCACAGCCTGCTAAGAGAAGCGGCCATCACACGACGCTTCCCTTTCTACTTCCCTGTATAACTCTCACAGCCTGCTAAGAGGAGAAGCGGCCATCACACGACGCTTCCCTTTCTACTTCCCTGTATAACTCTCACAGCCTGCTAAGAGGAGAAGCGGCCATCACACGACGCTTCCCTTTCTACTTCCCTGTATAACTCTCTCAGCCTGCTAAGAGAAGCGGCCATCACACGACGCTTCCCTTTCTACTTCCCTGTATAACTCTCACAGCCTGCTAAGAGGAGAAGCGGCCATCACACGACGCTTCCCTTTCTACTTCCCTGTATAACTCTCACAGCCTGCTAAGAGAAGCGGCCATCACACGACGCTTCCCTTTCTACTTCCCTGTATAACTCTCACAGCCTGCTAAGAGGAGAAGCGGCCATCACACGACGCTTCCCTTTCTACTTCCCTGTATAACTCTCACAGCCTGCTAAGAGGAGAAGCGGCCATCACACGACGCTTCCCTTTCTACTTCCCTGTATAACTCTCTCAGCCTGCTAAGAGAAGCGGCCATCACACGACGCTTCCCTTTCTACTTCCCTGTATAACTCTCTCAGCCTGCTAAGAGAAGCGGCCATCACACGACGCTTCCCTTTCTACTTCCCTGTATAACTCTCACAGCCTGCTAAGAGGAGAAGCGGCCATCACACGACGCTTCCCTTTCTACTTCCCTGTATAACTCTCTCAGCCTGCTAAGAGAAGCGGCCATCACACGACGCTTCCCTTTCTACTTCCCTGTATAACTCTCACAGCCTGCTAAGAAGAGAAGCGGCCATCACACGACGCTTCCCTTTCTACTTCCCTGTATAACTCTCTCAGCCTGCTAAGAGGAGAAGCGGCCATCACACGACGCTTCCCTTTCTACTTCCCTGTATAACTCTCTCAGCCTGCTAAGAGAAGCGGCCATCACACGACGCTTCCCTTTCTACTTCCCTGTATAACTCTCACAGCCTGCTAAGAGGAGAAGCGGCCATCACACGACGCTTCCCTTTCTACTTCCCTGTATAACTCTCTCAGCCTGCTAAGAGAAGCGGCCATCACACGACGCTTCCCTTTCTACTTCCCTGTATAACTCTCTCAGCCTGCTAAGAGGAGAAGCGGCCATCACACGACGCTTCCCTTTCTACTTCCCTGTATAACTCTCACAGCCTGCTAAGAGGAGAAGCGGCCATCACACGACGCTTCCCTTTCTACTTCCCTGTATAACTCTCACAGCCTGCTAAGAGGAGAAGCGGCCATCACACGACGCTTCCCTTTCTACTTCCCTGTATAACTCTCTCAGCCTGCTAAGAGGAGAAGCGGCCATCACACGACGCTTCCCTTTCTACTTCCCTGTATAACTCTCACAGCCTGCTAAGAGGAGAAGCGGCCATCACACGACGCTTCCCTTTCTACTTCCCTGTATAACTCTCTCAGCCTGCTAAGAGAAGCGGCCATCACACGACGCTTCCCTTTCTACTTCCCTGTATAACTCTCACAGCCTGCTAAGAGGAGAAGCGGCCATCACACGACGCTTCCCTTTCTACTTCCCTGTATAACTCTCACAGCCTGCTAAGAGAAGCGGCCATCACACGACGCTTCCCTTTCTACTTCCCTGTATAACTCTCACAGCCTGCTAAGAGGAGAAGCGGCCATCACACGACGCTTCCCTTTCTACTTCCCTGTATAACTCTCACAGCCTGCTAAGAGGAGAAGCGGCCATCACACGACGCTTCCCTTTCTACTTCCCTGTATAACTCTCTCAGCCTGCTAAGAGAAGCGGCCATCACACGACGCTTCCCTTTCTACTTCCCTGTATAACTCTCTCAGCCTGCTAAGAGAAGCGGCCATCACACGACGCTTCCCTTTCTACTTCCCTGTATAACTCTCACAGCCTGCTAAGAGGAGAAGCGGCCATCACACGACGCTTCCCTTTCTACTTCCCTGTATAACTCTCTCAGCCTGCTAAGAGGAGAAGCGGCCATCACACGACGCTTCCCTTTCTACTTCCCTGTATAACTCTCACAGCCTGCTAAGAGGAGAAGCGGCCATCACACGACGCTTCCCTTTCTACTTCCCTGTATAACTCTCACAGCCTGCTAAGAGGAGAAGCGGCCATCACACGACGCTTCCCTTTCTACTTCCCTGTATAACTCTCTCAGCCTGCTAAGAGAAGCGGCCATCACACGACGCTTCCCTTTCTACTTCCCTGTATAACTCTCTCAGCCTGCTAAGAGGAGAAGCGGCCATCACACGACGCTTCCCTTTCTACTTCCCTGTATAACTCTCACAGCCTGCTAAGAGGAGAAGCGGCCATCACACGACGCTTCCCTTTCTACTTCCCTGTATAACTCTCTCAGCCTGCTAAGAGGAGAAGCGGCCATCACACGACGCTTCCCTTTCTACTTCCCTGTATAACTCTCACAGCCTGCTAAGAGGAGAAGCGGCCATCACACGACGCTTCCCTTTCTACTTCCCTGTATAACTCTCTCAGCCTGCTAAGAGGAGAAGCGGCCATCACACGACGCTTCCCTTTCTACTTCCCTGTATAACTCTCTCAGCCTGCTAAGAAGAGAAGCGGCCATCACACGACGCTTCCCTTTCTACTTCCCTGTATAACTCTCACAGCCTGCTAAGAGAAGAAGCGGCCATCTTATGACGCTTCCCTTTCTACTTCCCTGTATAACTCTCTCAGCCTGCTAAGAGGAGAAGCGGCCATCACACGACGCTTCCCTTTCTACTTCCCTGTATAACTCTCTCAGCCTGCTAAGAGGAGAAGCGGCCATCACACGACGCTTCCCTTTCTACTTCCCTGTATAACTCTCACAGCCTGCTAAGAGGAGAAGCGGCCATCACACGACGCTTCCCTTTCTACTTCCCTGTATAACTCTCTCAGCCTGCTAAGAGGAGAAGCGGCCATCACACGACGCTTCCCTTTCTACTTCCCTGTATAACTCTCTCAGCCTGCTAAGAGGAGAAGCGGCCATCACACGACGCTTCCCTTTCTACTTCCCTGTATAACTCTCACAGCCTGCTAAGAGGAGAAGCGGCCATCACACGACGCTTCCCTTTCTACTTCCCTGTATAACTCTCTCAGCCTGCTAAGAGGAGAAGCGGCCATCACACGACGCTTCCCTTTCTACTTCCCTGTATAACTCTCACAGCCTGCTAAGAGGAGAAGCGGCCATCACACGACGCTTCCCTTTCTACTTCCCTGTATAACTCTCTCAGCCTGCTAAGAGGAGAAGCGGCCATCACACGACGCTTCCCTTTCTACTTCCCTGTATAACTCTCTCAGCCTGCTAAGAGGAGAAGCGGCCATCACACGACGCTTCCCTTTCTACTTCCCTGTATAACTCTCACAGCCTGCTAAGAGGAGAAGCGGCCATCACACGACGCTTCCCTTTCTACTTCCCTGTATAACTCTCTCAGCCTGCTAAGAGGAGAAGCGGCCATCACACGACGCTTCCCTTTCTACTTCCCTGTATAACTCTCACAGCCTGCTAAGAGGAGAAGCGGCCATCACACGACGCTTCCCTTTCTACTTCCCTGTATAACTCTCTCAGCCTGCTAAGAGGAGAAGCGGCCATCACACGACGCTTCCCTTTCTACTTCCCTGTATAACTCTCTCAGCCTGCTAAGAGGAGAAGCGGCCATCACACGACGCTTCCCTTTCTACTTCCCTGTATAACTCTCACAGCCTGCTAAGAGGAGAAGCGGCCATCACACGACGCTTCCCTTTCTACTTCCCTGTATAACTCTCTCAGCCTGCTAAGAGGAGAAGCGGCCATCACACGACGCTTCCCTTTCTACTTCCCTGTATAACTCTCACAGCCTGCTAAGAGAAGAAGCGGCCATCACATGACGCTTCCCTTTCTACTTCCCTGTATAACTCTCTCAGCCTGCTAAGAGGAGAAGCGGCCATCACACGACGCTTCCCTTTCTACTTCCCTGTATAACTCTCTCAGCCTGCTAAGAGGAGAAGCGGCCATCACACGACGCTTCCCTTTCTACTTCCCTGTATAACTCTCACAGCCTGCTAAGAGGAGAAGCGGCCATCACACGACGCTTCCCTTTCTACTTCCCTGTATAACTCTCTCAGCCTGCTAAGAGGAGAAGCGGCCATCACACGACGCTTCCCTTTCTACTTCCCTGTATAACTCTCTCAGCCTGCTAAGAGGAGAAGCGGCCATCACACGACGCTTCCCTTTCTACTTCCCTGTATAACTCTCACAGCCTGCTAAGAGGAGAAGCGGCCATCACACGACGCTTCCCTTTCTACTTCCCTGTATAACTCTCTCAGCCTGCTAAGAGAAGCGGCCATCACACGACGCTTCCCTTTCTACTTCCCTGTATAACTCTCACAGCCTGCTAAGAGGAGAAGCGGCCATCACACGACGCTTCCCTTTCTACTTCCCTGTATAACTCTCACAGCCTGCTAAGAGAAGCGGCCATCACACGACGCTTCCCTTTCTACTTCCCTGTATAACTCTCACAGCCTGCTAAGAGGAGAAGCGGCCATCACACGACGCTTCCCTTTCTACTTCCCTGTATAACTCTCACAGCCTGCTAAGAGGAGAAGCGGCCATCACACGACGCTTCCCTTTCTACTTCCCTGTATAACTCTCACAGCCTGCTAAGAGGAGAAGCGGCCATCACACGACGCTTCCCTTTCTACTTCCCTGTATAACTCTCACAGCCTGCTAAGAGGAGAAGCGGCCATCACACGACGCTTCCCTTTCTACTTCCCTGTATAACTCTCTCAGCCTGCTAAGAGGAGAAGCGGCCATCACACGACGCTTCCCTTTCTACTTCCCTGTATAACTCTCACAGCCTGCTAAGAGGAGAAGCGGCCATCACACGACGCTTCCCTTTCTACTTCCCTGTATAACTCTCTCAGCCTGCTAAGAGGAGAAGCGGCCATCACACGACGCTTCCCTTTCTACTTCCCTGTATAACTCTCTCAGCCTGCTAAGAGGAGAAGCGGCCATCACACGACGCTTCCCTTTCTACTTCCCTGTATAACTCTCACAGCCTGCTAAGAGAAGAAGCGGCCATCACATGACGCTTCCCTTTCTACTTCCCTGTATAACTCTCTCAGCCTGCTAAGAGGAGAAGCGGCCATCACACGACGCTTCCCTTTCTACTTCCCTGTATAACTCTCTCAGCCTGCTAAGAGGAGAAGCGGCCATCACACGACGCTTCCCTTTCTACTTCCCTGTATAACTCTCACAGCCTGCTAAGAGGAGAAGCGGCCATCACACGACGCTTCCCTTTCTACTTCCCTGTATAACTCTCTCAGCCTGCTAAGAGGAGAAGCGGCCATCACACGACGCTTCCCTTTCTACTTCCCTGTATAACTCTCTCAGCCTGCTAAGAGGAGAAGCGGCCATCACACGACGCTTCCCTTTCTACTTCCCTGTATAACTCTCACAGCCTGCTAAGAGGAGAAGCGGCCATCACACGACGCTTCCCTTTCTACTTCCCTGTATAACTCTCTCAGCCTGCTAAGAGGAGAAGCGGCCATCACACGACGCTTCCCTTTCTACTTCCCTGTATAACTCTCACAGCCTGCTAAGAGGAGAAGCGGCCATCACACGACGCTTCCCTTTCTACTTCCCTGTATAACTCTCTCAGCCTGCTAAGAGGAGAAGCGGCCATCACACGACGCTTCCCTTTCTACTTCCCTGTATAACTCTCTCAGCCTGCTAAGAGGAGAAGCGGCCATCACACGACGCTTCCCTTTCTACTTCCCTGTATAACTCTCACAGCCTGCTAAGAGGAGAAGCGGCCATCACACGACGCTTCCCTTTCTACTTCCCTGTATAACTCTCACAGCCTGCTAAGAGGAGAAGCGGCCATCACACGACGCTTCCCTTTCTACTTCCCTGTATAACTCTCACAGCCTGCTAAGAGGAGAAGCGGCCATCACACGACGCTTCCCTTTCTACTTCCCTATATAACTCTCTCAGCCTGCTAAGAGGAGAAGCGGCCATCACACGACGCTTCCCTTTCTACTTCCCTGTATAACTCTCACAGCCTGCTAAGAGGAGAAGCGGCCATCACACGACGCTTCCCTTTCTACTTCCCTGTATAACTCTCTCAGCCTGCTAAGAGGAGAAGCGGCCATCACACGACGCTTCCCTTTCTACTTCCCTGTATAACTCTCACAGCCTGCTAAGAGGAGAAGCGGCCATCACACGACGCTTCCCTTTCTACTTCCCTGTATAACTCTCACAGCCTGCTAAGAGGAGAAGCGGCCATCACACGACGCTTCCCTTTCTACTTCCCTGTATAACTCTCACAGCCTGCTAAGAGGAGAAGCGGCCATCACACGACGCTTCCCTTTCTACTTCCCTGTATAACTCTCACAGCCTGCTAAGAGGAGAAGCGGCCATCACACGACGCTTCCCTTTCTACTTCCCTGTATAACTCTCTCAGCCTGCTAAGAGGAGAAGCGGCCATCACACGACGCTTCCCTTTCTACTTCCCTGTATAACTCTCTCAGCCTGCTAAGAGGAGAAGCGGCCATCACACGACGCTTCCCTTTCTACTTCCCTGTATAACTCTCACAGCCTGCTAAGAGGAGAAGCGGCTATCACACGACGCTTCCCTTTCTACTTCCCTGTATAACTCTCACAGCCTGCTAAGAGGAGAAGCGGCCATCACACGACGCTTCCGTTTCTACTTCCCTGTATAACTCTCACAGCCTGCTAAGAGGAGAAGCGGCCATCACACGACGCTTCCGTTTCTTCTTCCCTGTATAACTCTCATAGCCTGCTAAGAGGAGAAGCGGCCATCATACGACGCTTCCCTTTCTACTTCCCTGTATAACTCTCTCAGCCTGCTAAGAGGAGAAGCGGCCAGCACACGACGCTTCCCTTTCTACTTCCCTGTATAACTCTCACAGCCTGCTAAGAGGAGAAGCGGCCATCACACGACGCTTCCCTTTCTACTTCCCTGTATAACTCTCACAGCCTGCTAAGAGGAGAAGCGGCCATCACACGACGCTTCCCTTTCTACTTCCCTGTATAACTCTCACAGCCTGCTAAGAGGAGAAGCGGCCATCACACGACGCTTCCCTTTCTACTTCCCTGTATAACTCTCTCAGCCTGCTAAGAGGAGAAGCGGCCATCACACGACGCTTCCCTTTCTACTTCCCTGTATAACTCTCACAGCCTGCTAAGAGGAGAAGCGGCCATCACACGACGCTTCCCTTTCTACTTCCCTGTATAACTCTCTCAGCCTGCTAAGAGGAGAAGCGGCCATCACACGACGCTTCCCTTTCTACTTCCCTGTATAACTCTCACAGCCTGCTAAGAGGAGAAGCGGCCATCACACGACGCTTCCCTTTCTACTTCCCTGTATAACTCTCACAGCCTGCTAAGAGGAGAAGCGGCCATCACACGACGCTTCCCTTTCTACTTCCCTGTATAACTCTCACAGCCTGCTAAGAGGAGAAGCGGCCATCACACGACGCTTCCCTTTCTACTTCCCTGTATAACTCTCTCAGCCTGCTAAGAGGAGAAGCGGCCATCACACGACGCTTCCCTTTCTACTTCCCTGTATAACTCTCTCAGCCTGCTAAGAGGAGAAGCGGCCATCACACGACGCTTCCCTTTCTACTTCCCTGTATAACTCTCACAGCCTGCTAAGAGGAGAAGCGGCTATCACACGACGCTTCCCTTTCTACTTCCCTGTATAACTCTCACAGCCTGCTAAGAGGAGAAGCGGCCATCACACGACGCTTCCGTTTCTACTTCCCTGTATAACTCTCACAGCCTGCTAAGAGGAGAAGCGGCCATCACACGACGCTTCCGTTTCTTCTTCCCTGTATAACTCTCATAGCCTGCTAAGAGGAGAAGCGGCCATCATACGACGCTTCCCTTTCTACTTCCCTGTATAACTCTCTCAGCCTGCTAAGAGGAGAAGCGGCCATCACACGACGCTTCCCTTTCTACTTCCCTGTATAACTCTCACAGCCTGCTAAGAGGAGAAGCGGCCATCACACGACGCTTCCCTTTCTACTTCTCTGTATAACTCTCACAGCCTGCTAAGAGGAGAAGCGGCCATCACACGACGCTTCCCTTTCTACTTCCCTGTATAACTCTCACAGCCTGCTAAGAGGAGAAGCGGCCATCACACGACGCTTCCCTTTCTACTTCCCTGTATAACTCTCTCAGCCTGCTAAGACGAGAAGCGGCCATCACACGACGCTTCCCTTTCTACTTCCCTGTATAACTCTCACAGCCTGCTAAGAGGAGAAGCGGCCATCACACGACGCTTCCCTTTCTACTTCCCTGTATAACTCTCACAGCCTGCTAAGAGGAGAAGCGGCCATCACACGACGCTTCCCTTTCTACTTCCCTGTATAACTCTCTCAGCCTGCTAAGAGGAGAAGCGGCCATCACACGACGCTTCCCTTTCTACTTCCCTGTATAACTCTCACAGCCTGCTAAGAGGAGATGCGGCCATCACACGACGCTTCCCTTTCTACTTCCCTGTATAACTCTCACAGCCTGCTAAGAGGAGAAGCGGCCATCACACGACGCTTCCCTTTCTACTTCCCTGTATAACTCTCACAGCCTGCTAAGAGGAGAAGCGGCCATCACACGACGCTTCCCTTTCTACTTCCCTGTATAACTCTCACAGCCTGCTAAGAGGAGAAGCGGCCATCACACGACGCTTCCCTTTCTACTTCCCTGTATAACTCTCACAGCCTGCTAAGAGGAGAAGCGGCCATCACACGACGCTTCCCTTTCTACTTCCCTGTATAACTCTCACAGCCTGCTAAGAGGAGAAGCGGCCATCACACGACGCTTCCCTTTCTACTTCCCTGTATAACTCTCACAGCCTGCTAAGAGGACAGGCGACCTTCACACGACACTTCCCTTTCGTTTCCGACCAGATAGCGATCTTAGGACTTAATACAGGTACTCGCAAGTACTAGTCCTCCACAACCAAACAGGTAGCTAACTAAGACTGAGTTACATTTAGCAATTATAAGATTATAAACTAAACACCCAGACGTTTTGTAAAGGTTGTCACACACGAACGCGACGTGCGGACGTTTTCGATGCGTTTTTCATTTGCTGTATTTTTGTGTAGCACTTCTGAAACACCATGGTTGCAAATTACCGAATTTAGCTTTTCCAACTACTACTTTCGTATGTCACAAAAACTTCTAGCAAAGCCTTCAGTAGACTGCACCGTGACTTTAAATACTATTGCTGAAACATTTTGTCACTGGCCCCTTATGATGGTTACAAGGTATGTTTTGCTGCTCTTTTTAGGAAGGCACTTTAAACGTATCCTTTAGCTAAATGCTATTGCGTGCTTTCTAGAAGAACAGGAACCGTTAGTTAGTGTCGTGCTGCACTGTGCAGCCGCTGCAGTTGCAGTTGCGATGTCACTCGTGTGATAGGTCTCTAACACTCAGCTGATATGCGTGCGCGGGAGCAATAAATAATAATAATTTATTTTGCGACGGCTCTCGTGAGTCGCGACTGCGTGACGTCAGCGTTACATGTTATATATCTAATAGGTATCTAAGTACCGACGTTTGGCGTGCCCTTAGGTAATATTAAGACAAGCTCAACTTTATATCTCGTTTGGAAACTGCACGTTTTGTAGCTCTCCCTATCTCTCTTGTTACTGTTATTTGTCATCAATATTTTTAACCCTTGCTGAGTTAATTTTCTGTGTATTATTCCTGGTTGTGATGAGACCACCTATAAGGGTGCTTTTGTTGTTTCAAGACTACCTACGGTGTCTACATCTTCTATGCTGTGCTTATGCTTCATGTTTCCCGTATGTCATCCTGTGCACTCCACAGCTTGTCTTATTCATTCTCCTAGTGCGTCTAGTAGTGTTTAGTTCGTTTATGCCGTATAATAACATCGTATTAACCCATTAAAGTTTTATAGGCAACGCCTATGAGGTCGTAAATAAGAGGTGATGCAATACACGATAATAGATATGTACCCAAATATATGATGCTGCATGCCTTTGTTCAACACCCTTGGAGATTAGTATTTTAATAAACTTTACCATAAAAACCTTGCCAAAATGTTCGGATTTTATATGTTCAGTTTCTTGAGAAAATAGCTGACTCTGACTGTAACGTAACCCATAATAATATTTGGATCAAAATTTTCGAGTTCCTTTCTTCACTCTTTCAATTTTTGTAATCAGTTCCTAAGAACCATCCAGGATTGTGTCATCTTCTATTCAATCAAACATTAGATTTCATTTTATTTCAGATCCACAACAGCCTTTTTGATGACTTCGGCTCAAATTTAATAACTAGACATCATATAACACGGCCCAAATCAGCCTCCTGACGCAAGAATCAAACCCTGAACCGCTTGCAACCAGTTCTGTCGCTCCACTTTCTGAGCAGCCAGGTGTTCTGATAACAAGTGCATTATGATATCGTGTAGTCATCGTGTAGTGTCGTGTCGTAACCGTTTGTTATAAGTTAATGGCTGATAGTTGTCGCTAAGATAAGGTGATTGAAGCCCAGATTTGTTATAAGTTGATGGCTGATAGTGGTCGCTAAGATAAGGTGATTGAGGCCCAGATTTGATATAAGTTGATGGCTGATAGTGGTCGCTAAGATAAGGTGATTGAGGCCCAGATTTGATATAAGTTAATGGCTGATAGTGGTCGCTAAGATAAGGTGATTGAGGCCCAGATTTGATATAAGTTGATGGCTGATAGTGGTCGCTAAGATAAGGTGATTTATAAGTTGATGGCTGATAGTGGTCGCTAAGATAAGGTGATTGAGGCCCAGATTTGATATAAGTTGATGGCTGATAGTGGTCGCTAAGATAAGGTGATTTATAAGTTGATGGCTGATAGTGGTCGCTAAGATAAGGTGATTGAGGCCCAGATTTGATATAAGTTGATGGCTGATAGTGGTCGCTAAGATAAGGTGATTGAGGCCCAGATTTGATATAAGTTGATGGCTGATAGTGGTCGCTAAGATAAGGCGATTGAAGCCCAGATTTGACATAAGTGGATGGCTGATAGTGGTCGCTAAGATAAGGTGATTGAGGCCCAGATTTGATATAAGTTGATGGCTGATAGTGGTCGCTAAGATAAGGTGATTGAGGCCCAGATTTGATATAAGTTGATGGCTGATAGTGGTCGCTAAGATAAGGTGATTGAAGCCCAGATTTGATATAAGTTGATGGCTGATAGTGGTCGCTAAGATAAGTGTGTTGAAGTTTGGGTTATGAAAGAAACTAGACTGGTAGGCTTTATTGTTGATTACACGTTACAAGGTACCTATTGTGTAACGTATGCTATTATTATAGAGAAACTATAGAGCTCGTCATCTCCACACTGCTCGCCTAGATTTGATCTACTACGAAGCAGCGACGTGCAAATCACACTAACGCTACTCCATGTTTAATGTTGACACCAGTCCTAGTTTTATCAAATTATGTCACAGTGATCACCAAAATATTATGGCACAACTGCTAAATCCTGCATCTCAACAATGTCTGAGGCGGAGGTCCGACTGTCCGAGGCACACGAGGCGCCTTTCTAAAGCGCGACCTTGCGCAGTCATCGCGCGGCGGATTAATGTCCGAGCGACAGATCGACGCGATAACGCGGACCACTTCCATCAGTGTTGCCAACAGCACCAGAAGAATGCGAGATAAACTCGTGCTTTGACAACTTATAATAAATAGCGAATATTTATAATGAATGGTAGCTGGTTGGACTACCATAAATAAAAAAACTGTGGAGGTCTCGGAAACAACTTGTTAGCTACCTGGCATCACATGTGTCGCAGATCTTGTCGAACTTTGGATGAGAGATTTGACACAACAACGGTGAAGCGTGCCACAAGGAATAAATTGAGGAGAGAATATCAACCATTGGGACCAGTGATCTGTTCGAGTTTTCAATTGAAACACAGAACTCAGAGACTTCGAACTTCTTTTTAAGGGCAAAGAATATCTAAAATAGTACCACCATATTTGACCACATCGTACTACGAACACTAACGAAATAATTATAACATACATCCTAAGCAATACTAGCGATCAGTGGTATCGCACCGTCGACAGCGTCGCCACACCTGCGCTGGTCTCCCTTTAACGTGACGTTTAGTTCAACTGTAGCATGCTCCACGTATCACAACACTGGCCGGTATTTGGAGTTTGGTACAAAATTGAAGTATGCGCGGAATTCCGGACAGTATTTGAATGAACTAGTCGCGTATGTCGCAAGGCGCGGTTGTTGATTTGTGGTTTACGTATTACGCATGACATAATAAGTTGCTCGTGTATTTTATTATTGTTTTTGCGTTAATCTTTACGGAAGATAATTTTTTGGTCAATTAATCAAACGTTATTTATTAAAAAAAAAAAAAAATGAGTAAAAACGAATAGTTTTATTTACGTTTTTGTACTAGTCTATGTCAGTCCAAACAGACTTCTATACCTACTAGTAAAATACGTTTAATAGGCTTTATATTTTTGTAAAAAGAAAACTGGCCAGTGGATCGTTACCTTGACTTTACTTCATAAGGCATCTTATACAAGCAAGCGCAATGCAAGGGTTAAAAGGGAAAGATTCATAAATAATAGGAAGTTAAGCCGGCTACGCAAGACTACTTTTCATACACACAAATTTCACAACAACGTCACCCAATCAGTCATATTTATCAGCCACCCTCTGCCACCTTCCGTGGTCGCACCACCGATAGGCTGCCATCAATCACCACAAAGCCGCTGCGACAGCTGAACGTCAGTACGTATAATAGGACCAAGTCTGCACACCCTCGGATGAATGGGGATGCAGTTATTAGATTTTAATTATACGTATATGAGTTTGTGGTTTGCAATGATTTCTCATTACGGGCTTTCGTGTGTAGAGGTGAATAATACGGTTCTGTATAATTGTTTATTTGAATACAAGAAATGAATCCCCATTTCAAATGCATTTTGTAGGAACAGTAATAAGAGCCTGAAATATATCCATGAAATGTAACAAAAATGATAAACTTTGAATGATACTTAGATAATCCTATTAGTTAGTTATGGATTTCATTCTTGTAGAACTCCATTTCATGAGATCTACGAGCCGTATATACCATCGCTTATTTATACGGTGTACAAAATAGCCAGTATTCTATTCTGTTCTATTCTTGGTCATTCTTTTTATTGTCTTGGTTTATTTTATTACTCTATGCTCTATTGAATTTTACAGTTTTGAATCATCCACTAAATTAAGCCATCTTCCCCGAACAGTTGATATTAAACTGCAGTTGAAATCCCTATCCCCACGTTGTCAGGGTGTGGGCAGATTCATCAGCGCTGATCGATCATGTTATGACAGCGGCGTCGGCGCCTCCCGCGCTTTGTTGCAGCGCTGTAAGGGTTCAGCTACCAACTGACTAGGGGACATTAAATATAGAAATATATTGATGTGACATTTTAGGAAGAAAACTGAAAACTCACTTTCTTTTAAAAATAATAAGACGAGCTGAAAACTAATGTTTTTTTTAAAGGCGTACAGAGATCCTTGGTTTCTATGACATGAATCGATCGACTCAAACAAAGGACCAAGTTATGTAAAGACTGACTAACATTTAATATCAATTTAATCACAATCATTAAAATGGCACAACGCAAACAGCAGCAATAAAACCATAATAAACAGTAGTTAGGTAAAGTGCAATAAAACATAACGACGTCACGCATAGAGGTTAGCAGCGTCACGAGCGCTACCATCACTTGGTATAACTTGATTCATCCGCTGGTACGAGTATATGTACTCTATCAGCAAGTTCAACATTCAAAGGTATGTAGTGTTATGAAGTGATTGAGATGAGTGGCGCGGTGATCTTATACCGTAGCGTACGTTATCAGAACAACATAAAACAGAATAACAAACAAAATGAGTACCTTTATGAACGTACGTCTTGTAACATCTACGTGCTACAAACATTGCATAGTTGTAAACTTACACTATTTCCCCAAACCTAAACCGTGCTACCAAAGCACGGTTTAGGATTCTCGACCTATAAAAGACATAATATTAACAGGACTTCTGATACAAACACTGATCTTGGATCAGCTAACAAGGGACTAATCCATATTTGTCTCTGACTGGTCTCAGATGATTATTTTCGTTTCTTATCAGTAGCATCATGAATACCCGATTTAATACCCGAGCAGAACAAGTTCCTTCAGAAAAGTGAGAGTAAAGAGCTCAAAATTACATCAACTGCTTGATAAACAAGTTGCTTGTGAATGGCGACATAATAGCCCTATAACAGAGCAGCGTTACGCGTCAGCAGTCAGAGGTCAGCTCGTCTGGACGGCGCATGATTCATAACTCGCCTCAACTTGCTTCACAAACTACATAAGTATAGGCAGAAGGACCACATGACTTTAGGAGTACAAGCTCCCTGACATTTGATGACGCAAAATATTGAAGTCTGCTGTTATTTAACGTTCCTGACGAGTTTACCTATTTATTTTTAAACTAAAAAAGTTGAGTTGTTTTGTTCTAGCATGGAAAGTGTCCCACCTTCAGTTCCTTGGGTGTTTATGGTATTTATGAGAACAAAAGCACTAGCATAATCCGTGACCTGTTCAATAAATGACTGCCAAATCTATTGTAAAGAGATCCTTTACGACTGTTTTTTTCCCAAAGGTATATTTTGTCGTTCTGCATAACGCTGAGCAAGTGTAACTGATCGGAGGACTAGACTCCAAAACAAAAAGGACAATGCTGATGGCCGTCACTGAAAAAGTATTTTTACAAAAATATTGATGAGCCTGTGATCGTGCTGCAGTTACATTGATGAGCCTATGATCGTGCTGCAGTTACATTGATGGGCCTGTGATTGTGCTACAGCTATATTGATGAGCCTGTGATTGTGCTGCAGTTACATTGATGAGCCTGTGATCGTGCTGCAGTTACATTGATGAGCCTGTGATTGTGCTACAGTTATATTGCTGAGTCTGTGATTGTGCTGCAGTTACATTGATGAGCCTGTGATTGTGCTGCAGTTACATTGATGAGCCTGTGATTATGCTGCAGTTACATTGATGAGCCTGTGATCGTGCTGCAGTTACATTGATGAGCCTGTGATTATGCTACAGCTATATTGATGAACCTGTGATTGTGCTGCAGTTACATTAATGAGACTGTGATTGTGCTGCAGTTACATTGATGAGCCTGTGATTGTGCTGCAGTGACATTGATGAGCCTGTGATGGTGCTGCAGTGACATTGATGAGCCTATGATTGTGCTGCAGTTACATTAATGAGCCTGTCATTGTACTGCAGTTATATTGCATTTTGTTTTTTTATTGAGACTAGACCTTCTTTATTTTATTTTTTTGTACGCTCACTTGATTCATTAGATAGTTCATTATGCCAACTAAGGCTTGAAACACTTGTAATTAGATTGTTTGACTGTTCATCTGATTAATTCCTAACTGATTGGTTTATCTCGTTATTTTTTTTTTTTTAATTGTATGTAAACATTTGAAAAGATGAGATAACGGTTCAATAAGATTATTATGTTCCTCGTGTCGTTTGTTTGATAGATTTATTGCTATCCCACGCATGATATATTAATACTTGCTTCTAGCGATTTCGAAGAATCTTAGAGACTTCATGACATAGAAATATCATTTGGTTCTTTGAAAAATAATGTTAGGATCTTCGACACGCGACAACAATCTATTCTCATGGAATCTTCCAATAGTAGTCATTTACTTAGGAAAATAAAGTTCTTTGAGTTAGTAGATTTATTTCACTAAAAATATTTTAAGCTTCAAGTTTTACATCAATATGTACAACTTAATTTAATTTAATTTAATTATTTATTGAATTAAAAGCCATCACGGACCAGTAAAATAAACTAATACAAATACAATTTCAATACAAAATACTTTACAGTACAAGTCAAAACAATTAAAACAATATTTCCACATTAGCCCGTACATGTCATCATCATACATGTCGATGTCGTACATGTCATCATCATACATGTCGTACATGTATCATGTACTGGCAGTCAAAAATTAAAGCTTTAAATATTTTTTATTTGCTATACCTACTAACATATAAAGGCCTCTCCTAAATGGAATATTTCTGTGACTTCTTCGTCTTTTATACACAGGTTGTATTCTTTAATTAGTAAGTAATTAGCGTAATAGCTTGAGTTAACAATAATGCAAGTGTTTATTTGTTTGTTTTTACCACATCCATACATTTATATGCTCCTAGGTCCTGTAGTGGTGTGCAGTAGGGCAAAGCTTCCAAAAGAGGGATACGGCTATTGTACGACAGATCCGCGGACGATTGATGACCGGATCACTGATAACGCCTTATTTAATTCATATGGTTCCTCCTAGCTCTGACGACCTGGTACTCTTTCAAAGGGTGAAAGGGGATTTGAATGTTTGTTATACATCGTTATTGGTAAAACACCAACAACCTCTTAAGGGGTCATTGTACTCATCATTATGAACAACTTTTACTATGGGAAAAATGTACTGAACAGCAGATTTTATTTTCGCGATTTCAAGTTTGGTCCCATAGTAAAAGTTGTTCGTAATGATGAGTAGAATGACCCCTGAAGAGGTTGTTGTTGTTTTACCAATAACCCTGTATATTTTTATAACCAACTTCAGAGTACTTTATACGTCAAATATGTAAGTTGTGATACAAGTAGTAATGACAACTTATTATGTTGAAGAACAAGTGGTCACGTAAAACTGAGTTTCATAAAAATAAAACTAAATAATTGAATAGGTAATTAACTAAAATTAAATCTCAACAAAAACAATACAATAATAAAATGAACAACGAAAACAACATTAATTTGCTCTATTTCTGTCCCTAATTACCGCATTGATACGCGAACGAAACCCAAAGGATTTTTTGTGACACGTTTCACGAATAGCGCAGTAGGTAATTAAACATCCGATGTGCACAAAAAGACATTTAAACGAACACCGGAAACATAAAAAATCCACATGTTAGTTATTAAAATAACGAAACAAGTTATAATTGCATGTAAACGCATCGTGAGGTACTTATAAAACATATAAATAAATGATGGAATGGCATTCGATTTTGGCTAATTGTGGAGTGACCCGGCCGGCGGGGTCGCAGGTCGGTGTGTTTGATTGGATCGTAATAGTTCCGTTGTAGAAAGTTCTTGATGTTTGTTTTGAAACTTTAATTGCTTTTAATTATGTGTATGTCTCGTGCTTTACTTGGGATAAACTAAGTATTTAGCTTAAAGTTAACGTATGCAACTGTAGAGGTCAACGTCTAGTCCTGGCTACGTTTTGTGGCAGAGCTTACGTCTACCAGTCCAGTTCCCTAATACTTACTCAATCATTCTACTGCGGTATTCGAAATTCTTTTGAAATATCCTCCCAATCTGTTTACATTTAAGTACCAATCCTTGTCTTTGCCACTTATTCCATCATGACCGCATTAGGCAGTATAAATGTTTGAATTAGTCCGTTTCCATGGGCCACCGCCTCCAGGTCAAGGCAACCATTACTACAGCGTAGTCCTTATCACTACGCTGTTTCATGAACACCAAGTTCATTACCGCTCAATGCAAAGCAGCTGTGACGATAATGACACAATAAAACAAATGCGCATTATTTTTCATTTTCCCAGGTTTAATGTCATACAACAATAAATAATAAATAATTGTGACCTTCATCACAATGAGTTTTCTCTGAGAAGTTTATTCAAACACAACATTTCTTACTATCAGTGTTCACACGGGCGACGCGACGCGTCCTCCGGCCGTGACGTCACGATCCAAGGTGTTTCCTCAGTGCGCGCACGCAGCAACAAAGGATACGCTACGATATGCGCCTGATACGCGCCGCTTCCGTGTTTTATATTTGTTTGGTATATTTCCTATTTGAGTGAAGGAAAACTTGATGGACTAAGGATTTCACCTTTAATCTAAGGACGTGGTCTTTAACAGTTGCACTTAGTTTTGGCCTCTATTAGTGCTTTGTGTATGTCATGTTTAAGCCATTTCATACGACTGATAAAGAAACGAAAATAGTGATTAGTGGAAAAGGCCTAATTCCTCTCTGCAGTATTTTGCTGTGACTGAAGTTAAGAATTTGAAAACTATAATCTATAACCTGCAACCGTGCCAAAACCTAGAATTAATTCTGTCCAATTTCACGTGAATCCTCTCAACAATTTCACTAATAACAGCTATCTCTTTACTAAGCGTGAAATAAACTTATCAATCAAGATCAAGCTCGGTATCAGCTGATCTGAGGTCATTACTACGCCACGGAACCGAGACCACGTGGGAAATTATACATTCAAACAATGGACACTACGATATTATGTGTAGATAGCCGACAGCGATACACTAGGCGGTACCGGCTCACTTGCCGCACACTATCTTACACGCTGACCACTGTTGTAGTCTACACAATAAAATAAGTTTAGAGTAAGTAAATACATGACGGTCGCCGCAATAATAATACTACATACAGTAGAGAGGGGTGCAAACGCAAACTTTATGGTTGTTCCGCGTAGCTGGGAATGAGGTATTCCACTCACAGCACTGATTTGATGAACCAGGCACAGTGAAGGGCTCTAATGTCGTGATGTTAACGTTGGACTCAAATCACTTAAATGTCGGTAACCTCTGTAGTAGGAAGTATTTCAATAGCATTCAAATATGTAACAACTTTAGCACACCGACGCCGCGAACAGCGGTGCGGAAAAAATATTTTTACTTAGAAGGTGAGTTTAATCAATCGTTGGTATCCACGTTGCCTCGCTTAGTATTTTTGATTTCCTTATCTCGTGGACTGAATAAACTGACGCTACTTCGAAGTATTGAGATTTTTGTATGATGCTGCCACGATGACTGTGCAGATTCAGGAGGTGAGACAGGGGGATGTGATATGCTCGAAACTGTTCACCAACGCGTTGGAGGACGTCTTTGAGACGCTGGACTGGACTGGACAAGGTATCAACGTGAACGGAGATACATCTCTCAACCTTCGCTTTGCTGATGACATTGTTATAATAATAATAATAATACCATTTATTTCAGGCGACATAGGCCCATAGAAAAATACCTTAACCTAAACATACATATTTGTATAAACAAGATATTGTGTTAATAATGGCAGAGACGCTGAAATAGTTAGACCAGATGCAGCACAGCCTAAATAGAGCCTCTCCACGTGTTGGCCTCGGCATAAATTTGGACAAGACGAAAGTCACGTACAATTGACACGTCTTGCCGAGTTCAATCCACATCAAAGGTCGCTTCTCGAGGTTGTGAAGGATCCAGTTGCGTCGGACAGTCCCACAATGTATGAAGACCTTAGTCTTTATTCATCTCCCTTCTAGAAGCGGAAGTGGCAGTAGGCGAGCCATCTTTGTCGAAGGACTGATGGCTGGAGCAGAGAGGAGACGTGGAATGGAGACCTTAATATCTGCTAGATAGACCGGCGACCTTAAAAAGGCAGGTATAACGGACTGGACGCGGAAGGCGGAGGACACGGTGTGGTGGTGCCGCCGGGGAGACGGCATGCCCAGCAGTGGACTGCAATAGGCTGAGTTGATTGATCTCGTGGACTACTAATACTTGCGTTATTATTGGTTTCAAGGTAACGTATATCCGTTGTAGAAACCCTCTGAGGTGACGTACCATTAACTAAGTAAACCCTCGATGAAACGTCATTCGAAGTAAATACTAATAAACATTTATTTCAAACCTGTTTTTCACGTAGATAGATAGTGTGTTAGTAAAAACAAAAAAAAAACGTAAAAACGTGTGAAAACGTAAAGTTGAGTAGTTACTTGTAACAAACATCGAGCCGCTGTAATGTGTCACCTTTTCATAGACAGAAACTATTAGCTGACACAACACTAACTAGCCACATAACGTAAAGTTGAGTAGTTACTTGTAACAAACATCGAGCCGCTGTAATGTGTCACCTTTTCATAGACAGAAACTATTAGCTGACACAACACTAACTAGCCACATAACGTAAAGTTGAGTAGTTACTTGTAACAAACATCGAGCCGCTGTAATGTGTCACCTTTTCATAGACAGAAACTATTAGCTGACACAACACTAACTAGCCACATAACAACATATTGAAATTATACAATGTCACTTTTTGTTCTTGATGAACACTGGGGTCTGTGAATATGTAGAATTAGGATTCTCTCAACGGTTCTTTTTTTTTCATATTTCGATGCCTTACTTCATAAATGCACTAAATACGTAATTGTAAATTTTGAGGAGAGAGCTTTAAAGCTTTTTAAATTTTAGACATGAACAGTACGAATACAAAGTAAAATAACAAAACTCTCTGTCTAGCCTTTTCCCAACGATGTTAGGGTCGGCTTCCAGTCTAACCGAATGCAGCTGAATACCTGTATTTTACATGGAGAGACTGCCTATGTGACCTCCACAACCCTGATTGGGTTGTGGAGGTCAGATAGGCTGGGTAATACGATACCCCTTTGGGATTATTTACCCCTTTGATTACGATACCCCCCTGTTGTCAGACTTTCGGGTTTCTGACGAACCGTAACACAGTCAAAGATCCACAAATGACAGCCGGTACCAACGGCATAACGTACTTTCCGAGGCAAGGAGGGGTCTTGATATGTAAAGATGGTCACCCATCCACGGACCAACCGCGACAAGCGTACCATAACCTGATCGATCGACCCATGCGGCTATTTTTACTTAGTCACAAGCCCCCCAAGCCAAAATTAAAACTATTATGCATCTCTTATGAAGACTAGTCCTTTTTTAACTCTTTCATATTTCAATATTGTATCATTAGTATAGGCATAACATTTTAAAAGTCGCTAAATAAACATACAGCTATCTATCTATATATACAGATAGATATATTGTTGGCAGGCAAACTCAACAATAATCAGCTTTACCAGGGTTCAAGGTCCAAGAAGGAGGATAACTATGTAGGTATATGTATGGGTATTGCATTATATAGACAATTAATAGTAAATCAGTCATAATGCAAATGTATATAATACCTTTGTGTTTAAGTCTATTTTCTTAAATAACCTTAAAACATTTAATTTTAAGAGTATAAAAAAAATATATTTTTGAGACCCTCAAAGTAAGTCCTTTCATTTGATATGTCACACGGTACAGTTTGCCAAACTTTTTTTATTTTTGTCTTATTTGCCCCCAAAATTGACTTTTATATTCAAAATTCGGTTTACATTACACTTCCGTGTTGGGGTCACAGAAATTCAAATGTGTACCAAATTTCAAATTAATCTGTCTATTAGATTCGGGGCAAATTGGCTGTGACAGACGGATAGATAGACAGACACATCAGTGATCCTGAAAGGGTTCCGTTGTTTCCTTTTGAGGTACGGAACCCTAAAAATAACTGACACGCACTTTTCTAACCGCAAGCGAACCACAAATCAATCAAATCGATTTTGGTTGGTAACCAAAATCTAAAAACTACATTCTTTGTTTGACATGTTTTTGCTATACCCCCAGTCTAGTACGTAAGTAAAGAGCCAGATCAAGTCCAACAAAACGTGACTACAAAACTAAACGGACAGTGTGAACTTTACTTTATCGCGACGTGGATTTTAATTAGAATGTATAAATATTTTATTATATTGTTACAATGATACCTCGTAAACAATAATTAGCGATTCGCTAGCTTCGATTGTGGTGGAGCTTTCAAGACTTCTGTCATCGTTGCTTTTATTGAAATTCTTTAAGATCTTTTACATCCAGAGGCGTATCTTACGTCGGTGACAGACCGATAAAACTATCAGAATGTGTATTTTAGTTGAATCGTAAATATCAGAAAAAGAACATCTAACAGAATCTCAGTTTAAACACTTTTCCATCGCACCTGCTTCATTTCCGTGCATGGAAAGCAGTTAACACGTTATCAACCGATCAGAATGTCGCATCGGAACCGTTCGGCCATCTCCGCCGGTGTTCGGTGCGCGGCCGTATAAAACTTTTAATTGCCACAATTATGTAAGAAAATTTATTTGGTGGCGTTACAAAGAGCATTGTGCTCCAGTCCCACGGTTTGGGACACGTTCCCTCGCATCTCGTCTGATCCTTATCTCTCGTCAGCTCTTGACCTTGCCTCGGGCGTGACCTTTTCGGCTTTTCTCACAATATATTCAAGCTATCTGACTTCCGAATCGCTAGCATTATTGATACCTTCGCAGAAAATTTAATGTTTTTGATCCACGTATGTGAGGTAGCACAAACAATGGACACAGAATGCAAGATAACTGTCAGTCCTTGATATAAAGATAGTGTTTCGCTTCATGGTAAGCCTATGAAATGAAATATGCAATGCACGCTCAAAACTGAGATTCTAGACCACTCCTTAACCTAGTTCCTTGATTGAAATCTTTAAGGTATCTGTACTATCAACTCGGATATTGACCAGATTCGCTATGCAAATAAGGCTAACCTACAAATCTGTTCTGTGTACCGTAAAGGCAAGCTTAATTTACGAGACATATACATTGATACTGCCTAAAATTATATATTCTGTTGTGCTATCAATTGAGCGAGTTGTTTATTCTTTCAACAGAATCATTCAAGAGACACAGTCACCACAGAATTCTGTCAAATCTCTCAGTTTCCATATCTCGTCCATCATTCCGAGAATATCTGGTACCGTTCTATAATCATCTCACCTGTGTATCTATCGCGGGTGGACGGCAACGCGCAATAAACTAATGCATTTAAGGTACATTGTCGCACGCCCGACACAACGAGCATTGACGACGAATCGAGAATTATCCTATCTCGCTTAATCGGGTCTTAGTACCTACATAATTCCGGACTTCAAAGACCACAAGAGATTTCGAACCTTAGCTCTTGGTGATATGGTCGTTGGTGGGTGACTTGTTATGTTAGGGTTGTCGTGTGTGACAAAAGGATTTGTCTGCAGCGTTTAGAAATAAACGATACGTTGATTGCGTTATGTAAGTTGACGGTTTTAGTTTTGTGTGTTGTCATGTTGTGGGATTACTGAGCTAAGCTTTTTTATTTACTTTTGCGATACGAAGGAGACAATCGAGGTTCGAGTGGATTTGTTTGGTTCTGAGATGTCTGATTATGATATTGCGAGAGATCTGTGTGGGTTTGCCTTTGGTGAACAGGTAAACCTATTAAGATATCGTATAAATATATTTTAGTTATTTCTCTCTTTTGAAACTGCTTCTTACTAGACTGTCTTTGCCAAATGTTGAGTTTTCTCAATTTCGATCTATATCGTTAAAAATTGGACACTTTTAACAACTTACAGCTGATGAAGAATGAAACCTTTTCGTCAATTCCATAATTTCCAGCCTCACTTTATTTAGCAATAAACCAGGTACTCTTGCGCAGTAAATACATAAAGATGTTTATCAAGTGCGATATTTTAAGGCTACTATCTTAACACAAATTGTTTGCTGCTGATTGGTCGCATCAAGATTTAGTGTAGTATTAAGTTGTGTAGTTAATTTTGTTAATCGATTGTGGCAGGTTTAAGGAAAACTTTTTAAATATGCAGATTATTGTAAAGTATCAGTAGCCAAACGGCAAGGATTATTACGATGGTCATAAGGTATAGCGACTCAGAGACCACCGACTGCGGTTCTATGGGTACAACCATGTATCAACGTACAGGGCCTCAAGTCTGCTATTACAATAGTGTCAGAATGGTCTGTCATTGATTTCATAATTGTTGATTTTGACAAGTTTTGTAATCTACTAATATAATGACGTCATTATGACTTCCCAATGGTCAACCACTGACACTCCATTGAAAGAAATGGCTTAAAATGGTAATCTCTTACATAATGTTAAAAACAATGTTACTAACCATATATGAGTTGGCTCGAAATAAAGTTTATTCTATTCTATTCTATAATGACAAATGAAAGACTGACGTATGCGGTAATCTGCAAAAATTTTGACAGTTCCTTTGATCAGTACCACGATTCTATTACGAGACCACTGATCTACCAATGATCGACCATTATGAATTTAGTAGATTACGAACTTTTAGCAAAATGACAATGGGATCGTGTTGGAATGACGAATGTATAAAAAATAGCAGACTTGGGGCCCTAAAGAGGGGCAAGTCGCATGCTTAATAATAGACTGACCTAACTAAAAAATCGCAATCACTGACTTGGCACGGCATATAACTTAGTCAAAAAGCATAATAACAATGAAACAATATATTGTAGAGATGAATGATGAAATGATTATGGATACAGAAATTATATTTTGAAGATATTTAGCTACAACAAATTTCTTTGTACGCTTAACTCATTTTGGACCTGAACCATAATCGGTCAGTAAGTTTATTATTAAGCATGCGAAGTGTTTCATTTCCTTAACCTTCGTCAAAAATGTTTACATCATCACTATCATTTTCAACTCTAATTTCTTCTCACTATTTTTACTATGCTATTATGTACAGGGCAGCTGTCGTGCCTACCTGTTACAGTAAGATGCTTACATTATTTAGTCTCACTGACATCAGTAGGTAGGAATATCGGCAATACATCCACCATCAGTAGCCAACATGTTCCACACAAACAATACTAATAAACAAATGTTAGTTTTTATACAAAGTCTGTAGAGTACACGTCGCGCGTCGCCCGGCGTCACTCCTAATACGGCAGCACAAAAACCTTAGGATAATATCGTGCAGCGCTTTGTGAAGCACGTTCGCCGTATCCTTCCCTTTGTCGTTACGGGGATCAGAGCTGTGTTCCAGGGAATATTAATATGTATAATGTGTTTAGTTATAGTTGGGGGTGACCCTTTATAGTTGTACTTTAACCCTCTCGCTGGTACATGTGAGTGTTGTGTCAGTCTGTGTGTGTAAACGATCTGTAAAACAGGAAGATGGCTTAAAGGTGAAACAGCTGAGAACTCTGATATAATTGGTTGTTTCAGCACTATACCCAACAACCCCACAGTCACGTTAAGCATTGGTGGTTCTGAACCTAGACCAGGTGGTAGTTACTGAACTAGGATTGAATAGGGGTGGTTTTCAAACTGACAGTATTCCAAGTAGAAAATACAGTGTTGATGTAGATGAAGTATATGATATAAAGTAAAAATAAAGAGTTTCCTATAAGTACCTTTGCTGTTTTTATAACACGTAAAGTAGTAAACACAAGGTTGTTCCTGCATTTTATGGAACTCGTCGCGATAAAACTGTGTGAATCATAAACATGTGTAATTTAAGCGTATACCGCACTCGTCGAGATACCATCACATAACCGTCAATGAATGCTGCGTTTTTATGAATGTGCGCCCGCGCCTCCGCCCCGCACCCCGCACCCCGCACCTCTTCCTCTCCCGTGCGCACGTCACGGGCGTCATTCACACACACGTACACATCAACACTATTCAGACGAAAATTTAATTAAATCACAAACGTCTTCGGAACTGTCACTCGCGCAGCGGCTCGCTATCAAGATCCCGCATCAGTTAAACTAAATAATAATATTCAAATAACTATAACGTTATTAAACATCACAAAAAACGGTATGACGTTTCCGATAAGCTAATTGGTAACAACAAGCATCAACAGATCGAGATGTGATCAGTAGTCGGCGCTAACGAGCGCTATCAGCGATCTATTCAAATGGCCGGCGATTCTATAAATATTAATAATATGAAGCGTTGAGCAGCATTACGTATTCACGAATTTGTTTAATGGAAACACAACGATTGTTGTCTTGTTTTTATTGTGAGGAGAATATGCGCGTGTGATCTTGCCTCGGGTCATGAGAATTGTCATCACAGGGTGCTCTGAATTTGTGCAATATGTAACTCAATACAAACTCTTCAACATGGATCCCCAAGAGGTTTAGGTGATGTAACATCGTAGCATTTACTACGTGACGGTTTCTATGTACACAGTTGAAAAGTATTAGTTTGACAGAGCCTAGAGATTTGCAGCTTATTGAGTTTAATTTCCTAACCTCGACTTACAGCTTATCGAGTTTAATTTCCTAACCTTGACTTGCAGCTTATCGAGTTTAATTTCCCAACCTCGACTTGCAGCTTATCGAGTTTAATATCCTAACCTCGACTTGCAGCTTATCGAGTTTAATTTCCCAACCTTGACTTGCAGCTTATCCAGTTTAATTTCCTAACCACGACTTGCAGCTTATCGAGTTTAATTTCCCAACCTTGACTTGCAGCTTATCCAGTTTAATTTCCTAACCACGACTTGCAGCTTATCGAGTTTAATTTCCCAACCTTGACATGCAGCTTATCCAGTTTAATTTCCTAACCACGACTTGCAGCTTATCGAGTTTAATTTCCTAACCTCGACTTGCAGCTTATCGAGTTTAAGTTCCCAACCTCGACTTGCAGCTTATTGAGTTTATTTCCTTACCTCGACTTGCAGCTTATCGAGTTTAATTTCCTAACCTCGAATTCCAGCTTATCGAGTTTAATTTCCCAACCTTGACTTGCAGCTTATCCAGTTTAATTTCCTAACCACGACTTGCAGCTTGTCGAGTTTAATTTCCTAACCTCTACTTGCTGCTTATCGAGTTTAATTTCCTAACCTCGACTTACAGCTTATCGAGTTTAATTTCCTAACCTCTACTTGCAGCTTATCGAGTTTAATTTCGTAACCTCTACTTGCAGCTTATCGAGTTTAATTTCATAACCTCTACTTGCAGCTTATCGAGTTTAATTTCGTAACCTCTACTTGCAGCTTATCCAGTTTAATTTCGTAACCTCTACTTGCAGCTTATCGAGTTTAATTTCCTAACCTCTACTTGCAGCTTATCGAGTTTAATTTCGTAACCTCTACTTGCAGCTTATCCAGTTTAATTTCGTAACCTCTACTTGCAGCTTATCGAGTTTAATTTCCTAACCTCTACTTGCAGCTTATCGAGTTTAAACTTTTAGATTCTTCACCAATACAAATTCGAAAAATTACAAGTGAACAAACTAGTGTTGCAATTACCTGTCTCGTTATCGACTGCCATAAATCGATACTAATCGCAGCCGTGACAATTCGAATAAATATTTAATAGAAAACTCGAATTGTCAACCGAGGTCAATACTAATGCGACCCGAGTTACGAATGATGTGGTAGTTGTAACGTTTGAAATGTCATTGCCGCCCGCTCGAGATAGCGAAGCGGTCCCAAGGAAACGCCTGCAACCGATAGAGATGTTAGTGGTTACGTAATGGCGTTTCGATAGGCAGATAGCAAGCATTGTTCTGTATCCCAGAACCAGATAGCGACTCACTACTGACGTAAGCTTGGCGCAGGGCTAGCGCGGACTGCCTTGCAAAAATTGTCATTTCGATGTCGCAATGTTTATTAGGTGGTCTACAGTGTTTGAAAGACTTAGTGAACCTCCCCAGCTCTATACATTGGCCTGTTAGTGAGCGTGTCCATCTTTAGACATTTGCCTCTTATAAGTTTCTTTACAGCTCCCGGTAGTAGTCGTTTTGCATCAAACACGGTAGCGGCCATCTTAGACACTATTTTATCATTATTTTTAATTTTAGCGGTGGTCAACTAACATCCTTCACGCATTTTTTATTTTACCTGACGTCAATAAATGATGAAACCTAGAAGGCTAAACTTTTTAAATTTATTTTTTAATTTTTAAAATTCCATATTCATGCTCAACAAAATTCAAAATTAATGATAGGAGTGAATTTAAAAACTATGATTTATTCCCTAATTTTGCTGAAACGTGTTGTGTCTGAATTTTTAAATAAAAAATAATAAGAAAAAAATCAGATACAAAATTTTCCACAAAAAATAGGAAATAAATCATAGTTTTGAAATTCACTCATAGCACATTGATCTCGTTCTAATAAAAATCCTAAATTTATTACTTATCTAATTAAAAAGTTTCTAAAAATCAGTGAGCACTAGCCAAACGATTTTTCGAGTTATTGCTGTATTGAAGGTTACGAAATGTTAGAGAAGTTTGTTTGTGTTGCATGTTTGGCAACCCTACGCGTTTGGGACATGCGTGGGCGCAGGCAGCCCGCGACTCAGCCAACACAACCCCGCTCACCTTGAACGTTTAACGCTAAACCTACCAGAGCTCGGCGTAAAAATATCACCTCCGCATCTAACCATAATATAATAAATATTATCCACTGATGAATAATATTGCAGTAATAGAGTGACGACTCCAACGATCTCGGGACACGCAGCCCGGGTGGACGCCGACTGCCCCGACTGCCCGGCGGCATCCGGCGTAGGCGCACACTGCCCCGCCCGGCGCCCGGCGCAGGCGCACACCACCCCCGAGGTGCGCCACAAACAGCAGCAACCTGTATTACTACGCCGTACGACTGCCCCGCCTGGCGCCCGGCGCAGGCGCACACCACCCCCAAGGTGCGCCACAAACAGCAACAACCTGTATTACTACGCCGTACGACGGCCCCGCCCGGCGCCCGGCGCAGGCGCACACCACCCCCGAGGTGCGCCACAAACAGCAACAACCTGTATTACTACGCCGTACGACGGCCCCGCCCGGCGCCCGGCGCAGGCGCACACCACCCCCGAGGTGCGCCACAAACAGCAACAACCTGTATTACTACGCCGTACGACGGCCCCGCCCGGCGCCCGGCACAGGCGCACACCACCCCCGAGGTGCGCCACAAACAGCAACAACCTGTATTACTACGCCGTACGAGTATTTGTTTTAGTAATGAACATACCGAGTTTTAAATAATAAAATTTATTCATAAGCCGGCACTTACCATATTTGAGTGTGCGAACCGCCGTCCATATGTATGAGTGGTTAAGATATTCTTATTTATGGGTCTATGTCAAGGTCGTCCGCGGCGGGTAGCTGTGCTATCATCACTTAACATAATATCAAATTATTTATTCGCGCCGCGCTAAAACTGTCTAGTGTATGTTCAATTTGTAATTCAAATAAATTCTTAGCGTTATTCCCGAGGCAAGCGGCTGTCATAATTGTAACGTGCGAGATTTTTTCCTCTCGCTTATTTAAATAACTCGCGATCAATTAGCATGCGCGCGCGCCACTTATTGTCATTATTAATTATTTGATGCCGAGCACAGACACCCCTTGTCTGCTATGTTTGGAGTGTTTCCATTATTTTGCATATTCATTCAATCATTCATGGTGTGCGGTATGCTAGTTTTTCGTTTTCGTTTTCGTTTATTGTAATGAGTTGTGAACCGAGATCGTATGGTATTGCACTTGTCTTGTAGTTATCACAAGCTGGTGTTGACGTTGTTTGTAATTTCCGGTACTTTACAGAACGTAACAAACCGACAGTTACTTAGTAGTAAACACATTCACCCTTCAATCTAATTCTAATTCCTATTTTTCTGTTAATCCATATATGGCAACGCCAACACCTTTCAATATTGATATCCTGTACATTTTCTTTCGCCTTTGTTCCGTCACCTTCGTCATTATAAGTAAGACGTCGGCCGTCGCGTGCCCGCCGCGTGCCCGCCGCGTCGTCGTTGTCACGTGACCGCGTGCCTCAAGCTAATTTAGCGTAATAAAAACGTCAAATGGACATAATTCGCTCATTTAACATATTATATACTCCGTGCAGTTTCATAAATAATTTCGAGTGCATTGTGAATATAATTACAATTGCTTTAATTATGTCACAATTAAAGTAAATCGCCTGCACGAGTTTATTAATTCAGGTATTTGGAGAAACATTGCTGTTATTACTTTGGATTTAATTCTTAAAGGTTTAATTTTGCCTAATTTATTTCTATACATTTTTATCAATGTTGGTGTGACTAAAAATCCCTATACAATATAATAATACAATAATAATAACCTGCGACATTGTTCACACACGGTCATCTGATTCCAAACTAGGCACAGCTTGTACTGTGGAAACCAGATAACTGATACACTATTGTAAATACGTACTTATATAGATAATTACACCCAGACTCAGAACAAACAGACATGTTCATGCACACGAATGTTTGTCCTGGATAGGAATCGAACCCACAACCTGCGGCATGATAGGTGGTATCTTAACCAACCACGCCAGCTGGCCTGTCAATATGTACACAATGTCACTCATATGTAGGTCTTTTAAAATGTTTCAATCTTAAGGTAATGCCTGTCTTAAAACACACACATACACGTGTAGTCAAAGTCTAAAACAGTATGTAGAGTGTAGTGTAGTAGCAACGACATGAAACATAAGGCACTACCAATACACTTTAGAATGAGAACTCTATTTCTGTAAGTTCGTCCGTAACCTACGCGCTGCTACCTAGACCACCTCACTAACGCTTGTAGCTAATTCGTAAATTGAACAGTACATTTTCGCTCTCAGATAGTGGCAGGTCGGCTGCGCCGGAGTCGTTGAAGCGTGCTTCCTTGAGCCAATTAAAACAAGTCCGGCATGCCTTGCCCCCCTCCCCCTCCTGCACAGACGTCGCTGCCCCCCCCCCCCACGCCTGTGCACTCGCCGCCGCGACGCGCAAAAACACTGATAACACAGTTAATAGGTACTGTGTGAGGTGATACAAAATTGGTGGATTCAGATGTATTGGTTCGAAAGATTAATAGATGCATCAAATAATAGCTTTCCCACATACTCGTATTTTATTTTATTTTTCTGAAAATCTGACCAGTAAAATGGTAAAAGGAGTCATAAACGGATCTAAAGAACCATAAAAACCATGATCAATTGTTCCACAAACATACTGCACTCCCCCTGAACTGAGTTTTGTCCGAGTCAATACATTGCCTGCGCCCAAGGTGGCCGCCACTGTTGAGTCGCGTCAATGACACTACTTCACGTGGGAAAATAATAATAAGGAGGAGCGATGACAAAACGCATAACCCCATTATCGGCGAACGTTACATAAATTAGCAGCCTACGTGTATTGTCATACCGGTAATACATTAGATGGTTTTGTTCAAGTCCATTCACATCGCAGTACTGAATGAACGCCTCACTGTAACACACTTTACACACTCGCCGCGGTTTTCCGCTTAAACTCACAAAGCCTTTCACAGACCAACAGTTAGATCAGCAATAATTTTCTTTGAGCTGACAATGCCGGCCCGCGCGGGTCCAACGTGTGCGGACATCATCATAAATAACGGGTGTTGTATATTGGTGCTCTCACATTTTCATAACTAGCCATCCTAATTTGTGTGGCCCTCAGGTAATGCAATCTTTGCTGGCCTCATCGCAAAATTACGACACGAAACTACGCTATCAATTTGTATCAGGCGATCCTTTTGGAAAAAAATATGTGAAATGCCATTGAAGCGGCGTCATTAAGAACACGGAGCGCTCCGCCGCGGCCGGCTAGGTTTTTTTTAAATATATTTTTTATCTCGTAGGCAATAGTCGTGGCGGCGTACAGCCATCAACATTTTAGGTTTATCTGCGTAACGGGTACATAAAGATGTGGATTTCATTGGTGTCGCGATACAGCGCGGTAATTATGACCGGCGCGGGCGCACGCGGGCGTTTTCTCTTCATAAATTTGACATGTTTACGAGACGACGCGACGTGGCAGCGGTTTTCGCCACCACCAATGTTGTTCTGTGCGAGCAGGCTGGCGGATGAAACGCTTGCACACGAGTCTGTAACAATGAGAGAGCAATTTGTTATCGTAGGTTTGGGTTAACGTACACTGATTATAAACACATTAAGAACTTAAGAAGACCGTAAGTACCTACTCTTTATCAATGTTAAGAATTCTCGTGTGGAGCTGGACGTGTTGCCTGGAATCTGAATGGCAGGATATCAATTGATTCGAAGTCTGTAGATTATTTCTGGATGTTCCTCAATGTATTCATGCTGTGTATTATATGTACGAGTATATTGCAAAAACCTGGCGGCGACTTATACAGCTTTTCACATTTATAATTTTTGTGCAACTATCTGACTAACCGTTGGTCTTCAGTCATCAACTATTTAGCACAATCGGAATGTAGCGTGTACCTACATCATTGTGGTGTCCAGTAGAATCTACAGATCGCAATATGCATTAGCTTACATGAAATACATGAGCGCGCTGTAAAAACCGCTGCGTGTGACGCGTTGGTCTGCACAGACTATATACCCGACCTGCACGTATCGTGCAATCAGTATCTAACACTGCGGATCTTTGCGATACCGCGCCATGTTTATTGTCGCGCACACACCGCGCGTTAGCCGCCCGTCTGCACCGACCAATAGGTACCGTTCGTGTGTATCTAGTGCGTAGGATCACTTGCGATACGCCGTGTTTATTGCCAGCGTCCAATAGCTACCTCCGAGCTATGTTTAGAAAAATTGTGAAACTGGCCCGTCTACCCATAGAGTACCCTAGTACCATAGTGCACGGCTATTAAGTAAGGGAAATTTATGAAGCCGTGGGCCGAGTGTAGTTCACTAAAGTAACGTTTTGTTGAATTTAATGCACTTCTTTGAACGGTTTTCGATGTTATTGTCGTAGAGTGAAATGTAGATAATGGTTTTAGTGGGAAGATGATAAAGTTGTGCTTAGAATGCCATAATTGAGCATTCTAGGTGGTTTGTCTCATTCATTAACTATCCCATGTTCAAAGTAAAACTTTATAAAAAGCTATCTTTGTTAGTCTTATAAAAATGTCTTTCACATTCTGAATTTTTCGAATCCGCCTAAATGATTCATAGAAAGAAAAAGAAACTACCTACCTACATGTATTTATTTAGCACATAGGTACCATAAGACACAACACAATATATTTTGTACAATAATTGCAAAACACTTTTATAAATATATCCGGAAGCTGTTGGTCATTGCTGTTGCTACTGATGACAATCAAAACATCCGGAAGCTGTTGGTCATTGCTGTCGCTACTGATGACAACCTAAACATCCGGAAGCTGTTGGTCATTGCTGTTGCTACTGATGACAACCTAAACATCTGGAAGCTGTTGGTCATTGCTGTTGCTACTGATGACAATCAAAACATCCGGAAGCTGTTGGTCATTGCTGTTGCTACTGATGACAATCAAAACATCCGGAAGCTGTTGGTCATTGCTGTTGCTACTGATGACAATCAAAACATCCGGAAGCTGTTGGTCATTGCTGTTGCTACTGATGACAACCTAAATATCCGGAAGCTGTTGGTCACTGCTGTTGCTACTGATGACAACCAAAACATCCGGAAGTGGTTGGTCACTGCTGTTGCTACTGATGACAACCTAAATATCCGGAAGCTGTTGGTCACTGCTGTTGCTACTGATGACAACCAAAACATCCGGAAGTGGTTGGTCACTGCTGTTGCTACTGATGACAACCAAAACACTCTCTCCTCTCTCTTTTATTATATTTAAAAAAAAAAAGGGGATCAATCTGCCTAGCCTTTTCCCAACTACACATATATTGGGGTCGACTTCCAGTCTAACCGGATGCAGCTGAATATCAGTATTTTACACGGCGCGACTGCCTATCGGACCTCCACAACCCAGTTACTGGGTAATACGATAACCCTTGGTAAGACTGGTTGTCACACTTTCGGGCTTCTGACGACCCGTAACGACTATCAAAGATCCACGAATGACAGCGGGGACTAACGTACTAACGTGCGGCTTAACGTGCTTTCCGAGGCACGGAGGAGTCTATGAAAAGATGGTCACCCATCCACGACCAACCCCGGAAAACGTAGCTTAACCTGATGGATCGACCCGTGCAGCTGTTCCTACATAGCGACGAGCTCCTCAGAAAAAAATGGAGATAACACTGAATAATTTAAAAAACGTTTCCGCATTCTTATTTCACTAGAGCTATGAAAATACCTAATACTGGAGAAAGTTGGTCGATAAAAATGTTTACCCCGCGGATTCTTATCTTGAAAGTAGAAATAATTTCTAAAATGCAATCAAGCTAGTTCGAACTGTAGATCTACTTTAGATGGCCGCCACTAAGACACTCAGCCGCTATTATGTTAATTTAATTGATCTTAGCTATTTAATTAGCGATATTCGGCACACTAATGCGGACAGTTGATATCTTTATATTTTTACCTACATAATTAATATTTGTACATAAAATATTGACACCACATAACATTTTGTGAACAAGGTGATCAGATTAGTAAGAATGTTTACTTTTCACTAACAGTACCTGGTCGTTCTTCTTTTTCATCGACAATGATCGGTTTACTTGCTACATATTCCGTTTGCCAATATATGTTTCACAAAAAATCTTTTGACAATACAACTATTAAAATAATCTTAAACACTTCCGTTTTTATGATAACTGTTTTTTTTTTTAAATAATTGTGACATAATATTAAAAAAAGAAGAACGGCCCATCTACCTACCAAAAGTACAATTACAGGCACACAAGTCTTTACACTAAGAGAGTACGATTACACGCACACAATTCTTTACCTTAAGAAAGTACAATTACAGGCACACAATTCTTTACCCTAAGAAAGTACGATTACAGGCACACAAGACTTTACACTAAGAAAGTACGATTATACACACACAAGACCTTGCCCTAAGAAAGTAAGAATACAGGCACACAAGTCTTTACCTTCGGGTGATCAGAAAAGCTGCGAAGCTTCTCTGATCAGCACGCGCCGGGAACAAATATCTAAAATGTATCTGATGATTCATTAGTAGAACGGAACACTGATTAGTAGAAACCAAGTATAATTCAAATCCATATCCGTACCATATTATGTACAGACAAACAATTTAAATAGGAACAGAAACAAACGGCGAAATAACGCCTCTTCATTACCAAGTTTTAAATATTCATACTGAGCTCGCGTGGTAGATAATTTATATCAATACGTCATAGCTTGCGCTTTTTGCTGGCAGCGCAACGGATGAATGTAACGAAATCGGGTAATGCGTGCGTCGATATGCATAATTGTCGGGCGCGAGGAGAAGGCGGGAGCGGGTGGCGAGGAGAAGGCGGTAGCGGGTGGCGAGGAGAAGGCGGGAGCGGGTGGCGAGGAGAAGGCGGTAGCGGGTGGCGAGGAGAAGGCGGGAGCGGGTGGCGAGGAGAAGGCGGGAGCGGGTGGCGAGGAGAAGGCGGGAGCGGGTGGCGAGGAGAAGGCGGGAGCGGGTGGCGAGGAGAAGGCGGGAGCGGGTGGCGAGGAGAAGGCGGGAGCGGGTGGCGAGGAGAAGGCGGGAGCGGGTGGCGAGGAGAAGGCGGGAGCGGGTGGCGAGGAGAAGGCGGGAGCGGGTGGCGAGGAGAAGGCGGGAGCGGGTGGCGAGGAGAAGGCGGGAGCGGGTGGCGAGGAGAAGGCGGGAGCGGGTGGCGAGGAGAAGGCGGGAGCGGGTGGCGAGGAGAAGGCGGGAGCGGGTGGCGAGGAGAAGGCGGGAGCGGGTGGCGAGGAGAAGGCGGGAGCGGGTGGCGAGGAGAAGGCGGGAGCGGGTGGCGAGGAGAAGGCGGGAGCGGGTGGCGAGGAGAAGGCGGGAGCGGGTGGCGAGGAGAAGGCGGGAGCGGGTGGCGAGGAGAAGGCGGGAGCGGGTGGCGAGGAGAAGGCGGGAGCGGGTGGCGAGGAGAAGGCGGGAGCGGGTGGCGAGGAGAAGGCGGGAGCGGGTGGCGAGGAGAAGGCGGGAGCGGGTGGCGAGGAGAAGGCGGGAGCGGGTGGCGAGGAGAAGGCGGGAGCGGGTGGCGAGGAGAAGGCGGGAGCGGGTGGCGAGGAGAAGGCGGGAGCGGGTGGCGAGGAGAAGGCGGGAGCGGGTGGCGAGGAGAAGGCGGGAGCGGGTGGCGAGGAGAAGGCGGGAGCGGGTGGCGAGGAGAAGGCGGGAGCGGGTGGCGAGGAGAAGGCGGGAGCGGGTGGCGAGGAGAAGGCGGGAGCGGGTGGCGAGGAGAAGGCGGGAGCGGGTGGCGAGGAGAAGGCGGGAGCGGGTGGCGAGGAGAAGGCGGGAGCGGGTGGCGAGGAGAAGGCGGGAGCGGGTGGCGAGGAGAAGGCGGGAGCGGGTGGCGAGGAGAAGGCGGGAGCGGGTGGCGAGGAGAAGGCGGGAGCGGGTGGCGAGGAGAGCGTGGAAGAAACTCTTTTCAAATAATTTTAATTTGGTATTAACGACATACAGAAAACTGGAAAATGGCTACTGAGAATTCTGAAAATCATTGTAATCATATTTTGTGGAATTGGAAACGGAACTGAGTTAATGCACCATGGCTAAGATGAGTAGTCGTCGTCGTTGTATGGTGATAGCACCGGATGCGGATATAAAAATATGATTATGGTAGAGCAATAGTTTTTAATTGGTAAACAAATCATCATGTCCTCTCATTCGTAGAACTAGACAAGAGTCAACACATATTTTTCATCACTCCACATGTACCTGTAGGTACCTATAACTATTATCTTAATGTTTCTTCAATAATAAGTAACTCTTGATAACCGCTTAGATAATTTAATATTAATTATAAGAAATCCGTTACAAACATCACCAGTTAGGTACCTACATATGAGAAAAAAAAAAATGTGTTCAAGTATACCTACATTTCTTACGTTATGTTTCCTCCCACACAAGTTTAGAAACAATTTAGTGAGTGCTTTCAACCTGTGCTTAGAACCATGACATTGCTGTCGTATTCATTTTTTTTTAAAGTAGCCCAATCATTAGGTATCTAGTTAGATAAAAAAAAGAAAAAGAAAGTAAAATTAAGGTAGGTAGGTACTTATCTTATAAGTTTAATGCGGCTGCAGGCAATGTAGCAAATACTAATTAAATAAAAACAAAAAAAAAAATCTTTGAAACTGAATCTTTTCAATCACAAATATTTGGAAGCCAAAACATACCTACTTAATTTAATTATACACAATCTCTCAAAATTAATTCAAAAATATCTAAAGTCTTATTTCCTTCGGACAATTCGTTCTCAAAGAATCGCTATGAGCTAGTATCGTGTTCGTATGATGTGCGCACTCGACATCGTTTTTGCGCTCGCAATTACACTGAACCGATCGATATTCATTTATCGAGTGTGTGGAGAATCTCGCGCCGAGCTACAGCGTGTAGCGTTGCAGCTGATACATAGATATACATAGGTACAGGCTGCTGCTAACAGTTTACTCAGATTACTTTAGTAGGGTTTAGTACCTAGATTAAAACTGAGTTTCTATAAAGTTTCGTGGTCTTCTTCAGAAATATTATCTGGATCGGAGAAAGAAACTAGCTTAGATCTTCCTCGTGGAGGTGACTTTTTAAGAGTGCGTTATTCAGCGTTATTATAGTTGTAGGTAAGTAGCTACTGCTGTCGATGTCTGTGCAAGTGATTGTGAAGCTTGTGAGCATTCATGGGCGCTTTGAGATAAAGCGATTGTATCTATAGAACGATAAAGCAGCTTTCTGCAAGAACGAAATGAATACATTGTATTAGGTTTTGTTTGAATTCAGCACTTGAGGCAAGGTGTGAACGCCACGGGTCTTTGACCGAGCGGGTCCCAGCGCTTGGCGTCCATATACGGCTCGTGGAGGGTGGTGTATAATTATATAAGGCGTTCAATATTTTCGCAGCATTTCCCAGCCAGAGCCCGCTGTAGCGCAGCCGCCGGTCCGGAACACGCCACAAAAACACACCGCATCACGGTCAAATGAAGATGTGTAATTACTTTTTTTTTATTATTAAACCTATCGGTATTTTTTACGGCCATATATGGCGGTGGCCGCAAGCCGTCGTTCGGTTACGTTGGCTGCTCTTCAAAATAATAAGTTGGCGTGAACTCACGGCTACGAGAGCGCCCGCACACATAACTACTAGTTTTTATTTTAAACATTTCTATTATCTGGTCCCAGGCGCAGGAGCTTGGCGCTGCATGGCTAACGAGCCACCATTAAATATGCGTATATTATAACTCGCCAGCGATAAGACCTCTTATAATGACTTTTAATTTTCAAGCGTCCTATCGAAAGAGTCCACTGCGATTAATTTAACGCATAAGTAGTGCGCACACTCGTAAACAAGTCACATACACGTCTATAAATGTATCGAACGAATCGAAGCAGATACTCGCAGCGATGCGAATTAAACGTCGCATCGCGACGGCGTATTATATTTTACAACAAAATACCAATTTTCCTTCAAATCGGCAATAAATTATTTCGCCCGGAGCTGCGCCCGCGCCGCCGACCGAGACGCGCCGCGTGTTAATAGCAGACGAGACGAAAAAAAACGTTGTTAAATGAAAACGGCGAACAATTATTATATAAGCCGGTCGGACGTTTAGGGACCCCCGCGGCGACGCCCGCGCAGCTAAATAAAACGGATGTCAGCGGACGACCCGCGGCCCCGCGGCCCCGCGGCCCCGCGGCCCCTGGGCTGCGCTCGCACACCGCCTGTTATTAAGCGCTGTAATTGCGTCTTAGAATATTGATACTTTACTGGATTTTATTCAAACTTTTTTCTGCGATCGTGTCACATAACTGTATACACATAGCAAGGTCACTCGTACCACAAGGACTACGACACTACATTAGACCACTTCTATCGCTTCTTGTTCACCACAATACCATCGTTGAGGATTAACCGATATATTATGTTTGCTAAAACATCACTCATAACGTAATTAAAATCAATGTCTGTATGATTGAAGCAGGAGTCAAGACTGTTACATTCGACCAAAGTCAAATTACATGATTTCAAAATTAATATTATTAAAACCAGTTGCTATAATATCAGGGTATAACATTCTTCATTGGCATGGCAAACATCTGGGGTGTGAGTGGTGTGACGCTGTAACAGACGCAAAAATGAAACGTTTGGGTGGGCAAGCCACACACTTACAATTGACTACCTTCTTTGTTATCAATGCAGTTATAGTGTCATAAGAATCTAGGTTAGCAACGCGCATAGGAAAATAATTTATTTATATTACTGTTCGCTGCACTTGTGCGATACATTGGGCTGGCTACGCGTGGGCTCTACGAAACGCTACGCGCTACGATACAAGGTTACGAAAACATTATTCAAAAATGTCAAGGACAGGCTTGCCTAATCGTGGTAAAACAATATTTGTGATCGTTTCTGCGAAATCTTACAGCGGTAGGTACTAGCTACCGCTTAATGGTGGCACATAATATTACAAACAGAATTACATTTGTAAATTTAATTATTCGTTGGTAATTTCTTGGCGGTAATGCATCGACACTTACTATTTTAAAAATAATATCATACATCGTCTTAAAGCTTATGTAAGTACGTGTACACACATATCCCAGAAGAATCCATGGAAAAACAAAACCCAAACAACTCATCATTTAACTGGGATTAATAATATTCCTCAACAAAACTGTGTTGTAGTCAATCAGAGTATTGCTTTACAACAGATATAAATAAAATGGTCTGGAACCAAGACCAAGTGGAAATAGCTAGAAGTGGTTCCATTACCGCACGTAACGCGGGAGCATGCTGCGAACGTATTAGCATAGGCCCGGAGCAGGCTGGCGGCCGTACCATGGCTGCGGGAGACACTGGGGGGACGCCGGGTGAGATGCTATCGAATGTTACGGGTAAGGTAGGTGGTGCATGAAGCTAGAGAGGCAGGAAAATGCAGAGGAAATGAAGTTTGTGGCGGTGGTTTAACTTCTCAAAAGATACCAAAATATCACGTCAAATGAGGAAAAGAAAAAATAGTCGAAGCTGAGAAAATTCAAGTTTTGTTTAGTAAAATAATTTATAACAAATGTGTTAGCAGTGGTAGTGGTTGCAGTTCGATTAAGTCGAGATAATAAATATTAGTGTCGATCACCGGTTCGTGCAGACACCTCGCGACTACACAGGTTCGTGCGGATACCTCGCGACCTCACAGGTTCGTGCGGACACTTCGCGACCTCACAGGTTCATGCGGACATCTCGTGACCTCACAGGTTCATGTGGACACCTCGCGACCTCGCAGGTTCATGCGGACACCTCGCGACCTCACAGGTTCATGCGGACACCTCGCGACCTCGCAGGTTCATGCGGACACCTCGCGACCTCACAGGTTCTTGCGGACACCTCGCGACCTCGCAGGTTCATGCGGACACCTCGCGACCTCACAGGTTCATGCGGACACCTCGCGACCTCGCAGGTTCATGCGGACACCTCGCGACCTCACAGGTTCATGCGGACACCTCGCGACCTCACAGATTCATGCGGACACCTCGCGACCTCGCAGGTTCATGCGGACATCTCGCGACCTCAGAGGTTCATGCGGACACCTCGCGACCTCACAGGTTCATGCGGACACCTCGCGACCTCGCAGGTTCATGCGGACACCTCGCGACCCGCGCTTTCAATGATCAAATCAAACTCCAGCGTTCGCGACAACCGGTCCCGGCCGTACCTAGTTATTATGATCTGACACATAATCGTGGCAATAAACTTACCATTCCATACAGAAAAATATTCACGCACGCCGTAATAGTAACAATATATTAAAATAGTCGTTTCGGTCATGTATCTCCATGAGTCAGTTTTAAACACATTATTAATATCAGTATACATACAGTAAAATTCTGAGCTCACTATTCAAAATCTCCATTAAGAGGAATGGCACCATGTTTTTGTACATTTTATTTTTATAGAATGGCTAACGGCCGTGTCACCTACCTGTCGGCATGTGGACTAATCATTTCGTAGTCATCGGCGACCTTCGCGTGGAGATTTCATAAAGATACTGCGGCCTGTGAGGTGTAGCTACTACCATTTATTTCATTATTTACCTTATAAAGGAAACGATGTTATTCTTTGGACTCATTATGACTTTTGACTGTCTACAGCAGATCTACAAAAAACATACGAGGTGTGTGTTACGAAAGCATAGGTTAGCATAGGTGTGATAGCTTTGACCTCAACGTCACAGAACTTGACAGTGTGACGGCCAACATGCGCACACGGCAGCCTGCCGTCACAGCACCGACAACAGCAGACGACAGTCGGTCTGCAGGAGTGCAAACTAATATAACACTAAACATTCACACAACTCGTACACCGTGCAGCACAAAGCAACGAGCCGCTGACGTGCGCGGGAGCCGACAACATTCAATTATACGCCTTTAACACTTATAAACCGACAAATTAACATGTCATGAATATTATTTATTTTTTCTCAATTATGTTAATGCGAGTGCAATTCGTAAAGTTATGTTGCCCTAGTATTAAGTGGAGAGCAAAAACCTCGAGCGGATCTTTAGCAAACATTTGCATACATTACAATACTTAATTCGTACTCCCCAACTTGTGTGCTCTGAGAAAAAATATACATACAGACAGGCACACTGCGGCACACACCCGGAAAGGAGGAGACGGCGCGTGCGCAGCCGCCGCACCGCGGTGCCCAATGACACTCTAAATATTCAAATAGCCCACTTATTACCATTTTAAAACAGTGAATCATTTTATGATGTCAAAAAAACAAGGTGTTTTATTATCTTATTTGTTATGAATAACGGAAGATTTATTCTAAAAGGATTTCGATTTGTGATTTTGTTGTAGAGCGGTTAAGCGGTAACCGCTGAATGGAACCGTGGTGCGTGGTGCGTGGTGCGTGGTGCGTGGTGCGCGGTGCGCGGTGCGCGGTAGGGGCGCGATATGAGCGATATGTTAAACACTCATATGTTTTAGTGGATTGATTACGAATGATGATTGACGATCTTTATATTTAAATGATGAAATCATTGTCCAACGCGTATTATCATATTAAAACAATGAATCAATTTTATACGCTAAGTAATATATTAAATAGTTTTACGATCGTTCTTATTTACTGTTCGAATCAAATTGAGATTTATTGCTGAATTTTAATGTAATGTTCCATTATTGTGGAAATTAAGCAAAAAGAATTTGGGTTTTCTAAATACTATGTACCATAACGTAACATAATGAACACCCTGATACTATGTACCATAGCGTAACATAATGATCACCCTGATACTATGTACCATAGCGTAACATAATGATCACCCTGATACTATGTACCCTACCGTAACATAATGATCACCCTGATACTATGTACCATAGCGTAACATAATGATCACCCTGATACTATGTACCATAACGTAACATAATGATCACCCTGATACTATGTACCATAACGTAACATAATGATCACCCTGATACTATGTACCATAGCGTAACATAATGATCACCCTGATACTATGTACCATAGCGTAACATAATGATCACCCTGATACTATGTACCATAACGTAACATAATGATCACCCTGATACTATGTACCATAACGTAACATAATGATCACCCTGATACTATGTACCATAGCGTAACATAATGATCACCCTGATACTATGTACCCTACCGTAACATAATGATCACCCTGATACTATGTACCATAGCGTAACATAATGATCACCCTGATACTATGTACCATAACGTAACATAATGATCACCCTGATACTATGTACCATAACGTAACATAATGATCACCCTGATACTATGTACCATAGCGTAACATAATGATCACCCTGATACTATGTACCATAACGTAACATAATTATCACCCTGATACTATGTACCATAACGTAACATAATGATCACCCTATGCTTCAAGAACTTACTTCAGTGACAAAAACAATGCCATTATTTTTTATTGACATGCCAGCTGGCGTGGTTGGTTAAGATACCACCTGCCATGCCGCTGGTCGTGGGTTCGATTCCCATCCAGGACAAACATTTGTGTGCATGAACATGTCGGTTTGTCCTGAGTCTGCGTTTATCTATATAAGTATGTATTTACAAAAAAAAAAGTAGTGTATGTAGTTTATCAGTTATCTGGTTTCCATAGTACAAGCTCTGCTTAGTTTGGGATCAGATGACCGTGTGTGAACAATGTCCTAGGATATTATTCTCATTATTTATTATTGTCTCATCAATTAATTAAATGTTTCTCTAAGGAAGTACGTTAGGAAATATTTGCTCACATCTAAACTGACAGTTTAAAAGCTTCTCATAAATCACTCGTATTTAAAGGTTTACGTGGCCAATGTGGTCATGTGTGACTCTTGCGCAACGCAAACTACGTTATTTATTTTCGCGTCAACGTCATCGTAGAAATCATAAAACAATAATACAATATAAGTTTAGTTAGGACTATTTCAAGAACAACATATTTTTTATTTAAATATTCACAGAGCTCGCTGCTTTAGTCAAGACTGAACTCCGTAGATTTCGTGTGTTATCGAAGAAGACGAACATAAAAACAACAGTCCAGTGGCGTAATACACATAAAATGACAATTGATCGTAATGAATTTATTTGACAGTTCACTCACGTTCATTCCGTTATTTACGTTATTGGCAGATGAATTTTTCAAACCTATGAAGCAATGGATTAGCATTAAACTTCAAAACTCTCGGATTGCATCAAATAGTGATTGCGAGCAAGGGCTTGTTGGTGGGCTGGGGACTATACGGGTCCCATGGCTGGCCTTTTTGGAGTCAAGTTCGCTTCTTTAAGCTTCTTCACCTCACTGTCTACTCGCTGACAGCCCTCCTTCGAACTTCTCTGAGCTGCTGCTGGACGTCCACGCCGGTCAGGTGTCTATTTCGGAGAGAAGAGGTGACAATAAATCGGTCATCTCTCACTGAAGTGCATCGCTGTCGTCCAGATTGTGATCTCCGGACTATATTTCCAGTCTCCCTGAACCTCTTGTATACCTTCGAGACGCAAGACTGGCTCAGATGAAGCTGTTGAGCGATAATACGCTGAGACAAGCCTTGCTGGATTAGGAAGACGACTTGAGCGGCTTGTAGGTGTGGTTTCCGTTTTCTTTTAGCTTCAATGTTCCCAGTGACGTAAAACATTGAACTGCTGACCAATTTTCATAAACGCCCACTTTTTATAGGGTTTCAGGACTACCAAACAATATGGTGTTTGGTTTTTAAAACTGATGTCTTTTGTTTTTACGTTCCATGACATGGAACTGAGTGATCTTTGGTTATGACGTTGAAACAGGTTGAAAGCTAACATATTGTAAAAAATTGTTTTGAGCAACGCGGGATGAAGTGATTCCAGTTTAATGCTCTCGAGTGTAGATCGTTTTGTATATGCCCTGAAAAGAATAAGGTAAACTGTTAACTTCGACACTGCGATGGTTGGTTATCATGCTTACGTATCCTCTGTACTTAGATACGGTATTATAATTTGGGGTAACTCAGTAGACGTTGACAGAGTTTTCAAAGCACAAAAAAAAATGTGTCCGATCAATATTGAATTGTACTGTTGTTGTTTAGCAATTGTATGGATTGATTTTATCTGACATAAACTGATTAATAATAATATTATGCGGAGCTCACTTTTTAGATATCTGTTTTAAAATCTTCACATGACATGTACGGACATGTTACTGGTAACATTTTGGAAACTTGTAATTTTGTAAAAAATAATACATTATCAACCAATTCGATAATATTGGTGACATGTGAAATAGCCGGACACGACATATTGAAAGACTACGGTTGCCACTATTAAAATTGAACTTATCTAAGAGAAATGTCTATTATATTAAATAACCATTTGCCAAATTCCCTCCCAGATTACAAATAGCATTTCTCAAAAAGATTCTGTTTAAACTATTACTGTATTAAAAATAATATTACACTATTAAGGAATATTTCGAGGATAAGTCGATAGAACCTAATGTAAAATTGTAATAATCATATTACCTATTATAATAATCATAATTCATGTAGTAACTTTGTCAATGACATGAAATTAATGTATTTGCACGCCATATATTTCGCAGAATATTACGCTGAATCCAAAATTACTTCAACATCCGTTGTACTATATTCTTGCAAATAAATATTTTTTATTTAAGATGGGTTTGCTCTTGACTCTAGTCTAGGTCGGAGGCGACAGAGACAGAGTCGACGATGGAGTTAGCTTTGATTTTGATTTGATTTGGTCATTCGATATGTATACTGTTGTAATATACAACCTGGTGGCCACACAAAATGGCGACCCGATCACTTAATGCTTGATATATTATTATGGCGCTGTGTTCGCGCGAACAGGTTCGTAGTTTGTCGCCCATCATTAGAGCACGTGACGGCTCCTACTGCTGCCTTCCTCGTGGGTGTGGCAGACGATCTCCTTGAGCGCGACCAACCGCGGGAAAACATGCTGAGTTTATACAACAAAAGTTCCACTTCGGATAGTTCATGATATCCAGCTCACGCACTTTACACAAGATTTGACTGAAAGGACTCCAAAAGAAGGGTTTTGTAATACCTGTGGGATTTCATGTAATATGGGATTATTTGAAATCCTGCCTTATTTCCTAAACCGTCTGTTTGTTTAGTTGATGAAGATAAGATGTTTCTATAAGAAAAGTAACCAGCCTCGTCATCGACCAAGTTGAGTTGTGCACGACGAGTGCTCCGCACACTGCTCACTGGTTACGGTAAAAGGAACGAAGTCGTAAGTACTGTAAATGGAGACTTGGTGGTTCTTGGCGGCAGTTGATCTTCTGTATATTCTTACTCTGTGACACCATCCAATAAAAGTGTGCGTATTGATGGTGTGTGTGTGTTTGATTCCTTGTATCTAATTCTACGTTAGAGTTGACCAGATATTATATATATATTTTAATTACTTTATGTATTTTTTTAGACTTGTAAATTGATAAGAAGAATCGTGGGAAGAAGAGCAGGTTGGATTCAATCCTAGCAACCCAATCAACCTACCAATGCTTGTCGATATTTTATTCTTCATATTCTATATTTCTTTCTAAACTTCTCCCGCTGTTGAGATCTCGCATCGTACGTAAGTATTGCAACTGCTAAACGACCTCGACTCGTTGATGTAATAATGGCACTGGTTTCTAAGATCCAGATTTTTTGCGACGACCATTTGATTTCCCCTAGTTTAGTTACGGAGATAGTTACTACCTAACATGTAGATAACTTGACTTAAAGTTATGAAGGTTTTTCGAAGTGGAATTTTTCATTGGTCGTGAAAAAAATTGTCAGTAGATGATTAGAGGAGAGCCATGTAGCGTAGTGTGGTGTTCAGTAGGATCCGTGTATACACTAGCACTCGTAGAACCTGCGCTCCGGTGAAGTTGGGAGCAGAGGCGTTTGCTCGCGGTACTTACACCCGAAGTTTTTAAATTTCGCCAGTCTGAGAGGTCCTTTAAAACCGCAGAACGTTATAAGTATTACTAACTTAGGTCTTATCCCTGTATTTTTAACACATTATTTACTTACATGCGTCCTTAAATCTGTAACTCTTGCAAACACCAACCAATCCATTACTAAGTTCAGGCGTCCTTATAGTTATTGTTTCCTTAAGTATATTTGCAGCAACAGCATTTCACTAATCTTTGGTCCTCTGAGGTGCTAAGTGAGTGCTGCCAGCCTCCCTGACAGGTCACGTCGACCTGGCTCCATATGAAAGCGCACTGGAGCACTACTCCATAAGTCGAGATTGACTAGCTAATGCGACGTAATTATGTGCTGAGCCTACTATACTATATCAGTCGGTAATTGAATGATGAGGAATGGATTAACAGATCTGTCCACCTAAGATAGACATTTTTAGATAAATGAGTGTAAGTGAAGGGTATGATACAAACATGATACTGCTAGCTTGTGGAGCCCAACTTTAATCAATCCGATCTTGTTGAGAAAATTGTTGGGCAGAGTCCTTTAGATGTTCTGATGAGAGCTCTGCTTTCATATTTAAGCTTAATTATATATAACGTGTGGCGTAGTGGATTCTAGGGTAAAGCAATGAGACTAATGTGCCACTTAAACAGACTTTATTTTAATAGGTAGGTAGGTTACGTATAACAACAAAGTTTACTGTAGGGGGTCGTGTATTCACTTGTCTAAGGTTATGTGCTGTAGGAATATAAAAAGTGGGAGTACTGCCCTGGGTAGACCGTCTGGCTGGCGCTGCGGCGGCTCGGCGTGGTCAGCCTTAGGTCTGGCTGTCAGCCGCAGTCACCGGGTAGAGGCCGCGTCTGACGTGTAGGCTGCCGGAGGAGTGGGGCCAGTAATGTGGCCGTCAGCCGTAGTTGCTGGTGCGAAGCTCAGCGGCCGCCGGTGCAGTCAGTAAGTAGGTGGAGATGAGGGTTCAGGACGGTAGCTAGTCGGTGTAGTGGGTTATGGCGGTAGTCTAGCCATAGCTGCGGTCTAGCCGGAGCTGTGATCTACCCGAAGCGGTGATCGACCCGAAGCGGTGATCGAACTGAAGCAGTGATCCCTGGAAACACGCAAGAGTGCGTCCGTGGGCTCAGAGGAAGATCCGGTAAGCCTCTGTGATGTGCGTAGTTTCCTAACCAGATGAGGTCCGTAGCCCCAGGACAAGGAAGGGTCGGAGGAGAGGAAACTAGTATCACAGTGGTTTACAAGATAATTATGTAGAATGAACACAAGGTAAAACACAGTTACAGTAATATACAGATTCTCCTAAGGACACTATGAGTACTCACCCAATTTCGGGGAACTATATATATGCTTCAGTGACTATCGTAGAAAAGGAAGGAGTTCCTCCCGTCCAGTCTTATTTATAGACTTTGTGTTTCTAGCAAGTTCTATAGGGAGGTGAAGGTAGTAATGTCACAGACTAATTGGCAAATCCCACAGATAATTATTCTCTCATTAGTCGACTAAGTCATAGTACAGTACATTGATATGCTACAAACGTTGGAACCATGATTGTTTTTTTTTTCATTTGTAGATACATGGTACGCGAACGTAGATCCAACAGACTTCTAACATATATCGCGCACCAGTTCAAGTGTAGGTACATCTGTAGATACATGGTACGCGAACGTAGATCCAACAGACTTCTAACATATACCGCGCACCAGTTCAAGTGTAGGTACATTTGTAGATACATGGTACGCGAACGTAGATCCAACAGACTTCTAACATATACCGCGCACCAGTTCAAGTGTAGGTACATTTGTAGATACATGGTACGCGAACGTAGATCCAACAGACTTCTAACATATACCGCGCACCAGTTCAAGTGTAGGTACATTTGTAGATACATGGTACGCGAACGTAGATCCAACAGACTTCTAACATATACCGCGCACCAGTTCAAGTGTAGGTACATTTGTAGATACATGGTACGCGAACGTAGATCCAACAGACTTCTAACATATACCGCGCACCAGTTCAAGTGTAGGTACATTTGTAGATACATGGTACGCGAACGTAGATCCAACAGACTTCTAACATATACCGCGCACCAGTTCAAGTGTAGGTACATTTGTAGATACATGGTACGCGAACGTAGATCCAACAGACTTCTAACATATACCGCGCACCAGTTCAAGTGTAGGTACATTTGTAGATACATGGTACGCGAACGTAGATCCAACAGACTTCTAACATATACCGCGCACCAGTTCAAGTGTAGGTACATTTGTAGATACATGGTACGCGAACGTAGATCCAACAGACTTCTAACATATACCGCGCACCAGTTCAAGTGTAGGTACATTTGTAGATACATGGTATGCGAACGTAGATCCAACAGACTTCTAACATATACCGCGCACCAGTTCAAGTGTAGGTACATTTGCTTGAAACTCGGGTAATTAAAAACATAGCCGTTACGCCAATTAATTTCTCAAAGTCAAAAGTTGTTTGGGTGTTTTCCAACTACAACATTTAGTAACACTGTGGGATATAAGTTCGCAGGTGCAGTGGGCACAGTCTGACACAGTGGGGCACAGTTTTGCGTGTGTTTTTAGATAGGCAGTGCGTTTTGGAGACTCGATACGGTTTGGAGAGTTTATTGCCGGTGCTGGGAAGCGACGGTCAATTAATTCTGACCGAGTAACAAGCTTAGATTTACTGTATGGCGTACTGAATGGCGGTTTCTCTCCGACTCGACGATTGACGCGATTATTGTCTAATTGGCACGCTAATGTGATGAGCTAGCGTTCTGGCGCAAGCTGCGCATACGCAGAGGCTACGCTAGATCGTGAAGATTTTTTAAGACATACACATATATATAGGTAGCATGAATAATTGCTGCTAAATAGATGTTATTAATGAAGTCTTTGCGCCGAAACTTATGACTGTATCTGTCTGTTTATAAATGCTAATTGCACTCGTTATACTGTGTTGAAGTTACCCAAACTGTCGGACTAGCTTAGATTTCCAAAACTCTGAATGTAATCAAAAGGAGCCGCGGATATCATCACAATAACACATTACATTACAGCCATTGGTCGTTGGTTAAAACGAGTAGCGCTGAATCCACTGCGCGCTGCTCATCAATTGTGCGTCGCTGTATGACGTATATGATGAGATGTCGAGTGAGATACTTCTAATTAATTTGGCAGCTCGCAGCGGTACAGCGGTGCGCGGTATCGCCGCGATATCGATATTTAAAAGAATCATTGACTTAATATATTCTTACTCTGCCACAATAAATAAAGCTAGCCATAAATAAGAACGCTATTACTTGGATAGAGTTTTGAAAAACTAAAGAAGATATAAGATGTAAGAATGTGGTACAAGGTTTGAGTTCAACGGAACACCATAACAGTTATTCCGTATTTTGAAACAGCATGTGATCGTATCTATTGGAGTTCTATTGGCAAGTCAGAGTCGTGTGGGCGACACACACACACACACACACACACGTTGAGCAGTAATACTTGTCATCAAATAAAAGCATCGCACACCACTTGCTTTATAGCTTTAGATTTTAATCTATTTCTTAGAACATTATCACATAGGTAGGTACAACAGTAATACTAATAACATTATCTTCTACATCACATCCATTCTAAAGTCGGGATTTTGACAATTATTGGTTATCTTATATCTGTGTGGTGGAGTGCGGTAGCGGCCGCAGGTGCCACGACATGCGCACAGATGTTCGTGTGAGCTGCACCGCACGATATCATAGTCAGTCTATATCTGACGTTCCCACAGCTGGGACGCAGGCCTCCTCTCTGGGAGAGAGAATGGGCCGTAGTCCACCACGCGGGCCCCGTGCGGGTTGCTCTCCATGCACGATATCGAGAGGAAATAATAATTTTGTTCGTAATATTATTAATTTGTTATGATTAGAATATCCACCAAACAATTATGTTCCACACAAATAGGTGTCTAAAACGTTGAAGCAGTTTTAACAACTTGTTTGTAAAGCACCTGCTTCCTTCATCATAATTTATAGCCAATGGACTCGTTCCTAATGTTTGTCTACTATAAATATTGTTCGAGTTTTATTTATTCAATATTTTTTACAACTAGTATTCTGGTTGATACGAGTTAGCAGTATTTTACGACCAGTCTAATGGGTAACACCTAATTTGATTGAAATTGATTGAATGTTTAATTGTCATCGATCAGCTGACTGACTCTTCCTAGTTAGAGTGAGCATAAAGTATCTACGTAATAAGGAATCCAAAAGAAAGTTGAGTCCCCGCGCCTAGAGGCTCGGTAATTTTTATTTTAATAATAAAGTTAATCCGAACATTAAGCAAGGCAAGAGGCGTGACAAGCGAAATCGTAATTAACGGCTCATATCTGTGTGTACACACGCGCGTTGGTTTGGGCGCGCGGGCGCAGGCCGCCGACCCCGCGCGGGCGCAGGCACAGCGCAGGCGCATGCTCGGCGGGCACTGGGCGCTGCTCGCCGACAGATTTCACTCCACTTGGCTGGATTTTGGATGGCACTTCAGAGTGAAGATGCTTTCCGCGGTATTGTGCTGTGCTGTGGGTTGTTCTTGAAGCAGTCATGGTTGACGACAACGTCTCGGCTCACACGTACCTACTTAATTGATTCTGAGAACTGGATTCACTTTATTCTCTAAACTAAAATGAACTTCAGTAGGCACTGAGCGCCTAAAACTAAACTAGTAGCGGAGCCCGAACGGAGTTTAGTTTACCAAAACAGTGTGTCTGCTGATAGGTACGTCAGCCGCGACCGGAGCTGTGGCTCGGGAGGAATGGTTCGATTCGTGCCGGAATGACGGTAATTCAATGAATTCATTTAAATGGTTGTAATTATTCTAACATACAGAAAACCAATACAATTTACAAAACTCTACGTCATTAACGACCAACGCATTTCAAAATGTTGATTGCATTCATTGGCCGATTGTCTTGATATAGATACAGTTTGGCACAGACTTTCTGGTGTTGTAATTAACTTTTGGAAAAGTTTAATATACATATAGGAAAAGAAAGAAACAAGTAATGACTAGAATCTCAAATACTTGTAATTGTTCATATCTATCAGAACCCGAAGGTGCACGTCAGTCGGCCGAACCCGCAGCGTGACGGGACGCCATAAAATCTCCCGTTCACCAACATTATAACAAATGCTAAACTGTGTGTAAAGGCATTCGTCACTGGTCGTATAAATCAGTCGGATTGCGCCCATTACCGGGCAGTGGATAGACCGCATTAAACCGTCGCGATGATTAAACAATATGGCGCTGTAAACTACGAAGAATCTCGCTAACTAACCTTCATATAGAATTTTATAGAAAAATTGTTCAAGAAGAAAACTTGGTAGAAGCTTATAAAGTTTCAAGTCGGAATTTGCTTTATGTATGTCACCATTAGGTATTTGTAAATACGGATAACCAATCCTACGAAAGTATTCTTCTTATTCGATAGGTGATACTTTAACTAAGACAGCAGAGCGATAGGAGGCGATGATACCTACTCCTTCGTCTTTAATCATCAACTTGCTTACTCAAAAACGTTAACGCAAAGTTCAATGTAATTAATTCTAATTAAATTGAATCAAATACTACCTCCACACAAAACATGACCATCTCAAACCATGCGCAGCCGCATCTCAGACAATACACGCTAGAGACACTTCTAATCCAGATCAGCGATAACCTCGGACAGGGCTGCCACCGCGCGGCGGACTCAAGCAGGATAGCAAGCGATCGCTATCGATAATATCTCCGCGATAAAGCCCTGTTCGGCTGCCTGTCAACCTTGTCACCGCGCACCGACATCGCCAGCTCACCGGCGCTAACGACTCTTAATTTTTTTAACATGTAGCTCTTGTTAATTACAATCTTAATATCGAGGGTTAATTTTGTAAAAGAATTTCTTGATTATGTTAGTATGAGATGGGATGCTGTGACATGAACACGCAAAGGTACCGCTTACCACTTAAAGTTTGAATTCAAATCTGCAGAAGCTGTATACAAGCTGTATACATATATATACAAATAAATAAAATTGGAGTGTCGGTTTGTAATGTCAAAGTAACAGCTTTTTACTAATTGCATATAAAAGTAAATACGGTACTTATAACAAAAAAACAATTTTTAAAATTTTTGTCTGTCTGTCTGTTTGTTCCGGCTAATCTCCGAAACGGCTGAGCCGATTTTGATGAGACTTTCACTGGCAGATAGCTGGTGTTATAAGGAGTAACTTAGGTTACTTTTATTTATAGTATAACAATTAGGGTTCCACGCAAATAAATTAAAACCCATGAAATTATGAGCAAATAGCGCGGGCGGGCGATGCCACACGGCGGCGGCGGGGCGGGGGACGAGGGAGTTCTATTAAAATATGTGGCTGTTATTTTAATATATTGTGTGTCTTACGACTTACACACGAACGAAGTCGCGGGGCACAGCCAGTCGAACATATATATTGCAGCACATTCCCTACATGCATGTGTTCTCTTGTAGCGCTATATACACTCCCGCTCTTCATTATAATATTACTTTGATAACCAGGCGCAGCCCTGTCTTCGTTTTTGACTATTTATGGAAATTTCTTATCTAAGAACCTATTAGTATTTAAAGCTCTTTCTGTGTTCTTGATATCTCTCAAGTGTATATTATACAAGAACACAGTCCAATAGAAAGACTATCTCAAGTGTAACGTTGTAAGTTTTCGTGTAATCTTCATTTCTTGAGGTCTTCACTTCTAGATAATCATCTTCAGCGTAAAATATTAGTGATTTAGGAAAACTTTTATCTTAAGTCTTCAAGTTTTATCTTAATCGTGTCAAACTTTTATCATTCCAAATAAAGTATTTTTTAGTTCTGAGAACTGTTTTTATTTACTTTCCTCGGTTTCCAATCACCAATGGTTATAACCCAAATCGAAAGTATCAATTACACACGAGTTTCTAATTTGTAAACGGCAACAAATTACACATCGCTGGTGTACGGGCTTCATTTTAGCTGTGACGCAAACATCGTATAACTACTATAGATAGAAACAAACTCAAACCAGTACTAGTGTAGTGGGCTTGTGTGTTTCGTCAGAGTGGTGCTACTCGTAGTGTCAACTGGCCGCAGACCGCATTGCTCGGTAATGAACCAGCATCGGGAATAAATAATACAACACGTGAGCGACGCCATGTAACTTATGTTTATACATGAACAGTTGACGTAAAGCGCACAGAAGCACGTGGCGCACGTTGCATACTACCTACCCACTCACTATTAACTATAAAATCACTACGACATTCCAAAAACGATTCAGAAAACCCTTTAAATATTTGATTACACAAATCAAACTAGAAAAGTGATTCCAAGATTAAAAATTACTCTTGTGCACATAAAACAAACAGGGCGAGCTTGAATAGGCTATCACTTTGCCTTTTATTATACGAAATAATCAGAAAATCACGTCTATAGCATGGAAACAGTGAAAACAATAAAATTAAAGCCAATGAGTTCTATAAAAATATCGTAAAACTCAACTATGTCATTGTTTTGCGATCAAAAATAGAGACATCAATTGGGTATTGATAATTTTGTTTAAAATATGAGTGAATGCATGAGGCGCTCCACGCACCGCGCGCCGGACAGCCGGCGCGTGCCAGCCGCTGACGGCGTCGCCGGCGACGTGATCGTCACCGGACAATTCGTGTAGGTACTTGATAATACCGATCTAAGAACTAATGAACCGACTTACGGAACATTTGTGGGCATACCTGTACTTATGTAAGTATAGACACTTAAAATGAATTCTAAAGATATCATTGACCGCGAATCAAAAATTGCATTCACGGATGCGTTTCATAGACAAGATTTCTATTTTATTGGTAATAAACTAAATCTATAATGACCTGAAGATAAGACCTTGTGCACATTTCTGAAAGTAAATGAAACAACTTTCGGAAATGTGCACCAAAAATATTTATTTATCTTGACCAGTTTAAATACCAGTGCCTGCACTCAAGTGGTGAACTTATATCCTAGACTACTAGAGTTGTTTGCCTACATTCTGTTAGGGACCACACACTTGAAGAACAGCAGATATAAAAGCCACTCAGCTCATAACTGTTCAATGAAATGATATTAGTATGCAGCTTGTATCAAATATTGACATTGCTAATATTACGATGAAGTTCGACGAGTATGTAATCTAAACTAATACTATTGGAAATTGCGTGACTTAAAAAATCTTATTTTTTTATCACGGAAATGAATTTGAAAACGGAAGTTTAAAATAACGTCATTACAGTAAAACTTGATCAATACCTACTTCAAGGTGAAGATAAAAATAAATTCGATATCAGTAATTGCTCCAATAATATTGTGATGGAATATTTATTAATTAGTTTTCTGTCATGTTCCTAGTGGAAGCGAATGGGACGTCGTCCTTGCATCACCTTCCTTCTTGCTGGATGGAAGCATGTGAGGCAGCTCAGTAGCGGTTGTTCAATATTTTCATAATCTGTGGTCTCGAGTGCTTGGCTACCAGCTGCGCCTGCTCACCTCGTGGACGCAGTGCAAACATCTCTTATATTGTATTGTTAAACCATGTTTGCTCGATCGTTGTTAGTTTACCTTTTTTTGGACACAGGCCGTTCAAGTATACCCTTGGAACCGTTGCTGTACGACCTCGTACAATACACTCGCCCTATAATTTTAGCAGAATTTAATACCCCAAATAGCTAATTAATTATACTTTATCGATTGTCTAACGCTCATTAATTTGCCAAAATACCAGAGACAAAATCGTAAAATTTAATGTCCCCCGCCTCATGGACGAGGTTATAACAATTTTTAACTATCGAATGATTTATTTTATAGTCGCTCTAATGGAATCGCTGGACGTTAATAGTAAATATTTAATTGGTTAATGTTACCGGTTTTTTGGCGATGTCTCTCTAACCCTAAGATTCCTTATGTAACCTTTGTGTGATACCTGATGACGTCACTGCAATAGCACGGTATCTCACGAGTGTGCGTTTGCTTTGCTGGCTACGGTCCGGTTGACCATAAAAAAAACTAATAAAGATAATGTAATGAAGGGGACTTAACAATAAATCTAAAACGAAGCACCTAAATGAAACGGGAATAACTCGCGGAGATACAGAATGCTCTGGGTGTGAATAACTCGCAGAGATACATAAAGCTCTGGGTGTGAATAACTCGCGGAGATACAGAAAGCTCTGGGTGTGAATAACTCGTGGAGATACAGAAAGCTCTGGGTGTGAATAACTCGCGGAGATACAGAAAGCTCTGGGTGTGAGTAACTCGCGGAGATACAGAAAGCTCTGGGTGTGAATAACTCGCGGAGATACAGAAAGCTCTGGGTGTGAATAACTCGCGGAGATACAGAAAGCTCTGGGTGTGAATAACTCGTGGAGATACAGAAAGCTCTGGGTGTGAATAACTCGCGGAGATACAGAAAGCTCTGGGTGTGAATAACTCGCGGAGATACAGAAAGCTCTGGGTGTGAATAACTCGCAGAGATACAGAAAGCTCTGGGTGTGAATAACTCGCGGAGATACAGAAAGCTCTGGGTGTGAATAACTCGCGGAGATACAGAAAGCTCTGGGTGTGAATAACTCGTGGAGATACAGAAAGCTCTGGGTGTGAATAACTCGCGGAGATACAGAAAGCTCTGGGTGTGAATAACTCGCGGAGATACAGAAAGCTCGGGATGTGTATAACTCGTGAAGATACAGAAAGCTCGGGATGTGAATAACTCGCGGAGATACACAAAGCTCGGGATGTAAATAACTCGTGGAGATACAGAAAGCTCGGGATGTGAATAACTCCCGGAGATACAGAAAGCTCTGGATGTGAATAACTCGCGGAGATACAGAAAGCTCTGGATGTGAATAACTCGTGGAGATACAGAAAGCTCTGGATGTGAATAACTCACGCAGATATAGAAAGCTCTGATTGTGAATAACTCACGCAGATATAGAAAGCTCTGGATATGAATAACTCGCTGAGATACAGAAAGCTCTGGATGTGAATAACTCGCAGAGATACAGAAAGCTCTGGATGTGAATAACACACGCAGATATAGAAAGCTCTGGATGTGAATAACTCACGCAGATATAGAAAGCTCTGGATATGAATAGCTCGCAGAGATACAGAAAGCTCTGGATGTGAATAACTCGCAGAGATACAGAAAGCTCTGGATGTGAATAACTCACGCAGATATAGAAAGCTCTGGATGTGAATAACTCACGCAGATATAGAAAGCTCTGGATATGAATAACTCGCAGAGATACAGAAAGCTCTGGATGTGAATAACTCGCAGAGATACAGAAAGCTCTGGATATGAATAACTCACGCAGATATAGAAAGCTCTGGATATGAATAACTCGCAGAGATACAGAAAGCTCTGGATGTGAATAACTCGCAGAGATACAGAAAGCTCTGGATGTGAATAACTCACGCAGATATAGAAAGCTCTGGATGTGAATAACTCGCAGAGATACAGAAAGCTCTGGATGTCAATAACTCTTGCAGATATAGAAAGCTCTGGATGTGAAAAACTCGCGCAGATACAGAAAGCTCGGGATGTGAATAACTCTAATAACTGAGATACAGAAAGATAATGATAGAGCTTTAAAGCTTAGTTCTACAAGTAGGTAATAAATAAGACATCGAACACTCGAGATCTACATATTCTGGTAAGAAGGCTAAGATTTTTGAAGCTATACATGGTGGTTTGTAAATAATGTGCCGAATGCTACAATAATGTTTGCAAACCAACCAGTGGTGGTGACCCAGGCACTCATAACATTATCCCAGATAATAAAACAGTTACAGTCGTTACCTTACCAACTGTTGTATAGTCTGTTTCTAAAAGTTTCGCGTCCGCTCACCAATGAATATCAAAGAAACCAATAAACACCAATAATGTTATCAACAAAATTATTCACATCATCTAGTACCATTTTTATATTATTCTTGAATTCCTGTTACAACAAACATGAACAATCAAATCAGATATCAGATTGATATGAAGGTATCATGGAGAAGCTGGGTATAAAAACACAAACAAACGAGATGCAACAAGTATTAGAAACAATAAAAGAGTATCATTTAAATTGTTCCGTAGTCTCGTATATAAATACACGGCTATCGGTAACATTTTTATTTCTTCATAAAATCTTATTGATGCTGCATAAATCACATCTGATAATTATTTAACACTTGTATATAAACTTACATTTTACGCAACAACATTAATAATATACACAGTCTGGCCATAACTACTGTTACAATTAAAAATAAGAAAGATATTACATTTGAATTTGGAATCTGTCATTTTTATACGATTGTTCATTGAGTTTTCTAATTTTGGCGCCAATACATTGTACAATATTTTGCGATATTAAAATGGAGTGGGGTGATAAAGAGAACCGAATCGCTGTGATTCCATTACACAAAGTTGGTATGGAGCCAAATGCAATTTTTAAAACTCTCCATACACTTGGTATTAGTCAAATGTTTGTGTACCGGGCTATTAATAGGTACAATGAGACCTCCTCTGTTTGTGACAGAAAAAGATCTGGCTGTCCACGTAGTGTTCGTACGAAAAAGGTGGTCAAAGCAGTAAGGGAAAGAATTCGAAGAAATCCTGTCCGAAAGCAAAAGATTTTATCTCGGGAGATGAAGATAACACCCAGAACCATGTCGCGTATTTTAAAAGATGACTTAGGACTTGCAGCCTATAAGAGACGCACGGGTCATTTTATAACTGATAATTTAAAAAAGAATAGGGTGGTAAAATCGAAACAACTACTGAAGCGGTACGCAAAGGGAGGTCACAGAAAAATTTTGTTTACGGATGAGAAAATCTTTACAATTGAGCAACATTTTGACAAACATAATGACGTATTTACGCTCAAAGCTCTAAGGAAGCTTCCCAATTAGTCGACTGAGTGCAACGGGGGCATTATCCGACTTCAGTGATGGTTTGGTGGGGTGTTAGCTATGAAGGAGTGACTGAGCCATATTTTTGAAAAAGGTATCAAAACATCGGCACAAGTGCATCAAGATACCATTCTTGAGAAGGTAGTTAAGCCCCTTAACAACACCATGTTCAATAACCAAGTATGGTCCTTCCAACAAGACTCGGCGCCGGGTCATAAAGCTCGGTCCACGCAGTCTTGGTTGGAAGTGAACGTATCGGACTTCATCAGAGCTGAAGACTGGCCGTCGTCTAGTCCCGATCTTAATCCGCTGGATTATGATTTATGGTCAGTTTTAGAGAGTACGGCTTGCTCTAAACGCCATGATAATTTGGAGTCCCTAAAACAATCCATACGATTGGTAGTGAAGAATTTTCCCATGGAAAGAGTGCGTGCTTCTATTGATAACTGGCCTCAACTTTTAAAGGACTGTATTGCAGCCAATGGAGACCACTTCGAATAAGCTTTTTATATTTTAAATTGTTTTATATTTATGTATTAAACTAACACACTGTAAAAGTAATAAATATTATTTGCAATAAAAAAAAAAACTTTTGTCTTCGTGACAATATTTATGGAAAGATTAGGTATATAATAATATCCTGGGACATTCATTTCACACACGGTCATCTGATCCCAAACTAAGCAGAGCTTGTACTATGGAAACTAGATAACTGATATACTACATATACAATTTTTTTTTTTTTTTGTAAATACATACTTATTTAGATAATTACACCCAGACTCAGGACAAACAAACATGTTCATGCACACAAATGTTTGTCCTGGGTGGGAATCGAACCCACGACCTGCGACATGATAGGCGGTATCTTAACCAACCACGCCAGCTGGCCTGTCATATTATATTTTTTGTTTGTTTATAGTTGTTTTAAAACTGCATCACAATAACTCACCTTTCATTATAATTAGCATAATTAATATTAGTTTTCGATTTTTAGAAAAGTTTGACATTATTCAGAACAGCTTTTATAACTTTCGGAATGTGAATGCTAATGTCAATTAATGTTATATTTATTGAATCGTAAGCTTAGCTTATATACTATGAGCAATCAAAATGATATAAAAGTAATATATGCATTTATGATACGCGTTTGCAATCGATTCACAATTTGGTAACTTTTTGAATCGTGTCACCATTCCACGAATCAAGATCATCTGCATTCTGCATAAAATAAGGAAATATCGTATCTTATCTTCTCCATACCGCTGCAATATAAGTACAGTATTCATAAAATGATCTATTTCGATTGGTTTAATTTCTTCTTTAACTGGAGGTGACCTGCTAGGCATGCACTTTATCCATAATCCTAACCTATCTTTGTAAGGCTTTAATGGTACGAAACCCATAAGTCAACGTAGAACAGCCGATAACATACTGGTACATCAGATAATATCTAATCGCTAGTCCCCTGTAATGCTGAACCGGAATGACGAATATACTTTTATCCCAACAGAACAATATTGGTAAATTAAATACAAACTGACTCTTAGTCCGTCCGGTCCAGCAGACAAACACTTGTGTAAGGGTAGAGTCAAGACTTGCCACAATTCATCTACGGTTGGAATTGTAAAAGCATACAGAGAACTTAATTTGCTCAATGATTACGTCTACAAACCAGTCGTCTGTCAAGACAGTTTCACTAATGACACCACCAAACAGTTTAGTGAGTCGAGCGACTGCCAGCTTTCACGGTATTTTTCTTTCACAGCAGACTCCTCATCACCAAACTGATGTTATTATCTAGTAATATGGCGGATGTTAGTTCATTGCACCTTCTTGTGTTTGTGAGCGTAATGGCGCGCGCCACACGGATGTGCGTACGCAAATATTAGTAGTGGCTTCACAAGGTCGGGGCAAATAGATAACGAGGAATGCTCTTTGCTGTGTACCTACTCAAAGAGCATTCCATTTGGCAGATATCATACTTATTTTTGTTGTTTATTTAGGTTTTTACTAAGGGCCCTCGAAGGTAAAAGAATCAAGAGTACCTTCATAGATTTTAAAATACGTTTTATGACTGGTTCTTTAACCAGTCTTACCAAGAGTTACCCAGTAACTGGGTTGTGGAGGTCAGATCAAGCAGTCACTCCGTGTAACATAATGGTATTCAACTGAATCCGGTTAGGTTGGAAGCCGACACCAACACAGTTGTGAAAAGGCAGAAGTTGATACCTGTACCCTAATTGCGTAACACATTATCAATCGGACTCTGTAACATTTTGACAGTTCAACAACATTGTAGCATATCAATGTACACTAAATTATTCAACTAAAGCTAGATATTAATTATAGAGAGGTGAAAATAGTAAGATTACTACTTTCACCTCCCTATAGTACTTACTAGAAACTCAGAGGCTATAATAAGACTGGACGGGGGACTCACTCCTTTTTCCGCCAAAACCACCGAAGCCTGTATAGCTCCCCGAAATTATATTACTGTAACTGTGTTTTATCTTGTGTTCATTCTAAATAGTGATTTTATAAACCAATGTGATGTTGATTTTCCTCTCCAATGACCCATTTCCTTGTCTTGGGGCTACGGACTCGTCTGGTTAGGAAACTATGCACATCACAGAGGCTTACCGGATCTTCCTCTGAGCTCACGGACGCACCCTTGCGTGTTTCCAGGGTTCACAGCTTTGGATATTTCACAGCTTCGGATACTTCGCCACTACGGATACAATATGCGGCTAGACCACCTTTGGCTAGACTACCGGCCATTCCCTCTACCTGGCACCCTACGCGCCAGACGCGGCTCTCTACCCGGCAACCTACGCGCCAGATACGGCCCTCTACCCGGCACCCTACGCGCCAGACGCGGCTCTCTACCCGGCAACCTACGCGCCAGACGCGGCTCTCTACCCGGCAACCTACGCGCCAGACGCGGCTCTCTACCCGGCAACCTACGCGCCAGATACGGCCCTCTACCCGGCACCCTACGCGCCAGACGCGGCTCTCTACCCGGCAACCTACGCGCCAGACGCGGCTCTCTACCCGGCAACCTACGCGCCAGACGCGGCTCTCTACCCGGCAACCTACGCGCCAGATACGGCACTCTACCCGGCAACTACGCGCCAGTCGCGGCCACCTAACCGGCGACTAAGGCCGAACACGCCGAGCCACCGCAGCGCCAGCCAGACGGTCCACCCAGGGCAGTCCCTTCCACTTTTTATAACCCCACAGCGAACAAACCTTACAACTAGAATCTACGACCCTCTTCTGTAACTTGTGGCTTAACCTATAATTAAACTCTGTTTTAAGTGACACTTGAGTCTCATTTCTCTACCCATAAAACCCCTATGCCACAACATTCATTGCGTTATTTACGTTGTTGATCAGACAAAATTTTCGAACATATGAAGGAATAGATTAGCAATTTGCTTCAAAATGATTCAGATTCCGATCGACAATGTGTTACGCAATTAGTGTGCTGGTATTAACATCGATGGTAGTCTTTAAATTTGGCTTAAGAAAGTGTAAACTATGTCAAGTCAAATTATGAGCCTGCATTTTTAAAAAGTATTATTTCGAGACAGCCGTAGAACTCAGTTGCATTGTAATTCCATACTTCAAGTAGTATTTTCAAAGATTCACCAGACTAACTTAAGTATAGAATAAGATATGGCGGTGCCGCCAACCATATTATATCACACTCTATTTATTTATATTTGCATTATCTACAATCACACTTTTCTTTCGGCGAGTCTGACGAAGTTCCCGCCAGATAATATCGCGTCACTGTTCAATAAATAAAACGGTTTATATCGCGTAATTCGGTGCGATGCGACATTGCGCGTACGCGGCGTAGCAAGGCGCGACAACGCATGTATAAATATCGCGTTATCGTGCGAACGTCGCGACCACTTACTCGCCCTTTATCCGATTTCATGAGTTAATTTCTACGGCATGAGGAGATTGTGGATGTGCCTGTTCCTGGCGGAAATTTCCTATACTTACTACGAGTACCTAACTAATAGTGACATAATATCTGATACTTCAACTACAACGATCTACTATGAGACGAGAGTATGAGAACGGGAGGGGTGTGAGCAGGCCTCATAATAAAATAATTTTCAACACAGAAAATTCAAAATTGATAATGAGCCTGATCCCCAACAATCAAATAACCCTCTTGAGTATCGTAATATAGGGACAGGTCCACACGAATCGTGCGGTAATATGATTGAAAAGTAAGAAGCGATCAGATTAAGGCGCGTACGTCCCAAACAAAACAACAGAAGTCCACACGTCACCGCGCGCTGTATGTCGTGACCTCGACCAGTTCAACAAATGTTAACAACAAAATAATTGATAAAACAAGTGGATAAAACTGAGCTTGGAACTTTAGTGGACCATATCACTGTCATAACCAAAATCATTGAAGTTGCACTCGCAGATCTGTGGTAACCTCAAAACATACGAATACATCAGCAATCGGATACAATTCAATATGGCCACGACTGCAAGAGCAAAGCGGCTGGGAAGAAGAAGAACCACAATACATGGATCCAAAGTAAACAACTAATGCCCGGTGGTTTTAAACGGAGTTTATCCATTCGATAGTGATTATTGGTTGGATATCGTCTCTCTGAAGACTTCATTAAGGAAGAATTTAGCTTAAAAGTCAAGTGACTTACTATCGAGGGTTTATCTCAGGATCTCAAAAACCGAGCTGGAAGAAATTCGTTTAAATAGATAATTTTGTCGAATCAGGGTGAACTTCACCAATAAATCTGTACGTGTTCAGCAAGAGTAAACCGTGTTCAAAGCTGTCAATATCAAAATTGTTGAGGAATATTGACATTAACGCCATTCTTGAACGCGTTTTAGATGTGCTGATATCGTTGAAGTTTATTGGTGAAATCCGCACTTAATAGCTCTTAATAACTCCATTTAAGAAGTTTTCAGAAACCAGCATTATTAGTGTATTAATACTATTCAGTTTTGGATGGCAATTGCTTGGATCTACTTAGAGCGTAGACATGACATGCTACGAGTTACGAGAAACATGAAGGCGTTTTCCCTTTTCTCTTATAATTTTGGTATAAGTAACTAATAGTTTCTTTGTATTAGAGCTTGGAAATTGTTAACTAACAACCAGACTACAGTTTTTGGGCAATTTGTTCATACCATCAGAAACTTAAGTATTTCGTAATCAGATGACATAATCCTTTATGTTACTGTTACTCGCATACCTTTAACATTTGTCAGTCAACCTGTGTCCACGAAATCATTCAATAATTTTATTCTTTCATAATGCTCGTCATTGATCAGTTTACCGCGTTGATTAGCGTTCCTCCTCTGTTTGCGTACAAGTGAACCGATATTACGTCAGGTAACACTGTACTGTCATACCGCCGGACCCGAAATTACACACGATAATCACATCTAAGTCTATAGAGATAAGGAACATAAATGTGTTTGAATATGTTGTTGTCAGTGCAAACATTCAGCCGCTGCGCCCGCGCCGCCGTTCGCACCAAACTGTGTTTTGTCTTTGAGCTGCCGTGGTTCCTGTCATAGAATATGAATGTAGATCACGAGTGTTTTATTCCTACCTACATTTGTCTTGAACAGGTGAACACACCAGAGATAAAACTTTTAAAACTTATATACCATCTGGTAACTTTTTGCTCATATCGACACCAGCAATTTACACTTCGCTAACTTTAATTTAGGGCAATTTCCGTTTTTATCACCAAATTATTTAAAGTATGGACTATAAATTGGTATAAAAACAATTATACAGAAATTCCAAAAAATAACGAAGTAACAACACAACGCTAAATAAATGTAATTTTTGTAATCGCGCGTTATTTATTACGCTATCTCTTATTTAGCCGAGTGTAGTCCGTTCGTGAACGTTCGTAACACAAAAGGCACGACTTAGCTGAGAGTAGGTACATTCTTACGACTACTTATTACATAGTGGTTTAAGGTATTAGTATTGATTTTTATTGTTGTTAATATTGTAAAGATTTTTTTTTCTATTTTAGTTACAGTTTGGCAATTAATATGAATTTAATGCATTGTTTTAGCATTCTCGCCTTTTCTCTTTCCATAATATAGTAACGCTATACTAAGCACTATACTTTTCACTTTCTACACGGCTAACTCAGGTTAAATTGAAAACTAATTATCAAAGAAATTAAGTAACGACAGTCCTTGTATTATCAAGAGAAACGACAACAGTGAAAATTTCAATAAATTATTATTATTATTATTATTATTATTATTTATTAGGAAACTCAACAGCTTATATTTAATTTACATGAGTTATGAATGTTCACCCCACTATCACTGAACAATTCAATACAGTTGCGTCAAAGTTACAGCATCGTGAGTTTGTTTACACTGTTCAGTGATAGCGAAATGATGACAATTATCACTTAAGCCAATAACAGAGTTTCACGGCATTTAAAAAACTAGGTTAACTAGAAAGTAGTGAGGGAAAACAAAAGAAAAAACTTAAACAAGTATAGTTGTTAGTTAACAAGTTAAGTTAAGTTGTTGACACATTACTCACATTAAAATTGAAGATAAAGTTACAAAATGAACCTAAGTACTATGACTATATTAATTAACAAAAGGAAAAATATAAAATTAAATAATTTGCTTAACATTGTTTGACATTGTGAATATATTTTCACTCTAATAGAAACGTGTTATGTTGAAATATATGAGATATGTACCTTTATTAAAAATATGAGAATAAGAAAGAGTTAGAAAGAGTTATGGCACAATTAGTTCACTAAACAATATCTGCTTGACCTGTTTCCGGTATGATTGTTTGGATAAATGAAATATATCGACACTTTTAAAACCTTCAGAATAGATGCGAGGCAGTCGGGTCAGAACAGCATTTCTCCCGTATTTTGTACGGCAGCCGGGGATACTGAGTAATTTTGTGTGTCTGGTACGTGTTTTCGGGGTACAGAAATCTATACATGATAATAAATCACTGCTGTCCAAGCGACCTCGCAAGATATCAAAGAGAAAAAGCATATCCAACATCTAACGCCTATCTACAAGGGGAAGCATATCATAGTGTTTGCAGTCTCGGGTATAGGAATCATGACGTTTCCGGGATTTATAGTTTAGGAATTTTACAAACTTTTTCTGTAAACTTTCGATTCTTTTTATGTATACCTCGTATTGGGGTGACCAGATAGGGCTACAGTATTCCAAAATACTACGCACGTATGCAAAGTATATAATCTTTAGAGTATGACAATCACTAAAAGGCTTACAAGTACGCATTACAAAACCAAGACTACGAGAGGCTCTATTGGTGATAACATCAATATGTTGATCAAAGAGCAATTTGGAATCCAACCTTATACCAAGATCCGTGACCACATCAACCCTTTCGATTGCATTATTATTAAATCCATAAGGATACTTCGTTGGGTATTTAGAACGGCTGAAGGTAATGCACTGACATTTCGAGACATTGACAGTAATATTATTTTGCTGATAATACTCGAATAAAGCATCAAGATCACGCTGTATCCGCTCACAATTATCTTTAATACTAAAAAAGTTGTCACATTTTTTTTTTGAAAAGCTTCTGGTGTAAAATCGACTTTTTCAAAATAGCGTAATGTTTATCGTAGTGTCGATTTATCTCTAAAGAAAGAAAGAAAATACGTTTCACTCTGCTTTCATATCAGCACATCGTCTCACACAGCTTGCCTGAATGGGAGGTACTCCGTTGCCATCCCCCTGGACTACAGCGAGGATGGCTCACTAGACATCCTCCGTTTTGTGTCTACCACCTGTTAACAACAACCCCTTTTGTTCACACTTTAGCATCCCCGAGACATATTTGATCTGATGAAGTTACCGCATCTCCACACGAGTTTGATGTGCGGCATCTGCACCTAGCTAGTCTGTCAGGTGACAGTGCACATAAGGCAAAGCGTGTTTAATTAGCCGCGTGTTGACGGTCGCCTACTGCCTGTATTGATCTGATGAAGTTACCGCATCTCCACACGAGTTCGATGTGCGGCATCTGCACCTAGCTAGTATGTCAGGTGACAGTGCACATAAGACAAAGCGTGTTTAATTAGCCGCGTGTTGACGGTCGCCTACCGCCTGTATTGATCTGATGAAGTTACCGCATCTCCACACGAGTTCGATGTGCGGCATCTGCACCTAGCTAGTCTGTCAGGTGACAGTGCACATAAGACAAAGCGTGTTTAATTAGCCGCGTGTTGACGGTCGCCTACTGCCTGTATTGATCTGATGAAGTTACCGCATCTCCACACGAGTTCGATGTGCGGCATCTGCACCTAGCTAGTCTGTCAGGTGACAGTGCACATAAGACAAAGCGTGTTTAATTAGCCGCGTGTTGACGGTCGCCTACTGCCTGTATTGATCTGATGAAGTTACCGCATCTCCACACGAGTTCGATGTGCGGCATCTGCACCTAGCTAGTCTGTCAGGTGACAGTGCACATAAGACAAAGCGTGTTTAATTAGCCGCGTGTTGACGGTCGCCTACCGCCTGTATTGATCTGATGAAGTTACCGCATCTCCACACGAGTTCGATGTGCGGCATCTGCACCTAGCTAGTCTGTCAGGTGACAGTGCACATAAGACAAAGCGTGTTTAATTAGCCGCGTGTTGACGGTCGCCTACTGCCTGTATTGATCTGATGAAGTTACCGCATCTCCACACGAGTTCGATGTGCGGCATCTGCACCTAGCTAGTCTGTCAGGTGACAGTGCACATAAGACAAAGCGTGTTTAATTAGCCGCGTGTTGACGGTCGCCTACCGCCTGTATTGATCTGATGAAGTTACCGCATCTCCACACGAGTTCGATGTGCGGCATCTGCACCTAGCTAGTCTGTCAGGTGACAGTGCACATAAGACAAAGCGTGTTTAATTAGCCGCGTGTTGACGGTCGCCTACTGCCTGTATTGATCTGATGAAGTTACCGCATCTCCACACGAGTTCGATGTGCGGCATCTGCACCTAGCTAGTCTGTCAGGTGACAGTGCACATAAGACAAAGCGTGTTTAATTAGCCGCGTGTTGACGGTCGCCTACTGCCTGTATTGATCTGATGAAGTTACCGCATCTCCACACGAGTTCGATGTGCGGCATCTGCACCTAGCTAGTCTGTCAGGTGACAGTGCACATAAGACAAAGCGTGTTTAATTAGCCGCGTGTTGACGGTCGCCTACCGCCTGTATTGATCTGATGAAGTTACCGCATCTCCACACGAGTTCGATGTGCGGCATCTGCACCTAGCTAGTCTGTCAGGTGACAGTGCACATAAGACAAAGCGTGTTTAATTAGCCGCGTGTTGACGGTCGCCTACTGCCTGTATTGATCTGATGAAGTTACCGCATCTCCACACGAGTTCGATGTGCGGCATCTGCACCTAGCTAGTCTGTCAGGTGACAGTGCACATAAGACAAAGCGTGTTTAATTAGCCGCGTGTTGACGGTCGCCTACCGCCTGTATTGATCTGATGAAGTTACCGCATCTCCACACGAGTTCGATGTGCGGCATCTGCACCTAGCTAGTCTGTCAGGTGACAGTGCACATAAGACAAAGCGTGTTTAATTAGCCGCGTGTTGACGGTCGCCTACTGCCTGTATTGATCTGATGAAGTTACCGCATCTCCACACGAGTTCGATGTGCGGCATCTGCACCTAGCTAGTCTGTCAGGTGACAGTGCACATAAGACAAAGCGTGTTTAATTAGCCGCGTGTTGACGGTCGCCTACTGCCTGTATTGATCTGATGAAGTTACCGCATCTCCACACGAGTTCGATGTGCGGCATCTGCACCTAGCTAGTCTGTCAGGTGACAGTGCACATAAGACAAAGCGTGTTTAATTAGCCGCGTGTTGACGGTCGCCTACCGCCTGTATTGATCTGATGAATTTACCGCATCTCCACACGAGTTCGATGTGCGGCATCTGCACCTAGCTAGTCTGTCAGGTGACAGTGCACATAAGACAAAGCGTGTTTAATTAGCCGCGTGTTGACGGTCGCCTACTGCCTGTATTGATCTGATGAAGTTACCGCATCTCCACACGAGTTCGATGTGCGGCATCTGCACCTAGCTAGTCTGTCAGGTGACAGTGCACATAAGACAAAGCGTGTTTAATTAGCCGCGTGTTGACGGTCGCCTACTGCCTGTATTGATCTGATGAAGTTACCGCATCTCCACACGAGTTCGATGTGCGGCATCTGCACCTAGCTAGTCTGTCAGGTGACAGTGCACATAAGACAAAGCGTGTTTAATTAGCCGCGTGTTGACGGTCGCCTACTGCCTGTATTGATCTGATGAAGTTACCGCATCTCCACACGAGTTCGATGTGCGGCATCTGCACCTAGCTAGTCTGTCAGGTGACAGTGCACATAAGACAAAGCGTGTTTAATTAGCCGCGTGTTGACGGTCGCCTACTGCCTGTATTGATCTGATGAAGTTACCGCATCTCCACACGAGTTCGATGTGCGGCATCTGCACCTAGCTAGTCTGTCAGGTGACAGTGCACATAAGACAAAGCGTGTTTAATTAGCCGCGTGTTGACGGTCGCCTACTGCCTGTATTGATCTGATGAAGTTACCGCATCTCCACACGAGTTCGATGTGCGGCATCTGCACCTAGCTAGTCTGTCAGGTGACAGTGCACATAAGACAAAGCGTGTTTAATTAGCCGCGTGTTGACGGTCGCCTACTGCCTGTATTGATCTGATGAAGTTACCGCATCTCCACACGAGTTCGATGTGCGGCATCTGCACCTAGCTAGTCTGTCAGGTGACAGTGCACATAAGACAAAGCGTGTTTAATTAGCCGCGTGTTGACGGTCGCCTACTGCCTGTATTGGTTCTCAGAACTCGGCCGAGGTTTGCTCGCGCCGCTTACTTCGATAGTTACTGTTAACCAAACTGATTATGGGAAACGAAAGTTTGGAACTATTGTTTTTGAGTGAGGAGTTAAGCTGTTTACTTAGGCACCAGTTGGAACAGCTTCCAGTGATCATGCAATTAAGAATTGGTTGCCTAAATAATCTGTTAGCAATTGATGGTATGAAGTTACAAATTGTGGTTTTTGTAAGCATTTTGAGTATGGTATGTGACTGTCAATACTTGGAATGGTGTCGGTAGGTGTGTTTTACGATGTATGTAACCGGCACCTGACTTGCTCATGTTTTTATCATGGTTGCTTATCATCACGTAATTTTGGCATAGGGATACATGGAGGAAATAGCCATATGTTATTTATTACAAAATCCAATGGTGGTCACAGCGCGGCGGATAAATTTTCCGAGTGCGAGCGGCTCTGTCGTCGCCCCGTCGCGCGCCGTCTCACATGTATTTATTACTTCCTGACCGACGACAAACGTCGGTAATTGAGCGATCACGACGAGACCATAACTCCTATCAAACTATCGAATTACACGAGCAACCCTATCGCTGACCGTTCACCAGGCCTCTTATTCTTTGGCGCCTTCTTTCAGATGGAGTAGCTCCGTCCCCCTCGCGCTCATCGTTACAGCGCGGTCGAGAAAGGGATAAGGAATCGAGTGACCATAATCGGTACGCAGGTGGAAATAGTGACCACCGGTCACTAAGGTTATCAAATTACAGATGATGCGATGTGAAATTTATCGATACAACGCACGCGTGTAGCGGGTAACGCAGTGAATTTATACAAAGAATGATATATCGGAGCAAAGTGACCGTTGTCCGCCCAATCGGGTACATTGTCGAGCGTGTGAATAGTATTCATTTGAAATTGTAATCGATCGGTATGTGAATTAAGTAGGAGACTCTGAGGTCAGTGCGAAGGGCAAGACGTACGTACGACTTCCAACAAGTATTGTTTCTGCTGAGTCTTCCTGGGTCGTTTTTTTTTAAGGTCATAAACAAGTTCAACTGTTTACCTGGTGCCTGATGGCTAGGAAAATTTATTCATTCAGAAGGGATAAAGTCAGTTTTTGTATCGTGCCTACCAGCAAAACGTGAGGAAATTTTTTTTCACACAATTCACATTATACTTGTACTTGCTTCAATTACCAACTGATGTTTAAAAGATGTGAAACTGAAAGTTCTCAGTAAGAGAGCACTTCTGTAAATTCTTTTCTTCGACGTGACACTGCTTAGCTTGGGATGGGGTTTAGCCTAGCGTTAAATTGTCCTGGCGTAACATTACCTAGCGTAACATTGACCTAACGTAACCTTGGCCTAGCGTAACACTGGCCTAGCGTAACCTTGGCCTAGCGTAACATTGACCTAGTGTAACATTGACCTAACGTAACCTTGGCCTAGCGTAACACTGGCCTAGCGTAACCTTGGCCTAGCGTAACATTGGCCTAGCGTAACATTGGCCTAGCGTAACACTGGCCTAGCGTAACATTGGCCTAGCGTAACATTGGCCTAGCGTAACATTGGCCTAGCGTAACTTTGGCCTAGCGTAACATTGGCCTAACGTAACATTGACCTAGCGTAACATTGGTCCACGTGAATCTATAAAGTATTAAGTACAGGCAGTTATTCCACTTTAATTTCTGCTAAGTAGTTGTTTAAAAAGGCTCGATGTCGATGCATTATCTACTGAAGAGACTACATACTACTTCAAAGCCCTCTCCACAGCAAACTCAAATAAACCCGAATTCAAATGACATAACAGTTGAATTATCGAGTATAGTTAATTGAAGGCATACGCACGTGTGTCGCTACGCTACGGACCGCTGAGACCGACGGAGACATGGAGTAAGAAGAAGTGGAGAGCTTATGTGCAGGCAAGCGATGCCCCCTCAGCTACAAACGTAGAATAGGTCGCCATACTGCCGTAACAAAGTAAATTCTGCCGTGACTGGCGAAAGAAGGCTGCTAGTCGTTTATTACGAACACAATTTACACTAAGCGTACCGAAATCCGATAGGTAGGACTTATTCCATTACCCATATTCTTGATTAGCTGCCGATACCTAAACGTAGTCCTTATGGATTAGCACAGAAAAGCCTATCTAGCTTTAGAACCTTTTGCAATTTATAATATAGAAAGGATTAGGCAAGTGGCTATCAGAAATCGGTCGTGAGCACTCCATTCTTGTATGATCGACGTCGCTGTGGGCTGCGGACGACGAGCGACGGCGACGCGCGGCTAATTCGGCGTGCCCGATCTCCGTCATAAATAGTGCTAGAGCCGCGCAGCGTGATGCCGGCTCGTCTTACAGCCTCTCACAGTTAATTGACCCAACTTAGATATTTATATTAGGGTTTACCATATTTTATTTTAAAGTATGGATTTGTGCGATTGTGAGAATTTCCTTTTTATGATTCTTGTTCAAGTTGCTTGTCATCGAAGAAGAGAGCAGATTTCTGAATCTTTGAGCAGGTCAATGATCCCACCGTGAACTACCGCTGAGCATGGGTTTTCCCTTTACCAAGCTTTATTTGACAGATAGACCGTGAAGTGTAGCTAACACATTGGTGATCGCTAAATTATGATAATCGTAATATAATAATAGGAGCCTAATTTATTTAGCCGTCTTTTACTACACATGAAACATTGTATGATAACCTGAACTTAGGATAGGGAGTAAGTTACTCCATAGTAACGGAGTCACAGATATTTTAATGGCATGAAAGTGAGCTGATGAGGCCCAGCCGCCCAGGGTAGTCTTCAGTCTGTGACTATGGGGAACTTTGTACCATTCCGTCCAGTACAAATAATACATAGCGGCAAGCTGCTGCTGTCTGTTGAATCTTGTAAGTGCACGCACTAGTATACAATGTTTTTATAAACGTACTACGCTGGACTAACTGAGTTGAAGTCAAGGGAAATTATGTAGAAAAATAAAATCATTATTTAACTGAGAATCGCAGTCTTTCATTGTCTTGACCTGGCAGGATTTTTAAACTTACTACACACTGCCGCCATCTGTTCACAGAGATGAATCCACACCGCCCCACCTGCTGCACCTTGATAAGTACTTCACATTTATATCGCCTGCACCTATTATTGATTAGTACCCGTGCCAAAAAACGGCAATAGGTGTCTACTTACTATAGACCTTAGAGTCTTCTAATCATAAATCAAGGTCCCAAGTTCCAGAGCAAGGTTACACCGCTGAACAGCTACCTAATCCCCGGCGTGACCACGGCCAATGTGCGGCCATTTATGTTAAATTTACTGGCAGAAACAATTACTAAGCTTTCCTAAAGTTAACAGATAGAAATCTATAAATCACAGCTCAACAAGAGACCGAGTATTCGATGCAGTATTTAAGTGAAGGGATTATTTGTAATATATCGTAAATTATCGATTAAATCGGTTTGAGTGCGCGTGAGACAAAGTTATGTACGCAGCTACCACTACATCAGTCCTGCGTGTAGGCAGCTAGGAATATAATAACAGACATGTTTACGCAAATAATATTCAAAGGGCTTCTATCGCTTCATATCGACGACGATGAAATTTAGAAACGAACGAGTCATCAGAGCGGACTAGCCACGTACCCAGCAAACGATCAATAAGTTAGAATCAACAGTAACAGTAGCCAAATAACTAGCTCTAATCCGAGTCGAATCGCTGGATATTTTTCAATAACGCACAGAACCGATGATCGGAATAGTCGGGACTGGATCGCTCGCTCGATTCGTTTTTTTGTGTGGGAACATTTCGTTTTTCAATCACAAGCTAACCTTTTTACGGGCTGGTGTACGTCGACGGCGATAAATATCGAAGCTTATGGCCGCGGTCGGCTTTGAACTGCGCGTTTTATCCAGATTGCTACACAATTTTTTGGATGTTTATATATTGTGTATAGCGGCGTGTCCGCCGCGCGCCGCGTGGGCACCGACCGGACCTACATTTGTTTAACACGGCGCAAACTTGCTAAAACTTGGAACATGATAATCACTGCTAGTATACTTTACATGTTAACACGGGCAAAATCTTTTCACCATTTTCTCGCTCTTGCATACAAGTAATAAAACTTATCTTAGTGATCCTGACGCCTATTGGTGATATTAAGTTTACAGTAAAACATCAGAACTCATCTTCGTAAGCCCGATAGGCATCGATGTTGAAACCAGACCCGTGACTGTATCGACATTCTCAAGATCTCAATAGCTTTAGGGAACGACTAGCGTAAAGCAAATAGGCACAAAACTGACAATAATCTGCCAAAATCTGTTCCTTGTCTACTTGTAGAGCCTTGCGCAAGCATAGATTTCAGACGTCCTTAGTGTTATTGAATGACGAGCATAGAGTGTAGACCACTCAGAGGTCACCAATACTTACATAAACAACTCATAATATATTCGCACCGAAGCATCAGCATTTCAATATTTATAGAATAAAGTGAGTTGACGTGATAACTTGATTTCTGCAAATAGATAAACATAATACATTATTAATGAACGATCTCATGTCTTTGAGAGCGATTATCGATGTTTTATAATTCGGAAATCGGTTTTATTAGTCAGGAAGTGCACCATGTTTATCTGAATATTATTATGACTTCTGTAGTTTTAATTACCTATTTTATAGTATGATAAACGCATGCTTTCGATACATAATAATATCTTGGATTGACTTCCTCTATCTGACGGGAGAAGTAACACATGGCAGTAGATCCTATTCCCAGTTCTATTCCTGACCGGCACATATCGCTGCAGGAACTAGTGCGGCCACATGATGTACAGTCCTGCTTATGAGTGGTTCACGTTAAGTAGATTGTTGCCGAGCATGGACCGATCAAACATGCTCCTTTTGGCTCATCTGAATTATTGCATCACTAACTGTTTGCAGACCAAGAATGTTCGCGACCCTAGTTCTGATAGTCTGAACTAAGTTACATAACCATTATCATCATTTGCTCGACTTCTTTGCAAAATGTATCCAAGATACACAATTTGTTTTTTCAACACGTTCATTAGCAATCCATTCTCAAGTATAGTCTGGTATGTAAACCACTATCCCCAGCGTTGGGCAAGGTGTGCGGGGCGTGCGGGGCGTGGGCGTGCGTTGCGCAGGCGCAGCCACGCGCCCGGTTTCACCGCAACAAAAGACACACGGGTGACTTTTGACTTTAGCCGTGCGGTTAAGCTTCATAATATAATTGAGCTCGAACAAAATCCGGCCGGGTATTACCATACAATGGGCCAGTCAGTTCCGTCGAGCCCGCCAGGTCGCCGAGGGCAAAAAAACACTACCACTTGCTATCCAGCGCTGACGACAAAGACCCAACGCCATCGCGGCCTCAATCAAATTGATACTCAATTGTCCCTAATATAGATTTTAATTTCGATTGCTGTTTGGTGCTCTCAAGGCGTTGTTGTTTTCAGGGGGAGGTTGGCAGGCGTCCATCGAAGGCAGCCCATCATGAGCCCGACGACTGTTTGACGAGTGACAAGAGTCTAAAAAACGCACAGTGTAAGTTACCTACTGGCCGAGCGAGTCGGGATGTTCGCAGTTTTGAGTTATTGCCTGGGAGCAGTGGTTTTTGCGCGCTCGTCGCCGTGTCTTGCGTCCTCTGGAGCACTGAATGCTTCTGATTGATGCGTTTTGTTTACTTTTCTGTCTCGGACGACGAGCGTTCAGCTTTTTGACGTTTCCACTTTGTTTTTTTTTTCGTTTTTGGGACGTCGGCGTCGGTCGGCGCATCTTTAGCGGAGTTTACATACAGTATTGTGGAGTAATTGATTGTTGGAATAGGTTGACGAGCGCGCTCGTGTGGGACGCTGGCCAGGTGGCCTGCACCTAGGTGACAATACACAATTGTGACATTTTGGAACGCGTTTGTATTTAGCTATCACTGGAGTATAACTCCATCCTTCAGATGCCATATAAACCTTACTAGACATAGTGACGGGAAAAATTTATAATAAAATGAGTGTCGCAGGGATTTTTCTAGACTTGAGTGCTGCATTTGACACAATAGACCATAAATTACTTCTCGAAAAACTAAGTCATTACGGTGTAAGACCCTTGCAACTATTCACTTTTTATTTAAAAAACAGAAAAATGTTTGTTTAAATTGACACAATACAAGAAAATGGCTACAAAAATCCATGCAAATCAGCAATGGTTGGAAACACAAGCGGTATCCCACAGGGATCCTGGGAATTATATCGTTAATAAATAATATAGGTATATTATTTATTAATTAATTTAATTAATTATATTAATTTATTTTTACCGGACATTGAAATAGTAATTTTTGCTGACGACACAAATGCCATAGTAGCACCAGACAACTTAGTAGAGCTGACAGAGAAAGTTAATGCAGTATTGCAGTATTTGTGGTTTACTACAAATAAATTAATTATCAATACCACAAATACCAAGATAATGTTATTTAAAACGGCTGCCCGTAATAAAGATGATATGGATATTGTATTGAATCAAGACAAAATCGAGCTTGTCAATGAAGTTAAATGTTTAGGTATACGGTTTGACGAATTGCTAAATTGGAAACCGGAACTAAAGGCAATAGATGCATGTTACGCTTTGAAACTTCTGAGAAATGAAATTACCGCAGAACAACTGAAAATGGTATATTTTGCGTTAGTCGAGTCAAAAGTTAGATATAGTATACTTCACTGGGGAAACAGTTATAATTATCATATAATATGCGATTATCTGTTATACATATTTGTATTCAACATAGACTATATGGAGGTAATCTATTGTGTAAAGATGTGTATTTTTGGTATTTGAACTGTTTTCTTTTATATTATGTATGTGTTCGCTTAAATTTTTTTCCCGTTTCTAAACGTGAGGACTTATTATTGGCTCACTGTTTATTATTCCATTACTATATTGTTTTAATGTAGCTGTTAGTCCTCCATATTTGTTAAATAAATAAATAAATAAATAAATAAATAATATTAAAAGAGCCTTTGTACTGCAGAAACGAGCAATAAGGACAATAGTCCGTATTTCCCAAACTGAAAGTTTGCGTCAACATTTCATAAAATTAGGCATACTCACAGTTCCAAGCATTTATGGCCTTGTACTTTTAATTAATATGGCTAAATACCTTCATGAAATTAAGACAATAGAAGAACAAGTAATAAGGGAAGGCACCCGTAGAAATTACCTTAAAGGCATGGTCAATCCAAATTTAAATAATAATAATAAGTGGCTTGAGTGCAGATTCGCAAGAGCAAACGTGCTCGGAGGAAGTAAGCATTCCTGTAAGGTGCTGGTAGGGATCTTAACCGTCTTTCCGGGATTGTCCTGATAGCCGTGGCCTCTCCACTCCTCAAGCACCTCAGGTACTGTTGCCCCCTGGTCGCTACGTTACTGTGTGCTAGCGACCGTTTCCAGGGGCCCATTGTTGAGTGTGCAAGTCACCCCCTGCCATTTTATCCGTGTATAATTATATAACATTGGTTAGGCAGGGGGGCTTATTCCACAAATCCCCCCTGAAAGTCCCCCTTTTCCCTAAGGGGAAAAGTGGAATCTAAGTAAAACGTCCGGAATTCCCCGCTGATAACCCCCTTAGGGGGGAAAATTGGCCCTGAGGAAAAATGGGTTACATGCTTATTTCCTCGTCACCTTTTCCAGAAACGAAACTGAAACATTATGTAAACAAAATCAAAAAACACGTGCGCTCACAAAACCTCAACTTGTTCCTAATAGTTCACTTAAGTACAGACCTACGTAAAAGTTTTTTTCTCATAAATGCTTGGAACTTCGAGTATTATTTTGACAATCTTCTTCGAGATAAATCGAAAATGCGGTACTGGTTAAATGGTTCAAATACATCTTTTCAGCGGCCGGCAATGTTAATATGAAAATCTATATCTGTCATGTTTAGCCGTCGAATAAATTATGTACTATCAAATCAAATCAAAATGTATTTATTCGGACAACAAAGATCCATAATGTTAGTAATACCTTGAAGTGTTAGTAAGTAATATTATTATTAGAGGTAATGTATATGAAGTAATTTTTAGTTTGAAGCATGAAACCTATATGCAACTTACACACAAACATGCAATTAACTAACTGTATGTAACTGCATGTACCTACTATGAAACCTAAAAAGAATACTAAACATAATAAAATGGAACGAACGTTTTACTTCAAAATATGGCAACCAAGGAGGTCATCAAAGATTTTATTTAAATTTCGAACTGGCTTGCAAATAGGGATGGAAATTGCTGAATGTTTCCGAAACTTACCAGGAAAGTTTCTAATATTGCCGGAAAGTTGCCAAAGATGCCAGATTACATAGGGTTTTTCAAATGCCATTTTCAATGTTTATGCGCTCATAAGGTTTTATGTAATTGTGTTATTATACGTATTACTAATAAGCCTGTATAATTGTTCATTCATGTATCCATGCATATATGTGAAGATAAAGTTAAACCGCTGGTAATTTCATGATAGCTTTTTTAAAAATTTCACTTATAAATTTTATAAAAAAAGAAAGAGGGTATTGATATCTACCGAATGAAATAAATATAAATCATACAACTGTGTAGTGTATGACTTATATTTAATACAAGATAAAAAAAAACTCTCTTACATACAAATAAAGTTAAATTATAAGAACGTAGAAAACAAAAATTACGATATCTCTAAAATAGTTATGGTTTCATCACCAATTAACTGTCATGGATAGCTTGTTTCTTTTCTTTAGTTTATCAGTAAGAAAATAAATGTAAAAACTAAAATTTTCGGTTCGATATTGTAGATAAGCATAAAAACTACCACCCTGCAGACCGCAATCTTATCCTACTAAGCAATTATATCAGTAAAAGTTGTTTTCTAATATCTTAAGTGGTACTCATCATTATTTATATATTATAAATGAGAGGAACCGCATATTTTTTTTTCGCGATTTCACTTTGTTTGTTGAATAGATGGATCTTATATTAATGTATGTGATTTTATTAAGGGTATGCTGAATAATTTAGTTTTTCTTGGTAGGTACTTTGTTTAAACGTTATAATTATTATTTTTTACTAAAATCAATCTAATTTTATTATTACAAGTCTGTGAAAAAATAAAGGCGATTATATAAGTAATAATATATTATATTGTTCTTGTTTTGCTTATTACATTTCATAGAATCTGTATCTATTCCCTAAACATATTTTTTATTTACTTTATGAGCGCAAAAGTTAAAATTAATAATAGGGGGGAAAAGTGGAATAATCAAAAATGAAAAGGGGGATTTCTGGATTTTTTTACATTAGGGTTCATTTTTCCCCGCTGAGGGGGATTCTCTCAGGGGGGAATAGTGGAATAAGCCGGCAGTTCTTCCATAGTTCAAGTTACCCAATCAACTTTAGCCGCCCAAACCCATAGCCCAATATGTTTTGTTTCCACGATCTACAATTGTCCTGCACCAACCGGGGGTTGTCCTTGGGTGCACTTGCATAGTGCAGAGAGGGATAATAGTCGGTTGGTGCATCATCATTCAAAATTGTCTAAGGTACCTCTGTGAGATGGCTTCGGCTCCTCGTACGCCTTCCAAAGGTCCAGGATCCCAGGGTCCCGAGATATGTCAAAAATAGTAATACTAATATTTATTTTTTCAAGACTTAAACCTATTTACAATTACTGTACCTTAAATTAAACTAAATTATGGCAAGATATAAAACTTATGCAACTGGGCTTAAACTAGGAGGATTCCTGTGCAGTTACCTCCGTCACCACCCTGTCCGAGCTGTACAAGTGTGGTAAAGATAAAGATAAAGATAAAGATAATTTATTTGTCAAACATGCGTTTACATAAACTGACTAATCAGACATGCAAGGTATTGAATAAATAGATGTTGTGAGCGTCCATGTTTTGCCAATAACGGCGTACAAATTTTGTAGGTATAAAAACTTACATTTCATTGCATTTTACAAACAAACTAAATGATTAATAATTAATTTTCTAAATTTCATTACAAAATACAAAACAAATAAATAATAATCGATGTCAAGGTATAGTATATGTTTATAGTCAAAATAAATTAAATTATGTCCAGAATATTCATTATTATGCAGTCAAAAATAATCATTCAAAAGTCAATTGAATTAAAATTCACATTATTCAATTATTATTCTTAACTATGTACACATATATTTGAAGTCGGAATAGAAAAGTCCTTTTCATTTAAAAAAATCTACAACATTGTAATACACTTTACTAACTAAAAAATTTCTAAGCTTATTTTTGAAAAGTGACAAGGGCAGTTCTCTCCAACTTTTAGGTAATTTATTAAATATGATAGGAGCCATACAGAAAACACTGGTGCGGTGCTAAAGTAAGTATTACAATATACGTATTAATTTATTAATTAGTGTCATGCGTGAGTGGGCATGTGTGTATGAACGTATGTGTATTGTGAAACACAGTGCACGATACCAATAAGTAAAGTTATTTAACAGGTTGATTTAAGATTTGAAAAGCACGGTCCACACTAATTCTTTTAAAATTAAACTGAAAAATTTCCTATTGGACAAATTTCTGTATACCATATATTGAGTGAGTTTTTAGGGTTCTGTACCTAAAAGGAAAAAAATGAAATCCTTGTAGGATCACCTCAGCAACGCGTGGAGATATCAAGTTGAATTTAATGACAAATACTTAGGTCTACGGCCCATTAGAGATACACATTGGACTTTGGAGATAGACATTGTTTGATATTTGCAAATAAGTCAATACCTTTATGATACTTCCCGTTGACCTAGAATCATAAAATTTGACAAGAAGCAAGGTGTGTGAGTGCGAAAACCGTTAATTTGTAGTTTTATCACATGTTTTTTTGCGATTACAAATTTACATTTGCAGTTGGCGAATTGACCCTGACGTACATATCGATGTATGGGAGAACATGGTTTTCAACTACAAAGTCATGTTAGTTTTTGGGATAAACTCATCCTTAATACGGAACCCTTCATTGTGCGTGGCCCGGCAAGAACTTGGCCGGTTTTTATTATGTGTGTCATTTAAACATTTTTCATTAGGTAATAAAATTATCGTATCTAATAAACAATAGATTTTTGCATCCCTAACCACCAACCACCAACGACCTAAGTAGGTACTAAACGCCTCACTATTCTGCCGTCGTAAGCAAAAAGGGCACAACTAACATTTAAAAAAAAATTTAGTTACATACATATTTAGAATCAGAAAAAAAAGGCTAATCTGCTCAATTTTTTGTAGATTTTTTGAAAAAATGTTAGTTGTGCCCTTTTTTCTTACGACGGCAGTATTATAGTAGGTACCTACTCATACATGCACTCGTGCGCGTAACTTTCTACGCGCGACACCGCACACATACGTGAGTGGTCGCATCCGGGTAATGTATGGTACGTATGTGCGTTTGTTTGTTTCACTTACAAACGTGACGGAAAAGACCTCTGTTTTTTCGTGGTGTGTAGAAAATGTGCGACAGCTCTGTGTTGCATAAAAGTTTGCGAGAAAGATCAGATAATGGCGCCGATTCCCTTTTTCACAAACTCAACCAATTTTAAGTTCAGTGCATTTTTTTCTATTTTATTAAGAAAAGGACAGAAGATAAATATTAGTTTAGTTCTGTCAAATTAGTCGGCAACTGACGTAATTGACGTATTTTAGTAGTCAATTTTTTAATCACGTCTAAGCTTGTCTATGTAGGTATCTTAATTTCACAGGACTTAACTAATATTTATCGCTTGTCCCTTTCTTAATGAAATAGAAAGAAAAGATGCACTGAACTTAAATTTAGTTTAGTTTGTGAACAAGGGAATCGGTGCCAATGTAATCTAAGCTTAGTTAGTACAATGATCATGCAAGAAATATTTACTTTGAAGTTATAAATAATACGCAATTTACAGTTCTTTATCGATATTACGTCATTATCTTCTCAATAACCTCTATGCATCACGTTTGCAAAAAACTAATTTTATTAGATTTTGATTTGAATCCCTTGAATTTTGAAGAACTAACTAGTATGATACCGAGCAGTCCAGACTAGACCATAACATGGACTAAAGCAATAGTAAAGTCAAGCAATAGCATGGACAGGCAATACATGCTATTGCATGGACAAGCAATAGCATGGACAGGCAATACATGCTATTGCATGGACAAGCAATAGCATGGACAGGCAATACATGCTTTTGCATGGACAAGCAATAGCATGGACCGGCAATACATGCTATTGCATGGACAAGCAATAGCATGGACAGGCAATACATGCTATTGCATGGAAAAGCAATAGCATGGACAGGCAATACATGCTTTTGCATGGACAAGCAATAGCATGGACCGGCAATACATGCTATTGCATAAACAAGCAATAGCATGGACAGGCAATACATGCTATTGCATGGACAAGCAATAGCATGGACCGGCAATACATGCTATTGCATGGACAAGCAATAGCATGGACAGGCAATACATGCTATTGCATGGACAAGCAATAGCATGGACAGGCAATACATGCTATTGCATGGACAAGCAATAGCATGGACAGGCAATACATGCTATTGCATAGACAAGCAATAGCATGGACTGGCAATACATGCTATTGCATGGACAAGCAATAGCATGGACAGGCAATACATGCTATTGCATGGACAAGCAATAGCATGGACAGGCAATACATGCTATTGCATAGACAAGCAATAGCATGGACAGGCAATACATGCTATTGCATAGACAAGCAATAGCATGGACAGGCAATACATGCTATTGCATAGACAAGCAATAGCATGGACTGGCAATACATGCTATTGCATCAACAAGCAATAGCATGGACAGGCAATACATGCTATTGCATAGACAAGCAATAGCATGGACAGGCAATACATGCTATTGCATAGACAAGCAATAGCATGGACTGGCAATACATGCTATTGCATCAACAAGCAATAGCATGGACAGGCAATACATGCTATTGCATAGACAAGCAATAGCATGGACAGGCAATACATGCTATTGCATAGACAAGCAATAGCATGGACTGGCAATACATGCTATTGCATCAACAAGCAATAGCATGGACAGGCAATACATGCTATTGCATCAACAAGCAATAGCATGGACAGGCAATACATGCTATTGCATAGACAAGCAATAGCATGGACTGGCAATACATGCTATTGCATCAACAAGCAATAGCATGGACAGGCAATACATGCTATTGCATAGACAAGCAATAGCATGGACAGGCAATACATGCTATTGCATAGACAAGCAATAGCATGGACTGGCAATACATGCTATTGCATCAACAAGCAATAGCATGGACAGGCAATACATGCTATTGCATAGACAAGCAATAGCATGGACAGGCAATACATGCTATTGCATAGACAAGCAATAGCATGGACTGGCAATACATGCTATTGCATCAACAAGCAATAGCATGGACAGGCAATACATGCTATTGCATCAACAAGCAATAGCATGGACAGGCAATACATGCTATTGCATAGACAAGCAATAGCATGGACAGGCAATACATGCTATTGCATCAACAAGCAATAGCATGGACAGGCAATACATGCTATTGCATGGACAAGCAATAGCATGGACAGGCAATACATGCTATTGCATGGACAAGCAATAGCATGGACAGGCAATACATGCTTTTGCATGGACAAGCAATAGCATGGACCGGCAATACATGCTATTGCATGGACAAGCAATAGCATGGACAGGCAATACATGCTATTGCATGGACAAGCAATAGCATGGACAGGCAATACATGCTATTGCATGGACAAGCAATAGCATGGACAGGCAATACATGCTATTGCATAGACAAGCAATAGCATGGACTGGCAATACATGCTATTGCATCAACAAGCAATAGCATGGACAGGCAATACATGCTATTGCATGGACAAGCAATAGCATGGACAGGCAATACATGCTATTGCATGGACAAGCAATAGCATGGACAGGCAATACATGCTATTGCATAGACAAGCAATAGCATGGACAGGCAATACATGCTATTGCATAGACAAGCAATAGCATGGACAGGCAATACATGCTATTGCATAGACAAGCAATAGCATGGACTGGCAATACATGCTATTGCATCAACAAGCAATAGCATGGACAGGCAATACATGCTATTGCATAGACAAGCAATAGCATGGACTGGCAATACATGCTATTGCATCAACAAGCAATAGCATGGACAGGCAATATATGCTATTGCATGGACAAGCAATAGCATGGACTGGCAATACATGCTATTGCATCAACAAGCAATAGCATGGACAGGCAAAACATGCTATTGCATGAACAAGCAATAGCATGGACAGGCAATATATGCTATTGCATGGACAAGCAATAGCATGGACAGGCAATACATGCTATTGCATGGACAAGCAATAACAATATTGGCTTACATTTACTTCAACTTAGGGAACAGTGCAAGTTTCATCAAAATCGGTTCAGTAGTTTTCAAGATAATGGACTAATACGTGTCAAAGGGAAAACATCTCAAAACAAGGTTCTCAGTAACGGAAATAGTTAGGATGACCCAGCTTTCAACATTTATTGAGCACGGATGCTACAACATGATACTTTCTGAAGGTCTGATGATGACCAGGTAAGTGCTTATTGGACCTCAGTAATGGCAATAGTTAGGATGACCTAGCTTTCAACGTGTAAGTGTGACGGCCTGGCTTATTGATGCGAGCTACGGGTGTGGTGTCAAAGGGAAAACATCTCAAAACCTTGGTCAAATTCTAGTGCAATATTTATAACAAAACTATTAACTACTTATTACAATCAAAATATTCCAGTTTTTACTAAAAACTAAAAATTACGAAATAATACATCGACGTCTTTGGCAATATTTACGCTAGTGAAAGCAATGATGACGAATATTAATGATAAAATACCTACTTGTGCATTACTTTTAGACTTAAGTAAGGAGTTCGATCGTGTTGATCATACGCGGCTTCTAGAAAAACTTGAAAGATACGATATCAGAGGTCCAGCTAAAGAATGGTTTCAATCTTATCTAACTGACAGAAAACAGGTAACGAGGATAACAAAATTAAACAAATTTAGTAACACCTTTGAAGATTTTGATTCCGAAGCACGGACTAATTGCTGTGGTGTACCACAAGGTAGTATTTTGGGGCCATTATTGTTCCTTCTTTAATAAAATAAAATAAAATAAATAAAATAAAACATCAGTGTGTATTGTTCGCCGATGACACCACTATTATTATTAAATGTAAAAATTTAGAAAAGTTTTACATTGAAATTAAGCAAACATTAAATGACATTATAAAATGGTTAGATATGAATAAATTAAAAATAAATATTTCCAAAACTAATGTACTTCATTGCAAAACATTTAAAAGTAAACCTGTACGCCTTAATGTTACACTAACAATAATAATATAGAACAGGTACGTAATGCAAAGTTCCTGGGTGTAACACTTGATGAGCATTTTACTTGGAAAAATCACATCGAAATAATTAAAAAAAAAAATCAATCAATTCGTATTTGCTTTAAAAAGAATCAAAAATATTACATCTTTGCGTACCGCCATAATGATGTATCACGCATACGTCTGTTCAGTAATACGATACGGTATAGTTGTGTGGGGAAACTCTTCCGAAATGGCAAAGATTTTCATCGCCCAAAAAAAGTGTATTCGTGCAATATTCAAAATGCAGTGGTCTGACTCATGCAGGCCTATATTCAAATCGCACAATCTATTGACTGTCCCATGCATTTATATTTACGAAATTGCCAGGTTTGTGAAGTCCAATCTTGAACTATTTGAACGAAAAGTTAACACAAATAAAAGGAAAATTACACATTTAGATTTTGAAATGCCCGTTCCAAAGCTAGAACTTTTTCGGCGGAGCTGCGTTTACATGGCTCCCCTAATTTACAATGCTTTGCCTAGGTCAATTACTCAACTACCATTCAATAAATTTTGTGTTGCGTTGCGGAAGTGGTTGTTACAAGAATGTTTTTATTCATTAGATGAGTTCTTTCAAAAGTATCCCTGTAAATATTATACATTAAAGCACAGATATATTTAATTGTTAATTATGTAAAAACCTGTACTATTGCATGCTAAATATTGGCCAAATGTGTGTTACTAAATATTTTATATAAGAACTTCATGTACCTACCTACCATATTTGATGCAATAAATGAATTGAATTGAAAAATAATTAAAAAAATTAAATCAACTTCAAAAAGAAATAAACTCATAATTATGAAATAATTCTAATTTCGGAAGTCGGTGGCAAAAAATTAAAATACAGATCCCAAGACACCGACTTACGAAATTAAAATTATTTCATAATTTTGAGTTTATTTCTTTTTGAAGTCGATTTAATTTTTTTAATTATTTTTATTGAAAGTCGGTTAAAAAGCACGTAAGTTCAAAAACTAAAACCCTACTACTGAAAAATCACGGTTTAAAAAGTATGAAACAAGTTAGACTGGCCTGTTGGTCTAGTGGTTAGTGGCCCTGACTGCTATGCCGGAGGTCGTGGGTTCGATCCCCACCCAGGACAAATGTTTGTGTGATGAGCATGATCATTTGTTCTGTGTCTGGGTGTAATTTATCTATATATGTATGTATTTAGAAATATATAAGTATGTTTATCAGTTGTCTAGTACTCATAACACAAGCTCTGCTTAGCTTGAGGCTAGACGGCGTTGTGTGATAGTTGTGGAATATTATATTATATTATATAATATTTTCATCTGAAACTTTTTGTACAAACTATTCAATCTTCATCGTCTACTAGCTTTTGCCAGCGGCTTTTCGTCGGAAATTATCCCACTGGAACGTATTACCGGGATAAAAAGTATTTTTGCCCTAATTCAGGTCATGGTCTACCCGTGTGCCAAATTTCATCAAAATCCATTCAGCGGTTTTGAGTTAAAGCATAACAAACAAACAAACTCACTTTCGAGTTTATAATATTAGTTAGGATTAAATATACAACTTACAAGTAATAATAATAATAATATCCGGGGACATTTTCACACACGGTCATCTGGTCCCAAACTAAGCAGAGCTTGTACTATGGAAACCAGATAACTGATATACTACATATACTACTTTTTTTTTTTGTAAATACATACTTATATAGATAATTTTAGATATTTAATTGAACTGTGTTTGCTGTTCAGAGGATAGGCGTGGTCAGTGGTCATGCCGCATTGTCCTTAAGCATATGATCGCTTACCACTGTTAGAACGTATTGGATTGATAAATAAGGTCGGCTATCCTCTGAACATCACTATGAATATGTACTAAATACATTAAAATATATTACGTGTAAGTGGATATTTAAAACACAATAATTATTGAATCTTTTCAGAAGAATATATTTTCTTGTTTCATGAGCATGATTTTTCAGTACCTAGTTGGGCTTTAGTTTTTGAATTTAATTTTTATTTAAATTATTTTGGGATTATAATTTCGTGATAAAGTATTTGCAGAGCCGCTTTACATTTTTTTGTTTAGGTTTTATTGTTTAAATATTATGTTTGACTAACATCTGAGGCGTGATTTTATAAATTATTCACAACTATCAGGTGCATGCAACCAAAGTCTCAAGCAACAGCTAACAACATATACATATTTGAAATTTGCTATAAGTAGCAAATTTCAAATATGCAAATTTCAACCCTTTCATTTGATACCCAATTAAACATTTTTTTGTCGATTTTATGTCCTCTAGACGTCGCTATATTCAATTTAATGCGGCCAATTAAGACGCCTCCAACGATACCTCATTTGTCGAATTAAGATAAGGAGTTTAGAAGTTATATGAGAAAACAGATGAACATACATACCCACATACATACCGGTCAAAATCATAACTCTCAGTTTTGCTTCGCCGTAATCAGGTAAAAAGAATTTGTAACAAGTGAAAATAATGCTACGAATGGAGTTTTCAGAAAGTAATTAGAGATATTTCGAGATGCGCGTTACTCGCTTAAAAGTTGGTATCAACGGGCCTTTTGAAGTCAATTTTAAATCGTAGAGAGTGCCTGCTTAGCCCAACAAATACTCACTTCCAAAGACCTTGGAAGATCCTCATACTTTGTCACGCATACCACAAATATGTGCATTTATGTGCGTGGCACTTGTCATGAGCAGCTGCTGTATAGCAGTGACGACGCAAAGTATTTCTTTGACCGCTTTGGGATTGGGGTGCGTTGACCAAGACCTAAGTCTTGTTCAACGCACCCCAGTCCCAACTTCAGAGCATCTTTGTAATGCTATCGCAGCTCTAATACTTATATAGTTTCTAGTGTCATATATCAATCACCCTTACAACCAGTACTTGCATGTTCTGTGTGCATGTGTGTGTGAGTGTGTGTGTGTTGTGTGTGTGCGTAAAGTCCGGTAGCTAGATATAGTTGTGATTACTTACGCGGCGCGACGTGACCGCGGTACTAACGAGCGCACCGCCATCGATCGCCTACTTATATAATACCTAATTATAAGGAAATATCCCGCGTCGAACCTCTTCAGTGCTGGTTCGAAAAATCCTCTTAGTGACTACGAGTTCCTATTGAAAATTTTGGAGGCGGGTAAAGATATTGTTAACGCCGTAGATACATTGCAATCATAAGCAATAAGCTGAGCGGTATACCGACTATTGCTGTAGCATTCTTTTTTGATTATGCAGCGTTGAACTAACTTTCAAGTAAAAAATACTAAAAGTAAACGTGCCCATGTCCAGCATTGCCTTCGCATAAAAAACATCGAACCCCTGGAATGAGCAACATGACACCAGGACGACACTAAACAACTCTATATTGACATATCGTAATGTACGAACAATTTTAGAGAAACTTTAACAATAAATAAAACAGGTAATGATATGCAGACAGTTTCGCGTAAGTGCCGCTGTCCACTGAGGCGTAACGTCATAGATTCGTGGACGCGCCACAAAAACGACGCATCGAAGCATGCGTTGACAAACGCTCGTCGCTCCGCGTCAATACCGCACGCGCGAATATCTATGATGACACGCATCAGTGGACTGTATACCTAATGCACCATTTCGAAAGAGGCTGGAAACATTTTTTTTTGCGGGCGTTGTAACATGCTTCAGTGAAATAATGATTTAGTAACTTAAAGCATTAACTGTTCAAAGTAGACATTACTAAACTACAAGAAATCAAGAGCATATTGTAAAGAAAATTTTGTAGTAAATAATGAAAAATTATTGAAACAACAATTATTATTTTAATTGAGCATTCGAAATAGTAATGAACTCAACAGCTGTTTTGACGCTAAACAATGATTAGCTACTCGTATCTCTACATTCCTTTGTAAATTAAGTCATTTCTAAGTAGGTATATAATTCAACACATCAAATGCTAATATCATAAATGCCAGTAAAGGTGAGGTCATCCTCAAGGTTGACGTTAAGAACGCTTTCAACTCCGTTAACAGGGACACTTTGTTGGCTGAAGTAAAAAAAGAGTTACCAGAAATTTATGGTTTTATGTGGCAGTGCTACAGGCACCCGTCTAAATTATTATATAAAGATAACGTTCTGCAATCTGCAGTCGGATGCCAACAAGGTGATCCTCTCGGGCCAGTCATTTTCAGTTTGGCTATCCATCCCATAATACAAAAACTAAATTCAAAATTTAACGTGTGGTATTTGGATGATGGAACACTAGGAGGTGACGTAGACACTGTACTAAAAGATCTTGAATTCCTTAAGCAGCAGTTCCAATCCATCGGCCTTGACCTCAACAACTCCAAATGCGAAATTTATCTTTGTGACAATACCGACAGACAATCGACTATACAAAAATTCAATTCAATAACCCCAGATATCAAAGTTTTGGAAAAAAGCTCACTGCACCTTCTAGGTTCCCCAATTTTCGAAGACAGTTTTTCACCATTCGTCGACGATAAAATTAAACATTTTAACGATATTTCAGATAGACTTTCAAAAATTAATTTACATTCGGCATTCACCCTTATCAGATATTGCTGTTTTGGTCCAAATTTTATGTATTTTCTCCGCTCTTCCTCTTTATGGAAGCAGCCACAACTTTTAGACAAAATCGATCGTATTATTCGAAGCACCCTAACATCAATTTTAAATGTGGCATTGGACGACCGCGCGTGGCTGCAAGCCACACTACCCATTCGTTTTGGTGGGCTCGGCGTCCGCAAAATTTCTAGTGTAAGCCTACCGGCGTTCCTGTCCTCGGTCCACAGCACCGAAAAGTTAACCACAAGAATCTTAGCCCCTTCTCAGGTTGACTCTGAAGTGCCGTGTTTGACTGACGCGGTGAATGCCTGGAAAGTGGCTTGCCCGGATACGGTTCAGCCCGAGAACCCGTCTTCCCAGAGACAGTGGGATGAGCCGCTCTGCAGGTTGGTACGGAATAAACTTATTAATACGTCCACCAATACTGCTGAGCGTGCCCGCCTGTTGGCTGTGGGTGAATGGGAGTCGGGTCTCTGGCTTCAGGCTCTACCGTCACCCAACATAGGCACTATACTGAGTGACACCACATTCCAGCTCGCTACATGTTTGCGTGTGGGTGCTCCTTGTGGGGCTCCACATCGCTGTCAATGCGGTGAAGGAGTCGACTGCCTCGGACACCATGGACTATCCTGCAGCAAGAGCGCTGGTCGGATGGCACGGCACGCCAGCATTAACGACATCATCCGTCGGGCTCTTGTCACCGCCGGGGTGCCAGCTGTTTTAGAACCCAATGGCTTGGCGCGCGACGATGGGAAGAGGCCAGACGGAATGACCATAATGCCTTGGAAGTTGGGTAGGCCTTTGGTGTGGGATGCAACCTGTGTCGACACCCTCGCGCCATCCCATCTTCTTAGCACGGCGGGCTGTGCTGGGGCGGCTGCTGCAGGAGCAGAAAACCTCAAACGGCGCAAATATAGTAACCTTATTGGGAGCTATATGTTTGAGCCGTTTGGGGTTGAAACTCTAGGGCCTTGGGGTCCGAGTGCTCATCGAGTATTTCGGGACATCGCCAAGCGGTTGGTCGACTCTTCACGGGACCAAAGGGCCGGCCTATTTTTAGCCCAAAGAATCAGCATTGCCATCCAACGTGGCAATGCTGCCAGCCTTTTGGGCACTTTTTCCATTGACAGCGATGGGGACGAATTTTTTGATGCCCTATGAGCTCTTCCCCTTTTTATTTTTATGATTTTTTATACACTTGTACATAATATATATATTTATTGTTAATATACTATATATAATAAAAAAAAAAAAATATCATAAAAATCATAGCATATTCGATACATATTTCAACCGGAAGATATGAAAATTAATGCTAATGAAATTGTTTTAACTATATTTTGGATATTAATATTGCAACTGTGCGTATGTCATAATTCCGAGCATAATAGGTGTCATTAAATATAAGTGTTATATATACCTCTATGCTCACTAACACCAATAGTTATTGCGCAATATATACATAAGTATGCATAAATATGGAAATAAACTTATCACAGATCTTGTGCTAGGATCAGCACAGTTTTGTAACGGAACCATGAAGGACGATATTATAATTAGGAGTATTTTTATTTCAGATTTGCTAGATGGAGCGAGAACATCACACATTAACGTACATAATTATAATAACAACAAAGTCAGACACGGTCTACGCGTCAATGATGACCTTACATTAATTATTGAGATGTTCAGCATCCCTCAAACTTTTCAGAATATTGCAAAACTATAAAACTTTTGTCAAGGTTATCAAAACCATGTTGGAGTTAACTTCCAATATTACCAAATTCAGTATCAGGATATCAGTCAGAGCAAATGCACTCTTCTGTTAATTCTGAGACACTGTTAACAGCCTATCATGGACTTGTAGTCTCTATTCTCCGTTATGGTGTTGTTTTCTGGGGGCAATCAACAAATAGGAAACTGGTATTTAGGATGCAGAGAAGGTGTGTAAGATCCATGTGTAATTTAAAGCCAACAGATAGTTGCGTTCCCTACTTCAAGAAATTAAAAATATTAACGTTACCAGCTATATATATATATTAGAAACTGCATTATTTATAAAATCAAATCCACATTTATTTACAAAACTTTCAACAGTTAAGAAGACCCCCATTCGGAGTCAATATGAAAATCAACTATGTACGTTGAAATGTAATACTGCGTTAATGAAAAAGAGCTTCTTTGGTGTTGCACCAAAGATTTTTAATAAAATACCTGATGCTATAAAATGTATGCCATTAAAGAAATTCAAAAAGTGTCTTCACAAGTTATTAGTTGAGAAATGTTATTATACCTTGGATGACTATTTTAATGATAATAATATTTGATTAAATTATGATATGATGAATTATGAGATTATGTAATTTTATAAATCTATATTATTAATGTTGACTTGGATGACTATTTTAATTTTGGATGACTATTTGATTAAATTCTGTAATTTTATTAATTCATATTATTAATGTGACGGACGAATAATTTCTCGCATGTTCTTTTGTTATGATCTTCTTGTGTGTGTTTTTTGTTTTTTCTTTCTTGTAGTGGACATTATTAAATTGATTATTTTAATGTATTTGTATAAAATTGATAGAAAATTTTGTTAACTTGACTTTAATATTTGTATGTCAACAATGACAAAGCATAGTGCAACACTTATCTATTTAAGACCTTGACATGTATGATTAATGTATATATGTTCTTCACCTATGTTTTACAAATAAATAATTCTGATTCTGATTCTGATTCTGATCTCCTGACGTTGTAAAGTCAGATCCTTATGCAACTGAACATAATCCAATGCTGGCTGTGGAAATGACGTAGTTGAGTCAATCTACTGATCAGGTAGAAAGTTGTCTTGTAGAAACGATGGAGCAGCAGCGGCTTGTCATCGTACTTTATTAGATTTAGTAGGTGTCTAAATAAAAAGCCACAAAATGCGATTCTGCTCACGAATCATAATTATGTACGCCTGTGAACCTTTTGATAATTATTACACATTCATTTCGGTGACAAAGTGATAAATCATTGGAGAAAGTCTCTCTGGGTAGCTTCTGCCGGGACTTGTATCTGAACATGTCAAAGCTCTAAATTAATATGAATTGGGAGCTTAGTTTACATTGAGATTGATTAAACGCTCAAAAACCAGCAATCGAGAAAGTGTTCTAAGTTCTAGTATTCGCACAAGTTACCGCTTAGATTCATGCAAGAACTAACGCTTACTTGGCAGGACGTTTTATGCAAAGCAAAGGAGCCCGGTTTGTAACTATTTGTACCTAACTTAGTTAATATTTCTATTTGATAAGACAGTGCTTAGATTCGGTCATTGCAGTTTCTCGGTTTTATACATCAGGCTTTTAATTGACCAACTTTACAACATTGTCATGGATACAATAGAGCACTTTAAAGTTTGCTTCATATCGTCAGAATCTTCAGGTAGGTGCGAACGAAAGAAATAGTTTCCTGTTATTTATATCACAAAAAAAAACTATTTTACAGGAGACAAACCTCCTAAAATAACTCGTACTAGCCCAAAAAGATAGTAGAGTTGTGTGAGGATTTGTTTGGTATCGATTGAAGCGTTAGTCGGCTCGGTGCGATTAGTATGCGCTGCGCGAGCGCGCGCCCGCTCCGCAAGCGGCTCTATTTGGGGGCGCCCTATAAGTCCGGGCGGACGTCTGGCGACGATAGCCGATACACTCGTCTACGTGCACATCCCGCTTCAGCCGCCACACGCCATACATGCCGCACAATGATTTACTTCCAACTCCCAAAAATATAGGACAATAGAGTACCTCCCCTTATTCGAAGATGCTCGTTCATAAAGATCGCGACGACTGCCCGTCGACACTTGTGACTGGTCCTCTCCTCATGTCTATATGTCTAGATTGACGTGATTTGCATAATAAATCTTAAAGACCTCCCTGAAAAATGAAGAAATATAATTTATAATGCAACATTTACTGAAGCATAATAAATTCTTATTAATTTATCAGTTTATTTATGACTGTAATGACCTGCTGCGTGTCAAATATAATGTAAAATATATTAGCTACATCGACAGGCGTCTCTAAGATTTAAATTAGTATTTACGCAATAGGTCAGACTTGTTTTTATAACAGGTTGTAAAAAACCGCGAGAGATACGCAACTTTGACAAGTCAGAAATGTATAATTGATAAGGACGTCTATTTAACACACGCATTAATTAGGTTCTAAGCTCTAACTAGAAATGACACCTTAAGTCTAGTTTCGATCAAGTTGATAAGCTTAATTCCATTACATAATTAATTACTACGCCTAGTGACTTTCCACTTTCATTAACGACTCTCACTCTCCAAATTAGCTTATCAAAAATACATGGATTCATAAGTTATTTGCATAGTGAAAAGTAACTCACGATTTGACAAACTTTCTGAAATGATGGTATGATTAGTGAAGTAGAGCACGGTTCGCGGCGCAGCGTCACCAACGGGAGGAAAGCTTTTCTCTGACACGGTTTCCCGCAAGGTCGACGGCCGCGCCTCACTCGCGCCGGGCGCCCCGGCTGTCACGGCGCCCGGAAACATGTCACACCACAGGACTACGTATGATTCCTCACTTGTAATACTATAGCTCGTCTAAAGAAGCATATAAAATTAAGTAAATACTTAGATGCTGTAGCAAGCTAGACGCCTGATATTCCAATTAGAAGAAACTTAAGAGTAGTCAATTTACAATTTCACATAGTTTATGTTCTGTCATTGACATTCTTGATTATGGATTGATTATGATTACTTTAAATTTAACATAAAAAAGGGCCTCTTTATCTGTTCCTTCGGCTTTTGGGAAAATCTGTTTGTGTAGTGAACACGCACGCACGGAACATAGTTATCCGATGATTTATGTGAGCTAAGGCATGCACTTACATAATGCTATAAAGAGGACTCATTTTCATGTTACAATCACATTTTCAGCTAGCACCGAAATAGTCCATAGCAACAACTGTCGCTCCGAAGTGTTCCCGTAGTGTCGCACGCGTGGCTGTCCGCACGGGACGCAGGACGCATCACATCACTCACCACGTTTGACGTCAACGTAGGAGCTCCTCGTGCATGTAGTATACATGTTGTATGTCTACGTACACATAGGGAGGTAGGTAAATGCTGCTGCTGGTCGCGTTGGTGCCTACTTAGTTGGAGTGCTACAATCAAGGAACATATATTATACTCACCTACGACGAGGCTACAATGTTCTTTTGGCATCTGAATGTCATTGACTAGGCGTTGTTGGTAAACATTAGTTTGTGAAATTGTCACAGATAAACTATTGACAATTTAAGAAGATGGCGGCATCACTTACGGTTTTGGTCACGCGCCAGAAGAACCTTCTACTCCTTCTAAACAAAGTGAGAAAATACATAAAGTAAAGATAAGTGGTGGAATGTTTGATACTAATATTTTGGAATAAAATATTACTTGAGGCTACTGCCAAAACTGTCCAGGAACCTACAGCGAAAACTTCAATAGTCAATAATTAAATTAAGCTGCATAATAGTACATAGCTTGTTAAAATATCTTCTACAAACCACAATTTCCACCTTTCGTTATTAGACGCATATAACATAACAGTCCTCGAAAACAATCCTACAAGAGTTGAAACAAATCGTAGCAACATGACAGCTAAAGCCTCCGCCATTAACCCTCAGCATTATGCGAGCAGCGACCGACGACCAGCGGCTGGTGACCAGGTGCCACGCGACCATGTGTCCCGCACTTTATAGTCACGGCGCGGTATTGAGATAGCAAAAGAAGCTGAGTGCAGATAAGCGAATCAGTCCCAATAAACATAAAGTGTGTATGTTACGCCGCGCTGTCGTGTGCTGTGGAAACTGCGGGATCTTAGATAAATGGACGCCTGTGTTCCACGTATTATTTTGTGATTTGAAACTGTCAAAGGAAATCATGTAATCTAACTACTATTCCAGCAGAAACTAAATTCTCACCTTTTTGCGTCTTAGAACAAAACTGTAGCAACTGCTACGGTTTTTGCAGACGTTAAATTAAAATCACAAGATTCGCCTTCCATCATGACCTTGGCGTAAGATCTTAGTGCCTATTAAAATAAATTATTAAATGATTGATTTAATTACTGAATGTCTTTGAATACTAGTCAAGCAAAATAAACAAATGAAATTCCGATAAAGATGCCCCTCGCCGGATAGGGCAAGGTTCCCACAGTGGGCCGGAGCATCCTCGATACGTATCGTAACACTTACGCTTCACGTCCACCTTGCAGTTTGCGCGACTCTAAAAATGTCAACAAGTTTTATAATGTAAGGTAATCGATACACCGCAGCGACTAGATAAACAGGCGACCGGCCGAGGAAAATTACGAGAAACCTGCTCATGACTGAATTATAGAGAGGTTGGCGAGGACCTGCGACTGCTGATCAATGTGTGGGGACCGCTAGTGGAATGTGGCACTCGGGCCTAAGCAGAGCTTGTGCTGGAACCAGATGGAGCGCAAACATTTATTTTTATCTCAAATACAAAAGAAGTCTTACTTGGACGTATATATAATATAATATATGTAATCAGGCGTACACAAAATTTATAAATACTTCGGTGTTTTATCATAACTATCGCTCAATTAGGAGAACACGATTGCCACCCAACTAACCAAAATAATAGCGTAGGTCACACACATCATAACTTTAGACGTTTCCACAGTTTTCAGTATCAAACAAATAATAACTAGAAAAGTAACAATTTTGCACTGTTGCCTACTCACATCAGATCACTATTTTCCTTGTTTGACTCTTACAGTTGGCGCGGGAGCATACAGTTGGCGCGGGAGCATACAGTTGGCGCGGGAGCATACAGTTGGCGCGGGAGCATACAGTTGGCGCGGGAGCATTGCGACATACATACTGTGTTATCTTCACGTGTCAAAATATGTGCCACACAAGCAACAATAAAAAACTTCTTCTTTTCAAAAAGTTTTCTTGCATGCTGTGTGCATGCAGACTGCAGGTGCCGGTGCCGGTGTCATGGTCGCGCATTGAGGAACATTCGCTATAGAGACAGTTCGACACTGTAAATGTTATTATCATGCTGACTACGATCTAGGGATGTCTGAACATCCAACTATATATACCGTATTATTGTAACTAGGTATTGTTGTTTGACCTTTTTAAATGTAATAACTAACGATGAATTTTCCCGATATTGCTGCTATGTTTGGCGCTAAGTTGTCCCATTCTTCAAAACTGTCACATTTTGACGTGTAACTGTAGAGTGCGGGTATCAGGAGACAATCGTAATATATTCCCAGGTGCGGCCGGGAGGCAGGCAGACTGAGTGGTGACACGTCGAGCTGCGCCTGCGCCGCCGCATGCGGGCGGTAATTGCGCAGACGACGTAATTACTGCATGCTCACTGCAACCATGCTGGCTGACGTAGATATATGGCGGTAAACTATTACGTTTTTTCAGTGGCTGAAATATGTAGTTATGCATAAATGATATTCATTTTACCGTCATCGTATAAAACAACAGAAATGACTTATTTAGTGTCTCACGTAGGCATATTATTGACTCACCTATATTATTTATTGTCTGACGTAGGTATATTACTGTCTCACCTATATTATTTATTATCTGACGTAGATATATTACTGTCTCACCTATATTATTTAATGTCTCACGTAGGTATACTATTGTCTCACCTATATCATTTAGTGTCTCACGTAGCTATATTACTGTCTCACCTATATTATTTAGTGTCTCACGTAGGTATATTATGGTCTCACCTATATTATTTAGTGTCTCACGTAGGTATATTATTGTCTCACCTATATTATTTAGTGCCTCACGTAGGCATATTATTGACTCACCTATATTATTTATTGTCTGACGTAGTTATATTATTGTCTCGCCTATATTATTTAGTGTCTCACGTAGGTATATTATTGTCTCACCTATATTATTCAGTGTCTCACGTAGGTATATTATTGTCTCACGTATATTATTTAGTGCCTCACGTAGGCATATTATTGACTCACCTATATTATTTATTGTCTGACGTAGTTATATTACTGTCTCACCTAAAAAATACTAACATTAATATCTCTTATAAAGACCATAAAATTCAGGAAGTTGATAGTGCTAAGTTTTTAGGAATGACTATTGATAATAAATTGACTTGGAACACTTATACTGACATAATATGTAAACGAATAAGTAAATCTGCGTATGCACTATTCCAACTTTCAAAAAAGGTTAATATTGAGACATTGATAACAGCATACCATGGACTTGTAGCTTCTGTTTTACGTTACAATAATATTTTCTGGGGGCAGTCAGCTAATAGGGAGGTTGTATTTAGTATGCAGAAACGCTGTGTGAGGTCTATGTGTGGTCTAAAAAGGACAGATAGCTGTATTCCCTATTAAAAAAAAAAAACTAAAAATATTGACACTGTCCGCACTATATATAATGGAAATTGCATTGTTTGTAAAAAAAAGCCGCATTTATTTGTCAGCTTATCGGCAGTCAGAAGAAATCCATTGCGTACTCAATATTGTAACAAACTATGTAATGTAAAATGTAAAACAGCCTTAATGCGTAAAAGCCTTTCGGTAACGCTCCAAAAATTTATAATAAAATACCAGATGCCATAAAAAATATGCCATTAATAAAATTCAAAAAGGCACTTAATAACTTACTTAGTGACAAATGTTACTACACACTGGATGAATTTTTCAATGATGGCTGAATATAATGCTTTGTTTCTATGTTATATGAAAGAAAAAAAAATTAAATGATGAATTAATTTGGAATTGAAATTTATTGTTAATATTGATATTTAATAATATGTTTGACATTTTAAATTATTCTGACTTACATTTATGACTAAAAAATTCCTCATTTAAATCTATCGTATCTCAGGTAGGTATATTATGGTCTCACCTATATTATTTAGTGTCTGACGTAGATATATTACTGTCTCACCTATATTATTTAGTGTCTCACGTAGGTATACTATTGTCTCACCTATATCATTTAGTGTTTCAGGTAGGTATATTATTGTCTCACCTATATTATTTAGTGTCTCACGTAGCTATATTATTGTCTCACCTATATTATTTAGTGTCTCACGTAGGTATATTATTGTCTCACCTATATTATTTAGTGTCTCACGTAGGTGTATTATTGTCTCACCTATATTATTTAGTGTCTCATGTAGGTATATTATTGTCTCACCTATATTATTTAGTGTCTCACGTAGGTATATTATGGTCTCACTTATATTATTTAGTGTCTCACGTAAGTATATTATTGTCTCACCTATATTATTTAGTGTCTCACGTAGGTATGTTATAGTCTCACCTATATTATTTAGTGTCTCACGTAGGTATAATATGGTCTCACCTATATTATTTAGTGTCTCACGTAGGTCTATTATTGTCTCACCTATATTATTTAGTGTCTCACGTAGGTATACTATTGTCTCACATATATTATTTAGTGTCTCATGTAGGTCTATTATTGTCTCACCTATATATTTAGTGTCTCACGTAGGTATACTATTGTCTCACCTATATTATTTAGTGTCTAACGTAGGTCTATTATTGTCTCACCTATATTATTTAGTGTCTCACGTAGGTATATTATGGTCTCACTTATATTATTTAGTGTCTCACGTAAGTATATTATTGTCTCACCTATATTATTTAGTGTCTCACGTAGGTATGTTATGGTCTCACCTATATTATTTAGTGTCTCACGTAGGTATATTATGGTCTCACCTATATTATTTAGTGTCTCACGTAGGTATATTATGGTCTTACCTATAGTATTTAGTGTCTCACGTAGGTATATTATGGTCTCACCTATATTATTTAGTGTTTAACTTAGGTATATTATGGTCTCATCTATATTATTTACAGTCTCACGTAAGTATGTTATTGTCTCACCTATGTACATTATTTAGTGGCTCACGTAGGTATATTATGGTCTCACCTATATTATTTAGTGTCTCGCGTAGGTATCTTATTGTCTCACCTATATTATTCCGTAAAGCTCCGACTATTTATCTGTAGCCTGAGTCCTACACGTACGCACTTTACTCAAGACTACGGAATGCAGTCCTGAAGTAAATTGGCCGGATCTTAAATGCGGGATTATCTATGCGTTATTCGCGGGATTTGCGGGACTGGAAAAAGTTTAACAATTTCGTAAGAACGAACGTATTCAACGCGCTTTGGAACAAGTGAAACTTGCAGTCAATGTTTTGTCGCGAAGACGCAACACTACTTACGGCGGAAACCACGATGTGATTTTTTATGTTGAGCAAATGAAATGCACAAAACACAACAATGAGCAACGAACTTGTTATATCTTTACATTAGCGTATAAAATATTGTCGCACTTCTTTGGCTGCCATATTACTTTATTTGGAAAATCCTGTAAAATATTTTAATCTGGTGCAGGAATAGGATTCAACAGAAGACTTATCAGAAGACTTATTTATATTTCCAATTAAAGCAGTAATTACGAAAAGAAATGCAGAGTTTACCTGAGAGGCTGCTAATACACATCTCATCAGACGATGATAATGATGAGGTACCTACCTTTATCTCGTATAGTGTCAAATGTTGTAAATGATATTGCCGATGACGTCGCTGAGCTTTCTGAAGTCCCACTCCTATCTTTTTCACTAGAAGATAAATTAGAACGTGAACTTCGTGCGCAGGAAATTCAATTTCAATTTCATTTATTCAATTAATTAATGCATATTTACAATTTTAAGCCTTATACTAAAGTGGTAGGTATATATACGGAGATCAACCTGAACTAGGATAAACCTGTATCTCAGGTATCATTACAAGTGCAAATTACTACATAAATATTTCCTACGATTGATGATATACATAAATAGTAAATAACTTAACAGACTAATGATAGGACAATATTAATTAAAAAAATAAAAATATTTTATTATCAGGCATCAAGGCCCATAGGGTGTTAGATATTACATATTACTTAAACAACTATATTAGTTACATGCAAGAACACTAAATAAAGATAAGCGCGGGGAAGGTTTAACACGCTCTGCTGCCAACGTGTAGCTTGGTAAACCTCCCCATTGTAGGCCCATCCAGCCTCTCTGCAAACACCCTCAGGATGCTGTTGCTGCTTCCCCTCACTCGGGATATCACTGAGGCAACTTTCTTCCGCATTATAGCAAAGTAGTCGTCAGTGTGCGCATCAGCGAACATACCTGACGCACCACAGTGAGGTGGAAGCCTCAACAGCGCCCTGAAGGCATTGTTATATTGTATTCGCAGGGCATTGTCTGCTTTTAGGGTATGATTAGCCCAAAGGCTGCTGGTGTAAAATGTTTGGCAGTATGCCCTGAAAAGAGTTAGCTTCACGGGAACTGAACAACCGTGAAACCTTCTGCAAACCATATTTCCCCTCACAGCCAGTGCCCTGCGCTCCCTTTCCATATCCAAGTCGTCCTTTAACTCCTCAGTAACAATGTGGCCCAAATACTTAAAGTGGGAAACTCTGTGCAACGGTGTACCATTTAGTTTAACAGGAGGGACAAATGTTGGATTTTTATTTCTACCTCGAAATACCAACAGCTCACTTTTTGTCGGATTATATTTTAGCCCGTGCTGTTTGGCATATCCTTCACAAATGGAGAGTAACTTTCTAATTCCACTGATCGTATGGCTCAACAGCACCATGTCATCTGCATAACTTAAGTTATTTAAACATACTCCATCTATATGGCATCCGACATGCGTGCTGCTGAGCTCAACAAGCAGCTTTTGTATATAAATATTAAAAAGCCTCGGGGAAGTCAGACCACCTTGTCTAACTCCGCACTCGAGTTTGTACGGGTCAGACAACGCATTCGACCATTTGACGAAGTTCCTCTGCTTGTCATACCAAAAATATAATGTAGACACTAATGCAGTAGGAATATTGAATTAAAAATAATGTTTAACTTAAAACAACCAGCAACTGTTCTGTGTCATCATAAAACACATTTTGTAACCAAGTTGTAATAACATTTTTGCAAAGTACCGTTTCTAGTGCAGACATAGACAAAATAAACTACTTATTGATTAATGCAAGAAATAAAAGGTTAGGGGCTCTTAGGCATCTTCATTATAATCTATAGAGTTAATAAACCTGCTTTCAGCAATTTTTCTTGCCGGGCATTCCAGGTCGCCTGTTTTGTGGTTGCTGGGTTTTTTGAATCGTAAACATGTTGCACACTGTGATGGTTCAGCACTCTTAGTACATTCGTTAGACTCGTGATCTTGTTGTCCACAATGTCCACACGTGTGCGTAGTCTCCCGACAGGTCTTTGCAGCATGTCCGTACTGTTGGCATTTAAAGCACCTCGTCACAAGTGTGAAATCCCTAACTGGACAGGATGTCCAATTTATAAATACTCGATCTTGGTTAATAAGGGCTTTTCTTATGCTAGCTGGTACCTCTAAAATAAAATTGCATGTAGGTCCTTCTTTTTTACCCGACTTGTGACTTAATTTCAAAGAATTCAGGAAAGAGTCACGAGGCAAATTAGGCAGCTTGTCGGCTAGGTTTTGCTCATATATGCATTCATAGACTTCTTGGTCAGTTAGGGCTGAGGGTACTCCTATCACTATAATTCTTGGTCTTCTCTTATGGGGCTCTTCCATTTTCAGGCTGGAACTACTTATCTGTGACGAGTTTCGTAATTTTTCTATGTCCTCCTTGGTTTAGGTGCTGATAATAACTCCTCCGTTTTTGGTTTTACGCAATCCTCTAACGTGCAGTTTAATTTGTTCTGGGCACATTATTTTTTGAACAAGAGATTTAGTGTCGTCACTAGTTTTTAATTTATCATTAGGATAAATTGCGATAGTGCTAAGGTTACTGGGGCGCAAGTAATTATTTTTGTTCATCTTTACCATATCAGCAAAATAAACATTTTCTATCTTTGTTGATTGAGCGAGTTAAATGTGATGACCCCAACTCTATTCGCTTCGTCAGCAAATCCCCCTCCACGCATAGTAGCATTTAAGTAGTTATAAGAATATTGTCAAATTAGCAATAAGTAAATATAAATACATGTATAATTATTAGAATAATCATTACTATTTTGGTACTGTTACTCTGCTTAACTGAAATAAAGTTTTTTTTTAAACTAAATCAAGTGTCGATCACTTAATTGGCGCAGCCGGTAGGATCTCTGTAGTCAGTTTGCGACGTATAAAACTCTACAAGCAGCTGGACGTCTGTTTCTACAGTTCAACAGGGATCTCCGAACAAACAAATTCATTGAGTACCAGACACATCGGCGGGTGCAGTATTCAATAGTAGTCACAAGGAGGAGATGGGAGTAACTACGGGACTGTGAGTAAAACTTTTTCACTATCCTTTCCGTTTTCCTTTATCGTTTTTATCTTTGTTTTAATTGTATGTGTTGTGTTATTGAGGGTTGAGCAATACCGCGATAACATTATTTCATTTTATTACGATATAACTAGCGTAATAATATTAACTTTAGTTAGATATTTAGTGTATTTTTCTTCTCTCTCTTTTCGTGCTTTGTTGTTTCAAAATGGATCAGATCATGCAGGTCCCGTCAACAATGGCAAACATTATTCCAGAGTTTAGTGGCGATTCTAGACAGCTCCCACTTTTTATAAAGAAATGTGAATATATAATAAATACATTTCAAGGTGGAAAAGCCCAAAATGAATATCTATTCCACGTTCTTACTAGTAAGTTATCAGGGGAAGCCGCGAACCTAGTGGGGGAAAGGGATAGTATTGGTACTTGGTTAGAGTTGAAAACATTATTGGCTCAACATTTTGGTGACCCTAGAACCGAAGATTGCTTAGTATTGGAGTTAGAGTCTATGAAAATAAATTCTAATGAAAGTTATTTAGATTTTTGTCATAGGATTCAAAACTTGCGTAGTATCTTAATTGCGAAAATAATTGAAACAGTAGACGATGCGAGTTTACGTCAAGCCAAACAACATATTTATACTAATTCGTCATTGAATGTTTTTCTATATAATTTACCTCCTTATTTAGTTAGATTAGTACGGTTGAGAAACGTGACCACCCTAGAAGATGCCCTAAAGATAGTGTTGGAAGAACAAAACTTTCAGACGGTTTACGAATCTAAAAGTAATAGAAACAAAAATAATTCGAAACCCCAAGGGAAAATGGCTAACAACAATGGAAATTCTCAGCGTACTCCCAATCCGCAAAAACAATCTAGTATTCCACCACAAAATAATTTAACAGAAAATACAAATAATCGAAGCAATTTAAATCAATCTAGAAATTCTTTTAGAAACCAAAATAATACTCATAACCAGCCGCCACAACAAAGTAGGTCAACGCCTTGGCCGAGTCAGCAGGCCGTCGCGACGGACAACGTCTGAGCATAATACAACATCAGCAAACTCGGGTTCAAACACCGATGTTACCATGCGAACTGCAAGTTCTAGACGCGTAAATTATACGAATAATGACTCATTTATGACATACGATAATAACGAAGAAAATGATTTTGATTACGAATCACAATCAAGCACATCATACGAGCCCGAACAAATTGAAAATTTTTACCTAAGGGCCTCATACAGAGAGAAAAAATAATTTTAAATTGTACTAATTACCGTTCTTTGCCTCACATTATAATCCCAGAGCTAAATAATGCAGTTTTTATGTTAGACTCTGGCAGTTCTAGATCATTTATAGGTCGGCGTGTCGCTTACCATTATTTTAAAAATAAAATTTATAAAGAGCCTTTCGAAGTAGTCAGTACCCATGGTGTTAGTATGCATACGGAAGTTGTTTTAGCTCCCTTGCCCAAAATATTTAAAAGTCCGGAAAGTCATAAGTTCTATGTTTACGATGTTGACAATAACTATGACGGTTTATTAGGCAGTAATTTATTAAAGCAATTGGATGCAAAAATCGATTACCAAACATTAACTTTGTGTACGAGGAATACTGACATACCTTTTGTTTATCCTTCAGCACTGAAAGATACTTACATTTTACCGCCACGTAGCGAGTTAAGGGTAAAACTTCCTGTAAACTTAACTAACGGCGAGGCAATTTTAGATTTTAAAGAATTAACTAAGGGGATTCGAATGCCCTGTGCGTTAGTTAACTGTGTAAATGGTTATGCGTATACAGTCATACAGAACTGTAAGGACATAGAAATGACCCTCAAGGTCACTAGTCCGTTTCAGGTAGAACCTTACAACCATCGCGAGATCTTAGTTAATCAATTAAACGACACAGACAGAATGGATGAGTTATTGTCAAACAACTTAACGAAAATAAGGCTAGACCATATGAATGAGGAAGAAAGAACGATGATTCAGAATATTTGTGAGGAATATAAGGATATTTTCTATTGTGAGGACATACCGTTGTCATTCACCAACGAAGTTAAGCATAAAATTAGAACGGTAAACGAAGACCCCATAAATATTAAAGCCTATAGGTTGCCGCCCACTCAAACAGACGAGATTAGGCGTCAAGTAGATAAAATGTTAAAGGACGATGTAATCCGAGAATCAAACTCTCCTTGGAGTGCACCAGTCCACCTTGTTCCAAAGAAGTTAGATGCCTCCGGACAACAAAAGTGGCGGATGGTCGTAGATTATCGACGTTTGAATGAGATAACTATAGACGATAAATACCCTTTGCCAAACATCAATGATCTTTTTGATAAATTAGGAAAGAGTATGTACTTCTCTACCTTAGACCTTGCATCTGGCTACCATCAATTACAAGTTCAGGAAGAAGATAGGCAGAAAACCGCGTTTACAACACCATTCGGCTTGTACGAATTCAACAGAATGCCGTTCGGTTTGAAAACAGCGCCTGCCACTTTCCAACGTGCAATGGATAACGTCCTCAGAGGTCTACAAGGCTTGCATTGCCTCGTATATCTTGATGACGTCATCATATTTTCTACCAGTTTGCAAGAACACATAGAGAAATTACGAGCTATTTTCGAGCGTTTCAGAAAAACTAACTTAAAAGTTCAGCTCGATAAATCCGAGTTTTTACGAAAGGAAGTCATGTATTTAGGGCACACAATCACTAAGGATGGCCTTAAGCCTAACAATGACAAAATAGAGGCTATTCTGAAATACCCTTTACCCAAAACAGTTACAGAAATTAAGAGTTTCCTAGGGTTAATAGGCTATTATAGGAAGTTCATCAAAGACTTTTCTAAGATAACCGCACCCCTCACAGCATGCCTGAAGAAGGGAAAAAGCATCGTGATAAATGACGAATATAGAAAAAGTTTTGAAATGTGCAAAGAGTTGCTGACACATGCACCTTTGTTACAATTCCCTGATTTCACAAAACCGTTCATTCTCACAACTGACGCTTCCAATTTCGCTGTAGGTGCAGTACTTTCTCAAGGCACTATAGGATCAGATAAACCTATTGCATATGCTAGCAGAAAACTTAGTGATACAGAGTCTAGATATAGTACGATAGAAAAGGAGTTATTGGCCATAATATGGGCAGTCAAACATTTCAGACCCTACTTATATGGCAGAAAGTTTATAATATACACCGATCATAGACCTTTAGCATGGTTAAATTCATTAAAAGAACCTAACAGTAAACTAACTCGATGGCGTTTACGTTTAGAAGACTATAATTTCGACATACACTACAAGAAAGGCAAACAAAATACAAACGCAGATGCCTTATCGCGCATTAAAATTAATGTAACGAAAGATGACTCAGAATCACTGGTAGTTAACGTAGATGAAAAGGAAACTAGATTGCAACAACATTTGAAAGATGTGACTGACGAAATCGTAAAACTAAGCGTTAAACAACCGGAAATAGAGACAATAGAATTATCGGATTCCGAAAGCGACGCTGCCACAGCACATTCAATATCAAATAGGGAACATGAAGGTATTCCTATCCTAAATGAGGCGATTGATGAAAAAAACAGGCAAATTCACGTTTTCACCTGGCACAGGGATGATATCTGTGTAAAAAATATTTCTAACAACAAACAAAAAATTTTAGAAGTCCATCTACCTCCTAATAACAGTGAAAACTTAGTCAAAAATTTTCTTAAAGAATATACAGATTACAAAAATAAGTACTTCATTTACTTTGAAGACCACGAGCATAGAAAAACATTTGTTAAAGTAATCACGTCACTTTACAAAAAGGGAACTCAAAACTTTGTTGAATGTACTGAAAGAGTGGTGAACGTTACGGATGAAAGTGACCAGAAAGAATTAGTTACCAAATATCATCAAGGGAAGACTTGTCATAGAGGTATTATAGAGACTCTAAAGAAATTAAAAAGAACATATTGGTGGAGCAATATGAAAGAAACAGTAACAGCTATTATTAACGCATGTGAGGAATGTAAGAAATCGAAGTATGACAGGAAACCTCTAAAACCATTTATACAATTAACCCAAACCCCAGACAGCCCATTCCAAGAAGTTTTTATAGATCTATTATACATAGAAAAAAATCAATATTTAACGTTAGTAGATTCATTCAGTAAGTTAGGTCAAGCAATATACATTCCCAATAAAAGTACACCCGAAGTAGTGAGAGCTCTAATAAAATATTTTAGTATGTATGGAATACCAAAAAAAATAAGTAGTGACCAAGGTACCGAGTTTAATAACGAATTGCTCAAGGAAATGCTAAGTTTATACAAAATTGAACAACACATAGGGACACCTAACAATCCTAATTCAATGGCAATAGTGGAAAGATTTCATTCCACAATTATCGAAATATATAGGTTGGCGAAATATGAACAATCCAGTTTAGATGCAACATCTGTTATGACGTATGCAATCATGGGTTATAACAATACTATACATAGCGCGACAAATTTTACACCTCATGAAGTAGTTTTTGGGCACACAGAATCAGGAAATGCTTTTGATATTGACAGGGACAAGCATCTATTGCAAAAAATATTACAGGATCATCGTAAACGATTGAAAATTCTTTATGAACATTTAAGTGATCAAATGATTGGACATAAAAGCTTAGTTAGGGTCAAGAAAGGAGGTGAGGACCCACCAAAAATAGTGGACGGTGACACGATTTTTATGAAAAATACTAGGACTAGGAAAGCAAAAGAGTTACCGCGATACGAAAAAGCTATTGTCACTGGAAAACCCGAACGTAACATAGTACCAGTTAAGCTTAAAAATAGAAACACTAAAGTAGCATTAAAAAATGTCAAACGCCCTTCACAGATGGTGGTTGATACTTCTCGCCCTAGCGGATCAAGGGACGACCTTGAATATCCAGAGGATGGACCAGAATCCGGGAATAGCTCCGATTCGGATTGGGACGGCTCTGATGAGGACTAACCATTGGGATATTATTAAAACTATAGATTTAAATTCATTATCGATCCAATTAGAAAATAATATAGAAGATTATAATAAGTTAAAAATCATAAGTCATAGTAATAGTGAAATACATAGGGAACTTTTAGGGTTGACAATACAAATAGAATCACTCATTGAATTGACGAAAGATAGGTTGAAGCAAATTTTACCTTCTAGCAGAACTAAAAGAGGAATCTTAAACCCATTAGGATCTCTTATAAAGGTAATAACAGGAAATTTGGATAGCGAAGATGCTAGGAAATATAATTTAGAGATTAGTAATCTAGGAAATAGAGAACATTCAATAGAACGAAAAGTATCATTGATGCAGAAGGCTTTCGATAAATTTCTCAATGTTTCTGATGACATTAACTTTAACACTAAGCATTTGAACTTCAAAATAAAACAATTCCAAACATTTATTCAAAATCAAACCAAGTACTCTAACCTTTTAACCGTTATGAATAGTATGAACCAAGTTTTAAATAATTGCCGTACTATTTACTCCATTATTTATGAATTGGAAACTGCTATTACTTTCAGTAAAATGCACATATTACACCCGTCAATAGTAAATACCACAGAATTATTCAATATTCTTAATGTCATAAGAAAACATCATAACTTGATTTATCCATTAACATTAGATAATTTAGTAAAATTAGAGGGAAACATAGAAATTAAGGGATATATAGATAATAGTAAAATTATATTTATATTAGAAGTTCCACTAATAGACAAAAACACATACAATTATTACAAAGTTATCCCTATCCCAATCTATAACCAGATAACCCAAAAACCTAATATCATTATACCCCAATATCCTTACCTAATAGTGAACAAGTCGAAATACAGATCCGTAGTCAATGGCTGTAATGAAATAGAAGACCTGACATATCTCTGTTCTGATGACAACGTGGTACAGTACGCGGAGGAAACGTGTATCCAACAACTCATGCTATTACAACATAACTTCAGTAATTGCCAGCAACACCAGGTGCAGATAGAAGAAACTAAGGTGCAGCCCATATCTAACACCCACTGGTTGATATACACAGAAAAGGAAATAGCTGCAACGGAACACTGCGAAGATGAGACCCGTAGACACAACCTACGAGGCACATACATATTAGTGCCAAGTCAGCAATGTACGTTACAGATTGCCGATATCACAATCACAACACCCATGAATACCAGCTCAGTCTCCTTCAGACTGCCACCAGTACAGATGCCCGAGCTACGCAGAGAGGTCACCCCGGCAGCCAAGCAGATGGACCTCAGAGGAATAGATCTAGGCGACATCAAGGAACTGCTGAACCAGGCTAAATATAGTGATAGTGTCAGTGATGGTGAAACGATTATAGTCAGTGATAAAATCAGTGTATGGACCATAAGCATTTACGCCATTATAATTGTATTCGTCATAGGATTCTTGCTTCAAAAACGAGATCTGTTGACTCAGCGATTCAAACGAAATTCTCCAAAGACAACAGAGTTGCCTTTAGATAATTTCTCTCTTAGGGAGGGAGGAGTTAAATGTGATGACCCCAACTCTATTCGCTTCGTCAGCAAATCCCCCTCCACGCATAGTAGCATTTAAGTAGTTATAAGAATATTGTCAAATTAGCAATAAGTAAATATAAATACATGTATAATTATTAGAATAATCATTACTATTTTGGTACTGTTACTCTGCTTAACTGAAATAAAGTTTTTTTTTAAACTAAATCAAGTGTCGATCACTTAATTCAATTTTCTTTAATGCTGTCTTGGATTGTTTTACGGAAGTTATCAAGGCAATCCGTGACATATCGTTTTTCTCTCAGTGCTTGTAGTGAGTTTTTCACTACTATGGCCTTTTGTTTTAAGTCCTGGTAGTATATTGCCATCTGGGATAGGCCATTTTCAACCTTGCGCGATAGGGAATTGATCCTCAGCTTTTGTTCGGAGTTCAGTTTTCCGTCATGAGCAATGGTACAAACTTAATTCAGGCATTTTTCAATTGACATCATCTAGTTGCTAATTTCATTGGTGTCCAAAGACTGAATTTTTTCTTCAGCCGCATGGTGATGGTCCTGTGTTGGTTGTTGGGGCGATGTAGGAGCCGGTTTCGGTACCGAGGTCGGTGTTGGTGGAGGGTTGCGTCGTATCATCGTTCAAATTCTTCAGTTCTAGCTCGGATTTCTTCTCTTGATCTCATCTTAAAACGTGAGATGACCCTTTTTGAATGTAGCGGTACTCGTGGAAAATACTTAGAATCTGCTTACAATTACTTACGTTAGATCGATCCCACCTACATACAAGTGTGGAGGCAGAGGGTGCATTTTCAGCACCTAGATATTTATGCAGCAAGATACGATCAAATCTAAACGACGAAACAATTATTTGTGTTTTATCCGAAAATGTATAGATAGGGTGACTGGTAATTAGTGACCGATACTTAAACACATGATTGTACTCATGATAACAAACAACTTTTACTATGGGAGCAAACCTGAAATCGCGAAAAAAAATCAGCTGCTCCCTACATTTATGTTTGTATAACTCGTCAAAATGTATGATTTTTTTTCGCGATTTCGATTTCGGGTTTGCTCCCATAGATGTAACTCTATGCTTTTTATTCGGTCTGTTATACCTACCTCTATAAAATCGCAAGACTATTATTTGTCACTGGTCTAATAAGGTAAGTAAATTTCGCAGATCTGCGGGACTGAGACCCTCAATTAATCTGAATGCGGGATTGCATTCCCTGCTCAAGACATTCGCGGACATTCGCAGTTACAAAAATTATTCAGAAATAAGCCAAACATTATTTTTATAATACAAATCTCCACGGTCTGTCGTTTCAGTCAACAGATCGCTTTTCGATTGGCCATTAATACACGGCTCATAATTTATCTCAATTACAGTAAGGCCAATATTCAAATGTAACCAGCGCAGAAGTCGTAAAGTTGTCATGTCACCTTATTGAGCGGAGCCACGCTAAGGCCGATCATTTGCGAAATCCTCAACTCTAGAATGCCAAAGATCATGATCTGTTAGAATATTTTTTCTAATCATTGGAGGTCGTCTGGGCAGCGGTACTGCCACTAAATTGTCACCAAGTCACGCTACATTTAAATATAGATAGTGATATAAGTTCGCTATATTCGGCTAACGAGCGCGCTCACTAAAACTAATATCAGTATATCACACTCATCCGCGTTTTGGACGCAAGCATATTCAATGAAAACTCGAAAACGTTCACAGCGAGCGCGTCGGAGTCGACATTACACATTTAAATATTTATTTTTCAATAAATTACCTTGTTTAAAACTTATACAGCGAACTGCACAATTATATTAATTACCTTTAAATTATCGAAACGTAAAATATTTTAGAACAGAAATAGAAACTTATTTATTATTCAGAACACTATCTGGTGTCTACTATACGTTTCAATTCCGTCTTTTACCAGCAAAAACGCCACACTATTGCGTACATTAGCGTGTACGTTAATACGAGTAATATCAAAACGTCATACATCATTAGAAAAAATTAATCGTGCCTTTTATTTGCTCTGAATTTGCAAAGTTGTTTGTTGGTGCATGGAGAGTTGAGTTGTATTAGCATAACCAAACCAACCCTGTGGTTGGTTTAGTCAAAGCGCGCGTGTTTACGGGAATGTAAGCGTGTTCTCCTAATATGGTAATATGCAAGCTTGTGCATGAAAAGTTGTATGTTTTTCTGGTGCGTGGTGGTTGGTAACATCTATAACTGCGAACACAATCAACCGCATCGTTCCGCGCCACTGGACGCCGCCATTATTTCGTCTTGCGATGTTCGCGACGACGATGTTTTCCTACCGAAGGCTCTGAATACATGCTGTTGGCAATAAATTGGCTGATGCAATATTTTTATGATTTACAACATCTGTTGTTTTGAAGAAAAAGAAAAAAAACAATAACTGGTCAAGTACAAAGCTAAGTCGCGAACAGGATAAAATGAATCCTAGGGAAGGATGTTACATTAAGATCTACGCTAGTATCTATAGAAATAACCAGTAAAGAGTAGGTATAGTTACTTTCAAAATATAACTTGATAGGTAAACTTACAAACTATTTGTAGAAAATTCGTGGATTCCGATATCTGAAACTTTCAAAACATTCCTGAAAATTTCTTCTTTACATCTAAAAAATAAAATATGATTGATATTTAATATATTGTGTGGGCAACACGACCTGAGCCCATTATTAAATATTTAGTGTGTGTACACTTTTATTTATTTACTTTTTGGCTTCGGCTTTGCGTCCATGTGTAAAGTAGTAGTACCTCCAGTATAAAGTAGTCAATAAGTACTTGTATATCACAAAACTGTAACCACGGGAACACCGCCGACCAACTGTATGTACAGCAGTTTGGCAGAAGATAATATTAATAATATTTCTTGAATAAATAAAAAAAAAATACCCGTTGAAGACTAAGCTTTACCTATAATTCGTGTACACGCGACGACTCCACCGCCGGCCGTAGCCCACAAAAACATGTTCTAGTCATTATGAAACATGAAACTATGATATTTGAGGTGGGCTCGTTCGGTCCTAGGCCGTCCGCACCGGTCCGCCGGCGGCCGCTCCGTGTCGCACGACAACCGGCCTTAGCGACAACACGACACATCAATAATACTGCACTGTTATCTCGCAAGCCTTCAGTTGGGAGCGACCGGTATCGAAGCGAAACTATTCTAATAAAAATGAACCAAAACCAGTCCAAATTAATGATAACATGTTGGAAAATGGTGTTTTATATGCCGTCGCCGGCGAGCGTAGGATGAGCCGCGATCTACTTGCCGCGGTATCTGTCTGTTTACTCATAACTTATCAAACATAATTGTCCCAGGTCTTCCTCTGCTCTTCGTACAAAACCGACAAATTAATGTCGATCTTTCGAAATCTCAATTTACAACTGAACTTATGCAAATGCTAAATAAAAGTATATAACCGTAATAAAATGTAATAGAGTAGGATTAAGCAATTAAATTAAACTGTAATTCAAATACGAATCTATCTGATTTGTGCATAATGTTGAGTAGGTACGTCGTTAATGATCAGAAATAAACAGGCTGGAATACTTTCTACGGTAATCCTCGATATGTATGCGTCTAGACAGCTAGTAACACAGTTTTGAACAATTTCTAAAATGTAATTTAATTTCTGGTATGAGATTGTCAGCTGGTGAGTGATATAGTTGCGCGTATGATCGGTCGAACAATGGTGGTGCGTGTGATCAGTGCGATCCCTGTGTGACCGCTGACAGCACAATTTGTTCATGATATATCGCGCCTACCGTTTAACCGCTTCTTTGTAAAATGATTGATACGTTACGGCCATTCCGATCATTTGCCCATTGTGTGGCTACCAAACGGCCACTATTACCCATTATCATAACATTTTAATACATTATAGTTTTACGAGTCCGACACCCGAGCTGTGTTTAGTGGTGATCGTGAACAAAATATCATCATCTCATAAATATTATATTTCACATATTATTTTTGAATAGAATTAAATAGCATAATGCTAGGTTTATTGATTTTTGACGAAATTGAAACCTTGATAGTGAGTGTCTGATGATATTGTGGGCGTCAAACTTGATCACTGACAATACGTTAGAACGTAGTTCACGTCATTTTCGATCGGATATTTGTGTAAATGTGTGACAGTAAATATATGGTGTACGCAGGGAAAAAATAATAATATAATTGAATACGGGGGCACTTGCATATCATATGCATCTTTGATTATAAGCAGTACCTACGAAGGAGATGAGAAAATTTGTTATCTCATATTTTGAAGTATACTTCGATACCAAGTAAACCAACCACCCAACGTCACCAATATTAGATCACTTATCACGAACCCATCGTAACGCTTATCAACATCACCAGCAGAACATTATCATAACTCGTGATGATCACGACGAGCTTTAGACCGATCAAGGCCGGACTATAAAAGGCGGCCACATATACAGCGACTACAAAGATGGCCGGCTCTATGATACCACTAATTAGTGGCCACCTAACTGTTCGTGGGTTCAACGTTTTTAATCAGTCTAGATGGGTGCTGTTTTAACACTCCACATATACCTATCTTAGTAATTGAGCTGAACCAATGGCGTCAAGATGATTTCTTTTTGTTACAGTTCGCTCCGCAGCTCGAGCAAAGTTTTATTCGTTGCTTTTTTTTCTACCAAATAGAAACTCAGTAGCTGTCCGGAGTCTGGATTTGTGCCCATTGATAGTAATAGTCTCGCTCCTATTATGTCGATGGCAACTCTGTCTGTATGCATGTGTTACGTTTTCACGTCGTTGTGCTGAAAATCAGAAATGAATACATAAAACAGAAAACGAACACTTCTGCATTATACCCTTAAACTACACTCAAAGGTATGAGACGGTAAGGGCGGCCTAGGAAGCGCTGGATAGATGACATAATAGCAGTAGCAGGAAAACAATAGATAAAGGAAGCTGCAGACAGAAAACACTCGAATAAGCGGGACTGGGCTATACCCGAGAAAAGGCGCCCAAGATATACATATCTAGAAATAATTATATAACAAAAAAAAAAAAATATTAAATCGACTTCAAAAAGAAATTAACTCAAAATTATGAAAAATCTTTAATTTCCGTAGTCGGTGTTTTAGTTTTTTGCTACCGAATTCCGAAATTAAAGTTATTTCATAATTTTGAGTTAATTTCTTTATGAAGTAGATTTAAGTTTTTTAAATTATTCTTTATTTCGTAATTTTTAGTTTTTAGTAAAAAATAGAATATTTGTTTGTAATAATAGTAGTTAATAATAGGTTGGGAAAAAAGTTTCTTCGCATTTTTTAAGTGATAAATGATAAATGATTTTTATTTCTGTAAGGAGGTTTGTACAAACACTTTTAAAAGTCAATTTTTTTTTTAAACTAGATGAGGTCGGCGTTTCCTATCTGACTACTCTGAGAAGAAAGGCCGAAACAAACTCAGAGGTCACAGTCTCTTATAAAGTCCAGACATAATCTTGGTCACTTCATGTGAAGACCATGTAGATTGGTGTCTGAAATGGTCTTTTGAGGAAAGAACCACACAGATTGAGAGGACCTGTCCAGTCAGTGCACGCATTTGTCAGTAATCGCGCAGCTCAACTCAGAACTTAAGGAGCTCAACGATTCGACGAACAATACCAAAGAAAGGACATTGGGGTAGGCCACATAGATTACTCAAACTGCCAGACCATGATTAAAAATAGCTGAGAGAAAAAATAAAACAAACAAAAAAAAAAAAAAGCAATGACCTACATAGTCTTCACATTCACAATAAAGTAAAATAATATAATACTTACAAAGTAAATACTCATGTCAACATTCATGTCAGTATGCAAAAATAAAAATAATATAAAATAAAATTGGAGCAGTTCAATCACAAGCCTTTTTGTCCTCAATATAATCTTTAACGGTATAAAAAGCTTTCTGACACAACTTGCGTTTAATGAATAATTTGAATTTGTTAAGGCTCAGATCTTAAACGTGGCTTGGAAGTTTATTATAAAAGCGTATACATTGACACCTGAATGAGCGACCTATTTTCTTGAGCCTTGTTGGAGGTACAACAAATTTGTGTTTGTTCCTAGTATTTATATTGTGGATATCACTGTATTTTTTAAACAATTTAATGTTTTTATGGGCATATAAAAGATTTTCAAAAATGTACTGAGAAGGCAAAGTCATTATATTAATCTCCTTAAATTTCTCTCTGAGAGATTGTCTCGGACTTAATTTATAAATGCATCGAACAGCTCTTTTCTGCAAAACAAAGATAGTCTGAATGTCGGCTGCATTTCCCCACAACAGACTACCGTACGACATTATACTATGAAAATAGCTAAAGTACACTAAACGGGCTGTCTCTATGTTGGTTAAATTACGAATTTTCCTAACAGCGTATGCTGCGGAGCTTAGCTTTTTTGACAATTTATCTATATGTGGGCCCCACTGAAGCTTAGCATCCAAAGTTAAGCCCAAGAATACTGTGCTATCTTCAGGATTCAACACTTCGCCCTTTATCAACACGTTAGTTTTCACCTGCCTAACGTGAGGTAGTGTAAACTTAATGCATTTGGTTTTTTTTTCATTAAGGAGTAAATTATTAACACTGAACCAGTGAACTACTTTTGAGATCGCTCTGTTTACATCGTCAGTAACCAGCTGCTGACGTTTAAGTTTAAACAAAAGTGAAGTATCATCCGCAAACAAAACTATATCATGATTATCCTTAATGAGGTAGGGCAAATCGTTAATATAAATAAGAAACAAGAAAGGACCAAGAATCGAGCCCTGTGGGACCCCCATTGTTACTATAGATCCGGGCGATCTTTTTCCATTAACGTCAACGCTCTGAATCCTATTACTCAAGTATGAAGTAAGAAGATCCAGAGCGGTGTTCCGGATCCCGTAATGGCGGAATTTCCTGATTAACGTTTCATGAAGAACGCAATCGAATGCCTTGGACAAATCACAAAAGATGCCCAAGGCATCGCATTTGTCTTCCCATGCATTATAAATATGTCCTAAAAGTTCAACACCGGCATCAGTAGTTGAACGACCCTTTGTAAAACCGAACTGCTTGTTATGTAATAGTTTATGTTTATTAAAAAATCTTTGCAATTGGTCTAAAATTAATTTCTCAAAAATTTTACTAAACGTAGGTAGTACTGAAATAGGTCTATAATTTGTGGGGTCTGATGTACTACCTGATTTAAACAAAGGTATTATTTTACTATATTTCATGAGGTCAGGAAACTCCCCACAGTCGATACAGTTATTAAAGATAAGAGCTAAAGTAGGTGCTACAATGTCAATAATAGACTTAGCAACTTCTACAGAATTACCCCACAGATCTGCTGTCTTTTTTACATTTAAAGTGTGAAAGGTTTTAATTATGTCTCTACAGGTAATATGTTCAAAATTAAATTCCGAATCGCAAGCATTAACATTTTCCTTAAGCAAAGACTCAGCAACAGAAGTTGATGAGTTTAGGGATTTAGTAGTTGAAACGGGAATATCTGAAAAGAAATTTTCAAAGGCCGCGGCGACTTGTGAGTCTGATTTTATTATGTTGTCATTAATAGACAGGCTGTAGTCGCACTTCGGTTATTAGACCTTCCCGTTTCACTATTAAAAAGGAAATTAAGGAAATTCAAAACATTTTTTAATATAGTTTATTTACATTTAACCAAAGTATGTAGGTACCATTTTGTTCGATAACTTTTTGCCATCTTGTAGGTAGGGACATGATCCCATTGCTATAGAAATTTTGGGACTTCTGGTCAAAATACCGCGACAAGTGGTTTTGGCAGTCCTCTCGTGATGTTAACCTGACACTGCCTAAAGAATTCTGAAGAGACCGAAACAGGTGGAAATCTGAAGGTGCAAGGTCAGGACTATACGGCGGATGCATTAACACCTCCCAGCCAAACTCTCTTAATTTTTGCTGAGTGGCTAAAGATGTGTGAGGTCTAGCGTTATCATGATGAAAAACCACACCCCTTCTGTTGATTAATTCCGGCCGCTTTCTCTGAACTTCTTGCTTTAATCTCATCAGTTGTTCGCAGTAGAGTTCAGAATCGATGGTCCTGCCTGGTGGTAACAGCTCATAATGAATAATGCCCTTCCAATCCCACCACACACACAACATCACCTTGTTGCGAGTTAACCCGGGTTTCGCCACAGTCTGTGAAGCCTGACCGGCCATTGACCACGACCTTTTTCGCACGTTCTTGTCATACGTGATCCACTTTTCATCACCAGTTATCAGCTTCTTCAAAAATGGTTCGGTTTCATTACGTCGTAATAAAGAATCACAAATGAGTACACGGTTCATTAGGTTTCTTTCAGTGAGCTCGTGAGGTACCCAAATGTCGAGCTTTTTTGTGTACCCAGTTTTTTTCAAATGCGCCAAAACTGTTTTGTGGTCAATTTCCAGTTCTTCAGCTACGTCGTAACTACTGATATGCCGATCTTGCTCCACTTTTTCAAAACTGGCATCCATTTTATCCGTAATAGGGCGACCAGAGCGACGTGCATCTTTGACATCAAAATTTCCGGATTGAAAACGCTTAAACCAAATTTGTGCTACTCTCACAGACACTACACTAGGTCCATAAACATCGCAAATTTTTTTCGTGGCTTGCGTTGCATTTTTACCTTTTTTGTAGTAAAATTTTAAAATGTATCGAATTTCTTCATTAGATTCACTCATCTTGACGGTACGAAAAACAAATGAAAATCACACATTTTCCTAATTTGAATTTGGAATTATGTTCTTTAAAATTTAAACTTTCAATGATACCAAAACCAGCCAGATACAAATAGTATAGCCAAAGAGATTTTATTACAAGTTCATACATACTATAATGCGAAAAGACTTTTTCCCCAACTTAATATTATTAAAAAAAAAATCTTATGCTAGTGTAGCGTCTTAGAGAGAAAAGCTTACGAGAATTATATTTTATCCATTTACTAATTGGAATATTTTCACTAAAATTAAAGGAAATGCAATTAACATAAAACGGAGTCAATAAAATCTCTCTTAAATTCCAATATAGCCTATAAATGTGTCTAAGTCGAATAGGAAAAATTGCAGCACAACACTTACACGGTTCGCGAATTGTGGAATCCTGAGAGAGAGAGAGAGAGAGCCGTAGCTCGTATCAATAAGCCAGGCCGTCACACTTACACGTATTAGTCCATTATCTTGAAAACTACTGAACCGATTTTGATGAAACTTTCACTGTGCCCTAAGTCGAAGCAAATGCAAGACAACAAAAAAGAATGGTCACGATCCGATTAATAGTTTTGGAGAAGTGCGTGGACAAACATACATACATACAAACATACATCTATGAAATTTTGTATATTTGTTTGGTCGATTAATAGATTATCATATGTGAATATATTGCAGTTCCAACAATATTACATACGTACGTGTCGAATTGATACCTCCTCTTTTTAAGTCGTTAACAACACAATTGAAAAAACTATCTTATATATTTAAATTTGTAAATCTAGCAATTAAGAATTGCCATGTAGATATTGTATAGATAAGAAATTAAAAAGCTTTTTATTTCGTTTATTTTATTTCTGACATTCGACATAACGCTAGCCTGCGACCTGGAGAAGCACATCTATGCTACTTTTCATCCTGGATATTTTAAAAAGTACTGGTAGTATTAAAAAATCCCGTCAAGTGCGAGTTGGACTCGCGGACCGAGGGTTCCGAACTTCAGTTTTTTTTTTTTAGTGCAGATAAATTAAAAAAAAAACACAAAGATTACAAAGTTACACAAAGAAAACAAACACAAAAAACAAAGTTATTACAAAGTGAAAAATAACTTTATTTCGGAAGCCAGTGTCTTTGGATCTGTATTTTAATTTTTTGCCATCGACTTCCGAAATTAAAGTTATTTTTCACTTTGTAGTGTTATTTTTGTTTTTTTTTTTGTAGAAAGTTTTTTATTTTTCACTTTTTAGTGGGTAAGTTTGTAATTTATCTACAATAGCCTAGTGTCAACTGCTCATCACCTTTTACAAAATATTGCTTTTCCCGATGCAGGGACGTTAATTGTTGAGGAGATCTCCTAGTAAGAACCAGGAGAACTGGAGCTGATGGTGAAGTCACCATCACCATATGCATTGTGACGAGCATAAATCGAATCGCAACCCGTGATATACTTAGGTATAATTGAGTAGTTTCGATGGCCAATTGTGGTCTTCATCATGAGTTCAACTTCGCCAAATGGTGCTTTCCAAGGGCAAATGCATGAGCTACTATAAAAATTCCCAAATCGCTATAAGTGTGCCTATAAAATTTGAGGTTTCCGTCGATTTCCATGGGATCCTCTCATCAGATTCTGACTTGGTGGTAACAGAACCACATCGAAAGCATAACCCTTTCAAAGAAAAAATAATTTTGCAAATCTGTCTATTATGACGGAGTTATGCCCGAACATACATACATAAATATATACAGTATGTTAACCAACAGAGGGCGTTCCCGTTAACCCGCAATAGTATAGCATCCATACATGCTAAAAAAAATATTACCATTCGAAAACAAAATGGTTTTTATTTTTTTTTAATATTAAAATATTCACTAAAAATGTTAAATTGATACGTAAAAGAAACACTCTGTACACGCGTACTGGAAGGACGGAAACATCGCAATTTAGTTTTTATTTTTAGTGAATATTTTTATATTTTTTTGAATATTTTTAGCATTTTTAGTGAATATTTTAATATTAAAAAAAATAAAAACCATTTTGTTTTCGAATGGTAATATCTTTTTTAGCATGTATGGATGCTATACTATTGCGGGTTAACGGGAACGCCCTCTGTTGGTTAACATACTGTATATATATATAAACATCCGATTTGAGAAGCTCCTCCTTTTTGGAAGTTGGTTAAAATACTAAATGAAGAATATTTATCATCTTACATTTTAACAATGACAAAGATTTCATAAAGATACCTACTGTGAATTACAGAAAGTCGCCCATATTTAAAAAAAACCGGTCATGTGCGAGTCGGACCACGCACAATAGCACAATGAAGGGTTCTGTAGTTGGGTTGAATTTGTCCCAAGAACAAACTTAACATTGTAGTTGAAAAACATGTTCTCCCATACATTTTCAATTTTCAACTTAATCGGTCCATTAGATTTGGAGCAAATTGGCTGTGACAGACGGACAAACAGACAGACACATGAGTGATCCTATCCTCTGTAGTCGTGGCTAGATATATACAACGTAACATTTTCCTCCGTAGTCGTGGCTAGATAAGTACAACTTAGCATTTTCCTCAGTAGTCGTGGCTAGATAAGTACAACGTAACATTTTCCTCAGTAGTCGTGGCTAGATAAGTACAACGTAACATTTTCCTCAGTATTCGTGGCTAGATAAGTACAACGTAACATTTTCCTCTGTAGTCGTGGCTAGATAAGTACAACGTAACATTTTCCTCTGTAGTCGTGGCTAGATAAGTACAACGTAACATTTTCCTCAGTAGTCGTGGCTAGATAAGTACAAAGTAACATTTTCCTCTGTATTCATGGCTAGATAAGTACAACGTAGCATTTCCCTCAGTAGTCGTGGCTAGATAAGTACAACGTAACATTTTCCTCTGTAGTCGTGGCTAGATAAGTACAACGTAACATTTTCCTCTGTAGTCGTGGCTAGATAAGTACAACGTAACATTTTCCTCTGTAGTCGTGGCTAGATAAGTACAACGTAACATTTTCCTCAGTAGTCGTGGCTAGATAAGTACAACGTAACATTTTCCTCAGTATTCGTGGCTAGATAAGTACAACGTAACATTTTCCTCAGTAGTCGTGGCTAGATAAATACAACGTAACATTTTCCTCTGTAGTCGTGGCTAGATAAGTACAACGTAACATTTTCCTCTGTAGTCGTGGCTAGATAAGTACAACGTAACATTTTCCTCAGTAGTCGTGGCTAGATAAGTACAACGTAACATTTTCCTCTGTAGTCGTGGCTAGATAAGTACAAAGGAACAGTTTCCTATTTTTAATAGGTATAAGAGGAATTTGTTAAGTTGCTACTATAATTTTGTTTCAGACCAAACTCAAGTCAGTGTAAGTTCAGTACCACTTATTGGTTTTACTTTGTATGTTCCTGGCTACCCATGTACTGCCCATCTATCAATGTTACAAGTACTAATTGCTTTTACAGTTTAGGTTTTATTTAAATATTTTGTTCTTGTTTTGTATCGAATTAACCCGTAATTGACTTCATTTGTCAAAGTCACGGGGAGCATAATATTGTAACCGCGAATCAAAGAGATGAAAGATACCGAAATTTTATCACTTTCCGATTAATATATATTATTATTCGATTAATAATTGCATATTAACGAATTAAACATTAATCCAGTAATTTAGCTCTTTGCCACATTTAGGTATGATTTTTTTTTCAGTTAACATAGAAGAAAGTAAGAAATTCGTGGATGAATGATGTCGCGGGAAATTTAATTAATGTTCAGTATAAAGGGTATTAAGTTAAATGAGGGGCATACTGTAAGGGACATCAGAACTCATAAAATTGAACCACACAGTTACACAGTTAGGTCCAACCCTGAAATTGCAAAAAAACAACCAGCTGCAAAAACCATACATTTATGTTCGCATAACTCGACAAAATGTAGTGAACAGCTATTTTACTTTTTATCATATTTCAGAGTTGGTCCCATAGTAACAGTGGTCCATATTCATGAGTACTACACTCCCTTAACATATGCCCCTCGTTTAACCCAGACCTTGTATTTTCACCAATAGTTGCGTTGTCTAGGATACAATTAAATCAAATAGAATAAAATCATACACTGTGAGCAGCCGTTTACCTCACAGTTACTAACGTAGGTAAGTAAAGTGGTTGTGTCGTGGGCGCAGGCGCAACCGATAGGTAGGCTAACTGCTTGTCAGTGTTTGAGCTGGCAGCCTTCCTGCTCTGTGGGTGTACCACAGCTCGTTGTAGGACACAGTCTATAGTAACTAACACAAATTCAGTTTTTTTTTTTTTCGGTACATAATGGTGGTAAGTGGTAGGCAAGATGAGCGACCGGTGCACGGAGAGTAATTATTACTAGAGTACTATATAGTGCTATATTTTCCGTCTGAAGCATGTAACCAGAAGTAGGGCGCGACAGTCGCTGTAGTTATTGAATTTTAGTTCCTTAGAAATGATACATCTCAATGTCAAAAGCGGTTTAAGTTAAAATTATGATTGCGTCTTATCGACACATATTTGTAACATTAAAGTTAGCTTATACCCTCTAGAGGCTTATGTCCTATTTCCGAGTATCTACCTAGGTAGATACTCGGAAATAGGACATAAGCCTTTCACACAAGCACTAAAGTGTATAAAACCCATGAAGGGAGTCACAAGCAACTCATCTGACTACTTCACGTTATCCTCCATGTGTGTATCACTTTCCTGTAGACACCGGCTTGATGCGGAGGTATTAACTTTCCATCTCTGACAACCTGCGAGAAAACTGGGATCTATATGAACAGCTGATACTAGATAGCTATAAATCTGACTTAATACCTTGTTAGCAAAGTGGTCGTGGGTTCGACACCCGGGTCGGAAAAGGTTATGGAATTTTTCAGTAGTTTTTTTTTATATTTGTGTCAGGCTCGCTCATCACATGGGACTTAAACATAACGGGAAGTATGTGGGTGTACTAGTTACAACACACCTCTGCTTACCTCTTTATGGCACACTAGCGTGTATACATATATGTGTAGATAGTACTATTTCCACGTGTCGCCTGAAATACAGTGCGAAAGAAGGCGGTTAAAAACAAAATATATTTTATGTACAAAGTACTTAATAACCAGTTTTTGAGTATTTTTTTGTATAGAACGGGTATTGTGAATGTTAATAAGATCCTATAGTGTATTAGGTTAGCCTGAGACTATGTAGTCGCGTGTCGCGATAACTCGGGACAACGAACGCGTGCACCCACCCGTGCGTACATTGCGGCCGATAGTACCTACGACTTACTTATCTACAGTAAGTAAGTACAGGTTATACCTACAGGCTTCATATAAACCTTCACAATGCATACACACGTGCTAAAAACATTTTGTTTAAAAGTACAAAGTAGGTACAAACAGGCCAGATGGCGTGGTTGGTTAAGATACCGCCTATCATGCCGCAGGTCGTGGGTTCGATTCCCATCCAGGACACACATTTGTGTGCATGAACATGTCTGTTTGTCCTGAGTCTAGGTGTAATTATCTATACAAGTATGTATTATCAAAAGTTATAAAAAAGTAGTGTATATCAGTTATCTGGTTTCCATAGTACAAGCTCTGCTTAGTTTGGGATCAGATGACCGTGTGTGAACAATGTCCCAGGTTATATTATTATTATAAACAACTAATCGCCAATGTCAATTTCCCCAGTAGCAGACTCGAAACTCCAATCACCAATGTGTAGATAGCGGGTACTGGTTCCTGCAAGTATGCGACATATCTAAAGGATCACGAGTGGAACACCAATGAACCACATTGATACGGTAACCGCACGTCAGTAGATACTTGAACTACGAAATCACTCTCATTGCAACGAAATATATGCTGTGGACCATCGTCGTGTGTTTGAGTGCATAATGTTCTACAAACTCAGCTCATTAGTTTAAATCGTCGAGGCTCGGCGGACAATTAGAGAACAATTACTTGCAGCGAGCTTCCATCGCATGCTACTCCTCAATATCACACAGCACGCACTTATCCATACTTACCTACACATACCTGAACATGATATGCCTTATGTACCGACCTTGGATGCAATCAAAACTGAAGAAGATGATATTGCACTATCGCCTAGAATAATGTTAACAGCTTTTAAGTAACTTGATGTGTAATTTTCGTTGTTTCATTCTGAACACTTTAACATAGTTTTTCATTTGTCATTCATAGCCACGAGCGAAGTAACTGTGTCTTTATAACCATCTGTAACCTCAAGCAACGGTGACATACAACGTGTCGCCCGCGATACGTGGCATTTATATTGAGACCGCTACCATACAGTGCTACTCATTCTATAATAAAACGGTTGCAACAAAGTATGACATTGACTCTATGGTATTGAAGCGATGCAGAGCTGCACCTGTACATGCGACACCCGAGGGAACTCGCTCAACATATCCAACCGCCGCTCTATTAATCTAGCTGTCGCATAAAAACCATAAATAGCCTGATTTGCAGATAAAAATAATTGAACTGCAGCTTACTGCATGTTCCCTTCCCTTCAAGCCGTCACGAGCCGCAAACGAAAAACTATCATCTCCCACAATCGTAAATATAGATTAGGACTCATACCCACTCGTGCATCGATTTGCAGCGCCATCAAATATTGACGCGTCCCACCGCGTACTGCTCGCCGGGGATGCATAATTCCACGAATATGGTTTACGACCCCCCCCCCCAGCACCCTGTATCCTGCACGGAGACTGTATCCCCCTGTATTGCCCGACATCTTCATAAACTATGAATCCTCGCGTCAGGTGCGATCGGTTACGGCCGCGATTTATTATCGCTCTGATATGTACCGTTACGCATCTCTCCCCGTTTTATTTGGAACATATTATTGAATAATTGAGATGTTATGCGTTAGTGTTAGTAATATTTAACAGAGTAGTTCACGGTCGACGGATATCGTTTTGCGTAACTTTTAATGTGTCAAGTGGCATCTTTGTTTTTGTTTAACATATTTCTAAATCGACATTTGTGTGCTGCGTAAGGTGTTCTGAAACTCCACCAAATGTCATCAATATCATTAATTGTATCAAGGATTTCTCAACAGCATGTCATCTGCGTCACTAGACTAGACTTTCAGCAACATCTTGCAAGACCTCCCACGCTCGGCAGCCTACGGTTATACAACGATCACGGCTCACATTCGTCCGTTTATCAAGTGTACAACAGCTGAAGCCTCAGGTCGGCGGTCGTCGGGTGTTACTACACGTTTATCTACTCGTGGACAACATTCCGTTAGCCGTCAACCAGTCTGGTGGCATCCTCTCCATATTTCCCAACACTCACACCATTCAATAATCCACTACTTATGTCCAGAGCGTAAATTAAAATATAATGACGAAATAAATGTCACCGTCTCTAATGGTATTCGATGATTTGCCGTATTTTATCGCGAAATTTCTAGATCATTAAAATTATCTTAAAATAACAGTCAAGAATATAAGATATTATCTCGTTTAGAAATCTGCGTATTTGAGTATTTTTTTTTAATATATTTTGTCTAGATTCTTCACGAATAGCGACAAGTTTGCAGAAGTTCAAGTTCGCGTTTTATAAAAGGCAAACTAAATGTTTATATTTGCATAAAAAAGCGTCTGATACAATTATCTACATTTCAAGCAGCACTATTAAATCATGTAGGTAAGTAACCCAGCTCTGATAAAATTAGAAAAACTTACTTTACTGTTTACAGCAGCTCACGCAACGCAACTCACGTTCCTGCATGCATGAATTACCGGTTTCAATCTAAAATTAACAAAGACGATCTTGACTGGTGCTTCTGCTTACACTGCAGTGACACGGCACAGCCTAGCTCCACGAACTCCAGCAACAGCACACTCTACACGAGGCCTGCGTGTCTGTGACGTACTGTAATCATCAGGAGGCTTTCCTTTTTATATCACCGATTTTTTTTTTTAATTTTCTAAGAATGAAGGCAAAGCTAAGCCCATTAGAGTCCTGTCAAATATTCCTATGTACGAGTACTTAAGAATATTGCTATTCAAATTCAAATTCAAATACGTTTATTCTTTGTTACATGTAGAAAAAGATTTTATAGCTATAATGATAGTAGCACTGTAACATACCTATCAGGTGTACAATATTCTATTACATGATTATTATTATAAACATTCTTACAGTTGGATGAGTCACTCTTTGCATTATTCAAATTATACCTGAAAAATATTATAAAAATTAATAAGCTTTGGTCAAATTATACATTAAAAATATTTATATATTAGTCAAATTATATAGTAGTATGCTTTTTAAAAAAGAACTAATTTATTTTATCGAAAACTCAATGATAACCAATTACATTTAATTTAAGATATTATTGCAAAAGACATGTAAGGAATATTAAAACTGAAAACAAAACAATACCAATTAAAGTTGCATTAACATCGATACTTAGGTCACACAATTTTTTTCTGATAGGTACTCCGAGATATTATAATACGATTTACTTATGAGAAAGTTCTTTAAATGCCTATTAAACAAATTAACATTTAAGATTTTGACTGAATCTGGTATGTGATCATATATAATTGCTGCCATGCAGAAAATACTTTTATGCATCAAAGTTGTCTTAGACTGTCTTGCATATAACATATTGACGTGTCGTCGACTCCGGTTATTTGAGTCGGATAGCTTGGGTAACAATTTTGGGTTGGTTTTCACAAATACCGCAACCTCAAATATGTACAGAGACGGCAGTGTCAGTATTTTACACTGAATAAAAAATGGTTTACAAGTGTCTGTGCATTTCAGACCGAATATTGTTCTAATACACTTTTTTTGGGATTTAAATATTAGTTCCTTATTGGCTGAGTTCCCCCAAAACATAACGCCGTATCTTAATATTGAACCCACCATTCCATGGTATGCTGTAACAATATCGTCCGTTCTTATGACTGGAGCGAGCTTATATAAGGCATACGTCGATTTGCTGAGTGGCTTTGCCAATTCTACTGTGTGCTTTCCATTCAATCGTTGGTCTATGGTTATATGCCATAAAAATAATAATTACTAGAGGTGCAAAGAATATTCATAGGTGTCAAGTTTGGACTAGTTGTAAGTTAATATGTTCCGCATATTCCATAAATGAATTTATTTAAAAAAAACATACTCATCTTTAATTTAATATATCGGATAGTTACGCTTGCCCATTTTGGTTTCTTTGATGTGTTCTTTATTGAAAAGATATTCTGCTTATGTATCAATAAAGAATCAAATGCGATAAATATTTATAAATATAAAAATCCATATTATACCAGTAGGTAGCGTTCAACGGTGTTTTATATAATATCTTTCATTTTCGTCATTAATTTGTGAAACACGACATTTTGCTAACTGATTGGTCTGATCAATTCGCAATATTTTGCAATACAGAGTATTTCGAATACAAGCATTCTAACTTAATACAACATAATATTATGCAGTCTGCCAATGACGACAACTTTTCGACATTCTTGCAATTCATGTGTGTTTTTCACACATGTTTGTTTTTCGAAAAAAACTTTTTAGCAAAAAATAAAACCGACTTCCAAAACAAAACACTACAAAGTGAAAAATAACTTTAATTTCGGTAGTCGGTGTCTTGGGTTTTGTATTTTCGTTTTTTGCCACCGACTTCCGAAATTAAAGTTATTTTTCACTTTGTAGTGTTTTGTTTTGGAAGTCGGTTTTATTTTTTGCTAAAAAGTTTTTATTTTTCACTTTTTAGTTGTGGAACCTACCCCACACAAATTCGAATACATAAATGAGCACAATAATTGTAGATATAGCCATGTAAATAACAGTGATAGGAAGTTATTAAAACACCATCACATCATCCACATAAAATAAGTGGGAAATATGCGCACTATTGAAGCTAACTCAAAAACTCCCTAAGCTAAGTTAATAAAATTTATATGGGACCACCTCGGAAGTATACCCTATCAAACAAAAAAAGAATTTTCTAAATCGGTCCATCCGTCTTTGAGTAATCGCGTAACAAACATACAAAAAAAAAAAAAAAAAAACAAAAAAAAAATACAGACCAATTGATAACCTCCTCCTTCTGGAAGTCGGTTAAAAAGGAACGTGACGCACTAGCGACTTTCTTATTTGAATTTCTTCTGTCTTCTGACGTCATCAACAAAAATTTCTAAAACATCAATTAAATAAGTCTGCCACTTTGACGTCACTTCTTAAAAATACGAAATAAAACTAGTAACACACAAATGTGCAGATAGTAACGTTACGTCTCATATAACATTATTCAGATATGTTATGTATGACAGGTGAAGCGGCGGGTGATTCATTTCGCTGTTTATTTCATTTTATTGTTCGGTGGGAGTCTCCGCGGATTACCTGCGACTAATGTTTTTAATGTTACTAACTCGCAGTTTTACTTGCGAAAACGAAATCTACAGGGTTACATTAAATTAGCTAGCGAAACGTCGCAGACGTGATGGTCATCGACATCTAAACACGAGCAAACAGAAATAAAAAGATATAAGTTGTTTTTTTTTGGAGTCCCGTCTTCTGGCTCCCACTGCGTGACAACTCCGGCCCGCCTGTCCCGGTGTATCCTACATACGGACTACATCCCATCCTTCATACTACATACATAAAAGTGAAGGATGTGTTATAAAACTATTAGGTACAGTCGAGTTCACTAATATATCGGCAGTGACAATGTTTCAAAATATTGTAAGCGTTAAAATGATCATATAGTTCTTTCCAAACTTGGACATCATTAATATGGTATCATATAAACTGATCATAAGTATATTACAGTAGTGCAGCCAAAAATATCGGCACTTCGCAACATAAATATCTAAATACTCTAATTTCAATATATTTGGTGCAACCTATGATTCGTAAATATCTATGTGCTTTAAATATTCAACTAAATGGCCTTTATCACTAAATTTATTTTTGCTTGCCGGAGCAGAAGTACGATGCAATGTTGCCGTTCGTAATAGGACTGTATCAATATGACAACTTTGCGTAGTAGCTGTATTATTTGATTAATTAAGTTTGAGGAAATCTTAGAATCAACGCAGACTATACCTATCTTTATGTTTAAAACTTTTCAGTCGGTTTTAAAAATAAAAATAACATTTTAAGCACATTAGTATTTAATTTGTATTTTATTATACTTAAACTTTTAATTTATTCTTTTGAAAACCTAACATTTAAAAGAAAAAAAATACAATAGGATATAGTTATGTAAAGAGATTGTTCAAAGAATTTAAGACAATTCGAGACATATCAAATTGTCAAGATATTTTTCATAGAAAAATTGCATAGATATTTGTGAACCTAACTTTGCGCTAAATAATATGAACAATTGATTGCGCACAATTTTTAGAGTATTTGTTTGTAGCAATATTATTGATATAATGTAGTCACATATTTATGACGTTACAGATTGTTTACAATTTATTGTAAGGCAAAGCTGTTTAGATTTTTATGTAACTTACCATTGCCTATATATTTTTGATTCATGAACATGCTCAAACTGTACCACTGAGAAAGAAGGCTATTGGCTAAATGTCAAGCGATAGAGTGTAAAGTTACGTATGTGGGTAAATGTTGACTTGTGAGATGAATCGTAAAATAATTTAGATATGTTTATGCTTTCGTAAAATAGCTCTTAAATAAGCGTTTTAATTTCATGGCAAGAGTGACCGAAGGCGAAGGGCGCACTTATTAATAAAGGCGCCGCTGCACTCCTAATAAGCGCTGCTCGTAAATCGTTCTCAACAACAGATCCCGAATTACGACCGAACTGTTGTTACTTTTTATATTTCACTTTCCACTTTTTACACGTACGCCGCACTGGGGACGTGCAGACCTAGCTACCGCTTAGACGGAGCACTCCTTGAAAAATGGCAAAGAAAGAAAGTTATAATTACTTGAGCATATTTCTGGACTGAATTGAGTCAATGTGTTGAAACATTACCAAGAAGTTCTCTATTACCAAACACAAAATGTTTAATGCAAATTTGTTTTCATATCAATTTCCTTAAACGCAATTATATAATATAACTTTTCTTCAGAATTGCAGTAAGAATTGGTATGATAGCCATCTTCTGTGATACGCATTATGGTTCATGTCTAGCTACGTTGTTACGGCACAGGCAGCTCCTCTCTGTCCTCTGCTGTGTCTATAAACTAAACCCTTCCGCGCGGTCTGCGCCAATAATGAAATCTGGGGTGTGAAATAAAAAGAAAAAACTCTCTTAATTAAATTTTCTTTTAGCAAAATTTAATAAACGTAGGGGCGAGTGTGCCCACCGCGAGCTTGGAGCACCACCTACCGCCGCGCGCCGCCGCCGGCCAGCTGAGCCGACCGTTATGTACCTAACTGTGTATTTATTTGGAAAACGGAACTCGTATATTTGGAAAATGTTTTCAGGAGAAAACGTTTGTTCAAAACAGCAATTTAAAAATAAAACGTCATAGAGGACTCTCTATAAAGTCAATTGAGTTTCTTGTATGATTTTCAGGACGGCGATTTATGAGGGCTTTTGCACATACATAATTATGTATACACATATCATATGAACTAGGTAGCTGTAAAGAAGACGAACTCAACGTAACGTGACTTTGAAGGAAAAATAATAGAAAGTGCAAGGTTTGCAAATCCCTTTGAAAGCAACGTCGATGATTTAAGATATTTTTCTAATTCATGAAAATATTTAATAAATTTCTAAACAACAAATATTAATAATAAAGTTATTAAAGATTTTATAGAGCTTACAGATTTTCATAGAGCATACAAACTAATGTCTATAAGATCTATATTTGTAATCTACCAGAAGGGCCAAAATGAAAAACACGAAACCGGATTGCGGTGACATTGTGAATAGACGATAAAATGGTATTCTGTTAAGGCTTGGCATTACGCCGTTGACCTCGCTCAAATGGGCGTTAACGCCGAGAATGCCCCGCGCACCCCCTCATTATAATTACGCGCGAAGCGATCACTAATATTCTATTTTGCACCGCTGACTGCCACAGAGCCATGACGCGCGACGCACGCATAGGTAGCCTGTTGCATATTTCAGAGCAGTGGTGCAGAACATTTTTAGGTAAAACCTTGTATGTTGTAGAAAAACAAATACAACACTTGTGTAAATTATTATATTTTTAGAAAATATATTTTTTTAATGACTAAGAACTCATTGTAATATTACTAAAACAGAAAATGGGCGGCAGAATATAGACAGTTATTATTATTAGCTTTCCCCGCGACTTCGCTCATAAATAAAAGTGAATAAGTTTGTACCTAAAAGTACTACTAGTAGTTGTTTTAAGTACTTCAAATATTTAAAAAAAAACGCAAAATAAATCAAGTGGAAAATCTGAGCAGTATACAAATCTGCCGGCCATATGCTTGCACGAAGCTCAAATGCCATATGGTTTGTGGGCCCCATACGACCCGTGACCTCTGTTCAATTTATTATAAGTCACAAGCGGTCGTGGGCCCGGAACTTATTAGTTCAATAAGGCCGGCCACATACACAGACTGAATTCCGTTTCGGAATTCCGTTCCGAAATATCGATTCGGAATTTTCGAAGGCAGTAAATCCATACAAAATCAAGGATGTATCACACACGTACACTAGTTCTTCGTTTATTTTGTATGGCTTTGCTGCTTTCGAAATTCCGAAATGATATTTCGAAACGGAATTCCAACTGTATGTGGCAGGCCTAATCAATTAATATATAATTATAATATACAGAGTCGTCCATTTACAGGGTCCATTTTTTTTTGGTTTTGATGGTTTTTTTTTTATCCATTTTTATTGCATGTCAGTGACTGATGTTGGGATTAAATTTGTTCAGGTTATACATTAACAAAAGCCAAATAAAAACACATTCAAAATTATAAATGATAAATGATTTTATTTTTGTAAGTAGGTTTGTACAAACACTTTCACAAGTCAATCATGTTTTTTTTTTAAACTAGTTCTGGTCGGCGTTTCCTATCTGACTACTCTGAGAAGAAAGGCCGAAACAAACTCATAGGTCATAGGCTCTTATAAAGACCGGACATAATCTTGGTCAGTTCATGTGAAGACCATGTAGATTGGTGTCTGAAATGGTCTTTTGAGGAAAGAACCACTCAGATTGAGAGGACCTGTCCAGCCAGTGCACGCATTTGTCAGTAATCGCGCAGCTCACCTCAGAACTTAAGGAGCTCAACGATTCGACGAAAATACCAAAGAAAGGGCATTTGGGTAGGCCGCATAAATTACTCAAACTGCCAGACCATGATTAAAAATAACTGAGAGAAAAAATAAAACAAACAAAATAGCAATGACCCACGTAGTATTCACATTCACAATAATTAAAATAATATAATACATTACAAAGTAAATATTCATATCAACATTCAGTATGCAAAAATAAAAATTAGTAAAAAGAAAATCTGGAGCAGCTCATCCCAAGCCTTTATGTCCTCAATATAATCTTTAACGGTATAAAAAAAAAGCATTCTGACACAATTTGGTTACAAAATTCTGAGAAGTTTAATTGTCTACAACACATTTTTTTTGCATTTGCTTTTTCTACATTATAATCATCAATGTATTTTACTTCATCGTCGTCACTTTCATTTCTTTTGTTTCTTTTTGAAGATATGGGAATAATTTCTACTTACACTTCTGCATCATGTGTTGCATCATTTATTTCTTCCATATTATTTTGTTCACGCATGTTAGTTAGATTTTCTTTGTTTTCCCTTCGTTTGCTTTTTATTTCAATAGCACGACATATATATTCGGGATCTCTAATTGGCATTTTTCGTGGGTGTCGAGGGTCAACTAATTCAGGTAAAATACATTCTGTGTAAAATGTTATTATTTTTTTTTTCATTGTTTCTTCCCAAAAGCCGTCGTCCCTATATATAATATCAGTTTGTATTGCCTTATTTTCTCCCGACCATAAACCAAATAAACATTTTTCTTTTTTTGTTATGTGGAGTTGGCCTTGAACTTGGTAATACCAACTGTGATCCTTATTTATTCTAAATTTATTATTGTCTTTATTTTTTTTTTATAGAATGTTATTTTTTTCTACTATTGCCCTTTCCAGTCCTAATTTATATGCACTTATGGCCATTTTATTTCGCATATTGTACTTTCGTCTATTATACCATCCGGTGATGCACCAAGAAATGGGATCTCTTTATCTATGAATAGGCCGCAGGGATTAACTTTTATCGATTTTTCTTTTTCTAATTGAGTTTTAGCAATACTTTCATTTTCTAGCCCATGTTTGACTGATTTGACGTGATCTATTGGGTTTTTATAAATTTAATTCTTCACCATATTAGCAGAACTGATGTCATTGCGTTTTTTAATTACGTTACCGAAATTTGAAGCCGTCAGTTAATTTCTTCTTAGTTCGAGCCATTCACTTGACTCACTTTGAAGTACTGTACCTGTTTCAATTCTTATTCTTTCATCTTCATTCTTCTCTAAAATTTTCAAAAATATTCTTTTCGATTCCTCTAGCATTTCCTTTGACATATCGGGTTTCGCGCAATCCTGTCCATAATTGATGGAAGAGGCGTTTTGATTTTCCAATGTTCTTCTTTTCTTCTTTGTATATTTTTTAGGTCTTATCTGTCGCTTTATTCTGTTCATTTCAACTTTATGTATTTGTCCTTTTGGACTTCTACCTACAATACATTTATGCAAGATGCTCAAAGGTTTTCTTGTGTTAAATGATAGAGCCGCAGTATTACATCTCATCTGATATTGATATTTTTGAGCAAAGTTTATCCTTTTGCCACCTATGAATTTAGCAACAACGCTATGATATCTCTCTACAGAGTTGCTGTCGACATCGTGCAAAAAAATGAGTGAGTGTGCCGCTAGCTGTGATAATATTAATTTTATTTTTTGGCACAGAGTGTTTGTATGAAAGTCTTTGTCGATATCTTCTATTTCACCTAGTTTGCCACAAAAGTATCCTTTGCACGTGGTATGTTGGCTAAAAGCATGTTCTGCAGCAAGCATTATATCAGCATGGAGTTGCATTGCATTATCAGTATGCTTGTATTTTGCAATTGCAGTTACTACTACTTTTCGCATGGTTAATATTCTTTTCTTTGCTAGGAGTTTTATGAACCGTATTAGATTAAATTTAAATTTCGTGTCTGTTGTAAAACTCTGCAGTTTGTTGCAAAAATTCCTCAGCAAGTGGTTTCGGCATTCAATTTTTTCTATTGTTAAATTTTCGTACGGCCTATCTTGCAAAAGCTTTGAATATGTGTTGGCGTCACCATCTGATATAATTCTGCCATATATCAAATTGTGCATTTCTATGCTTTTCTTAAACCTCGACAATAATCGTTGACTCCATGCCGGTAGATGGTCCTGTAAATGAAGACAAAAAGTATAATAATGTAGCTTTCAGTATACAAAACCTATATTACGGCTTTAGTTCTCTAATGGGTTACCTCTACCATTTTTATATAATAGATATTTAGTTTGATTTCAAAATAATAAGGCGAACCATTTACGTTTAGTTAATTTATAAAACAAATAAACAGCAATACGTTTCCACTTATAATATTACTAGGATTTTTATGTAAAACACATAAAATATTTACCTGTATAGTTTTTATAACAAATATGATTTGTTTGTCGAGATTCCTTTATTTTCTACTCTAGCGCAAATGTAGCAGAACTTATTTTTGACAGCCATGAACAATATTTTATTGCTACGTTTACCAAGTATGGCTGCTGCTCCTGACAGTGAGGAGTAGTTTTTTTTGTATGATCTTTTTCCCCAACATCCGTCAGCAATGACATCAATTATCGGTATTCCCTTTGCATTTACTTTACCCTCTTCAACGGCAGCACATCTTTCCTCTTCAGCAGCTTCGTTCAAAGATCTTAACGCTTCAGATTCCCACGTTTTGTTTACTATATCCATATGAAAGGTGAATAATTTTTGTGAGATCTCAGGAAGTCCTAGAGTTGACGTAATTTCCAGAAGTTGCGTATGTCTACATCCTGCTGCTATTGCCCCAGTTACGGCACATGTGTTTAAATTCATTTCTTCTGGGGTGTTGTCTCCCTCTATTATAAAACTCATGTTACATAAAAGACATTTCAGTTTTAATTTATTCATTAAACCTGTCAAACGTTCAGATACGATTTCTATTGACTTTAAACCGCAGTCCAATGGTCCGTGGCTTGATACTTCTTGGAGTGATTTAAAAAAATTACTGATGTTTACAATACGTCTACCAATCGATAATTCTTCAGTTCCCCTAAAACAAAGTAAAATATAAAATTCAGTTGAAATACTGATGGCTTTAAAAAATACTGTAGCTTATATTGTATACGTTCATCCACGTTTACTTATAAAAAGGTTACGTTAATCCAATTTTAAAATATGTCATTTGATTTGCTTATAACTTTAGGGTCCTATGAAACTCGCCAACCTCGTTACTTTTCGACCCCTTGTAGTCCGAGAGTCGCAATCTGCAGGTTACATCCATGGGGTCCAAAGAGGATGGACAAAAAAAGTCCACATACTGTCGGAATTCCGTTTCGAAACATCGATTCGGAATTTTCGAATGCAGCAAATCCATGCAAGATCAAGGATCTATCACACACGTACAAGTAGTCCTCCGTTCGAAATTTTCTCCGATTCAAAATTACGCATGGTAGTCTGTGCGTGATTTTGTATGGGTTTGCTGCTTTCGAAATACCGAAACGATATTTCGAAACGGAATTCCGGGACGGAATTCCGACTGTATGTGGCTGGCCTAATTATTACCATGTATTAGCAATCTGATTGCGATGAGTAATAATACAGGGTCAAATTAAATTAGCTAGTGAAACTCCACAGACGTGATGGGTATCGATATCTAAACATGATGAACTAGTTAGCTGCGACACATATACAGGTTCAAATTAAATTAGCTAGCGAAACTCCGCAGACGTGATGGGTATCGATATCTAAATATGATAAACTAGTTAGTTGCGACACATATACAGGGTCAAATTAAATTAGCTAGCGAAACTCCGCAGACGTGATGGGTATCGATATCTAAACACGATAAACTAGTTAGCTGCGACACATATTCAGGGTCAAATTAAATTAGCTAGCGAAACTCCGGCCAACGTAAATTCGTACGTGTCTAATAGTAACAAGCTATAGATTCACTGCATGCGAATCTATAGCTCGTTATGTCGTTACTGTGCCGCCGTGTCGTAATGCCGCCCGGTCGTTGGGAATCTATACCTTGTTGCCATTAAACACGTACGAATTTCCGTTGGCAAATTCGAAACGAAAACAGTTTCTCGTTCTGGCGACGAAAGGTACCTAGGTAAGTATAAGCAGCTGATAGGTAGGTACCTGCTTAGGTACGCATATTACTTATACGTACCTACCTATATCTTTTTATCAAAACGCTTGATTGATGGTTACTAGTAAAATGTTAGATAGGTACTCAAATTACTTACCGTTTCATTCTTTTTATTCTCCTCTTGTATTTTATTTTCAAATTATGCTTAGTGCGTATTTTTTGTCACCCATATTGATTTTATAAATAAACTTATATTAACACAAATATTTCATATGTAGTATTACTAACTATATACTAAAAACTACTCTAATATTTACACACACAAAAACTATTAAAATCAACAAAATAAGTAGGTAGGTATTTGTTTACAATACTGCCGTCGTAAGAAAAAAGGGCACAACTAACATTTAAAAAAAAAATCTACAAAAAATTGAGCAGATTAGCCGTTTTTTTCTGATTCTAAATATGTATGTAACTCAATTTTTTTTTTAAATGTTAGTTGTGCCCTTTTTGCTTACGACGGCAGAATACTTTCTAATGGTATTGTCACCAACGAAAAAATGCGGGAAAAAGTTGTACAGGTCCGTTCAGCACTGCGTCTCGTCCCGCACTAAATTAATAGGCGACAGAGGGGTTGCTCACGCGATTGAGTGTCGATTTATGTAAAAAATAATGACTATAAGTAATTAGAAAAGTTATTTAAAAAAATAAGCCGAGGATTCCCTAGGTATTGTATTGTGTAATATCATGATGACTATAAAAACACCTAGCGATTAATAGTCTCGAAGAAAAAAGGTTTTATATTTCTAAAACAGGGGTTACTTTTCATGTATGTTAATGATATTTAAAATTATTTTTTATTTTTTTCTAAGTGAAGGGGACATGTGTTTTATTGTGTAGTTTAACATATATTTTTTTTAAAGATCATTATGGTACGGGTTATGGAGAAAAAAGGTTTTAAACTTCTTCGGTTCCAGCCTAATTTACATATAGCACCGCCTTAATGTTAAAATTCGGTTTGTTCACATTCCGGCCGCGATCTCGTCGCAGTCTCGTCTCATGGCGGGCGACTTTGTTTACGAAAATAAACAAGAAAGAAAGTAGGAAAATACAATACTTACGTTTATTTGCGGAAATAACACTATCACAAAATAAAATAAAAAACAAACATATTTTCCTGTTGGTTCAATGTATGCAGACGATAATGTGATACTTAGTGATACTGTAAATGTTAGCAACCTTATTTTATGAGTTTTTAATGCCTTAGTTAAGCGCGACGCGGATGATTTAAGATGTCAAGAAGAGATGTCATTATATTGAACAGTAGTTTTTGAGATCATCGTAAATATACAGACAGACAGACAGACGCGGCGAGGGACTTTGTTTTATAATATGTATTGATAGTTAGTTGTCAAATAATATGTAGTTGTCAAACTCAATGAGTATACCTAGTCTTGCCATAAATATTGTCACGAAGAAAAAAAAAATATTGCAAATAATATTTATTACTTTTACAGTGTGTTAGTTTAATACATAAATATAAAACAATTTAAAATATAAAAAGCTTATTCGAAGTGGTCTCCATTGGCTGCAATACAATCCTTTAAACGTTGAGGCCAGTATACAATAGAAGCACGCACTCTTTCCATGGGAAAATTCTTCACTGCCCCTAAAATAATCCATACGATTGTATGGATTGTTTTAGGGACTCTAAATTATCATGGCGTTTAGAGCAAGCCGTACTCTCTAAAACTGACCATAAATCATAATCCAGCGGATTAAGATCGGGACTAGACGACGGCCAGTCTTCAGCTCTGATGAAGTCCGAAACGTTCACTTCCAACCAAGACTGTGTGGACCGAGCTTTATGACTCGGCGCCGAGTCATGTTGAAAGGACCATACTTGGTTATTGAACATGGTGTTGTTAAGGGGTTTAACTACCTTCTCAAGAATGGTATCTTGATACACTTGTGCCGATGTTTTGACACCTTTTTCACAAAAATATGGCGCAGTCACTCCTTCATAGCTAACACCCCAACAAACCATCACTGAAGTCGGATAATGCCCACGTTGCACTCTGTCGACTAATTGGGAAGCTTCCTTAGAGCTTTGAGCATAAATACGGTCATTTTGTTTGTTAAAATGTTGCTCAATTGTAAAGATTTTCTCATCCGTAAACAAATTTTTTTCTGTGACCTCCCTTTGCGTACCGCTTTAGTAGTTGTTTCGATTTTACCACCCTATTCTTTTTTTAAATTATTAGTTAAAAAATGAACAGTGCGTCTCTTATAGGCTGCAAGTCCTAAGTCATCTTTTAAAGTACGCGACATGGTTCTGGGTGCTATCTTCATCTCCCGAGATAAAATCTTTTGCTTTCGGACAGGATTTCTTCGAATTCTTTCCTTTACTACTTTGACCACCTTTTTCGTACGAACACTACGTGGACGGCCAGATCTTTTTCTGTCACAAACAGAGGAGGTCTCATTGTACCTATTAATAGTACACAAACATTTGACTAATACCAAGTGTATGGAGAGTTTTAAAAATTGCATTTGGCTCCATACCAACTTTGTGTAATGCAATCACAGCGATTCGGTTCTCTTTATCACCCCACTCCATTTTAATATCGCAAAATATTGTACAATGTATTGGCGCCAAAATTAGAAAACTCAATGAACAATCGTAAAAATGACAGATTCCAAATTCAAATGTAATATCTTTCTTATTTTTAATTGTAACTGAAAAATTGGCTTAGAAGTGAACCTCTCAAAATCATATAATGCCGAACCATCTAAAAATACCTAAATCAATGACTCTCCGATGGATTACAAAGACGATTATATTTACCTGGGAAAACGTACCTATCGCTTAGCAAGCCAACCACAACATTGAAGAAATAGGTGAATCGCGACAATGTGCAAAAAATGTTGGTCATAAAATCATAAAGCCAAACATCCACATACAATGGAAAAGAAAAATGATGGATTGCTGCACTACTCTGCCTCACGACACGGTTGCCGAATATGGAGTTACACTGGATAATAATCACTGCATAATGATTTTGCATGAAATAAAGAAGTTTTTTTACTTTATTTTTATTTCAATTATTTTATTTACTAATTATTTTAAGTGGTATATCTTTTATTTCATATACAAAAACATGTTTAATAATAATATATAAAACAACTAACTATTAACACCAGGTACAAAATTACTACTAATAATTAGGACTAATTAGGGTAATTAGGACTATTAATTTACTAATTATGATTGCTTATGAATGTAACAAAATAAAACCGCCTAAGTGCGTGTTACGCACAATTAAGAGTTGCGTAGTTGGGATGAATTTATCCCAAGAACAAACTTAACATTGTAGTTTTAAAACATGTTCTCCCATATATTCCAACTGCAAATGTAAGTTTGTACGCACAATATTGAGAGATTTACCATGTTATTTTAGGACCATAGAATTCTTATAAGTTTTCCTGTAATATATTATTATAGGTATAGAACTATTTTCTGTACTTTTTTTTAAATTTTAAGCTCACTAGATAGTTTCGGAGATAAGGGGTAAATTTTCGTCTATTTTCTTAAATAACTTTAAAACAATTTATTTTAAAACTATATATTTAAAAAAATCGACACCCTCACAGTAAACCCTTTTATTTGATATGTCACACGGCACAGTTTGTAAACTTTTTTTTTCTTATATGCCTCCCAAAAGTGACCCTCATATTTAAAATTCATTTATTTACGTTACACGTCCGTGTTTGGATTACAGAATTTAATCGGTTAGATTCGAAGTAAATTGGCTGTGACAGACGGATAGACAGACAGACAGACACACGAGTGATCCTATAAGGGTTCCGTTTTTCCCTTTTCAATGATGATGTAGGGAACCCTAAAAAGTACATCCTTCATTCTTGTTTTATTTGTTTGTTAATAACTTTTTCACGTTCTCACAAGGCAAGACGATCGGTCTGTCCGGACCGGCTGAATCACAGAACCAAAATTTTTAGCTCATCGTTTTACGATCTAAAACGTATACAATCTTTATTTTTAGATCGTATTACTTCGATCAGTCGATTTGCTTACTTTGAATCCAAACCCTCTATTTTCAGAAATTTTCCGAGTCTCGTCTGATCTGACCGCATTTTCAAATGTCCAAAAACATTATTGAACATTTCATAACAATTTGTCTGATTTTCAGAATGTAGTCGAACAATATATTTTAGATACTGAAAACACAATTTTCAGACACCAGTAGCGTTGCACGTACCCAGGAGGCCATTTGAGTAAATTAAAAATGAGGCATAAAAACTCAATAATAAACCCTTCCGGAAATGTTTTTTTTTTTTTTTTGAAAAATAATTTATTCGCATCAAGTGACCAGCTTTCAAGTGATCATTGGTCAGTTCATGCGAATAAATCATTTTTTAGAAGAAAGTGAGTGAGCACCTTATGAGTTGAATCCATTTTGAAGGTGTTGTCACCGAGCATTCTGTCTGAAAGCTGTTGAACATGATGGTAATAAGTTACCCAGATGTAGAAAAAAATGATACCAGAATAAAATATCAGACAAATCAGTCAACTTTTCGATAATCTGAAATTGTTAAAAAATCGTATTGTGGCGAATTTACGTAGTACGAAATAAATAGCTTAGATGAAAGTATCAATTGATAGACCAATGGCTTTTTTAATAAATTGGACAAAAGGAAACTAGGATAACGTTTGAAATATATTGTTTATTGAAAAAATTTCATCTTTTTTAATCATTGTCGAACATCGTTGTTGTGAGGGATAGAAGCGTAACAACTCCGAAACGTTCTTTTCGTTTTTGGAATTATAGGTGACATTTAAAATGACGAAAAACAGGTTTTTGGTAACCCCGGCCATACAAATTGTATTTTTAGAGTTTTTGTGAGAAAGGTCAGTATTTTTTTTTTACATTATTGAAAATGCGCTCACGCCATATTTGACGCGCAAAATGTCTTAAAATAAACATTTTCGTAACAAAATAACGCAACCGATGTACATTTTAATATCAGACTAATTGTGATAAAACCGTCTGCCTATTTTTAACAGACTTCCAAAAGGAGGAGGTTCTCAATTCGTCTGTATGTTTTTTTTTTTTTTGTATGTTTGTTACGCGATTACTCAAAGACGGATGGACCGATTTAGAAAATTCTTTTTTTGTTTGATAGGGTATACTTCCGAGATGGTCCCATATAAATTTTATTAACTTTGCTTGGGGAGTTTTCGAGTTAGCTTCGATAATGCGTATATTTCCCACTTATTTTATGTGGATGATGTGATGGTGTTTTAATAACTTCCTATCACTGTTATTTACATGGCTATGTCTACAATTATTGTGCTCAGTTCGAAATTCGAATTTGTATGGGGTAGGTTCCACAACTAAAAAGTGAAAAATAAAAACTTTTTAGCAAAAAACCCAAGACGGGTTTTGTATTTTCGTTTTTTGCCACCGACTTCCGAAATTAAAGTTATTTTTCACTTTGTAGTGTTTTGTTTTGGAAGTCGGTTTTATTTTTTGCTAAAAAGTTTTTTTTTTATTTTGAAGTAGAAATGGGCCCGCATAAAACTGCGACGTTTCTGATCGGCACTGCTTACCGATTCGGATTAAGAATCATCTAAACTAACGATTTTATACGGTTTTGGCCGTAAAAATATGCAACATGGTTTTGGGCTCTCGTACTATTACTGCTTCTGCCGATATAAATCGAGAGCTTCTGCAGCTTGCTCTTCAAGTTTTGGTGCAAAAACACTTTCTTGTATGGGGACCCACGTTTAATTTTTAATTTAGTTTTTATTATTTGTTGTTATAGCGGCCATAGTACCTAGTACACACTTTGTTAAAATTCAAGTGTCTACCTATTACAATCCAAGAGATACAGCCCTGTTACAGAAGGACGGACGGACAGACAGCGGACATCGCACCCTAAAAGCATACAGTTATTTTATTATAAGCAATTTGAAAATCATAATGTATCAAAAAAAAAAATCAAAAAATAAATATAAAAAAAAAACAACAATAGTTGGGGATCGGACTTGCAGTCGAAGTCATGCAACGTAGACCTCGAACCTCGCAGGCTGACCATAGCAATATTTTTTCAAAATTCGTACCTACGAAGCCTGCTTCTGAACAAATACTTCTGAATAGATAAAATGAATTTAGTCAGTAGTATTTATTCAGAAGCTTGGCCATACCTACAGACAAAGAGGCAAATGGACACAAATACTAATAAACACCGCACCGTATCATCGGCATCAGAATCGTTCTCCCACATCGTAGCAACTACTGTTTTCAAATATACCTATATATAATATATTTAGGTAATGCATAGTACACATATACATACATTTTTTTATACATTTTTATATGCATATTTATAAAATCCGTAGGTAGGTGATACATGTCTGTGTTGTCTGGTCGCACGTGTGGATTTTTATAAACGTGTGTCCTAAATATGTACGTAGAAGAAGGCTCGTCAGAAGTCCAAAAGTCTGACAACCCATCAGACTATGAGAGTGAGGGAAAAGGGAGTGCACCTATGTATGCGCAAACACTTGTCTAGTTCTCTTTACTATCTCCTGCATATTTGGCTGTCTCCGTTGACATTGGTCGCCCTGACCGCAATTCGGTCGCGATTTTGGGAGGATATTGTCTCATATTGTTACTCCCCTTGATCATCAGATCATCTTATGAAGCAGAAATGTGTTACAAATATCTCATCTAAATGTACGAGATCTCAAAAGGAAACATAATATTAAGTATCATAATAGTGAACCGACAAACAAATTCTATTATTCGTCTCTTTAAAATAACGGTCACACTTTCAGCCTATTCTCAGGCCTCTTGTCACAGTGTTTTGAACACACGTGTGTGGTTCAGGGCCAGTGTGGCTACGCGGTTGGTAATCTGTAGTGGGTCAATACACACTATGAAAGTCTGGAACAATCAAACTGAGAAAAAGTAGATTCAGTGATGACGAAGATGCTTAGAATATAGCTGTCTTGTTTCATGTCATTCAATAATATTTCGATTTAATATAATGTGCACCTTATAGACCAACCTTGGCTACAACACACAGTCAATTTCATCGCCTATCCTGTGGGATATGCGGCTTTAGTTCGTAAGACTTGGTGAGTCTGTACGTTTTGTACGAACGCTCGATGCATCTGATGTGAGACTCCGAGGGCCAGCGATGCTGACAACAGCTACTGATGTTCTGCCGCCGCTTTGTCGTCTGCTCGTTGTGCGAGGAATGAAAATGACTGCCATAGACCGAACTCACTCGTTTTGTATTATTTCACCAATATAAAGTTATTTACAATAGTGTTACTGGATAATTTTATAGGTACTCCATGAATCTTGAATTTCAAGATGATTCCCAGGAAAAAATCAAAATAAAATGAGAAATATGAAACTGCAGTTACGGGTCGTCAGAAGCCCGAAAGTCTGACAACCAGTCTTACCAAGGGGTATCGTATTACCCAGTAACTAGTGTGGAGGTCAGATAGGTAGTCGCTTCTTGTAAAATACTGGTATTCAGCTGCATCCGGTTAGACTGAAAGCCGACCCCAAAATAGTTGGGGAAGGCTAGGCAGATTGATTTTGCTTACGTCAGTTTTGACGTATATTTACGGGAATGCCAATTTTATTTCCTTTGTCAAGTCGAAACTTTAGCAGAATACCGTTTTAATACATTTTAGTACATTTCTTATTTTCGGTGTAGTCGCAATCTCATTGCACGTGACGTCACGTTTGACTTAGTTTTATGGTTTAGTAGAATACAATTTATGACATTTTGGAAATTTTGCGGCGCTGCGACTTGAATTTGAACGTTTTTAATTACGAAAATTCGCCTGCAGGCCTCCAGCGCTAGATGTGCGATAGGTAGCGACGCGGGGCGACTGCGCGCGATGGTTAAATAAACACTTAGCAACAATAAGCGCTAAGTGCCGCGCGGCTCAAACCTCGCGGTTAGATACCTCGCGACATACGCACGGTACTGACTGCACAACAGACTCTTACTACTTTTAAAAAAATATATAAAAAATGACTTTTAGAAAAATTAAGATATGGATTAATTAAGACTGTTGAAAGAAAATTTCTGCTAGGCATTGTTCTATATACCTAGACGCACTCAATATCAAGTTTAATATAAGAGATATTTCAAGTTCTATATTTGGTCATACTTTTTACTTCTGTCGTTCATAGAACTCAGTAAAAAAACAAATGAATGGAGCTATCCATTTAATTATCAAGTTAGCTGCGAGTACAAAGCAACAATTTTGTATTTGCGAGTGACACAAAAAGCCACACCATCGCGTATCGCGTGTAACTAATACTTCACATTATTAATTACAAATACCTATATAATTGCAATGGCCGCGTACGTCGGCACAGCGGCAGCGCGCTGTTTCTTCATAAATAACTACGAATGTATGGATTCCTCTCAAATTATTAGCAGTATATAATGCTCATTTAGCTGATGTGAGCTCGTAAGTTCGTTCGCCGTCAAATTACCGCAGCACAGCGGAATGATTGAGATCTATGGTGGAAACATTGAGCTGCATTGTTGCTGTTCCAACTTTCTATTTTTAATTACCAAAGAAACTGTTGATAAATCAAGTGTCTGTAATTTTATAGTGTTTTATTTATTTTTTTTATTCACATCTACTCAATGTTCTGCAGTGATTATGTTTGATGCAGTTTTCAAATCAACGGATATTAATGCCTACCCACAACTTTATGTCTAAAATGAAACAATACGTTACAAAAAATAAAGCCAGACAAAAAATCTGTGTAGTTGTGCTATGCTGACGGTACGGGGTGAACCTTACTCCACGTATCATAGTCTCATGAATAATGCACGCCGCTCCAAATAACATACGATTACACTGTAGTCTGTAGGAAAGTGCACTTTCTTTGTCTCGTGTGTTTGTCCGCGCGCCGAATTCGGTTATTGACCGCGACCAACGCAATGCCTCCCATTGACTTATGGCCAAAACTTACCGTTTTTATGTAGAGAGTCTTGCTATGTCAATTGTTGACTGGCTACCTGGTTTTTATGATAGAGTTAAACTTTTGTGGCCTGTGATGAAACTAGTGATCAATGTAATGTTTGTGGCCTGTGATGAAACTAGTGATCAATGTAATGTTTGTGGCCTGTGATGAAACTAGTGATCAATGTAATGTTTGTGGCCTGTGATGAAACTAGTGATCAATGTAATGTTTGTGGCCCGTGATGAAACTAGTGATCAATGTAATGTTTGTGGCCTGTGATGAAACTAGTGATCAATGTAATGTTTGTGGCCTGTGATGAAACTAGTGATCAATGTAATGTTTGTGGCCTGTGATGAAACTAGTGATCAATGTAATGTTTGTGGCCTGTGATGAAACTAGTGATCAATGTAATGTTTGTGGCCCGTGATGAAACTAGTGATCAATGTAATGTTTGTGGCCTGTGATGAAACTAGTGATCAATGTAATGTTTGTGGCCCGTGATGAAACTAGTGATCAATGTAATGTTTGTGGCCTGTGATGAAACTAGTGATCAATGTAATGTTTGTGGCCTGTGATGAAACTAGTGATCAATGTAATGTTTGTGGCCTGTGATGAAACTAGTGATCAATGTAATGTTTGTGGCCTGTGATGAAACTAGTGATCAATGTAATTTTTGTGGCCTGTGATCTAACTAGTGATCAATGTAATGTTGGCCTACATCCACACAGTTTGCGTTATCGTCGACTATTCCACAGAGATTCGTGCAGGACTAACGCTGGGGTGCGCGTGCCTCTTCGTCGCCTCGTTGATGCGTACAACACTCACTTTATGGAGCTTGACATATTTACTCTTTCCAAAGATCGTTTCAAGGCAAGAGCAATAGAGTTACTAAATTCATAGTATATATATATATATAAAATCATCATCTATCATCTAATTGTCTGTTTTCTTTTAACCTTTTTTTTGTGAATTCGTGGACAATGATGTGGGTTACATGTGTAGTAACAAAAATATGGAATAGATTGTGTATAAATGTATTTTTAAGTATTGGGCTAATTTAAGAATCTCTAGTTAAGCTTGGCATATAACTGTTTTTTGTCCCCAATAAATAAAATAAAATCGTTTTATTTAGCTTTTTTAATCAGTTTAATTTCTTTGCTACGAGTAGGTACAAGTAGGAACTGATTTCATCTCTATTTCTATACAATGAACATTAAGAACAACGGCTATTGTTGCACGAGTAGCGCTGTGTCTCTACGTCACAGTGAAATCAGACAACAGACCGGCAGACTGGTTATAATCGTAACCTTCCTAAACACTGCTAAACTAATTTACTTTATTTTATTTATTTATTGCTCTAATTGTTCTTTTTGTACCATCACGTCTGGTTTCAAGATAATCAGCGCGATGTAGACACCTTTATCAGTTTACGTCATTTAGACGAGTCGCTCTGAACGTTATAGTTTGTCTATCTATAGCTGGAGTCCCACTGAGTGATTTATTTTATGAAATCTTGTGTTTCTTTTCCATCTGAATCAAAAATTCAATCATAAAATCAGTAGGTAGAAATCAAAGAAACGTAATAACTATTTTTTTTAAGATCAACATTTACTCGCGAATCGTTTGATTTCCTCATTGTTATCGAGTAAATTATGAGAAAAGATTTAGTTAGTAGCTAGTGAAGTGATTGTGCAATAAACGGTTACGCCCATCCGTCGATATTGTTTGCTTGGTGTTGTTCAGACGCTCGTGCCAGATCGCTGTTATTAGCGTATCTGTTAATTATGCAATTTGCAGCTGCTCCGCGAGCCTCATGCCACGCCACAGCACCAGCCAGCACGCGCAGTAAAACATCTCACGAACATGGATTACGTGTTAGGTATTGTACCTACATAATAAGCCTTTACTCAAAGTGGACATTAAACTACCTATTAAAAAGAGCACTGAACTATTCCACTTTAAGGTTGAAATTATAATCAATTTTTATTAACAAGTATCGATCCTCACACTGGTTTAGTCTTTTCTCATTGACACCCACAGACTGAACCCACTGCTACCACAGTGTACATTTGCATGATCAGGCCAAGGATGACACGCCTTACTGTGGGAACGTTCAGCCTAGCCGATAGCATAGCATCTACTACGCGACACGCCTCACTGTGGGAACGTTCAGCCTAGCCGATAGCATAGCATCTACTACGCGACACGCCTTACTGTGGGAACGTTCAGCCTAGCCGATAGCATAGCATCTACTACGCGACACGCCTCACTGTGGGAACGTTCAGCCTAGCCGATAGCATAGCATCTACTACGCGACAGGCCTTACTGTGGGAACGTTCAGCCTAGCCGATAGCATAGCATCTACTACGCGACAGGCCTTACTGTGGGAACGTTCAGCCTAGCCGATAGCATAGCATCTACTACGCGACAGGCCTTACTGTGGGAACGTTCAGCCTAGCCGATAGCATAGCATCTACTACGCGACACGCCTCACTGTGGGAACGTTCAGCCTAGCCGATAGCATAGCATCTACTACGCGACAGGCCTTACTGTGGGAACGTTCAGCCTAGCCGATAGCATAGCATCTACTACGCGACACGCCTCACTGTGGGAACGTTCAGCCTAGCCGATAGCATAGCATCTACTACGCGACAGGCCTTACTGTGGGAACGTTCAGCCTAGCCGATAGCATAGCATCTACTACGCGACACGCCTTACTGTGGGAACGTTCAGCCTAGCCGATAGCATAGCATCTACTACGCGACACGCCTCACTGTGGGAACGTTCAGCCTAGCCGATAGCATAGCATCTAACTACGCGACACGCCTTACTGTGGGAACGTTCAGCCTAGCCGATAGCATAGCATCTACTACGCGACAGGCCTTACTGTGGGAACGTTCAGCCTAGCCGATAGCATAGCATCTACTACGCGACAGGCCTTACTGTGGGAACGTTCAGCCTAGCCGATAGCATAGCATCTACTACGCGACACGCCTTACTGTGGGAACGTTCAGCCTAGCCGATAGCATAGCATCTACTACGCGACACGCCTCACTGTGGGAACGTTCAGCCTAGCCGATAGCATAGCATCTACTACGCGACACGCCTCACTGTGGGAACGTTCAGCCTAGCCGATAGCATAGCATCTAACTACGCGACACGCCTTACTGTGGGAACGTTCAGCCTAGCCGATAGCATAGCATCTACTACGCGACACGCCTTACTGTGGGAACGTTCAGCCTAGCCGATAGCATAGCATCTACTACGCAACAGGCCTTACTGTGGGAACGTTCAGCCTAGCCGATAGCATAGCATCTACTACGCGACAGGCCTTACTGTGGGAACGTTCAGCCTAGCCGATAGCATAGCATCTACTACGCGACAGGCCTTACTGTGGGAACGTTCAGCCTAGCCGATAGCATAGCATCTACTACGCGACACGCCTCACTGTGGGAACGTTCAGCCTAGCCGATAGCATAGCATCTACTACGCGACAGGCCTTACTGTGGGAACGTTCAGCCTAGCCGATAGCATAGCATCTACTACGCGACACGCCTCACTGTGGGAACGTTCAGCCTAGCCGATAGCATAGCATCTACTACGCGACAGGCCTTACTGTGGGAACGTTCAGCCTAGCCGATAGCATAGCATCTACTACGCGACACGCCTTACTGTGGGAACGTTCAGCCTAGCCGATAGCATAGCATCTACTACGCGACACGCCTCACTGTGGGAACGTTCAGCCTAGCCGATAGCATAGCATCTAACTACGCGACACGCCTTACTGTGGGAACGTTCAGCCTAGCCGATAGCATAGCATCTACTACGCGACACGCCTCACTGTGGGAACGTTCAGCCTAGCCGATAGCATAGCATCTAACTACGCGACACGCCTTACTGTGGGAACGTTCAGCCTAGCCGATAGCATAGCATCTAACTACGCGACACGCCTTACTGTGGGAACGTTCAGCCTAGCCGATAGCATAGCATCTACTACGCGACACGCCTCACTGTGGGAACGTTCAGCCTAGCCGATAGCATAGCATCTAACTACGCGACACGCCTTACTGTGGGAACGTTCAGCCTAGCCGATAGCATAGCATCTAACTACGCGACACGCCTTACTGTGGGAACGTTCAGCCTAGCCGATAGCATAGCATCTACTACGCGACACGCCTTACTGTGGGAACGTTCAGCCTAGCCGATAGCATAGCATCTAACTACGCGACACGCCTTACTGTGGGAACGTTCAGCCTAGCCGATAGCATAGCATCTAACTACGCGACACGCCTTACTGTGGGAACGTTCAGCCTAGCCGATAGCATAGCATCTACTACGCGACACGCCTTACTGTGGGAACGTTCAGCCTAGCCGATAGCATAGCATCTAACTACGCGACACGCCTTACTGTGGGAACGTTCAGCCTAGCCGATAGCATAGCATCTAACTACGCGACACGCCTTACTGTGGGAACGTTCAGCCTAGCCGATAGCATAGCATCTACTACGCGACACGCCTCACTGTGGGAACGTTCAGCCTAGCCGATAGCATAGCATCTAACTACGCGACACGCCTTACTGTGGGAACGTTCAGCCTAGCCGATAGCATAGCATCTACTACGCGACACGCCTCACTGTGGGAACGTTCAGCCTAGCCGATAGCATAGCATCTAACTACGCGACACGCCTTACTGTGGGAACGTTCAGCCTAGCCGATAGCATAGCATCTACTACGCGACACGCCTCACTGTGGGAACGTTCAGCCTAGCCGATAGCATAGCATCTAACTACGCGACACGCCTTACTGTGGGAACGTTCAGCCTAGCCGATAGCATAGCATCTAACTACGCGACACGCCTTACTGTGGGAACGTTCAGCCTAGCCGATAGCATAGCATCTACTACGCGACACGCCTCACTGTGGGAACGTTCAGCCTAGCCGATAGCATAGCATCTAACTACGCGACACGCCTTACTGTGGGAACGTTCAGCCTAGCCGATAGCATAGCATCTAACTACGCGACACGCCTTACTGTGGGAACGTTCAGCCTAGCCGATAGCATAGCATCTACTACGCGACACGCCTCACTGTGGGAACGTTCAGCCTAGCCGATAGCATAGCATCTAACTACGCGACACGCCTTACTGTGGGAACGTTCAGCCTAGCCGATAGCATAGCATCTAACTACGCGACACGCCTTACTGTGGGAACGTTCAGCCTAGCCGATAGCATAGCATCTAACTACGCGACACGCCTTACTGTGGGAACGTTCAGCCTAGCCGATAGCATAGCATCTAACTACGCGACACGCCTTACTGTGGGAACGTTCAGCCTAGCCGATAGCATAGCATCTACTACGCGACACGCCTCACTGTGGGAACGTTCAGCCTAGCCGATAGCATAGCATCTAACTACGCGACACGCCTGACTGTGGGAACGTTCAGCCTAGCCGATAGCATAGCATCTACTACGCGACACGCCTCACTGTGGGAACGTTCAGCCTAGCCGATAGCATAGCATCTAACTACGCGACACGCCTTACTGTGGGAACGTTCAGCCTAGCCGATAGCATAGCATCTAACTACGCGACACGCCTTACTGTGGGAACGTTCAGCCTAGCCGATAGCATAGCATCTAACTACGCGACACGCCTTACTGTGGGAACGTTCAGCCTAGCCGATAGCATAGCATCTAACTACGCGACACGCCTTACTGTGGGAACGTTCAGCCTAGCCGATAGCATAGCATCTAACTACGCGACACGCCTTACTGTGGGAACGTTCAGCCTAGCCGATAGCATAGCATCTACTACGCGACACGCCTTACTGTGGGAACGTTCAGCCTAGCCGATAGCATAGCATCTAACTACGCGACACGCCTTACTGTGGGAACGTTCAGCCTAGCCGATAGCATAGCATCTAACTACGCGACACGCCTTACTGTGGGAACGTTCAGCCTAGCCGATAGCATAGCATCTAACTACGCGACACGCCTTACTGTGGGAACGTTCAGCCTAGCCGATAGCATAGCATCTAACTACGCGACACGCCTTACTGTGGGAACGTTCAGCCTAGCCGATAGCATAGCATCTAACTACGCGACACGCCTTACTGTGGGAACGTTCAGCCTAGCCGATAGCATAGCATCTAACTACGCGACACGCCTTACTGTGGGAACGTTCAGCCTAGCCGATAGCATAGCATCTACTACGCGACACGCCTTACTGTGGGAACGTTCAGCCTAGCCGATAGCATAGCATCTACTACGCGACACGCCTCACTGTGGGAACGTTCAGCCTAGCCGATAGCATAGCATCTAACTACGCGACACGCCTTACTGTGGGAACGTTCAGCCTAGCCGATAGCATAGCATCTACTACGCGACACGCCTTACTGTGGGAACGTTCAGCCTAGCCGATAGCATAGCATCTAACTACGCGACACGCCTTACTGTGGGAACGTTCAGCCTAGCCGATAGCATAGCATCTAACTACGCGACACGCCTTACTGTGGGAACGTTCAGCCTAGCCGATAGCATAGCATCTACTACGCGACACGCCTTACTGTGGGAACGTTCAGCCTAGCCGATAGCATAGCATCTAACTACGCGACACGCCTTACTGTGGGAACGTTCAGCCTAGCCGATAGCATAGCATCTACTACGCGACACGCCTTACTGTGGGAACGTTCAGCCTAGCCGATAGCATAGCATCTACTACGCGACACGCCTCACTGTGGGAACGTTCAGCCTAGCCGATAGCATAGCATCTACTACGCGACACGCCTCACTGTGGGAACGTTCAGCCTAGCCGATAGCATAGCATCTAACTACGCGACACGCCTTACTGTGGGAACGTTCAGCCTAGCCGATAGCATAGCATCTAACTACGCGACACGCCTTACTGTGGGAACGTTCAGCCTAGCCGATAGCATAGCATCTACTACGCGACACGCCTTACTGTGGGAACGTTCAGCCTAGCCGATAGCATAGCATCTACTACGCGACACGCCTCACTGTGGGAACGTTCAGCCTAGCCGATAGCATAGCATCTAACTACGCGACACGCCTTACTGTGGGAACGTTCAGCCTAGCCGATAGCATAGCATCTACTACGCGACACGCCTTACTGTGGGAACGTTCAGCCTAGCCGATAGCATAGCATCTAACTACGCGACACGCCTTACTGTGGGAACGTTCAGCCTAGCCGATAGCATAGCATCTAACTACGCGACACGCCTTACTGTGGGAACGTTCAGCCTAGCCGATAGCATAGCATCTACTACGCGACACGCCTTACTGTGGGAACGTTCAGCCTAGCCGATAGCATAGCATCTAACTACGCGACACGCCTTACTGTGGGAACGTTCAGCCTAGCCGATAGCATAGCATCTACTACGCGACACGCCTTACTGTGGGAACGTTCAGCCTAGCCGATAGCATAGCATCTACTACGCGACACGCCTCACTGTGGGAACGTTCAGCCTAGCCGATAGCATAGCATCTAACTACGCGACACGCCTTACTGTGGGAACGTTCAGCCTAGCCGATAGCATAGCATCTACTACGCGACACGCCTTACTGTGGGAACGTTCAGCCTAGCCGATAGCATAGCATCTAACTACGCGACACGCCTTACTGTGGGAACGTTCAGCCTAGCCGATAGCATAGCATCTAACTACGCGACACGCCTTACTGTGGGAACGTTCAGCCTAGCCGATAGCATAGCATCTACTACGCGACACGCCTCACTGTGGGAACGTTCAGCCTAGCCGATAGCATAGCATCTAACTACGCGACACGCCTTACTGTGGGAACGTTCAGCCTAGCCGATAGCATAGCATCTACTACGCGACACGCCTTACTGTGGGAACGTTCAGCCTAGCCGATAGCATAGCATCTAACTACGCGACACGCCTTACTGTGGGAACGTTCAGCCTAGCCGATAGCATAGCATCTAACTACGCGACACGCCTTACTGTGGGAACGTTCAGCCTAGCCGATAGCATAGCATCTACTACGCGACACGCCTTACTGTGGGAACGTTCAGCCTAGCCGATGGCATAGCATCTAACTACGCGACACGCCTTACTGTGGGAACGTTCAGCCTAGCCGATAGCATAGCATCTACTACGCGACACGCCTTACTGTGGGAACGTTCAGCCTAGCCGATAGCATAGCATCTACTACGCGACACGCCTCACTGTGGGAACGTTCAGCCTAGCCGATAGCATAGCATCTAACTACGCGACACGCCTTACTGTGGGAACGTTCAGCCTAGCCGATAGCATAGCATCTACTACGCGACACGCCTTACTGTGGGAACGTTCAGCCTAGCCGATAGCATAGCATCTAACTACGCGACACGCCTTACTGTGGGAACGTTCAGCCTAGCCGATAGCATAGCATCTAACTACGCGACACGCCTTACTGTGGGAACGTTCAGCCTAGCCGATAGCATAGCATCTAACTACGCGACACGCCTTACTGTGGGAACGTTCAGCCTAGCCGATAGCATAGCATCTAACTACGCGACACGCCTTACTGTGGGAACGTTCAGCCTAGCCGATAGCATAGCATCTAACTACGCGACACGCCTTACTGTGGGAACGTTCAGCCTAGCCGATAGCATAGCATCTACTACGCGACACGCCTTACTGTGGGAACGTTCAGCCTAGCCGATAGCATAGCATCTACTACGCGACACGCCTCACTGTGGGAACGTTCAGCCTAGCCGATAGCATAGCATCTAACTACGCGACACGCCTTACTGTGGGAACGTTCAGCCTAGCCGATAGCATAGCATCTACTACGCGACACGCCTTACTGTGGGAACGTTCAGCCTAGCCGATAGCATAGCATCTAACTACGCGACACGCCTTACTGTGGGAACGTTCAGCCTAGCCGATAGCATAGCATCTAACTACGCGACACGCCTTACTGTGGGAACGTTCAGCCTAGCCGATAGCATAGCATCTAACTACGCGACACGCCTTACTGTGGGAACGTTCAGCCTAGCCGATAGCATAGCATCTAACTACGCGACACGCCTTACTGTGGGAACGTTCAGCCTAGCCGATAGCATAGCATCTAACTACGCGACACGCCTTACTGTGGGAACGTTCAGCCTAGCCGATAGCATAGCATCTAACTACGCGACACGCCTTACTGTGGGAACGTTCAGCCTAGCCGATAGCATAGCATCTAACTACGCGACACGCCTTACTGTGGGAACGTTCAGCCTAGCCGATAGCATAGCATCTAACTACGCGACACGCCTTACTGTGGGAACGTTCAGCCTAGCCGATAGCATAGCATCTACTACGCGACACGCCTTACTGTGGGAACGTTCAGCCTAGCCGATAGCATAGCATCTAACTACGCGACACGCCTTACTGTGGGAACGTTCAGCCTAGCCGATAGCATAGCATCTAACTACGCGACACGCCTTACTGTGGGAACGTTCAGCCTAGCCGATAGCATAGCATCTACTACGCGACACGCCTTACTGTGGGAACGTTCAGCCTAGCCGATAGCATAGCATCTAACTACGCGACACGCCTTACTGTGGGAACGTTCAGCCTAGCCGATAGCATAGCATCTAACTACGCGACACGCCTTACTGTGGGAACGTTCAGCCTAGCCGATAGCATAGCATCTAACTACGCGACACGCCTTACTGTGGGAACGTTCAGCCTAGCCGATAGCATAGCATCTAACTACGCGACACGCCTTACTGTGGGAACGTTCAGCCTAGCCGATAGCATAGCATCTAACTACGCGACACGCCTTACTGTGGGAACGTTCAGCCTAGCCGATAGCATAGCATCTAACTACGCGACACGCCTTACTGTGGGAACGTTCAGCCTAGCCGATAGCACAGCATCTACTACGCGACACGCCTCACTGTGGGTTGGCTGTGATGAAATCGTTTATTATTGAAATTATATTGGTTTTTCAGTAATTAATTGATATTTTATTTATAAATATGACTATAACTAAATGCACTTTACGAGTTAATTACCTAGTACTACCTAGTGCGAAGGTTTTTTATTTGTAATTGTGTAATCGATTACTCAATGAATCGATAATCTGATGAAAACTATCTTGCTCATATTTATCTGCTTCCAGATCGAAACTTGAGCTGATTTTTGATATTCTAAGATAAAAAAAATATGACAAAATTTTTAGATCATATATCAACTTAATACATTGGGGCCCACCGTTTTTCGTCTCCTTTGTATTGATATGCATGTACCTATTAATACTGACTTTATTATCAATGCTTACATAATTCTATAACGTTAAGATATCTTAAAAGTTAAATTTGTATTAAAAAAGTAAAATTCGTCAATGTTAATTAAATATATTTGTACGCCTCTCAGCAAAACATAGAGGATCTACCTATCTATATATCTGAAACATCTCGCACACTGTTATAACTTGACCTACGTTTACAAATAAAGCATTCTGATTCTAAAACAAAAGAATAATAATTCTATTTCATAACAGTATTTCTATAATCCGGTTAAAATTTCCTCAAAAAATACGTGGTTGGTAAAAATTCGAACTGAACGTAAAAAGTCAAATGTGTTTCAATGGTCAACAAGTCCCGGTTCTAGCAAAACTCGATTAAATCTGGATGCCGGATTATCGAATTAGCTCGATTAGGCTGGACACCATTGAAACTGAATACTCATTTAATAACAGTGAATCTGTTTTAATCAGTCCTTGATAATACCGATATATAGATCAAAAGATGCGATTATTGCAATATAGTACAATGGTCACAATAACTGATAATTACCTAGTACCGTGTCATCGTACCACAACAAAGGTAACCAGACGACACTCAGTAACAGTACTACTCGTGGTAATGTAGAGGTGTTATTTTATAACGACGTCGGATTGTAGGGGAGGGCAAAAAGTATGAAATGTCCTCTTGTACTGGGAACTGTAAACAGAAACTTACGGAGAGGAGGATACAAGTAAAGAGTTGTAGAAAAAAAACCGGTCAAGTGCGTGTCGGACCACGCACAATGAAGGGTTCCGTAGTTGGGATGCATTTATCCCAAGAACAAGAACAAACATAACATTGTTGTTGAAAAACATGTAAGTTTGTACGCACGATATTGAGAGGTATTTGATATTTTAAGACCATAGACTTCTTACAAATTTTCCTGTAATTTGTCTATAAATAAAAATATAAAATTCCTCCAGTGTGATTCTGTCAGCTTGCAGCATTACTCCCACTCAAATATACCTTTGGTTAACATACAGCCTACTGCGGATAACCACGCAGTATCTAATATTACTGCAACACTTAACCCCACTGATGAACACTTGGCTTAGGCCCATGCCATCAGCTCTACCCGGCTAGGCCGAGGATAACAATTCCGAAAAAAAAAAATAACCCCATCGCCGCGCCGCCGTATATCTTTTTTTTTCCGTGGAGAAATGCTCATGCATATGCACTACCACGGGGAGATAGTGCACTTATATGGGACTCCAGCCCACTAAAACTCCACGGTGTCCTCTGTCGCTTGTGGCGGGAACACGGGCACGCGTTAGCACTCACCGCGAACCCGCCGCGACTGTCCGTCACCGGAGCCTCCTCTGGGGAGAACCCGCCATCACCGGCGCACAAGAACACATTGCGTGTCTTGACCAAACCAGCACATGGGCGCTAGACGAGCCCGTGTCTAGGCACCCTTAGTCCCCCTGCGACCGGTCAGGTCAGTGGCCTGATTGCCTACCACTTTTAGGCTGCAGAGGATAGGGAGAGTGGCCAACGAAATACCGACATTCCTCTTCCTCTGCGGCTCCACCACGTCCGCCATCAGACGGTGGCGACCTCGTCAAGGCTGCGGAAGGTAGGGAGAGCGGCGCACCGCAATACTGGCACTCCACTCCCGCCGCGGCCTCCAACCCTCAGCCGCGATGCCTCCCATACGACAGCGCGGAACGCCTCAGTTGCGATGTCGCCCAAGCGGCACCGCAACCTACCTGTTGGCCGCTACGTCGTCGACTTCCTGAGAAAGCCCTGACGAGCCGCCGCTCCTCGGGTCCTCCTCCTCTTCGCTTCACCGTGGGTGACCAAGCCATGGCTACTTAAGCCCCCCGCCTGTGGGAACCCACTGGAAGGGGGGAGGGGGGGTTCGCGCCGTATCCCTACGTTGACGTCGTGGTGGGACTTGCGCGCTCCGACACTCTGGGTCTGTGCCGGTAGAGTTTAATTTGCATAAATAGGTCTATGATAGGGAGCCAGACCAAGAGAGATACATAAATGCGAAGGGCAGTATGTGGCGAGCTGTTGGGCAGTAGCGACCCCACGAACCTTATCTCCTGGGAGTAGTCTTGTTCTTCACACCGGGCTTGCCTTTATTGGCCGGCTGGAGTGAACACTGACGAGGAACAGAACTCCCACCTCTTTCTTGCCTTTATTGGCCGGCTTGAGTGGAGATCGCAAGAGCAAACGTGCTCGGAGGAAGGAAGTATTTCAGTAAGGTGCTGGTATGGATCTTGACCGTACTTCCGGGATTGTCCTGATAGCCGTGGGATACCTCTCCACTCCTCAAGCACCTCAGGAAGTGTTGCCCCTTGTCGCTATGTTACTATGTGCTAGCGGCCGTTTCCGGGGGCCCATTATTGAGTGTGCAAATCACCCGCTGCCATTTTATTCGTGTAAAATTATATAACATTGGTCAGGTAGAGGACATAGTTAAAGTTACCCAATCCACATTAGCCACCCAAACCCATAGCCTAATATGTTTTGTTTCCACGTTCTGCAATAGTCCTGCACCAACCGGGGGTTGTCCTTGTTAGCACTTACGCGCACGCATAGTGCATAATAGGGATAATCGTCGGTTGGTGTCTCCTCAACATTTAAAATGGTCTAAGGGTCCTCTGCGAGTTGGCTTCGGTCCGTCGTACGCCTTCCAAAGCTTCAGGACCCCAGGGTCCCGAGATATGTCAAAAAATAATAATAACTCATCTGATCCCCAAACTAAGTAGAGCTTGTATTATAAAAACCAGATAACTGATATACTACTGATAACATACACTATTTTTTTTTTAAATAAATACATGCTTATATAGATAATTACACCCAGACTCAGGACAAACAGACATGTTCATGCACACAAATGTTTGTCCTGGATGGGAATCGAACCTACGACCTGCGGCATGATAGGCGGTATCTTAACCAATCACTCCAGCTGGCCTGTCCGTATGGTGTACTTACTTCCTTTGACGATTTGTTTTCAGAAGCTGAAAGTGCGAGTGCTGGCTACACAGGAGGTTTTTCTGCACTTAAAAGACCCGAGACAAGTGAAAATGTACCTTATTTAATACTTACTCGTCGGAACTTGGACATTCTTTACCTTTCTTAAAGAGTTAGTGGTCAAAGAAGTGGTAGACAAAGAGGAATAATAAGGCTGTCGAAACGCTTACGAGCGACGATTGAAACTTAAACGTTTGTCTTCAACAGTGAGATATGAGTCGTTACAATACAAACAGTAGAGTGTACTCACCTCTTCGAGTACGGCAGGTATGTTCAGAAGGTGCACTTCGTACAGGAATTTGAAAAACCTTGCGGAATTGGTATGAAATGTAAAAACCGACTTCAAAACCAAAAGCGAATATAATAACTTTAATACAAATAAAAATAAAAACTTAAAAGCTACTGAAGTCAGTGTCAAGCTAAGGTGCACTGAAATATTGAAAACGCCGACTTCAAAAGCTGTTAAGTTTTGTATGACAGTTATTTTATTCATTTTATGTTTAGAAGTCACTTTTTACTTTTTTAAAGCAAATTTATTTTACCATTTTTAGTCATAAGCCCAAGACGAACGAAAAGGAGTATCATCAAAATCCGCTTAGAAATGCCGGAGATACAGTACATTTATGCATATAACATCGTACGTAATACTATTTACCTAATGTATTAAAACCTTCTTGAAACGTTAGGGAAAGAATCATTAAAATTGGTTTATTAGGTTTTGAGAAAATCGTGGAAATACAAACATACACACATACATAGGGGTCGAATACAGAACCTCCTATTTGAAGTCCGTTAAAAATCAAATTGAAATGTGTTACTGTTAAGGGATATTACGTAGATCAAGATTTACCAAACTTGACCCTAATAGTGTTACTTCGAGCTTTAGCGATCAGTCATGGAAGCTCTCATGATAGACAACATAGAACGTTTGGCATGCGTTAAGTAGACAGCAGTAGTATCTCTGATGTGAAATGGCAAACACATTTGTTGCTGAGAAATATGTCTGAGAAATGTGTCCTCTCTTTTTTCAGCTTTTTGTCGTTTTCATGAATTAATTAATGTCTTCATTTTGATAGCCTAAAATTTATGTTTATTTTCGTGCGTTATTCTCAATGGTACTTCTGCATGTGGTTACTGTAGCTGGTACGTGCCGTATGCTCGTCACGCGCGCACATCTCGACGCGCCGCGACGTCGCCGCGCGTAGTAGCGCGTGTGTGGGGGGCCTAACGCTGGCTTCTCATGACTCGGGTTTTTTTTAGTCGCCGCTGCTTAGTTACAAGCATGTTCAGGTAATGTATATTTTATTTAAAGTTATCTTCATTCAACTTAGCTTGAGTTCTGTAAAGTTGCAGATACATGTACCTAAGTGTAAGTTCTAAGGTGACCACTCGTTATCCAATTTCCAAGTGCTTAAATATTACAATAGGATTTTTAGTTAGCCTAAACTTTTTTTAAAGGGTTTGGTAATGAGCAGCATAATTTATTTACTTGTTTATTTATAATTCCTATTAATTTCTTGTCTTAATTATATTGCATGTATTAGGACTGTTGTAAACCCTAGAGGCAAAACATAGCGCCCTCAATGTATTACCAAATAAGAACTTATAATGTACCTATGTGTTACAGTGAATAAATGAATCTAAATCATTAAAAAAAGTCTGAATCTTAATCTGGTGATAGCGACCAAACCACCCCCAAGTTACTCATGCATTAATAGATCTAAGTAGCACCTATAATTATAATTGGAGCTTAACCAGGTAGGTTAATTAATGATCTTACACGTATGCTGAGGTTTCCTGAAATCCAAGACTTCATACTCATCGCAACGAAGTAATGAATTTGTTGCAAGTTTCGATCGCTAGTTAACAAACAAGAATATAATTTCCATACATTAGGATAGCGCCCTTTGGAAGTTGTAGTGAACGTTGCGTCAGGCGCACTTCCCGGCGGCGGGCGGCTCTCTACCGGACACCTACCCTACCGCCAGCTACCGCCAGCTCCTGCCAGCTACAGCCAGCTACCGCCAGCTCAGTGGGAACTGATAGTTTACCGCAACACTCCTGTTATTGTATTGGCCAAGCATAAATAACACCTTTATGCACTAATGATTCACTATCAACTATGCACGACACTATCCGCATCACTTAGCACTCCATTGCCTTGTAACTACAACGCCATCAGCGATGTTTGGCTAGAGAAACAGCAATGAATTGCAAATAGGAAAGCGACTAAGGCAGTCCTCACACTTGTCGGCGCCAATCAACCACTTCTACAGTATTGCAATGTTGTATGTGTGTTGATGGTTGTTATTGAAACTTCTTTGCTTTTTGCATAATTAAGTAAACACGGCGTTTGGAATGACATAGACAGGTACGTGTGCGTGTCCTCGGTGACTATCGAACGTGTGTTTGTTAAGGCAATCATTATAATCTCGACATTGTAGAGACTTAAACATTAAATACATTATTTATTCATGGAAAACAACAATATACTGGGAATGTTAGAGAAACATGAGCTTGAGCATCCATTCGACGAAGGTAACGTTTATACATCGAGGTAACCAATGTGTTGTACCAGCGGATATACAGTCTCACGTTGAGTGGCCGGTCTATGAGAACAGAAGCTGTACAGTAAGTTCCTTTCACTGTCTTAGCCAATGAAGCACCAGCTGTAACTTTGTCATTAATCAATCTTGGCACGCCATAGCACGCCATGACGAGATATGTTTATAATTCGATTCAACCCTTGTTTACCTGGCTGTCGTATCCAAAAGTGATGGATCCGAGGAACATCTTCCGCAGCATACGCCTCATGTAAACGTACGTCTCATGTGAACGGCCGCCAAGTCAAAGTTCTCGCCCTTGAAATAAAAGGACCGAAGCGAAAAGTGTATTAATATTCAGTGTATTTTGGAGGGAAGTTAAATAGCCGTGTATTTGTATTCATTATCCTCCGACTGTAACAGCTTACGTGTGAGCCGCATGTTGAGCGACGCGACCGGCCACCGTGTCCGCTGTCACACGGCACGGCACGTGAGGCGCGATGTTCGTTTTGGATAGTAGCGTGGAACAGTTACTGAGGAACATTTACATTAGATTTCATGATCAGAACTAGTAAACGCGTCAACACACTTCAATCATTTTTTATCGCTGCAAGACACTGCAGCCAGATCTTTCAAAATATGATTCAGGTTTCCGTAAAAGTTGTACCATCAACATACTTTTAGGTAATTTGTTGCTACCAGTACACAAGCATTGCAAGGTCAAGAAGTATCACACGAATCTAGCTTCTATGTACAAACGACAGTAAAAGTGCTGATGAGCGCGAGTGTACCTACCAGGGCCAGCCCTGCCTGCCCAACGTAGCCGCGCACTCCAACAGCTCCGTCCGGCGTGTCATGTGGCGCGGTGTGCGGGTAGCATTAGTCCGCATTAGACACGCCGCTGCCGCTACGTGTCGCCATTGTGCGCTCCTCCTTAGCCGGCGCGGAGGCGACCGTCAGCTAACAATACGTCGCCGGGACACAAGCGACACTGCGGCACATTGATGCCGCGCGTCTGCAGGAGGCTTTGTTTCAAGTGAGAGGTCACGACGCCTCATCCTTGTTGCTGCAACACTTTCATGTAGGTTTTACAAGTGAAAGAAAATTTAAAGTGCTTTCCTCATCGGGGACTTAGAGAACATCGTACAGAGACGTCCGGGATAGTTAACGTCTAGTTCAAACATAATTCATTCGCTATGCAATGTCTACTCTGTAGACACTCTAGGTACCTAGCTAGTACTGTTGACAATGGCTCGAGCCGTTCCATTGACCCTATAAAGGACAACTATCAAGAATGTACGCATTGCTAATAGTAGACAACCTTGAACACCGCAAACTTAGCAATAAACAATGAGATTTTACTCCAACTACTAATAAATTGAAATACTACATAAACATACGAGTACAAGCACTGACCACGACATCGCGCTTCGTGTCGGTAATGCCGCGGGCCCCTCGGCCGCGCAGTAAGTAATGTGGCTAGAGCTATCTAACAAAGAACAATATTTTAATATTCCCCATTAGAAAAAGCTCTATAATCCTCGTCTCACTAAATAGGTATACTTAATCAATGAGAATCTAAGCATGAAGTCCCCCACGCCACCGATACGTATCGAATCGGAATGACGTCTCATTCGTCCGATTTATAACGCGTGCATACTACGACCAATAGCCGTATTCGACCACCCATATACTAAAAATGTTTTCAATAAAGCAAGTAGCAAAACAGCAGTGCACAATTTTGTTCGCACTGGATGTTGGTAGCATGTGGCGTTACGGAGTCTCGTAGCAAGCGTAGTCTGTACGTAGCGTGACGCAACATTTTGCATGGCGTTCGATTCCCGCGCGGCTATTAATCATGTCGTCCGACAAGCGAACAAAGCCGGGTAACGCGCCGTGTCTTTGTGGATTTTGAGCGATTTCGGTTTATAATCATTTTTCATCCCGCTCCGCCGCCGTCCGGAATTTTACGCTGATCACCGGAATATACGAGCTTTGTTACCATTGTGTATCACTTCACTTTATTTGTGTGCCATTTAGATCTTGTAAAGTCAAAGTCCTGGTCATTTAATTACAATTTATCGGTTATTATTACACTTTAGAATGGGAAGGTACCTAATAAAATTGTTTATAAAATAGATCTAGAGAATAATACTTAATTTACAAAGTGCATGTTGCATGTTTGAGGTCGCAAAACATTCGCAACTATTGATTACCCTTTTAAAAGGTTAAAAAAAAAACTTATCTATTACAATGACCGATTTAACTTATAAGTAAATCCGCGTCTCAACTTTTTGTTAGCAATACTGCATTGAGATGTCACCGGCTACGGCTGAGCGGGCGGCGCGCGGTGCGGCCGGCGTGCGGTGCGGGCAGGTGCGCCGGCGCTGGTCCCACAGAGCGTCGACCATAGAGCACGTCTCTAATTAATCATAATAGCGGTTTTTATATAAATGTAATGAGGTAATAAATTTTTGTCAATTGTTAGACGTTGCAGGTCGGTGAGTGCTCGCTAGCGTGCGCTCCGCGGTGCGCCTTGACCGGCTCGAGCGTCGCTAGCGTGTACTCCGCGGTGCGCCTGCGCCACCACCGGCGCGAGCATCGCGTGTCACTAATTAGCTAGAGTCAAGGTTCATATGAGAGATTCCACATAAATATGGGCGTTTTAGATAACGTATTGTTTGTTTCTACAGATTCGGGTCCAAGGTGGACGCAGTACGTAGGTACGAGTACACAGTACCTACGTAGTGTAGAATTATTCATTGTACAAAGTAGTTTCGGTGATGTTTTACATTAAATACTTTTAATTGAACCACATATAGAACCTGCATAGTATTCCTTCCTAGATGTTTAAAAAAAAACTGAAATCTGAATAGAAAATTTTGGCTTGGCTTTGACGTTAAGGTTCATGTGTCATTCTGCTCTAGATTTTATCTCGATTCAATGTATCTTTTATGAAAAAACCTCCAAATTAAGGGTGATACGCAGTGCATCGACTAATCCTTACTAATATTATAAATGTGAAAGTAAGTTTGTTTGTTACCTTTTCATCCCTAAACCACTGAACCGATCATCCTGTAATTTTACATACACGTTGTCAGGTGTACAGAAACGGACATAGGGTACCTTTCATCCCAAAAAAAAAAGTTCCCGAGTTGTTAACTTTCTTATGATAATAGATAGCGCCACGTGTCTTTCGAATCATGGACGAATTAAATTATTATAGAAACTTTAGTAGTGTGTTAAGTAGAGCTGTAAACAAACGCGACGCGACAGTTACGTTCGCGCGCCGCTGAACCGATCCTTTACAACCGCCTCATTATTAATTATACCAACTATCCTGTACAACCGCCTCATTATTAATTATACCAACTATCCTGTACAACCGCCTCATTATTAATTATACCAACGATCCTGTACATCCGCCTCATTACTAATTATACCAACTATCCTGTACAACCGCCTCATTATTAATTGTACCAACGATCCTGTAAATCCGCCTCATTATTAATTGTACCAACGATCCTGTACATCCGCCTCATTATTAATTGTACCAACAATCCTGTACATCCGCCTCATTATTAATTGTACCAACGATCCTGTACATCCGCCTCATTATTAATTGTACCAACGATCCTGTACATCCGCCTCATTATTAATTGTACCAACGATCCTGTACAACCGCCTCTATTATTAATTATACCAACGATCCTGTACAACCGCCTCTATTATTAATTATACCAACGATCCTGTACAACCGCCTTATTATTAATTATACCAAGGATCCTGTACATCCGCCTCATTACTAATTATACCAACGATCCTGTACATCCGCCTCATTATTAATTGTACCAACAATCCTGTACATCCGCCTCATTATTAATTGTACCAACGATCCTGTACATCCGCCTCATTATTAATTGTACCAACGATCCTGTACATCCGCCTCATTATTAATTGTACCAACGATCCTGTACAACCGCCTCTATTATTAATTATACCAACGATCCTGTACAACCGCCTCTATTATTAATTATACCAACGATCCTGTACAACCGCCTTATTATTAATTATACCAAGGATCCTGTACATCCACCTCATTACTAATTATACCAACTATCCTGTACAACCGCCTCTATTATTAATTATATCAACGATCCTGTACAACCGCCTCATTATTAATTATACCAAGGATCCTGTACGTCTGCCTCATTACTAATTATACCAACTATCCTGTACAACCGCCTCTATTATTAATTATACCAACGATCCTGTACAACCGCCTCATTATTAATTATACCAACGATCCTGCACAACCGCCTCATTATTAATTATACCAACGATCCTGTACAACCGCCTCATTATTAATTATACCAACGATCCTGCACAACCGCCTCATTATTAATTATACCAACGATCCTGCACAACCGCCTCATTATTAATTATACCAACTATCCTGTACAACCGCCTCTATTATTAATTATATCAACGATCCTGTACAACCGCCTCATTATTAATTATACCAAGGATCCTGTACATCCGCCTCATTACTAATTATACCAACTATCCTGTACAACCGCCTCTATTATTAATTATACCAACGATCCTGTACAACCGCCTCATTATTAATTATACCAACGATCCTGCACAACCGCCTCATTATTAATTATACCAACGATCCTGTACAACCGCCTCATTATTAATTATACCAACGATCCTGCACAACCGCCTCATTATTAATTGTACCAACGATCCTGTAAATCCGCCTCATTATTAATTGTACCAACGATCCTGTACATCCGCCTCATTATTAATTGTACCAACAATCCTGTACATCCGCCTCATTATTAATTGTACCAACGATCCTGTACATCCGCCTCATTATTAATTGTACCAAGGATCCTGTACATCCGCCTCATTATTAATTGTACCAACGATTCTGTACATCTGCCTCATTATGAATTGTACCAACGATCCTGTACATCCGCCTCATTATTAATTGTACCAACGATCCTGTACAACCGCCTCATTATTAATTGTACCAACGATCATGTATATCTGCCTCATTATTAATTGTACCAACGATCCTGTACATCCGCCTCATTATTAATTGTACCAACGATCCTGTACAACCGCCTCATTATTAATTGTACCAACGATCCTGTACATCCGCCTCATTATTAATTGTACCAACGATCCTGTACATCCGCCTCATTATTAATTGTACCAACGATCCTGTACATCCGCCTCATTATTAATTGTACCAACGATCCTGTACATCCGCCTCATTATTAATTGTACCAACGATCCTGTACAACCGCCTCATTATTAATTGTACCAACGATCCTCTACAACCACCTCATTATGAATTGTACCAACTACCCGGTACAACCACCTCATTATTAATTGTACCAACCACCCTGTACTACAACCTCTTTATTAATTGTACCAACGATCCTGTACAACCGCCTCATTATTAATTGTACCAACGATCCTGTACATACGCCTCATTATTAATTATACCTACGATCCTGTACAACCACCTCATTATGAATTGTACCAACTACCCGGTACAACCACCTCATTATTAATTGTACCAACCACCCTGTACTACAACCTCTTTATTAATAATACCAACCACCCTGTACAACCACCTAATTATTAATTGTACCAACCACCTTGTACAACCACCTCATTATTAATTATACCAATCACCCTGTACAACCACCTCATCATTAATTATACCAACGATCCTTTACCACCGCCTCATTATTAATTGTACCAACCACCATGTACAACCACCTCATTATTAATTGTACCAACCACCCTGTACAACCACCTCATTATTAATTGTACCAACCACCATGTACAACCACCTCATTATTAATTATACCAACCACCCTGTACAACCACCTCATTATTAATTGTACCAACCACCCTGTACAACCACCTCATTATTAATTGTACCAACCACCCTGTACAACCACCTCATTATTAATTATACCAATCACCCTGTACAACCACCTCATTATTAATTGTACCAACCACCCTGTACAACCACCTCATTATTAATTGTACCAACGATCCTGTACAACCGCCTCATTATTCTGATGTTACTATAAAATATAATCGTGATTGTTATGTTTTCAAAAAGGAAAATATGTGAAATAACCGGCCAAATGCGAGTCGGACTCGCGCATCGAAAGTTCCGAAATTCAGTTTTTTTTTAGGTCATCATCATCATCAGATACCTAAATAAAAAACTAAACGAAGAATATTTTCCATCTTAAATTCCATTAATCGCACAGATAACTTTGTTTTAGAATTACAAAGTTATTTTTGCAGTTGTAGAAAATCACCCTTAATTAAACAAAATACCTTATATAATAGGTTGGGGAAAAGTTTCTTCACATTTTTTAAGAAAATGGTGAAAAATGTTTTGACATTTTTTAATAAAGTTTATTTACATTGAACTAAAGTATGTAGGTACCATTTTGTTCGATAACTTTTGGCCATCTTGTAGTTAGGGACATGATCCCATTGCTATATAAATTTTGGGACTTCTGGTCAAAATACCGCGACAAGTGGTTTTGGCAGTCCTCTCGTGATGTTAACCTGACACTGCCTAAAGAATTCTGAAGAGACCGAAACAGGTGGAAATCTGAAGGTGCAAGGTCAGGACTATACGGCGGATGCATTAACACCTCCCAGCCAAACTCTCTTAATTTTTACTGAGTGGCTAAAGATGTGTGAGGTCTAGCGTTATCATGATGAAAAACCACACCCCTTCTGTTGATTAATTCCGGCCGCTTTCTCTCAACTTCTTGCTTTAATCTCATCAGTTGTTCGCAGTAGAGTTCAGAATCGATGGTCCTGTCTGGTGGTAACAGCTCATAATGAATAATGCCCTTCCAATCCCACCACACACACAGCATCACCTTGTTGCGAGTTAACCTGGGTTTCGCCACAGTCTGTGAAGCCTGACCGGCCTTTGACCACGACCTTTTTCGCACGTTCTTGTCATACGTGATCCACTTTTCATCACCAGTTATCAGCTTCTTCAAAAATGGTTCGGTTTCATTACGTCGTAATAAAGAATCACAAATGAGTACACGGTTCATTAGGTTTCTTTCAGTGAGCTCGTGAGGTACCCAAATGTCGAGCTTTTTTGTGTACCCAGTTATTTTCAAATGCGCCAAAACTGTTTTGTGGTCAATTTCCAGTTCTTCAGCTACGTTGTAACTACTGATATGCCGATCTTGCTCCACTTTTTCAAAAATGGCATCCATTTTATCCGTAATAGGGCGACCAGAGCGACGTGCATCTTTGACATCAAAATTTCCGGATTGAAAACGCTTAAACCAAATTTGTGCTACTCTCACAGACACTACACCAGGTCCATAAACATCGCAAATTTTTTTCGCGGCTTGCGTTGCATTTTTACCTTTTTTGTAGTAAAATTTTAAAATGTATCGAATTTCTTCATTAGATTCACTCATCTTGACGGTACGAAAACAAATGAAAATCACACATTATCCTAATTTGAATTTGGAATTATGTTCTTTAAAATTTAAACTTTCAATGATACCAAAACCAGCCAGATACAAATAGTATAGCCAAAGAGATTTTATTACAAGTTCATACATACTATAATGCGAAAAGACTTTTTCCCCAACCTAATATTAGCATTTTTATTGATTAAATACCTTAAGGAGTTGTACTCATCATTATGAACAACTTTTACTATGAGACCAAACCTGAAATAGCGAAAAAAATCTGCTGTTCCCTAGATTTATGTTCGCATAAATCGTCAAAACGTAGGGAACAGCTAATTTTTTCACGATTTCAGGTTTAGTCCCATAGTAAAAGTGGTTAATTGAATAATGAAGAATACCATGACCTCTTGAGATTTTGTATATAAATATATAAACTTTATATTATATGGTGTACATGATGTAGGAAGTTGTAAATTGCTAACTTGTTTAGTTGTTGCGCAAAGCTCGTACAAAGACGGTTTAAAACTGACAACTTTTACGGCCCCCGATTTCTTCAGTTTTGAAAATAAGAATTATATTTGTACTGCACTTGATTAGGTCTAGACAACTGTTACTTGTTAGTTCCTACACCCAACGTGGCAGCCAAGGTAACGAAACATTTTTTTAAATCAAAATTTTATTGTATGTAGCAGGACCCCTTTAATTTTTAACTTTATTTTAATTTTAATACCTTTCAGTTATAGCAGCAATAGAAATACGTAATCTATGAAAACATCAATTGTCTACCTATTGGTTGGTTAAGATAGCACCTATCATGCCGCAGGTCGTGGATTCTATTCCCATCCAGGACAAACATTTGTGTTCATGAATATGTCTGTTTGTTCTGAGTCTGGGTGTAATTATCTATATTTAAGTATGTATTAGCTTGGGGAAAAAGTCTTTTCGCATTATAGTATGTATGAACTTGTAATAAAATCTCTTTGGCTATACTATTTGTATCTGGCTGGTTTTGGTATCATTGAAAGTTTAAATTTTAAAGAACATAATTCCAAATTCAAATTAGGAAAATGTGTGATTTTCATTTGTTTTTCGTACCGTCAAGATGAGTGAATCTAATGGAGAAATTCGATACATTTTAAAATTTTACTACAAAAAAGGTAAAAATGCAACGCAAGCCGCGAAAAAAATTTGCGATGTTTATGGACCTAGTGTAGTGTCTGTGAGAGTAGCACAAATTTGGTTTAAGCGTTTTCAATCCGGAAATTTTGATGTCAAAGATGCACGTCGCTCTGGTCGATTACGGATAAAATGGATGCCATTTTTGAAAAAGTGGAGCAAGATCGGCATATCAGTAGTTACGACGTAGCTGAAGAACTGGAAATTGACCACAAAACAGTTTTGGCGCATTTGAAAAAAACTGGGTACACAAAAAAGCTCGACATTTGGGTACCTCACGAGCTCACTGAAAGAAACCTAATGAACCGTGTACTCATTTGTGATTCTTTATTACGACGTAATGAAACCGAACCATTTTTGAAGAAGCTGATAACTGGTGATGAAAAGTGGATCACGTATGACAAGAACGTGCGAAAAAGGTCGTGGTCAAAGGCCGGTCAGGCTTCACAGACTGTGGCGAAACCCGGGTTAACTCGCAACAAGGTGATGCTGTGTGTGTGGTGGGATTGGAAGGGCATTATTTATTATGAGCTGTTACCACCAGGCAGGACCATCGATTCTGAACTCTACTGCGAACAACTGATGAGATTAAAGCAAGAAGTTGAGAAAAAGCGGCCGGAATTAATCAACAGAAGGGGTGTGGTTTTTCATCATGATAACGCTAGACCTCACACATCTTTAGCCACTCAGCAAAAATTAAGAGAGTTTGGCTGGGAGGTGTTAATGCATCCGCCGTATAGTCCTGACCTTGCACCTTCAGATTTCCACCTGTTTCGGTCTCTTCAGAATTCTTTAGGCAGTGTCAGGTTAACATCACGAGAGGACTGCCAAAACCACTTGTCGCGGTATTTTGACCAGAAGTCCTAAAATTTCTATAGCAATGGGATCATGTCCCTACCTACAAGATGGCAAAAAGTTATCGAACAAAATGGTACCTACCTACATACTTTAGTTAAATGTAAATAAACTATATTAAAAAATGTTTTGAATTTTCTTAAAAAATGCGAAGAAACTTTTTCCCCAACCTATTATTTACAAAAAAAAGAGTAGTAGATATATGTAGTATATCAGTTATCTGGTTTCCATAGTTCAAGCTCTGCTTAGTTTGGGATCAGATGACCGTGTATGAATAATGTCCCAGGTTATTATTATTTATTTATTTATTACGGTTCATGAGATACAGCCCGCTGACATACTGACGGACGGAAGGACAACGGAGGCTTATTAATTGGTTTCCATTTGGCACCCTTCGGTTACGGAACCCTAAAAATTGGCTAACGTGAGGAAATTACCGCAAGACAAACAACTATCCTTGTTGCAAAAATCAAGGACAATATAATTTGGGTAATTAATTACTGTAAAACCGGTCAAGTTTTTACATCATAGGAGCTCGTGGCTAAGTAATAACAGCCCCACGGGTCGATCCGTCAGGTTAAGCTACGGTTGTGAGGGTTGGTCTGTAGATGGGTGACCATATTTAACATACCGAGACTCCTCTGTGCCTCGGAAAGCAAGTTAAGCTGTTGGTCCCGGCTGTCATTTGCGGATCTTTGACAGTCGTTACGGATCATCAGAAGTCCGAAAATCTGACAACCTGTGTTACCAAGGGATGTCGTATTACCCAGGGTTGTGGTCAGGTAGGCAGTCGCTCCATGTAAAATACTGGTATTGAGCTGCGTTCGGTTAGACTGGAAGCCGACGCCAACATGGTTGGGAAAAGGCTAGGCAGATTGATGACTACATTATAAACATACTACACTCAAACAACCAATACAAAGTATCCTAGTCTAAGTATATTATCTTAACAATGTACAGTATAAACATCTAGTAGCACATAGTAACGTACAGGCGAGCTCACCACGACGCGACACGCGACAAAACGCAGTTTAGTCGGCCGTCTGCTGGCAGCGCCAGCACGAACCTGCGCCCGCCTGATTAATGCTCGGCGTGAGCGATTCCTAATAATACGAGCCGCTCATTATCTCCACCTTCACTGCACAACTGAACAGTCAGCTAAGATTAAACCTTCCAAGATCCGGTAATTAGTGGTTGCCTTAAGATATTGATATATCCGGAACACTGTTTATTGAACTATTTTGTTGGAATGTAATCAATTGAGAATAAGGTTTATAAACAGCGGATATATTTTTGTTAAAATATTGTGACGTTGTTTTATTGTTAAAAAATGTTAATTGTACAGATCGCTATTATTATTAATAATTTTCCCTTTTAACAATAAAAGCTTTACAATGTGATATCCCCTTCGAACTAACAACATCCCTTGCGATGGACGGTACAGTCGGCCTCGTAAACAAGTAGTTGTATTTTTTTTTAAATAAAATGCAGTAATATCCTTTTAGCTTCCTCCATTTTTAGGGTTCCGTAGTCAACTCTTAGTACCTACTAGAAAGCCATAATTTGGCATGGATATACATATTAATCACGCCAACGAAGTTGAAAAATAAAACCATGAAAAAAATGTTATGAGTCTGTGAAAACCATTTTTCGGTTCAGGGATCCGTTTGCGTAAAATCAATCTTTAAATTGCCAAGTGTGTCCCCCCCCCCCCCCCCCCCCGCCAGAAAAGCAACCATTTATGCTTTTGGCTATGTGAAAAATTCATTGCACTAGTATATTTAACGAAATTAAAAGGAAAACTTTTACAGGTAAGTAGGTAGGTAGTAAGTTTACGAGTAATAGTCGACCAGCTTACATTTGCAGTAGGAATGTATGGAGACGATGTTTTTCAACTGCAATGTTAAGTTTGTTCTTGGGATAAATTCATCCTAACTACGAAACCTTTCGTTGGGCGTGGTCCGACACGCACTTGGCCGGTTTTACTACAATTCCTGTTAAACACATAAAGTCACATATTTTGTTACCTACCTACTTAGGATAGGGTAAATATTAGTATTTCAGTGATTTATTTCATCGATGTCAATTTTAACTACATCATTAAATTTATTAGTGACTACGTGACCACAAAGTAATAGAATGTTAACGTAACATAGTTTGATAACATGTAACAATTATATTATTCACTTGCAGGGGAAGCAAACCAAAAACCTGTGACACATTGTAACGGACTTTTTTCTAAGCCATGAGATGAATGCAGAATCGACTAGAATTATTCAAATATTCACTTGCGCTATGCATCGTGTGGGAATTTATTCAAATTAGTGTACTTGTACAGAACCTGTTCTGGATGATAAGGGGTGTTTGATTCGCTCCCCTCGTCACTGCAGCGGGCAGCCTCCGGACCGGTGCAGCCAGCAAACACCCGCCACTAATGCGTTCAAAATACGATTTTATGAAATTATGTCCAATTAAACAAATAAAACGAGCTAATAATAATAAGGATTTTTCTCCATTCGTTAGAAATTTTTAAAATAAAGTAAAATATCAGACTTCGAAAAGTCAATGCTAAATCCACTGACAATAAAAACTTTTTAGCAAAAAATAAAACTGACTTCCAAAACAAAACACTACAAAGTGAAAAATAACTTTTATGTCTTTGGTTTTGTATTTTCGTGTTATGCCACTGACTTCCGAAATTAAAGTTATTTTTCACTTTGTAGTGTTTTGTTTTGGAAGTCGGTTTTATTTTTTGCTAAAAAGTTTTTATTTTTCACTTTTTACTTGTGGTACCTACCCCAAACAAATTCGAATACCACTACCTGCTATGAAAATAGCAGTGATAGGAAGTTATTAAAACATCATCCAGATAAACTAAGTGGAAAAAATACGCATTATTGAAGCTAACTCAAAAACTTCTCAAGCAAAGTTAATAAAATTTATACGGGACCACCTTAGACATACAAACATACAAAAAAAAAAACATATAGACGAATTGAGAACCTCCTCCTTTTTGAAGTCGGTTAAACATCGTAGCTCACCTACTGCCTAATCAGTTTAGATTTACGAAATATCAAATATTTTCCTCTTAAAAAGCAACTCTGTTACGAAGTAAACTATAATTTAGTGTAGATGACAAAATTAATATAAAAAACTCGGATGAAGCAGCAGCGACAACAGTTTATGTGCCGCATGCCGCATGCCGTTACAATCGTATGCAAAAATCGTCCTTGGACCGTTCACCATTAGCGATGCGTAATTAATTTAAATATATTCAAGGTGGGTTCACTTTCAGACTATTCATATGATTTTTACAAAACTATACGGAAATGAAGCAGAGAAACGCGCACGCGTTGGTTTGTCGTACGTTTTTGTTGATGCAGATGGGCGGGGCGGTACTTATCGGAAAACTCATACAACAAAATAATTAAATGACATTCGCGGTTGGTACTGATGATTTTTGTAAGCACTTTAATCTTCGTTTAAATCGATTTTTATCATAATCGTTCACAGTCACACACACAAGAATTTTGTTACAAAAAAAAAAAGGATTGTTTCAATGTTATTATACTAATTGTTGTTAATTTTCCGTTTGCAGTAATTTAAATTGAAAATGTTCAGCTAACTGTGTAGATACCTACTTGTATCATATCAGTTCAGTTTTTGTACATCATTGTTGTTTTGATGTTTCCCTGCAGGAGTCGTGACTCTGTGGTGAACTCTGTCGACACACATCATGTGTACAAGCGTCAGTCTGTACGTCGGGTGAAGCAGTGCCTGCGCCGAGGAAAAATATAATTTATGTTGAGGTTAGATCCCGCACGTAATCAATTCAGTCTAAAAACTCTGTAGATGAAGATAGCCCAGTAGCTGAATGTAACAGGATGCTGCAGCGATCCACCGCGTATGCGCGAGTGACGTAAGCAGCGCCCGCGCATTCTCATGGTAATCCCGCATGACGACACACACTTAACACATGCAAATCGCTTATTGATAAACAACTAATGGTATTATAAGTTTTATTACGCATTGTCGGCCCTCGGGCGGCCGTGTCGCTGACCGCTCACTCCGACAGATTTGAATTCATAATGTTTTTTATTGTTTCGCCTCCATTGTATAATATTTGTATTACTATTATAGCGGCGTGTGGTTGCATCGTTTACGCTAAGCTGCCATAACTTTATAACCGGCCACTTATGTTAAGTAAGTATTGTTGTTTCGTTGTCGCATGACGTGTCACAGACTAGCTGGCAAACTGAAATACCCCGCGACATACCTTGTCAGTGGCTAGGTAACTAGCTCGCTGGCAAACTGAAATACCCCGCGACATACCTTGTCAGTGGCTAGGTAACTAGCTCGCTGGCAAACTGAAATACCCCGCGACATACCTTGTCAGTGGCTAGGTAACTACCTCGCTGGCAAACTGAAATACCCCGCGACATACCTTGTCAGTGGCTAGGTAACTAGCTCGCTGGCAAACTGAAATACCCCGCGACATACCTTGTCAGTGGCTAGGTAGCTAGCTCCCTGGCAAACTGAAATACCCCGCGACATACCTTGTCAGTGGCTAGGTAACTAGCTCGCTGGCAAACTGAAATACCCCGCGACATACCTTGTCAGTGGCTAGGTAACTAGCTCGCTGGCAAACTGAAATACCCCGTGACATACCTTGTCAGTGGCTAGGTAACTAGCTCGCTGGCAAACAGAAATACCCTGCGACATACCGTGTCAGTGGCTAGGTAACTTTCAAAACAATAATTCGAATAGATGAGAAGCGTAGCTCCTATAGCCTAGCTCAGAGAAGCGTAGCATATCTTGGCGTAGCATATCGTAAAGGAGCGTGTCATGGCGTAGCATGACGTAGCGAAGCGTGTCATAGCGTAGCATGTCGTAGCGGAGTGTGTCATGGCGTAGCATGTCGTAGCGGAGCGTAGTACGACGTAGCGGAGCGTGTCATGGCGTAGCATGTCGTAGCAGGGCGTAGCATGACGTAGCGGAGCGTGTCATGGCGTAGCATTTCGTAGCGGAGCGTGTCATGGCGTAGCATGACGAAGCGGAGCGTGTATTAGCGTAGCATGTCTTAACGTAGCGTGGTTAATACAAGTAACAAAACCGTAATTGTTATACTAAGCACGAACATCATTAGATCCATAATGATAATAAATAGGTAATCATAGGTAGGTTTCTACTTCTCCGTGCTTTTGTCAATTAAACTGATTATATTACTAGTACACATTTCTTTGTTTTTCTGTGTTGTCTTATTGTTTTACAATAAAAAATAATAAACTATTTAACAATTCATCAGCTGTGCGGCGACTTGCAACACCTCTTGAAGTAACCAAACTTAGGAACGTAGCTAATTATCGCGCGACGTGTCAATGAAACGCCTCGTCGATGACAACTGACTGACATTTACACAAGTGTGCAACATTCTGTTTCAACTGTATTGTATGACCGCCATATTTGACACATAGGTACATTTTAATCATTATATTATTATACTAGCAGCACCCCGCGGTCTCACCCGCGTAAGTCTCGAACCCATTAGAATATAGAAACAAAAGTATATTATGTATTAAAATAGGTTATAAACTATCTGTGTACCAAATTTCATCAAAATCCGTTCAGTAGTTGTTGCGTGAAAGAGTAACAAACATACAAACACGCCTTTATAATATTAGTGTGATATTATTGGCACATGTTTGGGCAAGTTATTGTTAATTATATATGTTGACAAGTGTGTGGGGGGGGGGGGGGCAGATTCGGTATTTAACTCTTACAGGAATAATTTGGCAACAATTCTTGAAATGCAGCTACATTGGTATAAATGCCAGCTACATTAAATGGGCACAATCTCTGGATTCTCTACAAGAATAAACTAGTTCATACTAACTCCTTTCTAAATTATGTTTTATGAAGACAGAGGTCAACGTTTTTATATGAAATGAATAAAGTTCCACGTTGGGCAATGGCCAACTTTTGATTCTAAATGACAGAACCCCTTTTCTAACGGTCGCACTTTATTTTCAAACTATTTGGACATGGACATAGGAGCTAAGAGTAGGTATTGAACTCAGGACTTTACACTCTACAAGCCCTTTGGAGATTTTATAGTATCTAAATCAAATATTATATTATTATTAAAATAAAAACTTTTTAGCAAAAAATAAAACCGACTTCCAAATCAAAACACTACAAAGTGAAAAATAACTTTAAATTCAGTAGTCAGTGTCTTTGGTTTTGTATTTTCGTTTTTTGCCACCGACTTCCGAAATTAAAATTATTTTTCACTTTGTAGTGTTTTGATTTGAAAGTCGGTTTTATTTTTTGCTAAAAAGTTTTTATTTTTCACTTTTAGTTGCGGTACCTACCCCACACAAATTCGAATAGCATTACTATGTAAAGGAAGGACGTTATAGGAAGTTATTAAAACATCATCCACATAAACTAAGTGGAAAAAATACGCATTATTGAAACTAACTCAACAACGACCCAAATTTAACAAAATTTATATGGTGGTTCCATATAAATTTTGTCCTTTTCCTTGGGATATGTCCTTTCCAACAAAAAAGAATCATCAAAATCGGTTCATAAATGACGAAGTTATCCGCAAACACACACGAAAAAAAAATATACGTATATATATATATATATATATATATATATATACATATAAATATATATATATAAATATATACCTACGGTCGAATTGAGAAACCTCCTCCTTTTTTGTAGTCGGTTAAAAAAACAGTGTTTTTTTGTGGTTCGTTTAAAGAATAGTTCATCAGCAGTGAGGGGTCTGTCTGTGGTGCGTGGGACAGTAATGTGATTACCAGCTAACTGGGTTACGAGTACTGCCAACCCACGGACTCATGGAGGGTGACGTGTGCTGCTATGAGCGGCCGCTGATTTGTTGAAACACTGTCTCATAAGAAATATTTAAATAGATTTGATTCAATTTTAATATTAAATTACAAAAATGTGCTAAAAATATAAAAAAAGCTAAGCACTGAATTAGTGTCTTTTGTGGAAATACTGGTAGTGGTTTATTTTGTCATGGTTGTCGCTGCTGTCTGATCACAGGAGCGTCATCACAAGCTGTACCACACGTAGCGCAGCTGGACAGCGCCTCGCCTCGGCAGCAGCGCCTGCTTTTAGTTCCCGATTTTTAATTCAAACACATGTCACTTAAATTGCATTATCAAACATAAGTACGCTTGAAAACCCCCATTGCATGTACATACTTTTCCTTTCCAGTAACAATGCAATACTCGTACACCTGGATCACAGGCTTCATACGTCAATCTTATCAAACAGCCACTGTTTGCTCTAGGTAAAAACTTGACACCCATTTACTATAATGTACACGTAACATCACACCTGTAATCCTCAGAGGAGTGGGCAAAGGGCTGGTACACCCACATTGTGCCCGCTATGTTTGAGTCCTCTGTTACTGACCAGGCACAAATCCATACTCCGAGCTAGTACTAAGTATTCCCAATAGCAAACACAACACCTAATGATTGAACCCCAGACCTCTCGCTTAGCGCTTGCACTTGTAACCACCAGACCAACAGGGTAGTCGATTGTACATTAATGAATGTTTAAAGAGTTTCCCAGCTGACTGCTGTCCGTACAAGTAGCGGTTCGTAAAGGGTACTTAATATTTATTAATTACAAGTTCACGGTGCATTGGGGTGGGCAGAACTCTAACCGGATTACTGGCGAGGATGCGCGTGAGCGCGTTTGTCGCTAAATATTCATAATTACATTACTTACACTTTTTTATTTACTCTAATTGCCGAATGTATGTACGCGCATCACTTCAGAAAGGTTGCACCTATTTGGTTAATTCTTTTTTTGTTGTGTTTGTAATTGTCAGAATAAGATTTGTTTGAAAGAAAAAGTTTATAAACGTGGCCGGGAAAATTGGAAAATTCGGGAAACTGAAAGTATTTTTTCTACGGGAGTTTTGTATGAATTATTAAAATTTTGACAGAACAACGTTTGTCGGGTCAGCTCGTTGTAAATAAATGATACAACTATATGATGTGTTGAAATGCTACTTTATTTTAATGAATATAATTAAATTAAAAAAAAACTCAGGCTTTAAAAATCGTACTAATTCATTTATAGTATATAATACTTAATTTAATTACAGTATAATAATACTTAATTCATAAATTAATGTTTTTTTTTTTTTGTTGGTTGTGATTATACCTACCTACTTACATACTACCTTTGGCAACCAGCTCTGTTGCTAACCTAACTGTACGGTCACCTCGTCATACGGCGGCATACGCAGGCACCAGAAACAAAATCAGTTTCGTCAGCTCTACTTTATTTAAAATTTCTGTCTCCAGCATTCGAAGTAACGGACATACGTGACACTAATTTAGATTCTCTAACAGGACCAAACTTTTATGTCGGTTAATTTATGCATTTAAATGCATAAATCAAACGATAGAACCAATAAATAATTTGATTCCACTAATAACATTATCTTCTAGTCAATAAACCACACTCGACCACAATCTACGAAATGTGACTTCTGAGTTACCACTTCCACATGATCACACACACACACACACTCACAACCTGCAATAAACATGCAGTGCTAAATCATTTCCTGCAAGTGTAGGGTCTGACCGGGCATTGTGCAGTCCGCCCGGTGCCCGGGTGATGCGCGGTGATTAATCAGCCGCAACTATGTGCTGCGGGACAAATGATGCGTTTTGTTCACCACAATCATGTTTGTGGTTTGGGGCGATAATGACTTGTAATGTTACGATTGTCTATTGTTAATTTGGCTAAAGTGATTTAGAACTGTGTGTGGATTTGAAAACATGTGCTATCCACATTTGTAGACAAATTGTTAGGATCATTGCGTGTTAACGCATTACTTTCCGCAGTCGATATGTATGCTGTTATCTCAACATCGACTAGTTATTTCATCGATTTACAACCAGACTAAGAAAAAATATCTATTGAACGTATGAATATGGGAATCGAATCATGCTTGACTGCACAGAGAGCAGACTTGTATCTACTGCACCGAAACTACTCTATAACATACGGAAATAGAATGATAATTATCTTTCTAAATTGAAGGAGATGAAGGAATAATGTGAAGTTATTACAATTACTTCAATTTAATGAAACAATCAACATGTTTAAAATAATTAGCGCTGTGTCATATGTTTATACAAGTGGCGCGAATGTTTGTGTTCGGAGACTGTGTACACAGCTAGCGACCAGGAAACTGTCACACTGATGCAGAGGAAATACATGTGGAGCTGACCAAGGACACGTACAGGATTGCCCACTGCAGAGCTACAGAGGATTATTACGAGGTTTGGTGACTTGTACGTTTCGTTTTCCCCTACTCCTTTTTGCCTCAAAACATAACAATATAATTAAATTCTAATCACCGTCCGGCACTACCGAAATCTTTACATAACCATCATCAATATTATCGTTATAGTCGAACAGGAGTCCATACATTAAAAACTCAAACAAATCAACTCGGGCTCGGGAGCTCATATCGATAACTACAACGTTAATAAAGCAATGTGAACTAGTAGATGGCGCGGCGCCGCTCGTCCGTCAGCACGATACCATCGGCTGTCAATAACATCCTCGCGTTTCATATCACTTTTATTAAACTACAACTACTTCGGTTTTGTAAAACTACCCACACAGCCGCGGACCTTCGGTCGCTAGAGCCGCGGACTCAAACTGAACCAGAACCAAATAACCGCAACCACCGACCCTCGCCAATTTCATCTCTCAATTTTGCAAATTAGGTTCAATTCAGTTTGGCAACCGCTTTATATGTGACCGTATTAGACATGTTTTTATATTTTGGAGTATGGTAACATCTGCCTTTATTTACGTTTTGGCTGGAAACAGCAGCACAATAGGTGCGGCGAATCGGACGGCTCCACAATGGCCCCGCGGCCGCGAGGGGGCGCCTCTCACGCCGCACGCTTTTTATGGACAAATAGATGACCTTAACAGTAAATGGCAACTCTTACAAACATGTTCGTAAGAGTTGCCATTTACTGTTTTTCTGTGGTTCGCGATAACGCAACATTTCGAGCAGTTCCACACATTTCCTTGTATATTTGTTGAGCTGAGAATTAAACATTGTTACGACCTTATTAACGCCTAAGTACTTGAACCTGCGATGAAGCAAAAAATTTACTTGTTTATTAAAAAATGTGGTATCTCAAATTGGAATTGCCTAAGCAACGATGATGCCTTGTGTACCTACTTATTACCTAATGGATCAGATACCTTCCCATTGTTTCGCTAGGGTTAATGACCAGCACTTGTACTGTATAGCTCATGTGCCGCCGCCATACAGGACGGCTGTCACTCGGCAGGAGGAAACCATGGCGATACAAAGTCGAAGTGATCACCGCGACATGTCACCACCCCAAACAAGACATAATGGAACAATTAAAATGCGCGTGCTCACCGCACTTACGAATTAACCGCACTCGACGAGTCGAAACCGCGAGCGACATATGGCGTAGCGAGACGCGCGCGTCGCACCCCGCGTGTGGCGCCCTGCGCGCGACAAATTACTGTTTAAGAGATTGCCATCAATACGAGAAGCACAAACTGCCTGATCCATTAGGAACAAATGGCGTTATTTAGCGTCGCCGGGCACTCGGGCAGGCACCGCCGACACCACCACGCGCTGACTTACGTCCGCGCGCTAATCGAAGATCATTATCATTCGCGATTCAATCAGAAACATGATTCAAAACGATTTAGTGCATCATATCTCATTCGATACGTTCACTTTCGCACCTTGCCGTTTAATTAATATCAGTGTGTCAATCGTATTCTAAACTCGGAATTAGTGGCTCATCGGAGACGTTATGGTTCTCGCGGTGACAGCCAACCCGACGCAGACAACACCTCCAACCAGTTCATCATAAGTACCTACATCTCCTTTGATAAATGACACAATTTTTGGAACCTCCTTGATATAGTTCCACCTAGTCCTAATAAAAGCCTCGTGTTTAGCATGTCAGAGGAAACATAAATCATTTGATTCAAAACCTTTACAAAACGCGAGATGTCAAACAGATAATGAATGGCGTCCTATAACTATGAGAACGATTGTTACAAAGAGATTGGCCGATTTGTAGTAGATTATTGAAAAGCACAAATGGAACTAAATGAATATACCTCAAGAGAGGACTCGAGTTTTTTAGGCTCTTGACTCTTTGTAACAAAACACAATCCACGCATTGTGTACCCAAACACGATAAGGGCCAACAATCGCACTAACCCTTCGGCGGCCGACCCCGCGGCCCCCGCCCCCGCCACCAACGATATCGGCGCGGTGCAGATGCGACCGCGGCGCGTCTGCCGCAAGACTTTTACTTTTCTCGTCTCGTTCAACTTTCACCTCCACAATAATGTGATTTACATGTGTTTGGTGTACGCCTGTCGCGCAGCACACGTGTCTACTAGATGCGATGCGATCGTCGCGGATCGATCTTCCTGCGCGATTGTGCTGCGCGACAATGCGACACAAAGCGCGTGGGCGCAGCGCATTGTGGCGTCGCTAAATGCGCTCACGCACGCTCTCGAGGGCTCCTTTGTCCATTGTCTGCCCGCCTGAGGGTGGCACTGTGACACATTTATTTTAGGCCAGTTTTTTACAGCACCCATTGTATTGGAAATTAGACATCGGCGCAGAGTTCACGAAACACGATATTATCTCAGCCCTCTGTGCCGCGCATCCTCCGACGATTTCTCCCGAAGCCATTGTATCTCCAGTTACAACGGATATTTCTAAACGCTCATAACTTGCCTATCTTTAAACCAGAAGACTCATGCGTTATTGAAATAAAAAAATAAAAAACTGGTTAGCTTTCCATTTCTATGAGAGTGAATCGAAAATTCGTTAGACGAAGCGGTTAGGGAGTAGGACTAGTCGATCGGATAATTGATCAAAGATGGACCGTTAGTGGTGTTGAGCGGGTACTATCAGCTGACTATACAGATTCTTTTCATCTGCGCGTGATGAATGACAAGCGAGCGTCGTTATGAAGGGGCGGTCAACGCTAGAGATATCATAAAGAAGTGTAGGGCTGGTTTATAGTGTTTGTGACCGTTTTATCGATGGCCGGGAGACGCAGCATCCGGTTTTGTGCATTAATCTGGACAATGTGGCTCTATGTAATGGTCCGTTTGGACACAAACTAGTTTGGGTAACGTTTCCCTAGGCGCGCTCTAACGCGCCCTCCGCGCGGTGCATAGTAATCGAATAGTTCTTTTCATTACGCCATTGAAATGTCAAGTTTTACATGTAACGGCATCCAAATCAACTATATATTCTGTAACGATTCCCACGAATTATTATCTAAGTCCATATGGTTCTCATGTGGTACTCTACTCGCCTAGCTGGTGGACTGTCTGCCAGCTAGTTATCAACTCGCTAATATCGTGTATTAATCAGTCTACTGATTACTGATTACATGTCAACACTCGATCAGTCAACATTATTGTTGAGATTTGTTATTATGTTGCTAATACCTTTTTTATGATGCGCAATAAATTATACTTTCTATAATTTGGTTGCAATATTTCACTTTATCGGCGTAAGTACGAGGTCGATTTCTACGCGGACATTAGGAATGTTTTTAAGTTAAATCATTCGAATGTAAACTAGGAGGCGCGCCATAAACCAAATAATTTACATATAGCCACTAACGGATCTCGCGAGAACCGGTCGCGAGCATATTAATGTTTGTGATATATTAGAAAATCGGCAACAACACGCACCAAACTGATACTCGTGTTTCTCTTTATGGCGTCTCTTTTTTATTATATTTGTGAACCATTCTTGCAAGAATGTTCCCCATAACAAGCACTACAAACATTTGCATATGACCACGGTGAGTGTTACTCCTGGCTAGTCCACACCCAGCTTGCATTGTCCGCGAACATCCAGGATTTGTATTTTGTTACCACAGTATAGCTTATTTATGACAATTTGTGTTTATTTGCTTTCTGATTTAGCAGGCATCACCCCCACCGCCGCTGTTAGAGATCAATAAATAAAATCACCGTTCGTAAACCAAGTCCTGTTAAAAATGGCACTGCTGCTCAGCGGATTGGACGCCTGTTGATTGTACATAAATTAGTATTCGTGTAAATATTTTCATAAGTTTATTGTAACAGGGTAATAAAATGTGGTACAGATTCCAAGCAAGCGCAGTATATCGCATTACTATTGTGTCGTACAATACTAGTTGTTGCGCATTATCTGCGCGGGAGCATTCTCAGGATTCCGTTAGCGGTTCACATGGCGATGCGCGACGCATCCCTTTCGCGCGAGTCAAGTGATGAGCCCCACAATGGACCAGCTGCCGACCCCTGGCGACCAGGTGACACCACACACCGACCTGCCAAACAAAACATAACCTTAAAATAACCCGTACACAGTGTACAATCCAAGTATCCAAAAACAGGAATGAAGACACTTAAGATGCTACTCAAAAGGTTAAATTTGAACTTAGTGCGGCTACACTAGCGTCGGTTTTAGAATAAAGAAATATCGATGTTGAGATGATTGCAATAGATAACAAAGCGCCCAGTGATCTGTAACTAGTTCAACAAATAAAAATAATTACGTAAGACTGTGCGGACTTGTTATAACTCTGAGAGATGGAACAAATGCATTAGAATCATAACTTCTTAGCAAGAAAACTAATTATTTATATTCATCGTTTTGCAAGAATGACATTCGCGATTGACCCCTTGAGTAACAATGGCAGGTCAGAAGAAATCCTTTCGCTGGGGGACAATTATTGCAAAAATGATAATGTATGCAAAGGGGAAGTGGAAGCAAAAAATACAAATAAAGCTTATGCACCTGAGCATCGCATACGCCGCAACAGAAGCGCAGGTATCTGTCACTCTTACAATTAATTATATAAACATTAGGAGCCGGCGCGCGCGCACAAGGGATGTTCAGCACATTCTCTACGTCCTCTGGCATGATCTACATTGAACATAACATATCAGCTGCTAGCCGAAGAAGGAAACCCAATTACAAAACGTGACTGGATTTTGCTCGAGGGTGACAAATTGTGGTCGCAAAAACTTTTCTGCCTGATAATTACTGTTCATCGACACGTAAACACGGGCTTCCCTATTTGCAAGTGAATGGGGAGTTCGATCGAGGATTTTACTAAAAAAATAATACACCTGAACAAAAGCTAATTATACTTTGATAAAAGCTGGCCCACAATGGGTGGCGTCGGAACAATCGCGGCCTGGAGCACACTGGAGGGCGGCACTGGCGACGTGTTAATTAGCTGATTTTCTCACCTTTCGACAATGATTCTTTTTTGTAGTGCACAGTAACGTGAGTGATGATTTTTTTTTTGTATTTTTTGCAGTTATGCTTTACATTGTCTACGAGCGGTTTTGTAACGAACTTTTTAAATGATGGTTGTTTATGAAATCACCACACCACACCCAAATGCTTAAAATGATTTTTTTTTTCAACGGCTTACATTTTTTCTGGATTTTTTTTCAAGCTTGAGATACACAGTGACTCAATGCATTTTTTAGATCTACATATCTATAACTAACATAATTATTTGTTGCAAAGCAAAATTGCAGGGAGATACAGACCATTTAAAGCCATAGATAATAAAAAAAGAGCTGAGGAGTGCACTGATGTGGATCACGGCGGCGCAGGCGGCGCGTGACAACAACTAACACGTGAAATGGTTACTGGTATCACATTTTACAGAATCACAGTTAAATTTAAACTCTAGCTGGACGACACACCTTAGAAACAGTAGAACTTGATGGTTTCACCGTGTCCTGTATCAACATTGTGGAACCAAATGATCTTGGTTAGTGATGTGATTATTAGTAATGACATTAACGAAATCAATAATATGTAGCATGACGCGTTGTTGCATGCATATTCATGATCAAACTGTAGGCACCGCAGTCACTTCAACATTCAATAAACATAAAGTAAATCAATGTGTTTTGGCAGTAGACCTTTGTGACCTCATTGTTATTTCTTTGTAAACATCGGCAGGTTACAGTCATGACGCAGGACGTCTCAAGGTAATGCAACACTGAACCCCACCTAATGGCGACTGGTCCAAAAGATAACATCAACCAGGGTAAATGTACTGAGCAGATATTTTTGTACAAGCTCAATGGAAAATCTCGACCCAGACACGGGTCAAAAGGCAACTTGAAATTCATAGGTACCTAAACAATCTATTGTGAAAGAAATCACAATGAAAGTAGTTGTCGTCGAGTCTCAGGATTAAGGACCGCTTCCAGTAGAGTTTTTAGCTTAACGTTTGGTAGTTTTAAGAATTGCTTATGATAATTTCTCCTGGTTTTTTTTTTCAGTAATTTCAATATTCAAAAAGAAATATGTTCAAACCATGGCTGACAATGGTATCATGTGTGTTAAGATGGGTGACACCGTCACCTCTGAATCATAAAGGCGTCGTGCGAGTTACGGCAGTGTCGTCGGGCACGGATGACACCGTCAAATCTGGCTCACAATGTAGTCGTGTTTGTTACGGCTGTGTCCTAGGGCACAGGTGACACCGTCACCTCTGGCTCACAATGGCGTCATGTGTATAACAACGGTATATGGAATCTAAACCTTCAGCCAACGCTCTATAGTGTTGAATTCAGGTATACGAGGGGTGATCCAAAAGTAATGATAATCGGGTAGTTCCAGTGCACATAAAAATAAAAATAAAAATTTTTTTGCTTACTCATATACCCATTAGGTTAGCATAAAAAAATCATATAAATAGGCCACGATTCCCGGGAGGTACGTTCTTTTGAATACGAACAGTCGAAGAGATAACATCAAAAAGGAGAAAAACGAAATTAGGGCTGTCATCAAGTACCTCTGTTTGAAAAAAATGTTTACCAAAGGCATACACACCGACTTAGTGGAAACATTGGGGGACTCTGCTCCTCCATATTCCACAGTTGCACGCTGGGCGAAGGAGTTTAAACTGGGCAGAACATCCACGGAAGATGAACATCGCGAAGGACGCCCATCCACGTCCCTCACTAAAGATAATGTGAAAAAAGTCGAAGATGTCGTGTTGGCAGATCGTAGAGTAACCATCAGACATATAGTTGAGGTCACAGGGATCTCATATGGCAGTGTTCAAAGAATCTTCACGAACGAATTGCATATGAAAAAGGTCTCCGCGCGTTGGGTGCCGAGAATGTTAACCGACGAGCAAAAGAAAAAATTTCGAGAGTGAATCTCGAAAAGTTTCAAGCAGATCAGGAATTTTTTTTGTTACGTTTCGTGACCATAGACACGACCTGGGTTCACGATTTTGATCCTGAAACCCAACAACAATCAATGACCCGGCAGCGAGCTTCCTCACCGACGCCGAAGAAATTCAAAGTGTCAAGTTCAGTGGGAAAGATTATGGCGTCCGTTTTTTGGGACGCTGAAGGAATAATTATGGTGGAGTATTTGGAAAGGGAGCCACTGTTTCGGGCTCTAACTACGCAGACCAAATAAGAAGATTGCGGGAATCCATTAAGGAAAAAAGACGCGGCAAACTGCGAGCTTGGGTGCTGTTTCACCAAGACAACGCACCAGCTCACAAAGCCGCAGTTGCGATGGCTGCCATTCAAGAATCGGGATTCGAACTGCTCGAACACCCGCCCTATTCGCCAGATCTAGTTCCTAGTGACTTCTATCTCTTTCCTCGGCTCAAGGAACACCTCCGGGGCAAGAAATTTGAAGACGATAGCGAAGTGATGACCGCTGTTGAGGAGTTTTTGGAGGGTCAAGGCAAAGATTTTTTTTCTAAGGGAATTCTGGGTTTAGAAAAAAGATGGACTAAATGTATTGACTTGTTAGGAGACTATGTAGAGAAATAAATATTGTTTTTAACTATCATCACCGTGTTTAATATTCATTATCATTACTTTTTGATCACCCCTCGTACAATCAGAATATACACGGGCTTGTTAGGGATTTCAAAATATACCCACCCGCAACATTTTTCTGCGGTGCCTATACTTTCATGTAGAACACTCCATTTTTCTATACTGTAATCTATACCCGTTTCATTGTATCTCTACTTTTAATTACACTAACGAATACAGAGACAGACAAAAGGACGTTTAATTTTATGTTAGGATTGATATAAATTATGCAAGAAGAAAAAAGGATAAAAAAACGTTTATTACAAAGGGAAATTTATTTATTTTATTTTGTTCTGATATTTCTTTGCGTCATGTTAATCGCAAATAAACGTATTTTCTTTCTTTCTGAATGATCAATCAATCTGCCTAGCCTTTTCCCAACTATGTTGGGGTTAGCTTCCAGTCTAACCGGATGCAGCTGAATACCATTATTTTACATGGAGCGACTGCCCATCTGACCTCCACAACCCAGTTACTGGGTAATACGATACCCCTTGGTAGGACTGGTTGGTGACCCGTAACGACTGTCAAAGAAATGACAGCCGGGACCAACGGCTTAACGTGCTTTCCGAGGCACGGAGTATGAAAAGATGGTCACCCACCCACGGACCAACCCCGGCAAGCATCCTAATGCGACCTAATGGATCGACCCGTGCGGCTATTATTACTTAACCACGAGCTCCTGAAAGAAATGTTCTTAGTATAAAAGTACAATTGGCATGAATTAGTAAACTTAAAAATATGAATTTAGCGCGCGTTATGAACATTTTTAATATTCTGTCCTAAGTCATGTTTTCGTTTAATTCTGCGTTTAGACCGCCGCCGAGCTTGAATCCTAGACTTAGTCTCTCCTGTTCCCCTGTCTATCCGTCTGTTCAGGGCTGTGCTTTGAACTGATGTAAAATGAAGTTTTGTCCTTGCTCGGATATTTTTTTTTTTTAATCATATTTGTGGATTTTGCTAGTGCTCTTAGATTGTGGACTACGGGGTTCATTTCAAATTACTGTGTGAAGTGTTGTACTTCAGTCTTAAACTCTGCGAGTACATTTTTATATTGGTGCGGAAATTCTATTCTACATTAACCTGTTGCGAGTAAGACGAAGAATTACGGGTATGTTTTAAAATACCTACGCCCGAAATCCTAAATCTGTAAGCATGCCCAATGTCAACTCGACCAATGACGTCACAAATGTTAGGTAAAGGTATGCTTTAATGAATTAATTCTTAATTTCTGGATTTGAAAACATACCCGACAGCAACACGGTCTCTGACGTCATGAGCGTTGTGTGAAGGTATAGATTCCATATACGCAACGGCGCGGCGGTGGCATCGGGCACAGGACACCGTCACCTCTGGCCTTCGACCCGCTTTGTGTACTGCTACGAGGGAACTAACGTGCAAAAAGTGTATTTTTTATTATTATTTATATTGAATCGTTTCCAAGCGTTCACAATATCGAACAAAATAGTTGCAACTACGAAGTCAATTCTAAGTACCTACATATATTGCTAGATCCACTCAAACTGTTAAATCATCACCGAGATAATAATATTCATTAAAAAACTTATTTACAAAAAAATAAACCGTCAAGAAAAAACTGAAAAGTGTAAAATAAATAGAAAACCTTTAAGTGTTAACTAAACTCCTAAATTAATTTAAGTTACAAATTTTGAATCGGTGCCAAACAAACATTCAACGAAGATCTATCAAGCTGTTATACCATTTTATACGATTTACGTAATTAATTTGCCTCTTTGTTTTTTTGGCGCTGACTCAAAATTTGTAACATAAATTAATTTAGGAGTTTAGTTAGACTTAAAGGTTTTTTTATTTATTTTACACTTTTCAGTTTTTTTTTTGTCGGTTTAGTTTTTTGTAAAAAAAGTTTTTTATTTTTCGCTTTTTAGTTACCTTTTTGTAAGTCACTTATTTGTTTTGTTTTTTTTTGTAAACTTTTTTATTTTCACTTTTTAGGTGGTGGCTAACCTAACCCCACACATATTCGAATGATTAGAAATAGATTAGAACATCATCCACATAAACTAAGTGGGAAAAATACATATTATTGAAGCTAACTCAAAAACTACCCCAGCAAATTTATTAAATTTTGGTATAGGACCAATTTCGAGGTATACCCTCAGGAATAAAACAAAAATCTTAAAATCGGACTACTCTATAAAAAGTTATGCGTAAAAAAATACTTATAATATATACGTCTCGAATTGAGAACCTCCGCCTTTTTCATCGTCGGTTAAAAACTACATTCGTACCTACCTACTATCTTCCTGATTCCTATATAAACAAATTTAACAGATTCGTAGCCTTGTGTTGCTCATAATCTATTTATCAATAAAATGTAGGATTTATTACAATACACGGCATCAAATTAGTGCTAACCAGACAATTTCCTGTAGTTATGTATACAAACGGTCAAAGTTCGAAGATCATACGAGCAACTTGTAAAGTAAGGCAGTGAAACACAGACAGGCTGGTGAGCAAATCGTGATAACTTAACGGTTTCAATGAAATTCCGTAAGAATGGTATACGAGTATTTAATGTCTGCTGTGTGTTTTCGCCTAAAGGTATTGAACCACGTATCGTGAGCAGCGCATTATCAAGCGGGAACATAACAAATAGTTTTTTGAGGACGTCCTCATTCGATTGACATTATTGTGTCCCCAAAATCAGTGACATGTCGACAATAGCGCGGTGGAGGTACAACCAACAAAACCAAACAAAAATTGAAACCGGATTTCCAAAATCCCGTTCCGTCGCATCGGCAAGAAGCTCTGTTTTCGATTCCTATTCCGATTGTTTGTTTTTTGGATCCATTGTTGGGTCTGTCGGGGCTGCGACACGCGTACCCATTTTTGCAAAGTCTATTCCATTGTGTTAGCGAGAGGAATGACGTTTGACGGACTCGCGGGAGTGACGCGCCCTGCACCGCGACGCGCTCCTGTGAGGTCAGATATTTTAACAGTCCTGCCGAGCGTCGTTAGTGCTGTGACAAAAAGGAAGATATCATCTCCGCTCGTCCGAAGCTCGCCTCTGCAACATTTGGCCGAGCACCGCGGGCTACGCACCGGGATTCCTGTTATCATACGGGTCCCGTCATCATGGCCTAAATTACTTTTTGTGTAAAAGGAACGAAACGTTTCGTCGGTCAACCATCGCTCGGAGCAACACTCGAGCAATTTTAGTTTTAAGGGTCTCGCGTACCCCTTTTCTTACCTGCACGGTGCACCTCAGGATGTCTTTCGTATTCATTTTTAGCTGCTGTTATTGTTCCTTTATTTAGATTGCGTCATTTCGTTCAGGCCTTAAAACCACTGCATGTAGTAGCTGCATATACATCACAATATAAAAAGCCATATTAACTGCATATTACAAAGTATCTTTGCATTCATTGAGTCCATTCATTGATTTTGAAGGTAGGTCACATCGAACTTTTTCATTTTCTTTGAAACGTTGGTTTTTATGTTTCCCAATTATCAGTACACCTACACAGAGCGAGTAATGTTTCTCCTATAGTGACAAACTGTCCATTAAAGCCCACACTCGGACAACGGAATGTATTTTAAGTACGCGTCTACGTTTGGTCTGTGCCGTTTAGTAGTTGCTCAGTAGATCTATGTTAGTTGTGTGGTCACTAGTGCGTCCACTGGGTTCCGTTACGTAAGGACGGTTATCAATCGGCGACTCGGTCTCGTTCGCAAAAAGCGCTCGCTCCTGCGCGTCCGGCGCGCCAATTATGCCCCGCGCACGCGCCTCCAAAAAAACACCCGCAGACCATCTCAACCATTTTTAAAAGCCCCAACTTAAATAATAATGCAGTAACACGCGAGAGTATTTGCAAAATGCGATCCGTGAATTTCGTTTCCAAATTCCACCGGCTCCGGGGCTGGACGTCGTTTTTGCCGCTACTATTGTATGTTTGTCTTTAGATTTGTGTTCTGCAGTTCTCGGAGCTTTGTCGGTGTGGCTGCAGAGACGTTTTCAGATATCCGTTCGCTCGGTTTCCTCTTGTTGCTTTGAGATTTAAATTTTATAAAAGTGGTTGGTTAATTGGTTCCTGTCCTATATCGTCCTCGGTGCTGTCAAAGTTCCCGGCGTGGCTGCCGTGGCTGCGTCCGCTCCACTCACCGTAAAGGAATGCAAAATCAACTGTCTGCGGCCGCTTCGTCCCGAGCGAGCTTTTAATAATCCTCACGTATAGCTATAATGAAGTGCCCAAAGTTTTTTGTGTCGGCGCACGATTAGTCCCTCCCGGCACGGCGATCTGGTCGCGTACACCGGCCCTATCATTACTAAAAACGATCCTAATAATATAATAGTCCTGTCACATCCCTTCAAGGGATCGAGTTTTTAAAGGACAATTTCCTTAATAGGCGACGGAATTTAGCAGTCGTTTAGAAAATTTGATAGTTTAAGTTTAAACTGTCCTTCCTTTGATAATAGTTGTTGCTCGATCGTCCGGGGATTTAATTTGAAATCGTTTTTGTGGGTTCATGATAATGACCTACGTTTCCATCTGCCTCACAGATATAGTCTGCCTCGCAGATATAGTCTGCCTCGCAGATATAGTCTGCCTCGCAGATATAGTCTGCCTCGCAGATATAGTCTGCCTCGCAGATATAGTCTGCCTCGCAGATAAAGTCTGCCTCGCAGATATAGTCTGCCTCGCAGATATAGTCTACCTCGCAGATATAGTCTGCCTCGCAGATAAAGTCTGCCTCGCAGATATAATCTGCCTCGCAGATATAGTCTGCCTGGCAGATATAGTCTGCCTCGCAGATATAGTCTGCCTCGCTGATATAGTCTGACTCGCTGATATAGTCTGCTTCGGAGGTATAGTCTGCCTCGCAGATATAGTCTGCCTAGCGATATAGACTGCCTCGCAGATACAGTCTGCCTCACAAATACAGTCTGCCTCACAGATATAGTCTGCCTCACAGATATAGCATGCCTCGCAGATATAGTCTGCCTCGCAGATATAGTCTGCCTAGCGATATAGTCTGCCTTGCTGATATAGTCTGCCTCGCAGGTATAGTCTGCCTCGCAGATATAGTCTGCCTAGCGAAATAGTCTGCCTCGCAGATACAGTCTGCCTCACAGATACAGTCTGCCTCAGAGATACAGTCTGCCTCGCAGATACAGTCTGCCTCGCAGATACAGTCTGCCTCGCAGATACAGTCTGCCTCGCAGATACAGTCTGCCTCGCAGATACTCGTATAGTCTGCCTCGCAGATATAGTCTGCCTCGCAGATATAGTCTGCCTCGCAGATTTAGTCTGCCTCGCAGATATAGTCTGCCTCGCAAATATAGTCTGCCTCGCTGATATAGTCTGCCTTGCTGATATAGTCTGCCTCGCAGGTATAGTCTGCCTCGCAGATATAGTCTGCCTAGCGATATAGTCTGCCTCGCAGATACAGTCTGCCTCACAGATACAGTCCGCCTCAGAGATACAGTCTACCTCGCAGATACAGTCTGCCTCGCTGATACAGTCTGCCTCGCAGATACTCGTATAGTCTGCCTCTACTGCTTAAACGATTTATATATCTTGTCGCTGTTGATAACGCAAAAATATGACAATTGTGTACATGATTCTGTGAAGATGGAGTGGTCCGGTTGAGACGTAGATACTCGTACCTACCGCCTGGATTTGAACAAATCGTCAACAGTTTTATTATCCACAACGCTGAGATGGATTCGACAGATTGCCTGCACTTAAACGTTTATTTATTGCGCTGGAGTTAAATTATGGGTTTATAGATTCAGTAGCGAATACAAGGCTGTAAATCATGGTTGGTATCTAGCATTAGCTATAGATGTCGAGTTATATGTATTTATACCTGTGGAGGAGTGTTGCGGAGGGTGTCGAGCTCGGCGGGGCTCGGCAGGGCTCGGCGGGGCCGGCAAATGGCACATTTATATTGTTCATTACGGGGCCCCGGAGGTGAGAGATGTTGGCGCTGTCGTCGCGCCGGGGGGCCGCCGCAGGGCTGACCGCGCCCCGACGTGCAGCATTCCTACCTGACGCTGCATCTGGGAAACATGCAACACCCAATTGTAATACTACCCAAAACTCACTTTTTTTACTCTAGAATGGTATGACAGGTTAGTTGCTGAAGAGGACATCTTTGGGTTGATTCTTTTTCTTTAATTCTCTAAAATGACCACAAACAACGTGAACAGCAGACATAATGTGAAGAAACGTCACCATTATGTCTGCTGATTACTCTTTCCTTGAATCCTTAAGTATGTATAACGTAGATAGGTAAGCTAAAGCTTGGCATTGCAGGTACGTGTGCTGCACTGTTGGCAGCCCTGCAGGCGCTGCCGCCAGGGGTCCGGTGCGCGCACGTCCGATCGCGTTGATTTGTGCGCGGACTCCCGCCGACAGTATTTGTACAGAGCACGCGTGGGCCGCGCCGCGCCGCGCCGACCTGCGACACGCGACGTCGCGCGACATGACGCGGCCGCGACATTGACCATCATGTTCAACCACAACATCTCCAACGATGTTACTAAATAATTTACGTCACACTTCTCTATATCAGAAGTAGTTCGAACTTAACGTTCGAATATTTGGTTTTGTACACTCCTATCACGGCTTGAATGAACTCACACATAACCTGAGATACGAAGCCAGGAAACAAATTAGCTCCTGGACATTGAACTAGGATCAGTATGGTCATCATATAAATCTAAGGTTAACGTACTATATGTTTGCGTAAATCAAGACATTTGTAAAGGATATAGCGTCAGCAAGCAATATCCTACAGCACAGTGGAAATTGTAACCAGTCGTTAAAAAGACATATTTTTCCGAAAGTTACCTACTTTCAATGCCGTAAGGTGTTTAATTAATAAAAATAAATAAAGTAAAATATTCTTTACTTCGGATAATTAGAAATCCATAGGTACACGACAAAATTAATCATAAACTTAAAAATTAAATGATTCGGCGAACTAACGACCTCCACAGAGGGTGAGATCCTGTCCGCTACAAACAGTCATCAGGATTATGTTGCGGCTGCCACGCATTCTGCGGCAATCACTTAACAGCAGCGACAGACAATGATCGGTAGAAATCTGATTGCGGGCGGCAGCGAGCGTACGAGAGGGAACACACGGGTTCCGATCTCACCCGGCTGAGTTTCGTACGTGAGGGAACACACGAGCTCCGATCTCAACCGGCTGAGTTTCATTTCGAATATCTTTGTCGACGTATTTTCCAATCTAAACAAGCCGAAATTAGAAGGCTAAGACAACTTTGAAACCGGTCAACATAAAATTGGAAACCAACTGTAGTCTCCGAGTTGCGCAAGAGTCGATCGACCAGTTTAGCGCGGGCTCGCCGGCGCGTGGGATCTATGGATCTGCGACGCGTCGCGGCACCAACAGGCGCGCGCGCACGCCCCGTACCTGCACATACGACGTTTCACGCCGACACCAAAACTATTTAGTCTGTCACTTTATTTCCGCGGGTTAGGGATCTCGTTGACATACATTATTATGTGTATAGTACTTAAAATATGGCCAGCAACTGAACCATTACCAGCAGCACGACAATGCGCGACAGTTGCGCCGACGCTGCGAGCTTGCAGCACTCTGCTCACCAACATAACCGGCAGCACGAACATGCGCGACAGTTGCGCCGCCGCTACGAACTTGCAGCACTCTGCTCACCAACATTACCGGCAGCACGAACATGCGCGACAGTTGCGCCGCCGCTACGAGCTTGCAGCACTCTGCTCACCAACATAACCGGCAGCACGAACATGCGCGACAGTTGCGCCGCCGCTACGAACTTGCAGCACTCTGCTCACCAACATAACCGGCAGCACGAACATGCGCGACAGTTGCGCCGCCGCTACGAACTTGCAGCACTCTGCTCACCAACATTACCGGCAGCACGAACATGCGCGACAGTTGCGCCGCCGCTACGAGCTTGCAGCACTCTGCTCACCAACATAACCGGCAGCACGAACATGCGCGACAGTTGCGCCGCCGCTACGAACTTGCAGCACTCTGCTCACCAACATAACCGGCAGCACGAACATGCGCGACAGTTGCGCCGCCGCTACGAACTTGCAGCACTCTGCTCACCAACATTACCGGCAGCACGAACATGCGCGACAGTTGCGCCGCCGCTACGAGCTTGCAGCACTCTGCTCACCAACATAACCGGCAGCACGAACATGCGCGACAGTTGCGCCGCCGCTACGAACTTGCAGCACTCTGCTCACCAACATAACCGGCAGCACGAACATGCGCGACAGTTGCGCCGCCGCTACGAACTTGCAGCACTCTGCTCACCAACATTACCGGCAGCACGAACATGCGCGACAGTTGCGCCGCCGCTACGAGCTTGCAGCACTCTGCTCACCAACATAACCGGCAGCACGAACATGCGCGACAGTTGCGCCGCCGCTACGAACTTGCAGCACTCTGCTCACCAACATAACCGGCAGCACGAACATGCGCGACAGTTGCGCCGCCGCTACGAACTTGCAGCACTCTGCTCACCAACATAACCGGCAGCACGAACATGCGCGACAGTTGCGCCGCCGCTACGAACTTGCAGCACTCTGCTCACTCATTTGTTAACATCCAGCTGCTTGTTCGCTTGAAAGTATAGTGTACAAGTTCAGTATAAGTAATGCCATCCTTAGTATCGACACTCTGTCCATTTGTATCGGGTTCAATTTCCAGGTCAAGCGAAACATGTTTTAGGTTGTGCAAGCAGATCTAGCGTCCTTGATCACCGACATAGTGTCGGCAGCGAGGTGATTACGCCAACTTCTTCTTTAAATTTCGTCAATCCCAAATGGATAGGCTTCTCAACGGCGAGGCATTAATAGCTCGTTAGTCTGTTACGTTAGGTATAACAGAGAAAGAAAGTGGCACACTGGCAGATACGAAGCAGCTCGAAGTTTCAACAAGTTATTTCGCGTTAATTTGCCTCTACTAATGTAGGCATCGGTCGCGTTATCAGTGGATAACTTCATCCGAGCCTGAGTGCAGCCTGCCGGGGCCTGTTGGGCCTGTCGGGCCTGTCGGGCGTCGGTGACTGGTGACGCAGTACGTTATATGACTGTTATCAGTCATGAGTCGCTCGCCGCTAAGACATCACATTTCTAAAGCCAATTAAGGACTAAGTTAATGAAACGAGCCTTTAGTAAAATTTAAAATCGCAAGAAACAGTTCGTCGCACCGCGCGGCGCCAATTCACGCCAAATTATCGTACATTATACGTTTTATATGATACCATGGGTATTTAGAACTTAATTCAGAATCAAATTCGTGTCGATGCCATAAACTGTCAACTATATCAGGATTATTGACTATTCAACATTTTTCACAACGACCTTTGGCTTATTGAATAGACAGCTACCATTCTGGATGAGCTATTAAAATCGTATTTATAGTTATTAGTTTATTTATCTGCATAAGATATTGTTTTATGCAAATTCACAAATGGACTGCTGCCGAAATTTCACGCTTGAAATTACCGTTCGGTTAATCTTTGAGGGGAATCTCCGTCGGTCTACCAGGGATACCCTCGCAACAACAGCTCGGACACGATGGGTGCCCGACGCCCCGGCCTGGCAGCTACTAAGTGTTCCGGATCAAACGTCGTGACCACAATTACGGTTTTATATTCCAACCATGAAAGGGTGTGCGTCGCTCTGCTATATTGATGGCGTATATTTATCATAGACAATTTAAGAACACCTGCTGTTAGTTTGGATGAGCGGTATATGTCAAATTAATACGGAGGGTTTATAGTTTGTTGGCTTTTGACGCGGCTAATGTTTTATTTGTTCTGCCCGGGACCCGAGACCGACTGATGGCTCTCAAATAGATTCCTGAGCGAGCCTTTTTGTTATTTGTCTTGGGTATTTTTATCTTTTTATAGTTAGGAGAAGGTAATCGATTTCTATTGTTTGCTAATTGTTGCTTTGGAAATAACACTTTTGTATCTATTGTGTTTTCGTTCTTTGTGATAATTTTTACCCTTTCTTCATGTGAATGTTCGCGACATGCGACACTAAAAATATTATAACCTAGTTATACCTACCTATCTATGCAATAAAATCGATTCCGTTTGCCAGATCACCGTCGCACATTTGACGTTTGGCTGTGTTTATATTGTTTATTTTAGTTAAGAACTAAGATTATGATTGGATTCCTATAATAATTGTATGCAACATTGATTGAAAACAACCTTCGGAGCTCTGCCGGTTTAGTGGCGACTGGAAATTTCCATTATCTTCCACAGCTTTCATTCACATGATTTTCCATTCCATAGAGCAGAGTTGTGGTCCACTTCAGCGACGACAATTTCCTTATGGCCAGCGTTGTCATTGGCGGGTAAAAATAGCGTGGTAGCGGGCGGCCTTGCCCCGCGCGCGCCGTGCCCCGCAGCGCGCATGCGCCAGCCGGGGGCCCCGCCCGCGCGCCGTGCCACAGCCGCCGCTGCTCCTGCGCATCGTGCCGCACTCACTGTTGCAGCCATGAATAGTTACAGTATTCACACTAATTCACAGTGCTTACTGTGCGGTGACAACGTGCAACGCGACAACTGTCCGCTGCAGTACCTAATGTCTTAATTTTCATAATCATGTTTATTGCGGTTATTCTAGTGAGCGTGAGGGCATACATGTTTACTGTAGGGAACAGAGTCCACAATAACAATATCGTTAAGGTTTAGGAGCTCTGACATCACCAACTGTTCTTCATTTGTCCTCGGCATCAATAAAATTCGCGTCTATTTCATTCATTACAATCTTCAGCGATCTTTTTAATTAATTGGCACTCAGGCACAAACATTTTGATTTATACCACCTTTGTTAGCAACCGTGGTCGTGTCAGTGGCAGATGCGCACGCGCAGGTGACCGAGCACCTTATCGCGCACAAAAACACTATCGGTTTCAACGCCTACCATGTACTGCCTTACTTCGCGGCATTATATTAATTATGTGCGACTTCACTAATGAAATAAGTTGACGTGAAGTACTGCTCAGTCTACTTGGCACCTACACTATGTTACTATGCCATAGGACAGAACGCTGGTAGGTGCGCAACTACTAAATAAAATATAGGTACCTATATATCTTAAGACACTTTTACGAACACACGCATTTTTTAATCATCCTCTGGTGTTACTAAAACAAGTGAAATACCTAAAGATTTGAAAGTCATACTTTTAGAAGCATGAGATTTGGAGAAAATATTTCACAGAATCAAGGGGGGGATTTGGAGATAATATTTCACAAAATCAATAACAGACCCATATAATTCATCAGCACCACCGCCTGCTGCTCCTATGTATTGACCCGGGAAAATTTAGGGAAAGTTTTAGATCCTCACATTTCATTCATAGCATAGCCAGTGAGCAGGAATAAACTTTACATTGTAGGGAGGTACTAATTGTGCTTCACTAAAAAAGCTCTTGCCAAGCTCTTAACTTTAGAATGTGATACTTTTTGTTACAAGTCGAGCATGCATGCGTGAAGCTAATGCGGAATGAAAAACTTTTTCTAGCATAACTGCCTTATCTACCAAATTTTTATCGGCGCTCTGTAAATTTACGAAATATCTAGAGCAAGCACTATCTAGACTTAGCACTATCTAGACCAAGCACTAGGGAGCGAGGAGGGCGACCAGACACCACATTAAGATATGCGTCCTCAGTGCCTCACTAGTCTACAATAGTCATTTAAATTCACATTTCTAATATTTGCAGGAAGTAGGTCCAATAAACAAAGCTCTTCCCAGTGAGGAAATGACGACATCATCAAACGAGTGACCCTAACTTATTGCTTGCTGAAGCCTCGCAGGGGGTTGTTATGAATGTTCCAAAAAGTCAAAAGAGAAATGCTTATTAGACCGGTGTTTCGGCAAAATCTGCGCGCTTCCAACTTTTTGCTTGCACGGTATCCGTAAAACGCAAACAAATTACGGTGGTTGCGCACGCAGCCCGCGCCCGCGTGCACCGCGCATGCGCGCCACTGTTTACGCAAATTCACGCTCATTTAAACGCTGTCAGTCGCCGAGCTCTCACGTGTTTGTTTTGCGCTCATATTGTAAGTGTTCACCGGGCGTTTTGCAGTAATTGCTTTTTTAAACTTCATATAATTACATACCGAGACTGCTTCTGTGCTGTCTGAAGTTGTAACTTTTTCTGACAAATATCATCTTCAGTTTCTTCATTTTAAGCCAAAAGAAAAATTGCAGTTTACTATAATAGGCATTCTTATTATATTTTAGCTGTTCTTATAGAAAAATTTAATGTAGAATTAAATTAAGCATTTCATTTGTGTAGTTAGCCCGAGGCCGATGTGTGCGGCATGTGTGCGCTATCAATATCGGTTACTGATCGCCGCCGGCTCGAGATTTATCGCCAATATTTATATGAAGCCGGTGCAGTCCGCCGGTCCACTCATTTGCGCACATTTGTCCGAGCTGCGTGTGAGTCAGGGAGCTAGACGCGTACTCTGATTACAGACATTATCTGTGGCGGTCTAACTAATATTGGAATATGTTCTAAGAGTTCATCATATTTCATTTCTTTCTCCCGCTAACGCCTGCACATTCAGTGTCCTGGCGTAGGTTTTTATTAACCAATTTATATTTATATAAAATATAAATGTATTACATTGCACAAACGTGAGGACCTAATGGGTACGTCAGCAAACAGTGTTCACGTCGCTGTATTTTAAGCCGAACAAATTTAAAAAGTATACCGATTATATTTTTCGTATAATTTCTGCCATGGACACGCTAACAAGACGCACACACAATACTATAAAGTAATACCTAAAACTACCGAACCAATCTAGAACTCAATAACTAACTACGTAAACAAGCATTTACCTTACTTCATTAACGTTATAAGTGCCAGAGGTCAATGCCAGTGGCATTCTATTTTTCTGTCAACCAGATATCCAAATTATCAGGATATCTGTTATCCGGATATCATTTGTTTTACTATCCGGATAAAACAAATAATACGGATAGTTACTTTTTTCGATAATTCAAAAGAGATTTTGCCCAGAGCTCGACTTCGGTTGTCGACGGCGATGATCATCATCGCTGTCGTTAACTGACCTCTAACGCTCTTCGAACTGAAGAAACTGAAAATCATTTACTTTAACAGAGCACATAAGCAAAGAGATCGAAACGACCTGATTACAATACGGACCTGATTGCAGTGGACGTGGTGCTGTTAAATTAAATGATTTTGTGAAGTAATGTCATCATCGCTGTCGTTAACGGAAGTCGAGAGTTTCTAAATTAATTAATTTAAAATCTATTTGCCGAGTACAGATGACACACACTAAGAAACATTCATCTTAACCAAGTATACAATCTCCGTCACAATTCCTCCAACCAACGTCAAAATAAAATGAAAATAATTTTTCCTCCACTGGTTACATAATAATGTATAAGTAATAATTTTAGGACATCTCTAAACAACGCAACATTGGATTGCTGAGTTTTCTTAGGTCTCATTACTAAACAATAACTGAGTTATTTTATATAGTTTAATTGTCTTGACATTATTTTCAGAATTATTTATAGATAGTGAATTGTATTTAGTAGCTGTTCCGTTATATCATAGAATACACAATTGTAAGAGTTTTTTTTTTAATTCGAAATATGGTTTATATTCTATTAATGAAATAAATAATTTAGGTATTATTTATTATGTAGTACGTGTACTTTAAGAGTTTCGTTCTTTAGATCTCATTTATTATTATTAAGACTAAAATCAGTGAAGAAAAATTCCAAATGTACTTACTTACCTAATAAAAACAATGAAATAGAACGTTACTAACTTATAAAATTCTGTTTTTGAAGAACCTATTTTAATGTTTTATTAAATAATAATGAACAGTTTGTGTAATGAAAATAGCGATTGGAAACTTATGTAGGTAGGTATATAAGGTTGATTTACCTTTTTTATAGTGGTATCCAAAATATCCGTATTATCCGGATATATCCGGATAGCGCACAACCTGGACAACAAAAATGTATAAATCAAGTAATTTTTAGTATTTATTTATGTACAAGTGATTTGTAATCTTTATAAATAAATGAATTCAAACCGTATCCTGGATAGTAAAATGGAGCAGATAATTGCATGCCCTAGCTGTGAGTATGTGACTCTATTAAAAACTATGTATTTAATAGCATTGCTTTGTTATAACTCTACTACTACTGCACTAACTTAAAGCACGATATACTTACCCACAACACTTACCGCTGGTTCGTCTCGTCTGCGCATCGTGTGTGTGGGCCTTACAATCGTTGAAGAAGGAACCGCAGGCCAACTCCCGATGTGTTGTCGGAATTCCACCGGCCCCCTTCTACCACCGGACATCTAGACGCACTGCCAGTTACCATCCCTACCTGGTTGCTATTCCACCAATTCGCACTAAGTGCTTCCAAATGTCTTTTATAATGCGCACAGCAAAGGAGTGGAACTCACTACCTGCGTCTGTGTTTCCGAACGCATACAACCCTAAATCTTTTCAAAGTGAGAGTGAACAGGCTTCTTCGGGGTAAGCTCACTCCATCGTCGACTTTGTCTCTGTCACCTCTGACCTAGACTAGAGTCAAGAGCAAACCCATCACTAATAAAAAAAGTAAAAAAAAAATGTAAGAAGTCCTCATCGCTCTTTTGTCCATCCCTCACTGCTGACGATCGTGACTCCTTCGCATCTCTCTCTGAATAGTAGTTCTGTATTTCCTTTGGCTTGATTGATTGCCAGGTTTGTTGGTATTTCCAGTAAATCCAACATCAAGATAACTACGGTGGACTTGGAAACGTCCATAAAAAAATCCCTATGAAGAAATCGCATGAACCGTCACTACGTGGCCAAAGGTAATCTGTATCCATGTTTGAAAAGCTCATTATTAGCAGTAATATGTGGAGTGGATCTCGGTTGTGATGGAGGTCAGATAGGCAGTCGCTCTATCAAAAATACAGCATTCAGCTGCATTCGGTTAGACTGGAAGCCAACCCCAACATAGTTCGGAAAAGGCTAGGCAGAAGATAATGATGTGGAGCGGACGCGCACGTGTGCAGGTGCAGCAGCTCGGCGAGGTTCCCGTCTGCCTCCACGCGCCCTCAGCCCACCATCACTTAGTGCCCGCTAACTGTCACTGCGCTGCACTTACACGAGCATCAGTCAGTCGGAGAACTGACTGACTGACTGACTGGCCTTTAGAACTGACGGCGAAGCTATTGGAAGAAGGACTGGACTGGTTTAGGAAGTACATAGGTAACTGTCAGTGTCAAGTAAACCTGCTTACACCTCCCTTACTTGTATGATTGAAGTGTTGGAATATATGGAACATTTAAAGGAACTTGAGTCCAACAGTTTATTTACTACCAATTACGTTCACAGCTTAGTGTTACTTTACATAGCAATGAATGATCGCAACTAGTTTGAAAAGAGCCCAACAATCACACGCTAAGCCAGACCGGAACAATAATTTTGATGTCAACAGCAACAAACGTCCACGACCGCTCGACGCGCGCGCAACTGTCGCGCGGCTGTCGCACGCGCGTCGCCCGCCTGTCGCGCGGACGGAAGGTACTGCGACACTGTAGTTCCGCCTCGGTTATTTATTATTGGCGACTGGTTCCGGAGGCTCTGTGCGCTCGATAAGCTCTTCCTTCACGACGCACGCTACGCTCCACTAGTAAGTACTTAAGTACGTACGCGCGCGCTGCCACTGCCTGTTGCCCTCGGACATGTTTTCCGTTCGACAGCCAACTGTTTTCCTTTTATAGATATGACAAAAACAGTACCTACTCTAGGTTGTACGCAATGTTGTGTAATTTGCATAACCTTTCTACAAAAGATCCACTACCTCGAGCTCACATACCTACCATCAAACAAACTAAAGATAGTTTGCCAACAGCCCGCGCGAATACCCACATACCTACCTACCACAGTACCTTAAACATTTTATTTTTTTATTTACTCCTAAAATACGAGTTTTCCCAACGTGATAAGTATTAGTAGGTACAGGCGCTACATTATCTGGGTGAGCGCAGGCGCAGCCACTCAAACGTTCAATATTTAGGCTTATCAGCTGGAAGTGCCTGTTTCCTGGTTGTAACTAAACGGCTATAACCACAAGTGTGACGCGAAGGACATGTCGCGTGACGTCAGCACGGAGGGCCGCGATACACGCGCAGGTCGCGCGCACACCTGCCGCCGAGTCGCCGACGGTGATGCAATGCCTTTATTCAATGTTATGCCTTTTTGTTATTGATATTGTCTTGTCCCCTTTGTATTTGTTTACAGAACTCGTTAGGGGCATTCTTGAACAACATTTTTGATTAATAACACGGAACACGTCCTCATTAGGTTCCAAAAGCAAACTACATTGTACCCTCAGACTAAATAAAATACCAAGAGAGAGTGCTGGCAACCGTGTCATGAGGCCGGTTTCGTTAACATGTGTGCACTTCGTGAGGTGTAGTTTAGTTGTAATTTGGAGTAAATGTGTGCGTATGAGCGTATATGCACAGTGCGAGGTGTAGTTTTGTGCATGCTTCACTGTATTGCTCGCAGCGCTAGGTCTTGTTGTTTAGTGTGAGGTAGGAACAACCATGAATGAATCATTTGGTTCTGCTGAGAACATCCTACCCACAAACATCATCGACTACTTACTGACAATGGGTTAAACATATCTACATACAAGAGAGCGTTGTATTCGAAAAGCTAACGTAGTAAATTATGCCAAGTGTGTGTGTGAGTGATATTTTAAACGTAAAAGGAAAAGCAATCAAAACCTTTTGTAATGAAAACCTCATTATACAAATATAATGTTCCACAAAAACACAAAAGTAGTTAATACAGAGTTATGTGAAGCGGCACATACTTGAGGTGACATTAGGTGCTATGTGGCACGAACATGGAACAAAGGAGCTGGCCGGGTGACCTCCTCACTCCACACTCGCACCGTGGGCCACACATCCGACCGTGGGTCACACATCCGACCGTGGGTCACACATCCGACCGTGGGTCACACATCACGCATGCCTTCTGCTACTTCTTTCGTGTCCGCTAATGTACTACACTCGTGAAATTTCTTCATAATTCAACATTTGTTTTCTTGTGAAATAATAAGTAAACTTAGCTACGTCGACAACTTAATTAGTTATTTATTTTCATGTACCTATTTTAGATATAGCGTGATGATATTCATGTCAGAGGTTAAATCCGTATCTATCTGCAATATTTTATATTTTTTCTAAATGTTGCAGTAAACTGTTGAGGAATACGGACATAACGCAATATTGCTAATATGCGTTAACCAGACCTGTAAGGAATATTTGTGCAAAATTTGAACAGAATCTATTTAGTAGTTTTTGCGCCAATCCGGACAAACAGGCAAACGGACAAAAGATCTAAAACTTCAGACATCGTTCCCAGACATCGCAGCAATTACTTTTACAAAAATATTCAATGTAAATACAGTTTTAACTTCGTATCATCTGATGCCTGGCTCTTCCCAAATATGTTGGGTTCGGCTTCCAAACCGAATGCAGCTGAAATACCAGTATTTTACAAGGAGCGACTGCCTATCTGACTTCCACAACCCAGTCACTGGGTAATATGATACCCCTTTGTAAGACTGGTTGTCAAACTTTCGGGCTTCTGATGACCCGTAACGACTGCCAAAGATCCACGAATGACAGCTGGGACCAACGGCTTAACGTGCTTTCCGAGGCACGGAGGAGTCTCGGTATGTACAGATGGTCACCCATCTACGGACCAACCCCGGCAAGCGTAGCTTAACCTGATGGATCGACCCTTGCGGCTGTTATTATTTAGCCACGAGCTCCTCATATCCTCAATCATAATAAATATGTATGTTATATATATTAGGCAAAATATACATTTAGACACTAAAAATAGTGATATTTACAATGTTAACACCAGAAATAAGGACAAATTACGTGCTCCATTTCACCGACTTCATAAGGTTCATAACTCATTTGTTAGGCTTGGTATATCCTTTTAAAACAAACTACCCTCTTCTTTGCTAGATTTGCCCTACAACGCGTTTAAAGCTAAAGTAAAATCTAAACTTAATTCAAAGGCATACTATTCTATCAACGACTACTTAAACGATAAGAATTGTTAATAGTAAGACCATGTTTATGTTCTATCTCCAGAATTAGCTTACTTTCTGACAGGTTATATGAGTTCTTATAATTATTTATTTGCATGTAAAAGTCAATTTATTTTAATTTTATCTTTATTTATCATTGACATAATCTTTTCTTCACTCATTACAATGTCTTTTATGAGTGGTATTGCAATATGTGGTTAGCTAGCGACCTCAACAATTGATCAAATTATTCTTGCCTGAGCAACTGGCAGCAAGTTCGTCATGCTCCCTTAGATGTCACTCCACGCGGTAGCGTCAAAGCGTCGGGTTGCCTCCTTCCCTCTAATATGGCGAGGGATTACCCCCTCTGATCTTTGCGTTATGCTCGTGAACGGGTGCTGCTTGTGGTGACTGGTCGTCTTGATGACCTTGGTTTTGTTATTGTTATTAGTAATTAACATCTTTATTTATTTTACTTCGATGGTCCTAGTTTATCATTTGTGACTTCGAGTTACTGCTACATATACGGCTATATGTCACTTACATACGCCCTTTATTACTGGAGGCTTTTATTTAGGTATAAAGTTCTGCTTACGTTTTTAGTTTTGCATTTTTATTTCTGCTTGAGTATAGTTTTCAATTTTTTTTTCTTTTTGGTATATTAGCGTGTGCTAGGTGACTCAATGAATGAATAAGCAATGAATTTAATTTAATTTCATGTTTTGTTGCGTAATACCTAAATTATTTTGCGCAGTGCTGTATACAATCAAATTTTTTAACTGAACAAACAGCTGTGCTGCTGGGGAGTTTGTTGCGCCACTTCTTCTCCCCAGCTAAAGCACTAGGAAGTGGTGAAGGGCGGGCGTTTTGGGGGACTGTCTTATGTAATTTTGACGTTCGAAAAGTGCTGATTCTCAGCCTATTTCGAATAAATGACATTTGATTTTATTTGACCATCACGGACATTTCCACATCGCCGTGAACCACTTTTCAACCTTTTTGCAGCAACTGTCCCTGACCGTCTAATGAATCATCTTCGAATTGCATTAACAGACGTCGCTGAACAAGGGGCGAGGATTGAAGCGATAACCGAACAATAAATACTTACGATATGGACCAAAGCCTCATATACTTACACACACAAGTTCAGCTTCAGGGCGGGTCGCCCTTGCGTCGTCAGGTCGCGTCGCCCTCGTGTCGTCAGGTCGCATCGCCCTCGTGTCGTCAGGTCGCACCGCTCTCGTGTAGCCAGGTTGACGTCGCCTCAAATAAATCGTCGAGGTTGAAAAAACGCTAGGCAGCAATTAATAGTGTATGAGGTTGTAACGTTACAGCGCCAAGTAATTCCCGCTCGTGTGCGACACACATTACTCGCGGTAATATTTGTACCACTAACTAATGTATGAGTGTAACCCATAACAATATATTGTGGTGTGAGCAAATTGCGAACCAACCGCGAGCCACCGCAGGACTCCGCCTTGGGGCAGTCGGCGATTTGTGGCATGTGACAGAAGACTCACTTCAAACAACAAGTGATAAATAACTCATACAATAATAAATAGGAAAAATGTAGAAAGGTTTAAATTAGTCTTGGAATCCTGGCATTGTAATCACACATTTGCGCACTTCAGTAAAACTTCAAGTTTACGTGAGCTTCCTATCGCTGAAGTTGATCTTCTGAACGTTATTTGTGGATTTTTTTTTATCTTTTCCTTTGGTACAAACGTTTGAACAAATATGGCAAAAGCCAGTGTTATCGCCAACGTTACGTGGCCAACAATTGGCCGCGACGTGTGTTTGGAGTGAGCTGGTTACGTTTTAGTAATTACCGATATAATTCACGTTATTATACCTACTGCGGGTAATTAAGTCGTTTTCATTCATTTATGGAGATTGAATTGAAGTTATTATTTTCTACATTATTGTTGATAGTGCAATGTTGACGAAATTGCTCGAAAGCTGTTCTAGAAGGAAATGTGATTGACTCGATGTTAGAGGAAGCTCGACCAGCTCATTCGATTGAAAGCTCGGAACAGACAATATTTCTTATACGTAGATGTAGTGAAACTCGACAACGGAGGAAATTGAACGTCGTATCAACCTGAGCTGCTCATAAATATAGGTAGCTGGCTTTGCCGAGAGATAAGAAAATGGAAAATTTATTTCCATCAGTGGCTAATGTAATGAATGTGCAGACTAACAAAAGGCTCATTTAGTAGGTCAGCTGGTGAGCTGAATAAATTAAATGGACAGGTAATTTGAACAATATTTGATTATAATGTTTGCTTCATCTTGCTTCATCTTCTTCAAAATCATCTTTTTTCCGTCTAAAAGGTCGGAAAAATTTGGGAATTGAATGTTAATTAGGAAGCATTGTTATTAATGAGAGATTTTATAATTAATTCATATAGTTATTTGTCATTTTTGTGTCGTAGTAATTGACAAGTTGTTACTTAAGTAGGTATTTAATGGGTTCAATTAAACCAGTGATCGTAATGTCTTACTGAAATGCAGGATGTATATGTACTGACAAGCCCGCCAAGATCTACAATGATGGAACAGCTGAATGAGCCGCTAATAACTTTGACGTGGTTTCCACTGTTGATCCTGTCAAGGTCTACAATGACGGAACAGCTGAATGAGCCGCTAATAACTTTGACGTGGTTTCCACTGTTGATCCTGTCAAGGTCTACAATGACGGAACAGCTGAAGGAGCCGCTAACAACTTTGACGTGGTTTTTACTGACTACCCTGTCAAGGTCTACAATGACTCAACAGCTGAAGGAACCGCTAATAATTTTGACGTTGTAGTAAGCAAGCTTTGTATAAACCTAACTGTTGTAACTTTACGGGCAGCTGACGTGCGACTTCGTCAGATGTACTCGTACCCTGGTGTAGCCGAAGCTGTAGGTAAATACTGCTTAAATATATTTTATGGAACTAGTGGTTACAATGCAGCTGCTTGAGGTTCTGGGTTCAATGCCAGCGATACGGAGGTGGATTGAAATATACAGATGTTTTGTTGTGTTCCACATACAGCGAGGAAATGGTAGTGCGTGCGTTTCGGCATTGAGTAGGAGTTAATTAAGAGAACCGGTCGGTACTCCTTCCGCGTCCGGAATTAACGACAACCTGCGCCCATACACACTCACAGGTAATAATAATAATCATTTTATTATCAGGCTACTGGTGCCCATAGAATATTATACGTGCAACTAACTAAACGCCACATGTAGGTACTGCTGATGTGGAACTAAGGACACATATGTAAAACCAGAAAAACAGATTGTTTAGCATACAAAAACCTGAAGCCCAATAGCGTTAAGAAATACAGGATGAATTTTTCAAGTGGGCGTGGATGGTCAAATCCGAAACATTACGTTTGTTACTACGACTTGCCAGAGTCCTATCAGTATGTTCAGCGTTAAATCGTCCTAATTGTGACGTTAACAATACTGAATTCTCGTCTTAAGTTAAATAATGAATAAACAGTAACTTGTTGACGTCATCACTATAGGTACCTTTATATCATTAAGTCATCATTATCCTTATTATATAAACACACCTGAATTTTGTAAAGGGTATTTTGTATTGTAGGCATATTGTATTGTACAAGTACATGTTGGCTACAGAGGTAACATTCCTCTTTAGCCAAAATGTCCTCTTCTATCTACAAGTATAAAACAAAGTCGTTTTTCATGTCTCTCTGTGTGTGTTCGCTTAGTTCTTCTAAACTACTATTAGTATGTAGTGCTTCCCCATCATTTATAGAACTTATTCTTTAACTTTAATATAGCACAGCAGTCTCGATGTGTTGACAAGTCGCTACATCAGTAGCTACTACATAATCCCGACAACGTAATGAAAGCTGCTGAAATTTATTTGTTCTGATCCCCAAGTCTTGTCGGATTGCCGACGCATCCAAACTCATTGTAGTAACAAATGTTTGTCCTAAAAAGCACTATTCATTGATCACTTCTTATGTCTATTGGGCGCCAAGAATATTCCCAAATTTCTGTGCCAAGTATTCTCCTATTTAGGTCATTAACTCCGAATTGACCAAAGTCGTGTCTGTAGCTAAGGTTCTACTTGAAAAGCCCTTTCCATTGGTATATATCTTATGGCTACTGGGCTTCACGGCAGAACCCCATCGTTCAGTGCACATTCTCCTTTGCTATCTGTGTATTCAAATTACAGCAGCTGTTATTCATTACCAGTCATATAAAATAGCTACAACAAGGCCAAACGTAATGTGTCAATCTGCTGAACAATACTTGTCCCTGACTATACACACAGTTTTAACAAATGCAGCTTCATACACGAAAAATAAATAAAGCGCATATAACTATAGCAAGAGCACGTTACAAAAAACTAACATGATCTCTTTACCACATTAATTAGATGTATAATTAGAATAACTTGTAAACCCCTGAGGTTTGCGTTGTGTGGCTAAAACAAACATGTAATAGGCTAAGTATTTAAGAAATAAATAAATGGAATGAAATGTATTATATTCTATTTCCGTCACATGAATGGCACCTTCACACTCACACACGTGCGACTGAACTGTGTTTATTATTATAACATGCGTGCACTATATGCATGTGTGTGTGCGGAACTATGTAGGAGTGACACACACACACACGAGTCAGTGGTCACGACACCGCGAATATCGATCACGTAATTAATCGATTAGTGACCTGCTCTCCACAATATCTCATAAGTGTTGAATTTATTAAATTAATTATGTCAATACGGCGGTAATGTTTACATCAGGAGCTGCGTCACAACAATCAAATAATTAACAGCATTCCGTGCTGATGCTCACAACTTACAACATATTAATATTTGTAACAAATTCGCATGATATCTGGATATAGTGAATGCAAATAATGATTTAGATGATACTCAGTGTGTGAGTAGGTATGAAAACGTATTAAACATACTTGGGATGTTTACATATCGCTCGTTATTAGTCGAATGTGAACCTATCGTGATTATATTGAATATGTAGACGGTAGTAAGTACCGTAACCTATCAACAAATAATCGAGCGTGATTGATTCGAATCAAATTTACAACTTCCTAGGACATTACATTTGGATGCATCGTAATCGTTGCGGCTGGAGCCGATCCACTTACCGTCCGGCCCCGTCCGGCACCTCGCAATAAGAAGACTCCGTCGCCGTCGGCACACACTTCTATTTATTTGCATCCACTAACAATGTCATTATGTTAATCATACCACGAGCGACTCAATCGAGACCGAGAGTGAATCGAGATCGACGTATGATCGGTTAATTACTATCCGATTTTGTATCGAGTCTACTCGCCAGTAATCGATTGGTGAGGTATTAAAGTAATGGCTTATATTAATTGGCGCGGCGGCCGGTAGCGCGAGTGTAATAGTTGATCGTCATTACGTGTAGTGTGGGCTGTGCTGTATTTGTTTAGAACGCTAATGCACTGTTCAACCATATTATAAATATATTGCTACCTATATTAAACAGTTTATATAGGAGTGCCATGGATATACGAAATGCAGTCTTATTGCCTCGATCTCCTCCTTTACTTACCTATACCTATTAAACTCGAACTATTAGCTACCCGTAATCATTTGCAGGACCGTCCATGTGCAGGACAAGCCAGTACCGTGTATGGTACAGGATCGCTTGACCCTTCGTATGTCACTTCACTATGCGTCTAATATAGACCGGCTACAAAGTGTACGGTAACCCCAGTGCTCAGCAGACGTGCTCGCTAGCCGGCCGGTGTCTAGACGCTCTCAATTGCAGGATGCGTCAGCCGACTGCCGGCGACCATCAATCACAATCACACCACCAGACTCCTATTAAATGGATATGTAAGTCTACGAGGGAATCTCCGGCGACCTATTGGAGCTAGTATTGATACACAACCACTGACAGAGCTTGCTGTAACACCAGTTGTTCACAAGTATAAATGAAGCACTACTGCAGCGCTAGGTTATTCGAAGGTGTGTAGGTAGGATGACCATCTATGACCCTACATTTGCAATCAGTCAAAGATTAATGTATCTCATTCTAACCTACTTAAATTAAACCTAAAAAATCTATCTCTATTTTCTGACGTTCAGTTTATCCTGCTTTCAATAGAGCACTATGCAAATATGGCGGGCAGTCTAATTTTAATCAATTCTGTTCGAATGTAAGCCTGTTGATTAGAGTCCTAACTCCTCGCCATCCTCACAACTGGACTGGTGACATGTTAACTGGACGCTGTGACAGGTGAGCTCGACACCAGTGACACGGCAGTACCCGCCCGCTCGGCTCAGTCGCCCCACCCGCGCCGCCACACAAGCAACAACAATACATCTGATAGACTTCGTTACAATAACCAGAACTGTCTCATTATTATTATAATTGTTTCATTCACATCATTATTTTATTTAATAATGGCGGCCGGGCTTAGTTTAATAAAATATTTAGGTAATTATACACTCGCTTATCAACGGCTGAAGATCTACATCATGAAAATACCAACCGTGTGTATCTGTTACGCTAACTATATATAAATATGTTGTTCATTATCCACAGAAGTGCCAACTAAGAACAATAGATCTTTATATAATTAGATAACATGCAGTCACCAGCCGCGAGGTGGCCGAAGTTATAACACGTCACAGCTAATCGAGTGCCGTCAGAAGTGCGGCCACGGCTTGTCAACAGCTGCACTACGTGTGTGATGTACTCTGTGGCCTCACAGCCCACTGCGAGCTAGATCGAGATAATTAATTAGCGCCCGCTAATTAACTAAAAAACTGTTTATAAGAGTGGCTCTAGGTACAAACTCAGCACACAACTAAGTAGGTGGGTTTGTTCCTGTAGTGTCAGACCTGTTTATCTGATTCCACCGACTATATTTTGAGCACTAAGTACATTTTTTTGTTACTTAAAGAACATAAGACTGTAGAGCGGGAAAAAAGAGCCTTTATATGACAAAAACAAGCGCCTGACAAAAAATAAATTATTATAATATGAATTAATTAACATTTGATATATCTGCGATGTTATAAACTAACTCAAATGTAAAGGGAATGTAGGCAGTAGACGCGTGAATAGCAAGTAATGAACTCAATATTATAACATTATTCTAACATTTAGTTCTGAATAAACATTGGATTACCAAATGAAATAGTTTCTGATAATATTCCGATTAGATGTTAATTCTTGCTTGTTGTTGTTGCTAAAGTATAGTTTGTCGACAACTACATACACCGCAGCTAGGTAGCACACGCGAGACCGTTTGAACCACTCATTATACCTATCTGTCTGTAACTGTATTAGCCGCTGTATTCACATTCATGACTCTCTCGCATCGTAAACATTTTTTTCTCATGTAATAGCTTCATTTTCATCAAATATTTACGAGGTAATGTTGTCTAAAGTAATCACATCAACACTATAAACTTGTCCAGTTTAAAAAGGCAGTTAGCTGAGTGCTATTAACGTCGTACCTGAAACTTCGCGTGTCAGCCATTCATAGAACAGATAATAAAAACAATGTAGCGGCCGACTCGACAACATAGGTTGCAGGTTGTTGCAGGACGTTGTACATTACGGCTCCGGCAGCATACAGTTAAGTGCGAGCAGGAGGGAGTGCGCCACGTGCGCTACAGATCGAAGCAGCCGCGACTCGCTGGAACGTTTAGCGTGTAATATGACGTGTCGTTGTGTAGCTAGTGATGTCGTGTGAGATATGTATTTCAGCGGCGATTGGTCGGCCAGCGGGGGGTGGGGGTGGGGGTGGCGGCTCCATCTAGCGACGCCCGCGGGAACCTCGGCCTTCTGTTGTAATGGCTCCCGAGCTATGATACGTCGCGCCGGATTTGTTCCAACTTGTAATGTGTCTGTGTGTACTCCAATACACGGCAAGTAATCAGTTCTGCTTGATTTGTCACAGGTATACGTCCTAAACATGAGAATAATTAGCCACAAATAAACGCTTAGCTTCCTGAACGTTTCTGGAGGGTCAATGCGGTTTTGCAGGGAGCAGTAGAAGTACCTACCTAAATGTGTGTTATAGCGATACAGTAATTGATGTTTCCATTGTTAGTTTAGTAACAGAATAGAAAAATACGAAGCGTCCACTGAAGGCTTTCCCTGAACTATCAAAATAAGATAAATAGTGGCAATTATAATGAACATTAACTGCAGAACCTATTGCTAGGATCATAGCGAGTGAGCACGTGTTGACCGCTGACCACTGACCACTGACCGCTGACCGCGGCTTTCAGTCTCGTTGACAGATTGACATGAGAACAGTTTCTACTGGAAATTGTATAAATTGTAAGAAAGTGCGATTGTAGTAGTGACGTCAAACAGAACAAACAAGTTTCTTCTAGCAAAGTACATTCAACCGCAGATCTATGCCAATTTTCGTAGATTTTTGTAGCTCAAGCGTTACCACTGACGTGCTGTTGACCGTACGTCTATTGTTGACATAATTATTGTTGTGATTATTACATTAGCTGCTACCAACTGCTTCACAATCACCAAACTGTTATACTATACTATATTTGTTACAATATGTTTGCCAGAAATATTTTGTAATAAAAACGTGTCAATCAATTAACTGCACGCGCATTAATTAGATAATTATTAGTTAATTATAATTATGTTAAAGTCGTTTGAGACGAACGTTCGTGTCGCTTGACATATTCAATGAAACTCCTATATTTCTAGATAACGAGAAAGAATACTTAATATTTTTTTTATATTTACAGAAACTAACCGTCTCCTAACATAGACATAATTCTTTTAACCATCTGCCGAAGACCGAACTAAATGTTAAGTTACCTGTCACAATGTACAGACGACCGCAACGTCGTACTACCCCGACAGAGAAACCAACAGCACTGCCCACCTGTTGCCCAAGCTAAAAATCGAACCTTGAACCACACGACCCTAAGCTTTATGGTTATTAGCAGTATTGGTAAGGCTTAGTTTCATCACTCAACAATAACTGGTAATGTGAGCATATCAAGGAGTGTTGCCATCATCAGTCAGGCTTTCCGCCAAGGCTATGGTGACATTAAGTAATGCGTGGTGTGGCAACACTCCACAGTCGACTGCTGTCGCGGTGGTAAGCGTTATTGATGGCGGATCGACCGGTCAAGGATGCTGGGTAGCATGGCGGTGATAGGCAGGCTCTCCAACCCTGCGGTAGTTGGACTACAGCACGTGTGGAATATAAAACTACAGATACAGGTGAGTATGCCGCCTGTAAAAAATCGAACAATTTTAAGTTTTAAAGCAGGTGCTATAGTATTGCAAATTAGATCGATTAAGTCGTCTGTGGAAAGTCCGCTCCTACTACACTAAGTTTGTTTGTACCCGCTGAACATATTGGTAATAACAGCTCTGTCTATACGTCAGCATCAACTGATAATGTCTAATAGTAGCAATGTATCATGACGTCATGTACATCGGTTGTGACTGCGCCAGGAGATGGTACGGCGGTGAATGGGGCTCACCATTCATGCTCACACGCGCATGTAAAAAATATGAAATTATGATCATTTGATGGCTCCGTTCTACTACACCATGGATATATTATATGAATGAATGGAGACTCGCGTTTTGTTCACACTATTTGTATAAGATGACCTATGGGTTTGAACTGGGGTCTTTATACAATGCTGATGTGCCACGCTTGTGATGCTCAAGGGTTAATATACCTTTACCTAGCCTATACCAACAGATGGTACGTCGTCTTAAGTTGTAGGGATATCATATTAGGTAAAGTCAAGGACTTCAGTTACGTAGGAAATATTTTCAATGTGAACAAAGTTAATCAATGAAAGAGCTGGTACAACCAGCTGGGTTTCGTATTTGGTTAATATCTAAATATCACGGAATACATGAACTTAACTTTGACAAAGTTGGCCTCAACAACAAACAACAATATAAGATAAAACACTCATTTGATAGTCAATAAATGTCGTTTACAACGTATCACTGTCGTTTACAACGCAACAATTTCGTTTACAACGCAACAATGTCGTTTACAATGCAAACAAAGCTTCTTTTCTCACAGTAACGTCATGTTTCAACAATACCGACTCGTAATTAACTAATAGAAATAAGTTGGTGCGAATATAATAATGACCATCGCGTGATTGTCGCGAACAGACAGACAGGCAAGCGTAACGCGCCACCAGCGGCGGGGAGCCGGCACGGTGTGAGCGTGGTGGGCTGCGGACAAGACCTTCGTCTGACTATATGACACCAGCACAGAAAGCTAGCCGTATTACCCACGTCTCATGTGAAAGCTAGCCGTATTACCCACGTCTCATGTGAAAGCTAGCCGTATTACCCACGTCTCATGTGAAAGGATAAAAACGCTACGATGTCTTCTTAGTAGTTTCACAAACAATGATCAAGTAGGTGGACTGAACAATAAGAGCATTCTAATTTTAGTTAATATGAGAAATGTAGTGTTTTTGCAAGCAGCAGCACAACAACAGTAGCAAGCACGAACACAACCGGGAAGTTCGCAGCAATTCATGAAATTAGAAGTTCACCCATACTTTGCTCCGCCGAATTTCATAGCACTTATTCGTAGCAACGAAATTCACCAGAGTTTTTGTCGGTCACATAGAACTGATATCCGGACAAACTTTCTCAATGTAATATTAATACGTAGGTACTATGAGTAGGGATTCGCTCGTCATGCATGGCCACGCGGTTTTTCTTGGGATAACTTTTCCCTGCCTACCCCAGCGCCACCGAGCGTGAAGAACGTGCATTACATTCAACTACCAGTAAAAAGTTTGTGTGTTTGAATGTCACGGAGCAACTCAAGCTTTTTGCTGATTACTATCATTAGCGACAGTCAGTGTCCAATGTAAAAGTGTCCAGTGTCCAGTGTCCCGTGTCCAGTGCTCGCCAATGTAGGTTTCAAGCTGTTGTGACAGTATGATGTACTGTGGGATGATACAGCTACACGAAAAATTCATACAGTCAGTAAAAGTACGTATTTTACAGGAATGCATATTATGTATGATATAAATCACTTTTACAAAATCATCAACATTATATCATTGATTTCACACACTACGTATATTTACAAACTGAATGAAGAACCATGCTTGATCTTAGACGTCTGTATTGTACTTTTTAAAAGCGCCTAGCAACTGGTAAAATACTTGAAATATCTATCTTATAATACAATAAAATGAACATTCGCTTATGTTATAACTTCTATGAATAAATTGTGTGAAATAATACGACAAAACCAAAAGTAGCTACAGTTAATTCTTAAATTCCCAAAAAGACATGAATGAACAATGCTAAATTAAAACTGAACTTGACACCCGCCTCATGAAATAAATTCCACATAAGGAGCTATGTGAAGCCAATAAAACTAAATAAGTGGTTCATCGACCCCGTGTAAGCGCACAGTGAAACTCCAGACTCCTGGCTGCTGGCTCCCGCGCGAGAGCTGGCGCAGAACATCTCATGTCAAACTAGACCAACGAACGATTTCTATTCATTGATCGTTTGTACAACTAGTTTTAATTACCGCTTCATATTACTGTGACTTAGATGTTTATGTTTGCAATGAAAGCGGTACAATGGCGCAACTACCGTTCATACAGTTTTGTCAATTACCAAATGATTTATTTAATCTACAAGTGTGTTGAAATGAGAGAAAAGCTAATTAGTTACAGGATTCATTTGATAAACATTCATGAGCAGACGTACTGTAACAAACTTTAGGATATATCTAGGTACTCGACAAAGTTATAGAGAAAGGTAGGTTTCGAGATCGGTCATTAAAAAAAAAATAATTAGTGTGTTAATTATCCTACCCACTACAATACAGTCAAAATCAAAAATCAAAATCAAAAGTCATTTATTCTAACTAGGCTGAGAATCAGCCCTTTTTGAACGTCAAAAAGTACAGTAACTTGCGTCCATGTATCCAGATGAGATAGTGCTACGTTTTGCCAAACAATAATGACATTTAAGACGTATCCTTTACCAAAGAAGAAACTAATGGTTAATACAGTTGTTGAATGAACATTGTATTATTCCATATAGTAAGTCGATCAGTGCTGGCCGGGGTCGCGGGGGTCAGTCCGGGTGGCGTGGGGTCACGCGCGGCCCACTGACTCCCGCTAATTACCGCTCAATTGACCGACACTTGACCGGCGCAATCACTGACATTTCACTAGCACATACGGCTTCATTGTCACATTCGGCTTGAATGTCATAGATCACAATAGAAAAATATAGTCATTGCGGCTGTAAAGCCTAAGATTGATGATGATACAATGTTCACATAAAATCACGCGGCCACTATGTTGACACGAAAACATACAGAATTATCTTTACGGTTTCACTTGTTGGTTACAGACATAAGAAGATAGACTCACCACACGACATACAAAAAGATGGCGCTAGTGCCACGCATTACGTCAGCTCCACGCATTTTAATTGTTTAAAAATACTATTAAGAAAGATAAGCCGATTATAAATAGACAAATATGAAAAAAAATAGACTAATAAGCAAGTGCAAGTGTTATGTAAACATTATACTCAAGAAAAGTGGTCAAAAACCTTCACCAAAATAGTGCTTTAACACTAATAATCAAACTTTGAATTATAATAACAGTGCTAGACTTTAACTATCTATTAAACCTATCGATGTGCGAAGAACATGCAAATAAATGTGAAACAATTGTTATTTACTGTGTTTTAACATGATAAGTGCATAAACTGTAGTTATAAAATAACTGTGACGGTTGTGGTATAAACATTTAAGGCGATACCAAAATAAGTTGGGGCCTTTTTCGTAACCATTTATTTCACTATTACAGAATGTATGGATTTAATTTTTGGATATATATTTATTGACTATTTGATCAATACTTTGACTGAAGGAAAACACGATTGGGTTAAATTTCCTCGATAGAATTTAATTCCGAAAATACCTCTACTTTTTTATATTTTTCTCTGTAATTCTAAAATCCTAAGTAATTTCATTGCAAAATTGCATTCAAAATGTGCGTATTAGGTAATTGAAAACTCTGGCTGAACATATTTTTGATAGATAGCTTAATTTATTTTTAAACAATTTTTATTTGGTTTGGCGCTTTTATTTTGGTTCCAGCGCATTGTTGCGCTCTCTTTTTTTCGCATGTGGAAGTAATTGACTCTGTCACTTTCTTATTACCGCTCAGTTAGCTTTTTACGTATCGCCTTAAATACGAACACCCGCGACCTCTAACGTAAAAAATAAATAAAACTCGATGAAACCATACACAAAATTCATCATGTCACACTAGCAACTAAGTGACCGAGAGGTATTAGCCGAGACTGCGGAGGTAAGAGTCTCGAGTTCAAACCTCAGCTACACATTCGACTTTTTGTATTTAAAAAAATTTGCGGAATTGCAATTACATACGAAAAGTCTCTGGCTTACCGAAATAGCAGTACTAGAACTAAAGCAGAATGTCTTCTAAAAATAGGTTGAGGCTCAGAATGTCAACTTCCCAAAATGTCTCCTGGTACCAAAATGTCAACTTCCCATAATGTCCCTTTCCCAAAATGTCCCTTTCCCAAATTGTCTCTTTCCCAAAATGTCTTTTTCCCAAAATGTCCCTTTCCCAAAATGCCGCTTTCCCAAAATGTCCCCCATTCTTAGAATTCGACATCGGGTGTGTAACGGTTGTTTATATCAAGAGAAATTGGATGCAATTGGGACTTTAGGGCACCCCGACTCGGACAGGTTAGGTTAGAAGGGGATGGCGGGGTCGTGTGAGCGAGCGAAGCGAGCGAATAGACCCCGCCATCCCCTTCGTGGTTACTTTTTTATAAACCACACAGAAGTAGGAGCCCCGCGAAGCGGGGCTCCGTCGACCTAGCCCACCATCAACCATGCACAGAAAAAAAACCATGCACAGAATAAATAAGTTTATTCTTATTATACCAAACATTGCGCACCCATCGACAAATAAATAAATAAATATTTGTCTAATACTTGTTATGCCATTTAAATATTATGTCTAATAATTATTATGGCACATAAAAATAAGGCAAACAATACTTATGGCATTCGTATCTTATGGTATCTAAAATTCGGGCAATTAAAAGTATGTCATATGTCTTTTAGGGCAAATGAAACATTCGGGCAAATGAAATTCGGGTAAATGAAATTCGGGAAAATGATGATTATGGCATATAATCTTCGGGCAAACAATAGACAACCGATTATAATTATTGTTTTTTATTTTTTAGTTGGGTTATAACGCTTAATTCTAAGAATGGGGGACATTTTGGGAAAGCGGCATTTTGGGAAAGGGACATTTTGGGAAAAAGACATTTTGGGAAAGGGACATTATGGGAAGTTGACATTATGGGAAGTTGCCATTTTGGTACCAGGAGACATTTTGGGAAGTTGACATTCTGAGCCTCAACGTAAAAATATTCAAACTGCTTCAAACAGTAGCTGTAAGGTGGCAGCACTAGTTACTTGCTACAAATGTAAAAAAAATGTTAACATTACAGAAACGGTATTGTGTTCAACATGTAATAACAGATACGAATTGAATTGCGATGGTTATCCAGAAGCAACTTACCGTTTAATGGACAAAGAAGCAAAAAAAAGATGGAGGTGTAAAATGTGCATTAAAAATAAAAAAGTTGTAAGTAACGAAACGGCTAACGTCACGATGAGAAAAAAGCAAAACACTGCTTTAAACCCACCATCACCCAAAAAAGCACGCGTTACAAAAATTAACAAACGCATTGAAGATATACAGCTCACTCCACAACGCACATCTTCGGCCCTGGATTCCCATATACTCACAGATTATGATACGTCAGATGAATCATACTTAACACCAAATAAACTATCAAAGAGTGTAGACGGCACAATATCTGACATAATAACAATGTCCGAAATGAAAGAGACGATTTCACAGCTAACAGACGAACTTAATAGTACGCAGAAGGAACTTGAAAACACAATACTGGAAAACAACGACCTTCACAAACAAATTAATAAGTTTACTGCTGAAATAAAATTGTTAAAGTCTTTATGCTGTTCATCTCCATTACAGAGTGGTACGAACAGTAGTGTGCAAAAGAAGAGACATTCCCTATTACCACACAGCTTGACCACCACACCTTCTTTGGCTGCTACGTTACGTTCCTCAAAACCCGATTGTAATAACGACACTCAAATATTGGTCCTACAACAAGAAATTACAATCCTGCAGCAAAAATTAAAAGATGCAAATCAAGCAATTACAGGTCTTACGAAACAAATAGAGAGTCTTGAACAGCATCGATACTATAATAACACAGCATCGGAAATACCGGCGGTACAGACACATAAAGCCCCGGTACAACAAAACCGCCAACCTGAAAATAAAAGAATACAGATTTTCGGCGCTCAGCAATGTGTTGGACTGGCCTCAGCTATTTGGCGCTCAAGAGTGGAAACCCAATACGAAAAATATGAAGTGGTTGCGGAAACGAAGCCAAACGCACTAAGTAACCAAATAATAAAGTCCTGTAGAGATGCGAAGGTAAAGAGAGACGATAAAATCGTAATCTGCGTAGGTGAGAACGATTACAACATTGAACTAATTCTGTCACAACTTAAAACGATCTTGGACAAGTTTAAAAATAACATGATTTTAGTATTGAATGTTCTTAAAAATGATTACTTTCGGGGCAATAAGTTAAATAACAACATTGAAAATTTGTGTAAAAAGTATAAAACATGTCATTTTGTTAACACTACAGATAAACTATCTGATATTTGTAAGTCAATTAATTACCTTATAGACTGTAACGATTATGATAATAATTATTTAAACCTAAGCGTACTTAAAAACCGAATAGCAGGTAATAAACCAAGTCATAAGTTACATACGAGCGTAAACTTAAACAAACCAAGTAAAGGGACAATCCCTTACTATTTTAGTCGACACAACAGTGTTGAAACTCACCCAAAAGTGACCCCTAACGCCATGGGGACAATAAAGAAAGGTACTATACCTTATTATTTTTCTACTCTAAATAAGAACAATACTTTTTTTCGATCCTAACCAAACTACTTCCGTGCCACAACAATTTAGAATTCTACATCAAAATATAGCAAGTGTCTTGTCAAAGCAAGAAATACTAGAATTAACTTTACAGGAGTTACGTGAAGCACAAAATGAACCAGACGTAATATGTCTGTCCGAAACGTTTATTAAAAAAGGCTATGAGAGTTACGTAAAAATTTACGATTACGAAATGGCTGCTAATTACTGCAGAGAGAAGCAAAGAGGTGGTACTTGCATCTTAGTTAAAAAAGGATTAATCTTTAAAGAACTACTATTTATTAAGACACATGCCACACAGCACTCGTTTGAAGCCTGTGGCATAGAACTTTTATCTAATAGATCTAATAAATTTATTATTATTTGTCTCTATAGAACACCCTCATCAGATCCCACCCAATTCTTGACTAAACTTAGTAATCTCTTACACGATATAAACAAAAAATATTATTCTAAAATAAACATAATTATCGCAGGTGATTTTAACATAAACACATTAAAAAAAGGCCATATAGCGAACGAGTTACAAGACCTATCGAATAACTATAACATGAAAATACATATCAACACGCCCACACGTAAGTCGTCTTGTATAGACCATATATTAAGTAACATCTCAGATGCGATTGCAACGGTATTACCACTTCATCTATCTGACCACGACACTGCACAAATGCTTAGTATTCCTTTAAAACATAAAACTCAAAGACTCTCTACATATTACATATATAAGAGAGACTATAATATGGAGTACATTAAAAAATTTCGTGAATGCTTGATAAGTTTATCATGGTCAGAAATACTCATGGAAAATGACTTAAATATAGCATTCAGTAAATTTCATGAAATAATATGCCTATTCTATAATCTTTGCTTCCCAAAAATAAAGGTTAAAGTAAATATGAATAATAAAAATAAACAAAATTGGATAAGCAAAGGGCTTAAACGAAGTTGCAAAAGTAAAAGGACACTACGCTACAAATACTACAAAAATAAAAACATACCTAACAAAACTAAATATTTAACATATTCAAATTTATTGAAGAAATGTATTTATTATTCGAGAAGAAACGCTAACATTAAGTTTATAAATAGGAGTGAAAACAAATGCAAAGCCACTTGGACAGTAGTAAAAAATGAAATACTTAATACTAACTACAAAGATAACATAGATAACATTAGAGTTGATAATACAATACTTACAAACCCCGTCGAAATAGCATCAGCTTTCAATAGCCATTACATAAATTTGGCACACAAATCAACACCAACAAAGACAAAAACTGGCTGTAGTAAAAAGTCAACTAACGATTCAATGTTTCTTGGACCGGTATCGGAAAATGAGGTAAGAACAGAAATAATTTCGCTAGCTAACACTAATTCAGAAGGATACGATGAAATAAATACTAAAATTATTAAATTATGCATTAATGAAATAGTTGGAATTCTTACACATTTAATTAACTTATCCTTTTCTTCTGGAACTTTCCCGGATATATTAAAGCGGTCCATTATTAAACCACTTTTTAAAAAGGGACAAAAAGATGACATAAATAATTATCGGCCAATAACCTTAATACCGATTCTGTCAAAAATATTAGAAAAATGCATGTATAAGAGACTAGTTAATTTTTGTAACAAATTTGACATTATTAATAAAGATCAATATGGCTTTCAAAAAAGTAAATCTACTACATTAGCCATCTTCTCTCTGATACAAACAATACTATCCAATCTTAATAAAAACTATCTGACTACAGGATTATTCTTTGACTTGTCTAAAGCTTTTGACCTAGTGTCACATGACTTATTATTACAAAAGCTGGAGGCAAGTGGGATAAGGGGACATGCACTTAAATGGATATCGTCATATCTAAATAACCGCGAGCAATGTGTTGTTATTACGAAATTAGACAAAGACAACGTCATGATACCACACTCATCCGAGTATAAATGCAACAATTATGGCGTCCCACAAGGAAGTGTCTTGGGCCCAATATTGTTTCTACTCTATATAAATTCAATTATAGATATAACAAATCATAAATGTATACTATTCGCCGACGATATTTCCATTATAGTGACTTCCGATAAGAAGACTAATACAATTTATGACCATGAAAAAGATATTAACAACACGATTGACAAATTAATTGAATGGCTTGACATGAATAACTTAAAAATTAATTTAGATAAGTCTGTATACATACAATTTAATAAATCTAATAATAATAAATACAATTTGAAACTTGACATACCAAAACTACACAAACGAAATTTCTTGGAGTACTAATTGATCAAGATATAAACTGGAAAGCACAAGTAGATGATATATCTAAAAGAATAAATAAATTCGTATACGCACTCAGAAAGGTTAAAAATGTGACTAACATTAAAACTGCTATCACTACCTATCGGGCTTATGTTGAATCAATAATACGCTATGGGTTCATAATGTGGGGTAATAGTACAGACAAAATTAGGGTATTTGTTGCACAAAAAAAGTGTATTCGTGCTATATATGGGCTTCAACCTGATGACTCTTGTAGAACAATATTTAAAGAGCTTGGTTTATTACCGCTACCCTCTCTCTATATATATGAGGTGTGCATGTTTGTAAAGAAGCATAAAGACTTATTTAAAAAGGCAGAGGATGTATATCCTCGAAACCGGCGAGATCCTCACAGGCTTATATTAAATGATGTACCAAGACTGGCTAAATACAGTAAAAGTTGTTTGGCCATGTGTGTTCGTATATATAATAAAATTCCGAATGACCTTAAAACTTTAGATATTAGATTGTTTAAAAACAAACTACATGTATGGTTGAACAATAACAATTTTTACAGCATTAAAGAATTTACTGACGGGAAACAATTTTGTTAACGTAACACAACATTTGCATGCTATGATAATAAGCAAAACATGTATGACCTATAATGACCTTAACATCTTTATACACCATGTTTTACGCAAATAAATATTATTATTATTATTATTATTATTATTATTACAATAGACTCACCACACGACATACAATAGACTCACCACACGACATACAATAGACTCACCACACGACATACAGTAGACTCACCACACGACATACAGTAGACTCACCACACGACATACAATAGACTCACCACACGACATACAATAGACTCACCACACGACATACAATAGACTCACCACACGACATACAATAGACTCACCACACGACATACAGTAGACTCACCACACGACATACAATAGACTCACCACACGACATACAATAGACTCACCACACGACATACAATAGACTCACCACACGACATACAATAGACTCACCACACGACATACAATAGACTCACCACACGACATACAGTAGACTCACCACACGACATACAATAGACTTACCACACGACATACAATAGACTCACCACACGACATACAATAGACTCACCACACGACATACAATAGACTCACCACACGACATACAATAGACTCACCACACGACATACAATAGACTCACCACACGACATACAGTAGACTCACCACACGACATACAATAGACTCACCACACGACATACAATAGACTCACCACACGACATACAATAGACTCACCACACGACATACAATAGACTCACCACACGACATACAATAGACTCACCACACGACATACAATAGACTCACCACACGACATACAATAGACTCACCACACGACATACAATAGACTCACCACACGACATACAATAGACTCACCACACGACATACAGTAGACTCACCACACGACATACAGTAGACTCACCACACGACATACAATAGACTCACCACACGACATACAATAGACTCACCACACGACATACAATAGACTCACCACACGACATACAATAGACTCACCGCACGACATACAATAGCAAGTTTAATGGTGCTCTCACTCTATTAGGTTAACTTAATTATGAGTAAATTTAATGGTTTTTCTTTTTCCCTATCTCAGAGCTCACTAAATGTGTCTGTACAGTTGGGACATATATAGCCGGTCGTTAGCTGAGCTGAAGGTTTGTTGGCTCCGTGCGGTAACATGGACAGTTCCAGTAGTATCAGCCGGTGTAGCTATTAGCGGTGGCAGCAGAACATGCGGGTCGCTATCCGGTAGATAACGGCTCAGTGATGTAACTCGCGGAAATCATTGAGTACCTACTTGTGACTTGAACGTTTCAGTGACGTTTGTTGTTCACACTGAAGAATTCAGTGAGTTATTTTTCCTACTTATTCATTTCAAGTTGAAGTTATGAAATGGCTCTGATTTGTTGGTTGGTTGTTACGGCTAAAACCTGAAGTGCGGCTACACCTAGGTAGCTAGAGCTAGGTGTAGCCACTCTTCGGGTTTTAGGTGTAACTTATACCTTGAATACCATACCATATCTTATATCAGTTTTTGTGCAATTTCGTCAGAAGCGTTTGTATCTTATAAGCTGTACTAATTGATTGTTATTCTTGCAACATCTACATGATATTATATCGCCTATACAACGTAACAGTTGCTATCAGCGATACGTCTGTGGGTCGAGTGGTTTCAGGTGCAAGTGTGGCCTAGCGAACCTAACGAACCCCTACTTTATACATGCATTGTTGTCTGCCGCTCAAGTTCATGTGTTGGATAAACACACAATGATACCTATATTAGCATTAATAACCGCAGAAGTAAGCATATAATAATTAATTAGTCAAACACTAACATAATGTAACCAAACAAAATACTGCAGTAAGTAATCATCTGCAGTACAAAGTTATGAATAATTGTCTGAATGTGAAATATTATCAAATAGACCTGGTGAGCGCAGTGACTGTAGGTAGTTCAACTAAATTAATTACAAATTGATTAGGGACACTCATTATAAGCACTAAGTGGATGGCTGCGATACAAAATAAGTACCTATATTGGTACAAACCTAAACGCGCGGTAAACGTAGGTACCGTTGTTGTATTTGGCAATATTAAAAATCAGCGTTTTAAATAAAACACTATATGGTTACAGCGTTGGAATAAAATTATTAAAAACAGATATAATTTTAAAAACTGTAAATGTAAAGTTTATAAGTAGTACCGAGCGGCGACATTTAATATTCGATGTAACTGTTTCGATCGATCTTGTTTAGCGCCAGTACTTTCAGTAAAGCTGAGGTTTAGAATTTACAATATCTGGATACCTGTGGACATTTTAAAAACCGAGGAATTTCCACTATTCGAATATAAATTGCATAATTTTTTAATTGACAAAGCTACACGATCCAAGATTTTCTTAATAATTAGTACCTACTACAATCTCTCACCATACACCTAATTCTTATTCTTCTTTTATTTTTGTATTTGATTTATAAGTGATACCTATGATTTTCTTTTATACTACATATTGACTTAATTATTGTATGCCTACTGGGCAGAACATAATGGAACTATGTTTTACCTAACATCTGTATGTATACCCCACAATAAAAACATTTCATATGATTTGGTTTGATTTGATTTAGGTTCAGGTAGGTACCAAGTAAAGCTGAGGTGTCGGCGCACGCACCCAAACCTCCAATATAAACATTTAATTAATGAAACAATGTAATAGTAGCGCTCACTCATCCATTTGAACTGTTCTTGTGTAACGTACATTACTTATCAGTCCGATCTACTCTTTTTAACTGAATAGAAAAACTTAATTTTCCGAGCTGTTAGCACTTACGTCTGCGTAAAGGATAAAACTATAAAGTGTGTAAATAAATAAAACAATTATATATTTTGCACATCAATCATATAGTTCCTGCCGCCCCGGTAACGAGCATGCACCGTGAAGGACCTGAGCTCGTCTCGTCTAGTCCGTGTGTAGCAGCAACCCTGGCAGCACGCTATGTGTGGGCTGGGGTCCGGACATGGACTGGGAGTGCACGACCTACGTTGTACTGGTACTGTAGACTTCAACACCAGAATTAATCAGTATTAATAAACGGAACTTTTCTTTTAAGAATGATCTAATTGTCATTGTCATTGTTTTCAGTGTATCATGTGACTGCATTACTTTTGTGAGATCAGCAGGCCATGAAGTCTCATATTCGGATGAGCTGGCGAGCAGAGGAAGAAAGATAAAAAAGATGTCGACTACCACGGCATCATAATAATTCTTTTTAGGGTTCCTCAAAAAGAAAAACGGAACCCTTATAGGAATACTCGTGTCTGTCTGTCCGTCTGTCACAGCCAATTTGCTCTGAATCTAATGGACCGATTAAGTTGAAATTTGGTACACGTATGTAATTCTGTGACCCAAACACGGATGTGTAAAGTAAATAAATTTATTTTGATCAATTTTGAGGGGCAAATATCACAAATTAAAAAAATATTTGCAAACTGTACCGTATGACATATCAAATAAAAGGGCTTAAACCCTCACAGGGGTCTCAACAATATATATTTTTTATAATTTTAAAATAAATCATTTTAAAGTTTTTAAGAAAATAGACGAAAATTGACCATTCCCCCCCTTATCTCCGAAAGTGCTGAGCCTAAAATTTTGAAAAAAAAATACAGAAAATAGTTTAATACCTATAGATTACAGGAAAACTTATAAGAAGTCTTAAAAAGTCTTAAAACATCATGGTAAATCTCTCAATATTGTGCGTACAAACTCACATTTGCAGTTGGAATGTATGGGAGAACATGTTTTTCAACTACAATGTTAAGTTTGTTCTTGGGATTCATCCCAACTACGGAACCCTCGTGTAGTCCTACAAGCACTTAGCCGGTTATTTTTTTTCGCGATAATTAAGATGAAAATAATAATATTATTTTGATTTTATCTGTTTTTGAGAACTGTGTTTTTTTTCGAAGGGGAGATGACTCAGTCTGAGCTGAGCAGCTTTGCTAATGGGCATAGCCTTTGCAAAGTGTATCAGGTTGGTATAATTAGTTCAGTTTATGATTGAAGATCCACAGTTCAGTCAATATGGACTTAAGATTAATGGAGGTTTAATGCTGACATTACGTGATGATTTTATTGAGATTTTTACCTTTAGAGTAAGATCATGTGTTACTTGTTAGGAACGGTCAATATTATACAGTTCTGACTTCCTCTTCCTCTGACTCCACACATTACGATGAAGTGTAAGCCGTTCTAGTTTGAGGTTTTAGTTTTTTCAACCCTTTCTGTGTGGATGTGAATTACAAACTAGCTACCTACTTTTGTAAACCACATGTGATATAATAATATAATATAATAACATATAATCACATCATATTGTTTGCTCATAGGAGGCTCGTCAATGTCTTTTTCGCTAGGTTTTGTTTGACGAGGTTTAAACAGGGCGGATGCGATATTTGTGAGTGCACATTGTGGTTTAACTTGAGAGACATTTCGCGTTTGTCAGGTTTTCGCGATTCGTTCGTCCTGAGCTGAGCCTGCTTATAAAAGAGTATGAACTCACATTACAAATATTACTTTTTCCCAGCGTTAAGTAGTTTTTCTTATAAGTACAGGTAGGTTGATTCATTGTTTGTCTCAAATAGATAAAATTGGACACTACGGTACCTAGTCGTATTTTATCTGGTGGGGGTATGCTGATGCCTGCAACACTAGGGTGTTCTGGCAGACAACCTCCTCGGGAATAAATTATAGATTACGTGACAAACATTGAGGAGAAAACAATCGATTGATTTTGTTGTGTCAGAAGGAGACGGGCTCGGCGCAAAATGCCAGCTAGAGGAAAAGATCATTTGTAAAGTGTTATAAAACATTATTAGAGTTCTACGTTCCAATATTTTTTATTTATACGGTCCCAAGAGAAGTAAAGGTTCTTTACAGCACCTACACCCACATTTTAAAAGTTATAAGTCTGGGCAAAATATTCCAATATCAAAATAAAATACTGAAATACAAATTTTACACTTTGCCGGGAATCGAACGACAACCCGTAGGTACCCAAGCTTATGTTAAATATGATAACATGCTTACATTATGTACTTTTTATGTCATGGCGAGCTGTAGGTTTTGTTTTAAGTCATTAATGGAAAACGTTCTCAAACTAACTGACTTCGACTTAATTATTTCTATAAATCATCTCTATTTCCGGAAAGTTTTCTAAATGAAAATGGAATAAATTTATCATATCGTCGCAACAATATTTTCTCCGCAATCTCACTGTCACCTCGGCTGAACACAGATGTTAGAAATTAACCAGAACTGGTGCCGACCGAGCAACCGCCAACCGAGTGAGCCGCACGATGACAACGACAACCGAGGACTTACATGTGGTTTACAAAAGTAAATAGTTTGTAATTTTTGATTTAAATTATCAGCTGTGTGGCTTCGAGCTGGTTTGACGTATTCACTTGACAACAACCAGTAAACACCTCTTCAAATACACAAATATAAAATAATACGCCTACAAATTGTTTTAGCAAAAACTTTCATCGTTACAAAAAGTGCTCGCTACGTCCACTCGCAGTTTAGGTCATATATTATGTCTGTAGAAATTAGCACAAATATATTAAAAACTGTAAAAGCAGACGATAGCATCGTTTAAAAATTTTAATAATTTTATTAGTCAAAGTATTTTGTTTAATTAAGAAAAGTGATTTATGTAACATATTGACTACAGATCTACGAGTGGCCAGCAACACTCCCACTTTCTCTAATTATGGCCATTATATTAAAATCAAGGGTATTATAAAATGCAAATTGATAACATTTCAAGAGTGAACAGTCTTCTGTTAGCTGTGCAGCCATTCACTGCTGCGTGTTTGTCTGTCTGTGTTTGGAACAAGTGCTGAGCACCGGCAGCGTATGTAATGCGCGTTGCAGGCGCTGCAGCGAACACTTTGGTTCGTACCTACATCTCACTGTTTATAAGACAGAGATAGTGCCCGCTGCAGTAATGAGAGCGGCGGGTGTCGGGTGTAGGTAGCCTCCACACTGTGCGTCGCCGGCCGGCGGGCGCGTTGCGCCTACACACGCAGCTCCAACACAGCAAGGGCGAGGTACGTAGCGAGGCAAGGGCGCGCGGCGGGACCGCTCGCGGCGCTACCAAAACCGAGGAGACTATAAATTGAGTAGAACATGGCCGCTGATAAAGGTGGCCTCGCCGCCACCGCCACACCTGCCACAGACCGCCGTTTTTTAATACATATTTTACGACAAAACGCAGAAAAACTGACAGGTAAGTTAGTACGAGCGCTCGTTTGCGCGACAACGTCGCCGCGAGCCGCTGTTGCGCTACAATGTCGCCGCGCGCCGTTTTTGTCGCCAGACATGCTGACACAATTGAAATACAGAGGTGAAGTCACATATTAATAGCCACCTTAACAAGTAACTCTTTTATTTAACTCATTCTTTGTTTTAGATTCGCGGAAACAGGAGCATCGCTACGTTTACTGAATTATAAAACGGATCTCGCCCATTATCTTAATTAATTGTTAGTTTGATCAATCTGGAGAATTAATGAGACACCTAGAAACATTGATGTTTAGTATGAAGCAGTGTTTATGTTTATGATTGGATATGAATTATTGTTAAAGTTTTATATAAGAACGTGCTTATAAATATAAAACAGAAACAGTACCGTGACAGTGATGTGAGTACAGAATTATTATTATTAGCCATTATCATCCCACAGCTGGGCACGGCCTCCCTACTCTCTTCCCACCTCTCTCTGTCCAGAGCTGTCAAGGACCAATCTTTATTTAAGGAGTCCAGCTCATCCCGTCATCTCAAGTAAAGAATGTCATTCGTAAATCGGCGGTAACCCTCACACCGCGAGCGATACCTACGTCGGTATCGCTCGCGGTACGTACGTCGGTATCGCTCTCGGTATGTACGTCGGTATCGCTCGCAGTACGTACGTCGGGATCGCTTGCAGTACCTACGTCGGGATCGCTCGGGGTACGTACGTCGGTATCACTCTCGGTACCTACGTTGGTATCGCTCGAGGTACCTAAGTCGGTATCGCTCGAGGTACGTACGTCGGTATCACTCTCGGTACCTACGTTGGTATCGCTCGAGGTACCTAAGTCGGTATCGCTCGCGGTACGTACGTCGGTATCGCTCGCGGTACCTACCTCAGTATCGCTCGCGATAGCTACATTGGCTACACGCGAACAGTGGCTGCATATAATTTTGTGTTTCACATTAGCGCCTGTTGAACGTTTGTCAACACCTTCAAGTTGTACGTCAGTACCTACATAACGCGACAGTTCACTTTGTGCCACAAAGTCCATGAAAAAATGCCTTTTGTTTGTAATATTTCTGGTCTTAGTTGAAATACATAGGTATCATTTATTTATTTAAAATGGAAAGTACGTCCTGAAGACACAGTCACTTAATAACAAAGAGGATCGTGTTACATAAGAACATTTAGAAACGTCGCCGCGTTGCGGAAACACAAATGTGAGTTAGATTGTGGCGTATTCTGGTGTTCATGTAGCATTCCGTCAGACAAGTGAGCAGATCGAAGTGGGTTAGTGTAGGAGTAGACGAGTTGCATTTCAGCGCTAGACGTGTATTAGTGCCGCTCGTGTAGGATTATGAGCGAAGGCCGAACAGCGCTCGATACGTATGTATGTCGCGGCGCCGAATGCGACGAGAGCCGACAGCCGACAGCCAGAACGTCTCGCCATATCCTTGTCTACACACAACAACCACGAACTACTTGCTCCACGTTTGTCAAAAAATAACTCAATTTATAAAGAAGAAGCCTTACGTTACGTTATTACCTATTCACATTACCATAACTACAATTATTTTGTATGAGTACTATTTTAATTTTAAAAGTCAATTAACACCCATCTGATGTAGAATAGCTAAGCCAATATTGCTTTATAATATAAAACAAACATTTTTGTGGGTAGGTAGGACTATAATTATTGCAAAATCAAAGTCTATTTGTATAAATACTAGTACAACCTACCCAAGTATACATTCATTTGACCTAAATATACGTATTATCGAGATGCCTTCTGATATTAGATAGCATTAATTAGCACACGACAAAGTAAAAAAAAAATAGCATGAAACATTTTCTACACGTGAGTCCTTAAACAGAGAAGGTCGTGCGACGTCGCGTGGTTATTTTAACTATTATTTGACAATGGTTAGTCAGGCGCGGTTTTTTGCACAACATTCTTGTTCGACGTTGGTGCAAAAAGTTTGGGGTTAACAGGCGGAAACAAACGAGCGATTGTCGTTTTAATTCTGAAAATAATCGCTAACAGAGACAAAAAAACTAATACAGAGTGAACGTAAAAAACTGTCGCCGGCGGTCGCACGTGTGTGTGACGCTGTGGCTAGACCAACTATACAAATATGATAAACTATTTATTTTAGCTAAATATACTATGCAAATAAAAATTGTATCTAAATTTTATTCACTGAGTTTACTATTGTGGAAAAACAGATAAAACTACCTATATTTTAAAAATCTAAACAAACCGTAGGAATATAACTTCAAACTGTTTTGCACTTGTTAATCATAGTATCTATTTATTTATTTGCATAAACGGCATTTCTAAATATGTAGGACCATCTATTCTGATAGCTAGATAGAGGACATTGGAGATATTTGCTACTTTTTGACTAGAATTTTAAACAACACAACCAACACAATTATTTTGGTAACAGCTATACTTAAGTCCCTACTAATTGCGCAAAGAAAAAGAGGTTTGAAAAATTTCGCCTAGCCTAAAATGTAGATAACTATTAATACAAAATGTATCGGTGAAGTTTCCTGAAATACTAATGTTTGTTGGTTTAATAGTTTTCAGCGAAGGAGGTTTCACTGCGGCTGTCACGCTTCATTAGCCAGACGGAATGTCATCTGGTCTAGTGTGGCAGGCGCGCGCGATGCGGCCGCGTACACACGTGAAGTTTTTGCGCGCGCACGTCACTACCACAGCGCGCATAGCGCCCGCGCCGCGCGACAACCGTCAACATCCACTCCTTTATGTTTTTTATGTGCTTCACTATTGACAGGAGAAAGCTATCAAACACACTCGTTAAAGCGAAAAAGTTTTGTATTCGCCTTCGGCCACAGAAACAGTTTTAGTTTAATTGTACCACAAAGTTTGGTCGGTGAGCCGCAGATGTACTTGTTTAAGAGAGAACCTGTCTAGCGCTGGAATTATTTATTACAGTGTAATTAAATTAAGTTAAGATTGAAGCACTAAAATGCTTTAAGCATTACAAACGTTGTATTCTATATAAGTACCTATTAAAAATATCCGTAGTGGGAAATTCACGATTGCAATTATTCTGAGCAATTAATGTGGACTAAAGCACATAGGTACTTTTTTTTGTAATGTTACTGTTTTATTAAAGTCATTTAACAAAAAATGTCGATGCAATCGATCTTTCTAGGAAATATATAAATCTTAGCTTCAAAGGATAGTTAAAGTACCTACCTACAAAGATCATTAAAAATAAATAAAAGAAAAAAATAGTCAGGTAAGACAAGATGCAGTTGTTAGCAGGCCAGAGTGTGCGATGTACCTGTAGATCAACCAGTTGATTGGTCCCCAGGAAATATAATCATACTACATGTGTCAACGCAAGAGTCACTTAGTGAAGGTGAAGTATTGTACTCGTATGGTAGCTGTTGGTGTGCATCGCAACTGTGCGAACAATTGTTATTGTGTTTAATTTATTGCAAATAGGGATTGAAATTATTCAAAACGATTGAATTCTCTTGAACAACAATAAAACAATGAATTGGCCAAATGTAACAGTGAATGTCACTCAGTTTAATTCATCTAACAAATAAATTAGAAATGTCATGCGATAACACTAGCTGCAGTCAATTAATATGTTAACAGAACCAAGTGCACACACTTACACATCGTACAATAATGTACAAAGGTATTATTTAAGAAATATCAAAAGCTACGTGCGATGTGTTGAACTACACGATAGGATCTGCGTGTAGTCTGTCAAATGTTGGATAAATGTGTGTCTGTGTGCTGTAGATGTGAGTGCTGAGCGCACTACCTGGGTCGCTGCTTGTACCCTCACAAACAAACAAACAACACTAAGCCGACTCACTACATTTTCCCATATTATAATTATGACCTACTGACCAGGATTTATCAATAATACTCTTTAGTAAAATATTTACTCTGTTTTATTAAATACTTAGACGATAATATAAAATATCATATCACTAAGTAATATTTAGTTGCTATGTAGACTTGCATACCTAACATCATAACATCATCGTGATGCGATTATTTATTTACAATATTCATCTAATTCAACTTTAGCGAAAACATTTCACAAGTATTACTGAGCTTCGGTTCGTTAATAGTAAAACTATGCAAACAATCCCTAAAACTAAACATCCGTCGGTGTCCGGCACTGCCACGACACGCGCGACACTAGTGACCGACGACACTGCCACGACACGCGCGACACTAGTGTCCGACACTGCCACGACACGCGCGACACTAGTGTCCGACACTGCCACGACACGCGCGACACTAGTGTCCGAGAGCTAGCATGTCACTACTAACTAACAACATAACTATCACTAAGAAACAAACAGAATGTCTGTCGAGGCAGAGAGATGATCAGGACATGTTCAATAAAAGTCATTTCCATATTTCAATTTCTATAAAGAACTTTTTTAATATATATCATCATATACGTCGTAGGTACATTATTTTATATAGAAAAAATACCTATTTTTACAAGTATTAAGTACCAAGATTGGCCACAAATACATACAAACGAAAAAACAACAAAACAAGTAAAAAACAGGAATAAACCATTTTGGCATCGTGTCTGCATCCTTTTAATAATAATTTTTAATAAATTATGTAGTGGGAGCTAGGTGTGCGTCGAGTGCGTGTGGCGCGCGGTCGCGCGTGCTCGCGCGGGCCGCGCGGCGGCGCGCTCACTAACACCAACAGAGCGCGCCGCCGCGCCGCGCCGCGGTCTCATGACTTACTACGTACATGATTGCTCTCACATTCGGATCGTTTCATTAAACACTTAAAATAAAAATTGCACCTATTGACTCACTCGTATTCCCTTACAAAACGAAGCTTCGACCCGATTCATATTTTTTACTCTCGTCCTCGTCACTAATAATAAATTTACAGTAATAGCAACAATTTAAATTTATTCCACACCACAATGACTCCCTACTGCCAGGTAGGCATGTATGAACATCGTTCATTTGTAATATCTATAAATAAATTCGATGAAATCGTCCTTTACAAAACTGAATGGTGCTACGCACTCCTCGCCGGAGCGGCCGAGCGGCGCGCGCGACTCGCAGGTCGCGGCGGCGTGCGTCAAGTACGCGCTCGCGTCAGTGTGTCCGCGGTACTATCGTGTGTGTAATGTCGCCGTACTTACCGCACGACGTCTGGTGCGCCGCGGCCGCCGGCGAGGCGCGAGCGACGCCGGGGTCCGCCTCCGACTTAAGCTCTTATTTATCAATTAGACTATCTAGCTAAACGTATCGGCGATCACTCCGAACCTCGGCGTTTCGATAAAGTATAAACGATTACTGGCTTCGATCTTAACATTACTCACAAAGTTAATCAATGACTTCACTGAAATTATAAAGAACAACTTAACGTAGTGTTCGGTGAGTGGGGGGCTCGCGATATGTACAGAGGCGCGGGCCCCCGCACTGCGCCGCGCGCACGTCCGGGCGCGCGGCGCTATGTACACAGGTATCCCGCGGGCGCGGCGCTAGTCGGCGCTAGTGAGGCTCCGAGTAGTAGGGCCGCGGCGGCGCCCACGGGGCGAACTGTTAGTGCGCGGCCAGCGTGTGCGCGCCGGGGGCCAGGCCGTGCTGCGGCGACAGGCCGGGCGGCGAGTGCGAGTGCTGCAGCGGCGAGCCGTGCACGTCGCCGTGCCCGTAGTGGCCGTGGCCCATGCCCTCCATCATCTCGTTGCCCAGCGTGTTGGGCGGCGTCATGCGCTTCTCCTTCTGCCTCCGGTTGCAGAACCACACGCGCACTACTTCCTTCTCCAGCTGTAGGCTGTCGGCCAGAGACGTGATCTCCTGCGCCGACGGTTTGGGCTGCTTATGGAAGTGCTGCTCGAGCGCGCCCTTCACTGACACTTCTATCGACGTGCGCTTCTTTCTTTTCCTTCCTTGTGCGGCTATTTTGTCGATGCTCGTGGGGCTCCCCGTGGTGGAGTCGGCCTCCTCTAGCCACTTTTGCAGCAGCGGTTTCAATTTGCACATGTTCTTAAAACTGAGCTGGAGTGCCTCGAACCTGCAGATGGTCGTCTGTGAGAACACATTGCCGTAGAGCGTGCCAAGCGCCAGGCCCACGTCAGCCTGCGTGAAGCCCAGCTTGATGCGGCGCTGCTTGAACTGCTTGGCGAAAGCCTCTAGGTCGTCGCTGGTGGGCGTGTCCTCCTCGGGCGGGTCGCGCTCCATGGCGTGGTGGTGCAGCGGGTGCGGCGAGGGCTGGATGTCGCGCAGCATGTGGTGCTGGTGCATGGGCATAGGGTAGCCGCCGTGCAGCGCCACGGGCGAGCCCGCGCCGTAGTGCGGCGACACCACGGGCGCGTGCCAGCCGCCGTGCTGCAGGTGGCGGTGCTCATGCGGCGCGGGCGGCGGCTTCACGTCGGGCTGGTGCGCGTGCGCGTGGTGCTGGTGCATGGCCCAGGGGTCGGCGGGCGGCAGCGACGTCCAGGGGTTGAGCACAGGCGCGCCGGGCGACGGCGAGCCGCCCGCGTGCAGGCCGTGCGCGTACTTCATGTCGGCGGGCTCACTGCGCGGCGACGCAGCATGGTACCCGCCGAGGTTGCCCAGGTCCATGTCGGCGGGCATGTACGTGGTCGCCGCCATGGCGCCGTACCTCAGATCCACGGTGGACGGCGTCTTGCCGGCTCGAAGGCTCTCGAGCCTTCAACTGGCTTATTCGGTCGCGAAACAAGCGCGTTAGTCGCGCGGAGCGGCAGCGGCGGGGGCCACCTCACATCACCGGGTAACACAGCGAGCGACATGCGCGTGCGTGCGCGACGGCAGCACGGAACGGACTGGAGCGCTCGGCGGCGCTGCGCGCGCCCGCAGCGGTAGAGGGGCGGCCCCGCCCAGACGCCGCCCGCTAATGACGATGTAATTACTGCGCCCCGCCCCCCGCGCCCCGCGCCCCGCACCCCGCACCCCGCGCCCCGCGCCCCGCGCTCGTCGCTCGCACACTATACCGTGCGGCGCGGCGTCGCTACACCGCGAGCGCTCTGCCGACGCCGACGGACACTCTACTTACATAGAGATCACGTTCACGACTTATTGAATGATTACCTTTACTTAATTAATAGCAATGATAGAGACAATTAATTATATTACAATATATTTCAATGCTTCAAATTAAGTTGAACTTGAATTCATTCTATAAACCTAGGTATGCAATTCAATGACATAACACTTAACATTTATTAATTGATCAACTTTTTCCTTTTGTACTAATTGAAATGGTGAATAATATTTAGTAGCATCTTCAACACTACGTAATTAATTGTATTTTTTTGCACAAATATTTTTTTATTACAAATCAACAACAAATATTTAGTAGGTAGATATTAGGTACCTACATTAAACATAGATAACGTTCAGGTGTTACATTAAATAATGATCGAGTATTGTAACGTAGGTAGGTACCTACTCCTATTACTTACAATAATAAATAGCTGTTGTTCTTGTAAAATTAAATATTATATTTTTTGTTAACACGGAAGATATTTATTGGCTCTACTAAAATTAGAAGTAACAGGCGAATGTATCAGATTTAGTATGTTGTAACGCTACCTTGAACTAAGTAGAGATATCAACTCCTGCGCAATAAATACTAACTTAAATTATACAAAATATTAACAAGTTGTCCAAAAATGACTAAATATTTAAAGTAAAATAGATTATTTATTGCGCAGTTATATAAATCAGATTTTTAATTTCCTAAACTTCTTTTTAGTTAGAAACCTTATTTTTGAGAATAACTTTTACATTAGAATATTTTAACTTAATCAACTTTTGTCTTATAAGTAACTTATAGATATTTCTGTTTTCCGAACCGTAATTAGTTACACTACCTACCGTTACCTACCGTTACCTACGTAGGTATTACAACGAGATGCCGTTCAACGCACCTATCATTAATATAAGTTAATAAATTATTTACGTCGCAATATGTCACAACGCGTTCATTCCACAAATAATTTTTTTAGAGACCTAAAAATAGGGCTCTTTGCACCTTGTTTATTGTGTTAAGTGGAAATGACAACTAGGTAGGTATCATTGTCACTTACCTATTATTTAAATAGGTAAAAGCTTTTTCTCAATTAAATCATTTAAAAGCTGTGTAAAAATGTCTAAAACAAAATATCTTGCTAAGCTTTTGTCGACTTTAGTATTAGATAGGTAGTTAAAGTTTTTTTTTTTTAAACTACTTTATCTACATTTATAAAATTTTGGTTAGCCTTAGTACCTAAGTACCTACTCCATTTTTTTTTCTTTCGGTTTCCTTTACCTATATATTTTGAGTTAACGACTTTAACAATGAAATTAATAAATGATAAAAACGATGCGGATGAATTGTTCGACGCCATATTTTAGTTTTTTTAAAAATAGTTTTAGTTGGTCAGGATATTATTTTTGTAACTTTATTTTAGTGTTAGGTTGTATATTATATTTAAGATTTGTGTACATTTTATAATTTAGTTATTCGTAGATCTCAATAACTGCACAATAACATAAAATGAGATTTTAAATTATTAAAAATGAACAAATTGTCGACATGTCTACAGTCTTGGCTAATGATATTATTATTCATCGCGCGCCCGCCAATCTGACGCACACGAAGAAGCGACCGACTGCGAATACTAGCGACATCTGTTGCCGAATAGTGAGACTAAACTCAAACTAACGTACACCAAAATTCTTTTTCAAATTATTGAATGTATTTTTATATTCGTTTTCATTATGTTTAACTTAACAAAAATTGCTTATAAAATAGGTACTCATGTGTTGTATGTACGAGTAGGTAAACATTATTCGAAGAAGACGTGAAATATGAATTTATGAGAAATGTTTCTTTGTACAGGGTTTTATTACAACTTTTGCATAAGTACTGAATTAATTTAAAAATAATCAAACTTGTTAGCTATTTTATCAAGACATTTCAGTAGTTTTTCATAATCACTTACGTGGTTAAATTGATAACATTCGATTTAGTTGCAAAAAAATACAGTGAGAGCTATCTAGCGGCGGGTAGCGGAACTAGCAATTACCCTCTGGCAGGAGGGTTGTAAGTTGTGAGGGTGCTCAGCTTCACTGAGGGTGTCTGTGCCGGCGCGAAGACAGTGGCGCCGCTCCACTGACGTACCTACCTACCGTTCTGATAACACATAGAACAAAACTCTGTCTTTGAATTCATTTTACGTAAACGTTATAGTAATTAAAATGAAACGTTTTCTAACAAACTGATTTTTGAGATTAATAATGATGTAAGCTGACGACTCGAGCCTCTGCCATCGACAAAACGGTATATACAGGGTACCTAATTGGTAAAACACCAGCAACCTCTTAAGGGGTCATTGTACTCATCTTTATGAACAACTTTTACTATGGGACTAAATCTGAAATCGCAAAAAAAAAATCAGCTGTTCAGTACATTTTGACGAATTATGCGAACATAAATGTAGGTACTGAACAGCTGATTTTTTTTTCGCGATTTCAGGTTTGGTTCCATAGTAAAAGTTGTTCATAATGATGAGTACAATGACCCTTTAAGAGGTTGCTGGTGTTTTACCAATAACCCTGTATAGGTTACCTACAATGCCCGTTGCATTGTGACCTATAGGTACATTGCGTTGAAATGTGAATATCTACAACGGCATGGTATCGTTCTTTGAGTTAGCTTTTGAGAAATAACTTCTGAGATTTATTATTAATTCTCTCTTTTCATCATCATGTTTAGTTTATTATAAACTGGTGGCCAGTTCGTTACACGGTACCTACTCTTGAAATAATCGAGCACGTTGAACATGTGAAAGGCCTTTAAAATAATAACACATCATATTAAGTAAACTATTAATTCATATTAAAAAACAGTAGGTAGCTAGGTATACTCAGTACCTATGTGCTGAAAACGGGTTCGTGGTAAGTAGATACTAATAAAGTAGCGAATCTGTAATAATTAGGTATTAAGTAACTGTTTTTACAACACTGTATCGTTTAATTATTAGATACTCTGTAACCTAGTCGTTAATCATTCATTTTCTTTTAATGTAATACCTATTTGTAATAATTTTACAGTGTTTAAATAATTTGCAAGAAATTATTTCATTTTTGTAACTTGACAAAAAGTGACACTTTAAAGAAAGAAAAAAGAAAAGAAAGAAAATACATTTATTTAACACAAACTAAAAGGCACACAAAAATAATACACAGCAGATTGCAATACTAATAAAAAAAAAAAACAAACAAATAAAATGTATGCAAATGTAAATAAATAAACAATGCAGAAATGTGTGCCTCACGGCTGCGCCAAAATAGGCCCCGTTCGGCAAAAATGCCAAACTACTAGTGCCTGACGCTGGTTTACAACTGGAGCTGCAGTGTGAGTGACGGATGTCAACCTGTTTCATACTGCTACGTGTGTATGCGTACCTAATAAATAAAAAATAAGTTTGTGTCAGATAAAAATAATAACGAGTGTGTAAGTAGTGTGATTTTCAGTTAAATGGCACAACAAACAAAAAATTAATAAGTTTGTCACATGTAAGTCATTGATAACTCAACATATATTTATCGTCACAATAGCATTTTTTTTTCTTTGTTAAGTATGGCGTATTAGAACATAATCTAATTGGATATTGTTATTTTTTTATATATTTTGTTGATTTTAAGTTAACTTCTGATTTGTTACCTCTTAGTTCGACTTATTTAGTTGATTGCCTCAGCTTTATTTTATTACTAGTCTGGTGGCGGTCGCAGGCAGACAAACAGTAGATCTTCTACTTACGTAATAAAAGTAACAAACAAACAACGCACAGCTTGCGCTGATATTTTGCACGAGGGTTCCTTATAAATAACAAAAGTGAGCACTAAGGAAGGTTTTTTAAACCTCAGCACTTAAGAGCCCCACGAAGCATGCGTAGTTCATACAAACGAAATACCAAAATAATTTGTAAATCAAACATATTCTAAAGGTAGTGTGTATTTATTCCGATTGGATTACAGAATATCTAGGTTCCCAAACATATGTTTTGAAAGGACACTGATTTGAAGACGAGATAATATATGAGGAATTTAAAACTTCTATAGAAAACTTAATTTTCTCATATTTCCTGTTTAAATCAGTGTTCTTATTTAATACATATTTGGGAACCTAGATATTCTGTATTGCAATCGGAATAAATACACACTACCTTTAAAACATGTTTGATTTAGAAATAATTTTGGTATTTCGTTTGTATGAATTACGCAAGCTGCGGGGGCGTCTTAAAGAAAATAAAAAAACTAAAAATAGAAATAGGATATGAACATATATATATAGGGATATGAATAGGGGATGAAAGTTTGTTTGTTTGGAAGATCGACATTGTTGCCGACGAGAAATGCCGCCGGGCGCACGGCGTCATTGTGACGTAATCATTTGCGTCACAACTGCGTCGTAAATTCTCTCAGACACTGGATTCTTATGAGCAATCTACAATCACTTTAAGAGTATCAGCAGGCTACTGATAGTCTTACAAGAGTGCCGGCAAACAGGGGTCACAGTCGCAAACATATTAGTTGCTCAACGGAGGCTCAACAAACACAGGGCGCCCGGCGCGCGCTCAACTGTTGACTCGCCACTTGACGAACTGCTGTGTGACTTCACGACAATGTTACTGATATCACACCCCTTGGAATAAAGAGTGTTTGATTGTAAGAGCAATAAGAAGTTTCAATGTTGTTATTTTTAAGATTGTACTATACGATGGAAAATGAAAGTATAACCAAACACATACATACCCAGCTAGTAGAAGTCCAATTATATAAATACCTATTTATGTAGTCAGTAAGCAATACGAATCTACAAAGATACAACTAGCCGAACCCTGTTCTCGTGACTCGCTGCGTTGGAGCCCTTATTCTTCCTGGCGTTTGGGATTCAAAATAGTGCCCGTGACATTAAGACACTGCTTTATTTCTCAGTAAATAATCTACTGTTAGGATTAGCCAATCTCAAAAGACAAAAAAAAAGTATCAAATTCATAGGTAAGGAAGATTTTTTTTTTTAATTTTCATGTAATATCCGCTGTAGAACTTCGCGTTCAACACAGAAGCCATGCTATCGAGAACATACATACATATTGTAACCTACCTAGTACCTACATGTGTAATAATGCGCACTACTTTAGCTAACCGCTGGCGTCCTATTGACGAGTTTTTGTTAAAGTAACTAACCACTGTAATAGGAACATTTAATACATAATTATCATCAAATCATGTTTTTTTATTCACAAGGCCTTCCTTCGGCTAAACGATGCAATTTCTTAGAAAACTAAATAGAGAAACATACTTATTTTTGTAAAAAAATTAAAATAAGAATATCAAGAAGTATAATGAGTTTGTATCGCGTCTGCGCTCCCCGTCCTCCCCGTCCTCACCGTCCGCTGCAAGCCGCGGAGGAAACCGCCCGAGGGCTCCGCAAAACTGCAATCTTGCACATTTTAAATTTGCCTATGACAGAATCAAGTTTCAGTTTATATATTGTTTTTTTATTGTTCTGTTACTCATTTATTTATTTATTTTAGGATCTCCAACAAAATATATACACTAAACATTGCATAAAGTTAATGGACGACAAAGTATTTGGTAGGTGTACCTACTCCTTCACTTACAGGAGACCACAGCATGCACAATAAAATGAACAACTAAGCTAACAAATTATATACCTAATACATAATACAAGAAAAAATAATACTGTGGAACATGAAAATACTGTAACAAATTCTGTAAAATATTAGAAAATCATAATAATCATAATCATAATTATTAGTAGGATTGATTTGAAAACCTTTCACTAAGTCTTGGCGATATCGAAGTGACTAATAAAATTATAACTCAGCCTACATGCCAATAAACAGCCTTAAGTTTGAAAGATAAGTACCAGTAAGTACTGGTAGGAGTACCTACTGTGCTATAAGTTCACCATAAACCTCAACATGGAAAATCTTGAGTTATATTCAGTAACACATAATGCCTACTGATGGGTTTCAAGTAATGTTTAGTTGAACTATTCAATTTATTTTTGAATTTACGTTCATATAGATAGGTATTTCTTATCAATCGTGTCACTCCTGAAGTGACTTCTAATTAGAATCATCATTACTCGAATACTCGCATGACTCATAGAAATTATAATGTAAATATTTTACTTGAAGCGTCATCGTGGATCATTTGTTGATACAGGCAGATATTTATGTTTATTTTGATATTTGATGGGAGAATTATATCACTATTTTGGTTTCAGAAATAAACCAAAAGTCCTTCAGGCGGAATACCGAGGTCAGGAGGAACCATGGAGCTGGGTAAGTACTAGCGTGCTACATTCACGGGAGGATGGTTGTGCAAGATATTTTCAATTTGTTCGCGAGGTGCGCGGGCGCGGGCGTGGCGGATCGATCAGTTCCGTGACCGGCGCGCGCGCAGATAACATCAGCCATCAGATCTTACGGATTTTTTAACGAAATTTACCTTTTTGGCTCCAAAATATTGTTTAAAACTTAAAATTACAGTAATCTGCGTCGAGAAGCTCTTATTATTGTGTGGTCGATAAACTAGGAATTTAATTTATTCCGTGGGTTCAATTTTTCCAACAAGAAGGGAAAATAGAAGCCCAAACAAGATGGTTCATTGTCCACTAGTAAAAATGTAATGTGCAAGTGTGTCTACAGGTCTCTACTAGCTGCACTTCATTGGCTGAGATCGAAGCAAAAGTCGGAGCTCTTCGCGATGCAAGTTCTAACAGTACCTATGTTCCATCCTACTTAGTTCCTTGCATCCAGCCAGTAGTGACAGACCCCTGTCATTGTTTTCTGTAATATTGACTAGTAGTTCTGCGAACAGTGGACCTCGCTACCACTATTTCTTTTTATGTTATCCTACATTGTCGCACTGCTGAGGCAAAGGCAAAGGCCTGCCCAAATCCTTTCAAGCATCGTTTCCCAGCGCCACATCGATCCATCCCTTGCGGTACGCGTCTGGCTCGTCTCGCCACCTCTTTCTGGGCCACCTTCGGCGGCGCCGATTGCAACAAGTTATATACATACCTACCACTAAACTTATTTAGAACGGGATATTTACCATGTCTCATGAGGAGCTCGTGGCTAAATAATAACAGCCGCAAGGGTCGATCCATCAGGTTAAGCTACGCTTGCCGGGGTTGGTCCGTAGATGGGTGACCATCTGTACATACCGAGACTCCTTCATGCCTCGGAAAGCACGTTAAGCTGTTGGTCCCGGCTGTCATTCGTGGATCTTTGGCAGTCGTTACGGGTCGTCAGAAGCCCGAGAGTCTGACAACCAGTCATACCAAGGGGTATCGTATTACCCAATAACTGGGTTGTGGATGTCAGATAGGCAGTCGATCCATGTAAAATACAGCTGCATCCGGTTAGACTGGAAGCCGACCCCAACATAGTTGGGAAAAGGCTAGGCAGATTGATATTTACCACGTCTTTTTTTTTTCCATCAGATCTTAACCACATTTTTGCGAGAACGACTTAAAGTTACTTACCAAATAACGTTACCTTTCAAATTAAAAAGGCGAAGATCAGTAGTCCTCATTTTGCCCTTTTTTGGAGGAAGTAGGTATAATCAAAAATCCCCGATGACAAAAATATCTATAAAGTCACAAAACCTGTATACCAAGTTTTTTCCCAATTGGTTGTTTATCTAATTATTTGAGTGCCTAGTTTGTACTGTCAAAGTTTAGGTAGGTAGGTACATAGGTACCATATTATATTAGCTACCGGTAATCTCTCTTCCGCTAATTCAGATCAGTTAAACTCCGTGAAGCTACTCTGAAAGCAGTGAACTCCTCGGGACCTCATGTAATGAGAGTAGTATTCTACCCTGACAATGCACAAGACAATCTCAAATTAAAAACCTTTGCTGATTTAGTAATAAGGTACCGAGGCACTTTCTTTGTTGTACTTATTTGCAGTAATTAATAGATGTCAGGTTTCTTTAACAAACATGTACGCTTCCTCTTAATTTCATAGAGAAGTAATATCTATTAGGAATAGAGTTGGTAACTATTGACTTCTGCAACATAATTAGTCGGTGTTCAGCTAATTATTGTAGGATGCTTTGAAGTTTCGAACTTCTTACAGCGACTTGAGACTTAAACACTGAACTGGTGACATGTTCGTACTCGGCTCGGGGTACTCGGGCTGTACTCTGCTAGCTGGTGAAATGTTCGTGTATTGTTTATTAGGGAGGGGTACTCGGGCTGTACTTTACCTAACGGCTTCGTGGAAGCATGCGTGATGTTATTTTATGTATGTTACGAGTATGTTCAAAAAGGATGGCGGCGGCGCACGAACTTCACCTACGAGAGCAGCTGCTGCGCCGGAGCAACACATTGTCCAAAGTTTAGCAAGCGACCACACATCCAGGGGTAGTACGTAGCACGTGCAGAACCTCCCGTTATGTCTTTGCTATCAAACACCTTTGAAGGTTTTACAAGTTCGTAATAGCAATGATGTCACCGCGTTATTATTACCTTATTAGGTGAGGCGCGGGGCGCGACGCCGCGAGCGCTCGGCGCGTCAATTTAATGTGGATACTGCGAATTGAACCCGCGACTAATATGGACATACGGTGAATACGATCTTTGGATATTTTGATACCTGTAATAATGCACAATTGTGTGTCATGTTTTGTTAGCACGGCTGACGCCCGGGACATTTCTGCCGCAAATATCACTCTTATGAACAATGGCACCGTCAAAGCCTCTTATGTTCGTAGCAGGACGCTAGCGATACATAAAAGTAATTCTAGAGCCCCTAGCTCCCGCACCAGGCGGTACATAACCCACGCCGCCCTGGCGTACAAGTGCAGGAGAGACAGCGCCGCTCCACAGATTGGTTCAAGCTTACAATAAGGTTTTAACGATATCGATATAATTAAAAAAAAAAACAATATATAAAGAGACCTGCTCAAAATATTTAATTATTATGTATTGCTGTTGTCATATATATTGATTTTATTTAATTTTACCACAACTGTACCTATGTCTGTAATGTAGTGACATGTGGAAACGTAGTGGATTTTACATATACTTATAGCATACAGTGTAAGTAGATATAATATACAATGTACGATTGTTTGTTTTCTCAAATAAAATAAAAAAATGTCAGAAAATTGAAGATTCCGTGCCACTGAGTGTATAAATTGCACGAAGGGTTATTATTTTTTTTTTGAATCAAACAGTCATATACGTAGACCTATAGTGCCGACGATGTGATATAGCGGTAAAAATAATTATAATAAACTTCTAACAAGGATAGACGCGCAAGAAATACATATTAATTTTTGTATCAGAACTAATGTTCAATGCAACATAGTTTACAAAGTAAAGTGAAGGTAGACAAAGTAAAAAAATGTACCTAAGTTTAAGTTAGGTGATAGGTATATCTAATTTTAAGTTTTTGTTTAAGGCTATGAAGAGAGATATTAAAAAGATCTATATCCATAAATTCTCTATTATAATTGTTAGTGGAACGGTATATAAATGAATTACGACATAGATATATTGTTGGCCGCGGCAAGTGGTTACTTTATCGTCGTTGGCATATTACGTTAACTGTACATCATAGAGCTGCATATTTTCGTTTTCCCATTTTATCAGTTCTAGGGCAAGGATCTTTTATTTAGAGCTCTGAGATGTTAGTTTGCTGGCCGACATAACGTCCGCACAGCGCTCGCGGCTGTCTGACCCCACACGACGTCGCGTGAAGTTTTGTTTCTAGCTAGTATTACATGTTGCTTAATTTTACGTCATCTATAAGTCCGTAAGTCCTTCGATATTTCAGTTCGGCTCAGCTCGGGGTCTTGGGTCGCGAATCAATTCGCGCGGAGTGCACGGTGCAGCGGTGTGCGCTTGCGGCGATCTGACCCCACACGAAGCATTCACTTCTTATTAGCACCTATTAGTGATGTAGGTTGCTAAATGTTGCATTACGACAGCTGAAATTTATTGCGAGTAGCGCGGCGCAAGCTGTCGCTCGTAATTTACTCGCCATGAGTAGTGAACTTGTGGTGAATGAGCTGCTGGCGTTCCTGCAGCAGAAGCTGGATGTGATGGATGAGGTGTCTGCTGTCCAGATCTGCGCAACGAACTTCAGCGAGGATGACATAGCTGCTGCCAAGCTGTTGTTGTTTAGTGTGCTGAACAAGCGCGATCAGATGGTGTCCCGCCGGCGTGACGGGACTAAGAAGAGCCTGCAGGATATCATCACGCTGTTCAAGGAGACCGACCCTGACGACGTGCCGACGTTTGTGGTGAAGGAGCTACACAAGCTTCCTCCCGTCACCTTCGACCACGTCGATGTAACGAGCCTGCTGAAGGACATTGTTTTTCTGAAGGCCCGCCTCGCGGATGTGCTAACGAAATTAGATGCATCCCAGAACACCGTCACTGATTTGCGCAAAGAAGTTAGCGAGTTGCGCAACAGTGTGGCGGTAATTAGGTCACCTGTCGATGCGTCAAACGTAAACACATGTCGCGGAGCCGGCCTCGATATATCGTCGTCGAATTCCGCGTCAGCAGTTTCGTCGCCAGCGCATCCGTCGTTTGCTGAGCTTGCAGAGCGCCCCGCCCGCGCGCCCCGCAGCCCCGCGCTCGTCACTGCGGCTCCTGCACGCAGCGCCGCCCGAGCTCCTCGCCCCATCCCGCAGCCAGTACTTGAAGCCCTGCCGAAACCTCTGCAAAGGAATTTCGCTAGCATCACTGCGAGTGCTCCTGGTGCTCCTAGTATCAAGCCCATGCCAGAAAAGGCGCTGAATAGGGCTGATAAAGATGATGGTTTTGTGACGGTGCAAAGGAGGAAGCGCCGATCGCGACCAAATAAGAACCGCTGCGGCAAAGCTCCTACAGTGCCTGAAATAAGCCTGCGTGCCGCGAAGCCGAATACACCGGTGTACATCTCCCGCCTGCACTACACCACTAAGGCGGAGGACATCGTAGAGTACGTGCGACAAAAGACGAGGTACACGCCGAGGGTGCAGTTACTGGAATCACGCCGGAACGTCAACTTCAAGGCGTTCGTCGTGCGTGTACCGAACTGTTATCTGCCCCTCGTCATGGAAGAAGACTTTTGGCCCCAGGACGTGGTGTTCCGTCGCTTCCGCGGACAAGTTCCACAGGACAGCACAAAGTCAAGCTAGTGCAAAGTGAAGTGCTACTAACATAGTCTTAAGCCTTATTTATTAACACAAGATTTTGTTTATAAAAATATGTATGTTTAGGTTAAGGTATTTTTCTATGGGCCTATGTCGCCTGAAATAAATGGTATTATTATTATTATTATTATTGCAACTGCTATTTATATCTATTCATTGAAAACATTTAAAAACTTTATATCGTCTAGATATACCTACCTACTCGGGAAAATGTTTTCAGTAAAATGTAAAGAGATCGTGTCTTCTTGTTATTATTTCATGAGAGCGCGAGCTATACGAAATTGAAAAGATCAGCGCGTGCAGACATTAACTAGCCAGACAGTGAAGTTGTTAGCGAGGCAAAGTCAGCCAAGGCAGTGTCATACTTAGGTATTATACTTTCGTCTGTATATCGTCGCTCGGTGGAAGCTATTTGATTGGTTAGTTACTTATTGTTGTTGAGTTGGTAGCACATCAAAGGTTACAAAATATATGTCCTCATTTTATTTATCTCACAAATTTATCTCCTGTTTGTTTTATTTATGTTTTCATTAGTAGAGCACTCAGTGCATGATGCCGCTAAAAAAAATTGGGCATCTGTCTATTATGTGTAGACCTGAAGTCAAAAACAAAATACTTTTGATGTTTTACGCATCGTCGTTTGTCTTACATGATTCTGAAGCCGGTGAGTAGTGCTGAGTACATCGAGTGCGCGGACATGATGCGCGGTACGGCGACAGGCCGGCGGCGCGCGCGCAGGGGCGGGGCCGGCGCCGCCCACGCGACATCCATCTTGCGATTGTGTCGCGCACTCCTGCACCCTCCACAGCGCACTATGTCAACACGCACATACCTAGACCACTCATTACTTTAGTTTATACTGATGGCTGCCGGCGCGGAGTATATATATATAGTTCCTAGATCATAATTATCATTGTGCTTCTGTAACACAAAGCGCCGCAGTCGCTGTGGATGATTGTGATTTCCATCCCGACACTTATTGTTGCAAACTCTAATAACATACGATTATGATAGAATTCTTTATATCATGGTCATTGGAACTTTTGTCAACTTTAGTTCACAAAAGCTCTCCCTTGGACTTGGACAGTCAAAGTAAACCATCCTCTAATATCTGTTTTTTTTTAAATTTTGGAGACTAATTTCACAGGTCCTGTGCAAATGTCAAACTATGAAATGAAAAAATGATAAATGGAACATATGAAATGTCAATTTAGTCTCCGAGATTAAAAAACAGACCATTGCGGATAATGATAAGTAGGTACCTACCTAAGTATAATTATATCACTAACTATACAAAATGTTGCAAAACATTTTATAAACGAATAACGGTTGAGTGTCTTGCCCATTCTTCTACATACGAAACTATATACTTTTTGAAAGGGGCGACTAGAATCAATTTTATTTTCTTGTTTTAACTTTCAAAAGTGCCTCTTATGTGCCTATTTGAAATTAACGATTTCACTTTATTATATCATCTAGGCGTAGGTACCTGTGTATTAATCTTCCTGCGAACTGCTACTTGACCACCGAGGGTCTTACAAGCCGTAGAGAATCGAGAATGCTCTTTAAGTACCTACAACCAACTCCGCATAAACTGAAGTCTATCTGAAGTAATCTCAAGTGCGCTAAACTATATCACATATGAATGTTGCACATGGCAGCGAACTCGTGCATCCAAGTACCTATAGCTGGCTCAACTGGCGAGCTATACTTAGACTCGCCGGCCGGCGCCGCAGTCGCAGCGCCCGCGTCGCCGCTGAATTATAATTCACTTCACTGCGCCCGCACCCGGCTTCGCTCGCGACACATATAAAAACACTCGCACTGCCTACTACAGCCGCAGCTACTGGCGTTTCCTTTAAGCTCTACTTGTGAGATATATGAGCTGTCAACACGTTCGTTGCCACGATTGAAAGTGATACGCCTTGGCGAGTCGCTGACGAGTGACTGACGAGTGACCCCGGGGAAGTGGCCGACACCAGTTGGTGGACTCCTGAGCTGAAGTTGACGATCATTATTTTAAGGATATGATGTTTCTGGTGTTATTTATTTATTAATTTAAGATCTCCAACAAAGATGATTTACACAATACATGACACATAAATAAAGAGCATCAGGTAAGTATTACATCGACTAAGTAGGTGTACCTACTCCTTCACTTACAGGCGAGCACAGCATGCACAATAAAGTTAACAACTAAGCTAACAAAGATAAAATATTAATAACAGGTAAAATTTGGAAAGTTAATACATTTATAAAGGACATCAAAAAACCGGCCAAGTGCGTGTCAGACCACGCACAATGAAAGGTTCCGTACTTGGGATGAATTTATACTAAGATAACTAAGAACAAACTTAACATTGTAGTTGAAAAACATGTCCTCCCATACATTACAACTGCAAAACTATAAGTTTGTACGCAAAAATAACTTGGTGAAACGACCGGCCGAGCACATCATCCGGAGAGGCTACATAACTTGATGAGACGACCGGCCGAGCACATCATCCGGAGAGGCTACATAACTTGGTGAGACGACCGGCCGAGCACATCACCCGGAGAGGCTACATAACTTGGTGAGACGACCGGCCGAGCACATCATCCGGAGAGGCTACATAACTTGGTGAGACGACCGGCCGAGCACATCATCCGGAGAGGCTACATAACTTGGTGAGACGACCGGCCGAGCACATCACCCGGAGAGGCTACATAACTTGGTGAGACGACCGGCCGAGCACATCCTCCGGAGAGGCTACATAACTTGGTGAGACGACCGGCCGAGCACATCCTCCGGAGAGGCTACATAACTTGGTGAGACGACCGGCCGAGCACATCACCCGGAGAGGCTACATAACTTGGTGAGACGACCGGCCGAGCACATCATCCGGAGAGGCTACATAACATTGGTTGTTATAGATTAACTTGCACCTTGGCAGCTGTTCACATCCTCACACCGACTCCTACCAAACATAACATACTCGCATACAAAGAAGCCACAAATAGCATAACGAGAGTAAATCGTCCCAGCGAGTCTGCGAACGGTAAGGCGGGAATGCAAAACATGTCCCTTGCATCCGACAAGTTTATTTTAAGAAAAAATCGATTGACAACGTCGTGACGCAATCGTTTTCCGCGGAGACATTTCCAACAATTGGTACTCGCAACAGTTGCCGCGTGCAACACTGGATTACAAATTAACGAGAAATAACATTCCCGTCGGCGACTCGTACTTATGCGCATTATGTTATAGCTCATATCGTGATCACATACTCCATTTTGAGCAATTTGTTCCAAAGCCGTAATCACTAATAGAATACCAACACAAGTTACGGTGAGGGAAGGTCACTCATTTGAAGCAGTTTCGTCACCTCGTGACTAATGAGTGCCAAGTGCCAATGGTTTTAATGTTTAATGCTCAACACCGACAGCCTCATAGGAAACTCATTTGACGAATTCTAGTTTGTTTGCGACTGCAAGTGGGATTGTTGAAGGATGGAAGAATAAACATGCAATGTTTTGTGGAAGGTCGTTGTGTACCTAGGCCTACCATAAGTGACACTGATAACTGTCCTGAAACCTAGGTACAAATTCAGCGATATATAATATGTTACTGCGTGTACTGTTAAATGTTAATTTTCATTAATAGCATCGCATGAATGTATTGTACGAAGCTCGCTAGTTTTTCACAACTGTCGACATACCAATATGTTATGTTTAGTGCGAATATTGTGACGTCATCGTTGTCAGGTGTAACGTGAGTTCCTAAATTGCTACTGGAAACATATTCAGCTTGTTATAATAACCGTACGTTGCATTAATTGTGCAGTTTGAATGTGGTAAACTAAACACAATATAGATATATCCTTAAGATCGTAGACCAAGGCTCTATTGAACTATTATATACATGCATGACACAACATATTGTTTCACTAGGTAGGTACCGAGGGTCTACGATTAATATGTCTATCAGGTGGACGTTGTGTTACAAGCCGCGTATTGATTGCTCACATTAATTGTAAAAGCAAGAGTGCTAATGAGCAGAGTGGGTGAAAAACTGAACAATTATTACTTTGACCTCTTCTCGCAGACCACGTAGGTACTCACGTATATACCTGAATTCATTGCCTGTGAGCCTCCATTTGTACATTTTATTGGTTTACGTTTGTAGCATGTTTAACAATAGCTTTGTATCGGATGTCAACTCCAGCAGAAACCATTACAGTGTTATAGTCATTCGTTACAGTCATCTGTTTTGATGTGGATCGCTCCTAATCAAGTTTATTCGTGAGATGTGAAAGCTTGCGAAATACTACGTAATATCAGCTCATCTCGTGGTTTACCGCTAATAAGAAAAAACCGGCCAATTGCGTGTCGGACTATGCACAATGAAGAGTTCCGTAGGTGGGGTAAATTTATCCCAAGAACAAACTTAACATTGTAGTTGAAAATCATGTTCTCCCATACATTCCAACTGCAAATGTAAGTTTGTACACACAATATTTAGAGATTAGCCATGTTATTTTAAGACCATAGACTTACACACTTATATAATAGATTTTCGTGTAATCTATAGGTATAGAACTATTTTCTGTATTCTTTTTTAAATTTTAGGCTCAGTAGTTTCGGAGATAAGGAAGGAATGGTCAATTTTTATATAGATTGAGAACAATTTATTTAAAATTATAAAAAAATATATATTAGAGATCCGCATGATTCCGAGCCCTTTCATTTGATATGTCACACGATACAGTTTGTAATACTTTTTTTTGATTATCTTATTTGCCCCCAAAATTGAGCCCCGTATTCAAAATTAATTTATTTACGTTACACTTCCGTGTTTGATTCACAGAAATTCATACATGTACCAAATTTCAACTTAATCGGTTCAATAGATTCGGAGCAAATTGGCTGAGACAGACGGACAGACAGACAGAGAGACTCACGAGTGATCCTATATCAAGGGATCCGTTTTTTCCTTTTGAGGTACGGAACCCTAAAAAGTACCGAATGGCAAATTTAGAAATGTTACACTCATGTTCTGCTAATCTCGTATGTCTACTTACAGACGCCCGGGGTCAGCAGGCGCCCGGGGTCAGCAGGGATCCGCAACTATTTCTAGTATTTACATTTGTACCTACTTATCTAATTAATGAGAAGCGGATCACGTCCAACATCTCGCACTATAGCTTACATTGCCTGTGACATGAGATTTACATTTTATTTGCATCCACATTGTGTAGCCACTTCTAAATGCAATGTCTAATTATGGGATTCATTTTAACATTGCCTGTATACCTTCTGAGCCACTTCCCGCCTATGTTTAACATTGCCTGTATACCTTCTGAGCCACTTCCCGCCTATGTTTAACATTGCCTGTATACCTTCTGAGCCACTTCCCGCCTATGTTTAACATTGCCTGTATACCTTCTGAGCCACTTCCCGCCTATGTTTAACATTGCCTGTATACCTTCTGAGCCACTTCCCGCCTATGTTCAACATTGCCTGTATACCTTCTGAGCCACTTCCCGCCTATGTTTAACATTGCCTGTATACCTTCTGAGCCACTTCCCGCCTATGTTTAACATTGCCTGTATACCTTCTGAGCCACTTCCCGCCTATGTTTAACATTGCCTGTATACCTTCTGAGCCACTTCCCGCCTATGTTTAACATTGCCTGTATACCTTCTGAGCCACTTCCCGCCTATGTTTAACATTGCCTGTATACCTTCTGAGCCACTTCCCGCCTATGTTTAACATTGCCTGTATACCTTCTGAGCCACTTCCCGCCTATGTTTAACATTGCCTGTATACCTTCTGAGCCACTTCCCGCCTATGTTTAACATTGCCTGTATACCTTCTGAGCCACTTCCCGCCTATGTTCAACATTGCCTGTATACCTTCTGAGCCACTTCCCGCCTATGTTCAACATTGCCTGTATACCTTCTGAGCCACTAACTGCCTATGTTTAACATTGCCTGTATACCTTCTGAGCCACTTCCCGCCTATGTTTAACATTGCCTGTATACCTTCTGAGCCACTTCCCGCCTATGTTTAACATTGCCTGTATACCTTCTGAGCCACTTCCCGCCTATGTTTAACATTGCCTGTATACCTTCTGAGCCACTTCCCGCCTATGTTTAACATTGCCTGTATACCTTCTGAGCCACTTCCCGCCTATGTTCAACATTGCCTGTATACCTTCTGAGCCACTTCCCGCCTATGTTTAACATTGCCTGTATACCTTCTGAGCCACTTCCCGCCTATGTTTAACATTGCCTGTATACCTTCTGAGCCACTTCCCGCCTATGTTTAACATTGCCTGTATACCTTCTGAGCCACTTCCCGCCTATGTTTAACATTGCCTGTATACCTTCTGAGCCACTTCCCGCCTATGTTCAACATTGCCTGTATACCTTCTGAGCCACTTCCCGCCTATGTTTAACATTGCCTGTATACCTTCTGAGCCACTTCCCGCCTATGTTCAACATTGCCTGTATACCTTCTGAGCCACTTCCCGCCTATGTTCAACATTGCCTGTATACCTTCTGAGCCACTTCCCGCCTATGTTCAACATTGCCTGTATACCTTCTGAGCCACTTCCCGCCTATGTTTAACATTGCCTGTATACCTTCTGAGCCACTTCCCGCCTATGTTCAACATTGCCTGTATACCTTCTGAGCCACTTCCCGCCTATGTTTAACATTGCCTGTATACCTTCTGAGCCACTTCCCGCCTATGTTCAACATTGCCTGTATACCTTCTGAGCCACTTCCCGCCTATGTTTAACATTGCCTGTATACCTTCTGAGCCACTTCCCGCCTATGTTTAACATTGCCTGTATACCTTCTGAGCCACTTCCCGTTTATGTTTAACATTGCCTGTATACCTTCTGAGCCACTTCCCGCCTATGTTTAACATTGCCTGTATACCTTCTGAGCCACTTCCCGCCTATGTTTAACATTGCCTGTATTCCTTCTGAGCCACTTCCCGCCTATGTTCAACATTGCCTGTATACCTTCTGAGCCACTTCCCGCCTATGTTTAACATTGCCTGTATACCTTCTGAGCCACTTCCCGCCTATGTTCAACATTGCCTGTATACCTTCTGAGCCACTTCCCGCCTATGTTTAACATTGCCTGTATACCTTCTGAGCCACTTCCCGCCTATGTTTAACATTGCCTGTATACCTTCTGAGCCACTTCCCGCCTATGTTTAACATTGCCTGTATACCTTCTGAGCCACTTCCCGCCTATGTTCAACATTGCCTGTATACCTTCTGAGCCACTTCCCGCCTATGTTTAACATTGCCTGTATACCTTCTGAGCCACTTCCCGCCTATGTTTAACATTGCCTGTATACCTTCTGAGCCACTTCCCGCCTATGTTTAACATTGCCTGTATACCTTCTGAGCCACTTCCCGCCTATGTTTAACATTGCCTGTATACCTTCTGAGCCACTTCCCGCCTATGTTTAACATTGCCTGTATACCTTCTGAGCCACTTCCCGCCTATGTTTAACATTGCCTGTATACCTTCTGAGCCACTTCCCGCCTATGTTTAACATTGCCTGTATACCTTCTGAGCCACTTCCCGCCTATGTTCAACATTGCCTGTATACCTTCTGAGCCACTTCCCGCCTATGTTTAACATTGCCTGTATACCTTCTGAGCCACTTCCCGCCTATGTTTAACATTGCCTGTATACCTTCTGAGCCACTTCCCGCCTATGTTTAACATTGCCTGTATACCTTCTGAGCCACTTCCCGCCTATGTTTAACATTGCCTGTATACCTTCTGAGCCACTTCCCGCCTATGTTTAACATTGCCTGTATACCTTCTGAGCCACTTCCCGCCTATGTTTAACATTGCCTGTATACCTTCTGAGCCACTTCCCGCCTATGTTCAACATTGCCTGTATACCTTCTGAGCCACTTCCCGCCTATGTTTAACATTGCCTGTATACCTTCTGAGCCACTTCCCGCCTATGTTCAACATTGCCTGTATACCTTCTGAGCCACTTCCCGCCTATGTTCAACATTGCCTGTATACGGCTGTTCTGCGTCACAATGAACGTTCGGCAACTCAATCTGTCATTACTGTTAATTTTGGGCCACCAAGATACAGGCTGTGCCTAGTTTGGGGCCCACGGCTATTTTTACTTTGCATTTTTATTATTTTCATTGTATTTTCTGTCTGTATGTTACCTAACTAGTGTGTGTAAATAAATTATTCTTATTCTAAAATTGTATGAGTCATTTTGGGATCATGAAGTCGGTTGGCTTTAACAAAATCGTTGGTATATAAAAATGAAAAAGCAGATACATATGCTACTGCAAGTCAAGCTAGGTTTATATTTACTCAGGCAGATCCATGTCCAGTTTAAGGTCAATCCTTTTACCGGACGCTTATAAAAGCTTGTTAAAAAAGAACAAGTTCTCGTATCGCCTTTAGCAGCAGTCAATAAACTGTGCTCCCACACTATTACCTCACGCGTCCCTCTTGATGAGTGTCGTCCTGGGAGAGGCGGGACCAGGCGCATGACTGAGCGGCTCGCGAACGCACTCCAACTATCAACACAGTGCTGCGAATCCAAAACATTATTGTTTCAACTCTCAGCACAATGTGACACTGTGTTTCTGTGTGTAAGGAGATGGCTATAAGCTCTGGTATCAGATGGAGCGGCTAATGCAATACATATTGGGCATTAATATCGCGCGTCGACGCGTCGCGATTAATGTCCGCCATTTTGCAGTGTCAACCCAAGTGGGCTGTCAGCAGTAGCCGGTAGCCGGGCACACTTGATGTACTTCATACTACTACAGACTAACATTTAGTCTGTCCTCATCGCTCCATCAGTAAGCTCTGACAATCCGTCATGTCTTAGAGCTCGTCGATAAATGAAGTATCAGGAACCTTCACTCCGTGATCAGAGTAAAGGTTACTAATACTTAATTTGTATCTATGTTCACGTACCTACAACATGCTATATGTTCCACTCTATAACTGATCCCGTGTTCCTCCCTCGCACACCTATTGTAACAGCGCAGTACTTCTACACAACAGCAGTACTTCTGTGTTACGAGTAGCTCGTGGCTGCACATGTACTTCTGCATTACGAGTAGCTCGTGGCTGCACAGGTAGGTACTTCTGCATTACGAGTAGCTCGTGGCTGCACAGGTAGGTACTTCTGCATTACGAGTAGCTCGTGGCTGCACAGGTAGGTACTTCTGCATTACGAGTAGCTCGTGGCTGCACAGGTAGGTACTTCTGCATTACGAGTAGCTCGTGGCTGCACAGGTACTTCTGTATTACGAGTAACTCGTGGCTGCACAGGTACTTCTGCATTACTAGTAGTTCGTGGCTGCACAGGTACTTCTGCATTACGAGTAGCTCATGGCTGCACAGGTACTTCTGTATTACGAGTAGCTCGTGGCTGCACAGGTACTTCTGTATTACGAGTAGCTCGTGGCTGCACATATACTTCTGCATTAAGAGTAGCTCGTGGCTGCACAGGTACTTCTGTATTACGAGTAGCTCGTGGCTGCACATATACTTCTGCATTACGAAAATCCCGTGGCTGCACAGGTACTTCTGTATTACGAGTAGCTCGTGGCTGCACATATACTTCTGCATTACGAGTAGCTCGTGGCTGCACAGGTACTTCTGTATTACGAGTAGCTCGTGGCTGCACATATACTTCTGCATTACGAGTAGCTCGTGGCTGCACAGGTACTTCTGCATTACGAGTAGCTCGTGGCTGCACAGGTACTTCTGTATTACGAGTAGCTCGTGGCTGCACATATACTTCTGCATTACGAGTAGCTCGTGGCTGCACAGGTACTTCTGTATTACGAGTAGCTCGTGGCTGCACATATACTTCTGCATTACGAAAATCCCGTGGCTGCACAGGTACTTCTGTATTACGAGTAGCTCGTGGCTGCACATATACTTCTGCATTACGAGTAGCTCGTGGCTGCACAGGTACTTCTGCATTACGAGTAGCTCGTGGCTGCACAGGTACTTCTGTATTACGAGTAGTTCGTGGCTGCACAGGTACTTCTGCATTACGAGTAGCTCGTGGCTGCACAGGTACTTCTGTATTACGAGTAGCTCGTGGCTGCACAGGTACTTCTGTATTACGAGTAGCTCGTGGCTGCACATATACTTCTGCATTACGAGTAGCTCGTGGCTGCACAGGTACTTCTGTATTACGAGTAGCTCGTGGCTGCACATATACTTCTGCATTACGAAAATCCCGTGGCTGCACAGGTACTTCTGTATTACGAGTAGCTCGTGGCTGCACATATACTTCTGCATTACGAAAATCCCGTGGCTGCACAGGTACTTCTGCATTACGAAAATCCCGTGGCTGCAAAGCTGCTTCTGCATTACTAGTAGTTCGTGGCTGCACAGGTACTTCTGCATTACGAGTGGCTCGTGGCTGCACAGGTACTTCTATATTACAAGTAGCTCGTGGCTGCACATATACTTCTGCATTACGAAAATCCCGTGGCTGCACAGGTATTTCTGCATTACGAGTAGCCCGTGGCTGCACAGCTGCTTCTGCATCACTAGTCGTTCGTGGCTGCACAGGTACTTCTGCATTACAAGTAGCTCGTGGCTGCACAGGTACTTCTGCATTACAAGTAGCTCGTGGCTGCACAGGTACTTCTGCATTACGAGTAGCCCGTGGCTGCACAAGCACTTCTGAATGAATGATATATTTATTTGCAAGAATATAGGTAGCTAAGTCCTTAAGATTTCACTATATTCGGCATTTCGGCAAGGGGGTGTGCTAAGTTCCCTATTGTTTTTACTATATATAAATGACTTTCCTGAAGTGACTAATTACCCCTGTTTTCTGTTCGCTGATGACATATCGTTAATAATGACATCGAATAATACTGACATTAATAAATATACAACTGACATAAATAATACAATTGAATCGATAATAACATGGCTTGATGAAAACAATCTACGTGCAAACTTAACAAAAACTAATTTTATTCAATTTAGTACATATGGACGAGAAAATAAGAATTTAGACATCAATTATAAAGGACTTAAACTAAAAGACGTAAACGAAACGACATTTCTCGGTATCACGATTGATAAACATTGCAACTGGAAGGACCACGTCAATAAGGTATGCAATAAAATAAATAAATTCGTGTACGTTCTATACGAACTCTCAAAAACATCAGCGTTAGAAACAGTATTATCTGCATACTATGGGCACGTTGATTCTGTGTTGAGATAATATCTAGACCATATTATGGTCTTATTACCTGAGGTTACTCAACAGAAAGTCCCAGAGTGTTTATCGCACAGAAAAAATGCATCCGCGCCATAGCGGGGATACGCCCATGGGAATCTTGCAAACCCTTTTTCAAAAAGTTTAAAATATTAACCCTTCCAAGCCTGTACATCTTTGAATGCGCTAGATTTGTTAAAATGCACCCGGAGTTATTTAGAAAAGCTCATGAAATATATGAAAAAAGTACTAGGCACAGGAATATAATAGTTCTGCCCGTAATTCCTAGGACAGCATTATATAGGAAGAATAGTTATGCAATGTGTGGTCGCATATTTAATGCCATACCTGAGAGTATTAAAAACTGACCGGCTAATAAAGCAAGGTGTCTCAAAGTATGGTTAACAGAAAAGAATTTCTACCTAGTAAACAACATATTTAATAAGAGACAAAACAATATATAACAACCATTATCAATTTACCGTCAGACATTAATAGTATTTTTTTTTAATGTATCTAATATTATAATCAATTTCTCAATTTTTATTTCATAATTAACATTATAAGCAATTTCTCAATTTTAATCAAGTTCTTTATTTTAATTTTAATTTTACTTAACTATGACTATAATTATAATTAAGTACCTACCAATGTTTGCATGTCACATTATTATGACTAAGTGTTATGGATCTGATAATTGTTTATTTTAAGACCGACATTGTAGGTACTGACGATTACAGCGAATAAATTGATTTGATTTGATTTGAATCAGCCGTACAAATATTAGGTTTTATTTATACATAATAGCATGCAGTACACATAGCAATCACATAAAAAAATAATTGTAATAATAATTTCATAATATAAATTTTGATTACAATGCAATTAATAATATTAAAATGAAATACAATTCTATTCATTTAAAATAATAATTTATAATAGAAATAGCGATCAATAATGATAGCAAGAATAATTAAAATGTTTCAGTATTATTTAAGTAATGTCAGTATGCAAATGTCATAATAATTATAGTAAACATGTTTTACATTTTACCTACACTCAAAATATTCATTGATGGAATAAAAACATCTCTCACACAACCAGTTATATAGCTTTCTATTAAATTCTAAATCTGTAGCACTTCTAAATTCTTCAGCTAATCGGTTATATATTTTGACCGCCATGGTATAACAGTTTTTTTTGCATACTTTTAGCCTATTACGAGGGACTACTAGTGGCTTTTGTGCTATTTTACTCTTTGACATAGCATAGCATCTTTTTCAAAAAGCGAATAGTTTTTTCTTACAAACTTGCAGGTTTCAAATATATATAGAGACGGGAGGGTAAGCTGCTTTTGCTTAATAAATACAGGTTTACAAGAGTCTGTCCACCTAAGATTGAAAATAGATCTTACACACTTTTTTTGGGCTATGAATGCCCTCTGAGCTTCTGTTGAATTCCCCCATACAGTTATTCCATACCTTAAAACAGAACAAACATGGCTATGGTATACCAACAAGGCTGTATGCATTACAAGTAGCTCGTGGCTGCACAGGTACAGGTCTGTGCCACTCGTTATACAGCTACTGTATCATCTCTCGCCGGTGACGTCTGCGCCACTCGTTATACAGCTACTGTATCATCTCTCGCCGGTGACGTCTGCGCCACTCGTTATACAGCTACTGTATCATCTCTCGCCGGTGACGCCTGCGCCACTCGTTATACAGCTACTGTATCATCTCTCGCCGGTGACGTCTGCGCCACTCGTTATACAGCTACTGTATCATCTCTCGCCGGTGACGCCTGCGCCACTCGTTATACAGCTACTGTATCATCTCTCGCCGGTGACGCCTGCGCCACTCGTTATACAGCTACTGTATCATCTCTCGCCGGTGACGCCTGCGCCACTCGTTATACAGCTACTGTATCATCTCTCGCCGGTGACGCCTGCGCCACTCGTTATACAGCTACTGTATCATCTCTCGCCGGTGACGTCTGCGCCACTCGTTATACAGCGACTGTATCATCTCTCGCCGGTGACGTCTGCGCCACTCGTTATACAGCTACTGTATCATCTCTCGCCGGTGACGCCTGCGCCACTCGTTATACAGCTACTGTATCATCTCTCGCCGGTGACGCCTGCGCCACTCGTTATACAGCTACTGTATCATCTCTCGCCGGTGACGCCTGCGCCACTCGTTATACAGCTACTGTATCATCTCTCGCCGGTGACCCTGCGCCACTCGTTATACAGCTACTGTATCATCTCTCGCCGGTGACGCCTGCGCCACTCGTTATACAGCTACTGTATCATCTCTCGCCGGTGACGCCTGCGCCACTCGTTATACAGCTACTGTATCATCTCTCGCCGGTGACGTCTGCGCCACTCGTTATACAGCTACTGTATCATCTCTCGCCGGTGACGTCTGCGCCACTCGTTATACAGCTACTGTATCATCTCTCGCCGGTGACGTCTGCGCCACTCGTTATACAGCTACTGTATCATCTCTCGCCGGTGACGTCTGCGCCACTCGTTATACAGCTACTGTATCATCTCTCGCCGGTGACGTCTGCGCCACTCGTTATACAGCTACTGTATCATCTCTCGCCGGTGACGTCTGCGCCACTCGTTATACAGCTACTGTATCATCTCTCGCCGGTGACGTCTGCGCCACTCGTTATACAGCTACTGTATCATCTCTCGCCGGTGACGTCTGCGCCACTCGTTATACAGCTACTGTATCATCTCTCGCCGGCGACGTTAAAATCTTCTTATAAAACTGGAACTCAAAATAAATTCTATTTTTTAAACTTAACGTCGATTTTAGACTGTCGGTTGTGCAAAGTTGCGACGGTTCGATATGGAGCTTGTTTAAGTTAAATGCAGAGTTTATTTCATAAGAATATAATTAGTGGGTGGAGTTCAATCAAATAGTTGTTGTACGGCGGCCGACCGCGAAATAAATCGACTCCCGCGCCGGCCGACGGAATTCGGGATGCACAGATCGCAATTTGCAACCGCCACACACTGACACGATTTAAAACTTAGTTAAATTAGGGTTTAGTTATTATTAGTCACAAACTTATCATACAAGTAATGAAACATTGCTGTTTATGCGATTCATTAAAATGTTTAAATACCTACGGTATGGTAAACTAATAAATAGCGTAGACAAATTCTATCGCGGATGTCATTCATTTTATAGGTAGGTAGGTGTGTAGACAATTATTAATTTTATAAATTGTTACCATCAATGTGTTTCTGTGGTGCTGTGCAATGTTCGCAATGTTCTAGTAAATGTAGCTCTCCTCCAAGTACGACGTGTCCGTAGTTCGATTAACAACGATAGTAATCAATCACGCAGGTATCATTTATCGCAATTTACAGTTAACAGAGCCCAGTAAGTAGTTACTGAGTACCTACGCGGATAATGAAACCAGCTGACATATACCTACGATGTGTTACTGCAACACATGGAATAATGGTACGCAACAGGTATGAAGCTGCGCGACACATGCGCCATGAAATCTGCGAGTAGTAGGTAGGTACAGTAACGTAATGGTATATCGATGATAAATTAAAATCGCTCCATTTATCCTGTTAGAAGCAGCCAGCAGGCGTACAGCGGGGCGAGGGCGCGGGGTACGACAGGAGGTAATCGCCGGTTCATTATGGGCGCCGGTCGCGAGCATGTCGCGCTAAATTGGCCGCTACCCGTCTTACCCGCACTATGATTTAAGAATATTAAGGCTCATCCCACGCGCTGCGTAATTGCGTAGCGACACGACACCGACACGACTCCGACAATTGACGTCGTCGCGATTACGTTGCGGGTTTTTGTTGCGAATCATTATCTATCATTTGTAATGGAACGGTATGAACAATGGAATGAATAGCTCATTACTGTGCGCTGTATCCGGCTCCGAGGTTTTTGTTAATGGCAGAACAGCAATAAAACATCCGACACTCGTATAAGTTACTACAGAGCTCGGGGAGGTCGCGATAACATTGAAAATTATTGTTTGTGCGAATTCATTTTGCACTTTTCAGTAGCGGTGAAGATGATACCAGGCAAGCCGTACGTTATTGTAGTTATCAGCTTCACGGCTACGGAAAAGTAAACACATAAAGTGGACACAATACGAGACGCACTGCCAGTTACCATCCCTACCTGGTTGCTATTCCACCAATTCGCACTAGGCGCTTCCAAATGTCTTTTATAATGCGCACAGCAAAAGAGTGGAACTCACTACCTGCGTCTGTGTTTCCGAACGTATACAACCCTAATCTCTTCAAAGTGAGAGTGAACAGGCTTCTTCTGGGTAAGCTCACTCCATCGTCGACTTTGTCTCTGTCACCTCTGACCTAGACTAGAGTCAAGAGCAAACCCATCACAAATAAAAAAAAAAAAAAAAATCTACAAAATTCTAATCGCTGGCAACATTTTTTACAGAATCTGCGTTGTTACCTTGTCACCTCACTTGAACAAGAGAGAATTAAAAACAGATGGTGTGAGCCATGAGATATGTCAGTTCCATGAGACGTGTCAGTTCCACCTGAACGTCTCTATACATAAAATACATACATAAACTCACGCCTTCTTCCCATGGGAGAGACAGACACCACAAAGCGCCACCTGCTACGATCCTTACATACCTCCTTTTGCCTCGTTTACGTTCATACATCTGGTCATACACGCACGTCGGTTGCGAGTACTACGTACCTGAGCTTTCTGAAGAACATCACCAATGAGGTCACTATAAATATCTTCGTAGGGCGTCCTCTCCCGGCGGTTCCCCTCACATTTTCTTTGTAAATACCTTTTGTTAGTGGCCTTTCATTCACCCTCGCAACATGACCAAACCATCTAAGTCTCTTTTCAATTGTTGTCACTACATCTTCTGTTAAACCACACCGTTACCTTATCTCATCATCCTCAGCCTGTCTATGTTCTATCTATATTCTATGTTATTGGGTTTGGTTTCCGCACTTAATCCTTCAAGTGGACCATTGTGCGTGAACCTCAGCCTGTCATTCATAGTCACACCACACATGCTTCGCAACGAACGCATATCCACAGCATTTATTATACTTTCATACTTCTTTTGCCACACCCAACACTCACTTCCATACATAAGCGTAGGCACAGCGCAGCATTGTGAACAGCCGGTCGAGCATTTTTGGACATTAATTGGTTTGGTCATAATCGAATGTTTGGCATCTTTTGCTTAAAAGGCTTTGTTCAATCTTTGCTTCAATCTCAAGTTTGTTGTACAATTAAGGTTATCATATAAAGTATTTTTTTTATGTATAGCACATTATTTCCCGTATTTACTCTCCTTTCCACATCTTTATCAATCTTTCCATGGCAAACAAACTCCCCAAATATACAAACTCATTTATTTGCTCCACACTATTATCATTTATTTTCACATCACACACCGATACATCCTCTTCTCTTTCAAACACCATGACCTTCGCCTTATTCACATTTATATTCATCACTTTCATCTTATATGCTTCATCCGTCACAGTCACCATGTCTTGCAACTTATACCAAAATAACGTCTAATGGAATACCTACACCTAGTAATAAGGTATACACTGTGGTATTATATAATATTATAAAATAATCAAAGTTTTCAGCTTGTATGCTGTATGCCCATATGTACCCGGTGACGCTCAAGGCCCTGGTACCTACATCTTGTAAGCATACAAGATCTTGTGCATACAGCAGTATGCACATATGTACCCGGTGACGTCCAAAGCCCTGGTACCTACATTCTACATACTTGTCTGCAACAGGTCAGCCCCTAGCACCTATAAATAGATTGCAATCTATTCCTGCAGCAAAAAAAAACCTAGTTGTCAGAGTTATGTCCCGCATGCGCTCGCAGTAAGCGCTTACATCGCCGCTGGAATTCGGCGCACACCAGTGTTGCCACATACATCATATGTAGCTAGGAGTAAGGACGTCGAACTAACAATTTTATCATCGATAAACTTATTAGGAAAATCTAGTAGCCTCGATTCCACATGTACTTTAAGATATTCAGGCTAATCCATCAAATTGACATAAGTTCTCTCATTCCGCAATTTTGCATTTCTTTGGTGAAAAATAGTTTCATGAAATACTGAACTGTACTGTACTACTTACTACGAGTATATCGATGTGTTTCCGTCGCTCGTGGCCGATGGAGCTCCCGCGGCGACTACGAGTATGTCGGACGCCAGCACAGTCGGCGCGCCAGACGCGCTTGCGCCGCATGTTGCACAACGTGGCCGCTGACCACCGGATGATCTATTACTTTATCCATGTTTACTGTGCGATCAGGTATAACATGGTGAGTGAATATGGAGCCACTCCCTCGAGCCAGGTGGGCGTGTACAAGTGACCACAGTATAGGCAGATATACCAGATGGTTCCGTGATGGTCCTCCTATTACCGAGATGTCTTACCACTACCTAGTGGATGGCTGTGGAGTTACATGGACACGTATGATCAGAGTTACATGGACACGTATGGTCAGAGTTACATGGACACTTATGATCAGAGTTACATGGACACTTATAATTAAATTCCAGGACATTGCCGCGGATGATAGTAGCTTGGACGTTTTATACAGGTGAGCGGTTTGGTCGCAGGACGTGGTGTTCCGTCGCTTCCGCGGACAAGTTCCACAGGACAGCACAAAGTCAAGCTAGTGAAAAGTGAAGTGCTACTAACATATTCATAAGCCTCATTTATTAAGACAAGATTTTGTTTATAAAAATATACAGGTTAAGGTATTTTTCTATGGGCCTATGTCGCCTGAAATAAATGGTATTATTATTATTAATATTATCAATTAAGTCTGGTCTAACATGTTTTTGTGTTGCATCAAAATCATTCTTGAATTTATTGATTATGTTTGTTTCCTTTCATCATCATCATCATCAGCAGCCATTCAGTTACATTCTCGGCCCTGCAGAGAGGACGCTCGAGCGAGGAACCACGATCTTTGCAAGATTGCATGCAATGGATGGACGACAGTGGCCGAGGATCGATTTATCTTTTTTTTTTTTTTCAAAATCCCTAATTTCTCTGAAACCTAACCACTGTGTTCATACAGGAGCAATAATCCAAACTTTTTTTTAATATTGTAAATGCGAAAATAAGTTTGTTTGTTTGTTTGTTACCTTTTCACGCCTAAACCACTGAACAGATCATCCTGAAATGTTGCATATACGTTAATAGGTGTACAGACACGGACATAAGGTACCTTTTATCCCGAAAAAAAGTACTGTTTTTGAGAAAAACAACAATAACGTTCTTATGATAATAGATGGCGCCACGTGTCTTTCGAATAATGATTGAACTATATTATTATAGTAGAAACTTTTAAATTTAAGTACCTAATATATTTTGTGTATCTAGAGTGTCGATAGACTGGTTTTCATCCTCCTAACGATCCTAAGTAACAATATAAATGCGAAAGTGTATTTGTTTGTTGATTACCCTTTCACGCTATTACGGCTGAACGGATTTGGATGTAATTTGGCACATGGGTAGACCATGACCTGGAGAAGGACATAGGCTACTATTCATCCTGGATCGCAGACGAAGTCGCGGGCAACAGCTAGTTACAATATAACGACATGATGACGTGGCACAATTTAGTGCAGACTGTGTCCGCTCCCGATCGCTCCCAATCGCTCCTATTACGAGCTCGCTTCCAAAATTGATATGAATTATAAAATGGCGGAGTGGAATGCAGCCGCCATTAGCGATACCTGCTGAACAGACGGCCCTAACAAGTATGTATACCTACTCTAACAAGGATCTCAAAACCATAATAATATCTACTTACAGTTTTTCGTTCAAAATCTGTAATAATAATAAATTTCTAGTTGACCTAATAAAAGTATATTCGTACTTAGGTACAAAGCGAACCTTCATAACGTCGGTACTTTTTCATATAACATTTTTTTTTTAAGATCAAACCATTTAAATAAACGTTATGACAATACATACAAGGAGATTACTATACCTATTTCCGTTATGGAATATTTTCATCATTTTCCTACAATAAGTCAATAACCTATTAGCAGACCAAGCCTTACCTACAGTTCGTATATCTGTACGAAAGCTAAGTTGTCCGTGTACCGACCTATACTCAAATTGTCCGTGTACCGACCTATACTCAAATTACAACTGTCACTACGTGGGCGTGGTGCTGTGTCAATCTGCTAAACTGTACATTACAATGACCGTAGGTTGTCACAGTCACCCAAGAAGCACCTCTGTATGTCACAGAGGCATCGAAAGTCCAACTCCAACCAGGCCGCACCTTTCCTCCATGCGGTGTCTGCTTCCAGCTCTTGCCATGTTCGCAGCACGTCGCCACGCTGTGCGTCCGACACGCAGTAATCGCTTGTTACACATGCATTATGAATATTATGATTCACACAACACAACACAAGATAACGTATCGCGAGTCCAACTTATTACTCATGGTGGTTAGTTTTTGTGAGACGCGAGCTCGACGAATATAAATATAATTGTAGCTTAGCAAGGCTATGACAGTGTGTTTCACGTCAATAATAAAATGTAAAAGATGGAGCTTGTATTGAACCCACTATCTCTCCTTCACCAGTAAGAACCTTGAGCTAATTGCAGAGCTGTGATTCATAAGAGAAAAATAAACTACTTTTAAATCGTGAATACTTAAAAGTTTTATACTTTTAATCAGAATTATTCAAAATTAACGAAAGTTTACTATTTTCCATTAATTGCAAGACCACTACTTGTTTAATAATATCCGGGACATTTCACACACGGTCATCTGATCCCAAACTAAGCAGAGCTTGTACTGTGGAATCCAGATAACTGATCAACTACATACACTACTTTTTTTTTGTAACTACATACTTATATAGATAATTACACCCAGACTCAGGACAAACAGACATGTTTCTGCATACAAATGTTTGTCCTGGATGGGAATCGAACCCACGACCTGCGGCATGATAGGTGGTATCTTAACCAACCACGCCAACTGGCCTGTCACTACTTACCTACAACATTTTAATTATGGAAGTCTTGCACATTAATATCAGTAGGTCCAACAAGATGCCTGTCTGCCGCCCGTCCAGCTAGGAATCTCGGTGAGTACTTATTATACCTACCTTTACAAAGTTGCAAGTCACTCACGGTTGGTTTTAGGACAATGAATGGTTCGTGCAAAGAAGCATCCTATAGGTAATTTTGGCAGGAAAATGATGACTCGGAAAATATTAGTTAATGCTGGGTATCTACTAGAAGAGCAAATTAACACCACAACCACAGACAATCGTGATGCGCCGGCGACGGCAACACATATGTAGGTAACAGGTAACTGCTAGGTACACACTGTACACGTAGATAGGCACCGGGGAGTGATTACACCCAGTCGCCACGTATCACACACATCACTCCTGTCAAATTAATGCCGGGGTTCCGGCTGCCGCTCAAACCACGAACATAATATGGTGGAGCGTCACCGTGGACGAAGTTTGTTAACTAAAAGATATAATAATAACAATAATTGCCTCTTTGTTTCCATAATGAATGAATGAAAAGAAATATATCTTATCTTAAGATTACTATTAGATAAACGTGCATGCATAAAATAATAAAATTATTACAATTCATATAATGATTATAAAGTTACAATCGCATAACAATTTCTAAAGTAATAAAATCATTTCTTTCCTTTTATGGGTTTCTAAAATATTAAATAAATTCAGTTTTCAAAACATTTTACAATTTTATTTATGTATTTTAATATGGACCCCTCAACTGGTGGAGGCCTCCTCCATTTTGCTCCACGTTTGTCTGTCCTTTGCCTTTGTGATGCAATTTTCACCGGCTTTTCTTATTATTTCATCAACCGATTTTTCTTTCGGTCTACCTCTTAATAAAAGATATAACTGATACCTACATAGCTTCAGTTATATCTTTTATAACTATATTAGGTACCTACTTCATGAAGTTGAAGGGATCTGACGGAGGTATACAATATTACAAGTTGTTGTAGACTAAATTAGGGGTATCTAGTAACTATTGTATTACAAGAGAACGGGTTAGCTATTTAATAAAACGTTGGCGACACATTATGCTACCTAAAAGAGCAACGGTCAAAATTGAAAAGTAAATGTTCAGAGGGAGAAGTATGAAGCTTCAACATTCCGGGCTGACTCCAAGTAAATGTTCAGAGGGAGAAGTATGAAGCTTCAACATTCCGGGCTGACTCCAAGTAAATGTTCAGAGGGAGAAGTATGAAGCTTCAACATTCCGGGCTGACTCCAAATAAATGTTCAGAGGGAGAAGTATGAAGCATCAACATTCCGGGCTGACTCCAAGTAAATGTTCAGAGGGAGAAGTATGAAGCTTCAACATTCTGGGCTGACTCCAAGTAAATGTTCAGAGGGAGAAGTATGAAGCTTCAACATTCTGGGCTGACTCCAAGTAAATGTTCAGAGGGAGAAGTATGAAGCTTCAACATTCCGGGCTGACTCCAAGTAAATGTTCAGAGGGAGAAGTATGAAGCTTCAACATTCCGGGCTGACTCCAAGTAAATGTTCAGAGGGAGAAGTATGAAGCTTCAACATTCTGGGCTGACTCCAAGTAAATGTTCAGAGGGAGAAGTATGAAGCTTCAACATTCCGGGCTGACTCCAAGTAAATGTTCAGAGGGAGAAGTATGAAGCTTCAACATTCCGGGCTGACTCCAAGTAAATGTTCAGAGGGAGAAGTATGAAGCTTCAACATTCCGGGCTGACTCCAAGTAAATGTTCAGAGGGAGAAGTATGAAGCTTCAACATTCTGGGCTGACTCCAAGTAAATGTTCAGAGGGAGAAGTATGAAGCTTCAACATTCCGGGCTGACTCCAAGTAAATGTTCAGAGGGAGAAGTATGAAGCTTCAACATTCCGGGCTGACTCCAAGTAAATGTTCAGAGGGAGAAGTATGAAGCTTCAACATTCTGGGCTGACTCCAAGTAAATGTTCAGAGGGAGAAGTATGAAGCTTCAACATTCCGGGCTGACTCCAAGTAAATGTTCAGAGGGAGAAGTATGAAGCTTCAACGACTCCAAGTTCACTAACAGGAAACCTTCACACACTGATTGAACCTCAAATTAACAAGGTAAGTTTGGAAGTAAATGAAAAACATAATTATGGATTATGATATGACCTTACAAGATACGTACGTACGTATTTATCTGTTGAGGATTTTCGGACATTTATCGCAATATACTGTAAGCATTTAGGGGAGATTGCCTGGAGAAGGCATCGCGCAGGGAAGAGGGGAACGTTGTAGAGAGGAGACCTTCGCCCAGCAGTGGGAAAGAACACGTGAACAATCCAGCAAGTAAGATTAACCAGCAAGTTGATCATGTCAGTGCGCATGCACAGGAGTGAGTGAGCGAGTCAGCTGATTGTACTTGTTCGTAATGAGGCCGCGTCTGCGCCTTCTCCGGCTCTATTGGATTGCCCCGCGGCTCCCGCGCCCGCGCCTCCTCCGGCTCTATTGGATTGCTCCGCGGCTCCCGCGCCCGCGCCTCCTGCGGCTCTATTGGATTGCCCCGCGGCTCCCGCGCCCGCGCCTCCTCCAGCTCTATTGGATTGCCCCGCGGCTCCCGCGCCCGCGCCTCCTCCGGCTCTATTGGATTGCCCCGCGGCTCTCGCGCCCGCGCCTCCTCCGGCTCTATTGGATTGCCCCGCGGCTTCCATGCCCACGCCTCCTCCGGCTCTATTGGATTGCCCCGCGGCTCTCGCGCCCGCGCCTCCTCCGGCTCTATTGGATTGCCCCGCGACTTCCATGCCCGCGCCTCCTCCGGCTCTATTGGATTGCCCCGCGGCTTCCGTGCCCGCGCCTCCTCCGGCTCTATTGGATTGCCCCGCGGCTCCCGCGCCCGCGCCTCCTCCAGCTCTATTGGATTGCCCCGCGGCTCCCGCGCCCGCGCCTCCTCCGGCTCTATTGGATTGCCCCGCGGCTCTCGCGCCCGCGCCTCCTCCGGCTCTATTGGATTGCCCCGCGGCTTCCATGCCCACGCCTCCTCCGGCTCTATTGGATTGCCCCGCGGCTCTCGCGCCCGCGCCTCCTCCGGCTCTATTGGATTGCCCCGCGACTTCCATGCCCGCGCCTCCTCCGGCTCTATTGGATTGCCCCGCGGCTTCCGTGCCCGCGCCTCCTCCGGCTCTATTGGATTGCCCCGCGGCTCCCGCGCCCGCGCCTCCTCCGGCTCTATTGGATTGCCCCGCGGCTTCCGCGCCCGCGCCTCCTCCGGCTCTATTGGATTGCCCCGCGGCTCCCGTGCCCGCGCCTCCTCCGGCTCTATTGGATTGCCCCGCGGCTCCCATGCCCGCGCCTCCTCCGGCTCTATTGGATTGCCCCGCGACTTCCATGCCCGCGCCTCCTCCGGCTCTATTGGATTGCCCCGCGGCTTCCGTGCCCGCGCCTCCTCCGGCTCTATTGGATTGCCCCGCGGCTCCCGCGCCCGCGCCTCCTCCGGCTCTATTGGATTGCCCCGCGGCTTCCGCGCCCGCGCCTCCTCCGGCTCTATTGGATTGCCCCGCGGCTTCCGTGCCCGCGCCTCCTCCGGCTCTATTGGATTGCCCCGCGGCTTCCGCGCTCGCGCCTCCTCCGGCTCTATTGGATTGCCCCGTGGCTCCCGCGCCCGCGTTTCCTCCGGCTCTATTGGATTGCCCCGCGGCTTCCGCGCCCGCGCCTCCTCCGGCTCTATTGGATTGCCCCGCGGCTTCCGTGCCCGCGCCTCCTCCGGCTCTATTGGATTGCCCTGCGGCTTCCGCGCCCGCGCCTCCTCCGGCTCTATTGGATTGCCCCGCGGCTCCCGCGCCCGCGCCTCCTCCGGCTCTATTGGATTGCCCCGCGGCTTCCGTGCCCGCGCCTCCTCCGGCTCTATTGGATTGCCCCGCGGCTTCCGCGCTCGCGCCTCCTCCGGCTCTATTGGATTGCCCCGTGGCTCCCGCGCCCGCGTTTCCTCCGGCTCTATTGGATTGCCCCGCGGCTTCCGCGCCCGCGCCTCCTCTGGCTCTATTGGATTGCCCCGCGGCTTCCGTGCCCGCGCCTCCTCCGGCTCTATTGGATTGCCCTGCGGCTTCCGCGCCCGCGCCTCCTCCGGCTCTATTGGATTGCCCCGCGGCTCCCGCGCCCGCGCCTCCTCCGGCTCTATTGGATTGCCCCGCGGCTCCCGCACCCGCGCCTCCTCCGGCTCTATTGGATTGCCCCGCGGCTTCCGCGCCCGCGCCTCCTCCGGCTCTATTGGATTGCCCCGCGGCTTCCGTGCCCGCGCCTCCTCCGGCTCTATTGGATTGCCCCGTGGCTCCCGCGCCCGCGTTTCCTCCGGCTCTATTGGATTGCCCCGCGGCTTCCGCGCCCGCGCCTCCTCCGGCTCTATTGGATTGCCCCGCGGCTTCCGTGCCCGCGCCTCCTCCGGCTCTATTGGATTGCCCTGCGGCTTCCGCGCCCGCGCCTCCTCCGGCTCTATTGGATTGCCCCGCGGCTCCCGCGCCCGCGCCTCCTCCGGCTCTATTGGATTGCCCCGCGGCTTCCGTGCCCGCGCCTCCTCCGGCTCTATTTTATTGCCCCGCGGCTTCCGCGCCCGCGCCTCCTCCGGCTCTATTGGATTGCCCCGCGGCTTCCGTGCCCGCGCCTCCTCCGGCTCTATTGGATTGCCCCGCGGCTTCCGTGCCCGCGCCTCCTCCGGCTCTATTTTATTGCCCCGCGGCTTCCGCGCCCGCGCCTCCTCCGGCTCTATTGGATTGCCCCGCGGCTTCCGTGCCCGCGCCTCCTCCGGCTCTATTTTATTGCCCCGCGGCTTCCGCGCCCGCGCCTCCTCCGGCTCTATTGGATTGCCCCGCGGCTTCCGTGCCCGCGCCTCCTCCGGCTCTATTTTATTGCCCCGCGGCTTCCGCGCCCGCGCCTCCTCCGGCTCTATTGGATTGCCCCGCGGCTTCCGTGCCCGCGCCTCCTCCGGCTCTATTTTATTGCCCCGCGGCTTCCGCGCCCGCGCCTCCTGCGGCTCTATTGGATTGCCCCGCGGCTCCCGCGCGCCCGCGCCTCCTCCAGCTCTATTGGATTGCCCCGCGGCTCCCGCGCCCGCGCCTCCTCCGGCTCTATTGGATTGCCCCGCGGCTCCCGCGCCCGCGCCTCCTCCGGCTCTATTGGATTGCCCCGCGACTTCCATGCCCGCGCCTCCTCCGGCTCTATTGGATTGCCCCGCGGCTTCCGTGCCCGCGCCTCCTCCGGCTCTATTGGATTGCCCCGCGGCTCCCGCGCCCGCGCCTCCTCCAGCTCTATTGGATTGCCCCGCGGCTCCCGCGCCCGCGCCTCCTCCGGCTCTATTGGATTGCCCCGCGGCTCTCGCGCCCGCGCCTCCTCCGGCTCTATTGGATTGCCCCGCGGCTTCCATGCCCACGCCTCCTCCGGCTCTATTGGATTGCCCCGCGGCTCTCGCGCCCGCGCCTCCTCCGGCTCTATTGGATTGCCCCGCGACTTCCATGCCCGCGCCTCCTCCGGCTCTATTGGATTGCCCCGCGGCTTCCGTGCCCGCGCCTCCTCCGGCTCTATTGGATTGCCCCGCGGCTCCCGCGCCCGCGCCTCCTCCGGCTCTATTGGATTGCCCCGCGGCTTCCGCGCCCGCGCCTCCTCCGGCTCTATTGGATTGCCCCGCGGCTCCCGTGCCCGCGCCTCCTCCGGCTCTATTGGATTGCCCCGCGGCTCCCATGCCCGCGCCTCCTCCGGCTCTATTGGATTGCCCCGCGACTTCCATGCCCGCGCCTCCTCCGGCTCTATTGGATTGCCCCGCGGCTTCCGTGCCCGCGCCTCCTCCGGCTCTATTGGATTGCCCCGCGGCTCCCGCGCCCGCGCCTCCTCCGGCTCTATTGGATTGCCCCGCGGCTTCCGCGCCCGCGCCTCCTCCGGCTCTATTGGATTGCCCCGCGGCTTCCGCGCCCGCGCCTCCTCCGGCTCTATTGGATTGCCCCGCGACTTCCATGCCCGCGCCTCCTCCGGCTCTATTGGATTGCCCCGCGGCTTCCGTGCCCGCGCCTCCTCCGGCTCTATTGGATTGCCCCGCGGCTCCCGCGCCCGCGCCTCCTCCGGCTCTATTGGATTGCCCCGCGGCTTCCGCGCCCGCGCCTCCTCCGGCTCTATTGGATTGCCCCGCGGCTCCCGTGCCCGCGCCTCCTCCGGCTCTATTGGATTGCCCCGCGGCTCCCATGCCCGCGCCTCCTCCGGCTCTATTGGATTGCCCTGCGGCTTCCGCGCCCGCGCCTCCTCCGGCTCTATTGGATTGCCCCGCGGCTCCCGCGCCCGCGCCTCCTCCGGCTCTATTGGATTGCCCCGCGGCTTCCGTGCCCGCGCCTCCTCCGGCTCTATTGGATTGCCCCGCGGCTTCCGCGCTCGCGCCTCCTCCGGCTCTATTGGATTGCCCCGTGGCTCCCGCGCCCGCGTTTCCTCCGGCTCTATTGGATTGCCCCGCGGCTTCCGCGCCCGCGCCTCCTCTGGCTCTATTGGATTGCCCCGCGGCTTCCGTGCCCGCGCCTCCTCCGGCTCTATTGGATTGCCCTGCGGCTTCCGCGCCCGCGCCTCCTCCGGCTCTATTGGATTGCCCCGCGGCTCCCGCACCCGCGCCTCCTCCGGCTCTATTGGATTGCCCCGCGGCTTCCGCGCCCGCGCCTCCTCCGGCTCTATTGGATTGCCCCGCGGCTTCCGTGCCCGCGCCTCCTCCGGCTCTATTGGATTGCCCCGTGGCTCCCGCGCCCGCGTTTCCTCCGGCTCTATTGGATTGCCCCGCGGCTTCCGCGCCCGCGCCTCCTCCGGCTCTATTGGATTGCCCCGCGGCTTCCGTGCCCGCGCCTCCTCCGGCTCTATTGGATTGCCCTGCGGCTTCCGCGCCCGCGCCTCCTCCGGCTCTATTGGATTGCCCCGCGGCTCCCGCGCCCGCGCCTCCTCCGGCTCTATTGGATTGCCCCGCGGCTTCCGTGCCCGCGCCTCCTCCGGCTCTATTTTATTGCCCCGCGGCTTCCGCGCCCGCGCCTCCTCCGGCTCTATTGGATTGCCCCGCGGCTTCCGTGCCCGCGCCTCCTCCGGCTCTATTGGATTGCCCCGCGGCTTCCGTGCCCGCGCCTCCTCCGGCTCTATTTTATTGCCCCGCGGCTTCCGCGCCCGCGCCTCCTCCGGCTCTATTGGATTGCCCCGCGGCTTCCGTGCCCGCGCCTCCTCCGGCTCTATTTTATTGCCCCGCGGCTTCCGCGCCCGCGCCTCCTCCGGCTCTATTGGATTGCCCCGCGGCTTCCGTGCCCGCGCCTCCTCCGGCTCTATTTTATTGCCCCGCGGCTTCCGCGCCCGCGCCTCCTCCGGCTCTATTGGATTGCCCCGCGGCTTCCGTGCCCGCGCCTCCTCCGGCTCTATTTTATTGCCCCGCGGCTTCCGCGCCCGCGCCTCCTGCGGCTCTATTGGATTGCCCCGCGGCTCCCGCGCGCCCGCGCCTCCTCCGGCTCTATTGGATTGCCCCGCGGCTCCCGCGCCCGCGCCTCCTCCGGCTCTATTGGATTGCCCCGCGACTTCCATGCCCGCGCCTCCTCCGGCTCTATTGGATTGCCCCGCGGCTTCCGTGCCCGCGCCTCCTCCGGCTCTATTGGATTGCCCCGCGGCTCCCGCGCCCGCGCCTCCTCCAGCTCTATTGGATTGCCCCGCGGCTCCCGCGCCCGCGCCTCCTCCGGCTCTATTGGATTGCCCCGCGGCTCTCGCGCCCGCGCCTCCTCCGGCTCTATTGGATTGCCCCGCGGCTCTCGCGCCCGCGCCTCCTCCGGCTCTATTGGATTGCCCCGCGACTTCCATGCCCGCGCCTCCTCCGGCTCTATTGGATTGCCCCGCGGCTTCCGTGCCCGCGCCTCCTCCGGCTCTATTGGATTGCCCCGCGGCTCCCGCGCCCGCGCCTCCTCCGGCTCTATTGGATTGCCCCGCGGCTTCCGCGCCCGCGCCTCCTCCGGCTCTATTGGATTGCCCCGCGGCTCCCGTGCCCGCGCCTCCTCCGGCTCTATTGGATTGCCCCGCGGCTCCCATGCCCGCGCCTCCTCCGGCTCTATTGGATTGCCCCGCGACTTCCATGCCCGCGCCTCCTCCGGCTCTATTGGATTGCCCCGCGGCTTCCGTGCCCGCGCCTCCTCCGGCTCTATTGGATTGCCCCGCGGCTCCCGCGCCCGCGCCTCCTCCGGCTCTATTGGATTGCCCCGCGGCTTCCGCGCCCGCGCCTCCTCCGGCTCTATTGGATTGCCCCGCGACTTCCATGCCCGCGCCTCCTCCGGCTCTATTGGATTGCCCCGCGGCTTCCGTGCCCGCGCCTCCTCCGGCTCTATTGGATTGCCCCGCGGCTCCCGCGCCCGCGCCTCCTCCGGCTCTATTGGATTGCCCCGCGGCTTCCGCGCCCGCGCCTCCTCCGGCTCTATTGGATTGCCCCGCGGCTCCCGTGCCCGCGCCTCCTCCGGCTCTATTGGATTGCCCCGCGGCTCCCATGCCCGCGCCTCCTCCGGCTCTATTGGATTGCCCCGCGACTTCCATGCCCGCGCCTCCTCCGGCTCTATTGGATTGCCCCGCGGCTTCCGTGCCCGCGCCTCCTCCGCTTCTATTGGATTGCCCCGCGGCTTCCGCGCTCGCGCCTCCTCCGGCTCTATTGGATTGCCCCGTGGCTCCCGCGCCCGCGTTTCCTCCGGCTCTATTGGATTGCCCCGCGGCTTCCGCGCCCGCGCCTCCTCCGGCTCTATTGGATTGCCCCGCGGCTTCCGTGCCCGCGCCTCCTCCGGCTCTATTGGATTGCCCTGCGGCTTCCGCGCCCGCGCCTCCTCCGGCTCTATTGGATTGCCCCGCGGCTCCCGCGCCCGCGCCTCCTCCGGCTCTATTGGATTGCCCCGCGGCTTCCGTGCCCGCGCCTCCTCCGGCTCTATTGGTTTGCCCCGCGGCTTCCGCGCTCGCGCCTCCTCCGGCTCTATTGGATTGCCCCGTGGCTCCCGCGCCCGCGTTTCCTCCGGCTCTATTGGATTGCCCCGCGGCTTCCGCGCCCGCGCCTCCTCTGGCTCTATTGGATTGCCCCGCGGCTTCCGTGCCCGCGCCTCCTCCGGCTCTATTGGATTGCCCTGCGGCTTCCGCGCCCGCGCCTCCTCCGGCTCTATTGGATTGCCCCGCGGCTCCCGCGCCCGCGCCTCCTCCGGCTCTATTGGATTGCCCCGCGGCTCCCGCACCCGCGCCTCCTCCGGCTCTATTGGATTGCCCCGCGGCTTCCGCGCCCGCGCCTCCTCCGGCTCTACTGGATTGCCCCGCGGCTTCCGCGCCCGCGCCTCCTCCGGCTCTATTGGATTGCCCCGCGGCTTCCGGGCCCGCGGCTCCTCCGGCTCTATTGGATTGCCCCGCGGCTCCCGCGCCCGCGCCTCCTCCGGCTCTATTGGATTGCCCCGCGGCTTCCGCGCCCGCGCCTTCTCCGGCTCTATTGGATTGCCCCGCGGCTTCCGTGCCCGCGCCTCCTCCGGCTCTATTTTATTGCCCCGCGGCTTCCGCGCCCGCGCCTCCTCCGGCTCTATTGGATTGCCCCGCGGCTTCCGCGCCCGCGCCTCCTCCGGCTCTATTGGATTGCCCCGCGGCTTCCGCGCCCGCGCCTCCTCCGGCTCTATTGGATTGCCCCGCGGCTTCCGTGCCCGCGCCTCCTCCGGCTCTATTGGATTGCCCCGCGGCTTCCGCGCCCGCGCCTCCTCCGGCTCTATTGGATTGCCCCGCGGCTTCCGTGCCCGCGCCTCCTCCGGCTCTATTGGATTGCCCCGCGGCTCCCGCGCCCGCGCCTCCTCCGGCTCTATTGGATTGCCCCGCGGCTTCCGCGCCCGCGCCTCCTCCGGCTCTATTGGATTGCCCCGCGGCTTCCGCGCCCGCGCCTCCTCCGGCTCTATTGGATTGCCCCGCGGCTTCCGTGCCCGCGCCTCCTCCGGCTCTATTTTATTGCCCCGCGGCTTCCGCGCCCGCGCCTCCTCCGGCTCTATTGGATTGCCCCGCGGCTTCCGCGCCCGCGCCTTCTCCGGCTCTATTGGATTGCCCCGCGGCTTCCGTGCCCGCACCTCCTCCGGCTCTATTTTATTGCCCCGCGGCTTCCGCGCCCGCGCCTCCTCCGGCTCTATTGGATTGCCCCGCGGCTTCCGTGCCCGCGCCTCCTCCGGCTCTATTTTATTGCCCCGCGGCTTCCGCGCCCGCGCCTCCTCCGGCTCTATTGGATTGCCCCGCGGCTTCCGTGCCCGCGCCTCCTCCGGCTCTATTTTATTGCCCCGCGGCTTCCGCGCCCGCGCCTCCTCCGGCTCTATTGGATTGCCCCGCGGCTTCCGTGCCCGCGCCTCCTCCGGCTCTATTTTATTGCCCCGCGGCTTCCGCGCCCGCGCCTCCTCCGGCTCTATTGGATTGCCCCGCGGCTTCCGCGCCCGCGCCTCCTCCGGCTCTATTGGATTGCCCCGCGGCTTCCGTGCCCGCGCCTCCTCCGGCTCTATTGGATTGCCCCGCGGCTTCCGTGCCCGCGCCTCCTCCGGCTCTATTTTATTGCCCCGCGGCTCCCGCGCCCGCGCCTCCTCCGGCTCTATTGGATTGCCCCGCGGCTTCCGCGCCCGCGCCTCCTCCGGCTCTATTGGATTGCCCCGCGGCTTCCGTGCCCGCGCCTCCTCCGGCTCTATTTTATTGCCCCGCGGCTTCCGCGCCCGCGCCTCCTCCGGCTCTATTGGATTGCCCCGCGGCTTCCGCGCCCGCGCCTCCTCCGGCTCTATTGGATTGCCCCGCGGCTTCCGTGCCCGCGCCTCCTCCGGCTCTATTTTATTGCCCCGCGGCTTCCGCGCCCGCGCCTCCTCCGGCTCTATTGGATTGCCCCGCGGCTTCCGCGCCCGCGCCTCCTCCGGCTCTATTGGATTGCCCCGCGGCTTCCGTGCCCGCGCCTCCTCCGGCTCTATTGGATTGCCCCGCGGCTTCCGTGCCCGCGCCTCCTCCGGCTCTATTGGATTGCCCCGCGGCTTCCGCGCCCGCGCCTCCTCCGGCTCTATTGGATTGCCCCGCGGCTCTCGCGCTCGCAATGGTCATTCGAGTTCCAAGTCGTTCGTGGTGCGAGTTCCGACTCAATTTATCGAGACCGTCTTTTCGTGCACAATGACATTACTGTGGTTTTTATATAATATGTATGATAGTTTGTAAGGTATATACATATGTTATGGGTCTTTGTTACCCGAAATAAATGATTTATTATTATTATTACGTTATTAAAAAAAAAAAAAACATTTTGTTTAGTTGCGGCTGGCCCGCCATGCCGGTACACTTTTTATTTATTATTTATGAACCTAATTAGTTATTGACGATACCGACATAACATGGAATTGAATTTATGAGTTGCGGATAGTCGCGAGTGCCTTCCCATGTGAGCAAGTACCATTCGGCTCGTCGGCGCAGCTCTCGGTAAAGTCCACGTAATTGTAAAGCTTAAACTAAACATTATAATAATTTGAACTCACTTTGAACAACATCGAATGTTCAAAAGTCAGAGATTACCAAGAACAATCAAATTAGCGAGCTTGTAATCTCATCAGATGCAATTGGGGCAGCAGTTGTGCGGCATTAACTGCGCACTAAGCGGCGGCGAGCATTCGCGAGCGAAATGAGCGAGCAAAATTATACCGACACGATACATATCGAGCGAATGCTACCGACGACGGCGACGCGACACCGCGCGAACACAAAACGTCGCTTCGTCGACCTGCGGACTGAGCACTTACGACCTTCTGCCGCGGAGCTACAGAAATAATTTAATTCGAGCACCGCCCGTTAATCTGGCGGATCACGGAGAATGCGCCGGCGCTCGCCGCACGCGAATTTATTGTTTATGAAATTGTTTTTGCATGTTCCAGATTAGCCCAGTTTAATGTAACATTGTGTGGCAAACGTACGCCAACTACATTTTAAACGACGGATGATATTGTGCCGTAAGCAGGTAGCTTAGTGGACGTTAACAGAATCGTAGATCACCACGAGATATATGAGACGGAAGCAGACGAGAAGCAACTAAACGAAACAAGTAGTGTGTACTTAACTGTGATGTTTATGACGGCTACAAGTTACTGAGAGCAATCCAATGGGGAATTCTGTTTCATTTATACTCAAGTCATTGTCTTGCGAATCGTTGAATTTTTATATCCTCTCTTTGAACTTAGTACAACTGGTAATAATATTTGCCTACAGTGAATAAACTACAATGATTAATAGCTGAGGTGTCAGATATGTACGATAGCGCGACGTATGTGAACAGAACGCAAAAACAAATGAGAGACGAGTGTGTGACGTGTCCACGGCCGCTATTACTTGAGGTAAACAACTCATGGAAAAAGTCTAAATAAGCGCCGCGGCCCAGCTCAAAGAGCAGAGGACGCGAATATACGACCACGTAGGGTTCAATTACGTGAAGCACTATAAAAATAAACGATTTGCATGAGGCACGGTGCGGCGGTGCGGCGGTGCGGCGGTGCGGCGCCGGCGCCGCTAGATGTGCAGCGATAGCCGCCGCGACGTGACTCGCCCGCTACACTAACCACGTACTCTCACGGTGTCTACTGAACTGCCTCCACGAGCAGAGACACAACGGAACTGGAGCCAGGCGATGTTGAGGCGGAACACAGACAGTCGTGGTTCAATGTGGTGTGTACTAATAAATAGTTGCTACTGAGTTGAGTTAGTCTTCAAGTCAAGGCAGAAGAGAAGGCTTCTTTAGACCAGCGTGCACGGTGCACCATCAACGACCAGATTATCATTATCAGTTGATTGAGTAATAAAAGTGGATGCTGGGTGGCAATGGAATAAAAGAAAAAGATAGTAGTTATGATAGATCCAAATTCAGCATGTCCACATGTTCCAGGACTACACCCGCACGCGCAGCACCAACACCGTAGAAACGGAACAAACAAACGACAAAATGACAGACTGTGGAAACATTCCTACGGCGCGATGTCAAACTTTAACTTTGAATTCGCGCCGTAGAAATGTTATAAAAAGAAATGTAAGTGATATTTCTTTTTATAACACTTTTACATTGTAGAGTCAGAAGATGTCACGTTACGCATCCTGGATATACCTATCTGTAGGTCAGAACATTTTTTCATAAGTAAGACGGATAGACGGTTTCCAAGGAACAGGTATTCAAATAGTTCTACTCCAACCAAACAAACCCAGATATTTTCACATGTCACGTCGACAGTTCTGCAGAAAAATGGCTTCCAAATTCACATGAATTAGACAAAGGAAAAACCAACGCGAGTCGTCGAGGCACGCACAAGTCTGTCTGTCAATCATCACAGACTATGGGAATCGATCACTTGACGCTGTCCATTCTTATTCCAGCGACGCGACGCACCGTTCGCTAGCAGTAGCTGGGAGCGCTGTGTTCCTAGACGACCTACTGCCTATGTCTTGTGCTGTGACTCGGTGAGGCCACACACACGCGCCTGTGCTATCTACCTGCTAGCATCGTAATGTACTCACTACTTATTACTACCAACAGATTTGCCAGATTATGCCGTCAATATTTTCTGTCACTTAAATTATTATTCGCTGAAGTCGTAAGTAAGCAAATGAAGTAAGTTAAAGTATTTGTCTGATTGTCTGCAACATTACACTAAATGAAGAATTTAGTAGTGACAACAGGAATCAAAATATGAATCGATCGCTTTGTGTGTCAACAAAGTATTATATTTACAATAGTTCAAATATAGGTTTAAAGATATTATTTTCAAAAAAGACGCAAAGTGACTTACTTGAGAACAATGATAAATAATAAAAGTAAAATTCATCACAGACTTCACGGTAACAATTATGATACACCCATCCAATGCATTCAGCTTTTAGGAAGGGTGTTATTGTGATTAAATATTCAGCTAATTGACTATTGAACTAATTGAATGAGTGTATTTTTTTATACATAAAGGTATTTTGTTGTATAATTGTGCTCCTTCAAAGTTAACATTTTGTTGCCACTCTTGGTTCTCATCTTCGGTAAAATCATAAACTAGTTTTCTCGGCGACTGCTAGGTTGGTTTACTTGTATGACTTTAGTAAACGATCAATTAGTCTGTATACTATTGTTGAGAGCCTTACGAATGAAATGACATGTATTGTAAATATACGAGTATAACGGTCTAATGTTCATTATTTTGGTTTCTTAATAAAGCATGTTGATGTTAAATATGGCAAGTTAAAAATAATTTATATTTATTTGTTTTGTGCAACTTGGAGCCTTGCTAGCTTCGTCTTGGGCGCACCGCCCCAGATTTCAACCAGATACGGTTGGAACCAGGTGTGGTTTTACTAAGGCGTATAGATGGTGTGATGTAGTTATGTGATGTGAATACCTCGAACTATGTTTCGCACGGATCTAAGTAGTGACGTAAGCTTTGCTTTTATATGATCCAGGTGAACAGTCCACTATAGCGAATTATCCATTCTTAAGCGAAGATATTTTTCACCAGATTTTTGCTCCAAGGGCACATAGATTGCACTAATGGATTATGTGGAGGTATTATTTTATTTTTTTCTTTAAAAAAGATATATCATCTTTTAGAATTATTTATCTTTATTAAGATATATTTAAACCATGAAAAAAAGGGTGTTTAAATCATCTTGAGCCTGAGAAACTAAAACATGGATGGCAAAATAAGCAAGTGTTGTCTACGTATGGAGTAAGGTGCCGCCCTGCCGGTAATTTTGATGGTTTCTAGCTTTTTAAGTAGCAATTCATGACTAACGTTGTCGAACGCATTTTTTAGGTCAATAAAGATCCCATGGACTTATGTGTATGTGAGGTCGACTGTTAGCTGTTAGTGTGCTGCTTTTTGGTCCAAACCCGAATTGTCTGTCTAAAAGAAAGTTAATAGATGTTAAGTGTTTATCTAATCGGTTGTGTAGGATTTTTTCTAATATTTTGTACAGTATAGGCAACACTGAAATAGGTCGGTTGTTACCTGGGTCCATTTTTGAACCCGATTTGTGAATGGCAGTTACCTTCGCCATTCTCAGGGTACCGGGAAAATTACTTTCAGCTAGCAGTTTGTTGAAGCATTTACTCAAGTTTTTTGCGGCTAAGTTTTAGGAGGAGTGTCGTTATGGCGTTGGCCGCTCTACCTATCATCTGCGGCCAAAAAGTGGTAGGCATTCCGGCCAATGACCTGATCAGTCGCAGGGGGACCAGGGGTGCCTAGATAGACACGGGGTCGTCTAGCGCCCACGTGCTGGTTTGGTCCCTGAGTTGATCATGGCTTGCAATGTGTTCTGGTGCGGTGGAGGTTTAGTGGGTTGGAGTCCCACATAACTGCACTATCTCCCCGTGGTAGTGCAGTGTGCATGAATATTTCTCCACGCAAAAACAAAAATCAAAAAGAAGGGTGGTGTTATTTGGATTCTTCTTTCGTTCTATCCACTATGCGTTTCTTAGTTGATATTACGAATTATGTTTCGATTCATCCAGTCGTTTTGGGGTAGGTTCGGTATTTTAGTCTTTGTTGTTTTACTTTTATCAATTATTGATTTTATTTTGTTTTCTAGTAGTGCATAGTCATCATCTATTTCTTCAAGGTTTGTTGTTTCTAGCATATCTTGTAGTTTTCTACGCGTCCTTATTTTGAGAAGTGATTTAGTTTTTTTTTTTAGTTCAACATATATTTGTTTGTGACCCGACATTGAAAAGTCAGCTATTACCATGTGGAAGTAATTGTCTTTTAAGTTGGAGCTGACATGGCCCAAAATAGATTATCTAGTATTCGATTCTCTGGTACAATATTTCTCAATGATTTTATTTAGTAATGTAGGTCCAGTTCCCTTCAAGAGTTTATTTGTTCAGAGAGTTCAGAGTTCAGTTGTTTAGCCTTTTTGTCTTTGTTTAAAAGATCAATGTTAAAATCTCATAACACTATTGCCCTCTTTCTTTGTTGTAGTTGGGACTCATAAACCTCTATGATATATATATATATATAAATATGCTTTCCACTTTATTTAATTACAAATAAATAGTAGTTTTCGTCTCAGCAATGCGTTGGTTTCTCGAAAGCAACACAATAACGAGCTGGCATATCTCTCTGTCTAGTAGACAAATCTAGAGTTAGTCTTGCACAGTGAAAATTCCATTGCATTTACTGGACTTTACTGAAATAACTTTTTATCATTGGAATTACAGAAAGCTCGACTATATTATTATCAAATACAACGTAGATGCAAATAATAAGAGTGGGCCAGTTTGCACTTAACATAAATACTTATTGTAAAGCGATGCGAGTTACTTCATAACAAATGAATGCAGTTCTCATCGAAACAAAAGAAATGACGAACTGGGCCAAGTATGAAACCCTATGGAACCTTGTCATGATCGTGGTAACATCAATAAGTGTTCACAATTCGTCGGTAAATTTTTGTAGATAGCTATTGATATGACTCGCATGGTAAGTACCTACCTTATCCGAATAAATTCTTGCGATGTTTTGCCTGAAGTAAGCACAAGTAAGCTATATATTGTTTAACTCTCCTTCAGGTACTTTTTAACCAACTTCAAAAAAAGGAGGAGGTTCTCAGTTCGTCGGATTTTTTATTTATGTTCCCCGATTACTCGAAGACGGCTGAACTGATTTGGAAATTTATTTTTTGTTTGAAAGGGTACCTATACTTTCCAGTTGGTCCCATTGTCATCAGGTTAGGATCTGATGATGGGATTCTGGAGAAATCGACGGAACTCTTTAAATATTATAGGGACACCTATAGGGATTTGGGAATTTGTTATAGTAACTCGTGCATTTGTTCTTAGAAAGCACCATTTGGTCAAGTGGAACTGATGATGAAGATCACAGATAGCCACCGGAACTCCTCAATAATAAGTATTTCACGGGTTGCGATTCGATTAGGTACTTTATTAACTGTTGCTAAGCAATTTATGCTCGTCACAATGCTTATGGTGATGTGGAGTTCTCCTGGTACTTACTAGGAGAACTCCTCAACAATTAACGTCCCTGCATCAGGAAACGCAATACATATTTTCTAAAAGGTGATGAGCAGTTGACATTAGAATATTGTAAATTAGAGAAATTACAAACTGACCCACTAAAAAGTGAAAAATAAAAAACTTTTTCCAAAAGGCAAAAAACGAAAATACAGATCCAAAGACATCTACTTCTGAAATTAAAGTTACTATTCACTTTGAAGTGTTATTTTGGAAGTCGGTTGTGATTTTTTGGAAAAAGCACGGGCTTGTGATAGCTGAGTATCCGAAACAGTTATTTATGTCTTGATTTCACCGTTCTAGTGCCGTCGTCAGTAGTGGTTGGTACCTGCCGCGCGAGTACCTGCCGGTACATACGCGCACGTATGTACAGGAGCGAGGCACGTACAAACGGAGTTTTCTAACATTGTGAAGCGTCACGGAGGCACTAAAGCGTCCAGCTGCTATGTATGCGGTGCGCGCGCGCATGCCCGCGGAATCACAATCGACGCTCGCGGTAATAACTCGTCGAACGAAGCCGCGCCGGAATCAACAAGCAGCTGCGCAGGCGACGGCGCGCGGCGACCGCCACCAGCCGCCGCCGCGCCGCCCAGCAGGACCTCCAGCACGAAGGTCACGACATGATGGACATTACGGGTAATGTCATGTCTACTTCTGTATATACCTATTGGTGACCTGAGTGGGCTAAGTGATCACGAATATTTATAAATGTTAGCACGCCATTGTATCGGCCAGTAAACGTCATTGTATCACCCAGTAAACGCTGAGTTTTGCACCTGTACCGATATGTCCGTAACTGTTGATTAGAGCGCTTTAATTAACTAAATCAAGATGATATCAATGTAAACTAAACAGGTCGGTACCTACTGAGTCTGTCTACAAAAGTTACAAAATGTATATAAAGCAAGACGACACATCGTTCCTTGTGTTGAAGACCAATATTGAACGCTATTTCCATTCAAAGCTTATTCATAAAATCAAAGCAATACATTTCTTAGGGATGTTGACATAAAGCTAATGACAATTATAATAGCGTTTCTTGCAAATGATGTCGAAAAAGTGAAACAAAAAATAAGAAGAACAAACATCGTTTGCTATTCATGCGATTCATGGAAATGTTGGGTAGGCGACGCGCATTATTCAGATGCGATCGAACGCGTCAATCATTCCTCACCTCGGACCGCAGATCCATCACCCGTCCCGACCGCGCACGCTACTACCGACCTTAATTACACACCGTAAGATACATATTTATAATGCTAACATAATTCGGATGTAAAGACGAAAGGTAATATTTAATAGGTCCATAGTAATGAGGCAGTCGGTGACGGAGGAAACTCCGCATGTATTTATTTAAATTTATGAGGATTGGTATAAATGTAAGCTCTGTCCACACTGCGATGGTTAGACGTTCCAAACGCTAAGTGCTGAACTCTTGACTATCTCAATGACAGAGTCATTTTTTTTCATTCAAGCGGTCACCCGCGATCCCTTATCTTGTGAAGCTCATACTTGCAGCTCGCAGGCTCGTGTCGAGCGGTCACCCGCGATCCCTTATCTTGTGAAGCTCATACTTGCAGCTCGCAGGCTCGTGTCGAGCGGTCACCCGCGATCACTTATCTTGTGAAGCTCATAAGCTTGTAGCTCGCAGGCTGGTATCGAGCTGTCATCAGCGATCCCTTATCTTCTGAAGCTCATACTTGCAGCTCGCAGGCTCGTGTCGAGCGGTCACCCGCGATCACTTATCTTGTGAAGCTCATAAGCTTGTAGCTCGCAGGCTGGTATCGAGCTGTCATCAGCGATCCCTTATCTTCTGAAGCTCATACTTGCAGCTCGCAGGCTCGTGTCGAGCGGTCACCCGCGATCACTTATCTTGTGAAGCTCATAAGCTTGTAGCTCGCAGGCTGGTATCGAGCTGTCATCAGCGATCCCTTATCTTCTGAAGCTCATACTTGCAGCTCGCAGGCTCGTGTCGAGCGGTCACCCGCGATCACTTATCTTGTGAAGCTCATAAGCTTGTAGCTCGCAGGCTGGTATCGAGCTGTCATCAGCGATCCCTTATCTTCTGAAGCTCATACTTGCAGCTCGCAGGCTCGTGTCGAGCGGTCACCCGCGATCACTTATCTTGTGAAGCTCATAAGCTTGTAGCTCGCAGGCTGGTATCGAGCTGTCATCAGCGATCCCTTATCTTCTGAAGCTCATACTTGCAGCTCGCAGGCTCGTGTCGAGCGGTCACCCGCGATCACTTATCTTGTGAAGCTCATAAGCTTGTAGCTCGCAGGCTGGTATCGAGCTGTCATCAGCGATCCCTTATCTTCTGAAGCTCATACTTGCAGCTCGCAGGCTCGTGTCGAGCGGTCACCCGCGATCACTTATCTTGTGAAGCTCATAAGCTTGTAGCTTGCAGGCTGGTATCGAGCTGTCATCAGCGATCCCTTATCTTCTGAAGCTCATACTTGCAGCTCGCAGGCTCGTGTCGAGCGGTCACCCGCGATCACTTATCTTGTGAAGCTCATAAGCTTGTAGCTCGCAGGCTGGTATCGAGCTGTCATCAGCGATCCCTTATCTTCTGAAGCTCATACTTGCAGCTCGCAGGCTCGTGTCGAGCGGTCATCAACAATCCCTTACCTATAGGACGCTTAGATTTATTATAGGTGCTGTCTCTTTTCACATTTAAGCATAACCTTATTTGTTCGGCCATCGTTTCAAATACCTAAATTATTAATTATTAATTATATCCGCTAACAGAGAGAAATCCGGGATTGTTTTTTTATAATTTTAGTGTGCTTTTTTATACTTTTGTATGTTCGTTCCGTTTTATAATACGTGTTCCGTTGTTTTATTATCTAAATTTTGAAAAATCATACGTATTTAAAGTGGTAAATGTGATTTTGTTTTTTTACAATACTACAATATGTAGGTACATAAATAACCATGTATATTTACGTAGGTAGGTTGTGTCACATTAATGAAGTTCCGTCTGCATCAGATCACGTACCATCTCAGGCGCCGTCGTCAGTAAGCGCATTACTTCTCATTAAACATATTGTTGTGTGTGCACTGCAATCAATCTATTTAATTACATATTAACTGGTTTTAGAATAAAAACTGTCTTGTCGATCTGGTGGGTTAATTGTTAATTGATTCAGCTCTTATTCTATTAACTAAATGGTTTCAAAAACTTCGGGCGCGGCGGTGTGTGTGGCTGCGGGTTTGGCAATTCCCGCGCAGTACCGAATTACCGATTTGATCGTGCGCGCGCGCATACGCTACATATTTCATTAATTTACATCGTTATCACTGGAATATGTGTTTTTATCATACGCTTACAGACAATGCCTGGGCACTCCGCTCCTGCGTTTCTTAACGATGCTAATGTGTCAACTCGTCCAGATGTTGACGCAAAACATCTAACTGTGCATCTTATATCACGTCGTAAACATCATTGATATTTATTTAAGCATCATTGGTCACAGTTATGTGAAGCGCATCATGTCATCTTAATCCCATCAAAAATGTAAATGTGAAAATGGAAGCCAAGTTCAATAGGTATTAAGAATACGCGTGGCTATCGACTTCGCTGACAAAAGAATTGAAATCTAAATGGATGCCAAGTTCCAGTTTCCTGTAGATAATCCTTATATAAGAACTAAAAATAAACTGACAACACAATTTCTTGTTTTTTTTTCTGCTTCGACAATCTATTTAAATATAATTTAAACAGTTGAATTATTTACACAAAGCTGATGACTTAAGAATAAATTGAAGCTCTTGATTTCACTTGGCTAGTTTTTACCAGCAAACCAAATTTTTAGAAGAGTAAGATGTGAAGAAGTGTGTAGATAAGTTGACCTTACAATATAAAAAACCGGTCAAGTGCGTGTCGGACCACGCACAATGAAGGGTTCCGTAGTTGGGATGAATTTATCCCAAGAACAAACTTAACATTGTAGTTGAAAAACATGTTCTCCCATACATTCCAACTGCAAATGTCCATAGTTAAACGAAAAGGATCCAACCCACATTACACCTAATGTGGGTTGGATCCTTGTTGTTTAACTATGGACAAATGTAAGTTAGTACGCACAATATTGAGAGATTTACCATGTTGTTTTAAGACCATATACTTCTTATAAGTTTTACTGTGATCTATAGGTATCGAACTATTTTCTATATTTTTTCAAAATTTTACTTTGGGAGATAAGGGGGGGGGGGGGGGGGGGCAGAATTGTCAATTTTCGTCTATTTTCTTAAATAACTTTGGTAAAATGGTTTATATTAAAATTATAAAAAAATGCATTTCCTTTTATTTGATTTGTCACATGGTACAGTATGCAAAACTTTTTTTTTAATTTTCTTATTTGCCCCCAAAGTTGACCCCCATATTCAAAATTTATTTCTTTACGTTACACGTACGTGTTTGGGTCACAGGAATACATATGTGTACCAAATTTCCATTTAGTCAATCCGTTAGATTCGGAGCAAATTGGCTATAACAGACGGACATATAGACAGACAGACAGACGAGTGATCCTATAAGGGTTCCGGTTTCTCCTTTTGAGATACGGAACTCTAAAAACAGCAATTTGCGTATAACATCAAGAAGATAAGTTGATTAGCCAAATATAAGATAACTTGTATGTGAAAACAGCCAAGTCAAATCTTTATACTAAGTTCTAAGCTTTGTGTAAATAATTTGACTTCAAAAACTAATACAAATACAAAAAAAAAACAAAAAGAATACAAAAAGAAGTTATGTTTCTAAACAAAGCAAGAAATTTTGTTTTAAATTGATTTTAGAATGTTGTATGTTCTTATAAATTTTCAGGATTATCTACAGAACTTGGCACCACTTTAGATCGTAATTCTTTTGTTGGCGAAGTCGACAACCACACATACGAGTATTCTAAATACCTATTGAACTTGGCTCCCATTTTCATATTTATGTTTTTGATGGGATATCATTACTTTTTGTAAAGAAATTATTATCGATACGTAACTCTAAGAAAAATGCTGCGAAACACATGAGCAGGTATTTCTTCCGGCACCTGCTTACTTACACAGCTGCCACCACCATCGCCTCTTCATATATATAGGTAAGTACAATAAGTTAAGCAAACAGGGTAAGTAAGGTGTACCTACCTACCTACCTATGTAGTACTTACGTGCCGGGAGACTAGATGTTTTCCAACAATCTGCCTTTTGACTAGCTTGCGTTCATGTTAAATATGCTGAAGAATCCTTCCTTACACCCACATTTTTGTAGTGATTATGTACATTGTCAGTGAATGTTAAACGTTTATAGACAACAGGAACCGTATCTGGGTTCTTGTAAATCACAGACTTTTACTATTTTCAAATATAACACAATTATTAATGTCAGATCGCTGAGCCAGCGCGGCCACTTGCAGTTTCTGTTATTATTGGTTGTTCAAGTTTTATAAATAATTTGGTACCTATACAAAACGACAACAGCGACCTCTATGGAACCTAATCTCCTGCGAAAGAAAGTTTTTGCTATAATAATTTCGAAAGGCGCTAGGTGTTCATGAAAATCGATTGTGTTAAAATATTTCATAAGTCACAAGTAATTTAATCATTTATTAAGATAGGTACAATAAATAGTTGTTACAAAGAATTCAAGCGCGCTATGTTATACCAAAAGGCGTACAAATATTTATGGATGTTGTTGATAACATAATATAACATAAATTGATAACATAATTACATTAATCGAACGCATATATTAGATAATAATTGATTGTCACAAAAAATAAAATATAAATGTCAAAAGGAAAAATAAAGATAAAAATAATTTATTTGTCAAACATGCGTTTGCATAAACTGACTAATCAGACATGCAAGGTATTGAATTAATAGAATAATAGAAAATATAAACCATAAGTTTACTACGTCAATATTCAAATAATGTTAAAACAAAAAGAGAGAAAAAAGTAATATAAAAATTAAAATAATACAAAAAATGTCACGTGCAATGTTATATGGACTTAATAACACCAGGTTACATGAGTACCAACTAAGATCAAAACAATCATTTTATTTTGTCTGTCAAAAATTCTGAAATACCGTAATATGCTTTCTTCAACAGCTGTACTGTTGAAGAAAGCATATTACGGTATTTCAGAATTTTTTAAAGCCTTTTCTTAAATAAGTTTGTTTAATTCTTTAATTGAACTAGGTATGTGGTTGAATATAATTGGTGCCATACAAAAAACACTTTTACGCATCAATGCTGTATGAGACCTTTTTACGCACAAGTTATTGTTATGTGGTCGAGTTCGTTCGTGATAAAATTATATTCTGGTAAACATGTCTGGATTGGTCTTAACAAATACAGCTATTTCAAAAATATATAAGCAAGGAAATATCAATAATTTATATTTGATAAACCATGGCTTACAAGAATCTAAAATGTGGAGTCTGAACATTAATCTAATGCACCTTTTTTTGTGCTTTAAAACTAATTCCCTGTTGGTAGAGTTACCCCAGAAAATAACACCATACCTCAATACTGAACTCACCAAACCATCATTTCAAATTGTAAAAATTCACTGTTTTCTGATTTTTTCTTTATATGGAAAATCACGGAAGTGGGTTAGGTTTTCGATCTTTATCTGTCAGTGATAAAAATGCCGATTTTCAGACGATAACCGTTTGAGCCGTATTTACGAAATTTAGGGTTCTAGATAATCTAAGAGGTTTTAATAAATAAACCAAATTTCATGTGTTTATGTTGAATACATTTTGAGTTATTAAGGGGTCAAAAGTGGCTCCAAATGATTCGTGTAAGACACGGACATGTAAGACACGGACATGTAAGACACGGACATGTAAGACACGGACATGTAAGACACGGACATGTAAGACACGGACATGTAAGACACGGCCATGTAAGACACGGACATGTAAGACACGGACATGTAAGACACGGACGTGTAAGACACGGCTGCTGCGTCGCCAGGTCCATTTTCTTGAACTTGGCGTGACAGGCTGCCGCGCGGCTAGATGTGGAACATGCACCAGTTTCTCAGCTGACTAGGTACAAGCCTAGGTTCAGAGCTTCGGCGCACGATCGTATCGTGTCGTCGTACTAAAAATAATAATACCTATATAATATTTTGAATTTGTCTCTTTTTTGTCGGAGGGTCTCTTGACTAGGTAAATATAACAGCCGCAGTGATCGAAGGTTGCCAAGGTCGGTTCGTGGATGGGTTACCATTAGTGACCAACCATTACATATCGGGGTCCTTCCGTGCCACGAAAAGCATGTAGAGACGTTGCTTAGTCCCGGCTGTCATTTATATCCTAATCCTAACTTCCTAACTTCCAAACAAAAAATAAGACATTACCAGAAATATTTATACACTCAAACGCCTGTCATTCTTTATTCATGGAACCAACTATACCGCAACACATAATTTACCACATCAACTCACTCAGAAATACAAATAGTGTTGCTTATGACGGAATTTGCACTAATGTTATAAAAGAATCGGTTCTATACATAGCTCCACATCTCAGTCACATTATTAACATGAGTGTATCCAATGAAATCTTTCCCAAAGGAATAAAAACTTTCATAATTTTGCCATTGCACAAAAAAACAAGATATGCAGTTTATGGCAAACTGCAGACCTATTGCCTTGATACCTGTCTTCTCAAAAATATTCGAGAAAGTCATTTATAAGTCCCTATATACATACCTTGAGAAGTCTAATATACTAGTCAAAGAACAGAAGGGATTTCGTAAACAGAAGACAATTAATATGGCCATACATGATCTTCTTCTAACTATTCTACCAAACGTGGACAAAAGAAATCCTGTTTACGCTATCTACATGGATCTAACCAAGGCTGTGGATTACACAATACTGTTAAATAAATTTGAAAAATATGGTATAGGGAAAATAAATCAGCTGTTCAGTACATTTTGACGAATTATGCTAACATAAATGTACTGAACTGAACAGCTGATTTTTTTTTCGCGATTTCAGGTTTGGTCCCTTAGTAAAAGTTGTTCATAATGATGAGTACAATGACCCCTTAAGAGGTTGTTGGTGTTTTATCAAAACCCTGTAGGTATATATAAAATTCAAAGTCACAGCCTAAACTGCTAGTCCTAGAGACATGATATTTGAAGCGTGTGTTCCTTGTGAAGAGTTGGTATCCACTAAGAAAGGGTTTTTTGAAATTCCACCCCTAAGAGGGTAAAATAGGGGATAAAACTTTGTATGAAAAATCTTATTCCTTCAGTTAATAAACTTGAAACTTGGCAATATTTGCTTCAGTAAATAATAAAAATTGATACTATAAGTTTTTTAAATCAACCCCTCACAGAGGATTAAGAGGGTGTCAAATTTAATAAGGTACATTTTTACGCACTGTCGGAACTCGAAACTTGTACTAATAGTCAGTTTGAGTACTATATGCGGCCTACCTGTCTTTCATTGATATTGTTCGTCGAGTCGTTGAGCTACTTAGATACTGAGCTGAGCTAAACGATTACTGACAAATGCTTGCACTTACTGGACAGGTCCACTCAAATCAGGGCCACGGTAACTCTTTCAATCTTCCCGCGACCCTGGCAGGCATCGGCCCTAGCGGACCCCATCAGTTAGTGCTGACATCTCTTTGAGGCGCTCTGTTAGAACACAACGCGCCGTCGACCCGCAGGTTTATTAAGTATCTTGCAGAAGACTAGCGACGGCAAAATTTGCGCAATAATTGCTTTTCAATCGCAAATCGGTATTATGTATCAGCGATACGTCATACTGATTTGCGATTGAAAAGCAATTATTGCGCAAGTTTTGCTATCGCTAGGGCTTCTGCAAGATACGTAATAATAAGCCTGCCGGGCCTGGTCCTTACCGGACGGCGAGCTACCCATTGCTCACCGTCCGCAAACCCGCGCATACGGTGGCCGGGAATCGGCTTTCAATTCCTAGGGCCGTGAAGGCGCAAAGATTGCCTCTCCCTCACGCGTTCCGTCTCCTCCTTCGCCATTACTGCATCGCAGAAGGAGGTGACGGCTTCATATGCACTCTCGCTCCGTACAGTCCGTACCATGGCCTGGACCAGGGCCGGACGCGTGAGGTCGCCGCCACAGATCGTCTCCGCGAGGACACGGCGGTGCTCCACCGTGTCCTCCGGGCGATCCACACAATGGTAACACCCGGGCGTTTCCTCCCACCTTATCCGGAACAGGAACCTCCCGAAGCAACCGTAACCGGTGAGGACCTGCGTCAGGCGGAAGGTGAGGACGCCTCTCCAACCACTCCTCAAAGAGGGGTCTTATCGCCGCAATTGCGACTACAGTTTTTTTTTTTGAGGTATGTTACATAGACCTGGCCCATTTTGAAACATCTCATTTAAGCTTTTGGTAAGAAATAAAGAGTTATATGTTTCAGCGTTTTTGTATAATATCCCCTTAAGGGGGTAATATAGGGGAAGATTTTAAAATTCACATGTAGTTAATATTGAAATTTTTGTCTACCTCTTTTTGGAATTCGATTGGAAATGTTGTCATAGTCCGTGTCTTGATGTAAAATTTAATATTTTTAAATTAAATTCGGGTACTCGGTCAAAAGTAATTGTAATTTAACATCACATAATAACTTGTCTGACACGTACAACATCCATTTGCGTGGTTAAAGGCGACGCTAGAGTATTTCAAATCGATGTTGATAATATTAAAATAATTATTTTATTATTTTAACGTTAGACGTTAAGAATCGTAAAATCCAGATATTATTTTATTTTTGATAATATTGTGCAAAATACCGTAAGCGGTGAAAGTGGTAAATGGTAGCCGAAAGGTACATTTGGTACTTGAAGAGCCATTAAACATAGCTCATGAGGACACGCCAGATTGTAACAGCGAGCGGGGACTAATGTTGCAGCAATGTAAACTGTTGGTTTGGAATGAATGTACAACGTTCTACAAAAGTATAATCGGAGCACTAAATCGGAACTATCAAAGTTATCAAGAGCAACCAAAGTATCACGGAATATATATTGGTACTGCTAGACGGCGGTTTCAGTCAGTCTGTGGGGATAATTCCCGCCAACCACGCGGGCGAACCCGCGGGTACATCTACGAAACTAATATATTTGTAAAAACATACATCTCGCAATACAAAACAGCTTCCAAAAGTTACTACAGAAAACTACGTGACAAAAATAGAGCTCGAAATTTCACGTGGTAGAACTGCATTAACGAACAAAAGTACTTTCTGTATCTGCCTAGCCTTTTCCCAACTATGTTGGGGTCGGCTTCCAGTCTAACCGGATGCAGCTGAATACCAGCATTTTACATGGAGCGACTGCCTATCTGACCTCCACAACCCAGTTATTGGGTAATACGATACCCCTTGGTAAGACTGGTTGTCAGACTTTCGGGCTTCTGATGACCCGTAACGACTGCCAAAGATCCACGAATGACACCCGGGACCAACGGCTTAACGTGCTTTCCGAGGCACGGAGGAGTCTCGGTATGTAAAGATGGTCACCCATCTACAGACCAACCCCGGCAAGCGTAGCTTAACCTGATGGATCAACCCGTGTGGCTGTTATTACTTAGCCACGAGCTCCTCTAAAAGTACTTTCTGTATGGCCACAAAAATATATAACAACCTACCTTTTATTTGCGTGGAGAAATGCTCATGCATACTGCACTACCAAGGGGAGATAGTGCAGTTATGTAGGACTCACATAACTGCACTATCTCCCACATAACTGAAACTCCACAGTATGCTCCTCTGCCGCTTGTGGCGGGAACACGGGCACGCGTTAGCACTCGCCGCGAACCTACCGCGGCTGTCTGTCACCGGACCCTCCTCTGAAGACGCCGTGGCGCCTCTCCAATCATTCCTCAAAGAAGGGATCTATCGCCGCAATTGTGGCGTGCCTATGTTTTACCTCCCTGGGAAATCATATTGTTGCAAAGCAGAAATACGTACTTCTATATTAACAAAAGCATAAATCTTAATGTTAATTTTCCTACCTTAAGAAATGCTCGGTTTCCCATACAATTTTTCATCCCCTATATTACCTCCTTTAGGATTATTTTTTAGACGAAAAGTCCTTCCCCAGGATGCCACCCCGCTTTGCCCAATTTTATCGAAATCCGTTCAGTAATGTAGGCGTGACAAGTTAACAGACAGTGTGGTGTTCTCGCTATTTAAACCACATCTTTTAGTTTATTTAGCATTGAATGTGTTCAGCATTCTTAGAAATTGTATGGGACTCATTTAACTCATATGGAATGCTTACTGTTCTATAACCTCTGTATTTTTTTAGTAATTATTCTAACTTGTAACTAAGAAACAGTCCCGGCTATTTGTTACAATAGACAGACAGACAAAGTTACTTTCGAATTTAATATATTAATAAGTAAGTATACAAGTATAAGTATGCAACTATGCAGGCGTTTGACAGTCGTTACGAGTCGTCAGAAGCCCAAAAGTCGTAGTCTTACCAAGGGGTATCGTGTTACCCAGTAATTGCGTTGTGGACATTCATTATCTCGTCTAAATGACTCCTTCACCCACTTCATACATTTTTTCTTCAGTTGTTTGTAATTTGAGAAGTAGTTCCTCGTGCGCGGTCTCGTGACGTCACCACATTGATATGCAGCACGGATTCTGTATTTCCGACTCGGCTGCCCGTGGGAGCTTCATTTTGTTACAAAAGCTCCTGTTTATGTTTCCTTTTCATACATTAGGTGGAGACACGGTTGTACCAGCATGTATCACTACTGTGACCACATATTCGCGTTCTACTACTCAAGTCTTACATGTGCTCCTCTAGCTATCTTCTGGTTGCCAAATGACATTCTACTTTCCTTTCTTACTTTTAAATGATCGATCCTAATGAAATGATGACGAAATTGATGAGAACGAACTAGAAGTAACGAGGCTGGGATGCAGTTCCTGTCTGATTGATGGTAAGTGTATCTTAAAATATTATAAATGCGGAAGTGAGTTCTTTTTTGGTTTACACGTTAAAATGGCTGAACGGATTTGAATGATAGGTACACGGGTAGATCATGACCTGTATTAGGATAGATATAGGATAATTTTGTCCCGGCAGGACGTTTCCGTTGGATAATTTCCGAGCACCAAACGGGCAAAGCTGCGGACAAAAGCTAGTAAGTTATAAAAAGTATAATAAAAAAATCAATGACAAACCTTTCATTCAAGCCTTTTAAATACGTCGCTGTTAAACTTTGTTGTAATGCGTCCTGTGAACCCTCAATCGCTGTACAACCTACAGGCCGTGGTCGCGCGGGCGCAGGAAGCCACGTCGAGTGTCGTACGTGCGCGTGCGCCACCGCGCTTATTGCCGCAGACGTGCAGGAAGGAACCAGCTGCGGAGACAACGCGCCCTACTCACTGTTGTTTGTCCAAAGTGTTCAAACCAACAAGCAGGAAAAATAATTATTGTAATACTTGTCGGCATCTTCGCTTTCCTCGCCTTGCGCTCTTTACAATTGTAATACTTGTCGGCATCTTCGCTGGCCTCGCCTAGCGCTCTTTACTATTGTAATACTTGTCGGCATCTTCGCTGGCCTCACCTAGCGCTTTTTACAATTGTAATACTTGTCGGCATCTTCGCTGGCCTCGCCTAGCGCTCTTTACAATTGTAATACTTGTCGGCATCTTCGCTGGCCTCGCCTAGCGCTCTTTACAATTGTAATACTTGTCGACAGCTTCGCCTAGTGCTCTTTCCAATACAATTGTCGGCATCTTCGCTGGCCTCGCCTAGTGCTCTTTACAATACACATTATTTTCTATCTGTGATTTAGTTACTCAATAATCATTTTTGCAGCAATTTTACAGCTTTAAATACATATACATAACACAATTAACCATAGTTGAAGCTTTTAAAAAGTAGTTTTCCGGTTTTTCCACAGGATAGTTGTTGGTAAACAGATGACCATTCCATTAAAAGATACTGCAACAACTGTATTGTACAATAGTGTTAGGTTCCCAGAACCCACGCGGAGGAACTAAAAGCCCTGGTGGTGTGGCGCACGTCTCGTTGTCCCGCCGCCGCCGCCAACGGAGACGTAAAAATGTGATTTCCGGTGATGTGAGCGTGACGTGGCGATAAGGGTTGCGTCCCCCCCCCGCCCTTCCTCCCTGTCTCCTCACGTACTGCACGACATTAATAGACTGTTAAATAAAAGGCTTCTCGAGGTGATCAAGGTACCCAGGGAAATAGACGTGGTGGGCCAGATGACCCAGGCGGGAGGCATAATGTTATTTTGTAATAAAAAAGGCAGAGTTTTCACTATTTGCTGTATTTATTTTACTCACTCCCAGACACATTGGACACAGCCATATTAGAAGAAGGAACGAATATACACACAGTACTACAAACTTAATATGAACGAATCCAGTGTAGCCAACCTCTCAGATATATATATACCTATATATATTGAACTTTGCGTTATGCTCGTGAACGGGTGCTGCTTCTGGTGACTGGTCGTTTTGCTGATCTTGGTTCTGGTATTGTTATTAGTGATTAACTCTTTGTTTATTTTACTTCGATGGTGCTAGTTTATCATCTGTGACTTTGAGTTACGACTACATGTACGACTATATGTAAGTGGGCACGCCCTTTATTACTGGAAGCTTTTATTTAGGTATAAAGTTCTGCTTACGTTTTTAGTTTTGTATTTTTTCTGCTTGAGTATAGTTTTCGATTTATGTATTTGCTTGGTATATTGGCGTGTGCTAGATGACTTATAGCAAATAATTTAATTTATGTTTTTTGTTGCGTAATGTACCTATATTATTTTGCGCAGTGTTGTATAGAATCAAATTTTTTAACTGTGCTGCTGGGGAGTTTGTTGCGCCACTTCTTCTCCCCAGCTAAAGCACTAGGAAGTGGTGAAGGGCGGGCGTTTTGGGGGACTGTCTTATGTAATGTTGACGTTCGAAAAGTGCTGATTCTCAGTCTAGTTTGAATAAATGACTTTTGATTTAGATTTTACTTATACGAGTACGTGTTAGGCCACAGTGCGCGGGCTGCGGCCCCCGCGCGCCTCGCGGCTTCACTTATTAAGTATCGAACCCGTAAGAATATCGGGATAAAAAGTATTTTATGTGTTAATCCAGGTAACAAACTATCTGTGTACCAAATTTCATTGAAATCCGTTAAGTAGTTTTTGCGTGAAAGAGTAAAAAGCACCCATCTATCCATTCTCACAAACTTTCGCGTTTATAATATTGGTAGAATTTATTATTGAAGCCTCTATCAAAAAATTAAATAGACGTCTCCACCACCTTGTAGAACGTCGCCCTATTTTGTAATAGCATCTCAGCTGATTAAATTGATCGACGCCTCCCATCCTTTTTCTGTACTGCGCTATAGGAAGAGGACATTTCACGAGGGCTTTAGATCCATCTTTTTGCGTCCTTTGTACTTCAGTAATTACCGTGGGATCAAAAGTTGTACCTAGTCCTAAGATTAACATGCTTGATATCCTTCCGCTGAATGGCTGCTGTGTCACCAACAATACGCCACTTTCAATTACGTTTTGGCATCACATTTTTACGTTTCATCATTGTGGAAGTTCGTTTCGAACTGTTCCCGTACTGTACATGCCACGCATGACGAGGTCACGCATGAATGAGACTGACGTAAACAAATTATCAAACGCAACATGACAACCTTTGTCTCTGATGGCTTTTGTAAGACGAAGTACAACATTGGGTCCCAAGCCAGTTTCAACAACCCCTTTAGTTTTGCCACAATATACCTCAATAGCCCGTAACCGAATCTGCCCAAATCTTATAACCCCTCCTTATCGGTGTCATTGACATGTACTGTTTGAAGGATGATCGAACTCTGAATTTGACCATGCACTCATCAACAGATTGTGATTTAGAGACTGAGCATTCTTCCGCAAAACTTTTATTTAGCATGTCGATAAGCGGTCGCAGCTTATATAACTTATTGGAAACCTGGCTTTATTTTTTTTTAAATATGTTGTGAATATAATAGTGTGGCCAATAACTATTACAAAAACATAAAAATACATTTCTCACGGCCAAATTCAAGATTCAATCAGATTTTTACGCAACGACTGTCAAAATGCACCGCAAACTGAACATGGCGACACTGAATGCACAGAGTTATATAATATGTCAATCACTCAACTGAATGAAACCAAACGAACCATAACATGTTTTTGGGTAATGGTGCTAGTAGTACGTAGAATAAAAACATCATTCTGTCAAATGGATTACGCGCCAGATTTCAAATACTGTTGTGGCAAATATGTTGCCAAGGTTCGTGAAAGAGTCAATCAACACACACAATCATTAGTGTCATGCATGAAGTTGTCTCAGCGTAAAAGACCAGCGGGAACTATCATTATGATAATATTGTAATGTAATATGTGCCACTTACACGATCAACATTCAGTTGCAGCGCACACTACATGTTCCACCTCCAGCGTCGCTCCTGCTGAGTTCTGACAAACTGCTAAATAAACTCCAACCTTCGTAAATGGAAGTTTAATACACACATTATGAACTCAGTAAATAAAACTTGCTCACATACCTAATTACACAAATGTTTTTAGACTCTAGACGTCGCGTCGTCGTACAGTTAATCGTATTCAGAGTTCGTGTTCGGGCCAATAAAAATAGCACCTGCGAAATATAGCACAAAAATGTATGTCGCCACTCGTAAACGCCATAAAGCAGCTTTTCATCGATCAAGAGTTCGAACGAGACATACATATGGGCTCATAACGTGACGCCGGGGCGGCGAGCGGAGTGGGAGCGTTGAGCGGAGCGAGAGCGTTGAGCGGAGCGGGAGCGTTGAGCGGAGCGGGAGCGGTGAGCGGGGCACACGGGCATCAGCATTACAGTCTTATTGAAACCTCACCCCGCGCTCCCTGACCAACACGTTAATTAGACAATTTGCGTATCCACTTCCAAATGCTTGCCTCAAGCGACGTCCTAACCACCACTTAGCACGCTACCCCGAACAGACTTCAATCGTGACTATCTTAGAGCAGATAATCGCAAGGATCTCCCGCGCTCTTGACAGTGGCATCCAAGACATCGGTGGAATAGCTGATTCCTATTGTAATGTATGCTAAACGGGTGTGACCGCGACAATTAGGCTAGGATGTGCGGGCCACGGCCGCGGTCGTGTCTCCGCATCGTCACGCTGAATTGCGATCAGCAATTAGTAGCTCATCGCTGCATCGGCGACGTGTTTATTTAATCACGAGCGCGTACATAATGTGCGCGCGCAGACGACGCGACGCACCGCGCGAATGTTAAGCGGCGAGGAGCCGCATGAGACGTGGGACTGTGGGACCGGCACCACAGCCAGCCGCCACAGCAGCCAGCACGGGGGCGACGGATTAGGCGCAGCAGACGCCGCTCACAACGCGATATTTTCTGAATCTCCAATTCAAGCCACGTTATTAATAAGGAGAGAGGTCGGGGCTCGTGATCGGCTCCTACGCCGCCGCGCACCGCGCAGCCGCGGACACGAACAAAATAGTCGAAAAAGGTAAGCGCGCGGTCGTGACGGGAATGTCGCTGATGTTATGTATTTCAGGTCGCACTCATTGTATTTTAAACCGCTATTGTTTCGTATTTCGCGCCTGCGCACAGAATGCTGCGCTCGCGCCCCGACTCGCTTCGTTTTTCATGATGCGACGTCACTCACTGGTGGTGGCTGCTCTATAAATAGTGGTCACTGTATAAGCAGCGGTCGCTGGGAGGTGGTCGTTCCACCATGTTCGATGTGAGTATGAGTTATGATGAGTGGAGCCTCGCGGGGGAGGGGAGCAGGAGTTATGATGAGTGGAGCCTCGCGAGGGAGGGGAGCAGGAGTTATGATGTGTGGAGCCTCGCGGGGGAGGGGAGCAGGAGTCGCACGTGGCACGCTGCTCCCACGGTCGGCATTGATTAACGGTGCGGTTCGCGCTAACTGCCGCCGACGTGAGAACAGCGCGCTAATGTGCGCACGCAACATTCGGGCCGTGTCGCCGCCGCGTGACAGAATTGCAAGCGACGCTACCACACGACGCAGCGCCGCGAATACTACGCAAGTACTTAGGTACTGCCACCAACCTACTAGATCTACCTACATACTAGATCTACCTACATACTAGATCTATCTATATAACTTTGCACATTCGCACTTGATAGCCTTTTATAAGGATTCTAGTTGCTTCATCTGCTTGATTAATGACCAACCAATACCGACAAGAAAAACCAACAATCAGGCATTACACTTGTTTTCAAAATAATCTCGCCATCCTGAATCGCCAATAAAGTCACAGTATTGCAATCCCTTCAGCGGCTGCCATCAGGTACTTGGGTTCGTACTTCATTAGGTACAGGTAGGTTTTTTCAATCACTTCGCATAGTGCTCAATGAAAAAAATCATAAAAAAAAACTAGCAAAGCTATCAATTACTTTTTTTTTTTCAAAACGTTGTAGAAAAGTGGGCCTTTGCACTTTACTTTTAAGCTATTAAAAATATTCCAGTGATTCATACCTCCAAAGAATTTCTATGACTTGGACCAGTTTTTGTAATACGTGGTCAAGTTTCGCTAGTGTAACTTTATCCCATAAAAATCGCTCGAAAATTGAGTAAAACTTCTGCCAGACCGAAGACTTTATAACTGTTTTTTAATTATTGAACACATGTTTTCTAGCTGCGTAAAAGTATTACCACAGGAAAGGCCCACTTTTCTACAAAGTTCTGAAAAAAAAAAGTAATGATACGAGTATCTTTTTTTTTAGCTAGTTTTTTTTATGATTTTTTTCATTGAGCACTATGCGAAGTGATTGAAAAAAACAAAAATTGGTCATAACTTTTGAACCGTAAAAAATTGCACCAACATTCTCAGGGTTAAAAAGTTTGGAAATGACCTTGCCCACGCCCCTATTCGATTTGATCCATACTTCCAGGGACACCCTGTATAATTGAGCGGATCGTTTACTATCATTATCATTACCGCGTACAATATAACCAACAGCCCGTACACTGATCCGGTAGGAACAACATATTGGACAACGCCCGCATTAGCAACTCGAACTTTAATAGTTCTTCGCTATAAGTATTGAACAAACCATCTGTTGATTGGTCCACTTATCCCACGCTCATCCATAGCCAGCAACAAGCCGTCGCGCCGGCGTGATCCAGGGTATCGAAGGTTTTTTTTTGTAGTCTATTAAAACTGCTACTACTACGTTTTTATCATTTAAGTAATTATTTACATCATCCCTAAATCTTGATAGCGCTATTGCCGTACTTCTATTTGGTCTAAAAGATGTTGAATGTCAGTAATAATATCATTTTCGTCTAAGTAAGTTGTGATTTGATTAACTATGAACTTTTCCATAATCTTATTAATTCTATTTAAAATAGCTATTGATTTGTAGTTTGTGTATTCCAATGTGATCCTTTTTTGAAAACTGGCTTAATAATTGACTCTTTCAACCTATTCGGGTATTTACGTTCTATTACACATCTATCTATATAAATGAATCGCCGAAATGTATGTACGCGCATAAGTACCGAACGACTGCACCAAATTGGATAATTCTTTTTTTGTTGTTTGTAATTGTCAGGACAAGGTTTGTATGAAAGAAAATCTTTGAAAAGTTGCCGGGAACATTTGAAAACTCGGGAAAACTGAAAGTGCATTTTCTATGGGAACTTTGTATAAATTATTGAAATTTTGACAGGACAACGTTTGTTGGGTCAGCTAGTAGATGTATAAAATATGCTATAACAGCACTAATGAAGTTCTTAATTTCCTTTAAATCATTTACCCTAATGCCATCTGATCCCGCGACTAGTTCGAGTCCAGTGAGTCTATTATCCTGGTGATGTGTGTGGGCGTTGCTTTATTATCCTGGAAATATGAGTGTGGGCCTTGCTTTATTTATAAAACCTAAAACTAACATTACACCGTTTGATATAATCATGTCTATTTAAGAACGTGTTACTTAAATTTGTTCAGGTTGAGGTAAACGATATGCGACATTACAGGGAGTAGAAGGGTATCCTTTGTAGTCCCGCGGCTCTACAAGCTACGTGAGATTAGCGCTTCACAGCACGACACAGGCGCTTCACAACTACCGCCACACCAGCGTGAGTCTCTCTCAGACTGTTACAGCACGACACAGGCGCTTCACAACTACCGCCACACCAGCGTGAGTCTCTCTCAGACTGTTACAGCACGACACAGGCGCTTCACAACTACCGCCACACCAGCGTGAGTCTCTCTCAGACTGTTACAGCACGACACAGGCGCTTCACAACTACCGCCACACCAGCGTGAGTCTCTCTCAGACTGTTACAGCACGACACAGGCGCTTCACAACTACCGCCACACCAGCGTGAGTCTCTCTCAGACTGTTACAGCACGACACAGGCGCTTCACAACTACCGCCACACCAGCGTGAGTCTCTCTCAGACTGTTACAGCACGACACAGGCGCTTCACAACTACCGCCACACCAGCGTGAGTCTCTCTCAGACTGTTACAGCACGACACAGGCGCTTCACAACTACCGCCACACCAGCGTGAGTCTCTCTCAGACTGTTACAGCACGACACAGGCGCTTCACAACTACCGCCACACCAGCGTGAGTCTCTCTCAGACTGTTACAGCACGACACAGGCGCTTCACAACTACCGCCACACCAGCGTGAGTCTCTCTCAGACTGTTACAGCACGACACAGGCGCTTCACAACTACCGCCACACCAGCGTGAGTCTCTCTCAGACTGTTACAGCACGACACAGGCGCTTCACAACTACCGCCACACCAGCGTGAGTCTCTCTCAGACTGTGACTGTAACTTAAATGCCTGTTGCATTGCTTTTAAACGATATGGGGTGGTAGTACGGTACTTTCGGGCAACACAATTCCATCCTCAAAGAGTAAAACCACGACAATTACTGCTTCTGTAATAATTACATGTCCGTTGTCACTTCTACATTGTGTCTACGTGTCTGCAGCGCTGTTGTAACTTGAGAGCGATGTTCTAAGCTGAATGAGAATGTGAACCACTTCAGATTCTATTCACACCTGGTGGCGATAAACTGGAACTAATTAATATTCTTTTGTGCGACATCTACAACGCTTCAAGTCTGGCTTGTGTTCGTCCGACTGTCACTGTGATGCTGGTTAGGAAACTTACGTGTTGGTCAGATAATAATGAGATGAGGATCAGTGAGTCAACCACCATCGCGACATGTTTGTTTTGTATGTGTTTACCGCGGCACCTGTGCTACTGAGAAAGTAGACGAGTTATGTATTGCCATGTGGCATAGGTACCAGTCAAGCGATGCTGTACATGCTAATCGGTGATATAATCGGCAGTAGATCATGAAGATTATGTTTGTAAAGTCATCAGCTCGGTGCTGTAGAGTGGAGTAGTGAGTGACGTCATGCAGGGAGCATGCCGAACCGCGCTGATTAGGGAAAGCCTCGTCTAGTCTCCGCTGAATAATGATGAACCCGCTTTCAAATCGCTTTCTTCGTAGTACGTAGTCGAGGAGAAATGCGGTAATGTTGCACAAACTAGAAAGTCTAAGAAGATGACAGCCTTTAACTTCGATATCAGTATGTTCGCGCTGATCTCAAAAACTACTACTCAAGAAATCAAATTCAAGCGGTCTCGCACCAACACGACGACGACGTGTCGACGGGACTCGCTTGTTACAGCCACCCCGCCCGCGCTCCACCACCCACTTGATGCAGCCACCCCGCCCGCGCTCCACCACCCGCTTGATGCAGCCACCCCGCCCGCGCTCCACCACCCGCTTGATGCAGCCACCTCGCCTGCGCTCCAACACCCGCTTGATGCAGCCACCCCGCCCGCGCTCCACCACCCGCTTGATGCAGCCACCCCGCCCGCGCTCCACCACCCGCTTGATGCAGCCACCCCGCCCGCGCTCCACCACCCGCTTGATGCAGCCACCTCGCCTGCGCTCCAACACCCGCTTGATGCAGCCACCCCGCCCGCGCTCCACCACCCGCTTGATGCAGCCACCCCGCCCGCGCTACACCGCCCGCTTGATGCAGCCACCTCGCCTGCGCTCCAACACCCGCTTGATGCAGCCACCCCGCCCGCGCTCCACCACCCGCTTGATGCAGCCACCCCGCCCGCGCTACACCGCCCGCTTGATGCAGCCACCTCGCCTGCGCTCCAACACCCGCTTGATGCAGCCACCCCGCCCGCGCTCCACCACCCGCTTGATGCAGCCACCCCGCCCGCGCTACACCGCCCGCTTGATGCAGCCACCTCGCCTGCGCTCCAACACCCGCTTGATGCAGCCACCCCGCCCGCGCTCCACCACCCGCTTGATGCAGCCACCCCGCCCGCGCTACACCGCCCGCTTGATGCAGCCACCTCGCCTGCGCTCCAACACCCGCTTGATGCAGCCACCCCGCCCGCGCTCCACCACCCGCTTGATGCAGCCACCCCGCCCGCGCTCCACCACCCGCTTGATGCAGCCACCCCGCCCGCGCTCCACCACCCGCTTGATGCAGCCACCCCGCCCGCGCTCCTCCACCCGCTTGATGCAGCCACCCCGCCCGCGCTCCACCACCCGCTTGATGCAGCCACCCCGCCCGCGCTCCACCACCCGCTTGATGCAGCCACCCCGCCCGCGCTCCTCCACCCGCTTGATGCAGCCACCCCGCCCGCGCTCCACCACCCGCTTGATGCAGCCACCGCGCCCGCACTCCACCACCCGCTTGATGCAGCCACCCCGCCCGCGCTCCTCCACCCGCTTGATGCAGCCACCCCGCCCGCGCTCCTCCACCCGCTTGATGCAGCCACCCCGCCCGCGCTCCACCACCCGCTTGATGCAGCCACCCCGCCCGCGCTCCACCACCCGCTTGATGCAGCCACCCCGCCCGCGCTCCAACACCTGCTTGTTGCAGCCACCCCGCCCGCGCTCCACCACCCGCTTGATGCAGCCACCCCGCCCGCGCTCCACCACCCGCTTGATGCAGCCACCCCGCCCGCGCTCCACCACCCGCTTGATGCAGCCACCCCGCCCGCGCTCCAACACCTGCTTGTTGCAGCCACCCCGCCCGCGCTCCACCACCCGCTTGATGCAGCCACCCCGCCCGCGCTCCTCCACCCGCTTGATGCAGCCACCCCGCCCGCGCTCTACCACCCGCTTGATGCAGCCACCCCGCCCGCGCTCCACCACCCGCTTGATGCAGCCACCCCGCCCGCGCTCCAACACCTGCTTGTTGCAGCCACCCCGCCCGCGCTCCACCACCCGCTTGATGCAGCCACCCCGCCCGCGCTCCACCACCCGCTTGATGCAGCCACCCCGCCCGCGCTCCACCACCCGCTTGATGCAGCCACCCCGCCCGCGCTCCACCACCCGCTTGATGCAGCCACCCCGCCCGCGCTCCTCCACCCGCTTGATGCAGCCACCCCGCCCGCGCTCCACCACCCGCTTGATGCAGCCACCCCGCCCGCACTCCACCACCCGCTTGATGCAGCCACCCCGCCCGCGCTCCTCCACCCGCTTGATGCAGCCACCCCGCCCGCGCTCTACCACCCGCTTGATGCAGCCACCCCGCCCGCGCTCCACCACCCGCTTGATGCAGCCACCCCGCCCGCGCTCCAACACCTGCTTGTTGCAGCCACCCCGCCCGCGCTCCACCACCCGCTTGATGCAGCCACCCCGCCCGCGCTCCACCACCCGCTTGATGCAGCCACCCCGCCCGCGCTCCACCACCCGCTTGATGCAGCCACCCCGCCCGCGCTCCACCACCCGCTTGACGCAGCCACCCCGCCCGTGCTCCACCACCCGCTTGACGCAGCCACCCCGCCCGCGCTCCACCACCCGCTTGATGCAGCCACCCCGCCCGCGCTCCACCACCCGCTTGATGCAGCCACCCCGCCCGCGCTCCTCCACCCGCTTGATGCAGCCACCCCGCCCGCGCTCCACCACCCGCTTGATGCAGCCACCCCGCCCGCGCTCCTCCACCCGCTTGATGCAGCCACCCCGCCCGCGCTCCAACACCTGCTTGTTGCAGCCACCCCGCCCGCGCTCCACCACCCGCTTGATGCAGCCACCCCGCCCGCGCTCCACCACCCGCTTGATGCAGCCACCCCGCCCGCGCTCCACCACCCGCTTGATGCAGCCACCCCGCCCGCGCTCCACCACCCGCTTGATGCAGCCACCCCGCCCGCGCTCCACCACCCGCTTGATGCAGCCACCCCGCCCGGGATCCACCACCCGCTTGATGCAGCCACCCCGCCCGCGCTCCAACACCTGCTTGTTGCAGCCACCCCGCCCGCGCTCCACCACCCGCTTGATGCAGCCACCCCGCCCGCGCTCCACCACCCGCTTGATGCAGCCACCCCGCCCGCGCTCCACCACCCGCTTGATGCAGCCACCCCGCCCGCGCTCCACCACCCGCTTGATGCAGCCACCCCGCCCGCGCTCCACCACCCGCTTGATGCAGCCACCCCGCCCGCACTCCACCACCCGCTTGATGCAGCCACCCCGCCCGCGCTCCTCCACCCGCTTGATGCAGCCACCCCGCCCGGGCTCCACCACCCGCTTGATACAGCCACCCCGCCCGCGCTCCAACACCTGCTTGTTGCAGCCACCCCGCCCGCGCTCCACCACCCGCTTGATGCAGCCACCCCGCCCGCGCTCCACCACCCGCTTGATGCAGCCACCCCGCCCGCGCTCCACCACCCGCTTGATGCAGCCACCCCGCCCGCGCTCCTCCACCCGCTTGATGCAGCCACCCCGCCCGCGCTCCACCACCCGCTTGATGCAGCCACCCCGCCCGCGCTCCAACACCTGCTTGTTGCAGCCACCCCGCCCGCGCTCCTCCACCCGCTTGATGCAGCCACCCCGCCCGCGCTCCTCCACCCGCTTGATGCAGCCACCCCGCCCGCGCTCCAACACCTGCTTGTTGCAGCCACCCCGCCCGCGCTCCACCACCCGCTTGATGCAGCCACCCCGCCCGCGCTCCACCACCCGCTTGATGCAGCCACCCCGCCCGCGCTCCACCACCCGCTTGATGCAGCCACCCCGCCCGCGCTCCACCACCCGCTTGATGCAGCCACCCCGCCCGGGCTCCACCACCCGCTTGATGCAGCCACCCCGCCCGCGCTCCACCACCCGCTTGATGCAGCCACCCCGCCCGGGCTCCACCACCCGCTTGATGCAGCCACCCCGCCCGCGCTCCTCCACCCGCTTGATGCAGCCACCCCGCCCGCGCTCCTCCACCCGCTTGATGCAGCCACCCCGCCCGCGCTCCACCACCCGCTTGATGCAGCCACCCCGCCCGCACTCCACCACCCGCTTGATGCAGCCACCCCGCCCGCGCTCCTCCACCCGCTTGATGCAGCCACCCCGCCCGCGCTCCACCACCCGCTTGATGCAGCCACCCCGCCCGCGCTCCACCACCCGCTTGACGCAGCCACCCCGCCCGGGCTCCACCACCCGCTTGATGCAGCCACCCCGCCCGCGCTCCAACACCTGCTTGTTGCAGCCACCCCGCCCGCGCTCCACCACCCGCTTGATGCAGCCACCCCGCCCGCGCTCCACCACCCGCTTGATGCAGCCACCCCGCCCGCGCTCCACCACCCGCTTGATGCAGCCACCCCGCCCGCGCTCCAACACCTGCTTGTTGCAGCCACCCCGCCCGCGCTCCACCACCCGCTTGATGCAGCCACCCCGCCCGCGCTCCTCCACCCGCTTGATGCAGCCACCCCGCCCGCGCTCTACCACCCGCTTGATGCAGCCACCCCGCCCGCGCTCCACCACCCGCTTGATGCAGCCACCCCGCCCGCGCTCCAACACCTGCTTGTTGCAGCCACCCCGCCCGCGCTCCACCACCCGCTTGATGCAGCCACCCCGCCCGCGCTCCACCACCCGCTTGATGCAGCCACCCCGCCCGCGCTCCACCACCCGCTTGATGCAGCCACCCCGCCCGCGCTCCACCACCCGCTTGATGCAGCCACCCCGCCCGCGCTCCTCCACCCGCTTGATGCAGCCACCCCGCCCGCGCTCCACCACCCGCTTGATGCAGCCACCCCGCCCGCACTCCACCACCCGCTTGATGCAGCCACCCCGCCCGCGCTCCACCACCCGCTTGATGCAGCCACCCCGCCCGCGCTCCACCACCCGCTTGATGCAGCCACCCCGCCCGCGCTCCACCACCCGCTTGATGCAGCCACCCCGCCCGCGCTCCTCCACCCGCTTGATGCAGCCACCCCGCCCGCGCTCCACCACCCGCTTGATGCAGCCACCCCGCCCGCGCTCCACCACCCGCTTGATGCAGCCACCCCGCCCGCGCTCCACCACCCGCTTGATGCAGCCACCCCGCCCGCGCTCCACCACCCGCTTGATGCAGCCACCCCGCCCGCGCTCCACCACCCGCTTGATGCAGCCACCCCGCCCGCGCTCCACCACCCGCTTGATGCAGCCACCCCGCCCGCGCTCCACCACCCGCTTGATGCAGCCACCCCGCCCGCGCTCCACCACCCGCTTGATGCAGCCACCCCCACCCGCGCTCCACCACCCGTGTGTCCCCCATTGCCCAATATGTTTTGTTTCCACGTTCTGCAATAGTCCTGCACCAACCGGGGGTTGTCCTTGTTAGCACTTGCATAGTGCATATAGAATTAATCGTCGGTTGGTGCCTCCTCATCATTTAAAATTGTCTAAGGGGCCTCTGCGAGTTGGCTTCGGCCGGTCCGGGACCCCGGGGTCCTGAGGTATGCCAAGAAATAATAATATCCTGGGACAATATTTACACACAGTCATCTGATCCCAAACTAAGCAGAGCTTGTACTATGGAAACCAGATAACTGATATACTACATACACTACTTTTTTTCTCGTATATACATACTTATACAGATAAATTACACCCAGATTCAGGACAAACAACATGTTCGTGCACACATATGTTCGTCCTGGATCGGAATCAAATCCACGACCTGCGGCATGATAGGTGGTACATTAACCAACCACGCCATAATCTATAGAATGTATGATCTTGTCTCAACTATTTTCCTTGCTGGGCATTCTTGACAGCCTGTTTCGTGGTTGCTCGGTTTTTAAATCGCAAGCATGTTGCACAATGTGACGGTTCATGTTTAGTATAATATGAGATAGTTCTCGACGGTATGTTACGCCAAGTCAGAGGCCCATGACGGCATCAAAACTCTCACATCGGGGTAGTCACTAACCATACGAAAAGAAGAAAGCATGTTTAGTCCATTCATTCGGGTGATGTGTTCTCCACAATGTCCACACGTAGGTATAGGTAGCCACTCGACAAGTCTTTGCAGCACGTCCATGTTGACATTTAAAGCACCTTTTTAGGGTTCCGTAGTCAACTAGGAACCCTTATAGTTTCGCCATGTCTGTCTGTCCGTCCGTCTGTCCGGCCTCGCTTAATCTCTGTGACCGTTAGCACTAGAAAGCTGAAATTTGGTACCAATATGTATATCAATCACGCCGACTAAGTGGTAAAATAAAAATTGGAAAAAAATGTTTTATTAGGGTAGCCCCCCTATATGTAAAGTGGGAAGTGAGTAAAAAACAATGTCCCCCCCCCCCTCTAACTTTTGAACCATACGTTTAGAAAATATGAATAAAGTCTGACTAGGAAAATCATTTTGAACTTGATGGAAATAACAGTTTTGGTACAAAAAAGACAAAAAGTTGTACAAAATAATTTCTGGACTAAGTTTGTAGTATAATCGTATATGCAAGCATTTTTTTAAACTTCGTTTACATATTTTATTATATTTTTATGGAAACTACGGAACCCTACACTGAGCGTGGCCCGACACGCTCTTGGCCGGTTTTTTTTTCTTTTTTCGTGTTCCTTCAGTTGCCTGCACCTGCTCACAAAAGTGTGAAGTCCCTCACTGGGCAGGATTTCTAATTAATAAACACTAGATTATGGTTTATAGGCGTTTTTCTTAAGAAGTTGCACATAGGTCCCTCTTCTTTACCTGACTTGTGACATTTTATAGAGGTAAAAAAAGAGTCACGAAACAAACAAGGCAGCTTGTCGGCTTGTTCTGCTCATAGATGCAATCATAAAGTTCTGTGTCACTTGAAACGGTCGGTACTCTATAATTATAATACTTGGTCTTCTAGTATGGGGTCCTTCCACTTTCAGATCTGAACTACTTAGCTGAGATAATTTCCTAAGTTATTCAATGTGATCTCCTTCGGACTCCGTGCTGATTATAACACCTCCGTTTTTTGTTTTGCACAATTCTCTACCGTGCAATTCTTCTTTTTTTTTTCAGTGCATATATATTTCTTTGGACAAGAGATTTAGTGTTAGTGAGTAGTTTATAGATTGCAATAGAGCTGACCTTATTGGGGTGCAAGTAACAATTTTTATTGACTTTACCATGCCCGCGAACGAAACTTTTTCTGCCATCGTTGGTTCAGCGCAGTTTTCTTGAATGTTTTGAAATTTTTAATGTGTGAAGTTGCCTTTTTATTGTACAACAGATAGTAAATCACTAACTTAGCAGAAAAAAGCACGAATTGTTTTCTAGTTACAGATCACTTGGAAATATTTGTAAGTGTCTGTTTGATAAAAGTACGTAGCTACAAACGTAATGTGTCTGTTCGATAAGTAATTAATTTTCCTCCTGAGTGTACAATAACAACTGTAGGTACTTAAGTGTGTTGCTCAAACATGAACCTGTCATCTACAAATACAAGAATCGAAAACAAGCCGAAACAACAGTTATCATACGTATTCAGAGTAACGTCATTTAATAGAGTGGCGCCAAAATAACCAACAGTGGCCATAAAGGTAACGGTGAGGCGACCTCTAGCGTCACGAGCCAGCCTCATGACACGAGGCCGCAGCAAGAGGAGAAGGTTCACTCGGTTGCCACGCCCAATTTATGAACTACTAAGTGAAAAATCGTTATTTTCGTGGAATAAAGAAACTCACAAACATACATGAACCCTGACAACATAACACTCCTTTTTTTGGGCAGTCGTGTAAAAATACATTAATTTCAGTACTTACTCTCTTCTCAAGTAACAGTTGCTGTTTTATTTAGGCTGAGTAGGTAGCACGCAGTTTGTTTGTTTGAGCGAAACTTTTTAGTTTTAGTCGAGAGTGCGCCTGTAGCTACTTATAATCATAATTTCATCATTGTCTATTATAGCTCAGAGGAAGTAAGCTAGCCTGTAGATCACTATTTACAATGTCTTGTAATACCTATGTAGATAGTTTAGTCATTTGAAGAAACAGATTTACTGTGATACCTATGTAGATAGTTTAGCCATTTGAAGAAACGGATTTACTGTGATACCTATGTAGATAGTTTTGTCATTTGAAGAAACGGATTTACTGTGATACCTATGTAGATAGTTTAGTCATTTGAAGAAACGGATTTACTGTGATACCTATGTAGATAGTTTAGTCATTTTAAGAAACGGATTTACTGTGATACCTATGTAGATAGTTTTGTCATTTGAAGAAACGGATTTACTGTGATACCTATGTAGATAGTTTTGTCATTTGAAGAAACGGATTTACTGTGATACCTATGTAGATAGTTTAGTCATTTGAAGAAACGGATTTACTGTGATACCTATGTAGATAGTTTAGTCATTTTAAGAAACGGATTTACTGTGATACCTATGTAGATAGTTTTGTCATTTGAAGAAACGGATTTACTGTGATACCTATGTAGATAGTTTAGTCATTTGAAGAAACGGATTTACTGTGATACCTATGTAGATAGTTTTGTCATTTGAAGAAACGGATTTACTGTGATACCTATGTAGATAGTTTAGTCATTTGAAGAAACGGATTTACTGTGATACCTATGTAGATAGTTTCGTCATTTGAAGAAACGGATTTACTGTGATACCTATGTAGATAGTTTTGTCATTTGAAGAAACGGATTTACTGTGATACCTATGTAGATAGTTTTGTCATTTGAAGAAACGGATTTACTGTGATACGTATGCAGATAGTTTCGTCATTTGAAGAAACGGATTTACTGTGATACCTATGTAGATAGTTTCGTCATTTGAAGAAACGGATTTACTGTGATACCTATGTAGATAGTTTTGTCATTTGAAGAAACGGATTTACTGTGATACCTATGTAGATAGTTTCGTCATTTGAAGAAACGGATTTACTGTGATACCTATGTAGATAGTTTTGTCATTTGAAGAAACGGATTTACTGTGATACCTATGTAGATAGTTTTGTCATTTGAAGAAACGGATTTACTGTGATACCTAAGTAGATAGTTTCGTCATTTGAAGAAACGGATTTACTGTGATACCTATGTAGATAGTTTTGTCATTTGAAGAAACGGATTTACTGTGATACCTATGTAGATAGTTTTGTCATTTGAAGAAACGGATTTACTGTGATACCTATGTAGATAGTTTCGTCATTTGAAGAAACGGATTTACTGTGATACCTATGTAGACAGTTTCGTCATTTGAAGAAACGGATTTACTGTGATACCTATGTAGATAGCTTCATCATTTGAAGAAACGGATTTACTGTGATACCTATGTAGATAGTTTCGTCATTTGAAGAAACGGATTTACTGTGATACCTATGTAGATAGTTTTGTCATTTGCAGAAACGGATTTACTGTGATACCTATGTAGATAGTTTTGTCATTTGAAGAAACGGATTTACTGTGATACCTATGTAGATAGTTTCGTCATTTGAAGAAACGGATTTACTGTGATACCTATGTAGATAGTTTCGTCATTTGAAGAAACGGATTTACTGTGATACCTATGTAGATAGTTTTGCGATCAATACAAAACTCATGTCCAAGTACATTTTAAGTAGGTAGTTATCGCGAATTAGCTTGATAGTGAGTGATGTTGTCTGCTAGCACGTGACATAAAGAGGATAGTATCGGGTGCATCGCCGCGTAATGACGTCACCAGCGGACAACAAGCGCCGTGACTGGTCGTCGGAGACGTTACGTGTAACCTTTCGCGTCCCGGACGGCGGCGGCCGCCTGACGCGCGGCCAACTGCTCCGTGTGCTTAGCCGCGCGGCTGCTGTGCTTTGTTAGCACGCCTCGTAGAGCTGCGCGGGCGCACGCGGTGTGGACATGCGGCCGCTTTGACCACGACAAACATCGCCTAAATAAAGCTCTTCATATTAGAACAAGAGGCGAACAAACACGTGGTTCCTGGTACTGGCTCCCGATGCCGGCACCGCACCGCACAGCACCGTTCAGCATCGCACCGCACCGCAGTTGGTAGTATAACACACCTACCTTATGCCTATTTGTCTTATATGCTTCCACACATCATTCAGAATTACGAGACTCGGGAGCACGCGATACAACGTTTGGCGGTTGCAGGAACCAATACGTATCTCGTTCACTTCCAAGTTGTTTAGAAAACAAACAGCGAGCTGCGTTTATTTTAATGTATGAGGGACGACGTTATCTTCTAAAGACGCATTTAATGTAATATAGCGGATGTAGCTCCTTACTAAATGTCCGCGACATCGACATCGGGAACTACGAAATCCTTCAAAAACAAAAGCCGTCCGGGCTCATCATTTAAGGACAGGACAGACGAATCGTATCAATACGCTGATGGAACTTTTAGGGACGTATAAAATACGAAGTCATTGTCTTTTTTGCACGTTCGGTTTGCGCGCGCGACGCAGCCGCGGAATACCAACAAGGTGCGCCGGCGCAGTGGAATGCGCTGCCGCCATTCGCGGGACGCCTGTCACACGTCGCTCGCATCGCGACGCCATACGCACACCACAGCAACCCCAGCACTGACTGACGCACACACTTTCCAAAACTAACGTGAACTCAGGAAAAAACTGTCATTCAAAACGACATCCCACGACAACCACTTCAACTTAGGACTTTGAAGTCAAGAGTGTTGAGTCCAGGTCTGATCGCAGCTCAGCCGTCAATTGTGAATGCTGACGGTCTTTGTACGAGTTTCGGACATGGATTTGCTTAGATAACAATCGCGCTCCGAATGAATCTGAAATGTTGATTTCTTTATCAATTTCTTTTGTTCGAAATGTTGTCGAGATCTCATCGACGAACGTCTTGCCCTCTGAGATTGTATCGCGACTAATTTATTCATGTTTCCGACATTTTATCCATGCAGCTACAGTTGTTTGAAGCATCAGAATATAAATCGAGGTGCAAAAAAAAATATTATTATTATTTATTTATTATTATTTGTGGTATAAATTAAGGCTACCGTCACATGAGCGTAAGGTGAAAAATTAATTCACGATTTTTCTGTTATATAATACAATAGTTCTTGTAGTAACGAAACGGCCCAGCCTCATATTTCAACATTGGTTTGATAAAAATCATGATTAATGTAGAAAAGTCGAAATATTGGGTTGGCTAATAAGTAATGAGCGAAATACAACTATTTTATTTGTATTTATTTATTAAATGAATAATTGTTAATCATTAATAATATATTCACCGTCGTTTTCTACTACCATTCGCCATCGATCTGGCAAAGAGTGAATGGCGTCCGCATAGAACTTCGTTGGTTTTGAATTGAAGAAGTCATCTATGTATTGTTTCAAGTGTGGTTCATCGTCAAAGCTTTTTTCCCGTAAATTATTACTAAGTGATCGGAACAAGCTGAAATCAGTTGGTGCTAAGTCCGGCAAATATGGAGGGTGGGGTATTATTTCCCAATTAAGCTCCAATAGTTTTAGCCTGGTACTCTTAGCAATATGCGGCTGGGCATTGTCGTGCAGGAAAAATATTTTGTCGTGTTGTGGACGTTTGCGATGGATGTCAAGCTTCAGTTTTTCGAGTTGATCACAATATACAGTTGCTGTAATCGTAGTATTAGTAGAAAGGAATTCCCAGCTTATTACTCCATGTATATCCCACCAGACAGCAAGCATTACCTTGCGAGGATGAAGATCACCTTTTGACGTTGGTTTTCCCTGTTCTTTACATCCCAGCCACTGGCGCTTGCGTGTGTGATTAACATAAAGAACCCACTTTTCATCTTCAGTGACAAGATGATCTAACCAATCAAATGTGTGGGGGAAAGATAAAAGTTGTACACAAATCTCAGCTCGGTAGGTCAGCTGATCTTTACTTAATTGATGGGGTACCCAAGCACTATATTTGTAAGTCTTTCCCAAACCATGTAAATGATTTTCTATGGTGCCATGAGAGCACTCGAGCTGAACAGCCAAATCGCGTGTAGTTCTACGAGGATCTTCTTCGATTAATAGTTTTAATTTATCGATATCTATTTCCACGGGGCGCCCAGACCTTGGTTGATCGGATAAGGAAAAATCGTTATTGTGGAACCGTTGGAACCAGCGCTTTGCTGTTGCTTCGGAGGCTGCATCGTGAGCTATTCTTTGACATATATTACGTGTAACTTCTGCAGCAGAATGCCCAGATTTATTAATTTCTGATTTATTAAATATTCCAATCTTTAAATTTAATTTAAAATACAGATCCCAAGACACCGACTTCCGAAATTAAAATTATTTCATAATTTTCAGTTTATTTCTTTTTGAAGTCGATTTAATTTTTTAAATTATTTTTTTTTTTGTGTTTTTGCTTTTATTAGCTGTAAGTCCTCCATGTATTAAAATAAATAAATAAATAAATTTTTGTGGGTTGTGTCCTTTCGGCTAAACTACGTCCATTTCATATTCATATTCATGTTCTTTATTGTGGATCATAATTGTAGGTACACAATACATACAATGTTCTCATACGTTAAAATACAGATCCACAGATGTTAATCAATTGAGTGTCACAAAGGATACTAGTAGATATCCACTAGTATCTTTACAGTTACTGTACGCATCATGATTGAAGTAAACTATATTGTGCAAGTGATTTGTCAGTTAAGAAATCTTTTACGGAGTAGGTAGTAACATTTGTCCACTAACATGTCGTGCAGTTTCTTTTTAAATATTTTTATTTCTTGAATATTTCTTATAATACCCGGGATATTGTTAAATATACATGGCACCGCACAAAATATACTTTCCTAGAAGAATTGTGTCTTGCTCGCAATTGTGTTTAACTAGTCGCGATGCCGTGTTCGGGTAAAAAAAAATGTATAAAATCATATACATGCATACACTGAGTCTTTCTACTCGTTTAATAGGTACTGTACAGACTGCTTGAGGCACAGGATAGCACTCTCGGTGGAAAGCCCTGGCCTGAAGCCGAGCTGCGAGTCGTTTAACGAGACGTGCTTATCCAGGTGCTGACCAAGCAGACTGTCCAGCACTTTGGCAACCACTGTGGCCAGAGAGATCGGTCTATAGTTGTTTACATCTGATGTATCGCCAGTTTTATTTTGACATTGGTCAAAGGTATAGGCTATTATGATCTTTGATATCAAGTAATTAAACACCTATAGTTTTATATGCAATAGTCTTCTTTCTCTTTCTCAATTATGTGTCCTGGCTTGATAAAGGAAACAATTTGTAAACTGACGAAGATATTATAAAAGACTATTCCATTATTATACTCACTACCATTAGTTTGATGACTTTGATAAAGCTTTTGTTACTAGCTCCGCTCGCTGGCCGCGTCACCTGTCCGCGGCGTCTGCGCGCCTCTTCTCATAAACGTTATATATGTAACGACGCGCACGTAAAGCTGCCTGGAAAGTTAGAGGTGCGCTCCAGCGACAAGAAAATGCACGCCCTCATTAGTCATTCTGAACTCGTCTATACAATATTTATGTCAGTCAGGCGTGTTTTTAGAGCTGCGTCGTTGTTCGCACACTCGCGCGCGTGGTCGTCGGGTTTAGTGCTCCGTTGCTACCCGTGACTCCGTGAGCCAGCCGACGGAGGATCTTCTAAATATTATAATACTTACTTATCGTATGTTTGCACTTTATTTAATAATAATAAAATGTGGATAATCTTGCACATTTGGACACAATTGCAAATAATAAGAAGTAGTACTAGAACAATTTAAACAAACAATAACTGGCAAAGTGCGTGTCGGACCACGCACAATAAAGGGTTCCGTAGTTGAAAAGAATTTATCTCAAAAACAAACTTAACATTGTAGTTGAAAAACATGTTCTCCCATACATTGATATACGTCACGGTCAATTCTCCAACTGCAAAGGACGATGGGCAACCTACTATGGACCCTGTCCGCACTTTTTGTTTTTGATCCAGCTGACTTCTTTTTTATCTCATAATTTTCGTAATGGACGACAAAATAACAACCCGTTTGTTTAAGTCTTGGTTTCCTGCAAAAATCATCCTTCAGTTTCATTTATATAACGAAAATATAGATGTTCGTTTTCTATTAAAATAAAATCAATAGGTCACATATCTCCTAGGAACAATGAAAGTTCTCAATTACTGAGCCCGAATAGAGAAAAAGAGATACTCAACTCCTGTAACTCATACTTTACCTCAGTAGGAACCCGTCTGGCAGACAAGATACTAGACAAACTTAATCTATCTCATGAATCCGACGTCTCAAACCCTCATTCTCTCCTCCTTGAACCGACAGATGCGTACGAAATTATTAAAATCATATCTGACCTTAAAGTCGAAAGTGCTCCTGGCCCTGACAAAATTTCAGTCATACTTATCAAAAGAGCTTTAAAGTCCTTACTAGTACCAATGAAACACATTTTTAACCTGAGTCTTGAGACCGGTACCTTCCCAGAATGTTGGAAAATAGCTGTGGTTTCTCCTATCCACAAAAGCGGTCCCAAACATGCACCAAATAACTACAGACCTATAGCACTATTAAGCGCTGTCTCTAAAATATTAGAGAGGATATTTAATCCTCGTCTTATTTCTTTCATTGAGAAAAATCATCTCATCTCTGAGAATCAGTTTGGTTTTCGAAGGAATAGGTCGACTGAGGACGCTGCCACTCTCCTAGTCAATTGTGTGTCTTCTCATATTGAGAAAAATGAAAAATGCCTTGCCATCTTCCTTGATCTTGCAAAGGCATTTGACACAGTTTCAACTGGCCTACTTCTCAAGAAACTAGAATGGATAGGAATAAGAGGAATTTGCCACGAATGGTTTAAAAGCTATCTGACAAACCGTAAACAGTACACAAAAGTAAGCTCTTTCACTAGTGATCAACTCCCAATTAACTTCGGAGTTGGGGCAGGGCAACACAGGGCAGTGTACTTGGTCCCACGCTTTTCATCGTCTATATTAACAACATACTAAACCTCTCTGTGAATAATGCTGACATTATAACTTATGCAGATGATACTGCCATCATATTTCACGGGAAAACGTGGGAACATGTACACTGTGTAGCAGACGAGGGATTGTGTACACACAATCCCGCGTATACAGAACAATAACCTGGACAGTAATAATAATAATGTATCTGTATCTCTACGTTAAAGTCGTGGTGGGGCTTGCGTGCTCCAAACTTTAGGTCTGTGCCGGTAGAGTTTACTTTGCCGGAATGGGTCTAGGATGAGGAGCCAGACCAAGAGAGATACAAAAACCCACAGGGCAGCATGTGGCGAGCTGATGGGCAGTAGCGACCCCATGGACCCTATCTCCCGGGAGAAATCTTGTCCTTATCTCTGGCTTGCCTTTATTGGCCGGCTGGAGTGATCACTGACGAGGAACAGAGCTCCCACCTCTTTCTTGCCTTTATTGGCCGGCTTGAGTGGAGATTCGCAAGAGCAAACGTGCTCGGAGGAAGGAAGTATTCTAGTAAAGTGCTGGTAGGGATCTTGACCGTACTTCCGGGATTGTCCTGATAGCCGTGGAATACCTCTCCACTCATCAAGTACCTCAGGAAGGATTGCCCCCTTGTCGCTACGTCACTATGTGCTAGCGGCCGTCCCAGGGGGCCCAATATTGAGTGTGCAAGTCACCCCCTGCCATTTTATCCGTGTATAATATAATATATAACATTGGTCAGGCAGGGGACATAGTTCTTCCATAGTTCAAGTTACCCAATCCACTTTAGCCAACCAAACCCATAGCCCAATATGTTTTGTTTCCACGTACAACAATAGTCCTGCACCAACCGGGGGTTATCCTTGGGTGCACTTGCATAGTGCATACAGGGATAATCGTCGGTTGGTGCCTTCTCATCATTTAAAATTATCTAAGGGTCCTCTGCGAGTTGGCTTCGGCTCCTCGTAAGCCTTCCAAAGGTCTGGGACCCCAGGGTCCCGAGAAATATCAAAAAATCACATAATAATAATAAGTCTGTGCGATTATGGATGAAGTTATGCTAACGAATAATTACCGGAAGTATATAATGAAAGACGGGACGATCGACATATGTCGGGCATGCCATTGTCCCGGTGAGTCTATCAGACATATTACCTCTGGGTGTTCTCGTTTGGCTAACGGCGAGTATTTGCACAGGCATAACCAAGTGGCCAGGATTATCCATAAGCAACTTGCTCTGAAATACGGCCTTGTGGACTCTGAGGTACCTTATTACGGGTATGTGCCCGATCCAGTTCTCGAGAATGACCATGTCACGTTATACTGGGATCGATCTATTATCACTGACAGGACTGTTGTAGCCAATAAGCCTGATATAGTGGTAATAGATCGATCAGTGCGCCGCACAATGATAATCGATGTCACTATCCCGCATGACAAGAACCTCGTGAAGGCTGAGAAGGAGAAACAATTGAAGTATCTCGACTTAGCCCACGAGGTTGTCGCTATGTTGAATGTGGACTCGGCAATCATTGTGCCGATAGTCGTTACGGTCAATGGCCTTATCGCTAAGAGCCTCGACCAACATCTCAAGAGACTCTCGTTGGGTGGCTGGGTGAAGGGCCTGATTCAGAAGGCTGTCCTCCTTGATACGGCGCGTATTGTGAGGAGGTTCCTGTCTCTGGGGCCCTAACCACCGGTAGCTTGGACCCTGCGCCCGCTACCGGCGGATCACTATTTTTTTATATTTTTAAATGTTTTTATAAAAATATTCAAAAATGTAATAAAATAAGTTTAAAAAATAAATAAAGGAGATAATAATAATAATTTATTTAATAAAAATATTTTTAAAAGTGTACATTTAGTCTGTTATTAGTAAATTTCCAATACAATAAATTATAGAGCCTAATAATAAACTAATGCTTAAGTATATCTTTAGTTACAGGTGCAAGTAATGATAGTTTGGAATTAGAATGTTAGGTAGCGACCCACCCGATCTAGGTTTATTCAAACCTGTGTTTCAGGCCATCGCTTTACATTTCAATTACATTGGGACATTAAAATTTGAAGTAAAAGTGATATTTAAATAATAAAAATAATCTTTTAACAACTATGAGAAGAAGCGTATTGGTACATTAATACCTAAAACTAGCCTACGTAAATATACAAAAATAAATACTTACGAGGGAATAAATTATCCTTATGATAAAATTTCTAGTAGATTTTCAGTGTCTGTGTAATTGATAATCTCCTAACATTGAATGGTAGTAAAACAAAATATAATATATTGCTTTCTCCAAGACGGCCGCTTCAAAACCTCCGGCACACCTAAAACTCAAATTGCATCACTGCTCCTCTAGCATTCCCACTTCCCCTTGTGACTGTCCTCCTGTTGAACGTACCACTTCCATAAAATACCTCGGCATTCTTATCGATCTAACATTTAAGCAACATATTATATATCCAACCTTTCTGGCCGAATAAGAAAACTCATTCACACCATGCGTAGACTACGAGACTGTCTACCCACATACACTCTAAAACAAGTTTACCTAGCGCTATGCCAATCCATAATTCAGTACTGCATCAGCGTGTGGGGTAGTGCTGGAAAGACCTACTTGGTTGAAGTAGAACGAGCACAGAGAGCGCTTCTTAAAGTAACATTTAAGAAGCCCTACCGGTTCTCTACTGACTTACTCTATCATGAAACGAGAGTTCTCAGAGTCCGCCATCTTTTCATTCTTTCTGCCTGCACCAAAACTCACAAAACTATTAAAAGCAGACCCTTGATGATGACTCGGAACAACTAATAGAAATACCCTGAGCTGACACTGAATCAAAAGACGTTTAATAGGAACAAATACGTACACACACACACACACACACACACACACATACACACACACCCACACACACCACACACACCACACATCACACACAAACATACCATACAATACTTGAAATCACCTCTCTAGTCTCCACTCCAATCCGTACCCCGAGCCCCAAGATACAGACTAACTGTCTAGTTTGAGGCTCAGTGGCAAATATTATTTTGTAAACTAGATATAGGTAATATTTTAAGCTACTCATGTTGTTAACATATACAAACCTGCTTACTGTATTACCTGGACAAAAAACCATTTTCTATTTCTATTTAAGATTTTTTTCAATCTTGTGTTTATTATCAAGTTATAGTTGTGTATAGTTGTCTCATATTCATGCAATAAACATTATTAATATAAAGATTATTAATATAAACATTATTAATATAAACATTATTAATATAAAGATTATTAATATAATTTTCGGGATTTTTATTCTCAGCTCTTAGGCTGATTTTAGCTACATTTACGGGACGAAGCCAAGTAAATTGCAGCGTTTGTGTGTTTTTAAGATTTTTCCAGGAAGTCGACGACGTAGCGGCCAACAGGTAGGTTACAGTGCCGCTTGGGCGACATCGCAACTGAGGCGGGCCGCGATGTCGTATGGGAGGCATCGCGGCTGAGGGTTGGAGGCCGCGGCGGGAGAGGAGTGCCGGTATTGCGGTGCGCCGCTCTCCCTACCTTCCGCGGCCTTGACGGGGTCGCCACCGTCTGATGGCGGACGCGGTGGGGCCGCAGGGGAGGAGGAGTGTCGGTATTTCGTTGGCCGCTCTCCTGTGCGGCCGAAAAGTGGTAGGCGGCCGGGCCACTGACCTGACCGGTCGCAGGGGGACCAAGGGTGACTAGACACGGGGTCGTCTGGCGCCCATGTGCTGGTTTGGTCCATGGGGTGGTCACGGTGCACAATGTGTTCTTGTGCGCCGGTGATGGGGGGTGCTCCCCAGAGGAGGGTCCAGTGACGGACAGTCGCGGCGGGTTCGCGGTGAGTGCTAACGCGTGCCCGTGTTCCCGCCACAAGCGGCAGAGGAGGACACCGTAGAGTTTTAGTGGGTTGGAGTCCCACATAACTGCACTATGTCCCCGTGGTAGTGCAGTATGCATGAGCATTTCTCCACGAAAAAAAAAAAAATGATATGTTTTTAAGATGAGGGTGGGTTTTCTTCCTCTAACTGCTTGAATCTCAACTATTCTGCAGGTGTTTAAGATGGCAGCTTTCTGTAGGTTGATATAAACGGGTTCTTCTAGACTTATTACTTTCAGGCTACGGAGAAGATGGTTGGGGACTATTGATATTCTATTTTATAAGGGAACAAACAACAAACGTATTCTACTAAATAAAAAGAAACATCCACATGTCACCAGATACGTCATACCACACACTCTATCTATGAATTAGTATTTTAAAAATGTCTTTCACATATCTCGGGACCCTGGGGACCCGGACCATGGGAAGGTGTACCTACAAGGGGCCGAAGCCAACTCGCAGAGGCTCCTTAGACAATTTTAAGTGTCTGTCCTACTATGCTGTGCCCGACAGGATCCTTAATTGTTGAGACATTCATTTTAAGTGTCCTCCTGGTTTACTAAAGTTTCACCAAACCTCCATTGACAAATTTTCATTATAAAACCAACGATTCCTATACTATTTATTTCGAAAACAACTTATTCCGCAAATGTTTTATTTTATAAAGACTCGTTTTACAAACATTTATTTGGCAAACAATTCTTTTAACAAATGCATCAGATGATATTTAATCATTTAAACATTTTTCATTTCTCATTTAGATTCATTAGGATAAATCACGTTTCTACTAAATATCATTTCATTACAATACATTTCAAACCCAGTCTCAAAGTGATCACGGTATTCTTTTGCATAACTTTATTGAACTACCGAACGTCGGGAGAGGCATCTGCCTGACGTCGACCGTCTAGGGATAGGGTTTCCGTCAGCAGGTCGACGGAGCCCCACTGCACGGGGCTCCTATTTCTGTCTGCAGGGTTTAAACAAACCTAACCAACCAAACCTCAGGGTTTCCCTGACATTGACCGTCTATGGATAGGGTTTCCTTCAGGAGGTCGACGGTGCCCCGCTGAGCGGGGCTCCTATTTCTGTCTGCAGGGTTTAAAGGAACCTAACCAACCGAACCTCGGGGTGCCCCTGACGTCGACCATCTAGGGTTAGGGTTTCCCCCGTCCCCGCGTCGTAATGTCTTTATTCCATACGTTGTTTATGAAATGAAATGAAAAAAATAATGAATTGTTTGTCAAATAATGAATTGTTTGTCAAATAATACGTTATTAAATAAAAGTTTATTAGATAATTATTTTGCTAAGTGAAATGTTTGGTAAACTTGTTGTAAAATGATGAAATAACAAATAATGTTTTTTCCAATCGTTGCTGGTCAAGTAAAAATTTCTGAATTTATGTTTGGTGAACTGATTGGTGACCGTCTCTCCTACTATGCTGTGCCCGACAAGGTCCTTAATTGTTGAAACATTCATTTTATGTGTCTATCCTACTATGCTGTGCCCGACAAGGGCCTTAATTGTTGAAACATTCACTTTATTTGTCTGTCCTACGATGCTGTGCCCGACAGGGTCCTTAATTGTTGAGACATTCATTTTAAGTGCCTCTCTTAATATGCTGTGCCCGACAAGGTCCTTAATTGTTGAAACATTCATTTTATGTGTTTGTCCTACGATGTTGTGCCCGACAGGGTCCTTAATTGTTGAGACATTCATTTTATGTGTCTCTCCTACTATGCTGTGCCCGACAAGGTCCTTAATTGTTGAAACATTCACTTTATGTGTCTGTCCTACTATGCTGTGCCCGAAAGGGTCCTTAATTGTTGAGACATTCATTTTAAGTGCCTCTCTTAATGTGCTGTGCAAGACAAGGTCCTTAATTGTTGAAAAATTCATTTTATGTGTCTATCCTACTATGCTGTGCCCGACAGGGTCCTTAAATGTTGTGACTTTCATTTTAAGTGTCTGTCCTACGATGCTGTGCCCGACAGGGTCCTTAATTGTTGAGACGTTCATTTTATGTGTCTCTCCTACTATGCTGTGCCCGACAGGGTCCTTAATTGTTGAGACATTCATTTTATGTGTCTCTTCTACTATGCTGTGTCTGACAGGGTCTTTAATTGTTGAGACATTCATTTTATGTGTCTCTTCTACTATGCTGTGTCTGACAGGGCCTTTAATTGTTGAGACGTTCATTTTATGTATCTGTCCTACTATGCTGTGCCCGACAGGGTCCTTAATTGTTGAGACTTTCTTTTTAAGACTACCAACTGTTTTTACCTATATGATGGAATGCAATAATGAATTGAGAATTGTAAGTGTTGACGCATCAACCGACCATTATCCCGTTTGCTCCATGCAAGTGCACCCGAAGACGACCCCCGGTTGCTACAGGACTATTGCAGAATTCGAAATAAAACATATTGGGCTATGGGTGAGTATGAGTGGCTATAGTGAATTGATTACCTAGAACTTTGGAAGGACTATGTCCCCTGCTTGGTCAATGTTATGTAGTACACAGATAAAATAGCAGGGGGTGGCTTGCTGCCAGGGTTGCGGGTTATTTGAAAGAGGTACCGTGGCCCTGGCACAGGCAACTGAAGGAACACGGGTGAGTTTTAGTCAGTAGTAGTCTGACACGCCCTCCCGCTCACCTAGAGCGGGAGAAATTATTTGATAATATCCCACTCAAAAAAAAAAAAAACAGGTGACTTGCACGTGTTAGTTTTCGGTCATTTTGACTTATCTTGATAAGTACCTTTAAAGTGAAGGTGATAGAAGTGAAGGTTCTATTAAGTTTTATTTTGTACTTTATAATTCATTGAAAGCTTGTTTTTAAAAAGATTTTTACCAACATTTTACTTCTTTTTCAAGTTATCTATCGCTTAGGTTGCAGTTCCCATGATTTCAAATTATCTATCCCTTATGTTGCAGCTCCCATGTTTTCGAGTTACCTATCCCATATGTAGCACTTCCCATGATTACAAGTTATCTATGCCTTATGTTGCAGCTCCCATGATTTCAAATTATCTATCCCTTATGTTATCCTGTATATGCTTGCTATTTAGATTTGTCAAAAGCATTCGATACAGTAAATTATGACAAGTTATGGCATAAGTTGCGACGCGAGACGAAGTTGTCACATGACATTATAGCACTATTTGAATATTGGTATAGTCACCAACAAAATAGTGTCAAATGGGCAGGATCACATTCAGACATATACGGGTTGGACTGTGGGGTAAGGCAGGGGGGAATAACCTCCCCGCGTCTCTTCAACCTGTATATGAATCAATTGATCGAGGAGCTCAGCAACACTAAGGTCGGTTGTTCCGTTGATGGGGTGTGTATAAACAACATAAGTTACGCGGATGACATGGTGTTGCTGAGCCCGTCTCTTTCTGCGATGCACAGGCTTTTGAATATTTGTGAGACCTACGCGGAGGCCCATGGGCTCAGATATAACCCAAAGAAAAGTGAATACATGATCTTCAAAGCTGGTACTAAAAGCTACTTAACTGGACCACCTGTCACTCTTTGCGGGTCACATTTGAATAGAGTAGATAGATTCAAGTATCTGGGTCACTGGGTCTCTGATGATCTGTCTGACAATACGGACATCGAGAGGGAGCGAAGGGCGTTGTCCGTCCGGTGCAACATGCTGGCTCGCAGGTTTGCACGTTGTTCTTCACAGGTTAAAATAACCTTATTCAAGGCATACTGCCAGACTTTCTACACGTGCAGCCTGTGGACCAACTTCACTCTGCGGGCGTACAACGCGCTTCGTGTCCAGTACAACAACGCGTTCAGGATTATGTTGGGGCGGCCCCGGTTTTGTAGTGCATCGGCAATGTTCGCTGATGCTACTACCGATGACTTCTACGGAATAATCCGGAAAAGGAGTGCATCGCTTCTGCGTCGCTGTAGGAGTAGCTCGAACGGGATCCTGAGCGTGTTGTCCGAGCGGTTGGATTCTCCTTTCTTGCGGAGATGGCTGCAGCTGCATACCAGTGCCTGCACATATATCTTTGACTTTGGTATTAATTTTATTTAAATTTCCTTGGACATGTTGTGACATTTTATTTTATTTTTGACATTATGTGACATTTTGTTTTCGATATTTTGTGTAATTGTGTTAATTTATATAATAGTGCAAGCATGGCAAGTGTAAAATTCTTTTTAATTTTTATGTTATGGTAACCCATAACATAAAAATTAAAAAGAATTTTACACTTTAATTTTTGATGAATGATTTGAATTTATTAAGGCTCAGATCTTGAACGTGGCTTGGAAGTTTATTATAAAAGCGTATACATTGACACCTGAATGACCCACCTATTTTCTTGAGCCTTGTTGGAGGTACAACAGATTTGTGTTTGTTCCTAGTATTTATATTGTGGATATCACTGTATTTTTTAAACAATTTAATGTTTTTATGGGCATATAAAAGATTTTCAAAAATGTACTGAGAAGGCAAAGTCATTATATTAATCTTTTTAAATTTCTCTCTGAGAGATTGTCTCGGACTTAATTTATAAATGCATCGAACAGCTCTTTTCTGCAAAACAAAGATAGTATGAATGTCGGCTGCATTTCCCCACAACAGAATACCGTACGACATTACACTATGAAAATAGCTAAAGTACACTAAACGGGATGTCTCTATGTTAGTTAAATTACGAATTTTCCTAACAGCGTATGCTGTGGAGCTTAGCTTTTTTGACAATTTATCTATATGTGGGCCCCACTGAAGCTTAGCATCCAAAGTTAAGCCCAAGACTACTGTGCTATCTTCAGGATTCAATTCTTCGCCCTTTATCAACACGTTAGTTTTCACCTGCCTAACGTGAGGTAGCGTAAACTTAATGCATTTGGCTTTTTTTCATTAAGGAGTAAATTATTAACATTGAACCAGTGAACTACTTTTGAGATCGCTCTGTTTACATCGTCAGTAACCAGCTGCTGACGTTTAAGTTTAAACAAAAGTGAAGTAAACAAAACTATATCATGATTATCCTTTATGAGGTAGGGCAAATCGTTAATATAAATAAGAAACAAGAAAGGACCAAGAATCCTCGCCCTGTGGGACCCCCATTGTTACTATAGATCCGGGCGATCTTTTCCCATTAACGACAACGCTCTGAATCCTATTACTCAAGTATGAAGTAAGAAGATCCAGAGCGGTGTTCCGGATCCCGTAATGGCGGAGTTTCCTGATTAACGTTTCATGAAGAACGCAATCGAATGCCTTGGACAAATCACAAAAGATGCCCAAGGCATCGCATTTGTCTTCCCATGCATTATAAATATGTCCTAAAAGTTCAACACCGGCATCAGTAGTTGAACGAGCCTTTGTAAAACCGAACTGCTTGTTATGTAATAATTTATGTTTATTAAAAAATCTTTGCAATTGGTCTAAAATTAATTTCTCAAAAATTTTACTAAACGTAGGTAGTACTGAAATAGGTCTATAATTTGTGGGGTCTGATGTACTACCTGATTTAAACAAAGGTATTATTTTACTATATTTCATATTATGTTGCAGCTCCCATGATTTCAAGTTATCTTGAATAAATATAGAAGTTTTCTTATATGAAATAATGTCGATTTTCTGTTGTTTTTAGTTTTCATACCTAATCAAACTTATTTCTACTACAAAATATCATCACATTTCATTGTTTTCCGTAAAAATGTAATACTTTAGACGGTTGTCGCCGTAGTAAAAAATGATCAGTAAGCTGAGACCTTTTAAATGGATTATGGCTCAAGTCTTTTGACTAAGGGCCGGTTTTTTGATCCGTAGTTAACGCAACCAATGGTTAAACATAGTACCTAATGCTTGAATTTTGGCTAAATGTGAAAGGCTAAACATTAATGAGTTAACATGAATGTGTTCATGTTAACTCATTCATGTTAAAAATAGTAAATAGTGGCATTTTAGCAAACATATTTAGCCAAAATTTAACCATTAGTTACTATGTTTAACCATTGGTTGAGTCAACTACGGATCAAAAAACCGGCCCTAAGTTTAGAAATCGAGTTGTAGGTACACATTCTCTGCATACACCTACAACAACAAGCGTGAAACGTGAAGCGTGTGGGTATACAAGCATGAATATGATAGGTAATGGAAAGTAAAATACAATATGCAGTACCTAAAGTAAAATCAATAAGATTATCACTTCTTTTTCACCATTATATTGCTTTCTTTTCCCGAAAAACCCTATACTTTTGACGGTCGTTGCCATAGTAAAGCATGATCAGTAAGCCGAGACCTTTTAAATGAGAATATATGTCTCAAGTCTGGTGATTAAGTTTCAATGTTGGGGACGCCAGCGCCCATCGTCGTTAAGTTTATATTTTTTTTTTATGTGATAAAATTACAAATTATCAATTTAAGACATTTTCTTTTATTTGTAGGTACTGTGAGACCTAGCTTCTTTCTAAATTTTATGATTCTAGGTCAACGGTAAGTAGTAGTAGTAGTTTTGATTTACTTGTGAGTATCAAAATATGTCGCATCAATTGCCGTATTTTTAATTTTTATTATAGCGTTGACTTAGCCGCGTCGCCCACACGAGCTAGAGTCAAGCCGGCGTTGACTTAGCCGCGTCGCCCACACGAGCTAGAGTCGAGCCGGCGTTGACTTAGCCGCGTCGCCCACACGAGCTAGAGTCGAGCCGGCGTTGACTTAGCCGCGTCGCCCACACGAGCTAGAGTCGAGCCGGCGTTGACTTAGCCGCGTCGCCCACACGAGCTAGAGTCGAGCCGGCGTTGACTTAGCCGCGTCGCCCACACGAGCTAGAGTCGAGCCGGCGTTGACTTAGCCGCGTCGCCCACACGAGCTAGAGTCGAGCCGGCGTTGACTTAGCCGCGTCGCCCACACGAGCTAGAGTCGAGCCGGCGTTGACTTAGCCGCGTCGCCCACACGAGCTAGAGTCGAGCCGGCGTTGACTTAGCCGCGTCGCCCACACGAGCTAGAGTCGAGCCGGCGTTGACTTAGCCGCGTCGCCCACACGAGCTAGAGTCGAGCCGGCGTCGAGGCGCGCGCGGGCGTGCGGTGCAGGCGTGCGGGGGGTGGGGAAGGGAGGTGCGGGTGTAGCGTGAAAACCCCCCGCTATCAACTTGAATTTTAGAATAGTTTTAGATGACGTTTGCTCAACTATTTTGCAAATAAGAAAGAATAAATACATATATATATATTTTTTGCAACAGGGACTGAATGGGGTTCTTAAAAATTCAAAGTGGGGCTACTAGGGCATGTGGGGTATCATATGAAAGAACGCTGTTTGCACATCTCAAACATTTTTTATTTTTTTTAGAAAAATGTAAAAAAACGTAGACCCCCCCCCCCCCCCGAAGTTTGCCTAGAGAAAAATCTGAAATTATTCTGTGTGATAGTAGTTTATGTAAAGATTAAAATAAAAAGAAAACGATGTCTCTAAATAGCACAGTTTTTTAAATATGATGGTACGGAACCCTCGGTGTGCGAGTCCGACTCGCTCTTGACCGTTTTTATTGCCTTTGGATAAGATAAGATATTATTTTACTTGCCAGAAACATGGAATGTTTACAAGGTGTTCATAACAATGCATATTGCAATGCACACGCACGCACACGCACACACGCACGCACATGCACACACGCACGCACACTCCCACGCACACACACACGCGCACACACACACGAGCACATACTCGCGCGCACACTCACACACACGCGCATATACACGCTCACACATACACACGCGCAACTATACGCACGCGCACACACGCACACACACATGCACACACACATACACGCACGCGCACACACATGTGCACACACACTCAAACACACACACGCGTACGCACACACACACTCACACACGCACACACACACACGCACACGAACACACGCACACGCACACGAACACACGCACACGCACACACGCACACATGCACACGCACACGCACACATGCACACGCACACGAACACACGCACACGCACACACGCACACATGTACACGCACACGCACACATGCACACGCACACGCACACGCACACACACACAAAGTTTGACATTTTTAGTTTTCCTAAACTACCCCCTAAGGGGGATTGGAAGGGTTTGGTGGGTGTGATTCCACAGGGGTGGAATCTAAAAAAATCGTTTGGATTTGGAAAACAGGGAAAAAGAATAGTTATATGAAAAATCTTGATGGTATGGTACTTAATTGTCAGGTCCTTGCATTCTGTCCAGTTGATGTGTAGGTACTTACTTGTCAGGTCCTTGCATTCTGTCCAGTTGATGTGTAGGTACTAACTTGTCAGGTCCTTGCATTCTGTCCAGTTGATGTGTAGGTACTTACTTGTCAGGTCCTTGCATTCTGTCCAGTTGATGTGTAGGTACTTACTTGTCAGGTCCTCGCATTCTGGCCAGTTGATGTGTAGGTACTTACTTGTCAGGTCCTTGCATTCTGGCCAGTTGACGTGTAGGTACTTACTTGTCAGGTCCTTGCATTCTGTCTAGTTGATGTGTAGGTACTTACTTGTCAGGTCCTTGCATTCTGGCCAGTTGACGTGTAGGTACTTACTTGTCAGGTCCTTGCATTCTGTCTAGTTGATGTGTAGGTACTTACTTGTCAGGTCCTTGCATTCTGGCCAGTTGATGTGTAGGTACTTACTTGTCAGGTCCTTGCATTCTGGCCAGTTGACGTGTAGGTACTTACTTGTCAGGTCCTTGCATTCTGGCCAGTTGACGTGTAGGTACTTACTTGTCAGGTCCTTGCATTCTGGCCAGTTGACGTGTAGGTACTTACTTGTCAGGTCCTTGCATTCTGGCCAGTTGACGTGTAGGTACTTACTTGTCAGGTCCTTGCATTCTGTCCAGTTGACGTGTAGGTACTTACTTGTCAGGTCCTTGCATTCTGGCCAGTTGACGTGTAGGTACTTACTTGTCAGGTCCTTGCATTCTGGCCAGTTGACGTGTAGGTACTTACTTGTCAGGTCCTTGCATTCTGGCCAGTTGACGTGTAGGTACTTACTTGTCAGGTCCTTGCATTCTGTCCAGTTGACGTGTAGGTACTTACTTGTCAGGTCCATGCATTCTGGCCAGTTGACGTGTAGGTACTTACTTGTCAGGTCCTTGCATTCTGGCCAGTTGACGTGTAGGTACTTACTTGTCAGGTCCTTGCATTCTGGCCAGTTGACGTGTAGGTACTTACTTGTCAGGTCCTTGCATTCTGGCCAGTTGACGTGTAGGTACTTACTTGTCAGGTCCTTGCATTCTGTCCAGTTGATGTGTAGGTACTTACTTGTCAGGTCCTTGCATTCTGGCCAGTTGACGTGTAGGTACCTACTTACTGGTTAGATCCTTGCATTCTGTCCAACTGCTGTGCATAAGTAAAGCAGAGCTGTCTGTAGTAACCTGTAGCTCTGTGCGCGGATCATTTTCTTAGTCTATAGTAGGTAGCTACTAGACTAAGAAAATAACTACAACCGAAGGCACCGGAAGTTAACAGAACGCAAACGCGGTCCTCAAAAATTAGTTCAGTCACAAAAAAGGCAAATTCATGCACCTACCAGAATCAAGTTCTATTCGAGTGGTTTTTTATTCATAATTATCTACCTTAATAGGTAGGTACCTACTTTGGTATCTAACATTGTACGCTAGGCGACGTCACGGCAGACCAGGGCGAACACTGAGGAACGAACTTGTCTCTACCGACTATACAGACAAATAGGTGCAGACGCCAGCAGGTCAAGCTACTATAATCTGTCAAATTTCTTTAATAGATTTTCAGCTTTATCGCTAAAGCATTAGATGCAAGGTTGATTGGAAAAAATTGACAGTTTCGGGTATCTTGACCTGCTGGCGTCTGTACATATAGTTAGTTCTACATCAACATGACTTGACTTTCATTAGAACTGCATCGTAGGAATATCTCATTGTCTCCCGCACAGCTGCGAGAAAAATAATGTTTCTGGTTTCATAAACGTTAACGTAAGCGCGTTATTTATCAGGAAACATTAATTTTAAACCCAGTTATAATATAATAATAATATATAATAATAATATTCCACAACTATCACACAACGCCGTATAGCCTCAAGCTAAGCAGAGCTTGTGTTATGAGTAGGTACTAGACAACTGATAAACATACTTATATATTTCTAAATACATACATATATAGATAAATTACACCCAGACACAGAAGTATATTGTTATGTCCATCAATAAAATGATATCATCATTTGTCTGCATGCCAGACTTAACAATAGGTCCAAGTCATTAACACTTCTGTAAGTTAATACACCTTCAAAATGTAAATAATTAAGTTAAAAATATAATATCATAACCTAACTTAAAATATTATAAAACTAAAATATGGCGTCGCAAAATTTATAAGAAAACATAGGTACTGCGGAAAATAGTTTAGGTATGACATGGTATGGTATGGAACGTCTATCATATGAATGTTCTGATAGTAATCATAGAACTTGTCTTAAATGTATAAATTGTACCTACATAATAATTATGGCTAATGACAAATAGGTCATTTAGTTAATTCCTTCGCGCGCGTCGGGCCCGCCACCTATTGTGGACATGACAAAACATCACGCACACAGCCGCACGCGCATCAATCCGTCCGCCCCACACTAGCGTGTCACTCTGTGACATCACTTAACTTTCAATGTATACGTGCATTGAACAAGATCGACTGCCCGCAGACCAGGGCCACAGACCTCTTCCGCCCCCGCACTACGCTGGAGCCGGGACCGCGCGGGGGGCGGCGGAGTGCGCGCCGGGCTCATGTTACAGCGGCCGGCGTACAATGAGCGGGCTCGAGTGCTGCCGGTGCAAGTGAGTGCCATTGTTTTTTATATGACGCGTTTTTTCCTCGCGTTTCGGCGGCAAACGTCGTCCAATAGCGGGCGCGCGGCGCGCTCATTGGCGGAGAGCGCGTGGGCGGGACGCGCTCGCCAATTCTTCGCGCCTTTTCGCGATACCCTGGTGACGTTCCTGTTTGTTTTTAAAATGCGTTCCGTTTTCAAAAAGGCTTTCCACTACCCTCATGACGAGCTTGTACTAGACATTCGCCCACAAAACTACCTTGGATGCTTTGACAAGTTAGCTAAATAACTGATGAAACAAAACTTCTGCTTAACCTTGATGATAGGTAGGTACCTATAAGTAACTTATTTTCAGTTTAATCGTGCACATTGGATAGGTTTTACTAAATGTAAGGTAGGTAGGTACCTAAGTATTATTTACGGATAATTAGGTAACTGAGAAGCATTTGCGATTGCCTGCTGTATTAGCTAGGTTATTTCTTCCCGATAACTTGATAATCATCTAGTACCTACCTAATCGGATAAAAAATCATTTGATGAAGAAATGTTAAAAATGTAGCCAAGAACAAATTGTTAAGTAAAAAAAACCGGTACCTTTCTGTGTTTTGTCCACCACAATATGAAATCATCACGCTATTAAGTCATTTATTAAAACTAGGCTGAGAATCAGCACTTTCCGAATGTCAAAATTACCGACATAAGACAGTCCCTCTAAACGCCCCACTTCCTAGTGCTTTATCTGCATGGGAAGAAGAAGTGGCGCAACAAACTCCCCAGCAGCGCAGATGTGTATTCAGTTAGACGCAACACAAAACATTTAATTAAATTAAATTATTTGCCACAAGTCAGCCAGCACACGCCAACTTACCACCAAAAATAACATCGAAAACTATATTCAAGCAGAAATAAAAATACTAAACTAAAAACTTATAAAGCAAAACTTTAGGTATATGTAGGTAAATAAAAGCCTTAAAGCCTCCAGGCATGTCGGGCGTGCCCACTTACATACAGCTATAGCTACGTGGCAGTAACTCGAAGTCACAAAATAGGTATGATAAACTAGGACCATCGATATAAATGAAATAAAGAGTTATTTACCTACTAATAACAATAACAAAACCAAGGTCAGCAAGACGACCAGTCACCACAAGCAGCACCCGTTATCTAGCATAACGCAAAGATCAGCCATACCCTCCTCGCCATATTTGAGGGAAGGAGACAACCCGACCCCCGACGCTACCGTAAGCAGTGGCAGTGAAGGTAGAATGACGAACTTGAATAATATGATCAATTGTCGAGGTCACTGGCTAACCACACATTGCAGTAGGTACCTACCACTCATAAAAAAAACATTGTGATGAGTAGATTATGTCAATAATAAATAAATATAAAATATATAATTACAGGAACTCATTAACCTATCAGACGGTAAGCTAATTCTGGAGAAAGAACATAAACATTGTCCAGAGTAACCACAGTGTCCTTATTTCTGGTGTTAACATTGTGAATATCACTGTTTTTAGTGCATAAATGTATATTTTGTCTAATATATGTTGGCGAAAATGAATTGTGATGCCACTGTAAGAATACCAATCTGTTTAAAAAAAAATCTCTCAGAGAAACTTTGGCACCTAGCTGATAAATTGCTCGAAGAGGTCGTTTTTGAAGAACAAATCTATTTTGAATGTCAGTGGTTTTGCCTCAGAGCAGAATACCACATAACGCTATGAAAACAACTAAAATAGACTAACCTAGCCGTATCCACATCAGTGTATTGTCTTACTTTACTGACGGCGTAAGATGCTGAACTGAGCCTTCCCGCTAGGCTTGATATAGGTAGGTATGTGGGCCCCACTGAAGATTGGTATCCACTGTTGCCCATAAAAAACTGCCGAGTTGTTGTTGCCGATTGTTTGTTAAAGTCAACATACTTAATAAATAACATAAAACCTAGATGATTCTAATCAGAACAGCACAGCACTGCTTTGATTAACCTAACGTTAAAATGTAGATATAGTCGTTAAACTGTAACTGATTGGTTGCAGTCAATAAATTTAAAAGTTAATGTCTGAAAAACCAAATTGATTCAATTTAGAAATGATAAAAGTAAACCTACTAAACTGAATATAACCATGTCTGATACAGCGATTGAAGAAGTAAGAGACGCAAAACTAGGAGTTATAATACTTAGATCAACATTTAATCTGGAAGACACATATTGAAAAGATTAATAAAAACATATCCAGTGCTTGCTACGCTTTGTCTGTTCTGGCAGTAACTGCAAATCTAAGTGTTACTAGAAATGCTTATTTATGGAATTGTGTACTCACTCTTAACTTCTGGTGTCATATGTTGCGGGAACTCGACAGACGTACACTCCACATTCTCCAGGAGTGATGTCTTAACACAATATATAACGTGTCCTGTATTAGGACAGACGGTTTCTTGATACTGACCGGTATTTATAGATATACTCGAATTACGTTTATTTGTGAAAAACAATATGAAATATTTTAATTTCAAAGCAAATTATTAAAGAAACATTCGGAAGCAATATAAATACGAGTTTCATTTACCGGTTACCAACAACGATGTATATAAAAGTACCTATGTCACTGCTGTGCGTGTGTAGGTACAATCAGTTACCGCCTGACATTAAACAATTCAATGGAAATATGTTTCAAAATGAAAAAAATATTAATTGATAATGTGTTATAGAATCTGCATGAGTTTTTTTGATAAAAAAATATATGTTAGTACCTATCTACCTTCTTAAAATATATACTTACTATTGCATATCCGACTTGGGTAGACTGTTGAAACTAAAAATATATAAGAACTTAATGTACAGTCACGAGCACAATATGTATACACAAAACAAAATTCAAAATCGTATTTCTCCTGTAATAACGATTGTATCTATGAGATAAGACTTATTTCATAATTGTAGGAGAAGCACCATACGCCTAACTCCGTTTGCTATTAGTTATAAGTAGCTATAAGAATGTACTAGTAGCTTAACATCACCTAACTGATAAATTTTCCACGAAACTATGCTTGTCCGTAGGAAATAAACACGTTTTGACTTGAACGCAGAGAATCAACTCAAAACTGCGTAGGGGTTTCTCCCTGGCTCAGAAAAGTCGACAGGTTGTGACTTGCACGAGAAAATAGGGGCGTGGTTATTGTTTAAACCACATATATTGGTGTTATAGTTTTACTCAGGTGAGGTGTACCAGCTACGTTAGCTATGGTGCAAAACTAATATATATGCGTCCCCTAGGATTGAAAGTTAGTTCCATCAGTTCCATCGAGTTCCATCACAGTTCCAATGTATCAAGCTAGTTAGTAACAGTAACTAATCATCAAGTGACATGCTCAATAGAGCCCTGTGTAGTCGCGTGTCTGTAGTATTTCAATTATGTTTATATTATTGCAATAATTAGTGTTTCGAAGGTAAGATTATTGCCGTAAGTATTATGATTGTATTTTATGTGTATTTTGTTTCTGAATTGTGTTTACGTGCTCTTTTATTATATTTGTGAATACTTGTACTGGTTTAATTTGCATAACGACGACGATAACCCCCGCCTATCAGAGTCTAAACATTTTCGCCCCTAAGCACAGCATGCAGGTTGTTTGATATATGTTTCGTGTGCTGTGCTTAACAATAATAGTATGGGTTCCAAAATGTTATGTTTGTAACAGCATGAAATTACAATCAATATAGTGGGAGAAAATAAATTTTAAAAGTTGCTCAGTGTAGGATACCTACATGACTGTACACAGTTATGCAATAAATGTATCAGCCTTAGAGAGCTTGACCACCGCAGTTGTCACCGAAACATCACCGAGAATCGAGATAACTCGACTAGAACGTGACGTCCCGGTGACGGTGAACGTTTACCGTAACCGCACTCAGCGGTTCAGCATGTTATGATAGACAAAACAGAAGCCGGGCGAACGGTGACGTCGCGACGGCAGTGTGTCACTGTTTGTCTACAGCACAACGTCAACGGGACGCCAACGAGAAACGAAATTATTCAAACTGAACGTGACGTCCCGGTGACGGCGTGCGGTGGACATGCGGCCGTAGTAAATGTATATATGTATCGCTACGTCGGCGCCGTCATCTCGTTCTCGTTGACGTCCCGTTGACGAGGCAGTGGACAAACGGCCTGTGGACATACGTGTTGCCGGCTCATCAGCCCGACACAACCGCGGGCAGAATTGAGCAGTCGCGCCAAACTACTCGAAATCTCGGTGGCCGGGATAACAGCGCTCGGGTGACGGACGTGCGGTGTACACGCGGCCATAGTAAAATTAATAGTATCGCTACTTCGGTGCCGTCATCTATACTGCCGCCAAGGAAAAAGGACGTATCTATCTACAGAAATATTCAAATAGAGAAAAATAATATTTTGTCCTGTTTAAACTATAAGATACAAAGACAGATGCGTCTTTTAATAGCAAGAATTATTAGGTTTTCGTTAAGTTTACGCCAATATAAAAATACTGGTAAATGCGTTTTTTTTTTGCTAATTCCGAATATGTAAAAAAATCTATTTCGAAAAAAAATGTTAGATACGGCTTTTTTCTTTATGACGGCAGTATAGTTATCGGTGACGGCTGCCGTGGACAAATGCAGTAACTGAGACAAAGGACAGCAGGGTGTACTTACCTACTTACACGTCACTATTTCAGGAAGATCAAATAAATAAAAAACAAAAAAGTTTTAATAGTTCCTCAACGTTCTAAAGCACAAAATTAATAATTATCGATTCTACCGAGTTGGTCATAATTTACGTAGTAGATAATTATGTACTGTCATGAAAATTAAGGGTCCCCAGTAAGTACAGTCAACCCCGTATAGTTTAGGTATGTGTACCTACCTACATATGTTCTCTACCTCATCTCGGGCCCCAACTAATAGTCTGATGCAATATAGATTAGATACATAGCCGCATGTCAGAAAACCTGTAGCGTCAAAGACCCAGCACAAACTCAGTGCTATACCTATCTGGAATAGATCCCAGCAAACACTTACAGTGTGTCAGTGAAGGTCACGGTGTGTAACGTCTGTGGTGTTGTGGCCGGCGTGTGTGACGTGGAGAGCACACGTTGTTGCGACAGGAAGCGTCTCGTCCGATACGATCTGTGAAGGTCACGGTGTGTAACGTCTGTGGTGTTGTGGCCGGCGTGTGTGACGTGGAGAGCACACGTTGTTGCGACAGGAAGCGTCTCGTCCGATACGATCAGTGAAGGTCACGGTGTGTAACGTCTGTGGTGTTGTGGCCGGCGTGTGTGACGTGGAGAGCACACGTTGTTGCGACAGGAAGCGTCTCGTCCGATACGATCAGTGAAGGTCACGGTGTGTAACGTCTGTGGTGTCGTGGCCGGCGTGTGTGACGTGGAGAGCATACGTTGTTGCGACAGGAAGCGTCTCGTCCGATACGATCTGTGAAGGTCACGGTGTGTAACGTCTGTGGTGTTGTGGCCGGCGTGTGTGACGTGGAGAGCACACGTTGTTGCGACAGGAAGCGTCTCGTCCGATACGATCAGTGAAGGTCACGGTGTGTAACGTCTGTGGTGTTGTGGCCGGCGTGTGTGACGTGGAGAGCACACGTTGTTGCGACAGGAAGCGTCTCGTCCGATACGATCAGTGAAGGTCACGGTGTGTAACGTCTGTGGTGTCGTGGCCGGCGTGTGTGACGTGGAGAACACACGTTGTTGCGACAGGAAGCGTCTCGTCCGATACGATCAGTGAAGGTCACGGTGTGTAACGTCTGTGGTGTCGTGGCCGGCGTGTGTGACGTGGAGAGCATATGTTGTTGCGACAGGAAGCGTCTCGTCCGATACGATCAGTGAAGGTCACGGTGTGTAACGTCTGTGGTGTCGTGGCCGGCGTGTGTGACGTGGAGAACACACGTTGTTGCGACAGGAAGCGTCTCGTCCGATACGATCAGTGAAGGTCACGGTGTGTAACGTCTGTGGTGTCGTGGCCGGCGTGTGTGACGTGGAGAGCATACGTTGTTGCGACAGGAAGCGTCTCGTCCGATACGATCAGTGAAGGTCACGGTGTGTAACGTCTGTGGTGTCGTGGCCGGCGTGTGTGACGTGGAGAGCACACGTTGTTGCGACAGGAAGCGTCTCGTCCGATACGATCAGTGAAGGTCACGGTGTGTAACGTCTGTGGTGTCGTGGCCGGCGTGTGTGACGTGGAGAGCACACGTTGTTGCGACAGGAAGCGTCTCGTCCGATACGATCAGTGAATGTCACGGTGTGTAACGTCTGTGGTGTTGTGGCCGGCGTGTGTGACGTGGAGAGCACACGTTGTTGCGACAGGAAGCGTCTCGTCCGATACGATCAGTGAATGTCACGGTGTGTAACGTCTGTGGTGTTGTGGCCGGCGTGTGTGACGTGGAGAGCACACGTTGTTGCGACAGGAAGCGTCTCGTCCGATACGATCAGTCGTAAAGATAAGCAGCGATCACAGGCGGGGCCAGTGAGGACGTCGTGATGCGCCGGCGCACGATTAGCACATGTAGTACCTACATACATACCTACATCGGGAGAGGTTCCCAGAGCTCGCCGGCGCCTGTAGGACATAGGCGCGCTGATAGGTACTTCGTATGTCTGTGGTACTGCGTATGTTAGGACAGGGAGCGAGCTTCACGAACTGATGTTTAGATTACTTACTTTAAAGTACTAGTACCTACCTACCTATTTAAATGTAATTACCAAAAACCATCTTCTCATGACCGTGGTGTATTCGTGGTTTTTATCCATATTACGGTTGGTTTTGGGCTTATTGTTGTATAAACTCTGCAACTCTGAAAAACCTTAATTAAAAAAAAAAAAAACCTATAGTATCATCTTTGTACACTATGCTTTAAACGAATACTTCTTTTCAAGAACAAAATTAAATCACAATTTTGGTGAAGAAGGCGGGCAGCGGATCAGCGGTGTGTTGTTCGAAGATGATGACGATGGTTTACGTAAGTGCAACACGCGGAAGCTGACACTACCAGCCAGGGGTGGAAGGTCGCGAACACCTCGCGCTTGTGACCGACCTGCATGATGCATCTAACAACTGAGGCTGTAAACACAACACGCGGGAGCTGGCACCACCAGCCAGGGGTGGCACGTCGCGAACACCTCGCGCTTGTGACCGACCTGCATGATGCATCTAACAACTGAGGCTGTAAACACAACACGCGGGAGCTGGCACCACCAGCCAGGGGTGGCACGTCGCGAACACCTCGCGCTTGTGACCGACCTGCATGATGCATCTAACAACTGAGGCTGTAAACACAACACGCGGGAGCTGGCACCACCAGCCAGGGGTGGCACGTCGCGAACACCTCGCGCTTGTGACCGACCTGCATGATGCATCTAACAACTGAGGCTGTAAACACAACACGCGGGAGCTGGCACCACCAGCCAGGGGTGGCACGTCGCGAACACCTCGCGCTTGTGACCGACCTGCATGATGCATCTAACAACTGAGGCTGTAAACACAACACGCGGGAGCTGGCACCACCAGCCAGGGGTGGCACGTCGCGAACACCTCGCGCTTGTGACCGACCTGCATGATGCATCTAACAACTGAGGCTGTAAACACAACACGCGGGAGCTGGCACCACCAGCCAGGGGTGGCACGTCGCGAACACCTCGCGCTTGTGACCGACCTGCATGATGCATCTAACAACTGAGGCTGTAAACACAACACGCGGGAGCTGGCACCACCAGCCAGGGGTGGCACGTCGCGAACACCTCGCGCTTGTGACCGACCTGCATGATGCATCTAACAACTGAGGCTGTAAACACAACACGCGGGAGCTGGCACCACCAGCCAGGGGTGGCACGTCGCGAACACCTCGCGCTTGTGACCGACCTGCATGATGCATCTAACAACTGAGGCTGTAAACACAACACGCGGGAGCTGGCACCACCAGCCAGGGGTGGCACGTCGCGAACACCTCGCGCTTGTGACCGACCTGCATGATGCATCTAACAACTGAAGCTGTAAACACAACACGCGGGAGCTGGCACCACCAGCCAGGGGTGGCACGTCGCGAACACCTCGCGCTTGTGACCGACCTGCATGATGCATCTAACAACTGAGGCTGTAAACACAACACGCGGGAGCTGGCACCACCAGCCAGGGGTGGCACGTCGCGAACACCTCGCGCTTGTGACCGACCTGCATGATGCATCTAACAACTGAGGCTGTAAACACAACACGCGGGAGCTGGCACCACCAGCCAGGGGTGGAAGGTCGCGAACACCTCGCGCTTGTGACCGACCTGCATGATGCATCTAACAACTGAGGCTGTAAACACAACACGCGGGAGCTGGCACCACCAGCCAGGGGTGGCACGTCGCGAACACCTCGCGCTTGTGACCGACCTGCATGATGCATCTAACAACTGAGGCTGTAAACACAACACGCGGGAGCTGGCACCACCAGCCAGGGGTGGAAGGTCGCGAACACCTCGCGCTTGTGACCGACCTGCATGATGCATCTAACAACTGAGGCTGTAAACACAACACGCGGGAGCTGGCACCACCAGCCAGGGGTGGCACGTCGCGAACACCTCGCGCTTGTGACCGACCTGCATGATGCATCTAACAACTGAGGCTGTAAACACAACACGCGGGAGCTGGCACCACCAGCCAGGGGTGGCACGTCGCGAACACCTCGCGCTTGTGACCGACCTGCATGATGCATCTAACAACTGAGGCTGTAAACACAACACGCGGGAGCTGGCACCACCAGCCAGGGGTGGCACGTCGCGAACACCTCGCGCTTGTGACCGACCTGCATGATGCATCTAACAACTGAAGCTGTAAACACAACACGCGGGAGCTGGCACCACCAGCCAGGGGTGGCACGTCGCGAACACCTCGCGCTTGTGACCGACCTGCATGATGCATCTAACAACTGAGGCTGTAAACACAACACGCGGGAGCTGGCACCACCAGCCAGGGGTGGAAGGTCGCGAACACCTCGCGCTTGTGACCGACCTGCATGATGCATCTAACAACTGAGGCTGTAAACACAACACGCGGGAGCTGGCACCACCTGCCAGGGGTGGCACGTCGCGAACACCTCGCGCTTGTGACCGACCTGCATGATGCATCTAACAACTGAGGCTGTAAACACAACACGCGGGAGCTGGCACCACCAGCCAGGGGTGGCACGTCGCGAACACCTCGCGCTTGTGACCGACCTGCATGATGCATCTAACAACTGAGGCTGTAAACACAACACGCGGGAGCTGGCACCACCAGCCAGGGGTGGCACGTCGCGAACACCTCGCGCTTGTGACCGACCTGCATGATGCATCTAACAACTGAGGCTGTAAACACAACACGCGGGAGCTGGCACCACCAGCCAGGGGTGGCACGTCGCGAACACCTCGCGCTTGTGACCGACCTGCATGATGCATCTAACAACTGAGGCTGTAAACACAACACGCGGGAGCTGGCACCACCAGCCAGGGGTGGCACGTCGCGAACACCTCGCGCTTGTGACCGACCTGCATGATGCATCTAACAACTGAGGCTGTAAGCGCAACACCTAATGTTTAACCATATCGATATTATAAAATATTGCTTTACTTCAGCACGGCCTAGTAAAGGAGTGTAACACAGGTCACAAGTCTTTCGTATTTTAATCAGCGTCACCCTTCGCAACACAAAACAAACTTAATATCGGCCGAGAGTCCTCAGTACGAGACCCCTCAAAGAAATGCCCCCCCCCCCCCTTCCCCCGTGCGAATATAGTTCAGGGGGCGCTCATTATCCGAGTAGAGGCACCGTAGTCGGTTGCGAGCCTCTCGACACCTGTGCCGTGTAATTGTCTCGTCGGCAGCACTCCGGCACTCCGGCACTCCGGCACTCGTCCATACCGAATGGTTTGCGTAGCTACCAACTAGGTACTACGTGGCTCGGCTCCACAAATCGTCTACAACAACAGCACGATGTGGAACAACCGCTATAAGGAACGTAGTTATTATCTGACTTTTTGTCTTCTTTCGACTTTCAAGTAGAAAATATGCAAATAAAACACTCCACAGACCTGCAAATAAGTTTTTCCAAACCAACACAAACATTACCAAGAACCAGTCCCGTTTTCGTTATTTTTAGAAACTGCAAACAAAGCAAGTGATGCAAGTACTTGGACTCGTGTTCAATTGTCAATTAATGATATTAAAACAATCACGTGGCGTGTTTGTGATGCAAATGTAGGAGATGTCCCCCGCCCCGAGCGGCCCCCGCCCCGCGCGGCCCCCGCCCTCGCCCGCCGCGGTCACACTTCAGATCAACACTTTTACGGCACCGAGCGAGACGCACTTCAACACGTCACTCGAAGCGCACATTATAATGGACGCATTAATTAGTAGACAACCGAATCAAATCCTTTTGTCATGTTTAATTTCAATTGCTAAGTATGAACATAGCTAAAGTGTTCAGCACACCTTCACACGTCTGTCGCGGTTCGATCTATTATTGTACCAGACTTTATAATAAGATTGTCAGATTCTTTATTGAAAAATCGATGGATTAATTATTAACTAAGAACTCGGAATTCTGGTTACGGAAGCCATCTGCGTAGATTGTTCGTAGCACTTGCTGCGCCAGCGCCGCGTCGCGGTTGGCCACAATCTGCAACCACTAACAAAAGCATTAGGTATGTATTATAATTGATGTCAATATACTCGTAGTAACCGTCAGACGTTCCAACAGAGCGGCTGAACAATACAGTTCTGAGACAAAGACCATAAACAATCTACAAGCTCGACGACACACCGCTACGAATTAAGCGCGAGTTTAATAAAGAGTTTTGAGTGAAATATTTCCAATAAACAGTATTGAATGGTCGATGTGTGCACAGGAGCGTGTCACTCGCTAGCTGCGCACAGTCGCGTGGCGGTCGCCGGCGCAGCATTGTGTCCACAATATTGCACAGAGTAAACAAACACCGCGCTACACACCGGGGGCAGGGGGCAGAAGACCCACAACGGGCTAGCTGATAAATGATGTGAATTGAATTGAATTTCCTTTTTAAATTGCTATAACAATGCGTCACCTGTACCTATGTAAAGCTGACCTCACTGCCCCAGCTCCCGCTCACTTCTATGTACACGTGTACTTGTTATGTATAGAGAAACAGAAACCACATACACGAAACAACTCGATCTCAGCTTGTTGTTGTTTAGCACATGTTGCAGTTCTACTGGCATTATATTTGCGGTTGCGAAGCGCGCCGTGCGCCCGGCGTGCGCGCACAATGTCCCCGCGGGAGGCGCGCGCGCACGCCGCCGCCGCGCCGCGATCAAAGAGCAGCACTAATGCCATTAAACCGATGCCCTAATGATCCGTTATACGTCAATATTCATAACGAGCGCATTGATTGGCGCGGGGTGTATTGATGTGTGGATTTGTTTGTAAACCTCCCTTCCGCTTTGATTCTCAAATTACAGTTACCCCGACAAGCGGTGTACGTACCTAGTGTTGATATCTCAACTTTGTACTCGACCTGTTTATACTGACTGAATATGACGAAGTATTTATTCATCAGCTCGGCAGACTACAAGGAAACACATCAACTAACCTTCTACGTAATATTTAATTATAAGAGCGAAGAGTGAAGGTGACAGACTGACTCATCATTGCAGATAATTTGTAGGTATAAAAAGATTTTAGAATTAAATTCTAAAGCTATGCTTCGGACTAGTTTCAACTACCTTCAGAGTCATTTTGAAGAGCATCGGACTAGGATGAGCATCGGATTAGGAAGAGCAGCTAACTAGGAAGAGCATCGGCCTAGGAAGAACATAGGACTAGCAAGAGCATCGGATTAGTTTCAATTACCTTAGGACTCATTTTGAAGAGCATCGGACTTGTTTCGACTAGCTTCGGGCTAGTCACGATCGGCTTCGGGACAAGGGACTTATAGGGAGTGAGAGGACATGTCCAATTACTGCTTATTACAGTATGCTTTCAAAGTTAAACTTAAATTGATATTAGTTTCATAATCCACTATAAGTACTAAACTCTGTAGTTGTAGTAGATATTAGCATAGCCGAGGAACACCGATTTCAAAAAAATAAATGCCATTGAAAAGAAAATTATACAAATCAGTACGCAACTTAATAACATAGGGCTGACACGGCCAATCGTCTTAGTATTTAATTTGTCCATAGCGGGCGCAGCGGGGCGCGGGTCACGGGGCGCGGGGCGCGGGGCGCGGGGCGCGGGGCGCGGGGCGCGGGTAATCCGGGCCGGCAATAAGCCCGGATCAACCGCTCTAATGAAAACTGTCGCCCGACAAACAAGCCCGATAGATGTCGCCGCTAAATTAAACTATTTCGCGAATACATTAACCGCCCCGTCCGCAGCTCGGACACGCGCTTGCTACTCAACTAGGCGTTTATTACTTCCAGCCTGTCTCACAAGTCGCCCCTAACATTTTTATTACGAAATCAAGGCTTTATGGATTTGCGTTTTCAATTTTATTTTTTTTTGTTTTTTATTTTAATTCAAATTCTCTTGAAGTTCTTGTGTAAGTACCTCTAGAAGTTCTTCTAGATGTAAATTGCCCTATTGCTATGTCCACGCAAGCACTGTCCATTCCTAGATTGCCTGGACGAGATCGCAGAAAGCGATAAGGCCACCCATTGTATGTTTAATAGTGCAATTTTATTTTGTTATGTATTTTCTGGTGTACAATAAAGTAGGTACTTACATATAAATAAATAAATTGAATCTGAATTTATTTATTTATATAATCACTTACACCTACTATCACAGGTACAACCCAATGCAATAGTGAAGCAAACCTAATAACAACAACTTATTTTCTAAAACTTATACAATGTTATTCTTGTGAATTCACTCCGTGTGCTAAGCGCCCGCGTTAGGGACGCCTCATTCAACAGATTAGTGCGTTCACGCGGTACAGTCAGCAGCCGAGGCCGCCGTCGCCGCCACACAGATTAGTGCGGCCGCGAGGTACAGCGAGCAGCTGAGACCGCCGTCGCCGCCACACAGATTAGTGCGGCCGCGAGGTACAGCGAGCAGCTGAGGCCGCCGTCACCGCCACACAGATTAGTGCGGCCGCGAGGTACAGCCAGCAGCTGAGGCCGCCGTCGCCGCCACACAGATTAGTGCGGCCGCGAGGTACAGCGAGCAGCTGAGGCCGCCGTCACCGCCACACAGATTAGTGCGGCCGCGAGGTACAGCCAGCAGCTGAGGCCGCCGTCACCGCCACACAGATTAGTGCGGCTGCGAGGTACAGCCAGCAGCTGAGGCCGCCGTCGCCGCCACACAGATTAGTGCGGCCGCGAGGTACAGCCAGCAGCTGAGGCCGCCGTCGCCGCCACATAGATTAGTGCGGCCGCGCGGTACAGCCAGCAGCTGAGGTCACCTTCGCCGCCACATAGATTAGTGCGGTCGCGAGGTACAGCCAACAGCTCAGGCCACCGTCGCCGCCACATAGATTAGTGCGGCCGCGCGGTACAGGCAGCAGCTGAGGTCACCTTCGCCGCAACATAGATTAGTGCGGTCGCAATGTACAGCCAGCAGCTGCGACCGCTGTTTCCGCCACACAGATTAATGCGGCTGCGAGGTATTGTGATGTGCTGACATCCTAATCCTACCTAAAGTTTTAAATGCGACAGGCAGTTTGTTTGTTTGTTACGCTTTCAAGCTAAAACGGCTGAATGGATTTGGATGAAATTCGGCACATGGGTAGACCGTGACCTGGATGAGGAGATAGGATACTTTTTATCACGGTAGTATATTTCAGTGGAATAATTTCCGATCTCCACACGGGCGAAGCCGCGGACAAAAGATAATACTAATTATTAATATTACAAATGCGAAAGTGAGTTTGTTTGTTTGTTACGCTTTCACGCTAAAACGGCTGGACGGATTTGGATGAAATTTGGTACATGGAGAGACCGTGACCCGGAGAAGGCCTTAGGCTACTTTTCATCGAGCCCTCACGACGGGGGATGCTGTGGCCCGGGGTGGGGTCGTCTTGGCGGTGTCTCTAGACATCGCCAACGCCTTCAATACCCTGCCCTGGAGTTGCATCAGGGAGGCACTCCGGTATCACCGGATGCCGACCTACCTCTGTCGAGTGGTTGAGGCCTATTTGACGCATAGGGCCGTCATCTACCCCGGTCATCAGGGAGAGTGGAACCGGCGAGAGATGTCGTGCGGTGTCCCACAGGGATCGGTCCTGGGGCCGCATTTGTGGGACATCGGGTACGACTGGGTGCTGCGCGCCGACCTCCCTAGCGGCGTCAGCGTGGTATGTTACGCTGACGACACGCTGGTCCTGGCGCAGGGGAGGTCGCACCAGGCGGTGGCTGAATTAGCGACACGCGGGGTTGCGATAGTCGTTGAGAGGATCCGGCAGTTGGGACTCGAAGTGGCCCTACACAAGTCCGAGGCCATGTGTTTTCATGGTCCTCGGAATGCGCCACCGTCGGGTTCCCAAATAACGGTAGGAGGGGTTCGCATCGGAGTCGAGTTGACGATGAAGTACCTGGGACTCGTCCTCGACAGCCGGTGGAACTTCGTAGAGCATTTCTGACGTTTGGCTCCCAGACTGGAGCGGGCTGGCGCTGCCTTGAAGCGGCTCCTGCCCAATCTAGGTGGTCCAAACGCCTCCTGCCGGAGGCTTTACGCGGGGGCCGTGCGGTCCATGGCCCTTTACGGGGCACCGGTGTGGGCGCGTTCCTTGAGGCTGCGGCCAGTCCGCCGGTTGAACGCGTCCCAGAGGTTCATGGCCATTCGGCCAGTCCGGGGTTACCGCACGGTCTCCAGTGAGGCGGCGAGCCTCCTTGTCGGATTGCCGCCGTGGGATCTAGAGGCGAAAGTCCGCGGGCACGTGTGGGAGTGGCGCGAGGAGGCGAAACGCCGGGGCGTAACTCCGCTGCCGCGAGAAATCACGGTACAGCGGACAGAGCTCCGGCGGGATCTCATGGCGACATGGAGAGTGCGACTGTCGCAGCCCAGCGCTGGGCACGCCACAATTGCGGCGATAAGTCCCCTCTTTGAGGAGTGGTTAGAGAGGCGCCACGGCGTCCTCACCTTCCGCCTGACGCAGGTCCTCACCGGACACGGTTGTTTCGGGAGGTTCCTGTTTCGCATAAGGCGGGAGGAAACGCCCGGGTGTCACCATTGTGTGGATCGCCCAGAGGACACGTGTGGAGCATACAGTGGAGGTCTGCCCGGCTTGGGCAGAGCACCGCCGTGTTCTCACGGAGGCGATCGGCGGCGGCGATCTCTCGCGTCCGAGCCTGGTCCAGGCCATGGTGCGGAGCGAGAGTGCATGGGAGGCCGTCACCTCCTTCTGCGAAGCGGTAATGCTCGCGAAGGAGGAGGCGGAACGCGTGAGGGAGAGGCAGCCTCACGCCCTCAGTCGCCGCAGGAGACGCCCTGGGCGGCGGGAATCGATAGCCGATTCCCGGCCACCGTAGGCGCGGGCTTGCGGACGGTGAGTAGTGGGTAGCTCGCCGTCCGGTGAGGACCAGGACCGGGACGACGGCGCGTTGTGTTCCACGCGCGCCTCAAAGAGATGTCAGCAAAAGATGGGGTCCAATAGGGCCGATGCCACTGGGGTCGCGGGTTGTTTGAAAAAGATACCGTGGCCCTGGCATAGACAACTGAAGGAACACGGGTGGGCTTTAGTCAGTAAAAGTCTGACACGCCCTTCCGCTCCACCCAGAGCGGGAGAAGTTATTTGATGATTTCCCATCCACAAAAAAAAGGCTACTTTTCATCCTGAATCACAGGCGAACTCGCGGGCAACAGCTAGTAATAAAATATATTTAATGGCAACCTGATTATTGAACTGCAAATACAACTCGCCTCACTCAATGCAAACATTATGCGAACATAATTACTTTCTTACTTGTGAATAGGGTTCTCGAAACGATTTCTAATTTGCATATTAAATCTGTCGCTCCATCACATCGGGGAAACATTGGAAGCTTATAAAAATGTTTTGTGTGAAGTGTACGCAGACGTGATTGCAGATAATTGAGAGATAACCCTCGCCGCGCGGCGTTGTCGGCGCGTGCGGCGCGGCGCGGGAATTACAACGCGGCGAGGCGCGAGAGTGCGCCCTCCACGTCACACACACACGCACGCCACAATTATTATCACTCGCTAGGATCACCTCGCAGCACACAATTTTCTCTCTCAATTCATTAATCAAACATTCAATTTAATTCGGTTAAACCCTCCTATAATCTACGTTTATTTCGATTTATTGCAATTTAACCATTCGATACTATCTTTCAAAAATATTATTTTTGCTCCCACTATGGGCGCTACATATTATGTACTCCGGTATGAATGGCTCCCAATTAGTCCCAACAGACAGAGCAGAACAATGACTATACATATAGCCTCGAGCTGGACTGTAGGATTTTTACACCTTTTAATGATGATAGTTTGAGTGATACGCAAGAATATGTAATAATAACTTTTATTGATTGGTGATTAACTGAATGATAATAATAATAATACTTTATTTCAGACCATGGTGTCCATTTTGTTAGTAACAATGTTCTTATAGACTAGTGTTAGTAATACTTAAAACTACCCACAACAAAATATATAAAAAGAAACTCAACAATCACTTTTGCGCCATTCCGTGACAAATGGCGCAGCAATGACTGATGTAAGTACACACAATGAGATAATGAGATGGTACGATGGTACAGATAATGAGTGCACGCGATTGATATTTGTGTACTAAAGTATAGACCACGCGTAGCAAGTACAGTGCTGACACAATGATGTCTTTGTACGTGCTTACACTGTACGTGGATTAAGCGTTAGAGAAGTAGCTAATTATTTAAAAAATCGCTTGATTAGATTGGACACAGCACGACAAGGTCGGCCGGAGCCGTCGCCGCCAGTGCGCCGCGCCGCGCCTCCGCTTGCCGACGGCGGCCACGTGACCACGCAGCTTGCTCACGAACACCGCGCGCAACGTGTTGTGTTCCTAGCTTAACCCTACTATGACATTTCCATTCTGTTGATGATAGTGAGTGTAGGTGCACAATTATGATGGCTGTTTTCTTTTAGTGACACACATAGGATCACCAACAAGTTTCAACTCGCACCAAACTGTAGAGATCGGTATCGTCACTTCTAGTAAATCAACATGTAGTTCGTGATCCGTGAGTGTCGCAGTGCGCACGTATGCAATAAATCTGCGCAGCGGCCTGCACTCACACCGACGCACGGCGCGTACTGGCAGCCACTCACACCGACACACGTGTTAACAGACGTCGAATAGCAACACCCCGCCGATGTTATCAGTTCTATAGAAACGGTCCCGGCTCATAGAGACGTGCACCTGTGTCTTTGTCTGTCCTCCTACATGATATCGCGTCGCAGGAACCCTTTGCTTGATTCTCCACGGCCACCACACGCCGCGGCCGCTCCGGCTCTGGTCATTGTTCCTATGATTTATGTGGGACACGCTATGACACCATGTTAGAAAGGTGTTGGAAATAAGTTCACGGTGTTAATTAGCTACAAGAAACACCAATCTGTAGGACCGGCACGACTGACTCGTACTCCATTTGTATTGAGTATGGATCCGAGTTCATCCTGGAACAGAAACACGACTAAGCATTGTAAGCACTGCACTGGCGTTTTAGTAACCCACTCATTAGTGAATAGTTAGAAGGTATTCATTATGCAGTGCGGAGAGCTTGCAGCATCACCAACATACCAAGTGTGCGTGTGGCCAACAATACATCACCAACATACCAAGTGTGCGTGTGGCCAACAATACATCACCAACATACCAAGTGTGCGTGTGGCCAACAATACATTATATGTTCACTTCTCTGCTGCTGGCCTGCAATACATCACCAACATACCAAGTGTGCGTGTGGCCAACAATACATTATATGTTCACTTCTCTGCTGCTGGCCTGCAATACATCACCAACATACCAAGTGTGCGTGTGGCCAACAATACATTACATGTTCACTTCTCTGCTGCTGGCCTGCAATACATCACCAACATACCAAGTGTGCGTGTGGCCAACAATACATTATATGTTCACTTCTCTGCTGCTGGCCTGCAATACATCACCAACATACCAAGTGTGCGTGTGGCCAACAATACATTACATGTTCACTTCTCTGCTGCTGGCCTGCAATACATCACCAACATACCAAGTGTGCGTGTGGCCAACAATACATTACATGTTCACTTCTCTGCTGCTGGCCTGCAATACATCACCAACATACCAAGTGTGCGTGTGGCCAACAATACATTATATGTTCACTTCTCTGCTGCTGGCCTGCAATACATCACCAACATACCAAGTGTGCGTGTGGCCAACAATACATTATATGTTCACTTCTCTGCTGCTGGCCTGCAATACATCACCAACATACCAAGTGTGCGTGTGGCCAACAATACATTACATGTTCACTTCTCTGCTGCTGGCCTGCAATACATCACCAACATACCAAGTGTGCGTGTGGCCAACAATACATTACATGTTCACTTCTCTGCTGCTGGCCTGCAATACATCACCAACATACCAAGTGTGCGTGTGGCCAACAATACATTATATGTTCACTTCTCTGCTGCTGGCCTGCAATACATCACCAACATACCAAGTGTGCGTGTGGCCAACAATACATTATATGTTCACTTCTCTGCTGCTGGCCTGCAATACATCACCAACATACCAAGTGTGCGTGTGGCCAACAATACATTACATGTTCACTTCTCTGCTGCTGGCCTGCAATACATCACCAACATACCAAGTGTGCGTGTGGCCAACAATACATTACATGTTCACTTCTCTGCTGCTGGCCTGCAATACATCACCAACATACCAAGTGTGCGTGTGGCCAACAATACATTATATGTTCACTTCTCTGCTGCTGGCCTGCAATACATCACCAACATACCAAGTGTGCGTGTGGCCAACAATACATTACATGTTCACTTCTCTGCTGCTGGCCTGCTATCTCAGCTGGTCAGTACTGCTCCGCCCAACCCTCGGGAGAGTAGTCGCAACGTGATGTGATCGTGTATGTAAGTAACCTCAGTCCTCCACGTCATAGAACTCTTCTGTAAGGTACGTCAATACATGTTTCTAGTTTTTTTTTGGAATCAGGTAAGTATAAGGGTAAATTCTCGAAAATCGTCAATCAATCAACTGTGTATGTTGATTCATTTGATTACAATACTTTGTACGTGTTGAGTGTGGTCATACTGCAGCAGGGGTTAGCAAGTGTCGCTGCGGGGGAGGGGGGGGGGGGGGGTTATAGTTTGCCTCAATCTAATTTGGATACATTTTTTGACAATTTAAATAATATTTTGCATTTATTGTGTTCAAATTAAACAACAAAAAGATTATCGTATGTGGGGACTTTACTATCAATTTATTGAAAAGAAATAAACAAACCTTAGACTTCGAGTATACATTATTAAATTATAATTTAAAATTACAATTTTCTCAACCCACTAGGTTAAGCAGTGCGACCTGCTTGGACAATATAGCACATAATGTAAAAGGCTGTAAAGGAGAAATTATAGAATTGGGCCTGTCAGATCATACCGCACGACTTTTGAAATGTCCTGTTAAGAAGACATGTCTTAAAGCGTTGGAAAATAAAAAGAAGGAATTATTGTCAAGATAATGTAGAGAAATTTATAAATTGCATTAAAAGTCTCACTTTTTCGGACATATATACAACTAGTAACGTCAATGAGGCCTACGACTATTTTCTTGACCTATTCAGATGTTTTTACGATCTTTGCTTTCCCTACAAAATAATATCAAAATCAATTACTAAAAAAACAAAATGGATTACTAGCGGGATAAGGAAATGTAGTAAAAAGAAACGGCACTTGCTATGGCAATATAGAACACAGCCTACTCCAAAGAATAAACAATCGTTTAAGACATATTCGGCAAGGTTTAAAAGAGTTGTAACGTTAACACAAGCATCACAAAATAACTACTTCATTAAAACGTCCAAAAATAAATGTAAAGCAGCATGGACCATAATTAGTAAGACCTGCTTCCCTAAAGAACCAATAACACAAATTCAAACGGACACAGAAAATCACGAACCCATTAAATATAGCTCGGGCTTTTAACAAGTTTTATATAATCAAGTTACCAAACCAAAAAATAAAAATATACCAGAAATTAACGTAAGCTCAAATACTTCAAACTTGTTGTTTATGGAGCCGACCATACCTCAAGATATAAGTAATCATATTAACTCACTTCGAAATACAAATGGTGTTGGTTATGACGGAGTATGCACTAAAGTATCAAAGTCGTGTCTCATTACATAGCTCCACATCTCAGTCACATAATTAATATGAGCATTTCTTGCGGGATTTTCCCTGAGAAATTAAAAACGTCAATAATTGTACCATTGCACAAAAAAAAAATTATAAAAAATTATGTAAAATTATAGGCCTACCCTAAATCGCGTTGTTACCCGTCTTTTCAAAAATATTTGAAAAAGTCATTTAAAAGTCCTTGTACAACTACTTTGAGAAATCAAACTTATTAGTAAATCAACAAAAGGGATTTCGTAAGCAGAAGACAATCAATATGACTCTACATGACCTGCTTCTCCCTATTTTGTCAAATGTAGATAAGAGAAATCCTGTATGTGCTATTTATATGGATCTAACTAAGGCCTTTGATTATGTGGATTATTCTGAAGATACTAATACATAAACTTGAAAAATATGGTATTCATTTATTTATGCAGAGCACTGCCACATCACATACAAATAACATTTAAAATATTATAAACATTACTTCATAGCGGTCTGACGCACGTGACAATAATGGCGTACATACATTTACAATTCTTGGGCTCGGTGATAAACACAAATATTAAAAAAAGAGAAATGAACTACAGTACAATGCAAATTAAATTAAAATTTTAACAATGAATACGATTTAAATGTCCAACATAATGACAGGCCAGCTGGCGTGGTTGGTTAAGATACCTACCGCCTATCATGTCGCAGGTCATGGGTTCGATTCCCATCCAGGACAAACATTTGTGTGCATGAACATGTCTGTTTGTCCTGAGTCTGGGTGTAATTATCTATAGAAGTATGTATTTACAAAAAACAAGTAGTGTATGCAGTATATCTGGTTTCCATGGTACAAGCTCTGCTTAGTTTGGGATCAGATGACCGTGTGTGAAATGTCCCAGGTTATTATTATTATAGTATAATATGACTGTCCAGTATAACTTTATAATGTAGCAGAAATGTCGATTATCAATAGCAATAAAATAGAATAGCATAGCATAACAATAAAATATTTTCAAACGATTAAATAACAATTTAAATTGTTTTTAAATATACGTAGCGTATCAGGGGAAACATATTTGATCTCATTCGATCTTACTTAACGGACAGAAAGCAATTCGTAGAAATCACGCAAATATCCTCAAATACCAGTTACGAGAAAAAATATCCGAAAGCGAGATAATTAAATATGGCGTCCCTCAGGGTAGCGTGTAAGCCCCCCCCCCCCACCTTTTTTGCTTTACATAAATGACCTTCCGAGGCCATTAAACCACCCCATGGTACTATTCGCCGATGATAGCACCGTAATTATTAAGTGTGATAATCCCAATACTTATGAAAATGAAATAAATATGACATTAAATAGAATTATATCATGGTTTGACAACAATAACCTAATTATAAACTTAGAAAAGACTAAAATTATGCACTTTTATCAAAGGATCCCAAATAAAATCCTTGACATTAGCTATTTAGGGATAAAAATAGAATCAACTACTGCTATTCAATTTCTTGGTATTAATATAGACAACAATTTGACTTGACCCCAGACAGACGAAGTATGTAAAAAACTGAATAAATTTGCCTATGCTCTCTATAAACTGTCAAAAATAGTGAGCCGTGAATCCGTACTAACAGCCTATCACGGCTATGTTGCATCAACACTCAGATATGGCGTAATATATTGGGCCAATTCAGTAGATAGAGAACTCGTATTTAGAGCTCAAAAAAGATGTGTCAGAGCTATGTGTGGCCTTAAAAGTACAGACAGTTGTCAACCGTTCTTTATACGTCTAAAAATTCTTACCTTGCCATCGCTGTACATATACGAAACAAATATGTTTGTCAAATCTAATATTTCATTAGGTATACAAAATATCTACTAAAAGTTATTACAGAAAATTACGCGATAAAAATAAATCAGAACTCGAAGTGCCTTATGGGAAAACTGCACTAATAAATAAAAGTACCTTCTGTATGGCCAAAAAATATATAAAAAATTACCTGAAAAAATAAAAACCTTAAATCTGGACAATTTCAAAGAGAACTATTAAGAATTTTGATAAATAAAAGCGATTAGAATTTTGATAAATAGAAGCGATTAATTACTTACTATTCTATGATTACTGCTTCATAAAAATTTAAATCACCTCACCTATTTTGACGATTTTGAATTCTGTTTGACATTAGCATCAATATGACATGTAACTTAATCTATTTGACATTTATTTAAATTGATTGTATTTTGTATTGATATGCATGTACCTATTAATATTAACTTTATTACCAATGTTTACATAATTCTACAACGTTAAGATATCTTAAAAGTTAAATTTGTGTTAAAAAATTAACTTCGACAATGTAATATATAATATTTGTACGCCTCTGAGCAAAACATAGAGGATCTACCTATCTGAAACATCTCGCACAGTGTTATAATTTGACCTATGTTTACAAATAGAGCATTCTGATTCTGATTCTGATTCTGATGTCAGCGCGCACCGATGTGTAGGTACAATACAATAAAGAATATAAGAACACCGGTCGCGGGCCGCGGGAGGAAGGCACAGTGCTTCACAACTCATCAATATTTGATCTGATTTGCGTTGTAGATGCGCTGCCGCCGGTCCACGCAGTTTCCCTCCTCTCATTGTTATTCTGGTTTGTCAAATCAATCGTCCAAGTTACCTATCGCACCTACTATACGCTAACGCTCCAGTGTTACGGAGAGCGATACTTATTGACGTCATTATGTTTTTTATAAATTACCGTTTCAGCTTCCAACATTGAAACCCTAGTTAAGAGAACCGGAAATTAATCTACATATTTAAAAATGTAAGACATATAATATATATCTGATACATCAGTTATTAGGACAGTTTACTTTGCACTTTGCCAATATTTGCTAGTATACTAATTCAATATGCACATAGGGCGGTACCTCTAAAACTTATATGATACATTTAGAGAGAGCCCAAAGAGCTATATTAAAAGTTAGTTGCTTTGTACCAATCCTCTATCTAACTTTTGAACTCTACCAACACTGCCAAGTGCTAACGGTCCAGCAGTTGTTCATTCTCAGTACAGTACTAAAATAAATTATAGTTAAAAAAAAAAACTAAAAAACACGCTTTAAAAACATTAAACTGAGGTAAAAAGTAAAAAATAAATTTCAATATACATAACAATAAAGTCATTAACGAGAAAATAATTCAAAATCAAAAGTCATTTATTCAAACTAGGCTGAGAATCAGCACTTTTTGAACGTCAAAATAACATAAGACAGTCCGCCAAAACGCCCGCCCTTCACCACTTCCTAATGCTTCAGTTGGGGAGAAGAAGTGGCGCAACCAACTCCCCAGCAGCACAGCTGTCTGTTCAGTTAAAAAAAAAATCTATACAACACTGCGCAAAATAATATATCTAAGTACATTAAGTTGATTATCTTAGTTGATTACCTTAGCATGTTATCAGAAACTTACACTTGTATCAGTGACGCACACGGGTGTAAGCGCTGGCTTGACCACTGTCTTGTTACACAGTCGGCAGGAAAAACAATTGTAAACGTTAAAGTTATTTATGATTCGTTTTGGTCTGATCACTTTCCTTTAAAAATAGAGTGTGATATTAATGTTATTAGAGTGAAAACTAATGTAATTAAATCTTCGTATAACGGTGTTTTTTGGGGAGAACGAAATCCAGAGGAAATCAGTCAGTACTCTTTTATATGCATGTAACAATAAATTAACTTAGATATTCCTAAAGAATTTGAACTTTGTGCAGATAAATTTTGTGAGAATACCCACCATAAATTGTTATTAGATAAAATGTATAAACATAATACCCTAAAAGCAGACAATGCCGTGCGAATACAACATAACAATGCCTTCAGGGCGCTGTTGAGGCTTCCACCTTACTGTGGTGCGTCAGGTATGTTCGCTGATGCGCACACTGCGACTACTTTGCTATAATGCGGAAGAAAGTTGCCTCAGTCATATCCCGAGTGAGGGGAAGCAGCAACAGCATCCTGAGGGGGTTTGCAGAGAGGCTGGATGGGCCTACAATGGGGAGGTTTACCAAGCTACACGTTGGCAGCAGAGCGTGTTAAACCTTCCTCGTGCTTGATTATCTGTATCTATCTATTTAGTGTTCCTGCATGTAACTAATATAGTTGTTTAAGTAATATGTAATATCTAACACCCTATGGGCCATGATGCCTGATAATAAAATATTGTTATTATTTATTATGATTACGCAACACAAACATTAAATTTAATTTAATTATTTCCTATAAGTAAGCTAGCACACGCCAATATACGAAAAAAAGGAGAAGAAAAGAAAAAAAAATGAAAAATCGAAAACGATGCTCAAGCAGAAATAAAAATACGAATCTAAAAACGTAAGCAGAACTTTTAAATACCTAAATAAAAGCCTCCAGTAATAAAGGGCGTGCCCACTTACATATAGCCGTACATGTAGTCGTAACTCGAAGTCGCAAATGATACCATAGGACCATCGACGTAAAATAAACAACGAGCTAAATTACTAATAACAAAACAAAACCACGATCAGCAAGACGACCAGTCACCACAAGCAGCACCCGTTCACGAGCATAACGTAAAGATCAGCCATTACCCCTCTGGCCATACTTGAGGAAAGGAGGCAACCCGACCACCGACGCTACCACAAGCAGTGACATCTAAGGGAGCATGATGAATTTGCTGCCGGTTGCTCAATGTTATGCGTGTTTTTTAGTTTTTTAAACTATAATTTATTTTTAATTTTTTTAGAGTCGAATTTCCCAAATATTTTTTTTGGCATCAAACAGTCATATACTTCAAACAATATTATTCTTAAGAGAATTAGTTCCTTACAATAGACCTATTATTATATTTATATACCTATTATACCTATTATATATTTCTATTATTATATTTATTATATTAAAATTTATTTTATAATTATTAACAGCACAGCGGGAGTCCGCTTTCGCAATACAAGAGTTACTTAGTTAAACTAGCGACTTGCCTCGGCATCGCCCGGTATTTATGACTTGACAAAACATCGGTACTAAACAAAATAGCAGAAATTTAGGATTATGTTGTCACTTTGACATTTTGTATCGTCATTGAACGTTTCGTTTCATGTAAGGGCAACGCACTAAAATATTTTACTTCGTATTAATGATGTATATTTAGTGATTCAGATAGTTTTTATGCATATTTTAATGTTGACGTTGGCACGCGGAATAGCAGACTAATGTGTGAATGTGTGCGTGCGGGGCCTGTAGGTACAGCGAGCTGGCTGACTCTGAGTGACACAGTTTCTTGTTAGCGAGAATCTGTCCGGATTTTTATGTGAAGCTAATATAAAGTATCACGGTTTCCCAACACAAAATAGATCAACTAATGTTAATGTTAATAGATCAACTAATGTTTGTTCACTCATCTGCTATAACACTGCTTTCTGCTAAAAGTTTTTCTGTTTTCTTGATACTTTTCTCTATAACTCAATTAATCACTAAATATCTACGTATATACACGCATACAAAAGCTATTTGTAAAAGTAAATTACGCATGTGGCTAATAAACCTTGAGTACGTTGCCACTGAAAACTTATTAAAACTAGTGTCTTAAGACCATTACCTCACACTCCTACATCTACAAACATTCATACAATTACCACATTCTTCATTTCCTTTTTTTTTTGTTTTGCTCATTTTTTTATTTTATTTTGTTATGTAGATACCTAACTTTTGCACATTTCTTGAATTTTATGTTTAATTTGCTTTTCTTTGAATTTATGTTTTAGTTTTTTATGTTCTGAATTTTGTTAACTAGTTACTATAAGTACCTACTGCTTTCTTTACATTTGTCTTTTAATGTTCTAGGTTCTGCTTCTACCTAATTGCGATTTCAGACTTACATAATATCTTGACTCTAACCATTTTGTAAATTAAGCATCACCTACCTACAAGAGCCGGGTGATCTCTAACTCGGGACCTTCCTACCTCAGACACCTTGCTCTATTTAAGATTGTGCATTTTAATAACTTGTGCCTGTAATATGATGTTGAGATAAATAAAGATTTATGATTATGATTATATTGAATGCCCTTTACGATTCGATACCAACCATTCAAACTCAGATGGAGCTTTAGAATGGAGCTTTGAAGCTTTAGATGGAGCATTTTTTTTGTTTTATCTGGGGGCACGGTATGCCCCCCCCCCCCCCCCCCCCCCCGCCAAGTCGAGCAAAACAAAGGCACGGCCCGTACCATACTTTTCTCGAAGCCATTCGGGCCATTTTCGACCCCCTGTAACTTCATTGTTAAAAAAACTACTTGCCTAAATTTTCAGTGACCATGAGGGCGTTACATCTATAGATATATTTCTAAATTACATTAAATTTAAACTAGTAGTTTAAGAATTATTGCAAGTCAAAGTTCCTTAATTTTGTCACTGACTCACTGATCATCAAAATTCTAAGGTACTCCTAGCAGACCCACAAGCTCCAAATTTTGAACACAGTTATTGTTTAACCTATAAAGCAAAGAATAACTCTAACAATCAGAATTTTTAGTCCCGTTTTCTAGATATACAATCTTAATAAGTAACTTTGTAATCCTATATAAATCCCATTAAATTGTAGGTAATTACAAAGTTACTTTTACAGTTCTCAAATAAACTTCATTGAAATTGCTTATGTTTATCGGAACAGTTTCCAATATGTATACTGCCTATAGTATGCTATTACGATACACAAGAGTCAAGGGTTAAGTCTTGATGCACATTGGTTCTTCAGTATTCACACGGTCAAGTGTATGTGGCAATTTCAAGAGTGACAAGTCTAGGCGGTTTACATCTTCTAATCAATGTCAACTTTGGTTATATTAAAGCGCAGGAGTCTGCAATTACTGAATGACTTAGATGCATTTGCCGTCCAGACTTGTCAAAAGTCGAGACATCAAAGCCTCTGAGAAAATCCCACAGAGACAGGAAGTGGACTTTGATAAAGCCCGCTGCTGATGCATAAGACATAATACCCGAAAAGAAAAAAGGAAGACTATCTACAAAAAGAAATGAGATCCCATCAAAAACATAACATGTGCAAAAATGCGAAAGTCTAGCAACGCATTTTTTCTGCCGTAAAAACTTGTGAAATCGAATGTAAACCAAGTCGGTTAATTCAGTACCTACCTATCTATGGGAGCAGCTATCCAACCTTTGTCATAAATTGATACCTTGTCATTTAGCTAACAACGTTTTATAGTAATCATATCAATATTACATTTCTTTATTTCTTTAATAAATAGAGTGACTTGGCAATTGCACACAGCAACATAATCTACTAGGTAATTTAAATAGTCCTCCATATAGGTACTTTCAAACAAATAAAAGCATAAAGCGCTAATATTAGATAGATTTTGTTTTATGTAGATTATATTGCCGTCTGCAATTGCCAAGTCACTCTACTTATTAAACAAATAAAGACATGTAGTATTGATCCCATCAAAAACATAACATGTACAAAAATGCACAAATCTCGCAACGCAGTTTTTCTGCCGTAAAAAGTTGTGAAATCGAATGTAAACCAAGTCGGTTAATTCAGTACCTACCTATCAATGGGAGCAGCTACCTAACCACTGTATCATACATATACTCCTATATACCTTAGGAGCGCCGGAGCTTCGATGTTTGACTAGCCAGACCTAGGAGCGCCAGAGCTTCGATGTTTGACTAGCCAGACCTAGGAGTGCCGGAGCTTCGATGTTTGACTAGCCAGACCTAGGAGTGCCGGAGCTTCGATGTTTGACTAGCCAGACCTAGGAGCGCCGGAGCTTCGATGTTTGACTAGCCAGACCTAGGAGCGCCGGAGCTTCGATGTTTGACTAGCCAGACCTAGGAGCGCCAGAGCTTCGATGTTTGACTAGCCAGACCTAGGAGTGCCGGAGCTTCGATGTTTGACTAGCCAGACCTAGGAGCGCCGGAGCTTCGATGTTTGACTAGCCAGACCTAGGAGCGCCGGAGCTTCGATGTTTGACTAGCCAGACCTAGGAGCGCCGGAGCTTCGATGTTTGACTAGCCAGACCTAGGAGCACCGGAGCTTCGATGTTTGACTAGCCAGACCTAGGAGCACCGGAGCTTCGATGTTTGACTAGCCAGACCTAGGAGCGCCGGAGCTTCGATGTTTGACTAGCCAGACCTAGGAGCGCCGGAGCTTCGATGTTTGACTAGCCAGACCTAGGAGCGCCGGAGCTTCGATGTTTGACTAGCCAGACCTAGGAGCGCCGGAGCTTCGATGTTTGACTAGCCAGACCTAGGAGCACCGGAGCTTCGATGTTTGACTAGCCAGACCTAGGAGCGCCGGAGCTTCGATGTTTGACTAGCCAGACCTAGGAGCACCGGAGCTTCGATGTTTGACTAGCCAGACCTAGGAGCGCCGGAGCTTCGATGTTTGACTAGCCAGACCTAGGAGCACCGGAGCTTCGATGTTTGACTAGCCAGACCTAGGAGCGCCGGAGCTTCGATGTTTGACTAGCCAGACCTAGGAGCACCGGAGCTTCGATGTTTGACTAGCCAGACCTAGGAGCACCGGAGCTTCGATGTTTGACTAGCCAGACCTAGGAGCGCCGGAGCTTCGATGTTTGACTAGCCAGACCTAGGAGCGCCGGAGCTTCGATGTTTGACTAGCCAGACCTAGGAGCGCCGGAGCTTCGATGTTTGACTAGCCAGACCTAGGAGCGCCGGAGCTTCGATGTTTGACTAGCCAGACCTAGGAGCACCGGAGCTTCGATGTTTGACTAGCCAGACCTAGGAGCGCCGGAGCTTCGATGTTTGACTAGCCAGACCTAGGAGCGCCGGAGCTTCGATGTTTGACTAGCCAGACCTAGGAGCACCGGAGCTTCGATGTTTGACTAGCCAGACCTAGGAGCGCCGGAGCTTCGATGTTTGACTAGCCAGACCTAGGAGCACCGGAGCTTCGATGTTTGACTAGCCAGACCTAGGAGCGCCGGAGCTTCGATGTTTGACTAGCCAGACCTAGGAGCACCGGAGCTTCGATGTTTGACTAGCCAGACCTAGGAGCGCCGGAGCTTCGATGTTTGACTAGCCAGACCTAGGAGCGCCGGAGCTTCGATGTTTGACTAGCCAGACCTAGGAGCGCCGGAGCTTCGATGTTTGACTAGCCAGACCTAGGAGCACCGGAGCTTCGATGTTTGACTAGCCAGACCTAGGAGCGCCGGAGCTTCGATGTGACTTACATACTTACCTATAGATACTATGTTTGTTTCTTTATGACATCGTATTTTTCTGTATTAAGTATTTCATTTTATAAATAACAGTGGTTAAATATTTTTATAAGAACAAACGTTATCAGCATCTCTGTCTTCAATAAATAATAGATATTATCTAATCTGCGCTGCGCGTCTCACGCGTGGCGTGGACTGCGCCGAGTCGCGTGGCACAGCACCTGCAGTGCTATTCTGTACAAATGTCACCGTGAAAACTTAGGTGAAGTGAGCGTGGAGTGAGCTGTCTATAGTGTCAATCCCTAGCATCAGTTGGAATGACAGCTCACTTCAAGCTCACTTCACCTATGTTTTCACGGTGAGATTTGTACAGAATAGACCGGCTGTACCTACCTGTGCGCTGTGAGCGGCAAGGCGGCTCTGCTACCCGTAACTATTGCATTAAAAGGCTTGCTAATGTTGATCTCAGGACTTACCTGCCAATCACGTTTAACGACAAACCAATTCAAAGAGATATATTCCCATCATTCCACCACGCTCACTTGCATGCCACTCACAACTTTAGGTCAATATTTTGCAGGATCACACATAATAAAGTATAAAGATTGATTGGTTCCAAGAATGACATTGTTTACAACTTTGAGAGATTACTGTTATTACAGAAACGAATGGTTATGTCATCGACACATGGAGGGTGCGCAGATTCGGGGAAGCGGCAACCTTCAGGTGATCGACTAAAAAACGCGAACCAGAGTCCCGTTGCTACCTGTCGCGCCACACGAGCTCGATACCTGCCCAGCACCGCGGGCCTGCGGGTACCTGCCCCTGCTGCCCGTGACACGTGTTATCTGATGTTAACTGTTTTTTACAACGAATAGGTAGGTATCATCTACAGTTGGACTGCGTTGTATAGTTGAATAACATACGTTTTGAAGCGTGAGGGCACCCGGGAGTGTGACTCCGCGTACTTTTAAATTATGGTAAACTGAACTGATGGTCTGTCATCAGTTCATATGAAATCGCCAGTCTATCATTTAGTTTTTTTTTATTATTTTATTATTATTTTCATCTAAACAAAAGTGTAAATACGTCGAGCAGTCAGTCCGCAGCCGCAGCCGCGGCAGAGGCAAAATACAAAGCCCTCCGCACAATAGCAGAGCCGACCTCGTCTCACGCTACCTCAAAAAATCAACGAATTATGTTTTAGTAAAAAAATCTATTGGAAATATGTGACAGGAGCAATTTCTTAAGTTATCCATATAAAAGGATCACAGCGTGATATATTACGGCGGGCAGCGTCTCCGCCATGATTTATACAGAGCACACTACCGCACACTTCATAACGTGGCACAGAACTAGTGGTCAATAGCGGACACTGGCTGTACTCGGTACCTCGCCCTGTAACATAGAACAATAGCGGACACTGGCTGTACTCAGTACCTCGCCCTGTAACATAGAACAATAGCGGACACTGGCTGTACTCAGTACCTCGCCCTGTAACATAGAACAATAGCGGACACTGGCTGTACTCAGTACCTCGCCCTGTAACATAGAACAATAGCGGACATGGGCTGGGACTCGGTACCTCGCCCTGTAACATAGAACAATAGCGGACATGGGCTGGGACTCGGTACCTCGCCCTGTAACATAGAACAATAGCGGACATGGGCTGGGACTCGGTACCTCGCCCTGTAACATAGAACAATAGCGGACATGGGCTGGGACTCGGTACCTCGCCCTGTAACATAGAACAATAGCGGACACTGGCTGTACTCAGTACCTCGCCCTGTAACATAGAACAATAGCGGACACTGGCTGTACTCAGTACCTCGCCCTGTAACATAGAACAATAGCGGACACTGGCTGTACTCAGTACCTCGCCCTGTAACATAGAACAATAGCGGACATGGGCTGGGACTCGGTACCTCGCCCTGTAACATAGAACAATAGCGGACATGGGCTGGGACTCGGTACCTCGCCCTGTAACATAGAACAATAGCGGACATGGGCTGGGACTCGGTACCTCGCCCTGTAACATAGAACAATAGCGGACATGGGCTATACTCGGTACCTCGCCCTGTAACATAGAACAATAGCGGACACTGGCTGTACTCGGTACCTCGCCCTGTAACATAGAACAATAGCGGACATGGGCTGGGACTCGGTACCTCGCCCTGTAACATAGAACAATAGCGGACATGGGCTGGGACTCGGTACCTCGCCCTGTAACATAGAACAATAGCGGACATGGGCTGGGACTCGGTACCTCGCCCTGTAACATAGAACAATAGCGGAGATGGGCTGTACTCGGTACCTCGCCCTGTAACATAGAACAATAGCGGACACTGGCTGTACTCGGTACCTCGCCCTGTAACATAGAACAATAGCGGACATGGGCTGGGACTCGGTACCTCGCCCTGTAACATAGAACAATAGCGGACATGGGCTGGGACTCGGTACCTCGCCCTGTAACATAGAACAATAGCGGACATGGGCTGGGACTCGGTACCTCGCCCTGTAACATAGAACAATAGCGGACATGGGCTGGGACTCGGTACCTCGCCCTGTAACATAGAACAATAGCGGACATGGGCTGGGACTCGTTACCTCGCCCTGTAACATAGAACAATAGCGGACATGGGCTGTACTCGGTACCTCGCCCTGTAACATAGAACAATAGCGGACACTGGCTGTACTCGGTACCTTGCCCTGTAACATAGAACAATAGCGGACATGGGCTGGGACTCGGTACCTCGCCCTGTAACATAGAACAATAGCGGACATGGGCTGGGACTCGGTACCTCGCCCTGTAACATAGAACAATAGCGGACATGGGCTGGGACTCGGTACCTCGCCCTGTAACATAGAACAATAGCGGACATGGGCTGTACTCGGTACCTCGCCCTGTAACATAGAACAATAGCGGACACTGGCTGTACTCGGTACCTCGCCCTGTAACATAGAACAATAGCGGACATGGGCTGGGACTCGGTACCTCGCCCTGTAACATAGAACAATAGCGGACATGGGCTGGGACTCGTTACCTCGCCCTGTAACATAGAACAATAGCGGACATGGGCTGTACTCGGTACCTCGCCCTGTAACATAGAACAATAGCGGACACTGGCTGTACTCGGTACCTCGCCCTGTAACATAGAACAATAGCGGACATGGGCTGGGACTCGGTACCTCGCCCTGTAACATAGAACAATAGCGGACACGGGCTGGGACTCGGTACCTCGCCCTGTAACATAGAACAATAGCGGACACTGGCTGTACTCGGTACCTCGCCCTGTAACATAGAACAATAGCGGACACTGGCTGTACTCGGTACCTCGCCCTGTAACATAGAACAATAGCGGACATGGGCTGGGACTCGGTACCTCGCCCTGTAACATAGAACAATAGCGGACATGGGCTGGGACTCGGTACCTCGCCCTGTAACATAGAACAATAGCGGACACTGGCTGTACTCGGTACCTCGCCCTGTAACATAGAACAATAGCGGACACTGGCTGTACTCGGTACCTCGCCCTGTAACATAGAACAATAGCGGACACTGGCTGTACTCGGTACCTCGCCCTGTAACATAGAACAATAGCGGACACTGGCTGTACTCGGTACCTCGCCCTGTAACATAGAACAATAGCGGACATGGGCTGGGACTCGGTACCTCGCCCTGTAACATAGAACAATAGCGGACACTGGCTGTACTCGGTACCTCGCCCTGTAACATAGAACAATAGCGGACACTGGCTGTACTCGGTACCTCGCCCTGTAACATAGAACAATAGCGGACATGGGCTGGGACTCGGTACCTCGCCCTGTAACATAGAACAATAGCGGACATGGGCTGGGACTCGGTACCTCGCCCTGTAACATAGAACAATAGCGGACACTGGCTGTACTCGGTACCTCGCCCTGTAACATAGAACAATAGCGGACATGGGCTGGGACTCGGTACCTCGCCCTGTAACATAGAACAATAGCGGACACGGGCTGGGACTCGGTACCTCGCCCTGTAACATAGAACAATAGCGGACATGGGCTGGGACTCGGTACCTCGCCCTGTAACATAGAACAATAGCGGACACGGGCTGGGACTCGGTACCTCGCCCTGTAACATAGAACAATAGCGGACACTGGCTGTACTCGGTACCTCGCCCTGTAACATAGAACAATAGCGGACACTGGCTGTACTCGGTACCTCGCCCTGTAACATAGAACAATAGCGGACATGGGCTGGGACTCGGTACCTCGCCCTGTAACATAGAACAATAGCGGACATGGGCTGGGACTCGGTACCTCGCCCTGTAACATAGAACAATAGCGGACACTGGCTGTACTCGGTACCTCGCCCTGTAACATAGAACAATAGCGGACACTGGCTGTACTCGGTACCTCGCCCTGTAACATAGAACAATAGCGGACATGGGCTGGGACTCGGTACCTCGCCCTGTAACATAGAACAATAGCGGACATGGGCTGGGACTCGGTACCTCGCCCTGTAACATAGAACAATAGCGGACACGGGCTGGGACTCGGTACCTCGCCCTGTAACATAGAACAATAGCGGACATGGGCTGGGACTCGGTACCTCGCCCTGTAACATAGAACAATAGCGGACACGGGCTGGGACTCGGTACCTCGCCCTGTAACATAGAACAATAGCGGACACGGGCTGGGACTCGGTACCTCGCCCTGTAACATAGAACAATAGCGGACATGGGCTGGGACTCGGTACCTCGCCCTGTAACATAGAACAATAGCGGACACGGGCTGGGACTCGGTACCTCGCCCTGTAACATAGAACAATAGCGGACATGGGCTGGGACTCGGTACCTCGCCCTGTAACATAGAACAATAGCGGACATGGGCTGGGACTCGGTACCTCGCCCTGTAACATAGAACAATAGCGGACACTGGCTGTACTCGGTACCTCGCCCTGTAACATAGAACAATAGCGGACATGGGCTGGGACTCGGTACCTCGCCCTGTAACATAGAACAATAGCGGACACGGGCTGGGACTCGGTACCTCGCCCTGTAACATAGAACAATAGCGGACATGGGCTGGGACTCGGTACCTCGCCCTGTAACATAGAACAATAGCGGACACGGGCTGGGACTCGGTACCTCGCCCTGTAACATAGAACAATAGCGGACACTGGCTGTACTCGGTACCTCGCCCTGTAACATAGAACAATAGCGGACACTGGCTGTACTCGGTACCTCGCCCTGTAACATAGAACAATAGCGGACATGGGCTGGGACTCGGTACCTCGCCCTGTAACATAGAACAATAGCGGACATGGGCTGGGACTCGGTACCTCGCCCTGTAACATAGAACAATAGCGGACACTGGCTGTACTCGGTACCTCGCCCTGTAACATAGAACAATAGCGGACACTGGCTGTACTCGGTACCTCGCCCTGTAACATAGAACAATAGCGGACATGGGCTGGGACTCGGTACCTCGCCCTGTAACATAGAACAATAGCGGACATGGGCTGGGACTCGGTACCTCGCCCTGTAACATAGAACAATAGCGGACACTGGCTGTACTCGGTACCTCGCCCTGTAACATAGAACAATAGCGGACATGGGCTGGGACTCGGTACCTCGCCCTGTAACATAGAACAATAGCGGACACGGGCTGGGACTCGGTACCTCGCCCTGTAACATAGAACAATAGCGGACATGGGCTGGGACTCGGTACCTCGCCCTGTAACATAGAACAATAGCGGACACGGGCTGGGACTCGGTACCTCGCCCTGTAACATAGAACAATAGCGGACACTGGCTGTACTCGGTACCTCGCCCTGTAACATAGAACAATAGCGGACACTGGCTGTACTCGGTACCTCGCCCTGTAACATAGAACAATAGCGGACATGGGCTGGGACTCGGTACCTCGCCCTGTAACATAGAACAATAGCGGACATGGGCTGGGACTCGGTACCTCGCCCTGTAACATAGAACAATAGCGGACACTGGCTGTACTCGGTACCTCGCCCTGTAACATAGAACAATAGCGGACACTGGCTGTACTCGGTACCTCGCCCTGTAACATAGAACAATAGCGGACATGGGCTGGGACTCGGTACCTCGCCCTGTAACATAGAACAATAGCGGACATGGGCTGGGACTCGGTACCTCGCCCTGTAACATAGAACAATAGCGGACACGGGCTGGGACTCGGTACCTCGCCCTGTAACATAGAACAATAGCGGACACGGGCTGGGACTCGGTACCTCGCCCTGTAACATAGAACAATAGCGGACACGGGCTGGGACTCGGTACTTCGCCCTGTAACATAGAACAATAGCGGACACGGGCTGGGACTCGGTACCTCGCCCTGTAACATAGAACAATAGCGGACATGGGCTGGGACTCGGTACCTCGCCCTGTAACATAGAACAATAGCGGACATGGGCTGGGACTCGGTACCTCGCCCTGTAACATAGAACAATAGCGGACACGGGCGGGACTCGGTACCTCGCCTTTTTACATAGAAGATGTCCGAGGATGACAAGCGCCAGGGTTTTTTAAGACTGTGATTAACTGAAAGAGTACGTGCTTTTGTGAACGAAAACAGATTCGTCATGAGCGTGGCACAGCTTTCCACTTTTATAAATACCTTGTCTCTGCAGAGCAGTCTGGTCCGTATCGGTACTTCTGCTAACTATGTTACTTATTTTATCAGAAGTCTCGCGAGTCACGCAGATAAGAGTAATGCTTGGCAGATTTACAGCGTAATCAGTCGGCAATAACTTGTACTACACAATAATCAGACGTAATCAGCGGCGCCCATACATACTCCGTCGTGTAGGTAAGTACATACATAGGTACATGCACAATATATAGCGTGGTATGATTATGCAGGAGCCAGTAAATCAATGTTGCCTTGCGTATTGTTCATCTTGATCTGTGATTACATTAGCTGAGCACATTCACAGAGCTGGTGCTGGTGACGTCGCACGCGGCCGGCGCTCGGCTACAGGCGGCTGTTGATCACTTGGACAAGTTCTGTACCTGTTCGGCAGTTAAGTGGACTATGGTACCAAAGCAAACTAAATACCACAACACAATTATAAAGGACTTGGATTTCGGCAACGCAGCAATGTTTTCCATAGAGCTAGTATGAACTGTTTCAGTTATAGTTTTTTTTTTAATTCTACCTATTTCCAAGTGTTGTCTCAGCTTCCCAGCTCAAGATTAGTAGAGTCATCATCTCTGGCTAGCTCTCCGTCACATCTGTCATCCGGCGAGGGGGAGGGGGGGGCGGGGGCGGGCGGGTGTTGCTGCCTCACTAACTATACATTGCAAGCTCAGCAATTAAGATAACGCTCCGCGCGCACTGCAGACGCTGCACTGCACCGCACATTACGAGCAGCAAGTACTGTACTGTCACCTGCCTTATGGAGATGACAATATTGTTGTGTAGGTACCTCTCCACCACAAAAGGGATGTGCGTGGAAGTTAAAATATCCCCTCGTCGTATGGAGTGAACAATCGACAATACCTTGGATTTAAAACAAAAACATGAGTTATATGAACAAAACGGTCGGCGTTCATTGTGCGGGTGGTTTGGGAGCCATAAGTTACATGTGTATGAGCGGCCGCCACGGCGCGCATCGTTACAGGAAATAAAAGAGAAGCGGCGGAACAATAGCGCGGTCAATACGGTAGCGGCCATTTGCATATCGCGCATCGAATACTGCGCCGGCCGCGCCGCAGGGCTGCTGCGCACGTCGCCTGCCATATATATATATATATATATATATATATATATATATATGTATATTATGTACAAGTATATAAAAATCATAAAATCATAAAAATATAAAGGTGAAGAGCTCATAGGGTATCAAAAAATTCGTCCGCATCGCTGTCGATGGAAAAAGTGCCCAAAAGGCTGGCAGCATTGCCATGTTGGATGGCAATGCTGATTCTTTGGGCTAAACATAGGCCAGCCCTCTGGTCCCGTGAAGAGTCGACCAACCGCTTGGCGATGTCCCGAAATACTCGATGAACACTTGGACCCCAAGGACCTAGAGTTTCAACCCCAAACGGCTCAAACATATAGCTCCCAATAAGGTTGCTATACCTATTAGCGCCGTTTTAGGTTTTCTGCTCCTGCAGCAGCCGCCCCAGCACAACCCGCCGTGCTAAGAAGATGGGATGGTGCGAGGGTGTCGACACAGGTTGCATCCCACTCCAAAGGCCTACTCAACTTCCAAGGCATTATGGTCATTCCGTCTGACCTCTTCCCATCGTCGCGTGCCAAGCCATTGGGTTCTAAAATTGCTGGCACCCCGGCGCACTATGGAAAATCGTAGAACAACTGCTGATTAAAAATGGTTTTTGTCAATGTCGCTACTGGCATGCTTTTTTATTTTACTCAATAGTTTAAGGACCAAACTAGACTATAATATCAAAAAATTATAAATATTAAATGAAATGATTTTTTTACAACACCACAAACTTTATAGTTTTGACGGACGTCCATGTCAGGCCCGTTCACTTCATCACTTTTAAATTGATTTTATTGTTATACGTTACAGGAAAAGGTATAATGTATATATATTATATATTTCTGGAAACCTCGTCTTTTGAAGAATATGAAACAGCTAATATGTATTTAATGTTATGTTAAGGTTCACCTTAAAATAATTGCAAAATAAAATATGGTGAAAAAAAAGTTTTTTTAAAGTTCAACGAGACTTTTGACAGTTACCCACGTTTACCCCTGCTTTACATTTAATGTTGATTTGTAGCCTAACTATCCATAGACATAATCAAATAATAACAGCTGCGGATATTTGCGGGTTTCGGAGTAATTAATAAAAATGTGATAAGAGTCAGAAAACGGAAAACCGCTCGCTATCTATTGCGGTTTGAAATGTTGCTGTTTACATCAATAGTTTGCGGTAAGTTTTGTAATTTATCATTGATATTAGGGCATTTATCTTTTTTGCACTCATGTTGCGTGTGAAAATATTAATCAACAAAATGCACACTACCCTCATATTTCAAATAGTATATAAACAGTGGTTTCATTCCATTGTAAATAACAAAATAGTGGTGAATTAACAGAAGTGTAATTACATTTGTTGACTCTTCAAAATGTCTACTTTCAAGTGTTCTAAACGTGAAATAATACTTTCGTATATCGAAGGAGGAAAATCGTTGGAAGCATTATCAACAGTTTTGCAAGAAAAATATCATGTGTCTGAAGACAACTTATGTTTCATCCTCGGTGATTTTCAAAGACATATTATTCCCGCTTTTAATAAACGCTGGAACGAAGCTTCACGGAACAAGGATACATTTTTAATGAAGAACAGTAATTGGTTGGAATCAGAATATTCAATAACTTTACCGGACTCTGAAGACGTTACAACCATCTCCACACCATCTACTTCTTCTGGGAAACGTGGAAGACCGTGCGTATCTTATCCAGACTTGTCAGAATCCAGTAAAAGAAGAAAAAATACAATGTTACTTAATGAATATGGATTTGAACACGTCTATAATGCATATCTTCAAGGGTTACGTTCGATAGGAGAAGGAACAGAAGCTAAACTTGTGGAAACATTAAGGTTTGCTGACAGTGAAAATAAGACCTTATTTTCGAGTCTCATAGAAGACGCAAGGCAGACCAAAATGTTAACGGATGAAGAAGCATTGAGCGTATTTATTGACTTGGATTTAACGAAAGCACAATATTTGTACTTTAGAAATTTAACGAACGAACGAAAATGTTTTGTGCTTCCGCCATATTACAAAGTGCAAGAAGTTAAAACTACTTGCTATCCACCGTCTTCAGCCATAGAATAGAATAGCCATAGATGGTGTCCCGCCGGCGTGACGGGACTAAGAAAAGCCTGCAGGATATAATCACGCTGTTCAAGGAGACTGACCCGGATGACGTGCCGACGTTTGTGGCGAAAGAGTTGCACAAGCTTCCACCCGTCACCTTCGACCACGTCAACGTAACGAGCCTTCTGAAGGACATTGTCTTCCTGAAGGCCTGCCTCGCGGATGTTCTGGCGAAATTAGATGCATCCCAAAACTCTGTCACCGAATTGCGCAAAGAAGTAAGCGAGTTGCGTAACAGTGTGGCGGTAAGTAGGTCATCAGCCGATGCATCTAATGTAAACATGTGTCGCGGAGCCGGCCTCGATATTTCGTCGTCAAATTCCGCGTCAGTAGTTTCGTCGCCAGTGCATCCGTCGTTTGCTGAGGTTGCAGAGCGCACAGCCCCCGTGCCCCGCAGCCCTGCGCTCGTCACCGCAGCTCCTCCGCACAGCGCCGTCCAAGTTCATCACCCCGTCCCGCTGCCAGTATCTGCAGCGCTGGCGAAACCCTTACGAAAGGACTTCGCTAGCGTCCCCGCGAGTGCCCCAGGCGCTCCAAGTATGAAGCCTATGCCAGAAAAGGCGCCGAATAGGGCTGATGAGGAGAGTTTCGTGACAGTTCAAAGGAGGAAGCGCCGGTCGCGAGCCAACAAGAACCACTGCGGCAAAGCTCCTTCGAAGCCAGAAGTGAGCCTGCGTGCCGCTAAGCCGAACACACCGGTGTACATCTCCCGCCTGCACTACAGCACTAAGGCGGAGGACATCATGGAGTACGTGCGCCAGAAGACAAGGTACATGCCGAGGGTGCAGTTACTGGAGTCGCGCCGCAACGTCAATTTCAAGGCGTTCGTGGTGCGAGTACCGAACTGTTACCTGCCCGTTGTCATGGAAGAAGACTTCTGGCCGCAGGACGTGGTGTTCCGTCGCTTCCGCGGACAAGTGCCACAGGACAGCTCAAGGACAAGCGAGTGAAGTGAAGCTACTAACATAGTTTTAAGCTATATTTATTAACACACGTTTTGTTTTATACTTTATATATGTTAGTTTGTAAGGTATGTATCTATGGGCCATTGTAGCCTGATAATAAATGTTTTATTATTATTATCTCCTTTATTTATTTTTTAAACTTATTTTATTACATTTTTAAATATTTTTATAAAAACATTAAAAAAAAAAAACATTTAAAAATATAAAAAATAGTGATCCGCCGGTAGCGGGTGCAGGGTCCAAGCTACCGGAGGTTAGGGCCCCAGAGACAGGAACCTCCTCACAATACGCGCCGTATCAAGGAGGACTGCCTTCTGAATCAGGCCCTTCACCCAGCCACCCAACGAGAGCCTCTTGAGATGTTGGTCGAGGCTCTTAGCGATAAGGCCATTGACCGTAACGACTATCGGCACAATGATTGCCGAGTCCACATTCCACATAGCGACAACCTCGTGGGCTAAGTCGAGATACTTCAATTGTTTCTCCTTCTCAGCCTTCACGAGGTTCTCGTCATGCGGGATAGTGACATCGATTATCATTGTGCGGCGCACTGATCGATCTATTACCACTATATCAGGCTTATTGGCTACAATAGTCCTGTCAGTGATAATAGATCGATCCCAGTATAACGTGACATGGTCATTCTCGAGAACTGGGTCGGGCACATACCTGTAATACGGTACCTCAGAGTCCACAAGGCCGTATTTCAGAGCAAGTTGCTGATGGATAATCCTGGCTACTTGATTATGTCTGTGCAAATACTCGCCGTTAGCTAAACGAGAACACCCAGAAGTAATATGTCTGATAGACTCACCGGGACAATGGCATGCCCGACATATGTCGATCGTCCCGTCTTTCATTATATACTTCCGGTAGTTATTCGTTAGCATAACTTCATCCATAATTGCACAGACTGAACCTTCGGTTTCCCCAAAGAGGTTACCGAAGCGTAGCCAGGCCACGGACGCTAAGAAATCTACGTCGGGCCCATGAAGGGCCCGGAAAAAGCGTCCGTGAAGCTCCTTGCTTTGCCATACTTCCTTGCGGTCATTGGTACTAAGCACCACAGGTTTGCGCCAGTTCTCTTTAGCCAAGGACAACGGGGTGAGTCCCTTGTCCACTGCAACCACATCTCGGTGCATACCCACGTCAGCCTTGAGAAAATATTCTCTGAGACTGCACACCTCGCGGTTGTGGAGGGTCTTAGCATTTAAAAAACCTCGACCCCCGCACTTCCGCGGAATGTACAGCCTCATGACAGACGAACGTGGGTGATGCATCCGGTTTGCGGTCAACAGTGACCGGACTCTCCTATCCAGGGCGTCTAGTTCCGTCTGGGTCCACTTTAGTATGCCAAAGGAGTACATTAGGACCGGCATGACCCAACCGTTAAAGGCGCGCACCTTGTTGCCGCCTGACAAAGAACTATTAAGTACCTTTTTCAGGCGACCAAAGAAGCGCTCCTGCAACGATTGTTTCACGTCAGGTCCGTTAATGCCTAACCCCTCTGACATACCCAGGTATTTGTAGGTATCAGTTGCGGAGAGTGATCTCAGGTTTATAGAATCTGAGAGTTGTAGTCCCTCAGATTCCACAATCCCGCCCCGCTTTACATGCATGACTGCACATTTATCTACACCAAATTCCATCCTGATGGAATCACTAAAAGTTTTAGTTACTTTTAGTGACTCCAGCAGTTGCAATTTGTTGGTGGCAAACAGTTTCAAATCATCCATATAAAGCAGGTGGGATATTACCTGACCCCCTCTCCGCAAAGGACAGCCCAGCCCTGTACCCTCCAGCAGAGTGCTAAGAGGGTTCAAGGCTAAACAAAACCACAGTGGACTCAGACTGTCGCCCTGGAATATTCCCCGCTTAATCCTAATAGGTTCGTTGCTCCCCTGAATTTGTCGGCATCCTGGATAGCGAAGAACCGTCCTCCACTGCCCCATACACGTCGTTAGGAAGGTGCTCAGAGTTGTATCAATTTTGTACAACTCTAACACCCTCAAGAGCCATGTATGCGGCACCGAATCAAAGGCCTTCTTATAGTCTATCCAACATGTCGACAAATCCTTTCGGGATCGACGGACCTGTTGGCTTATGGCCATGTCAATGAGGAGTAGCTCCTTGGTGCCGCGGGACCCATTCCTACATCCATTTTGAGAGACAGACATAATAGAATTCTTTTCTAAATGAGAATTAATTTTCTCTCTCAAAATGGATGTAAGAAGTTTATAGACCGTCGGCAAACAAGTGATCGGCCTATAATTTTTGGGTTCCGTGGCATCACCTGACTTATGGAGCAGGTGGGTAACTCCTGTTGTAAAGAGCTGTGGCAGTGACCCAGACTCTAAGGCCGACTGGAATTGCGATGCTAAGCACGCGTGTGAACTTTGCAGCCATTTAAGCCAAAAATTGTGCAGTCCGTCCGGTCCCGGAGATTTCCAGTTCGGTATCGGGCGGGCTGCACTGGCTACATCGGAGGAAGTAATTATTACTTCCTCCATCTCCGGTATGGTGTCACACACGCGCTCAACATCCCGCATCCATTCAGCCTCAGTATGGCAAACGGGCACCGACCAGATGTTACGCCAGAATATGCTAGTGGCATCATCATCCGGGCGGCATACGTCTGCCACATTTTGCTCAGGTCGCTCCCATGCTCTATACACCCACCTTTGATCACGCTGGAATATGCGATTCTGGGTATACCGCTCAACCCGTCGCTTATACCTACGGATACGGCTTGCCCATGCACAGACCTTCTGCTTCAGGAAGTCAATGCGCTCTGTGACATGAGACATATATTCTTGAGGACTGATTCCAGTCCCCGAGAACGCCCGCCTCACAAAGCGCATCACTCTAGGGCGAGTATTGCCCTCCCTGAAGCAGTATAGTTTGCCGATGAGCACCCTGGTCCCCTCGATACGCTGCTCGATCCTGCACTGCCAGGCTGGAACAGCGGGTTTTGGTCGTGTAGCTATGTCACAATTTGGAAATTTGACATTGGCTACACGACACGCCGCAATAGCCGCGCAATACAAGATCGAGTGCGTATCTACGAGATCTTCGCTGCTTTCAAAATAAAAACCAAGCAGCGAATCCAAGGCACACACCATCGCCCTATTCGTTCTGTGCATAGGCAAGCGAGGTAAGTGTGGTCTAAGTTGGACGGGGGCAGTTCTAAACTCCCGAATCGCATCCTCCAGCGCGCTCCTCAATCGGTCGTTACACTGGCTACTTACCGTAACAATCTCATCGCCCCCCTCCTCATCATTAACATAAGACCGCGGTTGGGTTATGTCACTGACTAGAGGTTGCACCGCGGTCTGTAACGGGACAGGGACGATACGATTGCTCAGTACCTCTGAGCGCAGCCTATCAAGCGCGGCGTCGTCCAATCTGTGATTCCGTTGGATAACCCGCACCTGATCCGAAAGTCGTTGGGCCGAGACGTTGATGGCTGGTTGAAGCGCCTGGAACAGAGACAGCATCCTATCGCGGTACGCAGTGAGGTTAGTTCCCCCCTCTGTAGCCCCGTAATATGCGCGCATGACGTTCTCATTCATTTGTTGAGTCCATTTCATGCGCTGCACACAACCACCGGCAGCGGGGACCCGGCTCGGGGCTGGATGGCCCCTAAGTCCCAAGCTTCTCGGTGGCCGGCCTCTCCCCTGCCGACGTACAGGTGTTGGCGACGTCGGCGGGGAAAAATACTCGTCGCTCGAGCTCGACGCAACTACCGCGGCCGGTGTCGTCACAGCGCTCACGGTGGGGCTGGGTACCGGCGGCAGCGAGGCGGAGCCGAGCGAAGAGTCCGGAGGTGGTAGGCGTGCTCGTCTTGCAGCTGCTCTCGTCAACATTTTTTTATTTTCATTTGGGTTTGTATTGTTTTATCGGAGGTGACATGACAAATGTCACCTCCGATTTGGCAGTTTTTTATGTATTTTGTACATTTTGGTAATTGCTGTATTTAAATTATCTTGATTATTTTTCTTGCAGTGGCGTGTGGGCTTTTCTCAGGAAATAAAATAAAAAAACTGCGACTAATATTAAACTGAAAATAATATAAAACTGAAAATATATGAAAATAAATTTTGACGTGTTGACGTTGGTGTTGCCAGCTTATTATTATTATTTGTGATTTTTTGATATTTCTCGGGACCCTGGAGTCCCGGACCTTTGGAAGGCGTACGAGGAGCCGAAGCCAACTCGCAGAGGCCCCTTAGATAATTTTAAATGATGAGGAGGCACCGACCGACGATTATCCCTGTATGCACTATGCAAGTGCACCCAAGGACAACCCCCGGTTGGTACAGGACTATTGTTGTACGTGGAAACAAAACATATTGGGCTATGGGTTTGGGTGGCTAAAGTGGATTGGGTTACTTGAACTATGGAAGAACTATGTCCCCTGCCTGACCAATGTTATATACACGGATAAAATGGCAGGGGGTGACTTGCACACTCAATAATGGGCCCCCGGAGACGGCCGCTAGCACATAGTGACGTAGCGACAAGGGGGCAACACTTCCTGAGGTGCTTGAGGAGTGGAGAGGTATTCCACGGCTATCAGGACAATCCCGGAAGTACGGTCAAGATCCCTACCAGCACCTTACTGGAATACTTCCTTCCTCCGAGCACGTTTGCTCTTGCGAATCTCCACTCAATCCGGCCAATAAAGGCAAGAAAGAGGTGGGAGCTCTGTTCCTCGTCAGTGTTCACTCCAGCCGGCCAATAAAGGCAAGCCAGAGATGAGGACAAGATTTCTCCCGGGAGATAGGGTCCATGGGGTCGCTACTGCCCATCAGCTCGCCACATGCTGCCCTGCGGGTTTTTGTATCTCTCTTGGTCTGGCTCCTCATCCTAGACCCGTTCCGGCAAACTCTACCAGCACAGACCTAAAGTTTGGAGCACGCAAGCCCCACCACGACGTCAACGTAGAGATACAGCGGTGGGGTTATATTATTATTATTATTTTTTGATATTTCTCGGGACCCTGGGGTCCCGGACCTTTGGAAGGCGTACGAGGAGCCGAAGCCAACTCGCAGAGGCCCCTTAGATAATTTTAAATGATGAGGAGGCACCAACCGACGATTATTCCTGTATGCACTATGCAAGTGCACCCAAGGACAACCCCCGGTTGGTACAGGACTATTGTTGTACGTGGAAACAAAACATATTGGGCTATGGGTTTGGGTGGCTAAAGTGGATTGGGTAACGTGAACTATGGAAGAACTATGTCCCCTGCCTGACCAATGTTATATATTATACACGGATAGAATGGCAGGGGGTGACTTGCACACTCAATAATGGGCCCCCGGAGACGGCCGCTAGCACATAGTGACGTAGCGACAAGGGGGCAACACTTCCTGAGGTGCTTGAGGAGTGGAGAGGTATTCCACGGCTATCAGGACAATCCCGGAAGTACGGTCAAGATCCCTACCAGCACCTTACTGGAATACTTCCTTCCTCCGAGCACGTTTGCTCTTGCGAATCTCCACTCAAGCCGGCCAATAAAGGCAAGAAAGAGGTGGGAGCTCTGTTCCTCGTCAGTGTTCACTCCAGCCGGCCAATAAAGGCAAGCCAGAGATGAGGACAAGATTTCTCCCGGGAGATAGGGTCCATGGGGTCGCTACTGCCCATCAGCTCGCCACATGCTGCCCTGCGGGTTTTTGTATCTCTCTTGGTCTGGCTCCTCATCCTAGACTCGTTCCGGCAAACTCTACCGGCACAGACCTAAAGTTTGGAGCACGCAAGCCCCACCACGACGTCAACGTAGAGATACAGCGGTGGGGTTATTATTATTATTATTATTATTATAGAAATTACAGACACAAGTGCAAAAATAGTAAGACTTCAAGATTTATTAGATCACACTGCAGCTAGAATATTGACAATAGATTCAGTCTATAGGAATGGATTGAATAACTTACTTCTATATAGTAAATGGGGCTGTGATGGCTCATCCGGTCAAAGCCAGTACAAACAGAAACTGCCAGAAGAGTCTGAACTTATTTCTGATTCGAATTTATTTATCACTTCTTTGGTGCCTATTAAGTTAATTAACGAGCTAACAGGTGATGTTGTCTGGCAAAATCCGGTACCTTCATCTGTTCGTTTTTGCCGGCCTATATTAATAGAATTTTGTAAAGAAACTCCCGAGAAAACTAAAGCCGTTGTGGATGAAATAAAGGGTCAAATAAATTCCTTGAGTCCATCATTAATTAACAAAGAAGGTGAGGGAGTGCAAGTGAAGCATGATCTCTTCCTTACAATGATAGATGGTAAAGTAGCTCAGGTATTAACAGATACGCCTTCGGGTTCCACATGTACAATATGTGGAGCTACTCCACGCCAAATGAACGATTTGACAAAAGTGACAGCTAGGCCTGAAAATGAAGATTCTTATCAATACGGACTGTCTACTTTGCACGCCTGGATTCGTTGTATGGAAATGATTTTACATATTTCCTATAATCTGTCTTTCCAAACATGGTCAGCCACAAGTGAAGAAAAGAAACGACTAAAGCAAGAGAAGAAAACCCTGGTATAAAGGCGTTTCCGTGAAGAGCTAGGATTGATCATCGACAAACCAAGACAAGTAAGTGGTAATTTTAATGACGGTAATACTGCCAGAAGATTTTTTCACAATGCAAGCTGCTCTGCTGAAATTACAGGAGTGGATATAAATTTGATTAAACGACTTTACATAATTCTGCATGCTGCATCGGGTGTAATGATAAATGCTGAAAAATTTGGCAGTTATGCTATGGAGACTGCTAGGATCTATGTGAGCAATTATGAATGGTATTACATGCCATCTTCAGTTCACAAAATTTTGATTCATGGAGAAAGTGTCATAAAGCATTTTGCAGTACTTCCTATTGGTCAACTTTCGGAAGATGCACAAGAATCTCGCAATAAGGATTATAAAAAATTTCGTCTTAATCATGCTAGAAAATGCTCAAGATCCGCTACAAACGAAGATGTATTTCATACTCTTCTTTATACTTCAGATCCTTACATTACCAGCATTAGAAAACCGTATACGTGAAAGAACTTGATGAAGACACCTTAGATCTTTTGAAAGTGAACGAATTAATTTTAGATCCCGAAGTTCATCAAGTATAAATAACATAACATTTAGTAAACAGTACAATTAATTAATTAATCTGTGTTCGATTTTAATCTTTAAAAAAATGCTTTTTTTATTTTATTTGATTTTTATTTTGATGTACTATATGATATTTGGTTTTTGTAAACATTAAAATAATAGTATTCATTGTTAAGAAATAAACATTGGAGATTTTTTATAATTTTGAATTTGTTTTATTTTTTAATTTATTATTTTAAATTTAATCATAATAAATTACATTCTATTTGAAGCCATATACACTATTCTATATTTGTGCAAAATTTTAGAACATAATATTCAGAAATAAAGAAGTTATTGATTTTTAATCAGAAACAGACCATTATTTTCCACAGCGGCGGTGACAAGAGCCCGACGGATGATGTCGTTAATGCTAGCGTGTCGTGCCATCCGACAAGCGCTCTTGCTGCAGGATAATCCATGGTGTCCGAGGCAGTCGACACCTTCACCGCATTGACAGCGATGTGGAGCCCCACAAGGAGCACCCACACGCAAACATGTAGCGAGCCGTAATGTGGTGTCACTCAGCATAGTGCCTATGTTGGGTGACGGTAGAGCCTGAAGCCAGAGACCCGACTCCCATTCATCCACAGCCAACAGGCTGGCACGCTCAGCAGTATTGGTGGACGTATTAATAAGTTTATTCCGTACCAACCTGCAGAGCGGCTCATCCCACTGTCTCTGGGAAGACGGGTTCTCGGGCTGCACCGTATCCGGGCAAGCGACTTTCCAGGCATTCACCGCGTCGGTCAAACACGGCACTTCAGAGTCAACCTGAGAAGGGGCTAAGATTCTTGTGGTTAACTTTTCGGTGCTGTGGACCGAGTACAGGAACGCCGGTAGGCTTACACTAGAAATTTTGCGGACGCCGAGCCTACCAAAACGAATGGGTAGTGCGGCTTGCAGCCACGCGCGATCGTCCAATGCCACATTTAAAATTGATGTTACCCTAACATGTCGAATAATATGATCGATTTTGTTTAAAAGTTGTGGCTGCTTCCATAAAGAGGAAGAGCGGAGAAAATACTCGTACATAAAATTTGGACCAAAACAGCAATACCTGATAAGGGTGAATGCCGAATGTAAATTAATTTTTGAAAGTCTATATGAAATATCGTTAAAATGTTTAATTTTATCGTCGACGAAAGGTGAAAAACTGTCTTCTAAAATTGGGGAACCTAGGAGGTGCAGTATACTTTTTTCCAAAACTTTGATATCCGGGGCTATTGAATTGAATTTCTGTATAGTTTTTCTGTCGGTATTGTCACAAAGGTAAATTTCGCATTTGGAGTTGTTGAGGTCAAGGCCGATGGATTGGAACTACTGCTTTACTTTCCTACTGCATTAGTGTCTACATTATCTTTTTGGTATGACCAGCAGAGGAACTTCATCAAATGGTCGAATGCGTTGTCTGACCCGTACAAACTCGAGTGCGGCGTTAGACAAGGTGGTCTGACTTCCCCGAGGCTTTTTAATATTTATATCAATAAGCTGCTTGTTGAGCTCAGCAGCACGCATGTCGGATGCCATATAGATGGAGTATGTTTAAATAACTTATGTTGTTGTTGAGCCCTACGATCAGTGGAATTAGAAAGTTACTCTCCGTTTGTGAAGGATATGCCGTACAGCACGGGCTAAAATATAATCCGACGAAAAGTGAGCTGTTGGTGTTTCGAGGTAGAAATAAAAATCCAACATTTGTCCCTCCTGTTAAACTAAATGGTACACCTTTGCACAGAGTTTCCCACTTTAAGTATTTGGGCCACATTGTTACTGAGGAGTTGAAAGACGACTTGGATATGGAAAGGGAGCGCAGGGCACTGGCTGTGAGGGGAAATATGATTTGCAGAAGGTTTCACGACTGTTCAGTTCCCGTGAAGCTAACTCTTTTCAAGGCATACTGCCAAACATTTTACACCAGCAGCCTTTGGGCTTATCATACCCTAAAAGCAGACAATGCCCTGCGAATACAACATAACAATGCCTTCAGGGCGCTGTTGAGCCTTCCACCTTACTGTGGTGCGTCAGGTATGTTCGCTGATGCGCACACTGACGACTACTTTGCTATAATGCGGAAGAAAGTTGCCTCAGTGATATCCCGAGTGAGGGGAAGCAGCAACAGCATCCTGAGGGTGTTTGCAGAGAGGCTGGATGGGCCTACAATGGGGAGGTTTACCAAGCTACACGTTGGCAGCAGAGCGTGTTAAACCTTCCCCGTGCGTGATTATCTGTATCTATCGATTTAGTGTTCCTGCATGTAACTAATATAGTTGTTTAAGTAATATGTAATATCTAACACCCTATGGGCCTTGATGCCTGATAATAAAATATTGTTATTATTTATTTTATTTATTATTTATTTACGAATTAAGATCTTTTAGAAAGGTGTCTACGTCACCTCCTAGTATTCCATCATCTAAGTACCACACATTAAATTTTGAATTTAGTTTTTGTATTATGGGATGGGTAGCCAAACTGAAAATGAATGGCCCGAGAGGATCACCTTGTTGGCATCCTACTGCAGAATCCAATACGGTGTCTTTAAATAATAATTTTAATGGGTGCCTGTACCAACTGCCGCATAAAACCATAAATTTCTGGTAGCTCCTTTTTTACTTCAGCCAACAAAAAGTCTCTGTTAACGGAATTGAAGGCATTCTTAACGTCAACCTTGAGGATGACCTTACCTTTACCGGCATTTAAAAAACTGGAAAGGGCATGTACGGAAGCCTCGCAGCCCCCTTTTGATCCAAAGCCAAGCTGTAGGGGCTGGAACTTTTTAGTCAGAATTTCTCCGTATAATTTGTAGCATATTTTGGCTGCCGTACGCCTGTAGGTGCACCCAACGGCGATAGGTCGAATGCCGCCGTCCCTCTTGCGCAGGGCACATACGTTGGCCCCGTACAATACATCAATGAGGGCATCGTTTACACCGCCGATTATTCATAAACGTAATAATGTGAATTCAATTAATTTTGAATGTGTAACAAATCGCGTCGTGTTTGGGTTCGCTTACGCAGTTGCTCATAATTTCATAACGAATTTAAAACGACGTGGTTTCGCGAGAAATTAGTTCAGTCTGACAGTGATTTCCATGATAACGCCATCGCGAGCTCGATTCATTCCTTACTTGTCTAATATTGACGTGAGTGCAGAGGAGATAAAGCGACGCACCCAAGATTCTCAGCTCATCAAAGATTGCTAGCCTATAGATCTTGCTAGAATTTGCGCGTCAGATGATGCCTCTTTCAAGCGGAAGCGAGAGAATGGCTAGTTTGGAAAAATAATTATTGTACCTCAAAAAAATCCCTGAAAACCCTTTACTTAGTTTAGCCTTCTAGAGTAGGTATTAGTAGTAATAATAATAAAAATAACCCGTGGTGGTGGGGTTTGCGCGCTCCGAACTTTAGGTCTATGCCGGTAGAGTTTACTTTGCCGAAACGGGTCTAAGATGAGGAGCCAGACCAAGAGATATACAGAAACCCGCAGGGCAGCATGTAGCGAGCTGTTGGGCAGGAGCGACCCCACGGACCCTATCTCCCGGGAGAAATCTTGTCCTCATCTCTGGCTTGCCTTTATTGGCCGGAGTGAACACTGACGAGGAACAGAGCTCCCACCTCTTTCTTGCCTTTACTGGCCGGCTTGAGTGGAGATTCGCAAGAGCAAACGTGCTCGGAGAAAGGAAGTATTCCAGTAAGGTGCTGGTAGGGATCTTTAACGTACTTCCGGGATTGTCCTGATAGCCGTGGAATACCTCTCCACTCTGCCAGCACCTCAGGAAGTGTTGCCCCCTTGTCGCTACGTCACTTGTGCTAGCGGCCGTTTCCGGGGGCCCATTATTGAGTGTGCAAGTCACCCCTGCCATTTTATCCGTGTATAATATACAGGGTTACTGGTAAAACACCAACAACCTCTTAAGGGATCATTGTACTCATCATTATGAACAACTTTAACTATGGGACCAAACCTGAAATTGCGAAAAAATCAGCTGTTCAGTACATTTATGTTCGCAAAATGTATGCACTTAACGTTTCGTATTCATCTATATCGCGTTTTATCATCATTGCTTCTTCAAATATTATGTGTAATGCAGGTAGGGTTAAGATTTTCAACCTTTTGAAAACTGGTCTACATGAATCAGTCTGTCTAAGTCCGCATATGCTTCTGATGCACTTTTTTGTGCTTTTAGAGCACTCTCTCTGTTTGGTGAATTCCACCAGAATAGGATACCATATTTTAGTACGGAGCCTACATATGCACGGTAAACGCTTAATAAAGTACTCTCATTTGTAACTATTCTTCAGGGCATACGAAAACTGATTGAGTTTTTTGCAAACCTGGTCAACCTGTACTTTCCAGTTAAGTGCAGAGTCATGTGTATTCCAAGAAATTTGGTGGTACTTTACTTCTTTTACAGTTTCACCTTTGTATTGTATGTTTAGGTTTTTTATTTATAGGTATATTAGCAAAGGAAATGAAACATGTTTTTTCTAAGTTAATTTTAAGATTGTTGACATTTAACCAATTTATGATGAATTCAAGGGAATTATTTACATTAATTTCGTATTTATCTTGATCCTAGTCAGTAAAAATAGCTGTACTGTCATCTGAAAATAATATCATGTCATGGTTTATGGTTTTTGGGAGGTCATTAATATATATTATGAACAAAAGTGGACCAAGAATGCTTCCTTGAAGCACCCCGTACTTGACCGTTATAGGCTTGGACTGAAATATTTGTTCATATTTTGTTTCATTTGATATTCTTGTTAATTGAGTTATTTGAACCCTATTTTTGAGGTATGATTTTATAAGATTTAAAGCATTCCCTCTAAGCCCGTATCGTTCTAGTTTATATAATAGGATATTATGGTCAACGTAGTCAAATGCTTTTGACATATCCATAATTATTGCAGTTATATGTTGTTAATTGTCCATTCCTATCAATACTTTCTTTAGAAAATTGAAAAGTGCGTCGCTCGTTGATTTGCCTTTACGGAACCTAAATTGCTCATGTGTAAGTATATTATTAGATTCAAAATAGCTATATAAATTATTTTAAATTACTCTCTCTAAAATGATTGCAATAATAGGTATTAACGCTATCGGTCTATAAAGTTTCATCTCTTTTCTATCATCCCTTTTAAATAATGGGTTTATGACTGTTTTTTTTAGTTTAGAGGGAAATATTCTGTATTCCAGGCATAGATTTATAATCGTGCTGAGTACTGGGGCTATGATAAGGGAAACGCGTTTAATTATTTTAGTAATTATATTATCATACTATATTATATAGCTATTTGTGTTATTAAGACTTTTTATTATTTGGTCAACTTCGTATTAATTTGTGGGTTTCATGAACATTGAATTGTAATTATTATATGCCAGTGTTTTTGGATAGGTACCATTTTCCTTAGTTGTAGGTTTTATGTCATCTATAAGATAATTATTAAAAGCTTCAGCTATTTCTTCCGGCGTCGTAACTATTTTGTCCTTTACTTTAATTTTCTTAATATCCTCTTTAGGAGTTTTTTAGTTATTAACTATCTGCCAAGTTGCTTTGGGTTTGTTGGTAGCTGAACTTATATAATAGTTGTTCTGTGCTTTTTGAGTTTTTTTAATTATAGTTCTTAGACTTTTCGTGTATTCTGTAAATTATTATTTATTTATTTATTTATTTATTAAAACTTTATGCACAAGTAAAAAAACAAATATCGTACAAAGGCGGACTTAATGCCTGAGGCATTTTCTACCAGTCCACCTTAGGGTGATGCAGAGAAAACATGGCAGGTGCAATATAAAGGATAGATAACACGAATATAACTTTAAAATAAAATAATAAATACATCAGTATATACATATATACATACATATAATCAGAATAAACTTTGTCAGGAGAAATAACGATCGGTAGAGGAGAAATAACAATCAGTAGAGGAGAAAAAGAATCCAACAAATCAGCGCAGAGATGCTTCTGCCAACTTCTTACGTATATGCTCACGTATCTTCACTTTAAAAGACAACAAAAAGAAGAACTATTGTCAGGAATAAACTCTTGTCGCAAGTCGAATTAGCTCAGTTAAAAGAAGAAGTACGCACACAATTATTACAAGAATCAGAAAATTATGCAAACACTTGCACTACAATACAAACACAAAACACATACGAACATAGTCTGCAAGAACAACCACAATCGCTCACTCAATTACAATCCAATAGTCAATCTCTACCATACAACCGATCGCAAGCTTACACGCAAACATCACACACATCCACACAAACCGATTCTATTACCCTAACCCTTGAAAATGATATTGAGACCTTTGTCATCGCAGATCTAAACCTAACAACAGATACATATATCAAAGAAATAAATGACAAATTTAGAACAACAATAGCACATAGCAATACTCTGGGATGGACCCAGCAGCTCGACCAAAGCTACCTAAACTTAAATACACACCTAATCTATTTCATTTAGTTAATTTATTTTATGAAAATATACTCATACAATTTATATCTGATGACACACAACTTATAGACATACATTTACTTATATATTGCACGGCGGTAGTTATATATGAAGAACTCAACTTTAAAATCACAGGCCACATAGGTACCACAAGAACAAGTTGTATTATCCAACCAGCATGGCAACAGAGACTGGAAAAAGACATTGAAAAATTAAGAGCAGACTGTGGTAGATTTACACATTATATTTACGGCATCAGATCACATAAAATAGTTAAGAGAATTGAAACAATATTTAAAAATTATTCTAATTACACTAGACCCGATAATAACAATAGAAAACTTGAGGCGTTTTTCGACACGTTAAAGCAGAAACTAGCTCTTAATATTCGTACGCTTAGGAGATATTTGAAGGCACAACAGCGCAAAAATGATAATGCTCCACTTGCTTTGAATGAAAAAGCATTTTACAGAAACATACAGAAAATACACACCGACATAACAATAGAAAACACCACAGACGTGCCGTCAAAATAAAAACTAGAAACATATTGGTCTAGCATTTGGGAAGAGCAAGTGCAACACAACGATAAAGCATATTGGATAGCGTAAGAAGAATTCGCAGAGGTAGCAGAGTATGACATTACACATAAAACTAAAACTAAAAGCTCACCTCAGCCTTCCCAATACAGACAAATTACTTGCCTACCCACAATATACAAAATACTAACAAAAAAAAATAAATTAAAAAAATAAAATTAGTTTAATTCGAGTAACAAGACTCATATACAAACACATATAGCAGAAGATACAGACAGGATAACAAGCACAGACAAAAGAACACTCACAAGGTAACAATATGTCTGCTGCAGCATTGTCGTATGTAAGGGCAATCCAGTCTGTTGGCGATCATCGCCAGGACGGTGTTGGCGCTGCCCCGCACTCTGCGCACCAGAGACGCGCACCGCTTGCGCATCGTCGCGTGAAAGCAATCGGTGCGCGCCTCCGCGAACATGCCCGAGGCGCTGCAGTGGCGGGGCAGCCCCAACAAAAGCAATTACAAAAAAAACTTAGCTCTCACATTGAACACCACAACATAATTGCAGAGGAACAGAAGGGATGCAGGCAGGGCCAAAGGACAGCTGATTATTGACTCCACTATACATAAACACGCCACCTCAAAAAAGAAAAATCTTCATTGCACCTACATTGATTACAAAAAAGCCTTTGACAGTGTTCCTCATTCTTGGTTGATAAAAATATTAGAGATTTATTGAATAAACCGAAAAATAATTGATTTCATGCGCCATGTAATGCTACAGTGGAAAACAACTCTACAAATAAAGAGCAACCAGAGTACTGTTACAACGCGACGGATATATATCATAAAAGTTATCTACCAAGGTGACTCCCTGAGCCCTCTGTAGTTTTGTCTCGCCTTAAATCCTCTGTCTCATTTACTGCAGATTTGTAAGGATCTGGATATTGCCTCAAACACACTACAGAGAAAACTACAATATCACATCTTATTACATGTTCGACAATAAACTTTATGCAAAAACAGAAAAACATATGAAAAAAATAGGAGAAGTTATAACAGAGTTAAGTAAAGATATTAATTAACATGCAATTTGGTTTAGATAAATGTAAAACACTTCACATTATAAGAGGCAAGGTGCGGCCCGGCGACTATGCAGTGAATGACACGGACACTATAACAGCAATGGAACCGACTGACCTATATACGTATTTAAGGTACGCGCTACTAAAGGGACTCGATCACATAAAAATTAAAAATGCACTAACTACAGAGTACAAGAGGAGACTTAACGCCATTTGTAAGACCCAACTTTCAGGTAGACCTTTCATTAAAGCCTTACACACCTTTGCCATCCCCGTATTAACGTACTCATTTGGAGTTATAAAATGGACCAAAACAGACACGGAAAAATTAGAGTGAACTACACAAAGAACACTTACGAAACACAATAATTTACACCCTAAATCTACCATAGAAAGATTAACCATCAAACGACAACATGGAGGGAGAAGCCTAATCGACTTCCAGCACCTTTGTCAGAAACAAGTCAGTCGACTAAAAACATCCTTTCGCACAAAATCCCGCACCAGTAACATACACAAAGCCATAGTGATAAATGATATCAACTACACACCACTTAAACGACCTTATAGAAACACAAAATACTACCAATGATGACCCGCAAAAACAAAAAATTGAAGAATGGAAAAAGAGAGTAGGTCGTTCACGACCGGCACCTTCATGACCTAGAGCAGTCCCACATAAACAAATTAACGTCAAAAAAGTGGCTCAAAATAGGTAACTTATTTCCGGAAACTGAAGGATTTATAATTGCTATCGAAGACCAGATCATAAACACAAAAACTACAGGAAATATATATTCAAAGATAGTGACAAATTATAAATGTCGAAAATGTCACACCCAACCAGAAACCATTCAGCACATTACTGGCGCTTGCACAACTCTCACGCAGACAGACCACACTCACAGGCACAATCAGGTAGCAAATGTCATTCATCAAAAACTAGCGCTCAAACACATACTCATTCAAAATACCAACACTCCTTACTACAATTATACACCACAAACTATCCTAGTAAATACCACACATAATAGACCGGACATTACCCTACAGGATAAAATAAATAAAGTTACCTACCTGATAGACATTGCCGTCCCCAATACACATAACATACAAAAGACAATCACTGAAAAAATAAGTAAATACACAGAGCTCAAAGATGAAGTTACTAGAATCTGGCGACAATATAAAGTATATGTAGTTCCTATAGTCCTGTCCACCACAGGCGTTATTCCAAATCATCTTCTCCATAGTTTAAAACTATTAGACCTTAAAGAAACCCTCTACATTACACTACAAAAAGCTGCGATTTTGAATACATGCCGAATTGTAAGGAAGTTCTTGCAGATAGAAGAGAACGAAGTAAGACCTCATCACAATCATAAACATTTAAAATGTTACGCACACACGCGCTGCATTTACTTGGTTTCGGTCCGTAAATGTAGCTAAAACCAGCCAAAGAGCTGAGAAGAAAGAACATTCTCCAAAAAATAATAAGAACCCCACCGCCGTATCCCTACGTTGACGTCGTGGTGGGGCTTGCATGCTCCCGAATTCTGGATCTGTGCTGGTAGAGTTACTTTACCGAAACAGGTCTAAGGTAGGGAGCCAGACCAAGAGAGATGCATTAACCTGCAGGGCAGCATGTGGCGAGCTGTTGAGCAGTAGCGACCCCACGAACCTTATCTCCCGGGAGAAGTCTTGTTCTTCACCTTTGGCTTGCCTTTATTGGCCGGCTGGAGTGAACACTGACGAGGAACAGAACTCCTACCTCTTTCTTGCCTTTATTGGCCGGCTTGAGTGAAGATTCGCAAGAGCAAACGTGCTCGGAGGAAGGAAGTATTCCAGATCTTGACTGTACTTCCAGGATTGTCCTGATACCCGTGGGATACCTGTCCACTCCTCAAGCACTTCAGGAAGTGTTGCCCCCTTGTCGCTACGTCACTACGTTTTGGCGCCTAGTGTTACATTCATAGCAACAAGCTTCATTCATATGAGATGCAGTAAATTGTTGGAAGTTAATATTTTTTCTTAGTTTTTATAAGGTACCCCATATTACCTTTTTCATTATATTCATCTTTTGCACAACGTTAAGCGCTCCACTAATTTATTGTAAAAAACCTATCTGTGTTGAAATACAAGTATAAAACTATCCGGGAATTTCATTTATGTCCAATACGACACATAAAAATTGGCGACCGTGACAGGACTCTTTCACAAAACGAAAAACTATCAACAAATTTATACGAAGCCCGGTTAGCTTGACCAACTAACCTACAAAACTGCTACATCAAGAAATGATATATTGGAGTATTTAGAGGTTCAGCCATTGCAGCCTACACCTGATTTACGGTCCAGACACAGTGATATCAACAGAAGTCGCCGTACAGCAGCCTGGCCAATGCAGCTAAGTGACCTTTCCTTGACCTCACAAATACCTAAGTTTTTTTCCCTACTGATCCTTCATAATTCATAAACCCCGAGATTTTACATGTGCTTGTTTCACACAGCTAGGTACTTAAATAACTAGGTTGACAAAAAGGTTGACACTCAGTGAGTCTTCTAGCACCCTGGGTTTGGGCTGGGATCTATCGACGGATACACTGCATTTTCCAATGCAACCCCTAGCTCCTTTGGATAGCAATCAGCGCCCAACTAAACGTTCAATATTATCTAATTTATTTAAAATTTTCGACCCCTTGGGTTTGCTCAATTCGTGTGTAATGCAAACAAAGGTTATATTACTACAGCTTTGGCTGGCGAAATTAGGCTGGGATGATCCGATTCCTGAAAATATTTTATAGAACTTCACTGTTTCTGTGACGATTCCCAAAGTGCGTATGGAGCTTGTATTTATGCACGATCAGTAAACTCTGCTAATGAAGTCACTGTAAAATTACTGTGTGCTAAATCCAAGATTGCACCTACTAAACCTACACCAATCCCGCGCTTGGAGCTTTGTGCTGTGCTCTTGGCCGCTAGATTGTGTAAGGCGTTCAGAGATTCCTTGCGGTATAAGGTTAATAGTGAGTTTTTTTGGAGTGATTCCAGCATTGTGCTGGCATGGCTTCATTCGAGTTTTAAGAATCTTAAATCTTTTGTTGCGAATAGAGTTTCAGAAATGTGTGAGCTGACAGACGTAAATTCTTGGCGTCACGTTCCAACATCAGTTAATCCAGCTGATCTCATATCTAGGGGGGTCAGCCCTAATCATATCAAAGACAATTTGTTGTGGTGGTCAGGTCCACAATATTTATTGCAATCGGAAGACACTTGGCCTGTTTTAAATAACAATGAAGTTAATGTGAAGAATTTACCGGAAACCAAACAGAAATCGGCAATTGTTAACATAGAAACCTCAACAGAATACAAAAATCCAAGCCCAAATTATCCAAGTTACGATCAATTAAAACGAATATTTGCATACGCGTTACGATACATTAATAACTTAAAATTAAAGTCTTGCAAAAAATCTATAGTTTCAGGTACTTTAAAAACAAATGAGTTACATAAGTCATTTATTAACTTGTGTCGTTTGGCACAGCAACAGTCACTCCCAAGCGAATACAAAACACTCGCCAACGGCCACTCACTAAAATCTAAATCTAAACTTTTATCATTGACGCCTTTTTATTGCCCCAATGATAAATTAATCCGAGTAGGCGATCGTATTGATTCCTCAAAATGCATCTCATCATCTCACGAAATTAATATTTCAATATGAACATTTTCGTAATTTACATGCTGGCCCACAGTTGGTGCTGGGGCATTATTAGAGATTACATTTGGCCTATTAATGGCAGACGTCTCGCTAGACAAACCGTTCGTCATTGCGTCAAGTGTCGGCAGTTTCAAGCTAAGCTGTTGGAACCTATAATGGGTAATTTACCTTCCCAAAGAGTCACGCCAAACTTCCCATTCACTACTGTAGGCATAGACTTCGCCGGACCTTTTTCATTTTAAATAGGAAAAGATTCGGTTCAAAGTTAGTTAAAGGCTATCTTTGTCTTTTTGTATGTTTAACATATAAATGAACCTTAAGTGATTTGAATAAAGACGCGTTTATTTTACTTTTTGACGGTTTGTGTCACGACGTGGAAGGCCAGTGGAGGTATTTTACGATTCTTTCTCTTTCTGATTTTGCAAGCGGGGAAGGAATCAATTTTATTTTCTCACCTTCTTACGCCCCTCATTTTGGTGGAAATTGGGAGGCCGGTGTGATATCGGCAAAGTACCATATCAAACGTGTGATGGGCAATTCCCATTTAACTTTTGAGGAGCTGTCTACCCTCTTTGCACATGTAGAATCCATTCTGAATAGTCGTCCGCTTTTCCCGTTATCCTCCTCGCCTGATGATCTTCTTTGCCTCACCCCTGGTCACTTTCTTATTGGCCCCCTCACTGCTCTTCCATCACCTGCCTTAGAAGTCCGCAATTCCAACAATCTACAACGTTACCAACGAATACTTACAGCTTTATCAACATTTTTGGCGTCGGTGGCAGCGTGAATATATCGCTGACTTACAGCAACGTAGCAAGTGGAGAATCAATAAGTCAAGCCTGAACATCGGTGATTTAGTCCTTCTGAAGGAAGATAATATGCGGTCTCTGTGTTGGAGGCTGGGACGAGTGCAGAAATTGTTTCTTGGATCAGACCGAGTTTATCGAGTTGCTGATGTGAAGACTCAGAAAAGCAATTATTGCGCAAATTTTGCTATCGCTAGGCTTCTGCCAGATACGTAATAAGCCTTCTAGTCTCAACTTCGGCTCAACGATTGGGTCAAATGCACAGACTGCAGCCAAAAAGCTGGGCATCTTAAATAAGGAGAGGCGACACTACACATCTGGACAGCTTTTAAGATTATATAAACCACAGGTCCGTTCCTATCCCCCCCGGTGGGTTCCTGCATTGTCGAGGCGGGCGAGGTCAGTAACCGTGGCTTGGTCACCCACGGTGAAGCGAATAGGAATCCGAGGAGGGGCCGCTCGTCAGGGCTTTTGCCGGTAAGCCAACGACGTAGCGCCTCAGTTGCGATATCGCCACTGAGGCGGGCCGCGATGTATGGGAGGCATCGCGGCTGAGGGTTGGAGGCCGCGGCGGGTGTAGAGTGCCGGTATTGCGGTGCGCCGCTCTCCCTACCTTCCGCGGCCTTCTCTGGGTCGCCACCGTCTGATGGCGGAAGCGGTGGGGCCGCAGGGGACGAGGAGTGTCGGTATCATACCGTTGGCCACTCTCCCTATCCTCTGCGGCCGAAAAGTGGTAGGCGGCCTGGCCACTGACCTACACAAAATGCCTTTTCTGTGAGCGTTAACGCCAACGGAAAGATCAAATAATTTGTTTGTTGACAGAGATGTCACGTGACTGCTGCTCAATCGCTAGACAACGAAGCGACTTTTCCCGCTGTTGCCAACCGTACGATATAAATCGTTTTTATACGATATATTATATTCAAAATCGTACGCAAAATATACGATCTTTCCAAATCTTTCAATCTTCATAACCAAGATACAGGCTTGCCTAGTTTGGGGACAATGTAAACTTACCTAACCTTTGTAATCTTTTTTGCAATAAGTTTTTATTATTATTATTTATTCAAGAGAAAAACAATATTACATTAATTTTATTCTGTAAATATAAAACATAAACAACAAACTTGAACGAGTCATATACTTCTTCTTTGTATTTATTTATGAACGCGTCCAATGTTTTTTTAAACCCTCTGTCCGACCCGTACTTTAGAAAAACCTAAATGTTAAATATTGATTTAATTTGTACTAAGTTTTATTGAAATTTCAATGCGTACTATTTTTTTCTAGAGTTCTTAGCAAAATACTATTTTTCCTAGTGTTTGGTACGATCCCCTAAAAAATAAAGTTGGCAACACCGGCGTCGCACGAAACACTCTATAATAGTCTATGTAGTATGTAGCAGTTGTCAAGATTGATTAATTTGAAATAAACACACAAAAATGTCAGCTTACAATTAAAACTGTTGCCGTGAGCGTCCGAGCTGCCGCTAATCAGCTAATGTCGCTTGTTGCGGAACCGCCCAAATGCGAGTAGCATAATACACGTTTGTCAAAGCGGCACTCAGTCACGTGACATCTCTAAAGCTAATGTCAACTCCATACAATGCATTATCCCAAAGCAAATCAAACAGCTAAATCTAAATGGCTTTAAAAAGGAACTTAAGGAGTTGCTATGTAAAAAGTGTTATTATAATTTAAACGATTTTTTTAATGATTCTTTGACATCCTAATTAGGGTTCCGTACCTCAAAAGAAAAAAACGGAACCCTTATAGGACCACTCGTGCGTCTGTCTGTCTGTCTGTCTGTCCGTCCGTCTGTCACAGTCAATTTGCTTCGAATCTAATGGACCAATTAAGTTTAAATTTGGTACACATATGTATTTCTGTGACTCAAACACGGACGTGTAACGTAAATAAATACATTTTGAATATGGGGGTCAACTTTGGGGGCAAATAAGAAAATAAAAAAAAAAGTTTTCAAACTATACCATGTGACATATCAAATGAAAGGGCTTACTGTGAGAGTCTCAAATGTATTTTTTTTATAATAATAATAATATATTTATTTGCTAAAAACACGGTATATGAAGATGTTAAATAAGTTTAGATCAACATGTTTTGCTTAGAATTAAAGCATGCAAACTTATAGTCAGATAAGTACCTAAACGAACGTTATAAATTAGACAATGAACAAACAAAAATAAAACTAAAGTTTATGTTCCAAAACTTGCTTGATACTGTAGACATTATTTTCAGTCAACCATTTATACAGTTTATCTTTAAACAGCCTACAGTTTAACGTTATTTAGGTATTTGGTCATTTATTAAATATACGTATAGACACACACATTACATACACATAGCTAGACCGCTCTTATTATATTTTGCTAGCCTACAGTTCTCTTCTAGCACAAGTCTATGTTGGTACTGGTCACGCCGATTTTAAATTTAATTTTAAAATAAACCATTTTAAAGTAATTTAAGAAAATAGACGAAAATTGACCATCCCCCCCTTATCTCCGAAAGTATTGAGCCTAAAATATTGAAAAAAATATAGAAAATAATTCAATACCTATAAATTACAGGAAAACCTATAAGAAGTCGATGGTCTTAAAACAACATGGTAAATCTCTCAATATTATAGTAAATAGGATTTTACATATCTATCCACTTACCTCACGGGAGTGTAAAGCGCTCACGGACAAATGGCTCCAAAGCCTGACGTATGAGGAGTTAGAAAATCTGGTGACACACACTTACCTATGAGTTAAATATATCCTGACATTCATATTCCTCTCGTAATAACCTTCCTAAGTATACAATCAAACACAGACACATACATATACACACTGCACACATACATACATACATACACACACACACACACATAGGTACCTCATTAGAGAACTGGAACATCTTAACCTAATTTATTTTAAATATTTAAATAATTAAAAATATTAGGAATTCAATGTAATTAATTAAGAATCAATAAATATTTTAGTTAAATAGTTGATACACCTACTTATTTTATTGCTTTAGTATAATAATTTTGTTTATTTATAATAAATGTTGGAACGCCAACGTCTCCCCTCTCGGAGGTGGGCGCTAATGGCTGCAACACAGTTTTTAAAACTAATGTAGCTGTTAACGAACACTAAAAATTGTAAACCTGTTTTTGCTTCAATAAAATATTTGTATTTGTTGTATTTGTATTGTGCGTACAAAATTACATGAAAGGATCCAACCCACATTAGGTGTAATTTAGGTTGGATCCTTTTCGTTTAACTAGGGACATTTGTAGTTGGACGGTATGGGAGAACATGTTTTTCAACTACTATGTTAAGTTTGTTCTTGGGATAAATTCATCCCAACTACGGAACCCTTCATTGTGCGTGGTCTGACACGCTCTTGACCGGTTTTTTAATTGTAATCTTTTATACTTTGAAATCTCTGATAGTTGATAGTTTGACATTGAATAATACCTTAATATTAACCGACACGTAGTTTAGAAGGACAACGCGGTCACACAAACCGACACGAAGATTAGAAGGACAACGCGGTCACACAAACAGACACGAAGTTTAGAAGGACAACGCGGTCACACAAACCGACACGAAGTTTAGAAGGACAACGCGGTCACACAAACCGACACAAAGATTAGAAGGACAACGCGGTCATACAAACCGACACGAAGATTAGAAGGACAACGCGGTCACACAAACCGACTAGAAGTTTAGACGGACAACGCGGTCACACAAACAGACACGAAGTTTAGAAGGACAACGCGGTCACACAAACCAGCACGAAGTTTAGAAGGACAACGCGGTCACACAAACCGACACGAAGTTTAGAAGGACAACGCGGTCACACAAACAGACACGAAGTTTAGAAGGACAACGCGGTCACACAAACCAGCACGAAGTTTAGAAGGACAACGCGGTCACACAAACCGACACGAAGTTTAGAAGGACAACGCGGTCACACAAACAGACATGAAGTTTAGAAGGACAACGTGGTCACACAAACCGACACGAAGTTTAGAAGGACAACGCGGTCACACAAACTGACACAAAGATTAGAAGGACAATGCGGTCACACAAACCGACACGAAGATCAGAAGGACAACGCGGTCACACAAACATACACGAAGATTAGAAGGACAACGCGGTCACACAAACCGACACGAAGATTAGAAGGACAACGTGGTCATACAAACCGACACGAAGTTTAGAACGACAACGCGGTCACACAAACTGACACAAAGATAAGAAGGACAACGCGGTCACACAAACCGACACGAAGATTAGAAGGGCAACGCTGTCACACAAACAGACATGAAGTTTAGAAGGACAACGCTGTCACACAAACCGACACGAAGTTTAGAAGGACAACGCGGTCACACAAACCGACTAGAAGTTTAGACGGACAACGCGGTCACACAAACAGACACGAAGTTTAGAAGGACAACGCGGTCACACAAACCGACACGAAGTTTAGAAGGACAACGCGGTCACACAAACCAACACGAAGTTTAGAAGGACAACGCGGTCACACAAACCGACTAGAAGTTTAGACGGACAACGCGGTCACACAAACAGACACGAAGTTTAGAAGGACAACGCGGTCACACAAACTAACACGAAGTTTAGAAGGACAACGCGGTCACACAAACCGACTAGAAGTTTAGACGGACAACGCGGTCACACAAACAGACACGAAGTTTAGAAGGACAACGCGGTCACACAAACCAACACGAAGTTTAGAAGGACAACGCGGTCACACAAACCGACTAGAAGTTTAGACGGACAACGCGGTCACACAAACAGACACGAAGTTTAGAAGGACAACGCGGTCACACAAACCGACTAGAAGTTTATACGGACAACGCGGTCACACAAACAGACACGAAGTTTAGAAGGACAACGCGGTCACACAAACCGACTAGAAGTTTAGACGGACAACGCGGTCACACAAACAGACACGAAGTTTAGAAGGACAACGCGGTCACACAAACCAACACGAAGTTTAGAAGGACAACGCGGTCACACAAACCGACTAGAAGTTTAGACGGACAACGCGGTCACACAAACAGACACGAAGTTTAGAAGGACAACGCGGTCACACAAACCGACTAGAAGTTTATACGGACAACGCGGTCACACAAACAGACACGAAGTTTAGAAGGACAACGCGGTCACACAAACCAACACGAAGTTTAGAAGGACAACGCGGTCACACAAACCGACACGAAGTTTAGAAGGACAACGCGGTCACACAAACAGACACGAAGTTTAGAAGCACAACGCAGTCACACAAACCGACACGAAGTTTAGAAGGACAACGCGGTCACACAAACCGACTAGAAGTTTAGACGGACAACGCGGTCACACAAACAGACACGAAGTTTAGAAGGACAACGCGGTCACACAAACCGACTAGAAGTTTAGACGGACAACGCGGTCACACAAACCAACACGAAGTTTAGAAGGACAACGCGGTCACACAAACCGAGACGAAGTTTAGAAGGACAACGCGGTCACAGAAACAGACACGAAGTTTAGAAGGACAACGCAGTCACACAAACCGACACGAAGATTAGAAGGGCAACGCGGTCACACAAACAGACACGAAGTTTAGAATGACAACGTGGTCACACAAACCGACACAAAGATTAGAGGGACAACGCGGTTACACAAACAGACACGAAGTTTAGAAGGACCACGCGGTCACACAAACATACACGAAGATTAGAAGGACAACGCGGTCACACAAACCGACACAAAGATAAGAAGGACAACGCGGTCACACAAACCGACACAAAGATTAGAAGGACAACGCGGTCACACAAACAGACATGAAGTTTAGAAGGACAACGCTGTCACACAAACTGACACAAAGATAAGAAGGACAACGCGGTCACACAAACCGACACGAAGATTAGAAGGGCAACGCTGTCACACAAACAGACACGAAGTTTAGAAGGACAACGCGGTCACACAAACCGACACGAAGTTTAGAAGGACAACGCGGTCACACAAACCAACACGAAGTTTAGAAGGACAACGCGGTCACACAAACCGACTAGAAGTTTAGACGGACAACGCGGTCACACAAACAGACACGAAGTTTAGAAGGACAACGCGGTCACACAAACCAACACGAAGTTTAGAAGGACAACGCGGTCACACAAACCGACTAGAAGTTTAGACGGATAACGCGGTCACACAAACAGACACGAAGTTTAGAAGGACAACGCGGTCACACAAACCAACACGAAGTTTAGAAGGACAACGCGGTCACACAAACCGACTAGAAGTTTAGACGGACAACGCGGTCACACAAACAGACACGAAGTTTAGAAGGACAACGCGGTCACACAAACCGACTAGAAGTTTAGACGGACAACGCGGTCACACAAACAGACACGAAGTTTAGAAGGACAACGCGGTCACACAAACCAACACGAAGTTTAGAAGGACAACGCGGTCACACAAACCGACACGAAGTTTAGAAGGACAACGCGGTCACACAAACAGACACGAAGTTTAGAAGCACAACGCAGTCACACAAACCGACACGAAGTTTAGAAGGACAACGCGGTCACACAAACCGACTAGAAGTTTAGACGGACAACGCGGTCACACAAACAGACACGAAGTTTAGAAGGACAACGCGGTCACACAAACCGACTAGAAGTTTAGACGGACAACGCGGTCACACAAACCAACACGAAGTTTAGAAGGACAACGCGGTCACACAAACCGAGACGAAGTTTAGAAGGACAACGCGGTCACACAAACAGACACGAAGTTTAGAAGGACAACGCAGTCACACAAACCGACACGAAGATTAGAAGGGCAACGCGGTCACACAAACAGACACGAAGTTTAGAATGACAACGCGGTCACACAAACCGACACGAAGTTTAGAAGGACAACGCGGTCACACAAACTGACACAAAGATTAGAAGGACAACGCGGTCACACAAACCGACACGAAGATTAGAAGGACAACGTGGTCACACAAACCGACACAAAGATTAGAGGGACAACGCGGTTACACAAACAGACACGAAGTTTAGAAGGACCACGCGGTCACACAAACATACACGAAGATTAGAAGGACAACGCGGTCACACAAACCGACACAAAGATAAGAAGGACAACGCGGTCACACAAACCGACACGAAGATTAGAAGAGCAACGCGGTCACACAAACAGACACGAACTTTAGAAGGACAACGTGGTCACACAAACAGACACGAAATTTAGAAGGACAACGCGGTCACACAAACAGACACGAAATTTAGAAGGACAACGCGGTCACACAAACAGACACGAAGTTTAGAAGGACAACGCGGTCACACAAACCAACACGAAGTTTAGAAGGACAACGCGGTCACACAAACCGACACGAAGTTTAGAAGGACAACGCGGTCACACAAACAGACACGAAGTTTAGAAGGACAACGCAGTCACACAAACCGACACAAAGATTAGAAGGACAACGCGGTTCACACAAACCGACACGAAATTTAGAAGGACAACGCGGTCACACAAACAGACACGAAGTTTAGTCGGGAGCAGGGTCCAAGCCACCGGTGGTTAGGGCTGCAGAGTTAGGAACCTCCTCACGATGCGGCCCGTATCAAGGAGTACTGCCTTCTGAATCTGGCCCTTGATCCAACCGCCTAACGAGAGCCTTGAGAGATGTTGATCGAGGCTTTCGGCCTTCAGGCCATTGGCCGTTACGACAATCGGAACAATGACAGCTGAGCTCACATTCCATATGTCAACAACCTCGTGTGCTAAGTCGAGATATTTTATTGGTTTCTCTTTCTCAGCTTTCACAAGGTTCTCGTCATGTGGAATGGTAACATCGACTATCATTGCGCTGCGCGCTAATCTATCTATCACCACTATGTCAGGCTTATTGGCGACAATAGTCCTGTCAGTAATGATAGACCGATCCCAGTACAACGTGACATGGTCATTTTCGAGAACTGGGTCGGGCACATACTTGTAATATGGTACCTCAGATTCCACAAGTTTATATTTCAAAGCAAGTTGCTGGTGAATAATCCTGGCGACTTGGACTTGCCTGCGCAAGTACTCGCCGTTAGCCAGTCGAGAACAACCAGAAATAATATGTCTGATGGACTCAGCCGGACGGTGACATGCCCGACACACGTCAACCGTCCCGTCCCTCATAATATGTTTCCGGTAGTTATTCGTTAAGATAACTTCGTCCGTAATTGAACAGACGAAACCTTCAGTTTCCCCGAAAAGGTCACCAAAACTTAGCCAGGATACGGACGCTAAGAAATCTACACCGGGCTCATGAAGAGCCCGATAGAAGCGCCCGTGAAGCTCCTTGCTTTGCCGTATTCCCTTGCGGTCATCGGTAGTAAGTACTACAGGTTTGGCCAGTTCTCTTTAGCCATGGAGAGCGAGGCGAGCCCTTTGTCTACTGCGACCACATCACGGTGCATACCCACTTCGGCTTTTAAAAAAAATTCCCTGAGGCTGCACATTTCGCGGCTGTGTAGGGTCTTCGCATTTAAAAAGCCTCGACCCCCGCCTTTCCACGGAATGTACAGTCTCATTACCGATGATCGTGGGTGATGCATCCGGTTTGCGGTCAGCAGTGTACGGACCCTCCTATCCAGGACGTCGAGTTCGGTCTGAGTCCATTTGAGTATGCCGAAAAGTACATCAAGACCGGCATGACCCAACCGTTGAAGGCGCGCGCCTTGTTTCCACCTGAAAGAAGACTACCTAATACCTTCTACAGGCGGCCAAAGAAGCGCTCATGTCAGCAACGTTGACACCTAACGCTTCCGACATACCCAAATACTTTAAGCTTTCCGATGAGGAGAGGGATCTAAGGTCTACCTTGTGCGCGCAAGCAAAAACTTCAATGATATATGCAAGGAACATGATTTTGATCCATTTACAATTAGTGTGAATTCGGCCAGAAGGTGTTTAAGCCTCAAATTTTTCAACTAGCGGTAGGTAATATTGTTTGATTTTGTTACTTTATTATTTTCTCTATTATATTGTCAAATAATTGCGCATATATTTTAAGTGTCTTACTTCAATTTAGGCGATGTGTTTTTTGTGCTCACACCATAAATTATTATTATAAGTCTATACATGAGGACTTGTAATTGGCTTTCGGGTGTCTATGGTATCCTTTATGTATTTGTTTTTATTAGCTGTTAGTCCTCCATGTACCAAAATAAATAAATAAATAATATGTGTAGACGCGCGAACCTACGATTTATGTATAACATGTGTAGACGCGCGAACCTACGATTTATGTATAACATGTGTAGACGCGCGAACCTACGATTTATTTTATTTTAATTTATTTTTTTGCACCAGACGCGCGTGAACCAGCCCTGGCACGGGCGGCGCGCACATTCATATGTTGCAGCAGACGCGCTCGAGCCAGCCCTGGCACGGGCGGCGCGCGCATTCATATGTTGCAGCAGACGCGTGCGAGCCAGCCCTGGCGCGGGCGGCGCGCACATTCATATGTTGCAGCAGACGCGCGCGAGCCAGCCCTGGCACGGGCGGCGCGCACATTCATATGTTGCAGCAGACGCGCTCGAGCCAGCCCTGGCACGGGCGGCGCGCGCATTCATATGTTGCAGCAGACGCGTGCGAGCCAGCCCTGGCGCGGGCGGCGCGCACATTCATATGTTGCAGCAGACGCGCGCGAGCCAGCCCTGGCACGGGCGGCGCGCACATTCATATGTTGCAGCAAACGCGCGCGAGCCAGCCCTGGCACGGGCGGCGCGCACATTCATATGTTGCAGCAAACGCGCGCGAGCCAGCCCTGGCACGGGCGGCGCGCACATTCATATGTTGCAGCAGACGCGCGCGAGCCAGCCCTGGCACGGGCGGCGCGCACATTCATATGTTGCAGCAAACGCGCGCGAGCCAGCCCTGGCACGGGCGGTGCGCACATAGATATGTTGCAACAGACGCGCGCGAGCCAGCTCTGGCGCGGGCGGCGCACACATAGATGTGTTGCAGCAGACGCGCGCGAGCCAGCCCTGGCACGGGCGGCGCGCACATAGATGTGTTGCAGTAGACGCGCGCGAGCCAGCCCTGGCACGGGCGGCGCGCACATAGATGTGTTACAGTAGACGCGGGCGAGCCAGCCCTGGCGCGGGCGGTGCGCACATAGATATGTTGCAGTAGACGCGCGCGAGCCAGCCCTGGCACGGGCGGCGCGCACATAGATGTGTTGCAGTAGACGCGCGCGAGCCAGCCCTGGCGCGGGCGGTGCGCATAAATACAACAATTGTTGTTTATCGTGGCCCACACGATATTCTCACTAGCTTTTGTTTGCAAACTTATTTGTAGTACTTTTTATTATGTTTTTTATTTAACCATTTATGTACACACAAATAAACAGACAAGAATAAAGGAACAGAAAATTACGTACAAAGGTGATGCTTATTTCTAAAGAAATCTCTTCCAGCATACCTGCGATAGGACAGAGGATAAAAAGAGATGTAGACACCGTGTGTAAGAATAAGAGAGAAAATAAAAATACATAAAATCTAAAAAAAACATTTCACTAAGCTAATAAAACATATAATAAATACTTAAATACATACATACTTCTAGAATAAATATCACTAAAATAACTATAACGAAATGGAAAGACAGTGTTCTCTCACTCTTCTTTTAAATACTGCAACAGTTTGGCAGTCCCTAATGTCAGGTGGTAGTGAATTCCACAACCGAACCGCGTGCACAGTGAAGAAGTAGGAGTAGACGGCAGTGGAATGGGAAGGAAATTTTAGGAGGTTTCTAAGATGCGACCTGCAAAGCACATCAAAAGGACGGGCATAAGAAAAGCGTTCCCGCAAATAGGAAGGTGTTTTAGGGTTGTGAAGGATGTTAAATAGCAGACACAGTATGCGAGAGTTCCTGCGAAGTCGAATAGGGAGCCACTTGAGAGTCATGCGAAAGTTAGAAACGTGGTCATACTTTTTAAGGTTAAAAACAAAACGAATACAGATATTTTGTAAACGCTCAAGTTTATTCAAAAGCTCCTCAGTGGCATCCAAATAACAGGCATCTGCGTAGTCAATAATAGGCTGAATGAGAGTTTGAGCATGGGAGATTTTGGTGTTCAGGGGTAAGAAGCACTGGAGGCTTTTCAAAGAATGAAAAGTGTAGTGCACTTTACGACTGACTTGAGCAACGTGGTCAGTCCACGATAAATAGGAGTCCAAGGTCACCCCCAGGTTTTTAACCGTATTTGCGTATTCAATCTGAACTCCATTCAGACAGAGTGGAGACAGCGACGCAACGTCGAGCCTATTCCGCATATATCTGCCGCCAATATTATTATAGCCTGGGATTATGCTCAGAATCTGATAGTAAATAAAATATCGGTACCTCGAGTCAAGTACCTAAGTACCAAATCAATGAAACTTTCATTGATTTGATACTTAGGTACTTGACTCGACACTACTCATAAGACAGTCAAAGCTCAACTTTTACATTGTGTAAGTATAGATAGGTAGTTGTTACGAGTAGTTTTAAATAAATAAGTAGTTTCAGAGCACTGAGATAAAGTAGTAATAATAGTTCTAGGTTTCAGACATGGAGAAGAAACTTTTAGTCTTTCCATTACAAAAAAAAAACTTTCTATTCCAACACAGTTATTAATGTACCTATTAATAACTGTGTTGGAACTTGAAACCACCCAACACTTGTACGTTCACTTGATGCGAGGCAGTGACAGCTACCACCAAGTGTCGAGCCTTAGCTACTGCACACTGACCGGTACCTAATTATGATACTGATAACGATGATGGGTATGTATAGAGTAGGTATGCACATGCTCGAGTCTACTGTTGAATGTTAGTGTCACTGACTCTGGCAGGGCCACCATCAGGGATTTTAATTTTGAAAACGCAAAAAATTAGTCGCTAATTAGTCGAAATTAGTCGCCAAATATCAGAATTAGTCGGTCACTGGTTCAAAAGATATAAGGGTTTATAGGTGCTGGAGAGAGTCTCCCCAGCAGGGCCACATTTATATCTCAAAAACTAGGACACCTAGCGAAGATCTGTTTTCTCTCATATTTAGTCGCCAATTAGTCGGAATCAGTCGCCAAGTTACAGATTTAGTCGGTGTGTAATTAAAAAGATATTAAAGAATTCAATTTCCCCATACAGTGGTACAAGCGAGTACAAAATACTTTATGTATTTTCTACATAGTATCTATATTAAGATAAAATAAAAACTCAACCCGTCCATACCCACAACACAACACTCACAATCACCTCAAAATACACACAAACACAACACAAAATACACAAACGAAACTTTCATTGATTTGATACTTAGGTAAGTATCAAATCAATGAAAGTTTCATTGATTTGTACTTGGGTACTTGACTCGAGGTACCGATATTTTATTTACTTTCAGATTCTGAGCATAATCCCAGGCTATAATTATTGGCGGCAGATATATGACGACTAATTCCGACTAATAGGCGACTAAATATGGGAGAAAACAGATCTTCGCTAGGTGCCCTAGTTTTTGAGATATAAATTTGGCCCTGCTGGGGAGAGTCTCTCCAGCAGGGCCACCTATAAACCCTTATATCTTTTGAACCAGTGACCGAGTAATTCTGATATTTGGCGACTAATTTCGACTAATTAGCGACTAATTTTTTGCGTTTTCAAAATTAAAATCCCTGATGGTGGCCCTGCCAGATTCAGTGACACTGAATGTTAGCGTAGCTCGGCACGTGGGTCCGTGTCCCCGGTCGGGGCGGGCCGGCCGGCACGTGGGTCCGTGTCCCCGGTCGGGGCGAGCCGGCTGGCACGTGGGTCGGTGTCCCCGGTTGGGGTGGGCCGGCCGGCACGTGGGTCCGTGTCCCCGGTCGGGGCGGGCCGGCTGGCACGTGGGTCCGTGTCCCCGGTAGGGGTGGGCCGGCCGGCACGTGGGTCCGTGTACCCGGTCGGGGCGGGCCGGCCGGCACGTGGGTCCGTGTCCCCGGTTGGGGTGGGCCGGCCGGCACGTGGGTCCGTGTCCCCGGTCGGGGCGGGCCGGCCGGCACGTGGGTCCGTGTCCCCGGTCGGGGCGGGCCGGCCGGCACGTGGGTCCGTGTCCCCGGTCGGGGCGGGCCGGCCGGCACGTGGGTCCGTGTCCCCGGTCGGGGCGGGCCGGCCGGCACGTGGGTCCGTGTCCCCGGTCGGGGCGGGCCGGCCGGCACGTGGGTCCGTGTCCCCGGTCGGGGCGGGCCGGCCGGCACGTGGGTCCGTGTCCCCGGTCGGGCTGGGCCGGCCGGCGTGTGTCAATAAAAAGTAACGCATGTTTATGTCACGTGTGCCAACGTGACACATTACCATGCATTTGAATTGAGTGACAGCGCCCGGAGATTTTCCAGAATAATCCATAGTGTTCCATACGCATGAGCAGAGTCCTTCAAACACCCGCTACGTGCCCTATTTCTAGGGCACCTACCTCGGACACGTGATAAACAAACGTGTTGTCTTCGTACCGAGCTACTCACGAAACAAAACCCAGACGTACACCTGTGGTGCATGTGACATGTTGCTCGATGTTCCAGAACCAATGAAACAGTCACGAGTACGTTAATACCAAAAACCGTCTCAATATCATTATTTATAGGTTCCTATGCAATACGTAAAAGACACAAGTGGTAAAGGCGGAAGAAACGCGACATTTACGAGTTCCTACTTGAGGCACAAAGTATTATAATACTTACGTGCGACTCGCGCCTGGCTCACAGCCTTACAAACGACTGCTTAGTGTTTGATAAGGAACACTTTAACATGGACAACAAATAGCTTTAATGTTCATTTGTAAATAAGGCGGCAATCTGCAAATTGGTGTCTTGGAGAGCGACGCGTGGAAGGTTTTTGCCGCGCCAGGGCCCCGACTAGCCCCGAGTAACTTAATTCCCAAAATGGACCCTACTCTAATGTATAATTCAATCGATTTCATTAGGAGGAGTTTTTCAGCGTCGCCCGCGCCGGGTCACCATAACAATACATACATATGAATGAGCCGCTCTAATAAATTGGTCGGAGCCGAGTTTTTAGCGTGTCGTCTCGTTCGCAGCGACCGCGGCGCGCTCTGCTTGCGAGTAGCGCCGGGTTGCGCCGCACTGCTCGCCGTGTACGATCTCCCGACATTATCATGCCGGCGGCAACTAATTAGCACACAGTCACTTCTTACACCACACATGCAGCCTGTCAGCACTAGCGACGCTAAGACCAACTTGACGAACGTCAAAACGTATGATCGGTCTCAGATCATGGCGTCCTTATTGTATGCTGAAGCAATGCGGCATTCAAAATGACTGAGCACACCGCGCACGTCGCCGACGGGCTGCTATGGGAAACCCTCGCGAAGATATGGCCGAAATGAGGGAAAGAATCAATTGTTTAGCTTTTCCCTCTAGTTTGCACTCAACAAACAACAACATCAACATCATTTTATTTGAAGGGTTCTTGTGACAAGATGCAGGAATCTAACACCCGTCCCCGCCCTGGTTAACATCGCCTACTTTTGGACATTATCTACTAATAATCTCCTTACGTATAACCTTAGGTATAATCACAGAAGCTGCAAATGATAACTTTTCCCTAGTTGGGTAAAAATGGATGTTTGTAAGCATAGTACGCCCTGATGCACCACCAGATGCTCTGCAGGCTATACAGGCTGACTTGTAACGTGTAACGTATTCCCTCCAGGACGTGTGACCCCTTCGCAATATAAGCACCCCATATCATCATCATTAATTTCAGCTACAACAAGAAGTGAATTACAAGTCACCCTGTATTGTTTCAGTACACATGTGGATGCTGTAGTCCATAAGTAAATCTTTATACCTAATCAATTTTTATTGAGTTGATACTTGGGTAGGCTTCAAAGCTCAAAAACTCGTCAAACTTTCGACTATATTCAGCAAATACAGATACAGAGTGTTCCCATACCATTTCGATAAAAAGCTCACATAATACAAACATTAAGAGGTCCCCGAACGGAAAACAGCAATCCGAGTCACGCGACCGTCGGATGATCCGGCGACTTTTTTACGACAACAAAACATTGCGGAAGTTATGTTTCAAGGGCATTACGCACAGATCATTAAACTCCATTCTCCTCTCCTAAGTGAAAGCGCGACTATATTTATTACTGTACGCTTTGACAACCCTGTCCGGTAGCGGCGGCATTGGAGCAACTCCCTCGCAGCTTGCCGCGCGAACTAATCGCGATCACAAGGCACATAGCTTTAAAGTCGCTTCTTCAATGTCGCGATGGGCGTCGTGAGGATTGTTTCGCGGAGGGTTGTCGGCCGAGAGAATTATCTCGTGAAAAGTTATATTGTCATTATTTTATGACGTCTTCATCGAGGGCCGCATTGGTCACGGCGCGCGCGCCATCAGCCCCGATCTTGTGAATTCATACTAGAGTAGTTCCAAAGAGGGCAGAACGCCATTATTGTTTGTTCTGTCGTGTACTAATGCTATAAATTAATGTTCACGAGCTAGAGCATTTTATATTAATATCGGGGATAAAGTAAAGTAAATACGTTATATATAGTTATTGCAGCTAGTAGGTACCCTGCCTGTCTCCGCGGCCGGGACTTTACAACACCAACGGGTCGACAATTGCACATACTCCGTGCAGTCATGCGGAAACACGCGACTCTTCCATACAGCGTAGATATGTTGCCCGACAGTAAGAACACATAAACCGGCTTGTCCCACACATTACACAACACATACAAAAACTACATTTGCTAGACGTCACTACCCTTACCTAAGCACCCTTATATACAATAAAATACATCACAAACTTAACATACAAACACTAAACACACACAAATGTAAAAAAATAACTAAAGAATTCCTCCTCATCCTAGACTATGATGAAACAGAAGCACTGATGAAACCCCTATACAAATAAATAATCATTAGTATCACGAACACTAAGACACCCACAGACACCCCAAATCACCTTCCCTCTCTACACACACACGACACACATCACACATCACGCACTCACACACACATCACACACTCATACACTTCCCCCATTAAACCATATCACACGCGCTTACACACACACTACTTATTGCTGCTGTTACACGTTTTAGCTTCTCGAATTTTGTAAAATCAACTTAACAGACGAATGGATGGCCCCTATAACACAGATTTTCCTAGCATCACATCGGGGTCATTATTCACAAAAATTGAGCACAAATGTAATAGCATAATAATGTAACATGCATTGTATACCTTCTTTTTGCTAATAATAAATTATTTTTATTTATTTTTATCTATACAAGTATGTATTTACAAAAAAAAAAGTAGTGTATGTAGTATATTATCAGTTATCTGGTTTCCATAGTACCAGCTCTGCTTAGTTTGGGATCAGATGACCGTGTGTGAAAAATGTCCCAGGATATTATTATTATTAATATTTTGTTTTGACATTTCTCGGGACCCTGGGGTCCCGGACCTTTGGAAGGCGTACGAGGAGCCGAAGCCAACTCGCAGAGGCCCCTTAGATAATTTTAAATGATGAGGAGGCACCAACCGACGAATATCCCTGTATGCACTATGTAAGTGCACCCAAGGACAACCCCCGGTTGGTGCAGGACTATTGTTGTACGTGGAAACAAAACATATTGGGCTATGGGTCTGGGTGGCTAAAGTGGATTGGGTAACTTGAACTATGGAAGAACTATGTCCCCTGTAAAATGGCAGGGGGTGACTTGCACACTCAATAATGGGCCCCGGAAACGGCCGCTAGCACAAGTGACGTAGCGATAAGGAGGCAACACTTCCTGAGGTGCTTGAGGAGTGGAGAGGTATCCCACGGTTATCAGTACAATCCCGGAAGTACGGTCAAGATCCCTACCAGCACCTTACTGGAATACTTTTTTCCTCCGAGCACGTTTGCTCTTGCGAATCTCCACTCAAGCCGGCCAATAAAGCCCCAGAAATCAAAATTATTGAAAAAACCTCTCTCCGTCTCCTTGGGTCTCCGATCTTCGAGAATTCCTTTCCCGTTTTCATTGAGGAAAAAATACAAAATTTTAATGAAGTTTCGGAAAAATTGTTCAAAATTCATTCGCATTCGGCCATAACCACAATCCGTTACTACTGTTTCGGCCCTAAATTAACATATATCCTTCGCACTTCCCACTCATGGAAGCAACTCACCTTTTAGACAAATTGGACAAAATTATCTATTTAAATTTCTATTATTATACTTTAACTTCGATCTTAAATGTGGCCATGGACGACCAAGCTTGAGCACAAACTACTCTTCCCATCCGTATGAGAGGCCTCGGCGTCCGCAAAATTTCTAGTACATATAAGTTTACCGGCTTTCATATAGTGTTGCAAAAAACTCGAGTCTTCGTGTCCTATATAAACGGACTCGGATGATGAATTACAAGACTCGACTCATTACCACAGGACTCCAAGACTAGAGAACTAAGTTCTCTACAAGCCCTTGTATGTGGCATGAGAGCTCGAGTCTCTTTGTGCGCTCGAGTCCTTTTTATGCGGCGAGTCGTACTCAAGTTCTTTTCGTGTATGAGTCTAGCAATTAAATTGTTACATTAATAGGGCGGGGAGAAAGGCTCAGATAAAAAATAACAGTATTGATTAAGGATATTTTTAATCATTTCTAAATATCATAAAAAATGGGTAATTTTAATTAAAGTCCAGCCATGATGCGAGACACATTGAAGCTTGTATAGTTTTATTGCCGAGACGGTTTCGTTTTTTAGTGATTAAATTGTCGGATCTTGAAAATGCTCGCTTGGCACACTCGTTGCCGGAATACTCAGAATAAGAAAAGCTAATTTCTGAAGCTGTGGCAATCGAATAGTTTGTTGTGCCCACCAGTGTTCCGTGTTTTGATTCCGTAAAATAATTAATACACGCAGGAAAACCACTATTCTAGGCAATAAGATATAACTATAGTTTATAGCGGACGATCAAATGCAATATGCTAACTGGTAACTAAACAAACTAGGCTAAACTTACCAAGCTCTCGATTAAAAATGTACTCAACAAGTCCCTATGCAATGTCCATTAAATTATATAATAAACTACCCGCACTAATAAAAAAAGAAGAGAAAAACAATATATTTTTAAAAAACCTTCGACAATTTTTGCTAAATAAAAGCTACTACTCGGTAAACGAATATCTAAGTGATAGACTTATAAAGTCATAACTAAATACTATAACATCTCTCAACAGATACCTGTTTATATATAGGTACGATTTTTTTTTTTATCTCAGAAAAAATAATGATGCAAGTAGGTAACTTGCATCATTATTCATAGTTTTAAGTAATATTATATAAATAACAAATGCTTCCTCTCTCCTAACTCACTTATTTTGCTGTGCCCGACAGGGTCCACATGATCTAATTATAAGTTTACCACCTAAGAATACCTACATGTGGAATGCAATAAAAGTATTGAGTATTGGTAAACACGTTTACTCAAATATCTAAAATATTAACAACTTAGAGGGTAGTATCTCAAAATATAAAGCCAGTTTACCTTCACATCTCTACTTTCATAGAAGTGAGTTTTTAGCTGATTTGTAATGGTTTTGTCTTGTCAGTTTTTTTTTTAGGGCAGAATTACATAACCACTAATATAAACTTATCACCTATTGGAGTCTTTTCGAATGATGAGTTTCAAGTCTCATCTTTGTGCTTCGAGTTTTTCTTGAAGACTCGAGTTCATTTTAAGACTCGAGTCCTTTTGTAAGACACAAGTGGTTGTTAAATAACTCGGACTCGGCTTGACTCTAGACTCCGAACCTTTTTAGCACACCGAGTCTTGCTTATTTGAGTCGAGACTTTAAAATTACGACTCGAGGACTCGAGTCCTTTGCAACACTACTTTCATATCAAACTAAAAACTTCATACTAAAAACAAAATTAAAAGTGTACCTTAATTTAATTTAGAATTTAAATTGTTAAATTGTTATTTAATCGTTTGAAAATATTTTATTGTTATGCTATTTTATTTTTTATTTTATTGCTATTGACAATCGACATTTCTATTTTTATTACACTTTAATGGACGTTCCTATTATATTTTATTTGTCACTTCTATTAAGTTATATTGGACAGTCCTATTATTAAATTATGTTGGACATTTAAATCGTATTCATTGTTAAAATTTTAATTTAATTTGCATTGTACTGTACTTCTTTTCTCTTTTTTTTTAATATTTGTGTTTACGAGTATCACCGAGCCCAAGAATTGTAAATGTTATGTACGCCATTACTGTTACGTGCATCAGACCGCTATGAAGTAATTTTTATAATATTTTTAATGTTATATGTATGTGATGTGGCAGTGCTCTCCATAAATAAATAAATATCCTCGGTCCACGGCACTAAGATATTAATCAGGAAAATCCTAGCCTCGTCACTGGTTAATTTTGATGTGCCTTGTTTCACCGAGGCTATGGATGCCTAGAGACTCGCTTTCCCGAATTCAGACCTACCCGACAATCCATCTTCCCAGAAACGGTGGGATGAGCCGCTCTGCAGAGTAGTACAGAACAATTTACTTGACACGTCTGCTACTACTGCGCACAGTGTGTTTTTTGCCCTAAAAATCGGACATGCCCTTTTTATTTCATTAATAGATGCTGAAAACTGTTTGAAATGCGAGAGTAGAACACCCGGAGGTCAAATATACTTAGAACCAAAGTTAGAGCCATTTTGATATTTTTAGGTATTTTGATAAATCTGAAAATATCTCGTCTCAGGAAAAGTTTCTCTTATTTCTGTTACAATACACAACTAACGGTATATTTTAGGCATTTTTTGACTATACTTACAAGACTTTAACTCCGCAAGGAAACCCAGTATCAGCTTTTTTTTTAATTTAAGATTTTATTTTTTTTATGATAAATCCAAACGAATATGGATTTTATTTTAAACTCATTACATTGACTAAGATACAATTAAACCCCAAAAAAATAATCGTGTCCATATCCAGTAGGATCTCGGAGAAACATGCTTCTAAAGTTCTCATAGAATTTCTATGATTTTAGGGTTGCCTCTCTTGGAAAATAAACTTTGTAGAAATATTTTGAGAAATTCGGATTGCATAGGTAGCGATTACCCTAATTTATTGATTGTTACGCTTTTTGCTATGCTACCTATTTATTATTTACCGACTTCAAAAAAGGAGGAGGTTTTGAATTCGGATGTTTACATTATGTTTTTATGTTCGGGCATAACTCCGTCATTTGTAAACGGATTTGCAAAATTCTTTTTTTGTTTGAAAGAAGTTCACTTTGAAATGGTACCACACAAATTTAGTAAAGATCTGATGAAGAGTTTCGGAGACAGACAACGGAACTCTTCAATAACTTACAGCAAATTGCCCGCGATTCCTTTAATCGTACGACTATGCCTTGTTTACACCCTTCCATAAAATAACATAACGCCTGTACACTGTAAATGTTTAAGCAGATGTAACAATAATACAGTAAAGGGTGTAGGTGCTGTATTATTGTTACATCTGCATTTTATTTAATTTTAGTTGTGAGTGTAAATCAATTATTATGATTGTTGTAAATCGAAGATTACTTTTTTTTCGGTACTAAAAATTAAGAAATAATAAAACTTTTATCAAAAAAGTAAAACCGTCTTCAAAAACCCATAAAATAAACTATTATAGTTTAATTGAGGAAAAACTGCCACCGACTTCCTAAACCGTATCTATTATAAGTTTATTTTATGGGTTTTGAAGGCGGTTTTACTTTTTGTTAAAAGTAAATAATTATTATTTGTATTTTAAGAATTATATTTCTAGATCAATGCAATAGATATTGTCTGAGATACAGAAAGGTGTAAAAAAATAAGTGCAAATATCTGATTCTTGTACAGTATCGGACAACCCAGAAGACTACGAATCATCAAAATCCACATCTTCAGATAACATTTCAAAATTATCTGGGAGGTCATTCTCCATAGTGGTTGTATTTTCCTCAGGATCAGCTTCTTCTTCGTCCGTTGGAACTTCAAAAGGCTCTAACAATATGAGGGCTTGGGGTGGAAGAGGTTGACGCTTAAGCTTATTTAATCTTTTATTAAGCCTTATATTCGATATAAAGGGGTCAGAGGATTCAAGTGCTCGATGGAAAAGGTCTAAAATTGTTTTTTCTCTATCTGATTTTCTTGTGTGGTGCTCGCGGTCGTGCCTCCAAAATTTATTACGTGCTTCCCCAGCTTGCTCAGATAACAATCCTATGGGTAGTGCAGAGTTTTTTATGATAGCTTTGCCGTGCACAAGTATTTTATGTAGAGTTACGGTCATTGGATACCACGAATACTCTTCTACGTATTTTTTGGCCAATAATTTACAAAATTCATCAAATTTATCTGCATTAACAGGTAATCCACTTGATAAAACTACTAGTATGACATGTAAGTCATCCAAAAGCCATTGTTGTAGTCCTAAAATTTCAGCAAATACTGTACGACACTTATTAGACAGGGCCATCCTTGCAGTATTTCCGTCATTAGTCGTACCCGTATTAGGCTTAACCACATCTACGAGCAGCCCTAATTTACTGCGGATTTCGTCCTGAATTTTTTTTTTATTCTCATTGACAAGAACACCTTCCGGGGAACTTTTAGGTACTCTCCATTTCTTTACAATAATTTTATAACCTAAATGTAATAAAAATTCCAAAACACGAATCCAGGCGTGCAACGGACTTATGCCATATCTTAAAAGGTTTTGATCGACAGGTTTTAAATACACAGACTCTAAATTATTAAATTCTTTAGAAGTCGCTTTACAAAAAGGGCACCGAAGTTGAGACATTGTATTAGTAATAATATTTAAGACTTTACCATCTATTATTGTCAAATATAGTTTAAACTCTGTAGATATAGTTTGACCACTTAAAGTTTTAGTATCAAATCTGTCTAATTGGTCAATTTGATTTTGTATTAATAGTTTTTCAGCCATTATTAAATCAGTCGTTTCTTTTTTATATTGAATGTGAATTGGGCGACAATATCTATACGATTGTGGAGTAGGGTTACGCCACAGAACTTGTCCACAAGTTGTTTTGATCTGCAACGGTATAAAAGTAGTTGCAAAAAGGCAACTTTCGTCATGTTCATTTTGGGAAAAGTTCTGTTTATATAGTGATTGGCCTGTACTACCGTCAAACCCCCAAGATGCTTCAAAAATACAATTTAATTTATTGGTATCTTTTCGATTACAGTAGTCAGTGAAAGTTGCGTCATACGATTGAACTAGTCTTTCGAAAGAATGAGAAACTAGGCTGGAAACTGGTATAATAGCTTCTGTATCAGATACATGGACTGGATGTAACGGGTAGCATTGTTTTTTGGCTTGGAGCACTTGGCTGTATAGAGGGAAGGCGTTAAATCCACGAGCTTTTAAATCTTGTTGTAAAAATTTGTATGTCTCTACTGAAAACTGTCTGTCAATATAAATAGCTAGTGTTTCATCTGCTGAATAAGGTGTCGGTTGCGTTCTAATTTTTGAAGCAATTTTTGTCGGTCTTGTTGGAGTCTGTACACATGAATCAAAAATAAATTCTAGGTCTTTGGAAACGCTCTTTTTTAATTTTCTACCTCCTACTTCAACAGTGCTCGCAAAGACTGATATTACTTTATTAGGGGACTCATTTTCTAAATAATCCTGCAAGCGTTTTCGAGCTCTGTGTTTCTGTCTTAAGGAAAGATCATCATATCTACTCATCGGTACAGAACCAGGAATCAATGATGAATCAGTAGAGGGGATGGAAACGGAGACAGGATATGAATCAAGGACGTGACTGGGACCAGGTTCAGGGATAGGATAGTTCGAATTGGGAATTGATTGAGATGGAAGGTCTAAGTCAAGGACATGGAAGGGACTAGGTTCAGAAACAGGACATAAATCAATGCTTGAAATGTAATCTGGGATAGAACTGGGACTAGGTTCAAGAATAGGATCATCATATCTACTCATCGGTACAGAACCGGGAATCAAAGATGAATCAGTAGAGGGGATGGAAGCGGAGACAGGATATGAATCAAGGACGTGACTGGGACCAGGTTCAGAATCAGGACATAAATCAAAGCTTGGAATGTAATCTGGGACAGAACTGGGACTAGGTTCAAGAATAGAATTACTAAGAAGAGGTTCGGCTATCACACAAGACCACTGTTTACAAAAATCTTCGTTTAGCCACTTTTTGTGTTTTCTTATAAAAATATTATAATTATAATTACATTTTTTGTATAATGTTTCACATTTAGATGTAAATTTAATGATTAAATTATGCAAGTCTTTATTGGTTTGGTAAGTTAAGGGTAATGACAGAGCTTCTAAAATAATTGAAATGCGATCGCTTATATCTAAATCAGTGGGTCGGACATTTTTTCCAAGTTTTTTAGCAGCGCCGACAAGTATTTGGTACGCTTTTAATTTGGTAAAATTAGTTGTTAAAGGTTCTCCTTGCGCATTTGCGGATACTCTCGGAGACTGAAGAGCACCGGCTGTGGCGGTATCCACAGCTTCATTTGCCACTCGCTGACCAACAAGAGGGTTGGCGCCCTCTTGCTCTCCTTGCATTAAGTCAGCCGGTCGGAGCCCGGACAGACATCCCTCAACAGGTTGGGTCAACTCCTGTTGAGGCGAAGTGGTACCATGGGTCTTTAACGGCTCCATGGTGCCTCACCCCCGTTCCTCCAGAGATTATTTAACAGTAAAGGGTTTTAGTTGAAACCTAACGAGGGCGGACCCCTTCCCTTTACCAAATAATCTCCTTCATCAGATTAAAATCACTTTTAATGTCAATATTTATATTCCGATATATTAAGAAGAAGGAACCTATGCTTAAATACTTACAATTATTGCAAAATAAAAAGAACGTTCATGGTATTGTTGAATTTCTAAGTCTTTCTTATTCATTTATTTAAAACTTTAATCGGTCAGGCCCCGCGCGCATAATGATTAACACGCGCGCGGTACCTGAGCGGTTAATGTAAATGAATTGCTTAAGGTGGACTTAATTTTATAGGCATAAAAGTAATTTTCTACTAGTCAAACTTTGGATGATGCAGAGAAAAAGTTCAAGTTAATCCCACCCATATTGCACGTAGTACCTACCTATTACAAGAATAGGTTATTTGGTATTGGTTACTACTACCTCAAAAAAAAAAACAATATTTTGAAAAATTACTTCTATTTTAATTAACTTACACTAAAAGCGCAAAACGTTATTATTACGTATGACGATCATCTCTTCACAATTAGGTATTTTTTTAGAAAATATTTTGTCATTTTGGATTTGTGTCAACCCTAGGTCGTCATTTTCAAAATCCGATATCTTCGAGATCCTACTAGATATGGATTAGATATTTTGAATTTAAATGGATAAAGATATAATTAATAACAACATTAGGAAATAAAATCCATATTCGCTAAGATAAAAAAAATAAAAATAAATTACGAAATGAAGCTAAAAAATCCATAACACCCATTTGAATGCAGTTAAAATTACAAGTATTATCTTAAAATAAAGACGAAATGGTGTTTTATAATACTGTACATAAATATATTAGAATTATTCAATAGTTTTTTTTATATTAATATTTTTGTGGTTTTTCTGGTTTCCATAGAAAAATAATAAAAACGACTTTAACTTTGGTTTTAAATATAATTGAACTCTGGGTGTTCTACTCTCGCATTCCAAACATGTTAGAGCATCTATTATTGGAATAAAAAGGGCATGTCCGATTTTTAGGGTGAAAAACACACTGTGCTGCGGAGCGTGCGCGCCTACTGGCTGTGGGTAAGTGGGAATCGGGTATGTGGCTCCATGCACTACCACCGTCAAACATAGGCACTTTGTTCGATGACACTACTTTACGCCACGCCGCTTCCCTGCGACTAGGAGCTCCCTGTTGTTCTCCTCATCGCTATCAGTGTGGTGAAGTTGTCAACAGCCTTGGACACCACGGCCTGACTGGCAGCTGGAGGGCGGGTCGCTTAGCGCGGCACGCGAACATTAATGACATCATCCGACGAGCCCTTGTCACCGTCGGCGTTCCAGCTGTAGGTATTAGAACCTTGGAACCTTGGAAAGGCTTGGCACGCAACGATGGCAAGAGACCGGACAGCATGTCTTTATTTCCATGGAAGATGGGTAGACCTTTAGTGTGGGACGCAACGTGTGTCGATACTCTTGCGCCTTCCCATCTTCCTGGCCCAGCGTGCTGTGCTGGCGCTACTGCTGCGGCTGCGGAAAACCTCAAGCGGCGGAAGTATATATACCTTAGCGGTACCTAACTATATTTTCGAGCCGTTTGGGGTTGAAACCCTCGCGCCGTGGTGTCAGAGTGCGCATGGTTTGTTCAACGAAATTTCCAAACGGCTGGTTGACACTTCTCGTGACCAAAGGGCAGGCTTTTACCTTGGCCAGAGGCTAAGCAGTGCCATACTACGTGGCAACGCCGCCAGTCTCTTGGGTACCTTACCAGTCGACAGCGATGCGGATGAATTTTTCGACGCCATATTTAATTTTTTTTTATAGTTTTAGTTACACTAATCAATAAATAAGTTTGTTTTTTTTTTTAATTGAAAAGCTGTAAAGCAAAGCTTTTTCTGCCGTTGTAACCAAACATATATCAAAAACTAATGACTTACTTGAATAGCAAAGTCACAAAGTTTTCTTTACTTGTGCTGTAAGACCTTGCTTCTTGCCCAATACGGCATACTTTTTCGTAGTTGTTATAATGCCATCTATCGGTATAAACGGGAACTAAGTTCGTAGCCGTAGCCAACACCACGGCGCGCGTGGCGCGGATCGTGTTGTCGTCGCTGCAGCTACAGCGCACGCACAATCGTTTGTATTAGTGAGTATAGGTGGCTCTGCAGTGCTTCTTAGTTGCATACTGTTTATTGAAGACCGCACTACTCCTAGTCAACATGATAAAACCAAAATGTATTTTTTTCGCTAGAGATATAGTTTTTTTTTTTAATCCTTACCGCTGGAAAGTTAGGCCACGTTTCCTCAATATGAGAGAACTTTACTTTGGTTGGAACTGTAGGTAATTGGTAGATAAGGTCCACTGATTTCGTAAGTAATTAATACTGATCATCTGGCTTAGCAATGTGGTTTCTGACAATAAAATACTTCGATTGTCTTTCCATTTATGTTATGAGAAATGTAAGCAGCATTGCTAAATATTCCGATAGATAAACAACAACAACACAGAGCGGTGAAGATTTACATAAATATTAGTACATACGTATATACACATATACTGGGCAGCAGACAATATTTTCACACGGGAACACCCTGTGAAAATATTGGTACCCATGAATATAAACAATTTTCACTACTAGGGGACCAACTCTGAAATCACGAAAAAGTTTCAGCTGTTTCATACAAAGTTCAATACCTACTCTACCAAACTGTATGAAAGAGTCTGCTCTTTTTTCTTCGTGATTTCCGAATTGGTTCCATAGTGATGAAAGTTGTTCATATTCAAGGGTCGAACACCCGGTGAACATTTGGGTAGTGATACAAAAGATCCTTTTTTATATTTATCTCTCATTTGGCTCTAAGCTTCAGTCTCTAGAAACTTTCATGCACTGACAGGCGACGCTCTTGCATACGAGGGTTCCTTATCTTATATTTATAACGAAACTGAGCACTAAGAAAGGATTTCTGAAAATTCATACTCTAAAAGGGATGAAAGTGTGTTTGGAAGTTGTCATTAATGCTGATGGTAAATACAATCGGGCACACGGCTTGTTATTTAATAAGTACTCATTAATAAAATTAGATCTAATTAAAGAATATTATGTTCTTATAGTGATTACGCTTACAAGAAATTTTTGGAGTAGTTTACTGTCTATTTAGCTGGTACCTATGTAAAAGTAACGTTTAGTAGTAGGTACATGCTAATCCACTTTTGTTGCTGACCGTACCAGCATGCAACTAGAGTGGCTTCGAGGCCTCGGCGATATCTGCTGTCCCCTCCTATCATGTGCACAATATGCACGAGGTAGGTACGTGCTTACCATTCGATTAGGACAGACAGCTTTCCTTCATTTAGTTGTTTTAGTTTGCTTAGATCACGCGAGCGCACCATGTTACCGCATGCAACCATGCAACTACAACAACTCGAGGTCGCGGGCTTGTGCCTGGCTCACAGACTACGCGCCTGGATGTCAGTCAACGAGGCACCTGCGCACCAGTCCACGCCACTCCACTCGTCCATCCCAACTCCCTACTTATTAGTTATACTCTTTGCATCCCGATCAATCTATATTACTGTACTCAATGATCCCGATACGATGTTTTCATGTTCTGTCAAGGTCAGTTGCCATGGCAACGAAGCAACAGGACAACGACTTGTCAACGCTTATGACCGGAAACGTACCATGTTTAGGCGTCGCCATGGCAACCACTACTTGTTATAATTGCTTTGGAGTAAAAATAAAAACAGTTGTGATGGAACAGGACAGCGGCCTCGTCGGGCGCGCCGCGCTCGAGCTGTGAGCTGTGTTGTAAGTGCCGTGGTGCTCGCAGCAGCGTGCGCTGTGTGGACTGTGAGACAGCGGGACGTGCGCGAGTTCCGTATCATATGCGTGGTTGTCGCGGCGGCTCGGTGTATGTGTTGCGTGCTGCTGGCGGCCTGCGAGGAGCTGTACCTGCTGCTGCTGAGCGCGCTGGCCCGCTGCGCCCCGCGCCATGAGCGTGTCGGTACACTCGGTCTTAGTGGAAGGCCCTCAGGCGGCAAAAAGCAAGGGCCCATTTACATATGCTAACACACCTAAAGCTCTCTACAACAACACCAAACTCAAGACAAACCCTTCCTGGTACGTGCACCTTCTATTATTGTACTAAACATTAAATATTTCAGTTTATTTAGTTTAGTTTTTGTCGTCTAGTTATAATGTCATTTGTATAGGTTATATCATGATGGTCTTGCCTACTGTAAACTAAACTCTAAACAAAGAATGTTGTGATTATTCCTAAATAACTAGCTTCTCTTCAATTCAGTAGTTTATGAGGCAAGAGTCGATAGTTAGATACTTACCTATTTCTTTATTAGGTACTAAAATATTGACTTTATTCAAAACTGTAGCGCTTCATTGAACACTGCGCGTCAGAAGCTTCCAATTTTTCCAATGGTTCGATGTCTTCACGTAGAATACTTTCGCGAAATTTCACACCGCGCAAACCCCTATCAAAATCCATCGTGTGTTTAGAAGAACTCACTGACACGACACACGACTTTGTTATATACCTACTACTAGTATGTATACATTACTATAGAAGATTTACAACAACAGCAAGAGAGACGGGGCGCCACGGGGATCGTCCAGCGAGTACGGCACTCTTCCCAGCTAGGTGCATGCAGGGACTCTGTCCCTGACGCTGACCGGCCTTCCACAGGATGAGTACGGCACTCTTCCCAGCTAGGTACGTGCAGGGACTCTGTCCCTGACGCTGACCGGCCTTCCACAGGATGAGTACGGCACTCTTCCCAGCTAGGTACGTGCAGGGACTCTGTCCCTGACGCTGACCGGCCTTCCACAGGATGAGTACGGCACTCTTCCCAGCTAGGTACGTGCAGGGACTCTGTCCCTGACGCTGACCGGCCTTCCACAGGATGAGTACGGCACTCTTCCCAGCTAGGTACGTGCAGGGACTCTGTCCCTGACGCTGACCGGCCTTCCACAGGATGAGTACGGCACTCTTCCCAGCTAGGTACGTGCAGGGACTCTGTCCCTGACGCTGACCGGCCTTCCACAGGATGAGTACGGCACTCTTCCCAGCTAGGTACGTGCAGGGACTCTGTCCCTGACGCTGACCGGCCTTCCACAGGATGAGTACGGCACTCTTCCCAGCTAGGTACGTGCAGGGACTCTGTCCCTGACGCTGACCGGCCTTCCACAGGATGAGTACGGCACTCTTCCCAGCTAGGTACGTGCAGGGACTCTGTCCCTGACGCTGACCGGCCTTCCACAGGATGAGTACGGCACTCTTCCCAGCTAGGTAGGTGCAGGGACTCTGTCCCTGACGCTGACCGGCCTTCCACAGGATGAGTACGGCACTCTTCTTCTTCTTCTTCGCTCTTCCGTTGCGCATTCGACTGAGTAACAAGTGTTACCGTTCGCTCCGCTTATAATTTGTTTCTTTTTAGTCTAAAGTGTGATTATTAACTTTGTTTTTGGTGTTATACGTAAACAAACACTAAATAAGTGCAGTGACTAAGTTTTTATAGTGAAATAATTCAGTTAAATAACATAAAACATTGCTTTAAAAGTAGCCGTTACAAATATTTGTCTCTGTTTTGAATTCAAACCAGTGTTGACTGAAACGCGTAAGTGACGCCTATTCTGCGGCGCTTACATCCTTTTGGTCGCGAGATTTCAAGCGAGCCATACTCCATCACCGCTCAGCGCTTTAAGTATACCATCGCTTTATTCTATTTGGCACCGCTAGACGCTGCATGTTAGGTGATTTGCTGAAAGCGCTTTATTGTCATAACTGACATTTTAAATTGTACTGACTAAAAATGTCATCAAAAAGCTGCGCTGGTTGTTTGAATGATTTTAACTCCAAAGAATGCTTGCAATGCTCTATTTGCCACCAATGGTATGAATTATTGTGTGCTAATGTTCGTGATAAGGTGTTTAAAAGCATGAGTATCAAACAAAAATCAACCTGGAAGTGTCCTAGCTGCGTAAGTAAACAACCTAAGGACGATAATACAAACACACCTGCCAGACCGACGAGACTTGCGAGCCCTACCACTGAGCGGTCCCCGCGATCACTATCACCCCCGGGCACCAATGTCACTGTTCGCAACAAGCCTAAACAGTCACAAAGCCACTCACCAGAACCTGGTACGCAAACGGAAAAGGTGGATCTGGACTCTAATGTTACGCAACATATAAACCGTAAAGCCCAGGAGGATGATATGAATGTCTTTATGTCCGAAATGAAGAACCTCTTTAAACAATTTGAAAAACAGCAAAATGACAAATACAATGCTCTGCAGGCATCGATGAATGAGATTAGAGAGTTAAACGCATCATAAAAAAAATCCTGTGATTTTGTAACAGGAAAATATGACGATCTGCTGAATGAATTCAATAAGCTAACATCAGAGCGTAAGGAGAACTTAGCGTATATTCAAATACTGGAGGAAAAGGTCGAAAACCTAGAAAGGCTGCAAAGAGCTTCTTGCCTTGAGTTAAGGAACATTCCTGCTAAATTGCGAGAAACGAAAGAGGATCTGTCAAAAATTGTAATCGACACTGGTAAAGCCTTAAATCTTTCGATAAGTACTTCCGATATACGTGATGTCTACCGCCTAAATACCAAAAATGAAACAAACAAACCTATCTTAGTCAACTTTACGACAATAATCTTGAAAGAAAAGATAGTTAATTCAATTAAATCTTACAATCGAGCCAACAAAGACAAAAAGCTGTCGACCTCTAAAATTCAAATAAATGGTCCTGATGTCCCTGTATACATATCGGAATATCTCACTTACAGGGCTAAACGTCTGTACTTTTTAGCTCGAGATTTCTCAAAAACAAACGGCTACACTTTCTGCTGGACCGCGCATGGAAAGATCTTTGAGCGCAAGAAGGAAGGTGAATCTGCACATTGCATTAACAGTGAATTGGACTTGAAGACCCTAAATGTTGAGGATTGACTATTTTCCAATAATAATCACTCTCTTCCACTTGTTTTAATTATAATCATAGTTTTAGAATATCCATGTTTAACTTCATTTTATACATTTTTATGGAAATACACATCTAGCGCTCTTATCACTCTAACACACATACCTTACACACGGCGTACCCAACTTGCATCAATTTACATTCCTGCCACTCACAATAGCTGTCTCAATAAACTAGTTTCTCAAACTATAAGTAAAACACTTATTATATATAACCACAACAGCTGTCAGAGTCCAGTCACTGTTCCTTTCACTAGCACCTTAACTAACTTTTACCGCACTTGTGGATAATTTAAATAAGTTTATGGATTCTGTAGAGTCTCTAAATGTATCTCGATCCTTCGTGTGCTCGCCAGGCCAATGCTTACAGCACTTGAAATCCTCCAAACAAACGCTAAACACTTTGCATATAAACATTCGAAGTTTGAACCGGAACTTTGACGGCCTAAATGTCCTCTTACACTCCATGGATGTTAAATGTGATATAATTATTCTTTCGGAGTGCTGGTTGAGTAAAGTCTCTGATGTACCTGTTTTGGGCGGCTTTGCCTCAGTCAGGTCTACGTTTAGTAACCAAAACGACGGTGTTTTAATCTATATTCGTTCTGAGTTAAAGTATAAGATTTCTGAACCGATAGTGCGGGATGCTAACTGTCTTATTTTAAAGCTTGACCCAGCTGTTGCTATTGTGGCTATATATCGTTCACCTTCCGTCAGAAATACTGAACATTTCGTTAGCTCCTTAAATGACACACTGGCTTCCCTTTCATCAATGAGAACAGTAGCTGTGATAGGTGATATTAACATTAATATTCGTCCAGGAAATAGTGATCCCAACTCTGAAGAGTATTTAAATATAATGGCATTTCATGGGCTTCTGCCAGCCCACCTCTTCCCGACACGTTTCGATAACTGTCTGGACCACGTCTTTCTTAAATCAGATAGGTGTTCGACGGCGCTAGTTCTGGACTCATTCTTTACTGACCATGCACCTGTTTTATTTTGCCTTGAATCTGTCTCTTTTGTTGAGAAACCTAAAAGCATGATCCGCCAGATTGATCTTCCTAGTGTCATTAGTCACTTAGAAAACGTGGATTTCTCTAGAATTCTGGATTGCACAGACCCTAATGAAAGTGCGGAACTGCTCATCTCTATTTTATCAGACTCAGTAAACGAGCACAGTAAATTAAAAAAAGTACCGCACAGAAAGAGAATTATTAAGCCATGGATCACTCCTGGTCTTTTGAGATGCATACGTAATCGTGACAAACTACATTTAAAGTCAATGCAGAATCCTAAAAATATCATAGATAAAATAACGTATTCAAGATATCGAAATTATTGTAATAACCTGCTAAAGACGATTAGATGCCAATATGAACAGAATGAGCTCCGAAAGGCCAGTGGAAATCCCAAAGCAACTTGGGATATCATAAAGTCCATAAGTTATAAAAAAACAACACCCACAAGTAAATCGGGGGATCTCCTTAATATCTGCAGTGATCCTGATGCCTCTGTCAACTCTATAAACAATTACTTCGCAAATGTTGGAGGTAATCTTGCTCAGAAGCTACAGCAGGCTCAACATATTAATAATTCAAACTTTGATTTTAATTCTTTATCCAACCCACAAGGAAACTCATTGGTTTTGCTTGAGACCGATTTTGCTGAGGTAAACAGCATAATCACAGAATTAAAAAATAACTGTGCGGTTGGCTACGATGGTATACCTGCTTCAGTTATTAAATCTGCTGGGCATGTTCTTATCCCCTCAATCACTCATGTATGCAATCTGTGCTTGTCTAAGGGAATCTTCCCAAATGCCTTCAAAAAGGCATTAGTTTCACCTGTATTTAAGGGCGGGGATGGAGACCGTGTCGAAAACTATAGGCCTATATCGGTTCTCACGGCCTTGTCCAAAATCTTAGAAAAAATCCTAAATAAGAGACTAATGAATTATTTAGAACACAATAATGCAATTGCCTCAAACCAATACGGCTTCAGGAAAGGCAAATCAACTGAGGATGCTGTGCTTGAGCTATCAAATCACATCACTAAGAATCTCGACACCAGGACTAAAACGATAGGTATATTCTTAGATTTAGCCAAGGCTTTTGACACGGTCTCTACTCCCATCCTTTTACACGGATTGGAAGCATTAGGAATAAGAGATGTTGCTCTAAAGATTTTTTGCGACTACCTCACCGATCGTAGCCAGCGAGTAAAGGTAGAGAACTACACTAGTGACGATGAGTATTTATCTTATGGAGTCCCGCAGGGCAGTATGCTGGGTCCTACTCTCTTTCTTGTATATGTGAACAGGCTATGCCAACTCACTATACCGGACTGCAAAATCCTTGTCTATGCTGATGACACTGCACTTATTATAAGTGGAGATACCTGGGCCTCTGCTCACCGCTCGGCTGAACATGCTCTTGGTATAGTGATGGACTGGCTTTCCTGTAATTTACTAACATTAAATGTCTCCAAAACCCACTATGTTGCTTTCTCAGCAAACTCTTCTACACAGCCTGGCATTCCGGATATAAAGGTTCATAGATGCTCCCATCCTGCCCTTAACATCTGTAATTGCTCTCCTATTCAAAGAACATCTTGCGTGAAGTATCTAGGAGTACACATTGACTGCACGCTAAGTTGGAATAAACATGTAGATGTAACAGTATCTCGTGTGCGTAAGCTTATGTTTCCAATGAAAAAGCTCAGACATGTAGTTGCTTTCCCACTGTTGAAAACTGTTTATTTTGCCTTAGTTCAGTCACTCCTAACTTATTGCATCTCAGTTTGGGGTGGCACTTTTAAGACCCTAATGCTTCGCCTTGAGAGGGCGCAGAGGGCCGTTTTGAAGGTGATGCTTCACAAACCGTATCGCTACTCTACAACCCAATTATACAAGGACATGTCGGTACTCACTTGTAGGCAACTCTGTACGCTCAATATAATACTACGTAAGCACTTCTCTCTCAAATATGACCCCAAATTGCTTATAAATAAACGACGTAAAGACCTGGTTTGCCCGTCTGTTAGAATGAAAACTGCTCTAGCAAGTCGTAGCTACTTGAGTTTGAGTAGCCACCTGTATAATGCAATTAACAAAACTTGCAACATATATCCCCTTCCAAAATATAAGTGTAAGACCGTAGTAAACCAATACCTTCAGGGTCTTACTTACGACGACACTGAAAGACTGTTCTTCAGGGAATCATAAATAATAAGCGCTTAAACACACTTACACCCACACACTCACACACACACATACACACACACGCGCACACACCCTCACTTGTACCCACACATTCACGTATTTCCTTGCATGCCTTAAAATTAAAATAAATATATTATATTATTTTCTATCAATTAAGTATATTAAATTATTTTTTCTTTTTAAATAACCTTAAATGAGTGTAATATAAATTGTACCAGAACTATTTGTAACATTATAACATTACAATAGCAAATCATTGTGGCACGGTATAGCTTGTTAATTAAAGTGATTGTAGGAGGAAGGCGCCGGTGTCTGTCACACAGTTAATACTAGCACAGACATCGTCGTTTACTCTATCTTTAAAATATCTACACAAAACTTTGTACATTGTGTTTTTGATTAGGATAGATGAATTGTACCCACATTTGTTAATAAAATTTTTATTATTATTTATTATTATTATTATCTTCCCAGCTAGGTACGTGCAGGGACTCTGTCCCTGACGCTGACCGGCCTTCCACAGGATGAGTACGGCACTCTTCCCAGCTAGGTACGTGCAGGGACTCTGTCCCTGACGCTGACCGGCCTTCCACAGGATGAGTACGGCAATCTTCCCAGCTAGGTACGTGCAGGGACTCTGTCCCTGACGCTGACCGGCCTTCCACAGGATGAGTACGGCACTCTTCCCAGCTAGGTACGTGCAGGGACTCTGTCCCTGACGCTGACCGGCCTTCCACAGGATGAGTACAGCACTCTTCCCAGCTAGGTACGTGCAGGGACTCTGTCCCTGACGCTGACCGGCCTTCCACAGGATGAGTACGGCACTCTTCCCAGCTAGGTACGTGCAGGGACTCTGTCCCTGACGCTGACCGGCCTTCCACAGGATGAGTACGGCACTCTTCCCAGCTAGGTACGTGCAGGGACTCTGTCCCTGACGCTGACCGGCCTTCCACAGGATGAGTACGGCACTCTTCCCAGCTAGGTACGTGCAGGGACTCTGTCCCTGACGCTGACCGGCCTTCCACAGGATGAGTACGGCACTCTTCCCAGCTAGGTACGTGCAGGGACTCTGTCCCTGACGCTGACCGGCCTTCCACAGGATGAGTACGGCACTCTTCCCAGCTAGGTACGTGCAGGGACTCTGTCCCTGACGCTGACCGGCCTTCCACAGGATGAGTACGGCACTCTTCCCAGCTAGTTACGTGCAGGGACTCTGTCCCTGACGCTGACCGGCCTTCCACAGGATGAGTACGGCACTCTTCCCAGCTAGGTACGTGCAGGGACTCTGTCCCTGACGCTGACCGGCCTTCCACAGGATGAGTACGGCACTCTTCCCAGCTAGGTACGTGCAGGGACTCTGTCCCTGACGCTGTCCGGCCTTCCACAGGATGAGTACGGCACTCTTCCCAGCTAGGTACGTGCAGGGACTCTGTCCCTGACGCTGACCGGCCTTCCACAGGATGAGTACGGCACTCTTCCCAGCTAGGTACGTGCAGGGACTCTGTCCCTGACGCTGACCGGCCTTCCACAGGATGAGTACGGCACTCTTCCCAGCTAGGTACGTGCAGGGACTCTGTCCCTGACGCTGACCGGCCTTCCACAGGATGAGTACGGCACTCTTCCCAGCTAGGTACGTGCAGGGACTCTGTCCCTGACGCTGACCGGCCTTCCACAGGATGAGTACGGCACTCTACCCAGCTAGGTACGTGCAGGGACTCTGTCCCTGACGCTGACCGGCCTTCCACAGGATGAGTACGGCACTCTTCCCAGCTAGGTACGTGCAGGGACTCTGTCCTTGACGCTGACCGGCCTTCCACAGGATGAGTACGGCACTCTTCCCAGCTAGGTACGTGCAGGGACTCTGTCCCTGACGCTGACCGGCCTTCCACAGGATGAGTACGGCACTCTTCCCAGCTAGGTACGTGCAGGGACTCTGTCCCTGACGCTGACCGGCCTTCCACAGGATGAGTACGGCACTCTTCCCAGCTAGGTACGTGCAGGGACTCTGTCCCTGACGCTGACCGGCCTTCCACAGGATGAGTACGGCACTCTTCCCAGCTAGGTACGTGCAGGGACTCTGTCCCTGACGCTGACCGGCCTTCCACAGGATGAGTACGGCACTCTTCCCAGCTAGGTACGTGCAGGGACTCTGTCCCTGACGCTGACCGGCCTTCCACAGGATGAGTACGGCACTCTTCCCAGCTAGGTACGTGCAGGGACTCTGTCCCTGACGCTGACCGGCCTTCCACAGGATGAGTACGGCACTCTTCCCAGCTAGGTACGTGCAGGGACTCTGTCCCTGACGCTGACCGGCCTTCCACAGGATGAGTACGGCACTCTTCCCAGCTAGGTACGTGCAGGGACTCTGTCCCTGACGCTGACCGGCCTTCCACAGGATGAGTACGGCACTCTTCCCAGCTAGGTACGTGCAGGGACTCTGTCCCTGACGCTGACCGGCCTTCCACAGGATGAGTACGGCACTCTTCCCAGCTAGGTACGTGCAGGGACTCTGTCCCTGACGCTGACCGGCCTTCCACAGGATGAGTACGGCACTCTTCCCAGCTAGGTACGTGCAGGGACTCTGTCCCTGACGCTGACCGGCCTTCCACAGGATGAGTACGGCACTCTTCCCAGCTAGGTACGTGCAGGGACTCTGTCCCTGACGCTGATCGGCCTTCCACAGGATGAGTACGGCACTCTTCCCAGCTAGGTACGTACAGGGACTCTGTCCCTGACGCTGACCGGCCTTCCACAGGATGAGTACAGCACTCTTCCCAGCTAGGTACGTGCAGGGACTCTGTCCCTGACGCTGACCGGCCTTCCACAGGATGAGTACGGCACTCTTCCCAGCTAGGTACGTGCAGGGACTCTGTCCCTGACGCTGACCGGCCTTCCACAGGATGAGTACGGCACTCTTCCCAGCTAGGTACGTGCAGGGACTCTGTCCCTGACGCTGACCGGCCTTCCACAGGATGAGTACGGCACTCTTCCCAGCTAGGTACGTGCAGGGACTCTGTCCCTGACGCTGACCGGCCTTCCACAGGATGAGTACGGCACTCTTCCCAGCTAGGTACGTGCAGGGACTCTGTCCCTGACGCTGACCGGCCTTCCACAGGATGAGTACGGCACTCTTCCCAGCTAGGTACGTGCAGGGACTCTGTCCCTGACGCTGACCGGCCTTCCACAGGATGAGTACGGCACTCTTCCCAGCTAGGTACGTGCAGGGACTCTGTCCCTGACGCTGACCGGCCTTCCACAGGATGAGTACGGCACTCTTCCCAGCTAGGCACGTGCAGGGACTCTGTCCCTGACGCTGACCGGCCTTCCACAGGATGAGTACGGCACTCTTCCCAGCTAGGCACGTGCAGGGACTCTGTCCCTGACGCTGACCGGCCTTCCACAGGATGAGTACGGCACTCTTCCCAGCTAGGCACGTGCAGGGACTCTGTCCCTGACGCTGACCGGCCTTCCACAGGATGAGTACGGCACTCTTCCCAGCTAGGCACGTGCAGGGACTCTGTCCCTGACGCTGACCGGCCTTCCACAGGATGAGTACGGCACTCTTCCCAGCTAGGTACGTGCAGGGACTCTGTCCCTGACGCTGACCGGCCTTCCACAGGATGAGTACGGCACTCTTCCCAGCTAGGTACGTGCAGGGACTCTGTCCCTGACGCTGACCGGCCTTCCACAGGATGAGTACGGCACTCTTCCCAGCTAGGTACGTACAGGGACTCTGTCCCTGACGCTGACCGGCCTTCCACAGGATGAGTACAGCACTCTTCCCAGCTAGGTACGTGCAGGGACTCTGTCCCTGACGCTGACCGGCCTTCCACAGGATGAGTACGGCACTCTTCCCAGCTAGGTACGTGCAGGGACTCTGTCCCTGACGCTGACCGGCCTTCCACAGGATGAGTACGGCACTCTTCCCAGCTAGGTACGTGCAGGGACTCTGTCCCTGACGCTGACCGGCCTTCCACAGGATGAGTACGGCACTCTTCCCAGCTAGGTACGTGCAGGGACTCTGTCCCTGACGCTGACCGGCCTTCCACAGGATGAGTACGGCACTCTTCCCAGCTAGGTACGTGCAGGGACTCTGTCCCTGACGCTGACCGGCCTTCCACAGGATGAGTACGGCACTCTTCCCAGCTAGGTACGTGCAGGGACTCTGTCCCTGACGCTGACCGGCCTTCCACAGGATGAGTACGGCACTCTTCCCAGCTAGGCACGTGCAGGGACTCTGTCCCTGACGCTGACCGGCCTTCCACAGGATGAGTACGGCACTCTTCCCAGCTAGGCACGTGCAGGGACTCTGTCCCTGACGCTGACCGGCCTTCCACAGGATGAGTACGGCACTCTTCCCAGCTAGGCACGTGCAGGGACTCTGTCCCTGACGCTGACCGGCCTTCCACAGGATGAGTACGGCACTCTTCCCAGCTAGGTACGTGCAGGGACTCTGTCCCTGACGCTGACCGGCCTTCCACAGGATGAGTACGGCACTCTTCCCAGCTAGGTACGTGCAGGGACTCTGTCCCTGACGCTGACCGGCCTTCCACAGGATGAGTATGGCACTTTTCCCAGCTAGGTACGTGCAGGGACTCTGTCCCTGACGCTGACTGGCCTTCCACAGGATGAGTATGGCATTTTTCCCAGCTAGGTACAGTCACGAACCGGGATTGTTGAGCCACTAGCTTATCATCTTAACTTGGTTGTGTTACACGAATGCCGCCCGTGAAATTTGACATGTGACATTTCAATTCAATAACGAAAAACTGGCGGCATTCGTGTAACACAACCAAGTTAAGATGATATGCTAGTGGCTCAACAATCTCGGTTCGTGACTGTACATGCAAAGAATGATGTCTATCAGTGGGTGCTAACTGCTGATATATCTTTGGTGGTTATTCTAAGCGATGAGAACCCATATGAGTCTGAGGCTTGAAAAATCAATACCGAGGAATTTATTTTAAAACAAATGCTGTCCCGGCGTGCGTGCTCTGTCCATACGTCACTCCCACCTACTCGTACCGAGCTACTCATTGGTTTGTTGTAATGAGTTTCTTCATGGCTGTCCATTTATATCTTACTAGGTTTTACCCGTGGCTTCGTTCCCGTATCTATCGCCTCTTTTCGGGACATAACCGCTAATTGCACATGGGATGAAATTCATCCCATTTTATATTTTATTTAAGTAGTGGTTCGTGGGAGTAAAGTCATCCCACGCAAATCTGCTTTTGGTTTGAACCTTGTTCCACCACTATTAAGGAGTCCTTTCTAATCCCATACATTTAGTTTAATGCACTATCTATTTCCGAGGAATTTGAGGTACGCCAACCCTCTATGCGACTAGTCAATCTTCTATGGAAAGATTATTTTTAGTCTGTAGTTGCAAATCTTTTTGTAAACAAAAGGTTTTTGTTCAAATTGGAATGCTTGTAATTAATGAAAATTGTATTAAGATAAGTGGTTTTATTTATGTTTCGTGCTAAGAATAAACACACCATGCATTTTAAACCATAAAACATATAGGTCATCACTTGTTTTTTTTTACTAGAGTTATTTCTTTGAAAGTGTAACTAAAAATTGTTTTGTTATTTTTTACAACCAATTTTGAAAATGAAAACAAGTCATACTTTCAAACGAAACGTACACTAATATAAAGCCCTACTCACTAGCATTCTAAAAAACATTCAACGGTCACAAAATTCCAAGAAGCTACGATGCAAATCGGTTTTGTTTACAAGATTACCGCGGGTGGGGCGCTCAACTGCTTTCCCCGCGCGCGGGTGAGCACAGCGGTTCAGCACAGCGGATAAAATCGAGTCGATCTATGGAAAAAAGAACAAATCTACAAAACACTTTCGCGTTTGTTATACTTATCAGTACGATGAGCGACGCACGCGTGCGTCTGGCGGGACAGGTCAACTCAAAGCTACAATGGCTCTTTTTTTCTAAAGGTTTCCAGATGGCACTGCATTGTTACACTCACATAAACTATCTATACATACTTACACAGAATAAAATCATAGCGAAGTCGTAAACATTGAATCATTTTGAAAAAAGTAAATGCTACGAAGGCTTAATATAGCTTTTATTTTTTTTTATATTTGTCTGTTTGTCTGATTGTATGTTCCAGCATCACGAAAATACTACCGGGTAGATAATGTTAAAATTTTGTATAGATATTCCCTATAAGTCTGGTCAGTCTGCAGGCTATGGGAATAAGCAATATTGCAATATTGCTTATAATATATATATGTTCGTATTCTTCTATAGTTTACAACGTGAACAGTAAAAAGCCGAGCGAAAAGGTTAGAATATTGCAAACAGTTATTATAGATTCAACCTTTTAAATGATTATCATCACGCTATACCTGTAAAGAGTTAAGTAGTCACTCATAGTATACAGGGTGACTTGTAATTTGACGTATCCCTTCAAGGACGTGATAGTGTCATCCATAAGCCTAGGCGAAAATTCATGGAATTCGAGAAAACCCAATTTTTATGTATTTTTGTAAATTTCCCAGAATTAGTCACTAAATATCATTTTTCTCTAAACTCTCAAACTGAATGGTCTCCACTTCTACTCCATTATGTATCTAATACGTTAACAAACCGTTTGATGTCACTAAATATCATTTTTCTCTAAACTCTCAAATTGAATGGCCTCCACTTCTACTCTATTATGTATCTAATACGTTAACAAACCGTTTGATGTCACTAAATATCATTTTTCTCTAAACTCTCAAATTGAATGGTCTCCACTTCTACTCCATTATGTATCTAATATGTTAACAAACCGTTTGATGTCACTAAATATCATTTTCCTCTAAACTCTCAAATTGAATGGCCTCCACTTCTACTCTATTATGTATCTAATACGTTAACAAACCGTTTGATGTCACTAAATATCATTTTTCTCTAAACTCTCAAATTGAATAGCCTCCACTTCTACTCCATTATGTATCTAATATGTTAACAAACCGTTTGATGTCACTAAATATCATTTTTCTCTAAACTCTCAAATTGAATGGCCTCCACTTCTACTCTATTATGTATCTAATACGTTAACAAACCGTTTGATGTCACTAAATATCATTTTTCTCTAAACTCTCAAATTGAATGGCCTCCACTTCTACTCCATTATGTATCTAATATGTTAACAAACCGTTTGATGTCACTAAATATCATTTTTCTCTAAACTCTCAAATTGAATGGCCTCCAGTTCTACTCTATTATGTATCTAATACGTTAACAAACCGTTTGATGTCACTAAATATCATTTTTCTCTAAACTCTCAAATTGAATAGCCTCCACTTCTACTCCATTATGTATCTAATATGTTAACAAACCGTTTGATGTCACTAAATATCATTTTTCTCTAAACTCTCAAATTGAATGGCCTCCACTTCTACTCTATTATGTATCTAATACGTTAACAAACCGTTTGATGTCACTAAATATCATTTTTCTCTAAACTCTCAAATTGAATGGCCTCCACTTCTACTCCATTATGTATCTAATATGTTAACAAACCGTTTGATGTCACTAAATATCATTTTTCTCTAAACTCTCAAATTGAATGGCCTCCAGTTCTACTCTATTATGTATCTAATACGTTAACAAACCGTTTGATGTCACTAAATATCATTTTTCTCTAAACTCTCAAATTGAATAGCCTCCACTTCTACTCCATTATGTATCTAATATGTTAACAAACCGTTTGATGTCACTAAATATCATTTTTCTCTAAACTCTCAAATTGAATGGCCTCCACTTCTACTCTATTATGTATCTAATACGTTAACAAACCGTTTGATGTCACTAAATATCATTTTTCTCTAAACTCTCAAATTGAATGGCCTCCACTTCTACTCCATTATGTATCTAATATGTTAACAAACCGTTTGATGTCACTAAATATCATTTTTCTCTAAACTCTCAAATTGAATGGCCTCCACTTCTACTCCATTATGTATCTAATATGTTAACAAACCGTTTGATGTCACTAAATATCATTTTTCTCTAAACTCTCAAATTGAATGGCCTCCACTTCTACTCCATTATGTATCTAATATGTTAACAAACCGTTTGATGTCACTAAATATCATTTTTCTCTAAACTCTCAAATTGAATGGCCTCCACTTCTACTCCATTATGTATCTAATACGTTAACAAACCGTTTGATGTCACTAAATTTTATAAAACATCAAAGAGGTTAAACTTAGAGGTAGCAGTTTATTAACCATTTTCAAAAATTATCCACGTACAATCACGAACCGGGATTGTTGAGCCACTAGCTTATCATCTTAACTTGGTTGTGTTACACGAATGCCGTCTGTGAAATTTGACATGTGACATTTCAATAACGAAAAACTGGCGGCATTCGTGTAACACAACCAAGTTAAGATGATGAGCTAGTGGCTCAACAATCCCGGTTCGTCACTGTACATGAACTTTGGCATGAAGCGTACAAATTACGGGGAAGACATGTTCATGTTTTCAAAGCACACTGGTACGATAAAATAATAATACGAGTAATGGGATTAAAAATATGTTTAGAAACCTTCAATCTATTGTTCATACAAATCCTACTAATATTATAAATGTGAAAGTTTGTATGTTTGGATGTTTGTTACTCAATCACGCAAAAACGGCTAAACGGATTTGAATGAAATTTGGTATACAGATAGTTTATAACCTGGATTAAGACATAGGATACTTTTCATCCCGGTAGAAGGTTCCCATGGGATAATTTCCAACATCCACGCGGGCGAAGCCGCTGGAAAAAGCTAGTTCTCTATACAGGGTGTTTGGCGCATGGACCGACACAATTTTTCCAGGGATTTGGGAGGTCATTAACTTCATCATCGCATCTCTCCCGGTGTTTTGCCTCCTTTTTTATAACTTTACTTTAATAAAAACATAATAACCTTAATAAGTCTTTTCTTAACCCTGACTCTCCTAACTAGTGTTTTGACTACATAATGAATAATTTCTATGACATGTAGCATACCGTTAGAAAGGGTATCAACTAAAGAGCTTTTCAAAATGGCTTTTAGTTCGTTTTTTAACGAATTTAGAAGTTGTAAAATTTCATACATTCAATAAAAAATTTAACTTCCAAAAGCTTGTAAGGAATTTTATTGAAACCAGTTGTATCAAACAAAGATGTATTTGGATTTAAATGACTTTGGAAAATACAACAAAATTTATTTTGTGCCACTACACCCACAAACAAAAAAGTTATTTCGAATTAAAGGAAACATTTTGGGTATTTTTTTATTTTAAAAAAAGGACATATTTAATCAACCGTGACATTTGGGACAAAGGGTGTATGGGTAGAACCTAGCTAATGACCTCCCAAATCCCTGGAAAAATTGTGTCGGTCCATGCGCCAAACATCCTGTATATGTATTCCTTTCTATGCTAACAACGACATTGTGTCATATCCCGATATCAGTAATTAGTCAAATATCAACAGTACTCGTATCTCTCCTAATGATGTTAATATTGTCACCCATAATACTGTAAATAATAGTTATTTTTTCTTGTATAAACATATAAATGTATTACATCAAAACACTAATGGCTTAATAATTAAAATGTCAATAATAATAATAATAGCAGCCTGTTACTGTCCCACTGATTTGCCCTCTTCTCACACAGAGAAGGCGCGAGCATTGTTCTCCACGCTTGCTCAAGAGGGGTGACGATTTCAGACATAATAGGTTGGGGAAAAAGTTTCTTCGCATTTTTTAAGAAAATTAAAACATTTTTTAATATAGTTTATTTACATTTAACTAAAGTATGTAGGTACCATTTTGTTCGATAACTTTTTGCCATCTTGTAGGTAGGGACATGATCCCATTGCTATAGAAATTTTGGGACTTCTGGTCAAAATACCGCGACAAGTGGTTTTGGCAGTCCTCTCGTGATGTTAACCTGACACTGCCTAAAGAATTCTGAAGAGACCGAAACAGGTGGAAATCTGAAGGTGCAAGGTCAGGACTATACGGCGGATGCATTAACACCTCCCAGCCAAACTCTCTTAATTTTTGCTGAGTGGCTAAAGATGTGTGAGGTCTAGCGTTATCATGATGAAAAACCACACCCCTTCTGTTCCGGCCGCTTTCTCTGAACTTCTTGCTTTAATCTCATCAGTTGTTCGCACTAGACTTCAGAATCGATGGTCCTGCCTGGTGGTAACAGCCCATAATGAATAATGCCCTTCCAATCCCACCACACACACAGCATCACCTTGTTGCGAGTTAACCCGGGTTTCGCCACAGTCTGTGAAGCCTGACCGGCCTTTGACCACGACGTTTTTCGCACGTTCTTGTCATACGTGATCCACTTTTCATCACCAGTTATCAGCTTCTTCAAAAATGGTTCGGTTTCATTACGTCGTAATAAAGAATCACAAATGAGTACACGGTTCATTAGGTTTCTTTCAGTGAGCTCGTGAGGTACCCAAATGTCGAGCTTTTTTGTGTACCCAGTTTTTTTTCTGTTTTGTGGTCAATTTCCAGTTTTTCAGCTACGTCGTAACTACTGATATGCCGATCTTGCTCCACTTTTTCAAAAATGGCATCCATTTTATCCGTAATAGGGCGACCAGAGCGACGTGCATCTTTGACATCAAAATTTCCGGATTGAAAACGCTTAAACCAAATTTGTGCTACTCTCACAGACACTACAATAGGTCCATAAACATCGCAAATTTTTTTCGCGGCTTGCGTTGCATTTTTACCTTTTTTGTAGTAAAATTTTAAAATGTATCGAATTTCTTCATTAGATTCACTCATCTTGACGGTACGAAAAACAAATGAAAATCACACATTACCCTAATTTGAATTTGGAATTATTTTCTTTAAAATTTAAACTTTCAATGATACCAAAACCAGCCAGATACAAATAGTATAGCCAAAGAGATTTTATTACAAGTTCATACATACTATAATGCGAAAAGACTTTTTCCCCAACCTAATATATTAACTATAAGGGTTGCCTCACGATGCTTTCCTATACAGCTTTTATGTGATAGGTATTACCAATATTGTTACCATTTATTAAAAAAAAAGTTTCCTCCCTTTTTTAGGGTTCCGTACCAAAATGGTAAAAAGGAACTCTTATGGTGCGACTCGGTCTATCTGTCTGTCTATATCTCAAGAACTACTAATGCTATCAACTTGAATTTTGGAATAGTTTTAGATGACGTTTGTCCATATAAATATTTTTTTTTTTGTAACAGCGTCTGATAGGGTCTTAAAAATTCGAAGTGGGGCTACTAGGGCATGTGGGGTATCATATGAAAGAGCGCTGTTTACACATTCTCAAACATGTTTTATTTTAGGCTGCATAGTTTTTGACTTTTGATGAAAAATATAAATAAAAATACCGTCACCCCTCCCCCCCTTATCTCCGAAGTTTGCATAGAGAAAAATCTGAAATTATTCTGTGTGATGAAGGATAAAATATGTAAAGATTACAGTAAAATAAAACGATGTCTCTAAATTGTACACTTTTTTTATATATGATGGTACGGAACCGTCGGTGCGCGAGTCCGACTCGCGTTTTTAATTGTATTTACAGCCGGCCAAAAGTTTGAGACCACCTATATCAAAGAAGGAAAATGAAATGAAAAAGAGAAAACAATGAAAATACTTCAGGAAGAAAACAAAATAAATAAATAAATATCAACCATTTACATTATAAGATCTTCATTTCTATTGTATTTGCTATTAATTGAATTATTTTGTTTTGTTAATTTTTATATGTGTAGCTGACTATTTCATTACTATTATGCTTTATGGATTGATTCTGAATTAAACGTTTTATTATTATTATTAAAAATGCAGTTCATATTTTAAACAGAGATGTCAAAAACTCCTCCCTTGCATTTTATTACTTTTTTCACTAGTCTCGGCATGCGAGCAATTAATTTGTCGATTTTGTCTTGTGAAATATTGTTCCAGCTTTCTTGTAAAGCCTCTTCTACGTCTTCTTGCGGGGAGGGACCACAACCGCCTATATTTCTTTCAGGCTCTTCCCACAAAAGCTCAATAGGGTTGAAATCCGGGCTTTGAGGGGGCCACACCATGTTTTTTAACACCCCTTCTGTTTTTTTTATTCTAAATAACCCATGCATAATTTTGAACTATGTTTTGGATCATTATCTTGTTGAAAAAAAAAAAATGTTTTTGGTGGGATACATATTATAATTATAGCTTATGTCACTCTTACAATTAACACGAATCTAACGACACCTCATTTGTTAAAATCCATCAAGCCGTTTAGGCTACAGGAGGTCACAATAGAACGGACATGCATACATACATGAGCACGATAAACATTACCGTCCTTCTGGGTAAAATATGTGACGTTTAAAAACTAATCAGGGTCATATTAAGTACCGTGTTTGTTACATTGCTGTGTAAAGCGTTGTCATGTTGTATTCATGGACCTCGCGACCACTTGCTCTATTAGTTAAGTTTGGTCGGGATGTACACAAGTACGTATCATATCATAGATAATGATTTAAACACTCCTAGTATATTATTTTATTAAGTGGAAGAAATGAAACAGGAACATGCTAGATGCTAGGTGCAAGCCTGCTGTGCAACACGTCGCCTTCGTCACTAGATGCTGTTCTAGAACGATCAGGTGCTGATGATATGCTAAGTGTTTTGGTGCAAGCCTGCTGTGCAACACGTCGCCTTCGTCACTAGATGCTGTTCTAGAACGATCAGGTGCTGATGATATGCTAAGTGTTTTGGTGCAAGCCTGCTGTGCAACACGTCGCCTTCGTCACTAGATGCTGTTCTAGAACGATCAGGTGCTGATGATATGCTAAGTGTTTTGGTGCAAGCCTGCTGTGCAACACGTCGCATTCGTCACTAGATGCTGTTCTAGATCGATCAGGTGCTAATGATATGCTAAGTATTTTGGTGCCAGCCTGCTGTGCAACACGTCGCCGCCTTCGTCACTAGATGCTGTTCTAGAACGGACATGCATACAAACATGCGCACGATAAACTTTACCGTCCTTCTGGGTCAGTCGGGTAAAAATATTTGACGTTTAAAAAATAATCAGGGTCATATTAAGTACCGTGTTTGTTACATTGCTGTGTAAAGCGTTGTCATGCCTGCTGTGTAACACGTCGCCTTCATCACTAGATGCTGTTCTAGAACGATCAGGTGCTGATGATATGCTAAGTGTTTTGGTGCAAGCCTGCTGTGCAACACGTCGCCTTCGTCACTAGATGCTGTTCTAGAACGATCAGGTGCTGATGATATGCTAAGTGTTTTGGTGCAAGCCTGCTGTGCAACACGTCGCCTTCGTCACTAGATGCTGTTCTAGAACGATCAGGTGCTGATGATATGCTAAGTGTTTTGGTGCAAGCCTGCTGTGCAACACGTCGCCTTCGTCACTAGATGCTGTTCTAAAACGATCAGGTGCTGATGATATGCTAAGTGTTTTGGTGCAAGCCTGCTGTGCAACACGTCGCCTTCGTCACTAGATGCTGTTCTAGAACGATCAGGTGCTGATGATATGCTAAGTGTTTTGGTGCAAGCCTGCTGTGCAACACGTCGCCTTCGTCACTAGATGCTGTTCTAGAATGATCAGGTGCTGATGATATGCTAAGTGTTTTGGTGCAAGCCTGCTGTGCAACACGTCGCCTTCGTCACTAGATGCTGTTCTAGAACGATCAGGTGCTAATGATAAGCTAAATGTTTATGTGCCAGCCTGCTGTGCAACACGTCGCCTTCGTCACTAGATCCTTTATAATCGTAATCGTTTATGTGCTTACAAAGTAGATACATAAAATAAATGTCAAATATAAAATCTAAATGGTAGTATCAATTAAAAAATCATTAATTGAATAAATCACGTATCAAGTAACAGGTCTGCTAGTTTGTTAATCATTTGAAACATTGTTTAAAACATTAACGGTAGTAGGTATCACAACCACGAAACACATACAACACATACAACCCTCTCTTTATGGTAAAGTGGTTTTGGTTTGATTCATATGTAAGCCAACTGATCAAGGAATGGTGTAAATACATAAGTAGTATATCACTAGCTCTTGCCCCCAGCTTCGCCCGCGTACAGGTCGGAACATATCTCACGGGAAGGTACTACCGGGACTACAAGTACCCGTTATGCGGTAAACAATGTCATCTCGCACAAGCAAAATAAATTGAATTTCCGGAGATCTCCTAGTTGCTATTCCACCAATGCGCAATAAGCGTTTCCAAATGTCTTTTATAATGCGCACAGCAAAAGAGTGGAACTCACTACCTGCGTCTGTGTTTCCGAGTGCATACAACCCTAATCTCTTCAAAGTGAGAGTGAACAGGCTTCTTCTGGGTAAGCTCACTCCATTGTCGACTCTGTCTCTGTCGCCTCCGACCTAGACTAGAGTCAAGAGCAAACCCATCTTGAATTTAAAAAAAATATAAGTCCCTCTTTGAGGAATGGTTAGAGAGGCGCCACGGCGTCCTCACCCTCTGCTTGACGCAGGTCCTCACCGGACGCGGTTGCTTCGGGAAGTTCCTGTTCCGGATAAGGCGAGAGGAAACACCCGGGGTTTTAACATTGTATGGATTGCCTGGTGGACACGGTGGAGCATACGGTGGAGGTCCGGCTTGGGCGAAATACCGCCGCGTCCTCATAGAGGCGATCAGCGGCGGCGATCTCTCGCGTCCGGCCCTAGTCTAGGCCATGGTACGGAGTGAGTGTGCATGAGAAGTCGTCACCACCTTGTGCGAAGCAATAATGCCCGTGTAGGAGGAGGCAGAACGCGCGAGGGAGAGGCAATCTTTGCGCCCTCATGCCGCTAGTCGCCGCACCCTGGGCGTCAGTAATTGAGGGCCGATTCACGGCCACCATATAGGCGCGGGCTTGCGATGGCGAGCAATGGGTAGCTCGCCGTCCGATAAGCACCAGGCCCGGGTCGACGGCGCGTTGTGTTCCACGCGTGCTTCAAAGAGATGTCAGCACTAACTGATGGGATCCGCTAGGGCCGATGCTGCCAGGGTCCCGGGTTGTTTGAAAGAGCTACCGTGGCTCTAGGCTGGCACAGGCAACTGAAGGAACACGGGTAGGTTTTATTAAGTAAACGTCTGTCACGCGCTCCCGCTCCGCCCAAAGCAGGAGAAGTTATTTGATGATTTCCCACCCACAACAAAAAAAAGAAAAATTTTGCCACCCTTATAATAATACTACGAGGGGTGATCAAAAAGTAATAATAATGAATATTAAACACGGTGATTATAATTTAAAAAAATATTTATTTCTCTACATAGTCTCCTAACAAGTCAATACATTTAGTCAATCTTTTTCTAAACCCAGAATTCCCTTAGAAAAAAAATCTTTGTCTTGACCCTCCAAAAACCCCTCAACAGCGGTCATCACTTCGCTATCGTCTTCAAATTTCTTGCCCCGGAGGTGTTCCTTGAGCCGAGGAAAGAGATAGAAGTCACTAGGAGCTAGATCTGGCGAATAGGGCGGGTGTTCGAGCAGTTCGAATCCCGATTCATGAATGGCAGCCATCGCAACTGCGGCTTTGTGAGCTGGTGCGTTGTCTTGGTGAAACAGCACTCCAGCTCGCAGTTTGCCGCGTCTCTTTTCCTTATTGGATTCCCGGAATCTTCTTATTTGGTCTGTGTAGTAAGAGCTTGAAATGGTGACTCCCTTTTCTAAATATTCCACCATAATTATTCCTTCAGCGTCCCAAAAAACGGACGCCATAATCTTTCCCACTGAACTTGACACTTTGAATTTCTTCGGCGTCGGTGAGGAAGCTCGCTTTCAGGTAATTGATTGTTGTTTGGTTTCAGGATCAAAATGGTGAACCCAGGTCGTGTAGGTCACGAAACGTGGCAAAAATTTGTCCTGAACTGCTTGGAACTTTTCGAGACTCACTCTCGAAATGTCGACTCGTTTTTTCTTTTGCTCGTCGGTTAACATTCTCGGCACCCAACGCGCGGAGACCTTTTTCATATGCAATTCGTTCGTGAAAATTCTTTGAACACTACCATATGAGATCCCTGTGACCTCAACTATATGTCTGATGGTTACTCTACGATCTGCCAACACAACATCTTCGACTTTTTTCACATTATCTTCAGTGAGGGACGTGGATGGGCGTCCTTCGCGATGTTTATCTTCCGTGGATGTTCTGCCCAGTTTAAACTTCTTCGCCTAGCGTGCAACTGTGGAATATGGAGGAGCAGAGTTCCCCAATGTTTCCACTAAGTCCGTGTGTATGTCTTTGGTAGGCATTTTTTTCAAATAGAGGTACTTGATGACAGCTCTAATTTCGTTTTTCTCCATTTTGATGTTATCTCTTCGACTGTTCGTATTCAAATGAATGTACCTCCCGGGAATCGTGGCCTGTTTATATGATTTTTTTTATGCTAACCTAGTGGGTATATGAGCAAGCAAAAAATTTTATTTTTATGTGCACTGGAACTACCCGATTATCATTACTTTTTGATCACCCCTCGTACTTACTGCCAAGTACATAACATTTATTTTTTCGCTAATCAAACTGTTTTGCAACGTTAAAACTGGCTATGTAGTTACAAACAATACATATACGTGCAGTACATAATTAAAATATGGTAGATCGTTTTCAATTTTGGTGGCGTGATAACGCCACCAAAGCCATCAAAATTGGAACCAGGCAAAAATAAATCTTTAAGAATAAGGGTTTTCAGTTACAATTAAATTAATCAATCAATCAATAATTTTTATTTCGGAAATCATCCATATTGTATTGGGTTGGTAAGAAAGTCTTGCGACACTTTAGTGCTCAACTAAATATTATTTATTGGAAAGTAGTTCGCGATCATTCGACGTTGGGAAATGTAAGAGTATTCGAGAAGCTTCCATATCAAAGGGCCCGTTCGTATAGCGCCCGTTTGTTTCGATGAGGCATTGTTAGAAAAGATAGATCAGAGTGCACTTCGAGCGATTGCCTTCTACGCATGTCTACAGGGACGTTCTGCAAGATCTGCTGCTACTAACATGTGCAGCGTGTTTAACTGTAATGTGGTTCATTATTCGACAACAGCACGTTGGTTTGAACGTTTCTGTTATGATGATATAACCTTCGAAGACAAACCTACGTTTCAAACGGCCAACAGACGTTAACGACGAAGAACTGCGATCTATTCTACGAATGAAACCGAATGCATCGTCACGACAGTTAGCAAATGAACTCGGCTGTAGTCATCCCACATCCTTGAACACTTTAAGAAATATGGATATAGAAACGTCTTATCATCTTGAAAATGAAATGAAAATTGTTTATTTGCCAGAATATAGGTACCTACTTACATAATAATATGGTAAACTAGTTCATTTTAGTTTCACTATATTCGACTTATCAGTCGTGCAAATATTTTTAGTAGGTACATGCATAGTAATGTATAATAGGAGCTCGTGGCTAAGTAATAACAGCCGCACGGGTCGATCCATCAGGTTAAGCTACGCTTGCCGGGGTTGGTCTGTGGATGGGTGACCATCTTTACATTCCGAGACTCCTCCGTGCCTCGGAAAGCACGTTAAGCCGTTGGTCCCGGCTGTCATTCGAGGATCTTTGACAGTCGTTACAGGTCGTCAGAAGCCCGAAAGTCTGACAACCAGTCTTACCAAGGGGTATCGTATTACCGAGTACCTGGGTTGTGGAGGTCAGATAGGCAGTCGCTCCATGTAAAATACTGGTATTCAGCTGCATCCGGTTACACTGGAAGCCGACCCCAACATAGTTGGGAAAAGGCTCGGCAGAATGACATGCATAGTAATGTCTTGAAGTGACATCAGTTTATTAGATATATAAGTATCTCACAGTCAAGACAGTTCATCAATTTAACCAAGTATTAGATTTATAAATCATGTCAATAATTATAAGTAAATAAGTGTGTGTTCGTTTAATATAGTTTTACATCATGTCTGTTTAAAATTTAAGTAATCATCTATTGAATAAAAACATCTGTCACAAAGCCAATTGTTTAAAGTTCTATTGAATTCTAAGTTATACATTTTTCTTATTTTTTCCGGTAGTTTATTATAAAATTCTGTTACACAACTTTAATCTGCTTCGAGGTACTACCAAAGGCTTTTGTACTATTTTCCTTTTAAATTGGACCTTATCATCCTGCTCAAAAAGTGATAGGTGGTTTCTAACAAATTTACACATTTCAAACACATATAGGGATGGAAGTGTAAGTAAATATTTATCAGTGAAAATTGGTCGGCACGAATCAGTCCACTTAAGACTATAAATTGACCTTATGCATTTTTTCTGGGCAATAAAAGCTCTCTGGGCGCCTGTAGAGTTTCCCCATATGATTAACCCATACCTTAATACTGAACATACATGACTATGGTATACCATTAATGCTGTTTCTATATTAGTTTTATTTTTACGAAGTGCGTAAACGAATTTGTGATTTTTTTTACCAACAAGATCTACATGAGATTTCCAGTTACAATAATTATCAATATTTATTCCTAGAAATTTTATTTCATTTACTTCTTCAATTATGTTATTATTATATTTTATTTTCAAGTCTATTGTGTCTTTTTTATTTCTTTTGTTATTATATGTCAGGCATCTCATGAATTTAGTTTTGTCGGTATTTATTTCTAAATTATTTACAATTAACCAGTCATGTATACCCTTTAGAGCTTCATTGGTGACGTTTATCGCCTGATCAAAAGTAGCTTATTTAGTTAAAACAGTGGTATCATCTGCGAATAATACAATGTATTGATCTGTTGATTCTGGCAATTCTTTTATGTATGCTAAAAACAATATCGGGGCTAGCACAGTCCCTTGTGGTACGCCATAGTGGTTCGTTAAATATGGCGACCTATAGGTTACCTGAGTGTTAGTCTCTGGATGCATTTTTACAATCTCTGTGCACTGTTTTCGACCCCTTAAGTAACTTTCAAACCAATTGTAGGCAGGGCCTTTTATACCGTACTGCTCTAATTTATTTAATAATTTATCATGGCATACCATATCGAATGCTTTGGTCATATCTAAAAATACAGCTATAGGAATTTCTTTTTCGTCTACTGAACTGAGAATTTCTTTTATCAATTTTATTTAAAACATGCCAACGTACTGGATTTTTTTTTAATAAAACCGTTTTGCTCTTTACTTATTACTTCATTTTTTTTTTTTTAATTCATAAGCTTAGTACACATTACTTTTTCAAATATCTTGGAGAGAATCGGTACCAAAGTAATTGGTCTGTAATTCCCCGCTTCTGTTTTCGAACTCTTTTTATGTAATGGTTTTACGACCGAGAATTTTAGAGCATCAGGAAAGGTCCCGTTTTCTATGGACAGATTTATTATATAGGTCAATGGCTTTAATATAGCAGATATATTATCTTTTAATATTCGAAAGCTGTCCAGGCGTAAAGTATCGCTTTACCCTATTTAGGATGCCCAGTTTCTTGGCCGCAGTTTGGGCTTTGTACTCAATGGTGGCGCCAAAGCTGAGACCAGATGCCAACTCCATGCCTAGGAGCTCAAGCCGATCAGTTACAGGAACAGATGTACCCCGAAAAGTAGAAGTTTGGGCGAAACGACTCCTTTAGCGGTAAAAAGATACGCCTGTGTTTTGGTGGCGTTAAAAGAAACCAGATTATCATCACCCCACTGGGAGACAAGGCTTAAGGTCAAATCTGTCCGCTCCACCATGGCTTCTCTCAATGAACGAACTTCGGCCCCGCTGGTTTTTGCGCTGGACAAGCATCTCTCTGACACTGTACTGTCATCTGCGTACCCAACAATACCTGGCTGAAGCAGGTCATTGATGTGCAGCAGGAAAAGAGTTGCAGAGAGAACAGACCCTTGAAGAACTCCGGCATCAATAACCATATGGTCAGAGGAGCAGCCATCAATGACTAATCATAATCATAATCATAATCGTTTATTTGCCAAGAAAGTAGGTACATAAAATAAGATGTTTACAAAGTTTTGCGATCCCTGTACAATCTACCCTAATAGGCATTCAAACATTGATAAAAAATATTATTTACTAAACAAAAAAGAAAAAACAGTCTGTCAAAAAAAAAAAAAATATATAATAAAACAAACTATAATAAAAAATCATACAATTTAAAGCTAGCATTATAATAATAAGGACATTACAATCTATAATGAAGTGTCATTTAAAAAATCGTTAATTGAATAATAACACTTATCCACTAATAGGGCAGTCAGTTTCTTTTTGAACATTTGGATTGGAAGATTTTTTAAGATGTCTGGTATTTTGTTATATATGGTGGGACTCATGCCAAAAACACTTTTCCTAAGTAAAGCTGTATTATAACCACCATTTTGTAATAGGTTTCTATATTGGCTTCTAACAGGCCCTTTTCTAGTTTCTGACACTGTTAAAAAGTAGTTCTTATTTTGTCTTACAAAAACGGCCACTTCTAAAATATATAGAGCCGGAAATGTTAACACTTTTAGGGACTTGAACATAGGTACCCAACTGTCTGTTATTTTCAGGCCACACATTTCCCTTATACATCGTTTTTGGGCCTTAAATACTTGTTCTCTCATACTACAATTACCCCAGAATATAATTCCAAATCGCAAAATTGATGCCACCAAACCATGGTAAGCCACTAATGTCGTAGTTGTACTCACTTTTTTACTTAAATTGAATAGCACGTATGCAGAAGTGCTTAGTTTTTTACACACCTCTTCGGCTTGGGGTTTCCATGTTAACTGACTGTCTATCAGTATTCCTAAAAATTTTGCCACTGTAACTTCGTCAATTATTTGTCCGTCGTATTCTATAGTCATTTCTTGTACTGGTAAGCGTTGATAGAAATGCATTATATTCGTTTTTGATAAATTTATTATTAAATTGTTAATGTCAAGCCAATGTACTATGTCCTTAAGTGTATTATTTATGTCATATTCATATTTTTTTGCGTCAGTGCATTTTATTATTGCGGTGCTATCATCAGCAAATAACACCATTGGATGCTGTATGTAACGTGGCAAGTCATTTATATAGAGCAAGAATAGCGGTGGGCCTAGCACACTTCCCTGTGGTACACCACATCTAATTACTCTACATTCAGATAAATATTTCTTTTCACGTTTAGTCTTAACGCAAATTTTTGTTATTTCGGTGAGTTGTTTCCGATCACTAAGGTAAGATTTTATAAGGTTCAGGACGTTACCTCTGATACCATAGATATTGAGCTTATTAAGGAGGGTTTTGTAATGGACACAATCAAAGGCTTTGGTCATATCAGTATAAATTGCACATGTATGTATTTTATTGTCAACGTTTTTCATGATAATATTTAGTAATTCGTATATTGCCGTATTAATACCTTTGTGTTTCCTAAAACCTTTCTGCTCATCACATAAAATGTTATATTTATTTAAAAACTTATTAATCGATTCATAAATTATCTTTTCTATGACTTTGGAGAAAACAGGAATTAAGGCTATTGGCCTGTAGTTGGCTAAATCTTCTTTACTGTCCTTTTTAAAAAGCGGCTTGAGGATAACTATTTTTAAGGCATTTGGGAAAACACCTGAGCAGATACATAAATTTATAATATGACTTAGATGTACAGCAATACAATCAGAAACATATTTTACAACTTTAGTGGCTATACCATCATACCCGACACTATTTTTCAGTTTTAAAGAATGTATTGCATTCATCACATCTTGGGGCAATACTGGAGGCATAAACATTGAGTGAGGATTGCTAATCAAGCTAGTAGCTTCAGGTAATCTTGTAGTGCTGTGTCTTATTTGGTCAATGAAGTAGTTATTGAAAGCATTAGCAATTTCTCTTGGGTCATTAATTATGTTGTCGTGCATATTGATCCGAGATATAGGGTCAGTGGAACGAGTTCTATTATTAATAATCTGCCGATGCCTTTGATTTGTTACTAGAGGTGTTAATGTAATAATTGTTTTGTGCTTTTTGGGTCAACTTAATAATTTTCCGAAATTTTTGTGAGTAATTTTTAAAGTTATTCTTATTTTCATTCGATGGCCTACGCCTATATTTCCATAATAAATATCGCTGCTTCCTGCTGCAAACACGTATACCACGTGAAACCCATTTAATATTTTTATTTGCCCTTATAGTTACTAGCTTGTAAGAGGAGCAAAGCTCGTATAATAAACGAAAGTTTTCAAGAAAGTTGTCATAAGCATCGTTGGCATCTTCGGTATTGTAGATATCGGAAAAGGATAGACATTGAAGATAGTTTTTGAACCTTATTAAGTTATCCTCTGATAAATCTCGTTTTCTAATGCGCCAAGATCTTATTCTACAAGTTCTATTTACCTTGACTTCCAATATCTGTGCAGTGTGACCGGACAGCGCAACTACTCTGATCGACTACTCTGACTACTCTGATCGATCGTTCACTAAGGAAATCTGATATCCAGCCACAAAAACCAGCCGGGATGCCATAAGCAGGAAGCTTGCTGAACAAAGCAGCATGCCAGACCCTGTCAAAGACCTTCGAGATGTCAAGCGACACAGAAAGTGCCGCGCCGTGTTTCTCGATGGCTTCGCCACAGCAGTGCGTGACATACACAAGAAGTTCGCCAGTTGACCGTCCCCGGCGAAAGCCATAATGACGGTCACTGAGGAGATCATTGTCTTCAAGGTAGGTCAGCAACTTATTGTTCAGTACCCTTTCCATAACCTTGCACAGAATGGAGGTAATGGCGATTGGACGGTAATGGGCAGGGTCTGCTCGGTCGCCCCCTTTGGGCACTGGTTGTACATTTGCAAGCCTCCAGGATTTCGGCACCGTTCCCTTTTCAAGAGAGAGGCGGAACAAACGTGTCAACACAGGAGACAGTTCAGGCGCACAGTGCCTCAACACTCTCGCTGGAATGCCGTCAGGCCCGCTGGCCTTGTTCACGTCTAGACTGCACAATACTCTTCGGACCTCTTTAATGTGAACTGCGATCTCCGGCATAGAGGAGACACAATGAGGTACAGTAGGTGGTTGCTTGGAGACAGCGACCAGACGTGAATTGCTTGCAAAGAGAGATGCAAATAAATATGCTTTCTCACTTGCAGAATGAGCCAGCAACCCATATGGTTTCCTCATTGGAGGTATGGTGGGACGACAGAAATTTGTTTCAGCCGCTTTAGACAAGGACCAGAACTGTTTACTGTTTACCCTTTAAGTGTTATCACTTCACCTATGGCACACCATTCGGTGATACCAGACTCAGTTTCATCTGGGTCAAAAGATATTAATTTTGTGGATGTGATATAGGGACCTGGTATGAGTTCATGGGTGTCTAATATTCTTTGAAAAATGGCTCCCATGCCATTTGAAGAAAAGAGATATCTGCTGGGTCATGGTGGCAATGGTTTGATTAAGAGGTGGGAGTGGATCCGATCCCACTTCTGATGTAGGCAGAAGGCCAGATTCAATTAAATGATAGACTGAAGATAGATTAAACTATTTCTTTTATTATTATAATAATTAACCAATTTTATAGCTAAGTCACTAATTGTGGCAATTACCAATTGCACTATCTTAATTTCTAATTACAAATAATCATCATTAATTGATCATAAATCATACGATGACAATTTGGTAATTGAAGTGATAATTAATTCGAATCCTCAATTTAATTATCTAGAGTCAAGGATCAGCTAAGTACAACTTGTGCACCGTCCCAAGCCAGAGCCAAGACTGACTTGTTTCTTTTTTTTTATTAATGGCATCTCGTAGTTGGCCTAGAGAGGCCGTGACTACTTAACCGGACTATCCTGTGGCTGCCTTAAGAGAACTCAAAGCCTCCAGCCAGGGGCATAAAACTTACAGACTAAGCGAATACACGCTAAGGGCTCCCCCTGTGGGGAACAGGCCTAGGCTTAGGGCGTCGCTGGGGGGAGGACAGCAAGATGGGACAGGCTGGATCAAATTTGAATGATTATTATTGTCAGGGGAGGTTAAAGCTACTGGCTCAGCTACGCCACCAGCTGGCACTTCATACACGAGCAAGGGACGGGGGGGAGGATGATTATTACGGGGTCGTCGCGAGGGACCTCGGCGGCGAGGTCGGAATGTCGATTTGTGTTCGTTCCTACGGTCCCTACTGCTCTCCTGGAGAAGAGTTATGGGGTCGTCGGGATCTGAGAGGAGACTTGTTTCCCCGCTGCGCGCTCTTGAATACTTGTATCAAAACAAGTCGAGTAGTGGTCGAGTGACGTACTTGTCGATGGCGTGTTCGGTGCACGTGCTGTTTACAGCTTAGAGAAATGACGCACGACAACACCGCCGTCATGTATTGACTACTTGCTTGTTTTGACTACTTTTGTTTTTATAATATTCGTTTTGTAATTTTCGCTTAGTTACAAAAGACTTCTTCAAGCCCTTTGTAATCCATTTTGGGTTTGTCGAGTTTTGGTTCATTTTGACTTTTATCTGTGGGAAACAAAGATTAAAAAAGAGACAAATATCATCATGCAACAAAGAAAACTCTGTTTCAGCAAGGATCTCAGAAAGACATATTACTTAAGTAATAATTAAACTTTTTCAGATTATCTGTACATATGTCTCTTTTATATACAAACCAATGTTGTATAACAATATTTTTTTCTTTGGTTTTTATTGACAAAGTTTGCCCCGTGTTGTGATCAGACAGCCCTAATTCGTGTACCTCCCCCTTCGCATCTTTTATATCACTAATTATATTGTCAATACATGTTTTTTGTCGAGTTGGTTCATTTATATGGAGTGTCAAATTATAATTGTATAGAATATTGATAAATTCATTTCTATTTTTAGTGTCAATTATAATGTCAATATTAAAGTCACCGCATATTATATCATTATATTTATTATGTTTGTCATGTATCTTATTTAGTACTATCTGTAGTTTCCTAAGGAATATATTCAGTATCGTTTTCGGTGTGTAACTGCACGTCGTAATCTAATGAAAAATTTAAGGTGTCTAAATGTTGGATTTCTATATTGGTTGTCGTTCTGGGTGTATCGGTGGATACGATAACTTCTGGTTGTACAGTTATAACATTTTCCGGTTTTGTTGATGAATTCGTGTTTTTGCCGTTTAGTTTTAGAGGTGATATTTGAAGACTGTTCGTGAGTCTACGTCTCACACTCTTTTTGGTGCTTGAAGTCATGTTATGTCTAAAAAACTTTTTAGCTAAAAATAAAACCGACTTCCAAAACAAAACACTACAAAGTGAAAAATAACTTTAATTTCGGTAGTCGATGTCTTGGGTTTTGTATTTTCGTTTTTTGCCACCGACTTCCGAAATTAAAGTTATTTTTCACTTTGTAGTGTTTTGTTTTGGAAGTCGGTTTTATTTTTTGCTAAAAAGTTTTTATTTTTCACTTTTTAGTTGTGGAACCTACCCCACACAAATTCGAATACATAATTGGGCACAATAATTGTAGATATACTCGTAGCCATGTAAATAACAGTGGTAGGAAGTTACTAAAACACCATCACATCATCCACATAAAATAAGTGGGAAATATACGCATTATTGAAGCTAACTCAAAAACTCCCTAAGCAAAGTTAATAAAATTGATATGGGACCACCTCGGAAGTATCCCTCCACCCTATCAAACAAAAAAAAAAAAAAATTCTAAATCGGTCCATCCGTCTTTGAGTAATCGCGTAACAAACATACAAAAAAAAAAAACATACAGACGAATTGAGAACCTCCTCCTTTTGGAAGTCGGATAAAAAGTAGATAATGGACTTCTACACAATTGTCTTAGAACACTCACTCTTGATTAACGGTAGTTGTTTCCTTAGGTCTATGTTCTCTAAGATAATATTCTCCATCTCATGCTGTGTGCTTTCTTAACGGACTTTTAATTCTCTAATTTCATTCTTTAGCTCCGACATAAATGTAGAAGACATATTTGTAGAGAGGTCCAGGCTTCTTCTGCCTAATATTTCATCACACGACATTAAACTTGTATTAAGACTACGATTTAGTGACTCCGTAGACCTCGATTTGGTAGCAGTTTGATGTCTTCGCAACGTAACATTATTTTCTTGTTCCATCTTAAATCAACAAGCTTCAAAAAACAGGAGGTTCTGAATTCGATGTAGGTAATTTTATTTCAAACAATACTATTTTCATAAGTTGTGCCACAAAAAAATATTTATAACCATGAAAAAACTGCAACAGAAATAAATTCGAGAACAGTTTATTGCTATTTATGTCTCCACAAGTAGTAAACCATAAAACAAATCCAAAAAGTATCTTTTCTGGCAAGATTTGAACTCGCACCACTAGATACGAGAAGCGGTTGCCGTAGCCGCGAAACCAGTTTTTATTTATGCAGCTGAGGTGAAATAGACCATAGATTGAAGTGTTGAGTTTTGAGATGATATGTCAGTCGATTTGCACAGTCCAAAGGTCAGTTTTCGAAACAAAGCAAACGTAGTGTGAATTTTAACGGTTTGCTTTTTTACAATATTTAAAATTCACTGAATTGGTTTCACAAAATCCTTTGGTTTTTTGATGCGATCTTTTCCACAAGTAGGTATTGGTAAACTTTTTGGTATATTTATATTTCCGAAAACTTCACTAGTCTTGTTGCTATGATTCCACTAAATGTTTTGTTTATTTCTTCACGTTAACTTGAACTTTTCATATCACTAAGTCATGAGTCACTTATCACTTGACGAGATTCTTAATTAAAATTATAAAATATATTACTTTTGCTATTTTTAAAATATTTTTGTTACGGAGCTAATGTCACCGATGTCACCGATCGGTCCTCTAGCATCAGGTTGGATACCCCACGAACTCAGTAGGTAAGTCCAACAAGGCGACGCGAGTTTCTATTTGCCTTTCATTGTTGCTTCATCCTCAGTGAAATAGTTACTGGAGATGAAAGCTGGGTATTGTATGTTAACCATACACGGAAGCGCCAGTAGCTACCTACCTTAAGACGAGAAACCAAAACCAACTTCCAAACCAACCTATACTGAGAAAAAAGTTTTATTCTGTTGTTGGTGGGACTCTGAGGGCTGTTTTACGAGCTTCTTCCGCCTAACACCACAATAAACGCAGAGACCTACTCGTCACAACTACGAAATCTGTCTGCAATTATTAAACAAAAACGGCGAAAACGTTTACATGTTCGTCTTCTTCATGATAACGCTCGGACACATAGCTAAATTAGTTAAACAAACTATTTCAGAGCTAGGTTGGGAAGTCTTAAATCCAAATCAAAATCAAAAGTCATTTATTCAAACTAGGCTGAGAATCAGCACTTTTTGAACGTCAGAATTACATAAGACAGTCCCCCAAAACGCCCGCCCTTCACCACTTCCTAGTGCTTTAGCTGGGGAGAAGAAGTGGCGCAACAAACTCCCCAGCAGCACAGCTGTCTGTTCAGTAAAAAAAAATGAATCTATATAACACTGCGCATAATAGTTTAGGTAATTACGCAACACAAAACATTAAATTAAATTATTTGCTATAAGTTAGCTAGCACACGCCAATATACCAAAAAAAAAATCGAACACTATACTCAAGCAGAAACAAAATACAAAACTAAAAACGTAAGCAGAACTTTATACCTAAATAAAAGCCTCCAGTAATAAAGGGCGTGCCCACTTACATATAGCCGTATATGTAGTCGTAACTCAAAGTAACGTAACTCAAGATGATAAACTAGGACCATCGAAGTAAAATAAACAACGAGTTAAGTTGCTAATAACAAAACCAAGGTCAGCAAGACGACCGGTCACCACAAGCAGCACCCGTTCATGAGCATAAACAGCAAATGAGCATGTGTAAACGCTCCAAACAATCAATCTTGATTCCAGAAACTGATGCCCCGGTGTCAATTAACCAATCGTGTTTACACTGTTTGATACTAATGGTGACTTTGTTTAAGTTATTGCATGAATATATTACTTTAGGCTCGAAAAAAATGATTTAACGAGTTTGCATTTACATCATCTGACGCTACTGTTTCATCTGTTGCTCTCTCGCGATCTATCGCTACTTCGTGATCTCCGCCTATCAGGTTGACGTTGTTACTTGGTCGGGCTCCTCGGCGGTGATTATAGTTCTGTTTATTCCTAGCGCGATAATGCCCGTTATGATAATTTCTGCGATAACTATTAAATGACGGTACCTGCGTCTGCTGATCATGCTGCTGATGCGCGTTTCCATTTTGCGATGAACCTCTCGAACCAAAATTACGGTTGCCGCGGTATCCTCGCTGCGGCCTCCTAGATGAGTAATTGAATTGTTGGTACATACCCACGGTCTCCTCTGAGCTACTCGGTGATGTTACCTCTTCGTCTTGTGCTGCCTGGATAGCTTCTGCCAATAAAGTAAAATTACGCGCCGCAATAATCGTACTCAGACGACGATCTCGTAATCCGTCGGCGAATCTCTTTATGGCTATCTTTTCGTTCAATGGTTTTAAAATATTGTAATTAGATGAGTTTCCGTCGGCTTGCGAGATTGTCATATCCACAAATATCTCTGTTATTTCCTTTCCGAATTCCGAAATAGTATTATTATTTTGCTTACACTGTTGTAGCTTAGCTTGCAAAGCTGTGTGGCTTTTCTTAGGTAATAGTAGCTTCCGCATATCCCTGACAAGTTCATCAACGGTGCCGTATTTCTGGGATAGCGACAATTTTGCCTGTTGCGATAATCTATTCTTTAGTACAAATTGGATTAATTTATTTTTACATTCGACTTGCTCCAATAAGGATTCGTAATATTCAATGCTCTCTATTAACTGCTTTGTGTTCTCATCAGTATTTGTCATTGTTGGTAAAAGACTCAATGCAATTTTTAAGTTAAAAGTCTCTCCAGCCATGTTTTTAGTAGGGGATTTTTCCTCTTTCGTTTCCTCACTACACAATGAAATAATTTCTGAAAATAAGCGACTGAATTCTTCACAAATGCGATTAATCAATGCTGTCTCCTCTCTTGGGATTTTACCTTTTTTTATTGCACTTTTATAAGCATCTAAATATTTATTATATTTATTTAATACATTATTCGCTTCGTTCCTTTTAGCTTCTAATATCGCGCCTACTCTACGGCTGGGCCCAATTTTTATTAAATATTTTCTAATGTTTTTGAGTTCATCCAGTATTAAAACTAATTCTTCGGCCATAACACATTAGTTAACACTACCATAATTGTTGTTACTAAATTACTTAAATTTCATTAATAGTAGTCATCAGGTAGAGAACACGAAGCTAGTTACATAGTACTTTTACCTTTTTACCAGATTAGCATTACAGAAATTGTTCATTAGTACTTAATCTACTTACAGTTCTTTTATGCTGATCGCAATTCACTCGCGGAACCGAACCGTAATTACTTTTTGACCGGCACTGAATACACTATTTTATCACTGCTTATAACACACTCGCGGATGTTGCTGGTGAAGACGCGACGTTGATACGCTAATGATTCCGGTCACACGATGACCTCTGGCTTCCCCAGCTGGCCTGCTGGACTGCTGTTATTTCCTTGTATTTTCCTGAGGATACTAGAGTATCTCCTCAGCCGCATCACGTCTATCTGCCGTTCAATCTGCTTTGCATGGCATCGCTTGTAAAGTTTGTAGACAATGATAATAATTCCAACCGCTAATATCGTGCAAATAATAATTAAAATCGTGTTAGTGGTCACGTGTAGCTGTTCCGTGCGAGCAGAATTTGACCCAACTCCAGCCGTTTGGGCGATGACCACCTCTTCTTTAGAGCTCGAACCACCCATTTTGTGTCAAGGTCTTTGTAATTTTTGAAGCACACCAACTGTTACGCGTTACGACAGCAAAACAACTTGCAATGGAATGTTCCATTTTGTCCATTAGTCCGCACAGAGTGTAACAATGTTTATCAAAATAAATCCTTTTAAGGTAACACGCGCGCACTCACAAGCACTCCTGTTACAGGCAGGGTCGCCATGAAAGGTAGCTACTTGGGAGACAAGTGAAACGAGTCGTTGCTGTTATAAGACTACCCATTTATTGGATTAAACAATGTTATATACTACTTACATCTACTACATGACAACGCAAAGATCAGCCATTACCCCCCTCGCCATATTTGAGGGAAGGAGATAACCCGACCCCCAACGCTACCGCAAGCAGTGACATCTAAGGGAGCATGACGAACTTGCTGCCGGTTGCTCAGGCAAGAAAAACTATGATCAATTGTCGAGGTCACTAGCTAACCACATATTGCAATACCACTCATAAAAAAATAAACATTGAAATGAGTAGATTATGTCAATAATAAATAAAAATAAAATTAAAATTAATTGACCTTGTCAGTCAAAGAAAATAAATAATTATATGAACTCATATAACCAGTCAGTAGGTAAGCTAATTCTGGAGAAAGAACATAAACATTGTCTTAAATTGAACACAGCGACCAACTATTCTTATCGTTTAAGTAATCGCTGATAAAATAGTATGCCTTTGAATAGTATGCCTTACCCCATCCACCATACTCACCAGAGCTCCGTCTGATTACCATTTTGTTTTGGGATTAAAAAAAATATTTACGCGATAAACAGTTTGATGACCAAAATACCCTAGAAGAGATTTTTTGATTCAGAACCAAATTATTTTTGGACGGATGGGATTCAAAAATTTACCAGGGCGTTGGGCAAGAGTTGTAGATGAAGAAGGAGAGTATATCAGTAATTAATACGATCGTAATAAAATATTATGTTTATTTAACGAAAGTGTTGTTTGTGTCGCAAGACTTTCCCACCAACCCAATATTAGTACTAGAACTTACTGTTATTGTTAAATGTTAGTGTTAAAATCAAAATCAACATTAGAATTACAAATAGATTTAAAATTAGAATCAAAATCACAGTCAAAATTCAATAAAAATTAAAATAAAAATTAAAACCAAATCAAAATCAAATCAATTAAAACAAAATTAAATTAAAATAAATATTCAGTTAAAATCAAAATGACTAAATTAATTAATCAAAATTAATGTCACTGATTTATGCGTTACCCAAATTTCTACCTATAACGTGTAGCTTACTATTAAAACACTTTAAAATCACTAGCAAATCGATCCACACCAAAAATTTAACAATTATTGTCCCCCGTGCCACCCAACATAATACTTAGGTTTTTGGCGGGAAATCCACAGCACTAATCACACACGTAGTTACGCGCAAATACCAGCGCACATCTGAGGGCGTTCGCTACGTTAAGGGGAAGCGTCAGGGTAGCCCGCGAAATTCAAATTTTCTTACATTTCTTGCAATTTACAAGTCGGTATAATAATAATAATAATAATATTTTCAGTTTTATATTATTTTCAGTTTAATATTAGTCGCAGTTTTTTTATTTTATTTCCTGAGAAAAACCCACACGCCACTGCAAGAAAAAATAATCAAGATAATTTAAATACAGCAATTACCAAAATGTACAAAATACATAAAAAACTGCCAAATCGGAGGTGACATGACAAATGTCACCTCCGATAAAACAATACAAACCCAAATGAAAATAAAAAAATGTTGACGAGAGCAGCTGCAAGACGAGCACGCCTACCACCTCCGGACTCTTCGCTCGGCTCCGCCTCGCTGCCGCCGGTACCCAGCCCCACCGTGAGCGCTGTGACGACACCGGCCGCGGTAGTTGCGTCGAGCTCGAGCGACGAGTATTTTTCCCCGCCGACGTCGCCAACACCTGTACGTCGGCAGGGGAGAGGCCGGCCACCGAGAAGCTTGGGACTTAGGGGCCATCCAGCCCCGAGCCGGGTCCCCGCTGCCGGTGGTTGTGTGCAGCGCATGAAATGGACTCAACAAATGAATGAGAACGTCATGCGCGCATATTACGGGGCTACAGAGGGGGGAACTAACCTCACTGCGTACCGCGATAGGATGCTGTCTCTGTTCCAGGCGCTTCAACCAGCCATCAACGTCTCGGCCCAACGACTTTCGGATCAGGTGCGGGTTATCCAACGGAATCACAGATTGGACGACGCCGCGCTTGATAGGCTGCGCTCAGAGGTACTGAGCAATCGTATCGTCCCTGTCCCGTCACAGACCGCGGTGCAACCTCTAGTCAGTGACATAACCCAACCGCGGTCTTATGTTAATGATGAGGAGGGGGCGAGGAGATTGTTACGGTAAGTAGCCAGTGTAACGAACGATTGAGGAGCGCGCTGGAGGATGCGATTCGGGAGTTTAGAACTGCCCCTGTCCAACTTAGACCACATTTACCTCGCTTGCCTATGCACAGAACGAATAGGGCGATGGTGTGTGCCTTGGATTCGCTGCTTGGTTTTTATTTTGAAAGCAGCGAAGATCTCGTAGATACGCACTCGATCTTGTATTGCGCGGCTATTGCGGCGTGTCGTGTAGCCAATGTCAAATTTCCAAATTGTGACATAGCTACACGACCAAAACCCGCTGTTCCAGCCTGGCAGTGCAGGATCGAGCAGCGTATCGAGGGGACCAGGGTGCTCATCGGCAAACTATACTGCTTCAGGGAGGGCAATACTCGCCCTAGAGTGATGCGCTTTGTGAGGCGGGCGTTCTCGGGGACTGGAATCAGTCCTCAAGAATATATGTCCCGTGTTACAGAGCGCATTGACTTCCTGAAGCAGAAGGTCTGTGCATGGGCAAGCCGTATCCGTAGGTATAAGCGACGGGTTGAGCGGTATACCCAGAATCGCATATTCCAGCGTGATCAAAGGTGGGTGTATAGAGCATGGGAGCGACCTGAGCAAAATGTGGCAGACGTATGCCGCCCGGATGATGATGCCATTAGCATATTCTGGCGTAACATCTGGTCGGTGCCCGTTTGCCATACTGAGGCTGAATGGATGCGGGATGTTGAGCGCGTGTGTGACACCATACCGGAGATGGAGGAAGTAATAATTACTTCCTCCGATGTAGCCAGTGCAGCGCGCCCGATACCGAACTGGAAATCTCCGGGACCGGACGGACTGCACAATTTTTGGCTTAAATGGCTGCAAAGTTCACACGCGTGCTTAGCATCGCAATTCCAGTCGGCTTTAGAGTCTGGGTCGCTGCCACAGCTCTTTACAACAGGAGTTACTCACCTGCTCCATAAGTCAGGTGATGCCACGGAACCCAAAAATTATAGGCCGATCACTTGTTTGCCGACGGTCTATAAACTTCTTACATCCATTTAGAGAGAGAAAATTAATTCTCATTTAGAAAAGAATTCTATTATGTCTGTCTCTCAAAATGGATGTAGGAATGGGTCCCGCGGCACCAAAGAGCTACTCCTCATTGACATGGCCATAAGCCAACAGGTCCGTCGATCCCGAAAGGATTTGTCGACATGTTGGATAGACTATAAGAAGGCCTTTGATTCGGTGCCGCATACATGGCTCTTGAGGGTGTTAGAGTTGTACAAAATTGATACAACTCTGAGCACCTTCCTAACGACGTGTATGGGGCAGTGGAGGACGGTTCTTCGCTATCCAGGATGCCGACAAATTCAGGGGAGCAACGAACCTATTAGGATTAAGCGGGGAATATTCCAGGGCGACAGTCTGAGTCCACTGTGGTTTTGTTTAGCCTTGAACCCTCTTAGCACTCTGCTGGAGGGTACAGGGCTGGGCTTTCCTTTGCGGAGAGGGGGTCAGGTAATATCCCACCTGCTTTATATGGATGATTTGAAACTGTTTGCCACCAAGAAATTGCAACTGCTGGAGTCACTAAAAGTAACTAAAACTTTTAGTGATTCCATCAGGATGGAATTTGGTGTAGATAAATGTGCAGTCATGCATGTAAAGCGGGGCGGGATTGTGGAATCTGAGGGACTACAACTCTCAGATTCTATAAACCTGAGATCACTCTCCGCAACTGATACCTACAAATACCTGGGTATGTCAGAGGGGTTAGGCATTAACGGACCTGACATGAAAAAATCGTTGCAGAAGCGCTTCTTCGGTCGCCTGAAAAAGGTACTTAATAGTTCTTTGTCCGGCGGCAACAAGGTGCGCGCCTTTAACGGTTGGGTCATGCCGGTCCTGATGTACTCCTTTGGCATACTAAAGTGGACCCAGACGGAACTAGACGCCCTGGATAGGAGAGTCCGGTCACTGCTGACTGCAAACCGGATGCATCACCCACGTTCGTCTGTCATGAGGCTGTACATTCCGCGGAAGTGCGGGGGTCGAGGTTTTTTAAATGCTACGACCCTCCACAACCGCGAGGTGTGCAGTCTCAGAGAATATTTTCTCAAGGCTGACGTGGGTATGCACCGAGATGTAGTTGCAGTGGACAAGGGACTCACCCCGTTGTCCTTGGCTAAAGAGAACTGGCGCATACCTGTGGTGCTTAGTACCAACGACCGCAAGGAAGTATGGCAAAGCAAGGAGCTTCACGGACGCTTTTTCCGGGCCCTTCATGGGCCCGACGTAGATTTCTTAGCGTCCGTGGCCTGGCTACGCTTCGGTGACCTCTTTGGGGAAACCGAAGGTTCAGTCTGTGCGATTATGGATGAAGTTATGCTAACGAATAACTACCGGAAGTATATAATGAAAGACGGGACGATCGACATATGTCGGGCATGCCATTGTCCCGGTGAGTCTATCAGACATATTACTTCTGGGTGTTCTCGTTTAGCTAACGGCGAGTATTTGCACAGGCATAATCAAGTAGCCAGGATTATCCATCAGCAACTTGCTCTGAAATACGGCCTTGTGGACTCTGAGGTACCGTATTACAGGTATGTGCCCGACCCAGTTCTCGAGAATGACCATGTCACGTTATACTGGGATCGATCTATTATCACTGACAGGACTATTGTAGCCAATAAGCCTGATATAGTGGTAATAGATCGATCAGTGCGCCGCACAATGATAATCGATGTCACTATCCCGCATGACGAGAACCTCGTGAAGGCTGAGAAGGAGAAACAATTGAAGTATCTCGACTTAGCCCACGAGGTTGTCGCTATGTGGAATGTGGACTCGGCAATCATTGTGCCGTTAGTCGTTACGGTCAATGGCCTTATCGCTAAGAGCCTCGACCAACATCTCAAGAGGCTCTCGTTGGTGAAGGGCCTGATTCAGAAGGCAGTCCTCCTTGATACGGCGCGTATTGTGAGGAGGTTCCTGTCTCTGGGGCCCTAACCACCGGTAGCTTGGACCCTGCACCCGCTACCGGCGGATCACTATTTTTTATATTTTTAAATGTTTTTTTTTAATGTTGGTATAAAAATATTTAAAAATGTAATAAAATAAGTTTAAAAAATAAATAAAGGAGATAATAATAATAATAATAAAAACATTTAATTCAGAATCAATCCATAAAGCATAATAGTAATAAAATAGTCAGCTACACATATAAAAATTAACAAAACAAAACAATTCAATAAATAGCAAAAACAATAGAAATAAGATAGTAATTATAAAGATTAAATTAAATATTCAATGTCAATATTACATATTAATAAGTCAATCAATTATTTAAATCAAATCGTACATACAAAAAATTACACTAAAAACAAAATATAATTATGTCAACATTGTCCGATGGATATACACATCCACTTATGTTGGATCGGACAATCTGTGCGGGAAGCTATCATCTATATATCTATCATATTTATAGAGTACGTTGATCAAATTATAATTTGCGATCGTAACAAGTATCTATTCACATAATTAGAATCATTAAAGTGATCAATACAACTCTTTAAGACCAGGTAATCCCAAAAAATGACTATTTCATGAAATCTTGACATTTTAGGATTATACTAACTTAAGGAGTTGTATTACTGATTCTATTGTATATAATTTTGTAAAAACATATTTGTTACGGCCGCAAATCATACTTTATTTAACATACAACTTAATACTGATTTGCAAATTGCAAAAACTTAAGAAAATTTGAATTTCGCGAGCTACCCTGACGCTTCTTTCTTAAGCGTGCGCACGCGGCGGGTGCACGGTGCCTCCACACGCAACACATACGTACACTGGCCTCCACACGCAACACATACGTACACCGGCCTCCACACGCAACACATACGTACACCGGCCTCCACACGCAACACATACGTACACCGGCCTCCACACGCAACACATACGTACACCGGCCTCCACACGCAACACATACGTACACCGGCCTCCACACGCAACACATACGTACACCGGCCTCCACACGCAACACATACGTACACCGGCCTCCACACGCAACACATACGTACACCGGCCTCCACACGCAACACATACGTACACCGGCCTCCACACGCAACACATACGTACACCGGCCTCCACACGCAACACATACGTACACCGGCCTCCACACGCAACACATACGTACACCGGCCTCCACACGCAACACATACGTACACTGGCCTCCACACGCAATACATACGTACACCGGCCACCACACGCAACACATACGTACACTGGCCTCCACACGCAACACATACGTACACTGGCCTCCACACGCAACACATACGTACACTGGCCTCCACACGCAACACATACGTGCACTGGCCTCCACACGCAACACATACGTACACTGGCCTCCACACGCAACACATACGTACACCGGCCACCACACGCAACACATACGTACACTGGCCTCCACACGCAACACATACGTACACTGGCCACCACACGCAACACATACGTACACTGGCCTCCACACGCAACACATACGTACACCGGCCACCACACGCAACACATACGTGCACAATGTATAAGAGGCTCAAATAAAGATGACTAGGTACCAATTATAATATAATAATACTACTCGTATTATTATTAATGTCTATTAAAAGACAACTTTGGACCACAATAATTGTTAGTAGAACTTAGGATAGATCCTAAGTTAGTACCTACATCAATTAAATTACATAATATCTACCTTAAAAATATGAACAAATTACATTAAAAATATCAAATAATAAAATTAAAAATGTCACTTAACTATATAAAAAATAAAAATAATAATACTAAAAACAGTCTATAGATGACAGTATATTCCGACCCAAGTAGATTTTGTAGTATATACCGCAAACCTTGCCCTTGTCCGTCACCTAAAATAAATATTTTATTTTGTTTTTCATTTACTCTGTAATTGTTGATATATGACCCAGCTAGTATGTTTATTCTAACCGCACATCGTACTTCTTCATGTATTTTGCTTTCATCTCGGTGTTTTGTTTCCGTATCTGATTGAATCATATATGCATTTTGGTCAAACTGGCTCTGCTGTGATATATTTGTATTGCTTGTCTTAGATAAGCTATTCGTACAGACACTTTTAGTAAGGTGCAGAGGAGATATACATTAAGTGTGTACTCTCATATTCAAAATTCTTCTTGAGATAAGCGATGAGTGTTTTCTTTGTTGTGGGGTAGTACCAGTAATTTTACGTTGCGGGGTAGTACAATAAATTTTATGTTGCGGGGTAGTACAAGAATTTTTTTTTAGCAGTTCTATTTATCGCTGCTGATCCTGAAAATCCAGTTTTAGCTGGTTATTTTCACTCACTAGATTTCCTATTTCTTTATCGGCGCTTTTTAATTTTTGATTGATTGTGCTTATTTGTCGCCTGAAATCCTCGGCAAGTGATTGATCGAGATTTTGTATTGCACTTTGCGTACTCAAAATAGTGGAATCTAACATGGTTGAGTTGAATAAATCCTGATTAGGTATATGGGATAAGTTCATCTCTGACTGTGACCTGTGCAACTTTTTTCGCATTGTTATATTTTCCATCTTGTGAGAGTAAGTAGGTATTTCATAAAACATATTGTCCAATTATAAATATTGTTGTCAACGTTTTTATGGTGTCATTTTATCAAATATCAATCGTATCCTTCAATCCGTAGTGTTACAAATTCTGCTGTTTGAACATTGTTATACGTCGTTAATTAAACTCCTGCTTCTTATTCCTTTTTATTTTGAATCCAAAGATTTCGATTATGATTCATGTGGAAAAATATTTAACAATTCGATTCACAATGTTTACCGTTACTTTTTATTGTTTGTTTTACTTGTTCACAGCACTGAGTTACTCCGTGAGCGTATTTTGAAGAGTTTTGCCGTTTGATAAAGTATTTTGGACGTTTTTTTTTAACACGTACTATGTTCCTGGTTTTTAAAGTCGTTTTGTTGATTTGTCTGCTTCTCAATTCACTTGATAACTTGACACTTGACACTTAAGCTTTAGGTGTTTTTGCACATATTTAGTCAACAGAAGCTCTTGTGACAATAATTCTTATATTTTTAAATTGTTAAATAACGCGGAGTCGATGTGAGAACGTGACAGCTACGTTAAAGGGAAATCCTAATACTCAATGTCATCCTAGGGATGGACCAAGCACATTTATACAATCATAATCGAGATTTTAATCATATTTTTTATGCTATTCTATTGATCATTTTATATTATTTCAAAGCTAGTATTTAAGTATCTAGTTGAATTAAAACCCAAGATGGCAGCTGTAAAATTTTTAAAATTATTCGTCATAGGTCTTTTTCGCAGCTGCCATCTTACATTTTCATGTTGATCTGACTATCGGCTTTAGCACCCTCAAAAACCATGAAAACGACATCCATGATGAAAAATATGATTTTTTTTGCAGCCTCTTGCATTTGGATTTGAATTTATAAGCGGTAAAACATAACCACACATAATATATCACTAAATAATTTTCAAACCACATATCTATGTTTGAAAATTATTAACAGATCTACATAATAGGTTGGGGAAAAAGTTTCTTCGCATTTTTTAAGAAAATTCAAAACATTTTTTAATATAGTTTATTTACATTTAACTAAAGTATGTAGGTACCATTTTGTTCGATAACTTTTTGCCATCTTGTAGGTAGGGACACGATCCCATTGCTATAGAAATTTTGGGACTTCTGGTCAAAATACCGCGACAAGTTGTTTTGGCAGTCCTCTCGTGATGTTAACCTGACACTGCCTAAAGAATTCTGAAGAGACCGAAACAGGTGGAAATCTGAAGGTGCAAGGTCAGGACTATACGGCGGATGCATTAACACCTCCCAGCTAAACTCTCTTAATTTTTGCTGAGTGGCTAAATATGTGTGAGGTCTAGCGTTATCATGATGAAAAACCCTTTCTGTTGATCCCTTCTGTTGATTAATTCCGGCCGCTTTCTCTCAACTTCTTGCATTAATCTCATCAGTTGTTCGCAGTAGAGTTCAGAATTGATGGAGCTTTTTTGTGTACCCAGTTTTTTTCAAATGCGCCAAAACTGTTTTGTTGTCAATTTCTAGTTCTTCAGCTACGTCGTAACTACTGATATGCCGATCTTGCTCCACTTTTTCAAAAATGGCCTCCATTTTATCCGTAATAGGGCGACCAGAGCGACGTGCATCTTTGACATCAAAATTTCCGGATTGAAAACGCTTAAACCAAATTTGTGCTACTCTCACAGACACTACACTAGGTCCATAAACATCGCAAATTTTTTTCGCGGCTTGCGTTGCATTTTTACCTTTTTTGTAGTAAAATTTTAAAATGTATCGAATTTCTTCATTAGATTCACTCATCTTGACGGTACGAAAAACAAATGAAAATCACACATTTTCCTAATTTGAATTTGGAATTATGTTCTTTAAAATTTAAACTTTCAATGATACCAAAGAGATTTTATTACAAGTTCATACATACTATAATGCGAAAAGACTTTTTCCCCAACCTAATATTTAAGAAGGGAGATTAGTTTATAGAGGTAAAAACAGTTTAAAAGAAGCGTATACACTTAATTAGAATACCAATTATTATAAATCAGAAAGATTAACTAGACAGCACTTCGTAATAAAATGCTCACATGGGAATTTTCCGCTGACCAACTTTAAATATTCAGATAGTTTTTAAAAAGACCAAAAATTAAAAAGAGGCGCTTTAATTAAAAAAAGGTTTTCATCGTTTGAAGCTCAAAAATTTGTTAGACGCGCATTTGAATATTTCCAGTAAAAAAAAAATAATAATGAATGACGTAACGCGCAAGCGTGGCGTGATCTTATCACTTCACCCGATTCTCGTAGCCATAGCAACCAATCGCACCGCAATGATTCGTGATGAAGTGAGTTGTTGAGTGAGATGCACAAGTGTCGTGATCGTATCACTTCACCCGAAATAGTAATGAGTAGACACTTAAACACTAGCTTTGAAATATTATTAAAACACTTGGACATTATTGCTATTTTTATAAAATCTATTATTAAGAGCATGTATAATATATTAAGCCATAAACGAATTGTAAGAAAATTAATCGTACGAGCGTTTTGGATGTTAAATCTGGTAGCTCGTAAGACCAATTGAATAAATAAATAAATAAATAAATAAAATCTCGATTATCATTGTAAATGTAACGCTTGCTCAATCCCTAGCATCAGTGGAAACACTGACTCCAAGCAAGTTTTCACGGTGAGATATTTACAGAATCGACCAGCAGTAGGCTTGAAACAAGGTGATCTTTACTTTCTTGGAGCTACGAGCAAACCTGCAAGCTATCATGATCGCCATCACCGACAGCGCCGCCCTTACTCGCCCAATGTCGGCATCGTCCTTCAGATCGGGCGTCACAACATGGCCCAGGTACTTAAAACTAAGTAGCCACCTCAAGGGTACGCCGCACAACTTGACTGCAGGAACCTCTTTCGGACAGTTGGCCCCAGCTTGGAAGACCATGAGCACATTTTTCGCGACGTTATAGTTAAGGCCATGTGCGTAAGCGTACGCCACGCATATGCCCATAAGCTCCTTGAGCCCACATATAGACGCACTCAGCAGCACCATGTCGTCGGCATAGCTGATATTATTAAAACAAACATCATCAACATGGAAGCTAACATACCGGCTACTGAGCGCGACAATAAGCTCATTCATGTACAGATTGAAGAGTGTTGGTGAGCTCAACCCTCCCTGCCTCACCCCGCAACTCAACCTGTACGAGTCTGACAGAACTCCCGCCCATTTTACTTTATTGACCTGGTACCCGTACCAGTGCTGGAAGATGTTTATTATTTCAGGTGCAATCTTGTGGTCCTTTAGCTTTTTCCACAGCACATCATACGAAACCAGGTCAAATGCTCTGTACAAATCAAGAAAGCAGACTTATACTGCTGTGTTACGGTCCGTGTAATATTTGAAAACATGCTTTAAACTCAAAATTTCACTATCAGTAGACAGCTTGGCCCTGAACCCAAACTGGTTGTCATGCAGAGATAGGACCTTATTTAAGTGGGAATTAAGCATGCCGTCAAATACCTTTATGATGACTGTAGCTAATGAGATGGGCCTGTAGTTGCTTTTATCAGAAATGTCACCAGTTTTATTCTTTACTATCAGTACTACGACTGTTCTCATCAGCGCCTCCGGTAAATAAGAATGCCTAAGGCAGAAATTAAAAAGCATCGCAAGGACTCGCGGCAGGTGAGGACTCGCGTATTGCAGGTGCTCGATGCTGAGCCCGTCGTGTCCTGGGGACTTACCTCTAGTCATGCCTTTAATTACGGGTGCTATTTGTGCTGCGGTAAAATTAGTGCAAGTTTCCAGATGTACTGCATTCAGATTCAGCATCGACCACCCCCGTGGGTCTACACGGGTCTACACAAAAATGGTTTTTAAGAACATTCGCGATTTCCTTATCTGCAGACATACCGTCGACGCTCACTGGCAGGCCAGGCCTAGGGTTGTGTTTTTGGGTACACTTCCAGAAACCGCACTACTACATACTAGCAGCGCCCCGCGGTTTCACCCGCGTAAGTCTCGAACCCGTAGGAATATGGGGATAAAAGTATCCTATGTGTTAATCCAGGGTATAAACTATCTGTGTCCCTTTCATCAAAATCCGTTCAGTAGTTTTTGCGTGAAAGAGCAACAAATATCCATCCATCCTCACAAACTTTCGCATTTATAATATTAGTAGGATAGGAAAGTAGGATTGTCCGTTTGTCGGTTGGTGTGGCATTTACTTTTCAGTAAACTTGTATAACGGGTAAGTTGTACGCCATACGAAGGTCCGGGCCCCATGGACCCGAGATATACCTACTATTCGGTGTATTTGGAATGCGAGATGACGGAGTCGTGTCTGCATCGATTTTATTGTCAATAAGATAACAATGCGGTTAGTTTTCCTCATCGCTAACGATGTATTAATTAAATAAAGTAAATTAAGCAATAGATTATTCTCAACGACTTGCCCATTAACGGCTTATATAAAGTAAGCGCTTGTGACTTCGGCAATCACTAGCTGACCAGGCTGGATAATGTTTAAACACGTAAGTTACTCCCACATATTATTACCTACAACTTAAAAATAACCTGATACTTCAATATTAATTTTATTTTAAAAAATCTAGTTTAGTTGATTCTCCTAATGTTTTACGTACATGAGATATACAGCAAACCTTGTACTGTAAATTCATTTTTGTTCAAGTACTTTTTGGTTTATGTTATGCATCTCGGATTGTTGCTACTAACTGAGCAGGACATAACTAACGAGTGGTTGTTTGCAGACGGGGTTGATACTGCTGCTCGTGCTAGGCGCGCTGTGGAGTGCGCAAGCCAAGCCCTACCTCGGGCTCGGCTTCGGCCTCGGCGGCCGCTATGGTGGCATATACTATGGAGATGGAGTCTACGGAGACTACAACGGCTATGGGGGCTACTTAGGCTACGGAGGCTACGGCTACTACCCATCAGTATACTATTACTAACATTGTTGTCTACAACCTCAAGACGTTATACCAATGACGTCGTCTGTTACCGACTGGAATAAAACTGAACAGTTTGAAAGTGAGTGTTTGTATTCGGTGTCCCTGAAAAGTACATTTGTATGTTTATTATGGGGCGTTTTATCAGATCGAGACTGGCCAACGTTATGTTGTGTGATAAGCATCGCCGAGTGCAGCGGCACTGCGCGCGCTGACGTCACGCGAGCCACCGCCCGCGCGCAGCCCGCGGCCCACAACCCCTCGACCGGCGTTATCGCAGCACTTTGTGAATGATTCAATCGCAGTACACCCCTCGCTACAACATGACGTCAGTAAATAATGAAGGCATTCTATTTATTAATCTCTTCTAAAGCGAGTTTCTCTAATCCGCCACAGGTGGCGACCACTCGATAGATCAGCATCGAACTAATGTACTAATGTATAAACGAATACTAAGACCCGCACCGCGACCTCCCGGACCCACCGCGACCTCCCGGCCCCCGCCGCGACCTGCACGCTATCAACACTCCACACAAGCCTCACGTCCACAAGCTACTACTATTTAATAACTCACAATACAGAACATCACGGCCGAGACCCTTAGTTAGCAGCTAGAGCAGACAGACCGACATTTTGCCAGTTTTTATTAAGTTTCATTTGGCGAACCTACTGCCGTATGGCAAATAGTGTCATTTATTTAATGGAACAGTACAATAACACTGCTCGAGCCCGGGATTGAACTCGCTCGCCACGCTCAGCAGGCCCGCTGGTGACTACCAGACCAACAACAAACATACTGTTTTGTAAGAAGGAATTCTCTTGGATAGATACCCTCCGTCTGGCGCTAAACAAAAGCCCCACGGACCGTCCTGCTGCCCCGAGCTGGTGGCATGGACGTGGACAGCGCAGACGCAGCGCAGTCGACAGTGGCGGCAGCCATCGCCGTACGTGACTATCAGAGTTGTAGTCAGCTGATACATCGCCGTACGTGGCTGTCAGAGATGTAGTCAGCTGATACATCACCGTACGTGGCTGTCAGAGATGTAGTCAGCTGATACATCGCCGTACATGGCTGTCAGAGATGTAGTCAGCTGATACATCACCGTACGTGGCTGTCAGAGATGTAGTCAGCTGATACATCGCCGTACGTGGCTGTCAGAGATGTAGTCAGACGAGCATCGCCGCACGTAGCTGTCAGTGATTTAGCCAGCTGATACATCGTCGTACGTGGCTGTCAGAGATGTAGTCAGCTGATACATCGCCGTACGTGGCTGTCAGAGATGTAGTCAGACGAGCATCGCCGCACGTAGCTGTCAGTGATGTAGTCAGCTGATACATCGTCGTACGTGGCTGTCAGAGATGTAGTCAGCTGATACATCGCCGTACGTGGCTGTCAGAGATGTAGTCAGTTGATACATCGTCGTACTTGGCAGTCAGAGATGTAGTCAGCTGATACATCGCCGTACATGGCTGTCAGAGATGTAGTCAGCTGATACATCACCGTACGTGGCTGTCAGAGATGTAGTCAGCTGATACATCGCCGTACGTGGCTGTCAGAGATGTAGTCAGCTGATACATCGCCGTACGTGGCTGTCAGAGATGTAGTCAGCTGATACATCGCCGTACTTGGCAGTCAGAGATGTAGTCAGCTGATACATCGCCGTACTTGGCAGTCAGAGATGTAGTCAGCTGATACATCGCCGTAGGTGGCTGTCAGAGATGTAGTCAGCTGATACATCGTCGTACTTGGCAGTCAGAGATGTAGTCAGCTGATACATCACCGTACGTGGCTGTCAGAGATGTAGTCAGCTGATACATCGCCGTACGTGGCTGTCAGAGATGTAGTCAGCTGATACATCGCCGTACTTGGCAGTCAGAGATGTAGTCAGACGAGCATCGCCGCACGTAGCTGTCAGTGATGTAGTCAGACGAGCATCGCCGCACGTAGCTGTCAGTGATGTAGTCAGCTGATACATCGCCGTACGTGGCTGTCAGAGATGTAGTCAGCTGATACATCGCCGTACGTGGCTGTCAGAGATGTAGTCAGCTGATACATCACCGTACTTGGCAGTCAGAGATGTAGTCAGCTGATACATCGCCGTACGTGGCTGTCAGAGATGTAGTCAGCTGATACATCACCGTACGTGGCTGTCAGAGATGTAGTCAGCTGATACATCGCCGTACGTGGCTGTCAGAGATGTAGTCAGCTGATACATCGCCGTACTTGGCAGTCAGAGATGTAGCCAGCTGATACATCGCCGTACGTGGCTGTCAGAGATGTAGTCAACTGATACATCACCGTACGTGGCTGTCAGAGATGTAGTCAGCTGATACATCACCATACGTGGCTGTCAGAGATGTAGTCAGCTGATACATAATCATAGTTGTCCAACTCAACGGGACATAATCAAAATCTAAAGTCATTTATTCAAACTAGGCTGAGAATCAACGTCAAAATTACATAAGACAGTCCCCAAAACGCCCGCTCTTCACCACTTCCTAGTGCTGTAACTGAGGAGAAGAAGTGGCACAACAAACTGCCTAGCAGCGCAGCTGTGTAATCAGTTAAAAAAATTATGTACAGACACCAGCAGGTCAAGCTACCCGAAACTGTCAAAGTTTCCTAATCAACCTTGAACCTTATTTACCAGAAGTACAGTTAGTTTCTTTTTCAGTTATAAGAAGAGTTAAGGTACAAACAGCGAGGAGGTGCTGCCCATTAGCCACCCTAGCCACCCTCTCGTCGGGCGAACGGCGGTGGCGTTGCGCTCACCCTGGGGCAACGAACTTAACCTTGAGCGAGTGCCGCGGTTGCCGTCAGCCATGGCGAGCTGGCGCGGTCCGCTGTTGCGCTCAAGTACCACCACACAAACATGGCGGGCTGGTGCGGTCCGCTGTTGCGCTCAAGTACCACCACACAAACATGGCGGGCTGGTGCGGTCCGCTGTTGCGCTCAAGTACCACCACACAAACATGGCGGGCTGGTGCGGTCCGCTGTTGCGCTCAAGTACCACCACACAAACATGGCGGGCTGGTGCGGTCCGCTGTTGCGCTCAAGTACCACCACACAAACATGGCGGGCTGGTACGGTCCGCTGTTGCGCTCAAGTACCACCACTTAAACATGGCGGGCTGGTGCGGTCCGCTGTTGTCTCAAGTACCACCACACAAACATGGCGGGCTGGTGCGGTCCGCTGTTGCGCTCAAGTACCACCACACAAACATGGCGGGCTGGTGCGGTCCGCTGTTGCGCTCAAGTACCACCACACAAACATGGCGGGCTGGTGCGGTCCGCTGTTGCGCTCAAGTACCACCACACAAACATGGCGGGCTGGTGCGGTCCGCTGTTGCGCTCAAGTACCACCACACAAACATGGCGGGGTGGTGCGGTCCGCTGTTGCGCTCAAGTACCACCACACAAACATGGCGGGCTGGTGCGGTCCGCTGTTGCGCTCCGCTGTTGCGCTCAAGTACCACCACACAAACATGGCGGGCTGGTGCGGTCCGCTGTTGTCTCAAGTACCACCACACAAACATGGCGGGCTGGTGCGGTCCGCTGTTGCGCTCAAGTACCACCACACAAACATGGCGGGCTGGTGCGGTCCGCTGTTGCGCTCAAGTACCACCACACAAACATGGCGGGCTGGTGCGGTCCGCTGTTGCGCTCAAGTACCACCACACAAACATGGCGGGCTGGTGTGGTCCGCTGTTGCGCTCAAGTACCACCACACAAACATGGCGGGCTGGTGCGGTCCGCTGTTGCGCTCAAGTACCACCACACAAACATGGCGGGCTGGTGCGGTCTGCTGTTGCGCTCAAGTACCACCACACAAACATGGCGGGTTGGTGCGGTCCGCTGTTGCGCTCAAGTACCACCACACAAACATGGCGGGTTGGTGCGGTCCGCTGTTGCGCTCAAGTACCACCACACAAACATGGCGGGTTGGTGCGGTCCGCTGTTGCGCTCAAGTACCACCACACAAACATGGCGGGTTGGTGCGGTCCGCTGTTGCGCTCAAGTACCACCACACAAACATGGCGGGTTGGTGCGGTCCGCTGTTGCGCTCAAGTACCACCACACAAACATGGCGGGTTGGTGCGGTCCGCTGTTGCGCTCAAGTGCCACCACACAAACATGGCGGGTTGGCGCACTCCGCTGTTGCGCCCCAGTACCACTCCACACAAACATAGGCATAGTATATATTCCCACTGCTGGGACTGCGGCCTCCTCTCGCGAGTACAGGCAGTTCGGGTATTTTTGGTTCTAGACATGTCGGTTTCTTCACGAAATTTTTCTTTACTGTTTTAAGAGCAGATGGTGATGAAATAATTTACACAAAGTAAGCCGACTGTCTGGGTTCGAACCCACGACCTTCAACTCGTTAGTCGCGGCCATTACCACTGGGCCATCATTGCTCCCAAGACGCAGAGCAATACATATATTATACGAACCAATTTGAGGGCCTTAGGAGACCTCCGCCGCGAAACCATTAGCAGCGAAACCGCAGTAGTTCAATTCATCTGATTCGCATGATGTTCCGCTATTCGACTAGCGGAACATCATGCGGTTTCGCAGTTTCGCGGTTTCAAGGTGTGCTAAGGACTTCAAGATGGCATTGTTTCTGGGCTTCCATCCGTCGCCGTCGGTCCCAGATTGGCTCGCTCGGTGCACTAGTGACCTTTACCGTGCACGATGTTATTATTGACCAGGCAGGCCAGTTGGCGTGGTTGGATAAGATACCACCTGTCACGCCGCAGGTCGTGGGTTCGATTCCCATACATGACAAACATACAAATGTTTGTTCCGAGTCTGGGTGTAATTATCTATATAAGTATGTATTTACAAAGAAAAAGTAGTGTATGTACGTAGTATATCAGTTATCTGGTTTCCATAGTAAGAGTTCTGCTTAGTTTGGGATCAGATAACCGTGTGTGAATAATATTCCAGATTATTATTATTATTATTAGTGCCACATAAGGTAGCAATAGCAGTCGCCTTTTCCCTGATGTCTGTAGGAACCCGAACGATTCATTTGTAAAATATCTCCAATATCATCGGACTTAATATATTTTGGTTTTTGTACTAGAGTGTATAAGTATGTAGGACGATCAATGTAGTAGCGCGGACTTTCTGTACTTCTGTACGTAACTACTAACTAGCGGTGGGCGCCGGTCACCTGCTGGCCGCCGTTGCCCGGCAACCGATGCCTCAACTTCCGTACCCCACTAATAATACTGTAGGTATTAACGTTTATTAATAATACCATTTCTTTTATAACATTTTTGGTATAATAATATGTATGTACAACATTTAAGACCACATAATCTAGCCGCACTTTTCGTATTTATTTATTTGTAGGTACTAAGGTACAGTCACGAGCACAAAATATATATCTGGGGACACGGTAAGACCCCCCCAAGACGAGCCAAAAAAATATTTTTACAAAAAACTAAACAACCGACTTCCAAAAGAACAAAGTGAAAAATAACTTTAATTTCGTAAGTCGGTGTCTTTGGTTTAGTGTTTTTTACTTAGCATTTTCTCAAAAGTCCTGCAGAAATTAATGAATAACTGTTTAGTTAACTACCTAGAAAATCCTCACTTCTCTCAGAAAGGCAATTTGGGTTTAGAAAAGGAAAATCAACTAGTGATGCGATAGAACTGCTGACGAACATAACATCTGAAAGATACAGATGGTGGCGAACGTTGTCTCGGAATTTTCTTAGACCTTGCTAAAGCGTTCGACAGTATCTCGATTCCTATCCTTCTTAGAAAACTGGAAAGGTTAGTAACAACAGTTGACTGGCTTAGTAGTTACCTGAGCAATAGGCGGCAATGTGTCAAAGTCAGTCGAATCAGCTTTGGAGTCCCGCAGGGAAGTATACTTGGCCCAACACTATTTACAATATACATAGATGATATATTCAAAATAACCACATCCCAGACGCTGATCTTATTTGCTACGCAGACGACACTGTGATACTATTTCACGGAACTGATTAAGAAGACTTATATAAAAAAGCAGAAGCAGCAATGGTCAGGATCGCTAAATGGCTCAATACGAATTTGCTGACAATATATGTCAAAAAGACTTAATACATAACCTTCAGGAAAACTCTGGCGACCAAAATACCATTATGCAATTTAAAGATTCACGCAGAAGATTGTCATAAAATATCTATTAACACTAATACCTGCTCAATGTTGATGCAATGACATCGACAGAGTAGATGAAATAAGATACTTAGGAATTATTATAGACCAACACTTTTCATTCAAACCACAGATTAGGGAATTTGTTAAACGTGTTCGGAAGCAAATCTATGTAATGAAAATGTTATGGGACAGTGCATCGGTGGATGTAAAAAAAACTCATCTATATAGCTTTATTATGCATTGAGGTGTGGGGAGGAGCGTCAAAATCTCATCTAATAATCCTCGAAAGAGCACAACGCGCAGTCCTCAAAACTCTGTTATATAAACCATACCGTTTTCATACAGAAAATCCTGTTCACAGAAGGTTCCCTGCTGAGCGTAAGAAAATTGTATATACTGAACGTAACAACGAATACCCACATCAAAACTGCGAAAAGGAGTGATTTAAGTAGCTTACAGGCCAAACGCCAATTCAGAGTTCCAAATCCCCCAGGAAAATCCGCATACACACAAGACTCCCACATTTTCTGCTTGTACACGTCTATAACGCGGTGATCAAACAGTGCAATATAAGAAATTGCACTCGCAAACAAATAAAAATACACTAACATCCTGGTTACTAAACTTGTCATACAACGAGGCAGAAAAGGTTATTACAATGGTTAAATAGTTTTCGCACACATACAATTCTTTCGTTTGTCTCACATACACTTACTCCCGCTTAAACACCTTCAATCTCACCCTCATATGATCACACACTTATACTCACAGTCATTTTTGTAATAATAGCGTTATTCTTTTTCTAGTTTTTTGTAATAATAAAACTAAAAAAAGAAAAAGGCTATTAATCGGGAATTAAAAGAAAATAATAATTGATTATTATTTTCTTTTAATTCTCGATTTGATCGTTATGTTTTCTCTACAGACTGTTAGATTTTATTTAGTTTTTTTTTTATTTGGTAATTTGAAACAAACATATTTCACTTTTATTACCGAACATGGTTTTTAAAATTATGTTAAATGGTAAACCCTCCATCCATATTGGTACCCAAGATACAGGCTTGCCTAGTTTGGGGCCAATGTAAAATCTCTGTAATCTTTTGAGCAATAAAGATTTTATTTATTATTTATAGGTGTTACATGTTCGAAGTTAAATAAGCGACTACATTTGGGCACACTACTATGCAAAAGGTTTTCAGCTTTAGACAGGGCTGAATTTAAGGAGCGAGTCGTAGTTATAGGTATGTTGGCAAAATCTCATTGCCTCAGCTACGTCAGCTGCTTTATTAACCAATTTGCTGTCGTCCATAACTTCAAGTAGTTTGTCTTGTTTAACCGACTTTCCCGTTTCATTGTTAATAATTTTCCAAGTGGTTTTTACTTTATTATTGGATTTTTTAATTGAATCGCTTAAAAATTTTAATTTAGTAAAAACACAAATATTTTTAAATAATTTTGAATAATTATTGACACTCTAGGAAAGGAGTATCAAACCTGTATTTTTTCCAACCATATAATTCGTATAGCCTCGCTCTACTTTTATAAATACCTGGAGTAGCCCATTGGTTAAAGCCCACGGTGGTGCCATTAATAATGAATGATTATCTTGTTCTACTATACTTAGATAGTGTAATTCTACAGGCTACATTATTTTTAAATTTGTTGCAACATCTAGCTGTATAAGGCCCATATTCTATTTTATGCGGCTTTTTATGTGTATAGGGAAGCTAGCTAACAAACTGCATTGGTCAGACGTTAAGTCACTTAGCACTAATTTATTTTTGATCATAGTCACTAAATATATTACCAAGTCATGTTGACGAGGATATCGTGATCCTAGTAGGTTCGAAAAACAAGTTAAATTAATAAGCCAATATTTGTTAATAATCCCATTGTTGTTGAAAGTGTTATTTCTGCACTGTTATTGTATTTATTTTTAATGTTATAATTTAGTTATTTTTTGCATGCTGTGTCTATCGCATCGTATTGTACACTATGCTTGTATTAGTTGAATAAACGGTGTGACAGTTGTAGATAGGGCAATACCCAAATAAATAAATTATAAGACCTAAACAGATTGAGAAGTCTATATTATATAATCTCAATGGAGTAACATCTAAAATATTAATATTAAAATCTTAAAATATTATATTAAAATTCATATTAAAATCTACACATAAAATTATACTTCTATTACTAGATTTTAATATATTGCCTTATCCTCCATTACCGATTCAAAATGAAGAAAATCTCCAGAGGGGGGTCGATAAACGCAAATTATAACGTACCGCTGGAGTTCAACACAAGACACTCAACAGTGCGCTCGATACAAAGATTAACTAAATCTAAACGTTGTTTACATTTCAACTTGTTTGAAACAAGAACTAAAGACCCGCCGCGAATAGCACTTTTTCTTACAAATGCACTTTGTACAGTAAATTATTCATCATTTGTAAACACTACTTACTTCATGTTCTTTCAACCAGTGTTCAGTCAAACATAACACCTCAACATATAGCTCTCCGTAAATAAACTTAGCTCTAGCTCTTCGCCGGACAGACCCTGCATATTGTTAACGACTTCAAAAAAAGGAGTTATCATTTCGATACGTATGTATGTAATATTATTGGAACTGCGAGATATTCACATAATTATGATGATCTATTAGGGCTTCCAAACAAATATACCAAATTTTATAGATGTATGTTTGTATGTATGTATGTTTGTCCACGCATTTCTCCGAAACTGTTAATGGGATCGTGACCATTCTTTTTTGTTGGCTTACATTTACTTCAACTTGGGGCATGAAGGTTTCATCAAAATCGATTCAGTAGTTTTCAAGATAATGGACGTGTAAGCGTGACGGCCTGGCTTATTGATACGAGCTACGGGTGCGGTGTCAAAGGGAAAACATCTCAAAACCTTGGTCAAATTCTAGTGCAATATTTATAACAAAACTATTAAATACTTATTACAAACAAATATTCCAGTTTTACTAAAAACTAAAAATTACGAAATTAAAAATTAAAAAAAATTAAAGTTATTTCTTAATTTTGAGTTCGTTTCTTTTTGAGTCTCCGACAACTAGGTGGCAAATACATTGTATTATTTGTCAGTTTGTAATCAGTAATAAATTGGTTACAACCGAAATATAAAATTGCGTCACTGTGATGACAATTCCTATTATAAATTAAGATATTTAAATTATAAATGTGTCTATTTTGCTCATCAGAGAAATATTGCAAATAAGGTAAGGCACAAAAAATAAATTTACAATGATTGGTCTCGTTGAGATGTAACATCAAATGGACACATTCAATTATGTCTTTTTTTACCCGACTGCAGCGAAGCCCAAAAGGAGGGTTATGTGTTTGACCTGTATGTATGTATGTCCGTTTCTTTGTTCCCTCGTAACTCCTAAATGAATCAACAGATTTGGATAAATTATACGTCTTTAGATTTGTCTTGGTGGCGCGAGTGTCACTATATTAAAATTAAAAACAAAATAATATGGCGGATTTGGGGTGCTTTAATGTGGAGTTCGAATTTCTTATTCTTGCAATACCATCGAGCGGGATATCAAAATGAAGGGTTTTAAAAGGTGATTACAAAAATATATTCAACTTATATGGTTAAAAGTAATTCGAAGTGACAAATCGTAAAAAAAACACGTACAATAAATACCAAAACCAAAACTCCTTGCCTTTTACAAAGGGTCGTTGAACTTTTAGGACATATTTATAATGCATGGGAAGACAAATGCGATGCCTTGGGCATCTCTTGTGATTTGTCCAAGGCATTCGATTGCGTTCTTCATGAAACGTTAATCTCTGCCATTACGGGATCCGGAACACCGCTCTGGATCTTCTTACTTCATACTTGAGTAATAGGATTCAGAGCGTTGACGTTAATGGAAAAAGATCGCCCGGATCTATAGTAACAATGGGGGTCCCACAGGGCTCGATTCTTTTCTTGTTTCTTATTTATATTAACGATTTGCCTTACCTCATAAAGGATAATCATGATATAGTTTTCTTTGCGGATGATATTTCACTTTTGTTCAAACTTAAACGTCAGCAGCTGGTTACTGACGATGTAAACAGAGCGATCTCAAAAGTAGTTCACTGGTTCAGTGTTAATAATTTACTCCTTAATGAAAAAAAAAAACCAAATGCATTAAGTTTACGCTACCTCACGTTAGGCAGGTGAAAACTAACGTGTTGAATATAAAGGGCGAAGAATTAAATCCTGAAGATAGCACAGTATTCTTGGGCTTAACTTTGGATGCTAAGCTTCAGTGGGGCCCACATATAGATAAATTGACAAAAAAGCTAAGCTCCGCAGCATACGCTGTTAGGAAAATGCGTAATTTAACCAACATAGAGACATCCCGTTTAGTGTACTTTAGCTATTTTCATAGTGTAATGTCGTACGGTATTCCGTTGTGGGGAAATGCAGCGGACATTCAGACTATCTTTGTTTTGCAGAAGAGAGCTGTTCGATGCATTTATAAATTAAGTCCGAGACAATCTCTCAGAGAGAAATTTAAGGAGTTTAATATAATGACTTTGCCTTCTCAGTACATTTTTGAAAATCTTTTATATGCCCATAAAAACATTAAATTGTTTAAAAAATACAGTGATATCCACAATATAAATACTAGGAACAAAAGGCTCAAGAAAATAGGTGGCTCATTCAGGTGTCAATGTATACGCTTTTATAATAAACTTCCAAGCCACATTAAACGCAAGTTGTGTCAGAAAGCTTTTTATACCGTTAAAGATTATATTTAGGACAAAAAGGCTTGAGATTGAACTGCTCCAAATTTTATTTTATTTTTATTTTTGCATTCTGAATGTTGACATGAATATTTACTTTGTAAAGTATTATATTATTTTAATTTATTGTGAATGTGAAGACTATGTAGGTCATTGCTTTTTTTGTTTGTTTTATTTTTTCTCTCAGTTATTTTTAATCATGGTCTGGCAGTTTGAGTAATCTATGCGGCCTACCCCAATGTCCTTTCTTTGGTATTGTTCGTCGAATCGTTGAGCTCCTTAAGTTCTGAGTTGAGCTGCGCGATTACTGACAAATGCGTGCACTGACTGGACAGGTCCTCTCAATCTGTGTGGTTCTTTTCTCAAAAGACCATTTCAGACACCAATCTACATGGTCTTCACATGAAGTGACCAAGATTATGTCTGGACTTTATAAGAGACTTTGACCTCCGAGTTTGTTTCGGCCTTTCTTCTTAGAGTAGTCAGATAGGAAACGCCGACCTCATCCAGTTAAAAAAAAAAACATGATTGACTTGTAAAAGTGTTTGTACAAACCTACTTACAGAAATAAAAATCATTTATCATTTAAGAACTAAATCGTCTGCGAAATCTTTCACATAAAAAGCTGGAACTAAAAAAAGTAATTAAAAAGAAACTAAAAACCCAACCGCGATAAAAAACTTAAATTTAAAAAAATGTTAAGATAAAAACAAGCCCATTTTAAATTAAATAAAAGTTGGAAGCAGGCGGAATCCATTAGAGTTTGAAAATATAAAAATGGAATGAGTCCCACCTGCTTCCAACTTTTATTTAAATTAAAATGGGCTTGTTTTTAGCTTTTATTTTTTTTAATTTAAGTTTTTTTTATCGCAGTTGGGATTTAAGTTTTTTAAATTACTTCAGTGGAACTGGGGCTTATTTTTGTCATAAACACTGACACTTTTACTAATTAATTGGCTAATACTGGCGCCGGGTAAACAATTACAGCCGTGCGAAGCAGGGGCGGCTCGCTGTGCCATTTATGATACGTGACAGTATAATTATGTAGATCGGTCATATACCGTCACTTATGTGACCAATGACCGGTCTACATATACTGTCACTTATGTGACGAATGACCGATCTACATATACTGTCACTTATGTGACCAATGACCGATCTACATATACTGTCACTTATGTGACCAATGACCGATCTACATATACTGTCACTTATGTGATCAATGACCGATCTACGTATACTGTCACTTATGTGACCAATGACCGATCTACATATACTGTCACTTATGTGACCAATGACCGATCTACATATACTGTCACTTATGTGATCAATGACCGATCTACGTATACTGTCACTTATGTGACCAATGACCGATCTACATATACTGTCACTTATGTGACCAATGACCGATCTACATATACTGTCACTTATGTGACCAATGACCGATCTACATATACTGTCACTTATGTGACCAATGACCGATCTACGTATACTGTCACTTATGTGACCAATGACCGATCTACGTATACTGTCACTTATGTGACCAATGACCGATCTACGTATACTGTCACTTATGTGACCAATGACCGATCTACATATACTGTCACTTATGTGACCAATGACCGATCTACATATACTGTCACTTATGTGACCAATGACCGATCTACGTATACTGTCACTTATGTGACCAATGACCGATCTACGTATACTGTCACTTATGTGACCAATGACCGATCTACATATACTGTCACTTATGTGACCAATGACCGATCTACATATACTGTCACTTATGTGACCAATGACCGATCTACGTATACTGTCACTTATGTGACCAATGACCGATCTACATATACTGTCACTTATGTGACCAATGACCGATCTACGTATACTGTCACTTATGTGACCAATGACCGATCTACATATACTGTCACTTATGTGACCAATGACCGATCTACATTTACTGTCACTTTCAATGAACACACCTGTCAATGTCAGTCTTCCCGGGAATATTTATCACAATGAGTACACCTGCCAAGATCAGTCTTCCCGGGAATATTTATCACAATGAGTACACCTGCCAAGATCAGTCTTCCCGGGAATATTTATCACAATGAGTACACCTGCCAATATCAGTCTTCCTGGGAATATTTATCACAATGAACACACCTGCCAATGTCAGTCTTCCCGGGAATATTTATCACAATGAGTACACCTGCCAAGATCAGTCTTCCCGGGAATATTTATCACAATGAGTACACCTGCCAATATCAGTCTTCCTGGGAATATTTATCACAATGAACACACCTGCCAATGTCAGTCTTCCCGGGAATATTTATCACAATGAGTACACCTGTCAATGTCAGTCTTCCTGGGAATATTTATCACAATGAATACACCTGCCAATATCAGTCTTCCTGGGAATATTTATCACAATGAATACACCTGCCAAGATCAGTCTTCCCGGGAATATTTATCACAATGAGTACACCTGCCAATGTCAGTCTTCCCGGGAATATTTATCACAATGAGTACACCTGCCAAGATCAGTCTTCCCGGGAATATTTATCACAATGAGTACACCTGCCAATATCAGTCTTCCTGGGAATATTTATCCAATGAATACACCTGCCAATATCAGTCTTCCCGGGAATATTTATCACAATGAGTACACCTGCCAATATCAGTCTTCCCGGGAATATTTATCACAATGAGTACACCTGCCAATATCAGTCTTCCTGGGAATATTTATCACAATGAGTACACCTGCCAATATCAGTCTTCCCGGGAATATTTATCACAATGAGTACACCTGCCAATATCAGTCTTCCTGGGAATATTTATCACAATGAATACACCTGCCAATATCAGTCTTCCCGGGAATATTTATCACAATGAACACACCTGTCAATGTCAGTCTTCCCGGGAATATTTATCAGAATGAATACACCTGCCAATATCAGTCTTCCCGGGAATATTTATCACAATGAACACACCTGTCAATGTCAGTCTTCCCGGGAATATTTATCAGAATGAATACACCTGCCAATATCAGTCTTCCCGGGAATATTTATCACAATGAGTACACCTGCCAATATCAGTCTTCCTGGGAATATTTATCACAATGAATACACCTGCCAATATCAGTCTTCCCGGGAATATTTATCACAATGAGTACACCTGCCAATATCAGTCTTCCCGGGAATATTTATCACAATGAGTACACCTGCCAATATCAGTCTTCCTGGGAATATTTATCACAATGAGTACACCTGCCAATATCAGTCTTCCCGGGAATATTTATCACAATGAGTACACCTGCCAATATCAGTCTTCCTGGGAATATTTATCACAATGAATAGACCTGCCAATATCAGTCTTCCCGGGAATAATTATCATAATGAACACACCTGTCAATGTCAGTCTTCCCGGGAATATTTATCAGAATGAATACACCTGCCAATATCAGTCTTCCCGGGAATATTTATCACAATGAGTACACCTGTCAATGTCAGTCTTCCCGGGAATATTTATCAGAATGAATACACCTGCCAATATCAGTCTTCCTGGGAATATTTATCACAATGAACATACCTGTCAATGTCAGTCTTCCCGGGAATATTTATCACAATGAACACACCTGCCAATATCAGTCTTCCTGGGAATATTTATCACAATGAATACACCTGCCAATATCAGTCTTCCCGGGAATATTTATCACAATGAGTACACCTGCCAATATCAGTCTTCCCGGGAATATTTATCACAATGAGTACACCTGCCAATATCAGTCTTACTGGGAATATTTATCACAATGAGTACACCTGCCAATATCAGTCTTCCCGGGAATATTTATCACAATGAACACACCTGTCAATGTCAGTCTTCCCGGGAATATTTATCAGAATGAATACACCTGCCAATATCAGTCTTCCCGGGAATATTTATCACAATGAGTACACCTGCCAATATCAGTCTTCCTGGGAATATTTATCACAATGAACACACCTGTCAATGTCAGTCTTCCCGGGAATATTTATCACAATGAACACACCTGCCAATATCAGTCTTCCTGGGAATATTTATCACAATGAATACACCTGCCAATATCAGTCTTCCCGGGAATATTTATCACAATGAGTACACCTGCCAATATCAGTCTTCCCGGGAATATTTATCACAATGAGTACACCTGCCAATATCAGTCTTACTGGGAATATTTATCACAATGAGTACACCTGCCAATATCAGTCTTCCCGGGAATATTTATCACAATGAGTACACCTGCCAATATCAGTCTTCCTGGGAATATTTATCACAATGAATACACCTGCCAATATCAGTCTTCCCGGGAATATTTATCACAATGAGTACACCTGCCAATATCAGTCTTCCCGGGAATATTTATCACAATGAATACACCTGCCAATATCAGTCTTCCCGGGAATATTTATCACAATGAGTACACCTGCCAATATCAGTCTTCCCGGGAATATTTATCACAATGAGTACACCTGCCAATATCAGTCTTACTGGGAATATTTATCACAATGAGTACACCTGCCAATATCAGTCTTCCCGGGAATATTTATCACAATGAGTACACCTGCCAATATCAGTCTTCCTGGGAATATTTATCACAATGAGTACACCTGCCAATATCAGTCTTCCCGGGAATATTTATCACAATGAGTACACCTGCCAATATCAGTCTTCCTGGGAATATTTATCACAATGAATACACCTGCCAATATCAGTCTTCCCGGGAATATTTATCACAATGAGTACACCTGCCAATATCAGTCTTCCTGGGAATATTTATCACAATGAATACACCTGCCAATATCAGTCTTCCCGGGAATATTTATCACAATGAGTACACCTGCCAATATCAGTCTTCCCGGGAATAATTATCACAATGAACACACCTGTCAATGTCAGTCTTCCCGGGAATATTTATCAGAATGAATACACCTGCCAATATCAGTCTTCCCGGGAATATTTATCACAATGAGTACACCTGTCAATGTCAGTCTTCCCGGGAATATTTATCAGAATGAATACACCTGCCAATATCAGTCTTCCTGGGAATATTTATCACAATGAACATACCTGTCAATGTCAGTCTTCCCGGGAATATTTATCACAATGAACACACCTGCCAATATCAGTCTTCCTGGGAATATTTATCACAATGAATACACCTGCCAATATCAGTCTTCCCGGGAATATTTATCACAATGAGTACACCTGCCAATATCAGTCTTCCCGGGAATATTTATCACAATGAGTACACCTGCCAATATCAGTCTTACTGGGAATATTTATCACAATGAGTACACCTGCCAATATCAGTCTTCCCGGGAATATTTATCACAATGAACACACCTGTCAATGTCAGTCTTCCCGGGAATATTTATCAGAATGAATACACCTGCCAATATCAGTCTTCCCGGGAATATTTATCACAATGAGTACACCTGCCAATATCAGTCTTCCTGGGAATATTTATCACAATGAACACACCTGTCAATGTCAGTCTTCCCGGGAATATTTATCACAATGAACACACCTGCCAATATCAGTCTTCCTGGGAATATTTATCACAATGAATACACCTGCCAATATCAGTCTTCCCGGGAATATTTATCACAATGAGTACACCTGCCAATATCAGTCTTCCCGGGAATATTTATCACAATGAGTACACCTGCCAATATCAGTCTTACTGGGAATATTTATCACAATGAGTACACCTGCCAATATCAGTCTTCCCGGGAATATTTATCACAATGAGTACACCTGCCAATATCAGTCTTCCTGGGAATATTTATCACAATGAATACACCTGCCAATATCAGTCTTCCCGGGAATATTTATCACAATGAGTACACCTGCCAATATCAGTCTTCCCGGGAATATTTATCACAATGAATACACCTGCCAATATCAGTCTTCCCGGGAATATTTATCACAATGAGTACACCTGCCAATATCAGTCTTCCCGGGAATATTTATCACAATGAGTACACCTGCCAATATCAGTCTTACTGGGAATATTTATCACAATGAGTACACCTGCCAATATCAGTCTTCCCGGGAATATTTATCACAATGAGTACACCTGCCAATATCAGTCTTCCTGGGAATATTTATCACAATGAGTACACCTGCCAATATCAGTCTTCCCGGGAATATTTATCACAATGAGTACACCTGCCAATATCAGTCTTCCTGGGAATATTTATCACAATGAATACACCTGCCAATATCAGTCTTCCCGGGAATATTTATCACAATGAACACACCTGTCAATGTCAGTCTTCCCGGGAATATTTATCAGAATGAATACACCTGCCAATATCAGTCTTCCCGGGAATATTTATCACAATGAACACACCTGTCAATGTCAGTCTTCCCGGGAATATTTATCAGAATGAATACACCTGCCAATATCAGTCTTCCCGGGAATATTTATCACAATGAGTACACCTGTCAATGTCAGTCTTCCCGGGAATATTTATCAGAATGAATACACCTGCCAATATCAGTCTTCCCGGGAATATTTATCACAATGAGTACACCTGTCAATGTCAGTCTTCCCGGGAATATTTATCAGAATGAATACACCTGCCAATATCAGTCTTCCTGGGAATATTTATCACAATGAACACACCTGTCAATGTCAGTCTTCCCGGGAATATTTATCACAATGAACACACCTGCCAATATCAGTCTTCCTGGGAATATTTATCACAATGAATACACCTGCCAATATCAGTCTTCCCGGGAATATTTATCACAATGAGTACACCTGCCAATATCAGTCTTCCCGGGAATATTTATCACAATGAGTACACCTGCCAATATCAGTCTTACTGGGAATATTTATCACAATGAGTACACCTGCCAATATCAGTCTTCCCGGGAATATTTATCACAATGAACACACCTGTCAATGTCAGTCTTCCCGGGAATATTTATCAGAATGAATACACCTGCCAATATCAGTCTTCCCGGGAATATTTATCACAATGAGTACACCTGCCAATATCAGTCTTCCTGGGAATATTTATCACAATGAACACACCTGTCAATGTCAGTCTTCCCGGGAATATTTATCACAATGAACACACCTGCCAATATCAGTCTTCCTGGGAATATTTATCACAATGAATACACCTGCCAATATCAGTCTTCCCGGGAATATTTATCACAATGAGTACACCTGCCAATATCAGTCCTTCCGGGAATATTTATCACAATGAACACACCTGCCAATATCAGTCTTCCCGGGAATATTTATCACAATGAGTACACCTGCCAATATCAGTCTTCCCGGGAATATTTATCACAATGAGTACACCTGCCAATATCAGTCTTACTGGGAATATTTATCACAATGAATACACCTGCCAATATCAGTCTTCCCGGGAATATTTATCACAATGAGTACACCTGCCAATATCAGTCTTCCCGGGAATATTTATCACAATGAGTACACCTGCCAATATCAGTCTTCCCGGGAATATTTATCACAATGAGTACACCTGCCAATATCAGTCTTACTGGGAATATTTATCACAATGAGTACACCTGCCAATATCAGTCTTCCCGGGAATATTTATCACAATGAGTACACCTGCCAATATCAGTCTTCCTGGGAATATTTATCACAATGAGTACACCTGCCAATATCAGTCTTCCCGGGAATATTTATCACAATGAGTACACCTGCCAATATCAGTCTTCCTGGGAATATTTATCACAATGAATACACCTGCCAATATCAGTCTTCCCGGGAATATTTATCACAATGAACACACCTGTCAATGTCAGTCTTCCCGGGAATATTTATCAGAATGAATACACCTGCCAATATCAGTCTTCCCGGGAATATTTATCACAATGAACACACCTGTCAATGTCAGTCTTCCCGGGAATATTTATCAGAATGAATACACCTGCCAATATCAGTCTTCCCGGGAATATTTATCACAATGAGTACACCTGTCAATGTCAGTCTTCCCGGGAATATTTATCAGAATGAATACACCTGCCAATATCAGTCTTCCCGGGAATATTTATCACAATGAGTACACCTGTCAATGTCAGTCTTCCCGGGAATATTTATCAGAATGAATACACCTGCCAATATCAGTCTTCCTGGGAATATTTATCACAATGAACACACCTGTCAATGTCAGTCTTCCCGGGAATATTTATCACAATGAACACACCTGCCAATATCAGTCTTCCTGGGAATATTTATCACAATGAATACACCTGCCAATATCAGTCTTCCCGGGAATATTTATCACAATGAGTACACCTGCCAATATCAGTCTTCCCGGGAATATTTATCACAATGAGTACACCTGCCAATATCAGTCTTACTGGGAATATTTATCACAATGAGTACACCTGCCAATATCAGTCTTCCCGGGAATATTTATCACAATGAACACACCTGTCAATGTCAGTCTTCCCGGGAATATTTATCAGAATGAATACACCTGCCAATATCAGTCTTCCCGGGAATATTTATCACAATGAGTACACCTGCCAATATCAGTCTTCCTGGGAATATTTATCACAATGAACACACCTGTCAATGTCAGTCTTCCCGGGAATATTTATCACAATGAACACACCTGCCAATATCAGTCTTCCTGGGAATATTTATCACAATGAATACACCTGCCAATATCAGTCTTCCCGGGAATATTTATCACAATGAGTACACCTGCCAATATCAGTCCTTCCGGGAATATTTATCACAATGAACACACCTGCCAATATCAGTCTTCCCGGGAATATTTATCACAATGAGTACACCTGCCAATATCAGTCTTCCCGGGAATATTTATCACAATGAGTACACCTGCCAATATCAGTCTTACTGGGAATATTTATCACAATGAATACACCTGCCAATATCAGTCTTCCCGGGAATATTTATCACAATGAGTACACCTGCCAATATCAGTCTTCCCGGGAATATTTATCACAATGAATACACCTGCCAATATCAGTCTTCCCGGGAATATTTATCACAATGAGTACACCTGCCAATATCAGTCTTCCCGGGAATATTTATCACAATGAGTACACCTGCCAATATCAGTCTTACTGGGAATATTTATCACAATGAGTACACCTGCCAATATCAGTCTTCCCGGGAATATTTATCACAATGAGTACACCTGCCAATATCAGTCTTCCTGGGAATATTTATCACAATGAATAGACCTGCCAATATCAGTCTTCCCGGGAATATTTATCACAATGAACACACCTGTCAATGTCAGTCTTCCCGGGAATATTTATCAGAATGAATACACCTGCCAATATCAGTCTTCCCGGGAATATTTATCACAATGAACACACCTGTCAATGTCAGTCCTTCCGGGAATATTTATCACAATGAACACACCTGCCAATATCAGTCTTCCCGGGGATATTTATCACAATGAGTACACCTGCCAATATCAGTCTTCCTGGGAATATTTATCACAATGAATAGACCTGCCAATATCAGACTTCCCGGGAATATTTATCACAATGAACACACCTGTCAATGTCAGTCTTCCCGGTAATATTTATCAGAATGAATACACCTGCCAATATCAGTCTTCCCGGGAATATTTATCACAATGAGTACACCTGCCAATATCAGTCTTCCTGGGAATATTAATCACAATGAGTACACCTGCCAATATCAGTCTTCCCGGGAATATTTATCAGAATGAGTACACCTGCCAATATCAGTCTTCCTGGGAATATTTATCACAATGAGTACACCTGCCAATATCAGTCTTCCCGGGAATATTTATCACAATGAGTACACCTGCCAATATCAGTCTTCCTGGGAATATTTATCACAATGAATAGACCTGCCAATATCAGTCTTCCCGGGAATATTTATCACAATGAACACACCTGTCAATGTCAGTCTTCCCGGGAATATTTATCAGAATGAATACACCTGCCAATATCAGTCTTCCCGGGAATATTTATCACAATGAACACACCTGTCAATGTCAGTCCTTCCGGGAATATTTATCACAATGAACACACCTGTCAATATCAGTCTTCCCGGGAATATTTATCACAATGAGTACACCTGCCAATATCAGTCTTCCTGAGAATATTTATCACAATGAATAGACCTGCCAATATCAGTCTTCCCGGGAATATTTATCACAATGAACACACCTGTCAATGTCAGTCTTCCCGGGAATATTTATCAGAATGAATACACCTGCCAATATCAGTCTTCCCGGGAATATTTATCACAATGAACACACCTGTCAATGTCAGTCCTTCCGGGAATATTTATCACAATGAACACACCTGCCAATATCAGTCTTCCTGGGAATATTTATCACAATAAATAGACCTGCCAATATCAGTCTTCCCGGGAATATTTATCACAATGAACACACCTGTCAATGTCAGTCTTCCCGGGAATATTTATCAGAATGAATACACCTGCCAATATCAGTCTTCCCGGGAATATTTATCACAATGAACACACCTGTCAATGTCAGTCCTTCCGGGAATATTTATCACAATGAACACACCTGTCAATATCAGTCTTCCCGGGAATATTTATCAGAATGAATACACCTGCCAATATCAGTCTTCCCGGGAATATTTATCACAATGAGTACACCTGCCAATATCAGTCTTCCTGGGAATATTAATCACAATGAGTACACCTGCCAATATCAGTCTTCCCGGGAATATTTATCAGAATGAGTACACCTGCCAATATCAGTCTTCCTGGGAATATTTATCACAATGAGTACACCTGCCAATATCAGTCTTCCCGGGAATATTTATCACAATGAGTACACCTGCCAATATCAGTCTTCCTGGGAATATTTATCACAATGAATAGACCTGCCAATATCAGTCTTCCCGGGAATATTTATCACAATGAACACACCTGTCAATGTCAGTCTTCCCGGGAATATTTATCAGAATGAATACACCTGCCAATATCAGTCTTCCCGGGAATATTTATCACAATGAACACACCTGTCAATGTCAGTCCTTCCGGGAATATTTATCACAATGAACACACCTGTCAATATCAGTCTTCCCGGGAATATTTATCACAATGAGTACACCTGCCAATATCAGTCTTCCTGAGAATATTTATCACAATGAATAGACCTGCCAATATCAGTCTTCCCGGGAATATTTATCACAATGAACACACCTGTCAATGTCAGTCTTCCCGGGAATATTTATCAGAATGAATACACCTGCCAATATCAGTCTTCCCGGGAATATTAAAATTTATCACAATGAACACACCTGTCAATGTCAGTCCTTCCGGGAATATTTATCACAATGAACACACCTGCCAATATCAGTCTTCCTGGGAATATTTATCACAATAAATAGACCTGCCAATATCAGTCTTCCCGGGAATATTTATCACAATGAACACACCTGTCAATGTCAGTCTTCCCGGGAATATTCCCGGGAATATTTATCACAATGAACACACCTGTCAATCTTCCCGGGAATATTTATCACAATGAACACACCTGTCAATCTTCCCGGGAATATTTATCACAATGAACACACCTGTCAATATCAGTCTTCCCGGGAATATTTATCACAATATCCTCATAACAAGTAACAATATCAGTCGTGACTCGAGCGTTGGCGAAGTGCGAACGCTTCAGTTAGGGCGTTTTCGGTAGATCTAGATAAAGCCAAGGACAACCGAAACACGCACGCAGTCGATCTAAACGATAGCCTCTAGTTCTAAACACGCTTACTTTAACTAATATTACCACTTTGTCACGAAACTTACGAATTACTTTTATAACACCACTATTATGAACAATACCGAATGTCTTATTAGTAATAAAGAAACAATGGCTGGAATAATCGTAGCTAATCCAACGTAGCAACACACGCGTAGCATTTCTGCGTAGCGGCTCTCGTGCTACGAGCGTCTACGACTGTTATTATGTTGGCGATTTCATGACGTCACCTCCTGAGAACAACGACTGCTAACAATCTGTTAGCTGAAGGTCACCCCGCTGAAGGGGCTCCGCAGCTGATTAAATATTTTGCATTTAAAACGAATTACCTAACCGAGCCGATTACCTCGTACGATTTACCCATTTGCATAAACTTTGAAACAAACTACCTCACTGTAATAATGTGTCGTTTTGAATGACGACCGGCGACCGGCCCTTGGTTCTGTGGGGTAGCATCCTCAACATTACATGCACCTGTGTTCTGTGGGGTTTGCATCCTCAACATTACATGCACCTGTGTTCTGTGGGGTTTGCATCCTCAACATTACATGCAGCTGTGTTCTGTGGGGTTTGCATCCTCAACATTACATGCACCTGTGTTCTGTGGGGTTTGCATCCTCAACATTACATGCACCTGTGTTCTGTGGGGTTTGCATCCTCAACATTACATGCACCTGTGTTCTGTGGGGTTTGCATCCTCAATATTACATGCAGCTGTGTTCTGTGGGGTTTGCATCCTCAACATTACATGCACCTGTGTTCTGTGGGGTTTGCATCCTCAACATTACATGCACCTGTGTTCTGTGGGGTTTGCATCCTCAACTTTACATGCACCTGTGTTCTGTGGGGTCAGCATCCTCAACATTACATGCACCTGTGTTCTGTGGGGTTTGCATCCTCAACATTACATGCACCTGTGTTCTGTGGGGTCAGCATCCTCAACATTACATGCACCTGTGTTCTATGGGGTCAGCATCCTCAACATTACATGCACCTGTGTTCTGTGGGGTCAGCATCCTCAACATTACATGCACCTGTGTTCTGTGGGGTTAGCATCCTCAACATTACATGCACCTGTGTTCTGTGGGGTCAGCATCCTCAACATTACATGCACCTGTGTTCTGTGGGGTTAGCATCCTCAACATTACACAGCACCTGTGTTCTGTGGGGTCAGCATCCTCAACATTATATGCACCTGTGTTCTGTGGGGTCAGCATCCTCAACCTTACATGCACCTGTGTGTTCTGTGGGGTTTGCATCCTCAACCTTACATGCACCTGTGTTCTGTGGGGTTTGCATCCTCAACATTACATGCACCTGTGTTCTGTGGGGTTTGCATCCTCAACATTACATGCACCTGTGTTCTGTGGGGTCAGCATCCTCAACATTACATGCACCTGTGTTCTGTGGGGTCAGCATCCTCAACATTACATGCACCTGTGTTCTGTGGGGTTAGCATCCTCAACATTACACAGCACCTGTGTTCTGTGGGGTCAGCATCCTCAACATTACATGCACCTGTGTTCTGTGGGGTCAGCATCCTCAACATTACATGCACCTGTGTTTTGTGGGGTTAGCATCCTCAACATTACATGCACCTGTGTTTTGTGGGGTTAGCATCCTCAACATTACATGCACCTGTGTTCTGTGGGGTCAGCATCCTCAACATTACATGCACCTGTGTTCTGTGGGGTTTGCATCCTCAACATTACATGCACCTGTGTTCTGTGGGGTTTGCATCCTCAACATTACATGCACCTGTGTTCTGTGGGGTTTGCATCCTCAACATTACATGCACCTGTGGGTTTGCATCCTCAACATTACATGCACCTGTGTACTGTGTGGTCAGCATCCTCAACATTACATGCACTTGTGTTCTGTGGGATCAGCATCCTCAACATTCACCGCAGCTCCTCCGCGCAGCGCCGCCCAAGCTCATCACCTCGTCCCGCTGCCAGTATCTGCAGCCCTGGCAAAACCCTTAAGAAAGGACTTCCAGGACTTCCAGTGCCCCAGGCACTCCAAGTATGAAGTTTCTGTATTTTTGTTTTCCTAAGCTTGAGTTCGTCTGGTGTAAAAAAAATGTATGGAAACCTAACTGCCCATATTTTTTTAAAACTTTCCCCTTTCCATATCTTTTTTAGATATAAAGTGATTTTTTTACAGAAGCACAATTTTTCACTATAAGATTTAAAAAAAAAACTACATGAGGTACTCTAAAACTGTAGTACACATCTTATAACACGTTTATTTAAAAATATTATGCCGAAATCAGATAGTGAACATTCCTTCATTTGTGAACACGGTGACCGAGGAAGTAATTAAAGGTGGCAATATTTCAAAATACCTATAATTAAAAAAAAAAAAAAAAAAATTTAATTGACAAAAAGACACGAACCCAAAATTATGAAATAACTTTAATTTTGGAAGTCGGTGTCTTGGGGTCTGTATTTTAGTTTTTTACCACCGACTTCCAAAATTAAAGTTATTTCATAATTTTGAGTTCGTTTCTTTTTGAAGTCGGTTTAATTTTTTTTAATTATTTTTTATTTCGTAATTTTTAGTTTTTAGTAAAAACTGGAATATTTGTTTGTAATAAGTATTTAATAGATTTGTTATAAATACCTATTGCACTAGAATTTGACCAAGGTTTTGAGATGTTTTCCCTTTGACACCACACACGTAGCTCGTATCAATAAGCCAGGTCGTCACACTTACACCTCCATTATCTTGAAAACTACTGAACCAATTTTGATGAAACCTGCATGCCCTAAGTTGAAGTAAATGTAATCCAACAAAAAATAATGGTCACGATCCGATTAATAGTTTCGTAGAAATGCGTGGACAAACATACATTCATACAAGCATGATAATCTATTATGGCTTCCAAACAAATATTATGTAGGTACAAAATTTCATAGATGTATGTAACCTATAAAATTTTGTACCTATATTCGTTTGGAAGCCCTAACAGATTATCATATGTGAATATATTGCAGTTCCAATAATATACGAATACGTATCGAATTGATAACTTAAAATGTAAGGTGAAGCGTGGCCGAGCTCTCCAAAACTAATAAGTACCTACATTATTTCTATTGTGTTTATTTTTATCGTTTTTTATTTAGCTATCTTGAAAATTTCGTTGGACGAAGACCTAGATGACTGATGATGTCACCTACCTGATGGTGGAATCTGAAGGCGGCTATAGGATCTCAGTGACGGCACTATGTAGAACCATCGTATTTTTACTTATTTGAATAGAATATAAGTAAAGGAATATAAATGTTGAAAGCTAGGCCATCCTAGTTCTATTTTCATTACTGAGGACCAATAAACACTTACCCGGTCATCATCAGACCTTCAGAAAGTATAATGTAGTAGCATCCGTGCTCAATTAAATAAATGTTGAAAGATAGGTCATCCTAACTATTTCCGTTACTGGAACCGATCATCATCAGACCTTCAGAAAGTATCATGTAGTCGCAAGCGCACTCAATAAATGTTGAAAGATGGGTCATCCTATTTCCGTTACTGAGAACCTTGTTTGAGATGTTTTCCCTTTGACACCACAGTAGCTCGTATCGATAAGCCAGGCCTTCACACTTACACGTATTAGTCTATTATCTTGAAAAGTACTGAACCGATTTTGATGAAACTTTCACTGTGCCCTAAGTTGAGGTAAATGTAAGCCAACAAAAAAAGAATGGTCACGATGCGATCAATAGTTTTGGAGAAATGCGTGGACAAACATACATACACACAAACATACATCTATAAAATTTTATATATTTGTTTGGAAACCCTAATAGATCATCATTTACCTATGTGAATATCTCGCAGTTCCAATAACATTACATACATAGGTACGTATCGAAATGATAACTCCTAAAAAGGAGTTAAAAATGTCAAACTCCGGAGTCGAGGGTATGCGAATTTTTTTTTAACGACTTTAAAAAAATTTAAAGTCGTAAAAAAAAAATTCGCATACCCATCGACTCCGGAGTTTGACATTTTTTTATACTATAGGGCTAGGGGTCCTCCACCCGCACATACAGGGTTATATATTAATTACACTACATCCTGTATATATTTATATAAAAAAAAAAAAAAAAATAATCTTTAATTCGGATAAGCAACATCCATATGGGTTAGTAAACAAAATAAAGGGTGGGCCAAATTTTTTTGCAAATAGCAACACTGAATATCTTGAAAACCGTTTGACAGAAGGGCGCGTGGTTGGCGGGAAAATATGCGTCACTTAATGCAATTTTACTCACGCTGCGCGCTGGAGCGATTCATGGAACAACAGTGTACTTTCTGTGTTAAACAATTTTACGAAAACAATTTTCTGTTATAAGTCTAGGTGCGAGTATCGATTGGCAGAGGTGCCTTCAGGTGAGCCATTATAATCAGCGCACCATGACTCGCCATGCAAATCGAACAGCGACTAGATTTCAGTCGCACTCTAGAAACGTTTCTTCGAAGGCAGACCACTGTTTACCCTCTTCGTCGGGAACGTGGCGCTTGCGCGGTCATGTCCGCATTACTAGTGTGTGTAGACAAAACGACGCAGGTGGGCCGCGGGGCGCGGCGCTTACGTCCTGTGGCCGCCGCGCGCTGACCAGCGGCCGGCCCGCCGACACCACCTCAGTGATCGTTAGTCGGCGAGCAGACCGGCCGCGCCGCGCGCCGCTCGCTCCACGCGACCCACACAACATGTGATGCGCCGCCATGCCGCCCGCACCCGCTCCCACCGACGAAACGAGCGCCTTCACGGTGATCAACCATGAGCAGAGCGCGGCGGACAAGCTGCAGCCCGCGGCCGAGCCGGCGCCGCCGCGCGTGCACGTGGTGAGGCCGCTGCAGCGCGCTCCCGCGGGCCCAGCGGCCCCCACGGCCCCCACTGGCATGGGCGCGCCCGCCACGCACACCATCCTCGACCCCAAGTTCTCCCGCGCGCTGGACTTTAAACTCCGAAGACTTAAAGAGAAAGAAATTCTACAAGCTAATCTCCGTCGACCGACGCGATATCGCTCGAAGAACGGCATCCTCACAGCTTCTAATCCAAACGTCAGCTCGAGCGAACACGCGCTGCCCAAGATTCTGAGTCAGTCGCATCCGCGCATCAACATCATCGAGCCGGAGAGCGAGAAAAAGATATCACCCAAAATGGAGAAGTCACCATCACCGGCACGCAAGACCCGTTCTCGCAACGCGGCGACCAATGACGGGGACAAGCCGCGGTTCGTGACGACGGTGAGGAGCGGGCAGTTTCTGCTGCCGCCGCCGGAGCTGGCGCGGCTACTCGGACTGGAGACCCTGTACCCGGGCAAGGAGAGAGACAAGATAGTCTACTCGTACGCGAGCAAGCCGACAGCGGTGGCTCCGCGGTCGAAGCGAGCCGTTCAGGAGACGAAGGAGAATGTGGTGCCGAACGGTGGCGTGCTCCAGACGCGCGCAGCCCAGCTGTTCGGCGGCGTGCGAGCGCTCGTGGCCGGCGTGGTGGGCATGCGGCGCCTGCCCGGCGCGCGCTCGCCCGCCAGCGAGTAAGTCACGCAGCAACTGTACCTAGCGACGCACTACGTCGACGCTCATCACAAGAGTGTGTTTGAGTGTGTTCGGGATGGACTCGTCCCGACAGCTGACACTGTTTGGCTGTCGGTGGCGCACGACCTTAATTCTCAATTGAGGGCAGTTTTTTATTTCACTTTTATTTAATGAGGACGCCCTGTTATTTTTAATCATAACTGAGTTTGTTTCATCGTGATAGATCGTTTACTTAAAAAGTTATACCGTTTTGTTTACACAGAGGTCACGGCAGCGAACAAGAATTAAAAAATGCTATAAAAAGTTTCATTAACTTTTTGATATTTTTTCCGTCAAAAAAAATTAATCATAGTTTCTCTCATTTCGATATGTGCACATTATAAAGACTCACACTGTATACGCTTATCTCATATCAATATCAAAAGTCATTTATTCAAACTAGGCTGAGAATTAGCACTTTTCGAACGTCAAAACTACATAAGACAGTCCCCCGCCCGCCCTTCACCACTTCCTAGTGCTTTAGCTGAGGAGAAGAAGTGGCGCAACAAACTCCTCAGCAGCACAGCTGTCTGTTCAGTTAAAAAAAAAAAAAATATATATTCTATACAACACTGCGCAAAATAATAAAATAGCTAATAAATAATACAGCTAAGTAAATTACGCAACATTATTTGCTATAAGTCAGCTAGTACACGCCAATATACCAAAAAAAATGAAGAAATGAAAAAAAAATCGAAAACTATACTCAAGCAGAAATAAAAATACAAAACTAAAAACGTAAGCAGAACTTTATACCTAAATAAAAACCTCCAGTGTCCATGTAGTCGTAACTCGAAGTCACAGATGATAAACTAGGAGCACCGAAGTAAAATAAACAACGAGTTAAATTACTAATACTAAACAAAACAAAACCAAAGTCAGCAAGATATTATATTCCATCCTCGACGCATTAAAATAATTATTTATTTATTTATCATCCTTACAACTATCATTACCAGGTCTTACCCTAATGCCACAGTATAGTTATCAAGTAATATAGTACATACATTAACTAATATAATAACTATAGGTACTGGATTATAATAAATAAAAGAATCTAAATCCTAATTTCCTACCTCCTTACAGTATTATTCAACTTAAAAATAACTTAACGAGTATCTAACCTTACATACCTAACAAAAATATAACTTTTTAGTTTACTCTTAAATTACCTTACATAAATAACTCTTGCGAATTCACTCAAAGAGCACAAAAAATATCCAGTCTCTCATGGACTTCGTTCACCACATGGATTGTTCGGGTGAGGGATGCTTTCGCCAGTAGATTGGTTGGCCACGGGCTCGTGTAGCAGTTGCGCGCGCCGCCGCCGCACGCCCGGCCTGGCGCGCTAAGTTCCATTATAATCCTACTTCCTACTAATATTATAACTGCGAAAGTTTGTGAGGATGGATGGATGTTTGTTACTCTTTCACGCAAAAACTACTGAACGGATTTTGATTAAATTTTGCACACAGATAGTTTATAACCTGCAGGGCTTTTTTTGTGGATGGGAAATCATCAAATAACTTCTCCCGCTCTGGGTCTCCACCCAGAGCGGGAGGGCGTGTCAGACTTCTACTGACTAAGACCCACCCGTGTTCCATCAGTTGCCCGTGCCAGGGCCAGGGTAACTCTTTCGAACAGCCCGCGACCCTGGCGGGATAACCTGCAGGGCTAACATGACAAGCGCGAGATCGCTCTTTTTCTCGATTTGTCTACGATTCTGACGTTATTAATATATAATGCCTAACATGACTGTTAGCCTCCAGTAAACTTGAAAAACGCACTTTGACACTTCTTTATCTCGTGACGAGAAACCAATGTAGCAAGTTATTGAAAACAAATTATTTTTATCATAGCAACATCGGCTTGAGCTTCCGTCTCATTCATTTGATTTTACCCATGGAATTGGTATGTACTATATTTATTTTACGTACACCTCTTTTAGTTTATGTTAAGTTCTTTGTGTAACTGACTTTTTTTGATTAAAGTTAAATGTTTTTCATTGTCATACCGAAATTAAAATACAAAATGACGGAAATGAAAATTAGTGGCACATAATATACTCACTAGATATACCAAGATCCCTCCGTGGCTCAGAAGCAAGTTAAGCCATTGATCCCGGCTGTTATTCGTGGATCTTTGGCAGTCGTTACGGGTCGTCAGAAGCCCGAAAGTCTGACAACCAGTCTTACCAAGGGGTATCGTATTTCAAAGTAACCGGGTTGTGTAAAATACTGGTAATGAAGCTGCATCTGGTTAGACTGGAAGCCGACCCCTACATAGTCGGGTAAAGGCTAGGCAGATGATGAATATACTCACTAGATAGTAACCACAATTGACAAATGAGCCAACGATCACAATTTGACAAAGCGAAGATTGTTATGGTAACATTCACCATTAAACCCATGATATTGCAAATTTTCTTAATCACCACACTTACCAAAAGGACTGGTTTACAGATAAATATGCAGCTGGAGTTGATTTCGCTATTATAACCATAAAACACTAAACGTTGTTAATCACCACCCTTAGGAAATGAACTGGCGATATTACCATACAGCCATTATCCCTAGATTTCGTTAATCACCATAATTGGCAAAGTCTCTGGTTATTACTTAAAGTTATGCTCATCTACGTAATAGTGCTCCCATCCGCCACAGTTTCTAACGCGGCCGCCGGAAGGAACTTCGTTCCAGTATAAATAGTAGATTAGAACTAAGTATTTTCAATATAAATATATTGTAAAATAAAATTATAACTAAAATAAGTACAATTATGAAACTGCCATGGTAATTTAGAGTTTTTTTTTTTGTTTGTACATAATGTGGTCTACTCATCTCGTCGTCAAAATCGAGAACGACTAAATGAGAGAAGAATCGCAGATTATCTCGTCTTGAACTGTCAAAATTGGATATAACTTAGGTGCCATGTTAGGGTTTGTCGAGAAATCATCAAGTTTGGCAGAACGAGTCGACTATTTTGTATAGCAGCGTTGTCAGAAAAGAGAAGTGTTGCGCTGTCAGAAAATTAATCACGCGAGAGTGAGTAATTAATATGAATAATTTATTTTATCCATAAGTTCACATATATAAATTATAAATTACGTAGAAGTTACAACATTACAAAGTTACATATTAATATCAGTAAGAAAATATTAAGCTACGTCTAAAATAAATCTAGTGTATACAACTTGAATAGAATGGTTAAAGGTCTAACGAATACAATAGCGACCTGCCTGATGTAGGTTTATTCAAACCTGTGTTTCAGGCCATCACTTAACAGCACTGAGTGCTTTAATGGACAATATGTTACTGTACATAGAGCTAGCGTTGATACATAATAATAATATTTTAAATAGAAATAGATTTAACACTAATAAACTTATTGCATTACATCTAGCAATTGTTCAGTGTCTGAGTAATTAAATGTCGCTAAGTATTCACTCAACACTTCACTACATTTTTTACAATTTACATTATATATACTCAGAGACTTATTTAATGGTCGCCTGTGTCAGGTTAACCCTGCTGGATAAACACATGAGATACTTTTTATTCCCATATTGTTACGGGTTCGAGACTTACATGGGTGAAACCGCGGGGCGCTGCTAGTATTTAATATTGTTATATTTGAACTTTTGGTTTGTAAAATCAAATAGACAGTTGCTGTTAGCAAATAACAACCGGCATTATTCTCCTGTCTTGTACACTGTACACGTACATACGTAATACATTCGATTCAAATATCCCTATGTGTCCGTAAGTCCGGACGTATAAGTATCGCGATGTATGACTCCAGGATGCCTGTGCATTAACGCCACGCAACATACAGTATGTTAGTTTAAACGAAGGTCGTATTCAAACCCACAGTAGTTCATGCTTACATGATACTAATAAAAAGTGAACAAAAATACTGATAAATAACAGACGGAACCATACCAAAAATTTCGCAAAAGTCTCGCAACGTGTAGCATCCTTGCGCTAGGGATTGGAAAACATCTCTCGGTACAAATAAATGGCTCCTCGCACACTATCATTAGATAACGCACAGGCACGAACCATCCCAATATTGTTCGTTGGAATATTGATAAGACGTCATTTTTGTTTATTCAAAAAGAGGTTTACAGAACACATTTATCGCGAAGTAAGCGGAGTTGTTAAGGGATACGCGGAAGCGCAATTAGACATGCGTAAATAGCGGCGCACTCGCATAGACTGCGGTCAGCGCGGGAGGGGGAGTGTGTCCTGTTGGTGCATTGGAGACATCACAAAGGAAAGGAGCAAGGGGTTTGCTCACGGGCTTCCTTTTCAGCAGGGGGCCTACTCCCTAAGCACGAAGTCCGTAGTTTCAGCCTTCGTAACGGGCGTTTCCTACTCCCTATCACCGACGGACGGATGTTTCGTCCGGGGCCCGAACGAAGAATGAATGACGACACGATTTGACAGTTGTCCCTACTCCCGATGTGTTTTTACCCGTCCGAAAAATTAAGTTTGACACTTGTTTGGACGGCTCGTTATGTCAATTGATACGACATCAAAATAGTTATCGTGCTGACGACGAAAGTAACAATTTTAAGAAGAATTCGAAACTATGGCTGCTTTTTAATGCTCGAAGAAGGTCTACAGGAAGAGCGGGTGTGACGCCGACGACATTTACGCCAAAACTTTCGGTTGGCGAGTATTCCCAACGCGTTGAGTTCATAGGGAACTATAGACTTACACGGGAATTGTTCGAGGACTTGTGTATGGATATAATACCTCTTTTGCCATCGGGCTGACTTAAACACCTTCCCTCAACGAGGAAGACCTACAACTAAAGCGCAGTAGACAGAGAGATGAGACTACATCCGCTCATCAAGCCGCAAAGAACAAGAGACAGATTAGTGTAATTGCTGGAAGAAATAGGTATAGAAATATAAATAGAAATAGATATAGGCACAATAAAAGTATTGTTTTTATTAACAAAATGGTTGTTTTTTTTATTTAGCACCAAATAAAACTGAATCATTTTAACAATCAACAAACACACTATAATAATCAAACCTAGGTCTAATTTTATTTATGTATTGTAGTCCTAAATTATTGCTACTTCTTGCTCAGTCGGCAGTGCCGTGTCGCCAAACACGTGGACGTGCACGATGTGGGTTTAATGCTGTAAACTAAAGAAATAATTATAATTTTAGTCAGTGTAACTTTATGAAACATGATTCACGTAATATCTTTATCTTTTCTACTGAACCACAATAATACTTACTTCTTTTACTTTGATTTTTCGTTAGTAACTTCAGCTCCAGTGATTCAGTGGACGTTGAGGGCTGTTCTTGAGTGGGTATGGGATGGCTGCTGGGTCTTTGTAACTACAGGTGGACCCTGTATAACAAAAAAATATAATTGACGGATACAACAAATAGAAATGTTTAATAAATGTAGAATTGTGTAGGTATCTGTGATTTATTATTATTTAATAAAAAAAAAAGTCTCGGCAAAGGCTCCACGTAACATAATTATTATCAGTGTATTCGTAACGCCACCTACAGATAAGTATTTGGAGGATGACTGATTATTATCATTGTATGCACTTTACTGATGACAAGACCTTAAAATCTTATTACTATTGACGAGTAATATTGTATTAAACTCACCCTTTGCCACTGCTCCACGGACTTTGTGCCACTTGCCATTGAATTGCACAGGCTTTCGAAACCACAGCCGTTTTGATCGTATTCCCCCGTTGTCGGTACGCCTCAATAGACGGCGAGCCAACTCTTAATATCGCTCATAAAATTGCGGAGGGCCTCTATTTGTGCGTAAGTTGCTGTTGGAGCGGATGGGGCCATTTAACAAAATTAATATAAATAATTTTACAAAAAAATCCGGTTACTATGTAAACAAAAAGCTCTGTCATATCCACCCACAGAACATATTACACTATTGCACTTGAAAATTGCCGTCAAAGGCAGACGTATCAAATGGATAGAGCCTCTATCCGCAAAAAATGGCAAAATAATTCAATTCTATATTTAGAGACATGATAAAACTTATATTGTTAAAAATGTATTCATTTTCTAACAACAAAAATATGATTTTTTTGTTTATTATGCTTGAAAATCACAAAATAACTAAACCGGTAACCGACCGGTAAAATAGCGCAACTCTATCGTCATGAGTCTGTCGCTCACGAAAATAGTCTATGATGTGTCTATGATTCCGTTCCGTTCTGATGAATCCGAAATCATTAGGGAGTAGGGTTCACTCCGACGTATCGGACTACTATCGGACGGGCCCGTTGCTTCGTTGACGGAGTTAGGGAGTAGACCCCCAGGATCGGCACGTGTTTTGCCGCGTGATTACTATACTGTTTACAAGTACTATTATTGCACGCTCAGTGTTCATGAATAATGTATTTTATTGGACAATTAGACACAAATTAAGGTTATAGGTTTTTTACATATTTGGGACGAGAATGGAATACTGATTACCCTCCCTCAATAATTTCCTTGTTTAATCTAACTTACTGTATATAGGTAAATCCGGCTAATTTTAAAGTTTTATTTCATTTTTGGCATTTAATACTTAAGCTTCCTGCAACTTTATTAGTAGCAGGCGGGAATCATAATTATAACCATCATGTATTGCATTCATGTAGTTTACAACTTGTTACAAGTATACAGCTTCAACTTTTCAAGAAACTATGAGGAATAGCGAAAAGTACTCAAAGGAGTCACGGAATCTATTTGAGGTTGGCGCAACATGTCCCTTTTTTCCATACTTCTCTATTAGTCGTCATCTCGGTAGTCACTCCCTTTTTAGCCATGTCATCTTTCACACAGTCCATCCATCGTTTCTTTGGTCTTCCCTTACTCTTATAGCCATCGACATTCGTACTCAAAACTTTCGTCACAACATTTTCTTCATTTCTCCGCATCACTTGCCCATACCATGACAACCGATTACCGCACAACTGTTCAGTCACCGGTGTCACTTAAACTTCCTCTTGTGTACTTGTTACTCTGTCCATTCGCGTAACACCACATATCATACATGTGATACCTACTTGGGTATTAAAACCATAGTGTTCCCCGTAAGTGACGTGTGTGTTGCTTGTTACAGCGGCAGTCTGGGCACGGCGCAGTACGCCAACGTGATGCACGAGAAGCGCGTGGTGCGCGGCAGCACCGTCACGTCGCACCCGCACGCCGCGGTACGTACCACACCCTGACACACACCTTGACACCAGAGCGACACTTGAGCTAGTCTTGAGCTTAGGGCGGCAGAGAAATTGTTCGCGAGAGAAGCTTTTCTTTGATGAATGAATGGTCAAAAGAGAACCTTCGCTACCCGGGGCTGGGTGCTTCAATTTTTGGAGCTCTTGCATCCTAAATTCCCTTTTTCTCAGACTTTTCTGCGTAGGTCAACAATGTAACTAAGTAGCAAAATATGGTCCTCTATGTATTCTAGGAATATGTATTTTTTAATCCAACAGAAATCCTTTAAACATTTATAGCACTGCATTAGGGCGCAATTTATAGGACTATTACGTTGTATTGTCGTATTGTTACAGTATAACTATCCTATCAGGTGCTTTTGCTTTTTTTTATCCAGCAGTAGTCAGCGTGCTAGAGTATTCGTTCTCCATTATTTTTGTAACGGTGACGTGCTGGTGACAACAATATTTATTTCAAAGGGAAAGTAATCCTCATTTAAGTATCTAGGGGTACAAGGCGGCGCAAAACAAATATTCAACGAAAATCTATCAAGCTATTATACCATTTTTTACGATTTACGTAATTAATTTGCCTGTTTGTTTGTTTGGCGCCGACTCAAAATTTGTAACATAAATTGATTTAGGAGTTTAGTTAGACTAAAAGGTTTTTTTTATTTTTCACTTTTCAGTTTTTTTCATTGTTAATTTTTTGTAAAAAAAAAATTTCACTTTTCAGTTACATTTTTGGAAGTCGGTTATTATTATTTTTTTTTTTTTGTAACAGTTTTTATTTTCACTTTTTCAAATTCTAATACCTGCAAAATAGATGAGAACATCATCCACATAAACTAGGTGGGCAAAATACGTATTACTGAAGCTTACTAAAAAACTACCCAAGCAAGGTTAATCAATTTTATATGGGACCAACTTCGACGTATACCCTCCCGAATAAAATAAAAACCTTTCAAATCGGACTACACTATAAAAAGTTATGCGTGGTCATACATAAAAAAATATACGTATCGAATTGAGAACCTCCTCCTTTTTATTGGTCGGTTAAAAATATTAATTTCAAAGGGAAAGTAATCCTCATTAAGAGGAAGTGCCCCCGCCAAGTCGAGCAAAGCAAAGGCGCGGCCGTACCATACCATCCTTTCCTCGAAGCCATTCGGGCCATTTTCCATCCCCTGTAACTTCGTTGTGAAGAAATCCGGTCAAGAGCGAGTTGGACTCGCGCACCAAGGGTTCCGTACCATCAATATTAAAAAAAGTGTGGTATTTAGAGACATCGTTTTATTTTTCCTGTAATCTTTACATAAAGGAGATTGGCAGAAACCCACGTATTTTCAGTATCACATACAGGCTTACCGTTTCATAGAATGAATATATGGATTTGAATGCCACAATAGAGTATAACAAAATAAGTAATGGTAAGACATACAGTAGACTTGGGGATATTAAATTGATTTATACATAACAACGAAATGGACCACCAAAAATAATACTTAAAGGTTCCTACTTATGTAACTCAAGGCAGACCCTTATAAATCATACAATACATTTCACTCAGATAAAGTGGATAGATTGTACTTTAATAACTATAGTAGGATTTTTGTGTTACTAGTAAGATTTTAAAGTAGGGTGTTCTAAGTTGAGATGAGAAAACGGCAATTATAGACGAAAGAACGTTGTGCGTTACAAAAAGAAAAATAAGTATGACGAATATGACGATTTATATATATTTTTTTGTATTTGACATAAGTGACAGCTGTGCCCGGTGCAGCCGGCCGCACTCTCGAACCTTGTGTTAACACGGAGCCCGGTGCAGCCGGCCGCACTCTCGAACCTTGTGTTAACACGGAGCCCGGTGCAGCCGGGCGCACTCTCGAACCTTGTGTTAACACGGAGCCCGGTGCAGCCGGCCGCACTCTCGAACCTTGTGTTAACACGGAACCCGGTGCAGCCGGCCGCACTCTCGAACCTTGTGTTAACACGGAGCCCGGTGCAGCCGGCCGCACTCTCGAACCTTGTGTTAACAGGGAGCCCGGTGCAGCCGGCCGCACTCTCGAACCTTGTGTTAACACGGAGCCCGGTGCAGCCGGCCGCACTCTCGAACCTTGTGTTAACACGGAGCCCGGTGCAGCCGGCCGCACTCTCGAACCTTGTGTTAACACGGAGCCCGGTGCAGCCGGCCGCACTCTCGAACCTTGTGTTAACACGGAGCCCGGTGCAGCCGGCCGCACTCTCGAACCTTGTGTTAACACGGAGCCCGGTGCAGCCGGCCGCACTCTCGAACCTTGTGTTAACACGAAGCCCTCTCACTCTCGAACTTCATAGTCCGAACGGCATAGTCAAATATTCGTACCTACTGGCCGTCAGGTGTTATAAACGCAGTACGCTGTATAGATTCCTCAGACTTAATAGGAATCAAATGAAAACCTGACGCACAATCTAACTTAGTAAAATATCGCGCACCGTGCAAACGTGATATTTGGTCTGAGATAAGGGGTAATGGATACCGGTCAGGTATAGTGTTGCTATTCAGTTCGCAGTAATCCGGATCGCGGAACCGTCGCGCTTCTTAACCAAAAGTGCTGGACTCGCAAACGGAGAATTACTCGGTCGAATAATATTTGCACGTAACAACTCATCTACATGGTCATGCATTATTTTTCTTTCTTCCGCATTAAGACGATAAGGTCGTCTTTGTACGGTCAAACAAGGATCAATCAGACGAATATCAAGCTCACCTGTTGTTACACGCGTTTGCGGCATACCGGTTGTTGGTGAGCGTGTGGACTGTATTTAAAGAGATAAAATCAAAACGATGTGATGGTGGTTATTAAAATGATATTTAATTAAATTAGAAAAACTAAGAAAAATACAGCGAACACAAAGGACAGCACAGTGACACTACCTAGAATTCAGCCAACAAAAGACAAACCAAATCAATAAAAAAAAATATGTATTTAAAAAAGGTTGTAGCTTTCCCAGCCAGTCGCCAACATTCCGGGCCCCTAGTGGAACACTAAACCGTGGTGGCAACTGGCTGGGGTTCGGCTACTAGAGGTACGAGCTTGCGGACTGGTCGGCGCAAGGTTCCTCCTTTAGTGGCCACGTCTGCAACACGGACCAGCCCGTCAGGTCCCGTAAAAGTTTTGGTTACCCTGCCTAGAAGCCAAAGACCCCTTGGCAGAGAATTGTCCGCGACCACGACCACGTCACCTTCGCTTACATGCAAATTATTTCTGTTACTAGCGTAGCGTCCACGTGGAATTAATGTAGGTAGGTATTCCGTAAGCCACCTTTGCCAGAAGTGGTCAGCCAGCCTGAGAGCGTGTCTCCAGTTAGATTTTCGAAATAGGTCTTGCATCCGAGAGCTTAACTGGCCATGGAGCCACCGATGAACAGCCAAGGATAAAATGAAATGGAGTTATAGCTTCTGGGGCGTCTGGTGAACTTGGAACGTAGGTGAGCGGTCGAGAATTAATTATAGATTCAGCTTCGATAAGCAAAGTGTTAAAAACTTCTTCGCGTGGGGCTCTGTTTTTTAATGTAGCGCGTAGGGCTGTTTTTACTGAACGCACCAATCTCTCCCACGCACCTCCCATAAATGGAGAGGCGGGTGGTATGAACCGCCACGATATTTTGCGGCTGGTCGCAAAGTTCTCGACATCTTGATGGTAGAGTGATGCTAGTTCGCGGCTAGCTCCAACGAAGCTGGTTCCGTTGTCGGAAAATATTGTTGACGGAGTCCCACGCCGAGCTATCAAACGTCTGAGCGAGGAGGTGAGGTGCAGGAGGTCGATCAGAGTGAGGATCTTCCCCAGAGAACATAATGTGTGGGTGATGCGTAGGTTAGCGAGCAACAAAGAAAGTATTCGAAAACACACTTCTAATTTATTAAGGTAGGTAAATGATAAATGATATTTATTTCTGTAAGTAGATTTGTACAAACACTTTTACAAGTCTTTTTTTTTTAACTAGATGAGGTCGGCGTTTCCTAACTGACTACTCTGAGAAGAAAGGCCGAAACAAACTCAGAGGTCACAGTCTCTTATAAAGTCCAGACATAATCTTGGTCACTTCATGTGAAGACCATGTAGATTGGTGTCTGAAATGGTCTTTTGAGGAAAGAACCACACAGATTGAGAGGACCTGTCCAGTCAGTGCACGCATTTGTCAGTAATCGCGCAGCTCAACTCAGAACTTAAGGAGCTCAACGATTCGACGAACAATACCAAAGAAAGGACATTGGGGTAGGCCGCATAGATTACTCAAACTGCCAGACCATGATTAAAATTAACTGAGAGAAAAAATAAAACAAACAAAAAAAAAAACAATGACCTACATAGTCTTCACATTCACAATAAAGTCAAATAATATAATACTTACAAAGTAAATATTCATGTCAACATTCATGTCAGTATGCAAAAATAAAAATAATATAAAATAAAATTGGAGCAGTTCAATCCCAAGCCTTTTTGTCCTCAATATAATCTTTAACGGTATAAAAAGCTTTCTGACACAACTTGCGGTTAATGAATGATTTGAATTTATTAAGGCTCAGATCTTGAACGTGGCTTGGAAGTTTATTATAAAAGCGTATACATTGACACCTGAATGACCCACCTATTTTCTTGAGCCTTGTTGGAGGTACAACAAATTTGTTTATTCCTAGTATTTATATTGTGGATATCACTGTATTTTTTAAACAATTTAATTTTTTTTATGGGCATATAAAAGATTTTCAAAAATGTACTGAGAAGGCAAAGTCATTATATTAATCTCCTTAAATTTCTCTCTGAGAGATTGTCTCGGACTTAATTTATAAATGCATCGAACAGCTCTTTTCTGCAAAACAAAGATAGTCTGAATGTCGGCTGCATTTCCCCACAACAGAATACCGTACGACATTACACTATGGAAATAGCTAAAGTACACTAAACGGGCTGTCTCTATGTTGGTTAAATTACGAATTTTCCTAACAGCGTATGCTGCGGAGCTTAGCTTTTTTGACAATTTATCTATATGTGGGCCCCACTGAAGCTTAGCATCCAAAGTTAAGCCCAAGAATACTGTGCTATCTTCAGGATTCAATTCTTCGCCCTTTATCAACACGTTAGTTTTTACCTGCCTAACGTGAGGTAGCGTAAACTTAATGCATTTGGTTTTTTTTTCATTAAGGAGTAAATTATTAACACTGAACCAGTGAACTAGTTTTGAGATCGCTCTGTTTACATCGTCAGTAACCAGCTGCTGATGTTTAAGTTTAAACAAAAGTGAAGTATCATCCGCAAACAAAACTATATCATGATTATCCTTTATGAGGTAGGGCAAATCGTTAATATAAATAAGAAACAAGAAAGGACCAAGAATCGAGCCCTGTGGGACCCCCATTGTTACTATAGATCCGGGCGATCTTTTTCCATTAACGTCAACGCTCTGAATCCTATTACTCAAGTCTGAAGTAAGAAGATCCAGAGCGGTGTTCCGGATCCCGTAATGGCGGAGTTTCCTGATTAAAGTTTCATGAAGAACGCAATCGAATGCCTTGGACAAATCACAAAAGATGCCCAAGGCATCGCATTTTCCTTCCCATGCATTATAAATATGTTCTAAAAGTTCAACACCGGCATCAGTAGTTGAACGACCCTTTGTAAAACCGAACTGCTTGTTATGTAATAATTTATGTTTATTAAAAAATCTTTGCAATTGGTCTAAAATTAATTTCTCAAAAATTTTACTAAACGTAGGTAGTACTGAAATAGGTCTATAATTTGTGGGGTCTGATGTACTACCTGATTTAAACAAAGATATTATTTTACTATATTTCATGAGGTCAGGAAACTCCCCACAGTCGATACAGTTATTAAAGATAACCCCTTCCCCTCGGACCGCGATTGCGTGCAGAGACGTGTCTTCCGTAATTTTGTGCTCCATAAAATTAATAAAATCATCATTTTTAACTGAGAAAAATAAAGTTCTAAATCGCGCATAGTACCAGGCGCCCATACTCGTGTTGAGTAACTTTGTACAACGACGTGGCCGGCGCGGCATATGTGTGTCGGGCGACGACGAGCCAGACAGAGACCGGTGATGTACGATTGTTACGCCTGACTAGTCATCGGTGTGCGAGCACAGGACGAGCTTGCTGCATAGGATACTTCAAAACAGCGAATGTGTGGGCGATCGCTCTCCGCATAATTGAAGGTAACGCAAAACCACCAATGTGACATTGTTGACTTGAGTACTAAATGATTAAACCGGGGATTTTTTATGAAGTACCCGCTATTGCAGTTGTCTATATTATACGCTGGTTCTAGTGATTTCTAACATTGACATCTGAGATCCTTTCTTGTGTACTAGACCATAATGTTACGTACACCTGACAACAAATCGGAACCTAATTTAAGTACAATTGGAATAACCGATACTCCAACTAATTATGTATCGACTAGTAGGGCAAAGAAACTCTTCAGAAACACGTCTGGAGATATTTCGTTCAGAGATAAGTTTTTACAAATGTAACAAATAAGTTTAGAGAGACTAAAACCTTGGATGACACTAGGTCTTGTAAGGTGTACACGTATCAGGGATCGGATGCATAAAAACTCAAACAAAATCCGGATAACGTAGTACTTGAAATCACATATAAACATTACCGGAACTTCTATAATAAGATTATTAATAAGTTAAAGCGAGAATACGAAAAACGGTTACTTAGAGAAGCAGGTAATAATAATAAAAAACATATGGAAAGCTATAAATAATATTACTAATAGAAATAGTAAAAAAGATATCTCCTTAGATCTTCTTTCTATAGAGTCAACCCCTCACCTATCTGTCAATGCCACAAATGAGTTCTTTGCCACTATTGGTGAAAATATAGCAAACAAAATCACCCCTTCTACAGCATTACATAACTTTACAAAGGTTACGCAGTATCACACGTCCTTAACTGGCAATTCATTCGTTCTCCTTGACACTGACGAAGATGAAATAGAAAAACTAATCATTGGTCTGAAAAGTAACTGTGCTGCTGGTGATGATGGAATCTCATCTGACATACTTAAACTTTTAAAAAATAATATCAAAGCCCCGCTCACGCATATCTTTAATATGTGTCTAGAGAAAGGCATTTTTCCTGAACCACTCAAACGGTCCATAGTAAGACCTATTTTTAAGGGTGGATATAGAAGCCGTGTCACTAACTATCAACCTATCTCAATTCTGACCTCTTTGTCAAAAATATTTGAGAGGATAATTAATAATAGACTCATAAATTATTTAGAAAAATATAACCTTCTTTCGAATAATCAATTTGGTTTCCGTACAGGCAAGTCCACGGATGATGCATTAAATGACTTTACTGAACACATTGTCAAAAGCATAGATAACAAAAAGAAATGCCTCACTATATTTCTCGATTTGGCGAAGGCTTTTGACACGGTTTCTATTCCCACCCTAATTAATAAGCTATATCATCTCGGTATCCGTGGAAATCAACTCAAATTACTATCTACTTATCTATCTGGAAGAACACAAAGGGTAAAAATTGGCAATTATACAAGTGATGGTTTACCTGTCTCCCATGGAGTACCACAGGGTAGTATGCTAGGCCCAACGTTGTTCCTAGTTTATATCAATGATCTAACAATACTTAATATTGAAAACTGCAAAATAATTGCGTATGCAGGTGATACTACCCTGACATTCCATGGTGATACTTGGAGTGAAACCTTCCAAAAAGCTCAACATGGTTTTAACATGGTAACAAAATGGCTTGCTCAAAATTACCTTTCTCTTAATACCGAGAAAACAAAATACATCCCATTCTATATTCGCAACACTGGTGAACCAATACATACGATACATCGTTTAACCTGTCACACCTGTGATGGTGAATCTATTAACTGTTCTTGTCCATCCCTATCTGCCGTGGAATCTATTAAATATTTAGGACTCATATTTGATCAAAATCTTAATTTTAAAAATCAATTAATTAATCTGTCAAATAGAATAAGAAAACTTATATAATGTATTTAAACAAATAAGAAACTCAGCCACTGCTAATATTATGAAAATGGTTTATTATTCCCTGTGTCAAGCGGTTATAACCTATTGTATTGCATGTTGGGGTGGTGCTGCTAAAACGCATAATTTAATTGCTGAAAGAGCTCAATGAGCCTTATTAAAAGTAAGTTACTTTAAGCCTAGGTATTTTTCTACCTGTGAGCTGTACAGGGAATGTGAGGTACTATCGGTTCGGAAACTCTTTGTACTTGCCTTAATTATGAGACAGCATTCCAGTGTCAAGTTAAGTGCCCTGACTGATAAAGAAATTACTAGGAGTAGACGTTTCGATCTTTTAAAATCAGTACCCTGTAGAACATCTTTTGCCCAAAAATTCAACATGTTCCTGGGCCCAAGACTATTCAACATTGCAAATAAACTTAGTTGAAAATTTTTTCCATGACAAAAAGAGAGTGCAAACAAAATGTGACTACTTGGCTTCTATCCCTAACCTACGATGAAACTGAAAAACTGCTTAAAGTAATTGTATAATTTCTTTGTATAATAAAAATATTAAAATCGTTTATTTATTTATGATTAAAATATCTGGTATAAATGAACGATAATATAAAAAGAATAAACTAAATTCATTTAATTATAGTGCGTTATTGTACTTGTTCAAAATTCAATGTCCTAAGTTTCCCTCTGTCACACACACACCTTCACTCACAAATACACACACCCTCACACGTACACCCAAATTTGCGAACGCTCACACGAACACACTTCGTTTACCAGTTTTTTTTTTGTTTTTTATTTAATTTTTCTTTTTCCTTGTTTATATTAATTTTAGTTTTGCACCTAAACAGTCCTTCATTCTACATGCTAGGCACAACAACATCGGCTATTCTATAATGATAATCGAGGGTGGGCGCTGATACCTATAGCTACAAGATATTAAGTTATCTTAGCTTAGGTATTGGCTGAAACTATAATATTATGTTACTTTACTTACCTTACGGCCTATTTTTATTGTAAACTATGTATATTTATATTAAGGTGCAATAAACTATTTTTATTATTTTTTTATTTATAAGAGCTAAAGTAGGTGCTACAATGTCAATAATAGACTTAGCAACTTCTACAGAATTACCCCACAGATCTGCTGTCTTTTTTACATTTAAAGTGTGAAAGGTTTTAATTATATCTCTACAGGTAATATGTTCAAAATTAAATTCCGAATCGCAATCATTAACATTTTCCTTAAGCAAAGACTCAGCAACAGAAGTTGATGAAATTAGGGATTTAGTAGTTGAAACGGGAATATCTGAAAAGAAATTTTCAAAGGCCGCGGCGACTTGTGATTCTGATTTTATTATGTTGTCATTAATAGACAGGCTGTAGTCAGCACTTCGATTATTAGACCTTCCTGTTTCACTATTAATAATATTCCAAATCGTTTTAATTACGTTACTACTGTTTTTAATCTTCGAACTCAAATAACGCGACTTGGCCATACAACAAACTTTTTTAAATAATTTTGAATAATTTGTAACATATAAATTAAATTCAGCAGTGTTTACAAAAGACCTTTCATTGTATAGTACATAAAGCCGTGTTCTACTTTTATGAATATCAATGGTGGCCCAATCACTGAAAGACGCGTTACTATTAACCGAGATAGTCTTGGGAATAAAGATGAGATTAAATTGTTGACAGTACATATTAAAAAAATCTTCATATAAAATCATTAGGATCAGTATGATTAGCCAAAACTGTTAATTTATTAATGAGTTTAACTTTAAAAGCTTCCAAGCGACTTGTAGTTTTATGGTTAACAATGATATCCTTTTTAGCCACTTTGTTGTTTTGGTTTTGGATAGTAATCCTTTGCCCGCAATGATCAGAATCTAGTAAATTTATAATTTCTTTATGGCTTGGAATAACATCTGTATAAATATTATCTAGGCATGTGGCACTAGTAGGGGTTATTCTTGTGGGCTCTAAAAAGGTAGGTAGGTACACTGAACACAACGAGTCGTATGACAGATCCTAGACTAGTGTTGTCCGCGCGGCTGCTAGCAGAAAAGTGTCCTCCTTGCGGTTGGACCTCTTCGCTCATAATATACTCACTAGATATACCAAGATCCCTCTGTGCTTCGGAAGGACATTAAGCCGTTGGTCCCGGCTGTTATTCGTGGATCTTTGACAGTCGTTACGGGTCGTCCAGTAACCAGTCTCACCAAGGGGAATCGTATTTCCCAATTACCGGGTTATAGAGGTCAGATAGGCAGTCGCTCTATGTAAAATACACATATTTTCAGCTGCATCCGGTTGGACTGGAAGCTGACCCCGACATAGTTGGGAAAAGGCTAGGCAGATGATGAATATACTCACTAGATAATAACTGCAATTGACAAATAAGTCAACCATCTCAATTTGACAAAGCGAAGATTGTTATAGTAACAATCACCATTAAATACATGATATTGCTAATTTTGTCAATCACCACACTTACCAAAAGGACTGGTTTTCAGATAAATATGCAGCTGGAGTTGATTTCGCTATTATAACCATAAAACACTAAACGTTCTTAATCACCAGCCTTAGGAAATTAACTGGTGATTTTATTAGATATTGCCATACAGCCATAATCCCAAGATTTCGTTAATCACCATAATTGGCAAAGTCACTGCTTATTACTGAAAGTGATATTCATCTACGAAATAGTGACCCCCTCCGCCACAGTTTCTATCGCGGCCGCCGGAAGGAACTTCGTTCCAATATAAATAGTAGATTAGAACTAAGTATTTTCATTATTAATACATTGAAAAATAAAATTATAACTAAATTATTATAGTTATATTGTACTTATGTACAATGATGAAACTGCCATGGTAATTTGGAGTTTTTTTTTTTTTTTTTGTATCATTATTTTGTCTACTCATCTCGTCGTAAAAATCGAGGACGACTAAATGACAGAAGAATCGCAGATTATCTCGTCTTGAACTGTCAAAATTGGATATAACTTAGGTGCCATGTTAGGGTTTGTCGAGAAAACATCAACTTTGACAGAACGAGTCGAGTATTTTGTATAGGAGTGCTGTCAGAATACGAGAAAAGTGTGTTGCGCTGTCAGAAAATTAATCACGCGAGAGTGAGTAATTGTCGCGGGTGTCATGTTAGCCCTGCTGATTCCAGTTCCCGAGAACGCCTACGCCTGCCTCACAAAGCGCATCACTCTAGGGCGGCGAGTATTGCCCTCCCTGAAGCAGTATAGTTTTTCGATTAACACCATGGTCCCCTCGATACGCCGCTCGATCCTGCACTGCCAGGCTGGAACGGCGGGTTTTGGTCGTGTAGCTATGTCACAATTTGGAAATGTGACATTGGCTACACGACACGCCGCAATAGCCGCGCAATACAAGATCGAGTGCGTATCTACGAGATCTTCGCTGCTTTCAAAATAAGAAACAGCGAATCCAAGGCACACACCAACGCCCTATTCGTTCTGCGCATAGGCAAGCGAGGTAAACAAGGTCTAAGTTGGACGGGGGCAGTTCTAAACTCCCGAATCGCATCCTCCAGCGCGCTCCTCAATCGGTCGTTACACTGGCTACTTACCGTAACAATCTCATCGCCCCCCTCCTCATCATTAACATAAGCCCGTGGTTGGATTATGTTTAGAGGTTGCACCGCGGTCTGTGACGGGACAGGGACGATACGGTTGCTCAGTACCTCTGAGCGCAGCCTATCAAGCGCGGCGTCGTCCAATCTTTGATTCCGTTGGATAACCCGCACCTGATCCGACAGTCGTTGGGCCGAGACGTTGATAAATTATTATTATTAAATGAATGTGGCTATTTCTAACCGTTCATTCTCTAAGATATAATACTGCAAAGCTCACAGGGTAAAACTAGGGACCAATCAGAATATGATTTGGTCAGTAAGCAAAATTCTAGCCAATCCGAGTTAAGGATATTCAATGTTACTAGAGCGACTCGTGGTTTTGCAAAAACCCTATCTTTTCCAGTAAGATTGAGAAATGTTTTCACCATTGTCTAATTATCCGTGTTTTCGCAATATCCCTAGGGTTTTCGCGAATATTCGAATTATCAAATCATCCTGCGACATATACATTTATTTATGTTCCGTTCGATAACAAACTACCCTCGTAAATAGGTTCGTTTTTGGTACAGATACATCTACTTCCAAAGTGAACAATGAGTGTGTTTCCAGGGAGATGGCATCGAGAGCATGGCGGCGCGCGCGGCGCGCACGCGGCGGCGCGCGCTGGCGCGGCGGGCGGCAGCCGCGCGCCTGCGCCCCGGCACCCCGCCGCCTGCGCCCGGCCGCCGCCACCACCCCATTCAGACCGAGTACTACCTCGAAGAGGTAAACTATTACCCTATTCTTTGGATTCAATGTTGACGAGGCTCTTATCTATATATGTATACAATACTAGCTGACCCGAAAACGTCGTCCTGTCAAAAAAAACTCCCATAGAACCCACTTTCAGTTTTCCCGAATTTTTCAATTTTCCCGGCAACTATTCAAACATTTTCTTTCATACAAACCTTGTCCTGACAAACGCAACAAAAAAAGAATTAGCCAAATAGGTGCAACCGTTCTGAAGTGATACCTACTCGTAATACTCGTAATAATAATTTATTCGCAAAAACATTTGTATACATACACACACACACACACACATAGGTGCATAAGTATATATAGGATGACAAAATAGAAACAAAGGAGACACATGTTTGCCAAACGTCATGGCATGCACATCTTTAGAAAAATTTTATTCTAAATTAATTAATTTTTAAATAATTATAATTAACAGAATATTTTTTTTATAAAAAAATTAAATTGTATGTAAGTAGAATAAACATGTCACAGTCATAATAGTAATAAAAGATCATAATAACATGTCACAATTATAAAAAAAAATAATTTAAAAAATTAAATCCACTTCAAAAAGAAATTAACTCAAAATTATGAAAAATTTTAATTTCTGAAGTCGGTGGCAAAAAATTAAAATACAGATCGCAAGACATTATTCCGAAATTAAAATTATTTCATAATTTTGAGTTAATTTCTTTTTGAAGTCGAATTAATTAACTTTTTAAATTATTTTTTAAAGACTTCAAAAAAAGGAGTTATCAATTCGATACGTATGTATGTAATATTATTGGAACTGCGAGATATTCACATATGATCTATTAGGGCTTCCAAACAAATATACAAAATTTCATAGATAAATGTTTGTATATATGTATGTATGTATGTTTGTCCACGAATTTTTCCGAAACTATTAATCGGACCGTGACCACTCTTTTTTTTTGGCTTACATTTACTTCAACTTAGGGCACAGTGAAAGTTTCCAAGATAATGGACTAATACGTGTTGTTACATGTACCTAAATTAAAATCAAAATCAAAAAATCAAAAGTCATTTATTCAAACTAGGCTGAGAATCAGCACTTTTTGAACGTCATAATTACATAAGACAGTCCCCCAAAACGCCCGCCCTTCACCACTTCCTAGTGCTTTAGCTGGGGAGAAGAAGTGGCGCAACAAACTCCCCAGCAGCACAGCTGTCTGTTCAGTTAAAAAAAATGAATCTATATAACACTGCGCATAATAATTTAGGTACATTACGCAACACAAAACATTAAATTAAATTATTTGCTATAAGTAAGCTAGCACACGCCAATATACCAAAAAAAAATCGAAAACTATACTCAAGCAGAAACAAAATACAAAACTAAAAACGTAAGCAGAACTTTATACCTAAATAAAAGCCTCCAGTAATAAAGTAAAAAACTTACATATAGCCGTACATTTAGTCGTAACTCGAAGTTACAGATGATAAACTGGGACCATCGAAGTAAAATAAACAACGAGTTAAATTACTAACAACAAAACAAAACCAAGGTCAGCAAGACGACCTGTCACCACAAGCAGCATCCGTTCACGAACATAATGCAAAGATCAGCCATTACACCCTCGCCATATTTGAGGGAAGGAGACAACCGGGTCGACGCTACCGCAAGCAGTGACATCTAAGGGAGCATGACGAACTTGCTGCCGGTTGCTCAGGCAAGAAAACTATGATCAATTGTCGAGGTCACTAGCTAACCACATATTGCAATACCACTCATAAAATAAAAATTAAAAAAAAACATTAAAATGAGTACATTATGTCAATAATAAATAAAAATAAAATTAAAATATTGTAAATTGACCTTGGCAGTCAAAGAAAATAAATAATTATATGAACTCATATAACCTGTCAGTAGGTATGCTAATTCTGGAGAAAAAAAAAACATAAACATTGTCTTAAGTTAAACACAGCGACCAACTATTCTTATCGTTTATCGTTGATAGAATAGTATGCATTTGAACAAAGGTTAGATAAAATGTGACGGCCTGGCTTATTGATACAAGCTACGGGTGTGGTGTCAAAGGGAAAACATCTCAAAACAAGGTTCTCAGTAACGAAAATAAGATGACCCAGCTTTTAACATTTATTGAGCACGGTTGCAACTACATGATACTTTCTGAAGGTCTGATGATGACCAGGTTAGTGCTTATCGGTTCTCAATAACGGAAATAGTTAGGATGACCTAGTTTTCAGCATTTATCTAATTGAGCACGGGTGCTACTACATGATACTTTCTGAAGGTCTGATGATGACCAGGTAAGTGCTTATTGGTCCTCAGTAATGGAAATAGTTAGGATGACCTAGCTTTCAACATTTATCTAATTGAGCACGGATGCTACTACATGATACTTTCTGAAGGTCTGATGATGACCAGGTAAGTGCTTATTGGTCCTCAGTAATTGTTATAGTTCGGATGACCTAGCTTTCAACATTTATTGAATTGAGCACTACTACTAGCATAGATATATATATAGTCATACATACACTGACCTAGCTTTCAACGTGTAAGTGTGACGGCCTGGCTTATTGATACGAGCTATGGGTGTGGTATCAAAGGGAAAACATCTCAAAACCTTTGTCAAATTCTAGTGCAATATTTATAACAAAACTATTAACTACTTATTACAAAAAAAATGTTCCAGTTTTTACTAAAAACTAAAAATTACGAAATATAAAATAATTTAAAAAATTAAATCGACTTCAAATATAAATTAACTCAAAATTATGAAATAATTTTAATTTTGGAAGTCGGTGACAAAAAATTAAAATACAGATCCCAAGACACCGACTTCCGAAATTAAAATTATTTCATAATTTTGAGTTAATTTCTTTTTGAAGTCGATTTAATTTTTTTAATTTATTTTTTTAACAGTACTGTATTATAATATATGCACCTGTGTACAGTAGACAATTATACTGGGATCTCATAATGTTTTTTTTTTCCTGACGTCATTTAAAGATGGAAATAAATGTTTATTTGTTTTGACAAATATAGCTAATTCTAAAATATACAGACATGGAAACGTTAACAGTTTATTCGTTTTAAAGACAGCGACACAAATATCCATTACTTTTAGACCAAACATGGCTCTAAGGCAACGCTTTTGACATTTAAAAATGCTTTCCCTTTCGCTGCAATTGCCCCAAAATATTATGCCATACCTTAAAACCGACACAACCAGACCATTGCAGGGTCCCCTCTATATTATTATAGTTCCTCTATATTATATATTATAATTCTACACCATGATAAGCCACTAGTAGTGATTTACAGTTTTTTTTTTTTTTATTGACAAATAATTGTATAAAGCATAAGCGGAAGAGCTTATTTTTTTACAAATTACTTCCGCGTGAGCTTTCCAAGTTAGTTGGCTGTCAATTAAAATTCCCAAAAATTTCGCCACATTTACTCTATACCATCTACCGTCTACCATCTGTCTCAAATAAACAAACTAGAATAAAGGAAAAGAAAATTACATACAAAGGTGATGCTTATTTCTAAAGAAATCTCTTCCAGCATACCTGCGATAGGACAGAGGATAAAAAGAGATGTAGACACCGTGTGTAAGCATAAAAGAGAAAATAAAAATACATAAAATCTAAAAAACAATTCACTAAGCTAATAAAACATATAATAAATACTTAACACGTTCACTGTCCAGCCAAAATGTCGAAATTAGCTCTCACGTCCAATTTACTTTTTTCGTTCCTATGTATGAGGTACTTGCCTTTACACCACTTTAAAATAAAAGTTGAAGAAACCCTTTTAAATTATTTTTTGAGTTCAATTTTCAAAGCTTTGTAAGTCCTAAATAATAATTTTACCTACATAATTGCTCATACGTTCATGTATAATACTAGTATGTTTCTTTTATGTCCACGAAGTAAGAACCCATTATGTATGAAAAGTGCAGTGACCCACATGTATGGCACGGACGTCTCGTTCCAACCCAAAATGACCCACATGGGACTTAACACATTCACTGTCCACGGACAGTGAATGTGTTAAATACATACATACCTCTAGAATAAATATCACTAAAATAACTATGACGAAATGGAAATATAATGTTCTTTCACTTTTTTTTTTAAATACTGCAACAGTTTGGCAGTCCCTAATGTCAAGTGGAAGTGAATTCCACAACCGAACCGCGTGCACAGTGAAGAAGTAGGAGTAGACGGCAGTGGAATGGGAAGGAAATTTTAGGAGGTTTCTAAGATGCGACCTGCAAAGCACATCAAAAGGACGGGCATAAGAAAAGCGTTCCCGCAAATAGGAAGGTGTTTTAGGGTTGTGAAGGATGTTAAATAGCAGACACAGTATGCGAGAGTTCCTCCGAAATCGAATAGGGAGCCACTTGAGTGTCTTGCTAAAGTTAGAGACGTGATCATACTTTTTAAGGTTAAAAAAAAAACGAATACAGATATTTTGTAAACGCTCAAGTTTATTCAAAAGCTCCTCGGTGGCATCCAAATAACAGGCATCTGCATAGTCAATAATGAGCTGAAGAGAGTTTGAGCAAGGGAGATTTTGGTGTTCAGGGGCAAGAAGCACTGGAGGCTTTTCACAGAATGAAAAGTGTAGTGCACTTTACGACTGACTTGAGCAACATGGTCAGTCCACGATAAATAGGAGTTCAATGTCACCCCCAGGTTTTTAACCGTATTTGCGTATTCAATCTGAACTCCATTCAGACAGAGTGGAGACAGCGACGCAACATCGAGCATATTCCGAATATATCTGCCACCAAAACTATAGCCTGGGATTTACTAGGGTTGATTTGCAGTCCGATGGACCGCAACCATTCGCCAATCAAATCCAGGTCTCTGTTCATGGCACACACAGTGGCTTCCGCATCTTCCCTTAAGAAATGGCTGTACAGCTGCAGATGGTCAGCATAGAGATGGAAGTAGGAAGGTTAGGAGGTTTATGTTTATGTTTTCAGAATTAATTCTCTGGTAGAAGTGCAGAATTTTTGTTTTTTGTACATTTATGACTAGGTTGTTATTATTAAGCCAATTTACAACTGTATCAAGCGTTTTGTTGATGTCACTTTCATATGACTCTCTGTTACGGTATTCTATTAGTAATGTGCTGTTGTCAGCAAATATTATCATGGGCTGGACGGTTTGACGTGCCCGGTCATTGATGTACAATAAAAATAACAAAGGTCCGAGCACGCTGCCTTGCGGAACTCCATATTTTATTTCTCTAAGTAGTAGTTGTTTTATATTTTAATTCACATTTAGTTTTTGGGCAAATTTTAGATATCTCTGTATATTGTTTCCGGCCGCTAATATAAGTTTTTATTAAATTAAGTGCATTTCCCCGTATTCCGTATGCATAGAGTTTGCCGAAAAGAGTTTCGTGATCCATTTGATTGATACGCGTACTACTACTATATACTACTACTATTCGGCAATTGATTTTTAGAGTTCCGTAGTTCTGAATTAATAACTTGGCAGCAATCGTACTCTTATTTTTTAGCATTAGCAGGAAGAAAGTGGTTATTATTAGTTGTCTAATCTGTTTAAATAATTATCTTCGAAAATCAACATTTTGTCATTAGTTTAGTATCGCTATTCGATAACAGATGGCGTTGTGCCGTGACGTCACGTTTGTAGATCGCGGTGTTAAGATTTTCTTGCAAAGTATGACCTCCGTGGTAACGTTATGTGTTAAAGTGGGCGTGCCTACAGACACAAATCCAGAAACCCTCTTCACATGGGCGTGTATGCCGCACGCCCACCCAACCATCTGCTCGCCAGTGGCGACTACGACGAGGGGCCCGTAGTTACGGGCCACCGTATAGCCTCCGCGGTCGAGGGGCTATGCCCCAACGCCGCACTCCATGCCCCCTTACGGGGGCGTAGCAACATCTCGCATGTGTTAAAGTGTTAAAGCGCCAGTGGCGACTACGACGAGGGGCCCGTAGTTACGGGCCACCGTATAGCCTCTGCGGTCGGGGGGCTGTGCCCCGACACCGCACGCCACGCCCCCTTACGGGGGCGTAGCGACATCTCGACGTGTTAAAGCTTTGTTTTACTCTGGACACTCTTGTCATATACTTTTTGTTGTTATTATAACCATTAACTCCTAATATCTTTACCATTACTTATATTCAGAATAAAGAACAACAGTATCATACTATATTGTGATAACGGTCTACTACGAAACCCTAGACTGTGTGTGGCCCGACACGCAGTTAACCGTTTTTTTTATATATAGAATAAGCCGTCCGCGTCCGCGGCGAGTTGGACTAGTTGAACATGTGCGTGTTATGATTGCAGCTTTTCGACAAGGGCGTGGAGATGGACGTGGGCGTGCAGACAGATCTGTTCGTGGACCGGCCCGCCACGCCCGTGTACGTGCCCGCCAAGACGGGCGCCGACGCCTTCACGCAGATCTACCCCGGAGACGTGAGTAGTGTTGTTGGCGTTGTACACTTAGTGGTGTAGAAGGCGTTCATTATTCCGTTGTGCGTGCAGTTGTTTGACTTCGACCTGGAGGTGCAGCCCATCCTGGAGGTGCTGGTGGGCAAGACGACGGAGCAGGCACTTTCGGAGGTGGCGCAGGAGGAGGAGCTGGCTACTCTTCGCGAGCAGCAGCGCCGCTACTGCGAGCTGCGCGACGCTGAGCTCGCTGAGCGGCAGCGCCTCGCCGCGCACGACCTGCGCCTGCACCAGGAGAAGGTACGCGTCGTGCGCGCCAGAAGCTGCACGCCGACGCGTGCGGCAGGAGCGGGGCGCCGGCGCGCGCTGACCCGTGCGCGTGTTGCAGGAGCGGCGCGTGGCGGAGGCGCGCGTGGCGCAGGTGGCAGCCGTGGAGGCGCGCGAGCGCGCGGCCGCGGCGGTGCTGGTGCAGGGCTACGTGGCCGAGCTGCTGCCGTCCGTGCTGGCGGGGCTACGTGACCAGGGGTACCTCATGGAGAGGATAGAGCGCGGTCAGTACACGCGCCTCACATGGTCTCGCCGAAATGATCATATATAATAATAGCAGCCTGTTACTGTCCCAGCTGGGCAAAGCCCTCTTCTCACACAGAGAAGGCGCGAGCATTGTTCTCCACGCTTGCTCAAGACGATCTCAAACTTATGTTAACTACGTATATAAGTCCAGGTTTCCTCACGATGTTTTCCGTCACCGATGCACGCGAGGTCCAAGATAAACTCCTAAGTTCAATTTCTAAAGTACATAATATGAATTGAATAAGTCACATTGTGTGAGGGGCTCGTGGCTAAGTAACTAAGCCGCGCGGGTCGGTTGATCTGGTTGGTCTACGTTTTTACGTATTGTTAGATTGTGGGATTATAATAGATTTGTTAGAGAGGTTAGATATATAATTGTGACATGTTTTATTTTATTTGGGAAAATAAACGGTTACACATTACAATGTTATGATAAAGAACTTAGAACTAAAATGGGATTATAAATGTTTAACCTACAACATTTTCCACATAATATAAAAAAAAAAATTAAACAAAAACGAACGGCGTGCGATAACATTGAATATGATTAAATATAAAAATAAAGCTAAACGGAAACTTATAAGGTAAAAATAAAAAAAAGAGAAAGAAGATTTAACTGAACATATAAATTAAAAATTATGGTTTTAGGGCTATTACGTTCATAATTCTGCTAAAATTTTACGCACAATACCTCTAAATTCTCCTGTGGAAATAGCAAAGAACTCGATATCCCGGAAAATCTTATTAAACTGAGCAGTAAGACGCCGTAGGGGTGCTCGCGAGCCTGCGTTTGATCGACAAGAGGTTACAGCAAACAGAGGTCGCGCTCGCACACCTCGACATATAGTTGTTCTGGGTACTACGTAACTAATTCTATTGCTTATGTCTATACAATCATATGAATTGTTACATAAATCAAACAGAAACGTCGTTTCTAAAATTATACGCCTAGATTTAAGGTTTTGAAGTCTATAGTTATTTAGTAAGTCGCTGTAAGATTCATACGTACGAAAGCAACGGAAATGCATTGCCTTTAAAAATTTGCGTTGTACTTTTTCTATCATATTAGAATATTTTTCATAGAAGGGATTCCACACCGGGACTGCGTACTCCAACGGAGACCTGACCAACGTTTTATATAGGTATAAATAAGTACCAGGGCGTTTAAATTCCTGAGCCGATCTCATCACAAAACCGTACATACGGAAAGCATTGTTTACAATTTTAGCAACATGAGCATCCAGATGGAGTTTGTCATCTAACAAAACACCAAGATCACGAACCACTGTTTCTCTTGCTAGATTTATATTGTTCAATGAATATGCATGTTTTATTACGTTCTTATTTTTAGTAAAACTAATGCAATGGCATTTGGATATGTTCAATTTAAGTTTACTTTTTACACAATATGCATTGAATCTGTTTAAGTCTTCCTGCAAAAGTAAACTGTCACGTAAATTAATAATAGGCCTATAGATTTTTTTATCGTCTGCGTAAAGTAATAGTTTAGAATTTTGAAAACACGTACTTATATCATTAATAAACATAATAAACAAAAGAGGACCCAGTATAGAGCCCTGAGGAACACCGGAAGTAACATTTAGGGTCGCAGAATTAAAACCGTTTATCACAACTCTCTGAGATCTGTTAAAAACGTAAGAAGAGAACCATGTCAATAGGTCGCCACGAATACCATTAAAGGCAATTTTATTCAAGAGCAATAGATGGTCCACTTTGTCAAAAGCCTTTTGGAAATCCGTGTATATAGCGTCAACTTGAATACGAGAGTCCATATTGTTAAATAAATAGTCAACAAAAGTTATCAGGTTCGTGGTAGTTGTACTTTTTTTTGACAAATCCATGTTGTTGTGGAATTATGTTGTTATGTAGTAGAGGATAAACTTTATCATGAACAAGTCTCTCAAAAAGCTTTGACAAAACCGATTATATCGATATAGGACGATAATTCTCGATATCCTGTTTAGGTCCCGACTTGTGAATAGGAGTTATATTTGCGAGTTTCCATGCTTGGGGAAAGGCACCTTGTGAAATTGATAAATTAAAAATAATTTGTAATGGCACACACAGATTAACGGCAGTCTTTTTAACGAACACAACTGGTAGACCATCTGGTCCCGGGCCTTTAGATGGATCTAAAGCTTTTAGCACACTTAATATTTAATCGGCAGTAAACTGAATGCTACTCAGGAGAGAACAGGTTTGTTAGTAATGTTATTATGATATTTGTAATTATTTTCACAATTTCACTAGGATTATAATATTACGGATTTGATAATATCCCTGCGACATAACAACAATAGACATGTCATGTCCCAACTAATAAGAGCAGTACCACGGTCATAAAATCAGCGGTTAATTATATGGGGTGACTGGTAATTAGTGACCGATACTTAAACATTTAAATGTACTCATGATAACAAACAACTTTTACTATGGGACCAAACCCGAAGTCGCGAAAAAAGTCACCATTTCACTTCTGTAATAGGCATACGTGAACATATTCACGAGAATCTTGCATTTCATATTAATTATTATGGAGAATATTACGCAGGTATCAATTTTAGATTGAGTAGCTAATAATGAAACGGTTCACTAATATTTGACTAATACCCAGTAATGGGTAATAATATGCGATAACTAATATATTCAATAATAGGATTACCTAAAAATGACCCTAATAGAACATCTCTAGTTCTAAGGCAGGCATTGTTATGGCCTTGGTGGGTTTTAGATAATCAGACAAGTTAGAACCGAATAAATAATCGTCTATTTTAGTGTTTTTATTATTTCTCTTTTTTGTTTACTTATGGCATTTATGATAGTGAACCTTCTAGACAGAGATTCTCTGTAGTGCGTATCGCACATCAGCCGACCTGCATCACTGAGTATGTTTATAACCTCTTGTGGAATGTTTTCGGTTTGTGACAAGGCTACATTCAATGGTTTTGCCGAGTGCTGAGATACAACTGGCCATTTGATTGTGTTTCTGCTCACTGTATGAATCTTGTTTAATGTTGGAATCAGACAGTGCGGATTTTAATTCAGGATTTAGCGCAGGTGCCTTCATGTGTATACAATTTTCAGCAGGTAGGTACTGTTTTTGGAGATCGACTTTTCCCTCTTCAGCGAGACCGTTAATTAAGACGTGTCTCCATCGCGTGGCCAAATCCTTGTGTAAATTATCTCCAAACGATTTGTTTAGTGTAGGGTCGGATCCTAATAATTGCAAAATATCCGGGTCTAGTTCATCAGGATTTTCATCTGCCGATCCTTCTCCTTCTAACGGTACCGCACTAGTTAGGATCTCATCTGCAAAGAAGTAAAATATTTATAAGTACCTACCGTAAGTAGGTACTTTATCCACACACGCTGTAGGTCGGGATATTTAAGTTGGTGTCGTAACCACAGTATAACGATCATAGTATCCACACACGATTAACGTCGGGATATCACAATGAATACATTCATTTTATGACTATTCTACAGCATTCCACACACGATATACGTCGGGATATCACAATGAATACATTCATTTTATGACTCTTCTACAGCATTCCATACACGATATACGTCGGGATATCACAATAAATACATTCATTTTATGACTCTTCTACAGCATTCCATACACGATATACGTCGGGATATCACAATGAATACATTCATTTTATGACTCTTCCAAAGCATTCCACACACGATATACGTCGGGATACCACAATGAATACATTCATTTTATGACTCTTCCAAAGCATTCCACACACGATATACGTCGGGATATCACAATGAATACATTCATTTTATGACTCTTCCACAGTATTCCACACACGATATACGTCGGGATATCACAAAGAATACATTCATTTTATGACTCTTCTACAGCATTCCACACACGATATACGTCGGGATATCACAATGAATACATTCATTTTATGACACTTCCACAGCATTCCACACACGATATACGTCGGGATATCACAAAGAATACATTCATTTTATGACTCTTCTACAGCATTCCACGCACGATATACGTCGGGATATCACAATGAATACATTCATTTTATGACTCTTCCACAGCATTCCACACACTACATATGTCGGGATATTAATGTTGGTGTTGTAGGTAAACGTATAACGGTCATAGTACCCGGCCATACAACGGCCATACTGCCGTCGTAACAAAAAAGGGCACAACTAACATTTAAAAAAAAAATGAGTTACATACATATTTAGAATCAGAAAAAAAAGGCTAATCTGCTCAATTTTTTGTAGATTTTTTTTTTTTAATGTTAGTTGTGCCCTTTTTTCTTACGACGCGGCGACGGCAGCATAGTAATATGATAAAATTCGGGATATATCACAATTAATAATATTCATTTTATGACACTTAAATAGCTAGGCATTAGGCATCCACACACGATACACGTCGGGATATTAGTATCACTACACTAAATGTATTGTACGTATTTAATCAATGTGCAGGCTAATCAAGGCGGTAGGTGAACAATAAGGTTTAGGTATTTTGTCACTTACCTTGTGTTTCTAGATCACTGGTTAAATCGTGCGCTAGTGAGTGTGAAGGAGATAACGCTGGTTCATCCTCCGAGGACGATGAAGAGATTCTTCTTCGTTTTTTAACTAACTTTTTCACTTTTTTGAGTAGTTTTTTACACTGTCACTTTCGTCCTTATCAGATCGCTTTCTTTTCCCATAGTGTAACGCAATGAAGGTTATTTCCAGACGAGCCAATATACGTGTGAATCGGACAACACTAAATCACGTAATGAGTCAAGGACTCTCAGTCACTCCAGTGGGGGAAAATAGTCAATACACTACCTTCTTTCTGATATTTATTTACTTAAAAGTAAATTCTATGAGCATTTAAATAGCTTTAAAAGTGTGATTAGGACAGCATCATCTCGCGTGCTGCTGCATGTAAACAGTAATCATCTTCGGGAGAGATACGAAGTATAATTTATAATTTGTCTGCAGCCATCCTAAGATATTGTCAATAGTATTATTTGTATCCATTTCATGATCAGATATTGATTTATATTTCTTATCAGATGTCACAATAGTTAAAATGTCATCTGCAAATAATATACATTTATGATTAGTCACAAGTGGTATATACAATAAAAATAAAATGGGTCCTAAGACACTCCCTTGAGGGACGCCGCATTTACTATACCTGGAGTCAGAAAAATATGAAGATAAGATTAGGGAGGTTATCGCCGCAAGGTTGCCTGCTTGTCGGTCTTCTACAGATTGTACTTCGGAGAGTGTGCTCAAGAACTCCACGACCCCATTCTGCCGGCCCCCTTCTACCATCGGACATCTAGACGCACTGCCAGTTACCATCCCTACCTAGTTGCTATTCCACGAATACGCACTAAGCGCTTCCAAATGTCTTTTATAATGCGCATAACAAAAGAGTGGAACTCCCTACCTGCGTCTGTGTTTCCGAGCGCATACAACCCTAATATCCTCAAAGTGAGAGTGAACAGGCTTCTTCTGGGTAAGCTCACTCCATGGTTGACTCTGTGTCTTTCGCCTCCTACCTAGACTAGAGTCACGAGCAAACCCATCTTAAATAAAAAAGGGAGATTAGTGTTTAAAGAACATCTTTTGCACTTCAGGAATCAGTTGTTGGTTAAATATTGTAACATAACCTTACTTTTACGAAACGTCTAACAACTCAAGCTCTCAGATTGTCAAACCTTACAGAATTTTCACGCGATGGACTGATAATTTGGTATTATTCACATCATGTTCATCTGGTTACATTTAGGGCCTAAGATTGCATGTAATCGTTTCGGTCTGCTTTAAAATGCTTATTTTTACTTATATTATTGTCCATAATTAAATAGTACTAGCTAGTTTTAACGTTATGATCTAATCGTTTTGTCCCGTATATAAACCGTACAAGCTCCTAAAATCGGGCCAGAATTCGTTCAACAAACAATGTATATGCGTTATATTTCCTAGAAGATTTCATATTGATCATGTTCAATGTAACACTCTCATTTGTTCTATCCCTAATGTTAGTTACATTAGGGATAGAACAAATGAGCTATCCCTAATGTAGCTAATCTAGCTCACTGGTGTTTTTACTGATGACGTTTCAAATAAATATCTGCACTTTGATGTCCGCAATTTTTTTTCCATCTAGTGCAGTAGAAGCACGGCCTTTTTGTCCAATGAGCTTATATTTCCTGGCGCCTTTAGGCTGTACAATCTGCCACTCATCAGATTCATCCCGTACCTGTGTGCAAGTATTAGATAACGATGTTTTACTCACGCGAAACGATGTTTTCGTTTCGCGTGAGTAAATTATTAGTTAATTACGTTTACTTATAGTTCGCGTCACGTAAGTTTGCCGCTTTGAAACCAGGCCATCCGATGCGCTGTTGTTTTAGTATAGATGTTACGGGTAATGCTAGAAGATTGAGTAAACCTAGGTTTACCCAAGCATTTTGGGTAAAGTCCGAATAATCTCGTGCGATGTGTGGTCACAGTTCTAACCTAACCTAACCTACCTTTCAGCCTAGACCTAAATTTAATCATTCTAGCATTACAGCCCGCGGCACGTAAGTTGGCAAGGTTTTGGCGTAGTGGGGGTAAGTTCGCGCATGCTACACTTATTGCAACAAAAAAATGGTCACTTTTATTGCTTGTCATTATTCTGTGGTTATTACCATAATTTATTTTTAAACATAACTATTTAGAAGAAAGTTAAAGAAAGGAGAAGAATTCGTGAAGTATATTAGGAGTAATAAATAAAATATACAGGGTTATTTGTAAAACACCAACAACCTCTTAAGAGGTCATTGTACTCATCATTATGAACAACTTTTACTATGCGACCAAACCTGAAATCGCGAAAAAAAAATCAGCAGTACATTTATGTTCGCATAATTCGTCAAAATATGTAACAGTACACATCATAAACCATTTTTCTGGCATGTCTACGTAAAATGGTATTTGTTTGTGGCATTATCTAAATTTAAAAATTCAAACAAAACAATAACATGAACTTGTAACAAAAGCTCAACAAAAACAAATGTTACAATTTTAGTGCACGCAAGTGTACTCGGGAGCGAATGGAACGTGGACGCGACGCGAGAGACAAGGGTCGACTGACCAACCAATCGCGCGCTCGGAATGATGCTACCTCATTCCCCGCGTCCCGCTCGCGATCAAAGAGATCTAAAAAATGACTTCTGCGCATCTAACGACTCTTGCCAACTTACGTGCCGCGGGCTGTACCTGAGTCGACCTGTATTATTTTTATTATTATTAGACCTGTATTATTTTGTTATTATTCGGACTTTACCCAAAATGCTTGGTACCTAGGTATACTCAATCATCTAACATTACCCGTAACATAGATATTAATTACTACGCAGTCATTTGTAGCCTACTTCAGAGCGGCTAACTTATATGACGTGAATTATATTCAATCTAAACAGACATTTTCATAAACACAATAGGGGAATACATTTTTTTTTTATACCTTTATTGATACACACCAAAGTGCATTTTTTAATCTCTGAGACTAAACTGACAAGTGCAAATGTGAAACTGGCTTACATTACATTATCATAAAGGTCAATTTAACATTTTCAATTTAGTCTCCGAGATTTAAAAACAGACCATAGACACTTTTGATGTGTATAGGACTTGACAGAAGATTTTCATCTTTTGACCGAAGTTCAAAAACTATTCCCTTTTCAAATGACGAAATTTACTAAAAAATATTTATAAGAGTTACAAAAACTGTTAGTTACAAATTAAAAAACCTGTTTTGTAGTAACTAGCACAAACAAATACATGCAAAAACGTGATCGATCCCTAGACAGATGTTTTATTTATTTTATTTATTTATTTATTTATCAACTTACATTTACCCATACAGAATAACTCATTGCGGTAAATGCGCTTATCCTAACATAACAAAAACTAAATTTATAACTAATTATTACGCGAAATACGCGCATTGACGTGTTGCGGATACCAGCCCGTATTACTTATAACTGATTATAAATAATGCATTCCTTGTGAATTCACCCAGAGAACCACAAAATAAGTCCGTTTCTCTCGCTATGAGGTTGAGCGTGCGAAGCGCACGCGTTAGGGGCGCCTCCCTTAAAAGGTTGGTGTTCGCGCGTGGTACCACCAGCAGTGGCGGCTGTCGTCGTCGCCACACGTACCTGTCCAGAACACACACTCACCTGCCATAAAATAACTGCATTATGCACCTTCCCACTTAGTGATTTAAAAATATAAGGGGTGAGTGCAAGATCCCTCCTAACCCTTAGCTCATTGTATCCTACCATACCAAATATAAATAAGGTTGGATACATTACTGGGTAAAAGGGATATACTCCATAATAACGCTTATATAAATATCTTATATATCTGGCAGTTTGAGTAATCTATGCGGCCTACCCCAATGTCCGTTCTTTGGTATTGTTCGTCGAATCGTTGAGCTCCTTAAGTTCTGAGTTGAGCTGCGCGATTACTGACAAATGCGTGCACTGACTGGACAGGTCCTCTCAATCTGTGTGGTTCTTTCCTCAAAAGACTATTTCAGACACCAATCTACATGGTCTTCACATGAAGTGACCAAGATTATGTCTGGACTTTATAAGAGACTGTGACCTCTGAGTTTGTTTCGGCCTTTCTTCTCAGAGTAGTCAGTTAGGAAACGCCGACCTCATCTAGTTTAAATATATATATATATATATATATATTGACTTGTAAAGTGTTTGTACAAACCTACTTACAGAAATAAAAATCATTTATCATTTATCATTATAAACTTATTTTGTACCCTCTCCAGCACGAGACTTCATGCGGAGCCCAGATGACTGCATTACTTTCTAAGTGGCTTCTCACCAATGCATTATATACTGCTATAATAGCTTTCACAATCGTGAACTTTCGGACCGTACAAAGCATGAAACCTAAATTCCTATACGCTCTTTTACAGCTACGCATGATGTGATCACGAAAAGTCAAACCGGTGTTAAAGCCTATTCCCAAGTCCTTGACTTTTGTGAGCCGTGCCATAGGCAACCCGTCCATAGCGCGCGAGAATGGAGCACACAGTGGAAACAAGCTTGAACCAAGCGTATTAAAATATAAAAATATGAGAAATAAAATATGTATATATTAGGCTATATAGAAAGGTTGTCTCTAATGCAAAAAAGAATAAATGCTATAATGAAGCAAATTAATACATCCAAAAACCAAAGTAAAGAAGTTTGGAAAGTCGTGAAAAAAATTACCAATAAGGTGAAGGTGATACAACCGGAATTTAGGCTCAAGGTCGATGAAAGAATTACAGTAGATCCAGTAGAAATAACTAACGCACTAGTAACACAGTTTAACTATAAATATATATCTAACACAAAAGTAGTAGACCAGGCAATGGTGTTATGTTGTCAATACACAAATACAGTAAATAGTGAAATGCACATTTCTCCTGTCACTCCAAATGAAGTTCATAATATAGTTAAAAACATGGAAAACAAACATTCTTGTGGGTATGATGAGATCCCGATTTATGTTATCAAGGAGCACATTTCAATATTAGCCGAACATCTATCTAACTTTTTCAATAAATGTCTACACATTTATTTTAATTTTACATTAATTTTAATTGTTCCGGGAAGATAGCTTCGTCTATACGAAGCTATCTTCCCGGAACAATTAAAATTGACCAAGGTAATACCTATTTATAAAAAGGGCAGTAAAACGGATCCAAAAAACTACAGGCCTATTTCTTTATTACCAGTATAAAGTCAACTTTAAACTCACTTGCGTGTAAACGAAGTTTAGGATAGAAGGCAATTTGGGTATCAGAAGGGTGTCGGCGCTTCAGGTGCCATATATACGTTGCTGGATGAGGTGACAAAAAAGATTAATAATAAAATGAGAGTTGCAGGGATTTTTCTAGATTTAAGCTCTGCATTTGACACAATTGACCATGACTTACTTTTGGCTAAAATGAGGCATTACGGAGTAAAAAGTAAAGCTTTACAACTATTCTCATCCTACTTAAAAAAATAGAAGAATGTTTGTTGAAATTGACAAAAAACTAAGTGGTTGTAAAAAAGTTTATAAATCCCCAATTGCAAGTATAACAATGGGCGTCCCACAGGGATCTATTTTAGGACCTATTTTATTTATTATATTTATTAACGACTTAATCAATTATATTAATTCAATTTTATCGGACATGGACATTGAAATAGTATTTTTTGCAGATGACACAAATGCCATAGTGGCAGCTAATGATATGGTAAAATTAACAGAAAGGGTAAACGCCACATTACAAGCATTTCATGTGTGGTTTACAGCAAATAAATTATTAATTAATAGTAAGAAAACCCAAATAATGTTATTTAAAACGACAGCCCGTAATAGGTATGACTTAAATGTTGCCTTGAATGAAGACAAAATTGACCTCGTTGACGATGTAAAATTCCTAGGTATACATATAGATCGACTGCTAAACTGGAAATCAGAATTAAAGGCAATTGATGCGTCGGTATCATCTGCTTGTTATGCTCTAAGAGCCCTAAGAAACGAAATAAGTTTAGAACAACTGAAAATGGTATATTTTGCATTAGTGGAGTCTAAAATTAGATACAGTATACTTCATTGGGGAAATAGTTATGACTACAACTGTAAAAGAGCTTTCGTTTTACAAAAACGCCCAATCCATACCATGGTTCTCATCTCACAGAGGGAGAGTTGTCGTCAGTATTTTATTAACTTAGGTATACTTACAGTACCAAGTATTTATATACTTGTACTTTTAAGTAATATAGCAAATAATATGCAAGATTATGAAACATCTGAAGAACGACACATTAGGGAAGGTAGTCGTAGACAAGATTTGAAACCAAATATAACATATGCTAATTTTAGAATTGTTAAACACAGCCCGCGATACCAAGCCGTGAAATTATACAACAAGTTGCCTTTAGACATTAAAAGCATTGCTTACACTAGATCTTTTAAAAGTAAATTGAAAATATTTTTACTAAATAAGTGTCTCTAGGATGTCGATGAACTGTAATTTGAGATCGTAAGCAAACAATAAACAATTAGCCTCTCGGACTACTTCTGGTAGGTCGTTTACCATCAGAAGGAAGCCCAACGGGCCAAGGTTGGGATCTTGGATCACCTGAGGACCTTGGATCACCTCGGACCTCGTTAAATATGGATCAGATGTCCCACATATTCCACAAATTGTTGCCTATCCCTCAAATAACTGGCAAAAAACCGGAGTGAGTGTGGGGTGAAACCAACACCTGCCAACTTTCTAAACAAAATGTCATTTTCGACCAGGTCGAATGCTTTTCTGAAATCAAAGTAAGTAGCATCAGTTTGTCCCCCACTATCCACCGTCGGCACCAAATGAGCCATGTGGCAGAGAAGGTTACTGGTGGTACTTCTTTCCGGCCGAAACCCATGCTGAGCATCTGATAGTTGCGCACTCACCTGAAGGTATATGCTCTTGTGAATAGCAGTTTCTAATATTTTTGCCGGCGTCGACAATACTGCGGCTAGCCTATACCCATCCACCGATTCTGCTGACCCTCTCTTCGGAACCCGTACAACGCGGGTCATTTTCCACCTTTCCGGAAACACGGCAGCTTTAGGGCACTAATTATAAACATGAAGTAGTGGCTTAGCTACCACGAATCGATATTCCCTGAATATGTAAGGCGGAATGCCGTCAAGCCCTGCGGAAATGATGATGTGTGTATTTAAATAATGCTCGATCCCTAGACACATGATGTGTGCATTGATGAGTGTATTTAAAAACATGCTTGATCCCTAGACACGTGATGTGTGCATTGACGTGTGTATTTAAAAACGTGCTCGATCCCTAGACACGTGATGTGTGCATTGATGTGTGTATTCAATAAAAACATTTTAGCAAAAAATAAAACCGACTTCCAAAACAAAACACTACATAGTGAAAAATAACTTTAATTTCGGTAGTCGGTGTCTTTGGTTTTGTATTTTCGTTTTTGCCACCGACTTCCGAAATTAAAGTTATTTTTCACTTTGTAGTGTTTTGTTTTGGAAGTCGGTTTTATTTTTAGCTAAAAAGTTTTTATTTTTCACTTTTTAGTTGTGGAACCTACCCCACACAAATTCGAATACATAATTGAGCACAACAATTGTAGATACAGCCATGTAAATAACAGTGATACGAAGTTATTAATCATCATCACATCATCCACATAAAATAAGTGGGAAATATCAGGTTGGCGGAAAAGTCCTTGCACCAAGATATAAGACTTAATAAATTTATTGGTAACTTTGTTATTTACAATAATTAATCAGTAATGTAATCCCCAAATAACTCTATTACTCTGGCCCATCTAGTTGGTAGATTGTTGATGCCCTGCTCTCAGAATTCTGTCATGTGATTCAGAGGCTGTGCAGAAAAGAAATTGTCCACTGCCATTTTGAGGTCTTCGTAGTTTTGAAAATTTTTCTCATGCAAATAAAGCTTTAGTGGTCGGAACAAGTGATAGTCGGATGGCGCGAGATCCGGTGAGTACGGTGGGTGGGCAACCGGGTGCCATCCAAGCTCTACGATTTTTTGTCGAGTCTCCGAAGCGACATGAGGTCGCGCATTATCATGGAGTAAGTGAACATTTACACGTCTCGGTCGTTTTTCTCTTATTGCGTCAGCCAGTTTCTGAAGCTGTTCAGTATAAATGGAAGTCGTAATCATCCTTCTCGTAGGGAGAAGCTCGTAATAGAGTGGGCCCTTCGCATCCCACCAAACGGAGAAAAGATGCTTGTGAGTGACGGTTCGGCTTTGGCTGCGTTGGTGGCTCTGCGCCGTAAGGAAACCAGACGGCGTACCTTGTGTTGTTATCATAGAGAATCCAGATCTCATCGCCGGTTACCAGATCTTCAAGAAACTCTTTCCGATGTGGCTGAAAAAGAAGTGATTCACAAATACTAACACTGACTTGACGATGACTGTCAGTTAGTTGATGTGGAATCCATCGTGCCATTACTTAACGGTAGCCGAGTTTGTGTATATGAGCCTCAACGGTCAAATGATGACAGCCAAGAGTCTCTGCCAAATCACGCGGATTTATTTCTGGATTAGCCTAATTCCTTATCGTCGAAGGTAGATGGTCGCCCAGATCGCTCGTGATCTTCAAGAGTTATATCTCCCGATGCAAAGCGAGCAAACCAGCGGTTTATCTTCCATCGCGATACAACACCTTCACCGAACGCTTTGCTGATGTTAGCGGTAGCCACACTCACGTTGTGTCCCTGACGCCACTCGTAAAAGATGATCGTTCGAAGTTGATGTTCACTAACCATTTTCACAAACTAACCAAATTCTCACTAGCACGCCTTTATATACCCTTGGTGTTATAGCTTCGAGAACCTTCTACAATATTCTTACGTATCCCAGATCAATACTAAATATTCCGGAAAATTGTAGTAATTTACAATTTCTTGTGCAATATTTTTCCGCCAACCTGATATACGCATTATTGAAGCTACCTCAAAAACTCCCGAAGCAAAATTAATAAAATTTATATGGGACCACTTCGGAAGTATACCCTTTCAAACAAAAAAAGAATTTTCCAAATCGGTCCATCCGTCTTTGAGTAATCGCGTAACAAACACAAAAAAAAAAACATACAGACGAATTGAGAACCTCCTCCTTTTGAAGTCGGTTAAAAACAGGAATTATCAAATTATACACTTAAGTCACCATAGAACAAATTGCGATACAACTCAGCTAGTACATAGGTATTACACGGGGACGTCCGTTTAGGATAAACCACGCGGGCGGATCCGCGGGCAGAAGCTAGTTGTTGTATGTTTCTGCTGCTTGACCCGGCACATGCCGCGTGGCGTTGGATAACTTCTCGCTCATCCGAGTATACTAAGTAGCTAGTGTACCTAGTGTATGTTGTTTTGCAATTACGTTACAAATGTTTTCAGGTATCGACGAGGAGTTCATGCCGTGGCTTGTAGATGAAGTGTCGAAAGAAATCGAGTCTATCATCACGAGCCGAGATGTCATTATAGGTAATCAAGCAAAACTATGTACTGACGCTGTTTTGACCGGTAACAAATGCCGCACATATACCAATTCTTATATCGGACAGCTGTGTTCTGTTGCTGACACGTTGCTAGTGGTGTGGTGTTGGCATGCGAGCTATCACATCTACCAATTGTTATATCGGACAGCTGTGTTCTGTTGCTGACACGTTGCTAGTGGTGTGGTGTTGGCATGCGAGCTATCACATCTACCAATTGTTATATCGGACAGCTGTGTTCTGTTGCTGACACGTTGCTAGTGGTGTGGTGTTGACATGCGAGCTATCACATCTACCAATTGTTATATCGGACAGCTGTGTTCTGTTGCTGACACGTTACTAGTGGTGTGGTGTTGGCATGCGAGCTATCACATCTACCAATTGTTATATCGGACAGCTGTGTTCTGTTGCTGACACGTTGCTAGTGGTGTGGTGTTGGCATGCGAGCTATCACATCTACCAATTGTTATATCGGACAGCTGTGTTCTGTTGCTGACACGTTGCTAGTGGTGTAGTGTCGGCATGCGAGCTATCAGCGACTAATGCTAACGTGGGCTTGTTCGGCAGAGATCGTACGCGACGTGGTGGAGGCGCGCGCGGAGCTGCACCGCGCGGCGGGCGAGCGTGACGCCGAAAGGAGCGAGCCCGATGAGTCCGTCACGCCCACATCGCTCGCCTCCGAGGAGGAGCACGAGGAGGAACGTGAGTAAACATACACACACCAGCACGTAGTACACACGCGACGTGGTGCAGGCGCCCGCGGAGCTGTACCGCGCGGCGGGCGAGCGTTACGCCGAGAAGGGCGAACCCGACGAGTCCGTCACGCCCGCCTCGCTTGCCCCCGAGGAGTAGCACGAGGAGGAACGTGAGTCAACACACACACACCAGGGCCCTATGCCACAATACTGCAAGCGCCCATTCTACGAAAATAATAATAATAATAACCCCATCGCTGTATCTCTACGTTGTCGTCGTGGTGGGGCTTGCGCGCTCCGAACTTTAGGTCTGTGCCGGTAGAGTTTACTTTGCCGGAACGGGTCTAGGATGAGGAGCCAGACCAAGAGAGATACAGAAACCCGCAGTGCAGCATGTGGCGAGCTGTTGGGCAGTAGCGACCCCACGGACCTTATCTCCCGGGAGAAATCTTGTCCTCATCTCTGGCTTGCTTTTATTGGCCGGCTGGAGTGAACACTGACGAGGAACAGAGCTCCCACCTCTTTCATGCCTTTATTGGCCGGCTTGAGTGGAGATTCGCAAGAGCAAATGTGCTCGGAGGAAGGAAGTATTGCAGTAAGGTGCTGGTAGAGATCTTGACCGTACTTCCGGGATTGTCCTGATAGCCGTAGAATACCTCTCCACTCCTCAAGCACCTCAGGAAGTGTTGCCCCCTTGTCGCTACGTCATTATGTGCTAGCGGCCGTTTCCGGGGGCCCATTATTGAGTGTGCAAGTCACACCCCCCCCCCCCCCCCCTATTTTATCCGTGTATAATATACAACATTGGTCAGGCAGGGGACATAGTTCAAGTTACCCAATCCACTTTAGCCACCCAAACCCATAGCCCAATATGTTTTGTTTCCACGTACAATAGTCCTGCACCAACCGGGGGTTGTCCTTGGGTGCATAGTGCAGATAGGGATAATCGTCGGTTGGTGCCTCCTCATCATTTAAAATTATCTAAGGAGCCTCTGCGAGTTGGCTTCGGCCCCTCGTATGCCTTCCAAAGGACCGGGACCCCAGGATCCCGAGATTTATAGAATAATAATAATAATAATCTGTGGCCCGACTGTCAAGCTGACGGTCGAAAAAATTTTTTCTCCGTGTATTTTCTATTGGATTTTAAACTTTTAATGCAATAATGTGGTGTTATGTGTTCCAACACCAATTCACTCAACCAAAAATTGGTTTTTATGCCAAAACATACTATATAATCAGGATGGAAGAAGAAAACTACCACCTACTAATTACTGAACTATGACACGGAGAATAGAAGACCAAACACAATGCTGACGAGAAGTCGGGCACGACGAAACACACGCCCAACATCTTCGGGTTCGTCGCTCAGCTCCGCCTCGCAGTTGCCGGAACCTGCTCCAGACTTGCCGGAACCAGATCCAGACGTGAGTCCTGTGATACCGGCCGCTGCAGTTGCGTCGAGCTCGAGCGACGAATACTTCTCGCCGCCGACAACACCACCACCAGTTCGTCGGCCGGCCACCGAACGGCATGGGATCTAGGGGCCAACCGGCCCCGAGCCGGGTCCCCGCTGCCGGTGGTTGTGTGCAGCGCATGAAATGGACTCAACAAATGAATGAGAACGTCATGCGAGCATATTACGGGGCTACAGAGGCGGGAACTAACCTCACTGCGTACCGCGATAGGATGCTGTCTCTGTTCCAGGCGCTTCAACCAGCCATCAACGTCTCGGCCCAACGACTTTCGGATCAGGTGCGGGTTATCCAACGGAATCACAGATTGGACGACGCCGCGCTTGATAGGCTGCGCTCAGAGGTACTGAGCAACCGTATCGTCCCTGTCCCGTCACAGACCGCGGTGCAACCTCTAAACATAATCCAACCACGGGCTTATGTTAATGATGAGGAGGGGGGCGATGAGATTGTTACGGTAAGTAGCCAGTGTAACGAACGATTGAGGAGCGCGCTGGAGGATGCGATTCGGGAGTTTAGAACTGCCCCCGTCCAACTTAGACCACATTTACCTCGCTTGCCTATGCACAGAACGAATAGGGCGATGGTGTGTGCCTTGGATTCGCTGCTTGGTTTTTATTTTGAAAGCAGCGAAGATCTCGTAGATACGCACTCGATCTTGTATTGCGCGGCTATTGCGGCGTGTCGTGTAGCCAATGTCAAATTTCCAAATTGTGACATAGCTACACGACCAAAACCCGCTGTTCCAGCCTGGCAGTGCAGGATCGAGCGGCGTATCAAGGGGACCAGGGTGCTCATCGGCAAACTATACTGCTTCAGGGAGGGCAATACTCGCCCTAGAGTGATGCGCTTTGTGAGGCGGGCGTTCTCGGGGACTGGAATCAGTCCTCAAGAATATATGTCCCGTGTCACAGAGCGCATTGACTTCCTGAAGCAGAAGGTCTGTGCATGGGCAAGCCGTATCCGTAGGTATAAGCGACGGGTTGAGCGGTATACCCAGAATCGCATATTCCAGCGTGATCAAAGGTGGGTGTATAGAGCATGGGAGCGACCTGAGCAAAATGTGGCAGACGTATGCCGCCCGGATGATGATGCCACTAGCATATTCTGGCGTAACATCTGGTCGGTGCCCGTTTGCCATACTGAGGCTGAATGGATGCGGGATGTTGAGCGCGTGTGTGACGCCATACCGGAGATGGAAGAAGTAATAATTACTTCCTCCGATGTAGCCAGTGCAGCCCGCCCGATACTGACCTGGAAATCTCCGGGACCGGACGGACTGCACAATTTTTGGCTTAAATGGCTGCAAAGTTCACACGCGTGCTTAGCATCGCAATTCCAGTCGGCCTTAGAGTCTGGGTCACTGCCACAGCTCTTTATAACAGGAGTTACTCACCTGCTCCATAAGTCAGGTGATGCCACGGAACCCAAAAATTATAGGCCGATCACTTGTTTGCCGACGGTCTATAAACTTCTTACATCCATTTTGAGAGAGAAAATTAATTCTCATTTAGAAAAGAATTCTATTATGTCTGTCTCTCAAAATGGATGTAGGAATGGGTCCCGCGGCACCAAGGAGCTACTCCTCATTGACATGGCCATAAGCCAACAGGTCCGTCGATCCCGAAAGGATTTGTCGACATGTTGGATAGACTATAAGAAGGCCTTTGATTCGGCGCCGCATACATGGCTCTTGAGGGTGTTAGAGTTGTACAAAATTGATACAACTCTGAGCACCTAACGACGTGTATGGGGCAGTGGAGGACGGTTCTTCGCTATCCAGGATGCCGACAAATTCAGGGGAGCAACGAACCTATTAGAATTAAGCGGGGAATATTCCAGGGCGACAGTCTGAGTCCACTGTGGTTTTGTTTAGCCTTGAACCCTCTTAGCACACTGCTGGAGGGTACAGGGCTGGGCTGTCCTTTGCGGAGAGGGGGTCAGGTAATATCCCACCTGCTTTATATGGATGATTTGAAACTGTTTGCCACCAACAAATTGCAACTGCTAGAGTCACTAAAAGTAACTAAAACTTTTAGTGATTCCATCAGGATGGAATTTGGTGTAGATAAATGTGCAGTCATGCATGTAAAGCGGGGCGGGATTGTGGAATCTGAGGGACTACAACTCTCAGATTCTATAAACCTGAGATCACTCTCCGCAACTGATACCTACAAATACCTGGGTATTTTAGAGGGGTTAGGCATTAACGGACCTGACATGAAACAATCGTTGCAGGAGCGCTTCTTCGGTCGCCTGAAAAAGGTACTTAATAGTTCTTTGTCAGGCGGCAACAAGGTGCGCGCCTTTAACGGTTGGGTCATGCCGGTCCTGATGTACTCCGTTAGCATACTAAAGTGGACCCAGACGGAACTAGACGCCCTGGATAGGAGAGTCCGGTCACTGCTGACTGCAAACCGGATGCATCACCCACGTTCGTCTGTCATGAGGCTGTACATTCCGCGGAAGTGCGGGGGTCGAGGTTTTTTTAATGCTAAGACCCTCCACAACCTCGAGGTGTGCAGTCTCAGAGAATATTTTCTCAAGGCTGACGTGGGTATGCACCGAGATGTGGTTGCAGTGGACAAGGGACTCACCCCGTTGTCCTTGGCTAAAGAGAACTGGCGCAAACCTGTGGTGCTTAGTACCAACGACCGCAAGGAAGTATGGCAAAGCAAGGAGCTTCACGGACGCTTTTTCCGGGCCCGACGTAGATTTCTTAGCGTCCGTGGCCTGGCTACGCTTCGGTGACCTCTTTGGGGAAACCGAAGGTTCAGTCTGTGCGATTATGGATGAAGTTATGCTAACGAATAACTACCGGAAGTATATAATGAAAGACGGGACGATCGACATATGTCGGGCATGCCATTGTTCTGGTGAGTCTATCAGACATATTACTTCTGGGTGTTCTCGTTTAGCTAACGGCGAGTATTTACACAGGCATAATCAAATAGCCAGGATTATCCATCAGCAACTTGCTCTAAAATACGGCCTTGTGGACTCTGAGGTACCGTATTACAGGTATGTGCCCGACCCAGTTCTCGAGAATGACCATGTCACGTTATACTGGGATCGATCTATTATCACTGACAGGACTATTGTAGCCAATAAGCCTGATATAGTGGTAATAGATCGATCAGTGCGCCGCACAATGATAATCGATGTCACTATCCCGCATGACGAGAACCTCGTGAAGGCTGAGAAGGAGAAACAATTGAAGTATCTCGACTTAGCCCACGAGGTTGTCGCTATGTGGAATATGGACTCGGCAATCATTGTGCAGACAGTCGTTACGGTCAATGGCCTTATCGCTAAGAGCCTCGACCAACATCTCAAGAGGCTCTCGTTGAGTGGCTGGGTGAAGGGCCTGATTCAGAAGGCAGTACTCCTTGATACGGCGCGTATTGTGAGGAGGTTCCTGTCTCTGGGACCCTAACCACCGGTAGCTTGGACCCTGTTCCCCATGCCGATGGATTTCTCTTTTTTATATTTTTAAATGTTTTTTTTTTTTTAACTCTAATATTTAAAAATATAACTTATATGTAAAAAAGTTGAATAAAGATAATAATAATATTCCTTTATTTTCTTTTATTTTCTCTCGTAATCACAAACACAGTACAAAGTCAAGGTAACACTTAATAGAGACTGGTGTCTGTTGTAGGTAAAACCTGTATTACAGATCACCAGGCTTACCGCCATCGGACAACTCATGAATGACCTATGACTGTATTAACCTAACATACAGGTTGTACATAATAAAACACTATTACAAATTAATAACAAAAGTGAAGTTAAACTAAATGGGAAATTAAAAACTAAAGTAAAAATGGCTTAACGTTTGATTTGGGAATGAGTGAGTGAGTGAGTGTGTGTGTGTGTGTGTGTGTGTGTGTGTGTGTGTGTGTGTGTGATGGGTAAGTGTGTGTTAATTGTATATCGTTCCATGCTGGTAAACGTTACCTTAATGGTTTTAATAAACGTTCTGTTGCACTGTAATCAATGCCTTGAAGCCACGAGCAAACTTTTCTCTTGCACTCTGACCTAGAAAGAGGATAAATTAACAGCTGTTTGTTCATTTTATTATATAAATATGGACCCAGGAAACCGTAAAAATGATGTGCGAGACTGAACCTATATCTATTTGTAGTGCAGACATCGGTGGTTCTTCTCTTACCAAATATTGTTTTGGGGTCGTAAGAAAGTTCTGAGTGCTTCTTAGTAACTGTCAGTAGAATAAAAAGTTGTCTAACGGTCAGCACCTTATAGCGCTGATAAAGATCAAACGTAGGGTGTCGTATTGGAAGGAAAGAACTTACTTTTAATACGGCTCTTTGGGCTCTCTCAAGTTTTAGTAGGTGAGTTTTAGCGGCTCCACCCCAAGAAGTTATACAATAAGACAATAGAGATTGACACAATGCGAGATAAATCGTTTTAATTAAGAAAGAGTCAGCAACATGACGAAGAGATTTAAATATATAAATAAGTTTTCGAATTCTAGGAACCAAGACATCGATGTGGTGTTGGAAATTTAGTTGGTTATCTATTTACAATACCCAAATATTTGATGGTGTTAGTTTTTGACAAACGCGGACAATTACATGAATTGTTGGATGGTAATTTGCAATTGTGTGAGATGATGGGAAGGTTTGGTAGGTCTTGATTTCTGAGTGTATAGGTCATAAATTTAGTTTTGTCTACATTTAAGGTGAGGATGTTTTCTTCAAGCCACTTAGACAACAGATTGAACCCATTTTGGGCGTATTTATAAACTTCTTCCCACGTATCACCATAAAAAAGTAAAGCAGTATCATCGGCGAATGTAATTATTTTCCCATTGGTCAAGTCTGTGTTACATAGGTTGTTTATATAAACTAAAAACAAGGTCGGGCCGAGGATACTGCCTAAAATGATAAATTGTATAAAAAATTACGTAACAGAAATTACAAAATAGGTATCTTACTTACAATTTTCGTACTTTTACAAGCGTAACACGAAGCATGGGGCCTATACGAGGGCGGCACTGAAAATTTCAGGAATCAAGGAAGTGGCACAACATTACTATTTAAAAATGTATTTATTGCTTTTCGAAGTATTCTCCGCGGTTCTGTAAAATGGTTCGGTTTCATTACGTCGTAATAAAGAATCACAAATGAGTACACGGTTCATTAGGTTTCTTTCAGTGAGCTCGTGAGGTACCCAAATGTCGACCTTTTTTGTGTACCCAGTTTTTTTCAAATGCGCCTAAACTGTTTTGTGGTCAATTTCCAGTTCTTCAGCTACGTCGTAACTACTGATATGCCGATCTTGCTCCACTTTTTCAAAAATAGCATCCATTTTATCCGTAATAGGGCGACCAGAGCGACGTGCATCTTTGACATCAAAATTTCCGGATTGAAAACGCTTAAACCAAATTTGTGCTACTCTCACAGACACTACACTAGGTCCATAAACATCGCAAATTTTTTTCGCGGCTTGCGTTGCATTTTTACCTTTTTTGTAGTAAAATTTTAAAATGTATCGAATTTCTTCATTAGATTCACTCATCTTGACGGTACGAAAAACAAATGAAAATCACACATTTTCCTAATTTGAATTTGGAATTATGTTCTTTAAAATTTAAACTTTCAATGATACCAAAACCAGCCAGATACAAATAGTATAGCCAAAGAGATTTTATTACAAGTTCATACATACTATAATGCGAAAAGACTTTTTCCCCAACCTAATATTTACATATATCAAAGGTAGAACATTCATAAACTGAATGAAAGAATTCTGAGAATAAATTACAAATCTCAGTGGAATTACTAGAGCTACGATTTTTATAAGACATTGTTGAAGGTATGTTAGTATCTGATTTTCGATTAGAGGCGTAACTCCATAAGTACATTTTTTATAATATTTTCTTCGACCGAATCAATATAATTATTATAACAGATTTTCTGGTCAGTGGGTAGCCTTAGGGGTCTCTCTTTTATCTTTGCCTTAAGAAAGAAAATTGTTCATAGTCTGAAATGTTACCATATACCTTCCATTTTATCCAAGGTCTATTCTTGTTCCTGAAAATACGTGTTAAAGACCTGGAAAACCAAACAAGGAATTTAGACGAGCGTGTGGATGCTTTAGGTGTATGGTATTTTATAGTACGGTAAATAATGTCATAGAAAATATTTACAGAATTGTCAGCTGACATGTGGTTTAGAGCACTGACCCAATCTATTTTACTCAAGTCGTGGTTAATTAATTCGTAGTCAGCTTTAAAAAAATGTATTTTGATATTTTCGCTCTTGTAAATGTTAATTCAGATTTATAATAAAAAGTAGAACAAAAGGGGGGGGTGATAATTATCTGTTGGTAGTAATATGGAGGATGGTGTGTATACATGGCAATCATTACTCATTATTAGAGTTCCTGTTCCGGCTGCGTAATTGTAAACACGTACTGAGTGATTGTCTTATAAAAATAATTACAAAACAGTGCAAATAAGTGACATACAAAAACAAACTAGTGTTTATCTCGCGGGAGCACTCGCAAGAAGTTCAATCATATAGAAGTATTAGCACGAAATCAGTTTCTCCGTCGTCAATTTTGATCGAAGTGTGCACAACTAAACGTGGAAGACCATCAACAAGTAAATTACCCTATACACCGAATCACAGACTAAGAAGAATAACCGAATGACAGTGACATAGCCAGTAGTGTGGCAAGCATCAAAATTTTAAATTCTACCATTTAGTGTTATCATTACATAAACCCAAATTACCCTAGAAAATGTATAAAAATATGGACGTATTATGGTTAAAACTAGAAGACAAGCTAAATCAACAAACTCTAATAATAACTAGTACAGTTACAAAAAATGTTACGGAGGCATTAAATGAAAAATTGGAATCGTTTATTGAAGAAAATAACAACCTCAAATTAAAAATTTCTGAATTATAACAAAAGCAACAGTATGTGGATAAAGATAAACGGAAGAATAATTTAATCTTTTTCGGTGTCGAAGAAAATGGAAAAAGAGAAATAGATCTTGTACAATACATAAAGAAAATTATCGTAGAAGCAGGCACCCCTCTGGACTGTCAAGAAATAACTAATATTTATAGAATCGGCGCGATATTCACTAAAAGCCGCCCGATTGTAGTGACCTTTACGGCTACATGGAAAAAAACATCTTATACTCAAAAACAAACCTAACCATCCACAAGGCATCTACGTAAAAGATTTTTCAAAAAGCGTCCTTGAAACGAGGAAACAACTACAACCGAAAGTAGAAGAAGAACGAAAGAAGAGAAACATCACATACTTGAAGCGCGACAAATTGGAAGTAAAGAATCTGGATCACCAAATTGGGCATCACAAAAGAAGTCGAACACAAACAACATTGCAGGAAGAAACCCGCCTATTACTGCTTCAAAAGATACAATCAAACCTAATATTTTAAATTATGTGGCACGAGGAAGGTCATCTTCTTTATCGGAGATTCCAAAAAACCAGTAACCGACATAGGCACCCGGAACCAAATTAAAACAAAACTCTTTGTACAAATCAACACTGAAGATAAGCACCCCAAGCCGGCTAGTCACCGTGGGGGAATATTACTACTACCCTCCAAATAATCTGCTCAACTCAACACAAAAACTATTCAAGACACCTCGCCATCGGACTAGCACCTTACACATCGTTACATATTATATATTACACTTTCACTACGATCAGAAGAAAAATTGGCAGAACTTGTGTTGGCATTAGACAATATAAACTGGTCTATCGTTGGCTTAAGTGAAGTGAGACGTATAGAAGAATACATTGAAGACTATGACGAATTTATTTTTTACCGCAACGGTTACACACCGGGCCAATACGGTGTAGGCTTCTTAGTGAAAAAAGAATTAAAAGACTGTATATATATATGAATTCATAGGCATATCAGAGCGAATTGTTCTATTAAATTTAAAGTTACCACCTTTAGGCGAAATGTGGTCTACAGTAATAATAATAATAATAATAGGCCTGGCAACACAGATACGTCAATAACGTCAATTTTTTTCGTCTCGTATTTCGCATTTTATTTTATTTTCTTCTTAATGATGAGCCTGTGTGGATTAAACGGGGAATATTTCAGGGCGACAGTTTGAGTCCACTTTGGTTCTGCTTAGCCCTGAATCCTCTAAGCACACTGCTAGAGGATTCAGGTCTAGGCTATCGGTTGAGGAGAGGCGGTCAGGTCATATCTCACCTCCTCTACATGGATGACTTAAAACTCTTTGCTCCCAACAAATTGCGACTGATGGAGCTACTGAAAGCAACTGAAACTTTCAGTAGCGCTATCAGGATGGGATTTGGTGTGGACAAATGTGCAGTCATGCATGTAAAGCGAGGTGAGATCATGGAATCCGAGGGAATCCAACTGTCGGATTCCATACACCTTAGATCCCTCTCCTCATCCGAAAGCTATAAGTATTTGGGTATGTCGGAAGCGTTAGGCATCAACGGTGCTGACATGAAGCAATCGTTGAAGGAGCGATTCTTTGGTCGCTTGAAGAAGGTATTAACTAGTCTTCTTTCAGGCGGAAATAAGGTGCGCGCCTTCAACGGTTGGGTCATGCCGATCTTGATGTACTCTTTCGGCATACTCAAATGGACTCAGACCGAACTTGTCGCCCTGGATAGGAGGGTCCGTACACTGTTGACCGCAAACTGGATGCATCACCCACGTTCATCGGTGATGAGACTGTACATCCCGCGGAAGTGTGGGGGTCGTGGCTTTTTAAATGCTAAAACCCTTCACAATCGCGAGGTGTGCAGCCTCAGGGAATATTTTTTAAAAGCCGAATTGGGTATGAACCGTGATGTGGTCATAGTGAATAAGGGGCTCACCCCACTCTCCATGGCTAAAGAGAACTGGCGCAAACCTGTAGTACTTACTACCGATGACCGCAGGAAGGTATGGCAAAGCAAGGAGCTCCACGGGCGCTTCTATCGGGCTCTTCATGAGCCCGGTGTAGATTTCTTAGCATCCGTATCCTGGCTACGTTTCGGTGACCTTTTCGGGGAAACTGAAGATTTTGTTTGTGCAATTATGGACGAAGTTATTCTGACGAATAACTACCGGAGACATATTATGAAGGACGGGACGGTTGATGTGTGTCGGGCATGCCACCGTCCGGGTGAGTCCATCAGACATATTATCTCTGGTTGTTCTCGTTTGGCTAACGGCGAGTACTTGCACAGGCATAATCAAGTGGCCAGGATTATTCACCAGCAACTTGCTTTGAAATATAAACTTGTGGATTCTGAGGTACCGTATTACAAGTATGTGCCCACCCCAGTTCTCGAAAATGACCGTGTCACGTTGTACTGGGATCGGTCTATCATTACTGACAGGACTATTGTCGCCAATAAGCCTGATATAGTGGTGATAGATCGATTAGTGCGCCGCGAAATCATTGTCGATGTTACCATTCCACATGACGAGAACCTCGTGAAAGCTGAGAAAGAGAAGCAAATGAAGTATCTCGACTTAGCGCACGAGGTTGTTGACATGTGGAATGTGAGCTCGGCTGTCTGTGCCGATTGTAGTAACGGCCAATGGCCTGATGGCCGAAAGCCTCGATCAACATCTTTCGAGGCTCTCGTTAGGCGGTTGAATCAAGGGCCAGATTCAGAAGGCAGTACTTCTCGATACGGCTCGCATTGTGAGGAGGTTCCTGTCTCTGCAGCCCTAACCACCGGTAGCTTGGACCTTGCTCCCGCTACTGGCGGATCACTATTTTTTATTTTTTAAATGTTTTTTTTTTTATAAAAAAATATTTAAAAATGTATTTAATAAGTTTTGAAAATGAATAAAGGACATAATAATAATATATTTATTTACCATTTAATATTTTAACTTTTAACATTTAATTTTGCGGGAGACTAGCGCCTAAACTAAGCTCTAGGCCTGTATTTCAAGACACCAAGTCTCCGGCCTTTTACCAAAAACATACATTTTATTTTTATATACATGTACTTGTACAGTGCAAATCTACTCCCCGACAGAGCAAGCAACCAGCACAGAATTGCAGCTAACAGAAACAATAAAAACTCATACATGCAGTAACCTCATAGTGATGGGAGATTTTAATGCGCGAACAGGATGCAGAGTAGATGGTGAAGATATAGTGCTGGGGCCATACAGTACAGGAAAGAGGACACGAAACGGTGAGAAACTGATGATGAGAATAATCTGAAAATATTGAACAGTTATTATAAAAATCGACCAAGCAACATGGACATGGATGTCTCCAGACGGTCGTTACAAAAATGAGATTAATTACATTCTCTCAAACCGAAGTACAGCTTTTCAAGACTGTAGAGTTATAAATAATTTAAACTTAAACAGCAATCATAGACCTGTCAGAGCCAAACTAAAACGAAACACCTCTAAGAAAAGACCTTTTAAAGCAAATCTAACAAACAAGATCTCAAGCCTCAACGTCAATGGAATTAAAGAAAACCTAATAAACTTCATAGAAAACACAAAAGAACTACATACAAGACAAATACAACAAACTGCAAGAAATTATAAATGAAAAGGCCCCAGAAAATGCTTCGGATACTAGAAACAATAAAATATCATGGCTATCAGATGAAACAAAGCAGCTGCTAGAAATTCAAGCTAACCTTTTCTCAATATCTAATAAAACAAAAGATATAAGAAAGAACATAACATCAATTAGTAAACAAATAAAGATCAATATGAGGAAAGAAACACAAAAATATAGGTTAGAAAAGCTGGAAAAATGTATCCGGAAAACAGGCGGAGCAAGGAAGGCATTAAAATAACTATCAAGAAAACGTGACTGGATACCCAATATTAAAGACAGAAACAATAGAAGTGCGACCAGAAGACCAGAATAATTACAATAGCAACCAACTTCATTAAAAAATTATACTCAAGCCAAACCACGACACCAAAAATAGATTTATCTGGAGAGGAAGAAGTACTACTAATAATGCTGGCAGAGGTAGAAAAAGCAATATCAACACAAAAGAAACATAAAGCTCCTGGTTCTGATGGCATCATCAACGAATTCCTTATAGAAAACAAAGACACCATTGCACCGTTATTAGTACACATATTCAATGAAATCCTACACCACAAAAGGAACAAAAATGACATCAATAACTACAGGCCTATCAGCCTGATGTCTAATATTTATAAACTTTTTGCCAAAGTGATCTTGGGTCGAATAACCAAAAAGCTCGACGAGAACCAGCCTAGAGAACAAGCGGGATTTCGGAGCGGGTATTCGACATTGGACCACATACACGTAGTCAAACAACTAGTCATACATACACACATACACACTCCTACACACATGCACGCACATACACATACACACAAGAAATACGTTCATTATTAACCTTATTTAATTTTACTTCCTTATGATTTTTGATAATTGTTTAATTGTGGGTAGATCGACAGGGTCCTCACTTGATTAATAGTTAATATTAGAACATAACTTTATGGCCGTCCACTGTCTCTTAAGAAACAGGTATACCCTAGTTTAAGAGACAGGGTATCAGAAATTGTCAACAGATGTACCGTGTAATTACATCACCATGTTCTACCATAATAATGTAGTTACATAACTTTATATCTTGATTGTTACTATTTTAAGTTTTGTTTTTCTCATCATCTGTACTTTCAAGATCAATAAACAATTTATTATTTATTATTTATTATTATTATTATTAACTTTTCGGGAAAGGCAAGGAATTTAATGCGAACTTTTACTGCTATTTTGCGGATTATTACAAGGCTTTTCATTCGCTTGAACATCAAATGATTTGGCAAGCTCTTAAGATCCAGGGAATTGAAAATAAATATATCAGAATCATAAACAATGTATAAAACAGTACCTCAGCTAAATTAATTTATAATATTTTATTTTACTGAGTACTAAACTGAAATTAAACATTGAATACTGATTGAGAAAAGAGCTTTTCATTTACCTGCATATCCCAAAAAATGTATATTGAAAAATGAAGAAATTAGAAAGCAAATACAAAAAAAAATCGCTTATACTGTCCATGACTGGTGACTTTACCTTACCTGGTCATCAGACCTTCAGAAAGAATCATGTAGTCGCAACAGTACTCAATAAATGTTAATAATAATAATATTAAAAAACTAAAACTTTCAGTGATTCCATCAGGATGGAATTTGATGTAGATAAATGTGCAGTCATGCATGTAAAGCGGGGCGGGATTGTGGAATCTGAGGGACTACAACTCTCAGATTCTATAAACCTGAGATCACTCTCCGTAAATGATACCTACAAATACCTGGGTATGTCAGAGGGGTTAGGCATTAACGGGCCTGACATGAAACAAACGCTGCAGGAGCGCTTCTTCGATCACCTGAAAAAGGTACTTAGTAGTTCTTTGTCAGGCGGTAACAAGGTGCGCGCCTTTAACGGTTGGGTCATGCCGGTCCTGATGTACTCCTTTGGCATACTCAAGTGGACCCAGACGGAACTAGACGCCCTTGATAGAAGAGTCCGGTCACTGCTGACCGCAAACCGGATGCATCACCCACGTTCGTCTGTCATGAGGCTGTACATTCCGCGGAAGTGCGGGTGTCGAGGTTTTTTAAATGCCACAAAGACCCTCCACAACCGCGAGGTGACGGGGCTGACGTGGGTATGCACCGAGATGTGGTTGCAGTGGACAAGGGACTCACCCCGTTGTCCTTGGAAAATGTAATAAAATAAGTTTAAAAATAAATAAAGGAGATAATAATATATTTATTTGCTAAAAACACGGTATATGAAGATGTTAAATAAGATTAGATCAACATGTTTTGCTTAGAATTAAAGCGTGCCAACTTATAGTCCGATAAGTACCTAAACGAACGTTATAAATTAGACAATGAACAAACAAAAATAAAACTTAAGTTTATGTTCCAAAACTTGCTTGATACTGTAGACATTATTTTCAGTCAACCATTTATACAGTTTATCTTTAAACAGCCTACAGTTTAACGTTATTTAGGTATTTGGTCATTTATTAAATATACGTATAGACACACACATTACATACACATAGCTAGACCGCTCTTATTATATTTTGCTAGCCTACAGTTTAACGTTATTTAGGTATTTGGTCATTTATTAAATATACGTATAGACACACACATTACATACACATAGCTAGACCGCTCTTATTATATTTAGGTATTTGGTCATTTATTAAATATACGTATAGACACACACATTACATACACATAGCTAGACCGCTCTTATTATATTTTGCTAGCCTACAGTTCTCTTCTAGCACAAGTCTACGTTGGTACTGGTCACGCCGACTACGTGAGCTTACTTCTTCTACTGTTTTAAACAGTATATATGTGTTAAAAGCTGGGTCATCCTGTTTCCGTTACTGAGCACCTTGTGTTTTTGAGATGTTTTCCCTTTGACAGCACACCCGTAGCTCGTATCAATAAGCCAGGCCGTCACACTTACACGTATTAGTCCATTATCTTGAAAACTACTAAACTGATTTTGATGGAACTTGCACTGTGCCCTAAGTTGGAGTAAATGTAAGCCAACAAAAAAGAATGGTCACGATCCGATTAATAGTTTCGGTGATATGCGTGGACAAACATACATACATACAAACATACATCTATAAAATTTTGTATATATATTAGGTTGGGGAAAAGTCTTTTCGCATTATAGTATGTATGAACTTGTAATAAAATCTCTTATACTATTTGTATCTGGCTGGTTTTGGTATCATTGAAAGTTTAAATTTTAAAGAACATAATTCCAAATTCAAATTAGGAAAATGTGTGATTTTCATTTGTTTTTCGTACCGTCAAGATGAGTGAATCTAATGAAGAAATTCGATACATTTTAAAATTTTACTACAAAAAAGGTAAAAATGCAACGCAAGCCGCGAAAAAAATTTGCGATGTTTATGGACCTAGTGTAGTGTCTGTGAGACTAGCACAAATTTGGTTTAAGCGTTTTCAATCCGGAAATTTTGATGTCAAAGATGCACGTCGCTCTGGTCGCCCTATTACGAATAAAATGGATGCCTTTTTTGAAAAAGTGGAGCAAGATCGGCATATCAGTTGTTACGACGTAGCTGAAGAACTGGAAATTGACCACAAAACAGTTTTGGCGCATTTGAAAAAAACTGGGTACACAAAAAAGCTCGACATTTGAGTACTTCACGAGCTCACTGAAAGAAACCTAATGAACCGTGTACTCATTTGTGATTCTTTATTACGACGTAATGAAACCGAACCATTTTTGAAGAAGCTGATAACTGGTGATGAAAAGTGGCCGGTCAGGCTTCACAGACTGTGGCGAAACCCGGGTTAACTCGCAACAAGGTGATGCTGTGTGTGTGGTGGGATTGGAAGGGCATTATTCATTATGAGCTGTTACCACCAGGCAGGACCATCGATTCTAAACTCTACTGCGAACAACTGATGAGATTAAAGCAAGAAGTTGAGAGAAAGCGGCCGGAATTAATCAACAGAAGGGGTGTGGTTTTTCATCATTATAACGCTAGACCTCACACATCTTTAGCCACTCAGCAAAAATAAAGAGAGTTTGGCTGGGAGGTGTTAATGCATCCGCCGTATAGTCCTGACCTTGCACCTTCAGATTTCCACCTGTTTCGGTCTCTTCAGAATTCTTTAGGCAGTGTCAGGTTAACATCACGAGAGGACTGCCAAAACCACTTGTCGCGGTATTTTGACCAGAAGTCCCAAAATTTCTATAGCAATGGGATCATGTCCCTACCTACAAGATGGCAAAAAGTTATCGAACAAAATGGTACCTACATACTTTAGTTAAATGTAAAAACTATTTCCCCGACCAATTATGTTTGGAAGCCCTAATAGATCATCATTTATGTGAATATCTCGCAGATCCTTAACTAAATAAAACTTTAATAACTCCTTTTTTTGAAGTCGTTAGAAAGAGGAAGAAAGCAAGCCTGTAACAGTTATTGACACATTTGACGCAGTAGCTATTCGAAACTACGTGTATGTATGTATGTATGTATGTATGTATGTATGTATGTATGTATGTATGTATGTATGCTTATTACACAAGAAATGAATACCCAACTGTGAGTAACTCGCTGATATCACTACGAGAGTGTGGCCTGTTCAGTGGCAGTTCCACGTCTTTAATCTAATTAGATTCAAATACAAGAAAACCGACAAGAGGAAAATTATGATGGAACGATATGATTTAATTTTGCACAGAGTATAATTTTTGGGGGCGATGAACAAAATCACAAATTGGGACAATGTTATATTTATCGATGAGAGTTGGCTGAACTCGAATCATACCGTGCCGCAGTCGTGGATGGACCAGGGCATCTTGCTCACAAGTGCCAATGGTGCCAAAGGCGGACACCTAATAATCTGCCACGCCGGATCAGCCGGGGGAGGTTTTGTGAATGATGCCTTACTCGCATTCGAGTCTAAAAGTACAAAAGACTATCACGAAGAAATGGACGCAAATAAATTCACAGAGTGGTTTACTAACTTGTTAACAAAGCTCCCTGAACCTGAAGTGCATAATCATTATGGACAATGCATCTTACCATTCAGTTCAAATAGATAAAGCACCTACTCAAGCAAACAGACAGACTGATTTAGTGGCATGGCTACAAAGACAAGGCGTTGAAGCTGACATGAAATTGTTGAAAGCTGAATTGCCGGAACTGGTAAAAGAAAATAAAGCTGCGAAACTAAAATATAAAATTGATGAATTGGCACTTCAGCATGGACACAAAGTGATAAGAACGCCGCCGTACCATTGTCAGTGCAATGCTATTGAGTTGACCTGGGCTCAAGTCAACGGATGCGCAGCTCGCCACAATACAAAGCCGTCATTCTCCACTAAGAAAATGATGACATTGCTGAAAGAAGCTTGTGCCAAAATTGCTAAAGAAGACAGAGGGCAAAAGTGGTAGAACAAACCCGAAAAATAATAAAGGAAGATTTTGGCAGAGACGTCAATATTGATAATAGAATTGATTATGAAATAATTATATTTACAGGTGACTATAGCTCAACTGACGATTTTGGCTCATCATCCGAAGAAAATTATTGAATGTGTGGCTGAGTGAATGTTATTGTAACTAAAAATATTAAATTAAAGACAAATGGACCTTTCGTACCATTGTATCATTTCAAAATACCTACAACATTAAAGTTTAAGTTAAATTTTCTAATCAGAACTTTAATCCTGACACTTTACAATACATAATCAAATCTATCAAATACTCATACAAACTTGAACCGATTTATCGTGAGTATCGAGTACCGAGTCGTATGGTTACTTCACTAGTTACGTCGCGATCACAAATGTCAAAACGGGCCTTTTATTTTTTGACAACGTGCTTTTACTTACTATTCCATATCAAATATAACTTAAAATAAGTTAAGAAAATAGAAAATAAAGCTTTTTATTCTATGTAATTTTTCATTTTTTTTCGATCCATTTATTTGGCAGAGTTGCAACTTTATGCACATATTCATAGCATCCAATGATAGTAAACTAGACAAGGTATAAGAAAAATAAAGTTGCAAGCGGGATCACACGCTACTTAGCAGGAATTTAATTAAATTTGATCCGCTCCATACAAAAAAATAACAAAACACATTATTCTACCCAAAGTATAAAGTTTAAGCAAAACATCAAGGCAATTTATTATTGAGATTAATGAGCTCTATCTGTCCGCATAAAGAAAAAAGTAAAAAACGAAGTAGATCCCTAAGTCACTAAAATCATAGTTTCGAGCCACTGCTGTGCGCCGCGCCGGCGCCGTGCGCGTCACCCTTGCGTCAGTGCCATGTGCCATGTGCAACCTGTCCGCGCGGGAGTGCGCGGCGCCGGCGCACCCGGCGCGCTCACATTCGCGCCACCTCGCACGTGCTCTCCATCCGACACGGTGTCCCGCGCTATTACAACACTATGCCATTCCTATTATCCCGTGTGCCACACGATATCCAACCCTAACGACACCTCTTCAAAGTTTACATTCTCGTTACCCTCTAACAGTTTGTCGGTTGAATTATAGACATTATTGCGTAAGTTATAGAAGCTACAGCAGAGGACGCAGGGTGTCGATGTGTCCCGTACAGCGTACTGGCGAGCCGTGAAGGGGGTGTAAATAATGCGTTTGGCGTCGCGGTCGCGAACAATTAAGATTGATACGGTGTGATGACATTATGATATCGTTTTGATGCGGCGCGCGGTTGTATGAGTTAGTTAAGAGCATTAGTTGTTTTATTTGTTACAAGTGCTGCGCGCGCGCGCACGTGCGCTGTGCGCGCGCGGCTACAATAACAGACCGTCCGCGTCATGCACCGCTTGTTGTAATAATGTTACTTGACGGGACGTTATTGAGTTTATTTGTTACAATTTTCTTTAAATCCGCATCTATTATGCCTTTCACTAGTTAAATTGAGATGTCACGAGCATGTTAATGTGGGCTCGCCTCGCTGGATATTATCTACTTATAAATAATTTTATTTTCTGATAAGTACCTAGGTTCGCAGCGTGGTACATATATACAATTTTCTGATACCTAGGTTCGCAGCGTGGTACATACAATTTATTTTCTGATACCTAGGTTCGCAGCGTGGTGCATACAATTTTCTGATACCTAGGTTCGCAGCGTGGTGCATACAATTTTCTGATACCTAGGTTCGCAGCGTGGTGCATACAATTTTCTGATACCTAGGTTCGCAGCGTGGTGCATACAATTTTCTGATACCTAGGTTCGCAGCGTGGTACATACAATTTTCTGATACCTAGGTTCGCAGCGTGGTACATACAATTTTCTGATACCTAGGTTCGCAGCGTGGTACATACAATTTTCTGATACCTAGGTTCGCAGCGTGGTACATACAATTTTCTGATACCTAGGTTCGCAGCGTGGTGCATACAATTTTCTGATACCTAGGTTCGCAGCGTGGTGCATACAATTTTCTGATACCTAGGTTCGCAGCGTGGTACATACAATTTTCTGATACCTAGGTTCGCAGCGTGGTACATACAATTTTCTGATACCTAGGTTCGCAGCGTGGTACATACAATTTTCTGATACCTAGGTTCGCAGCGTGGTACATACAATTTTCTGATACCTAGGTTCGCAGCGTGGTGCATAAAATTTTCTGATACCTAGGTTCGCAGCGTGGTGCGTACAATTTTCTGATACCTAGGTTCGCAGCGTGGTACATACAATTTTCTGATACCTAGGTTCGCAGCGTGGTGCATACAATTTTCTGATACCTAGGTTCGCAGCGTGGTACATACAATTTTCTGATACCTAGGTTCGCAGCGTGGTACATACAATTTTCTGATACCTAGGTTCGCAGCGTGGTGCATACAATTTTCTGATACCTAGGTTCGCAGCGTGGTGCATACAATTTTCTGATACCTAGGTTCGCAGCGTGGTGCATACAATTTTCTGATACCTAGGTTCGCAGCGTGGTACAGTCACGAACGGAGATTGTTGAGCCACTAGCTTATCATCTTAACTTGGTTGTGTTACACGAATGTCGCCCGTGAAATTTGACATGTCGTCGGCCTAATTTGTTAACCTGCCAAATAAAGCTGACTATATCTGTGTTTTCATAATTTTCCTAAAATGTGTGTAAGATGAGCTTATTAGTTAAGCTTTTAAAATATCAAGGAAACTTATTAGAACCAACAGCATTTTCAGAATTGATTGCTAAAGCAATAAATATACCTATTAGTCGGTTTTTTCTTCGTCTTTTAAACTATGAGAAAATGGACTTGGCAGGTTAACAAATTAGGCCGACGATGTGTCATTTCATTAACGAAAAACGGGCGGCATTCGTGTAACACAACCAAGTTAAGATGATATGCTAGCGAGTGGCTCAACACTCCCGGTTCGTGACTGTACATACAATTTCCAATTTCATTAAGTAGAATTGACAGGCCAGTTGACGTGGTTGGTTAAGATAGCACCTATCACGCCGCAGGTCGTGGGTTCGGTTCCCATCCAGGACAAACATATGTCTGTTTGTTCTGAGTCTGGGTGTAATTATAAGTAAGTATTTACAAAAAAAAAGTAGTATATCAGTCATCTGGTTTCCATAGTACAAGCTCTGCTTAGTTTGGGATCAGGGGGCCGATTCTACTAACAAAATTGTTAAAAAATCACATTTGAATGGCAGCTGAACCACGGCTTTTGAGCGTTTTCGCATTCCACTAATGTAACAACGATCCAACTGCGTTTACGTTTCAGTTCAGTCACCGATCGATCGAAACAATCTCAAAAGCTATTCTGCTAACAAAACCGAACATGAGCGTGACGTTTAGTCACATCATTATCTTTTTGACATAATTGAAACGTTTCGTTTCACAGATTTCGCAAGCTGGGGCCGAAAACGAAACGTTCTTCTGAGTTTTTATTATTTATAAAGTTGAAATGTTATGAAAAAATATATACAGGCTAAAAGTGAATTGACGCGCAACCGTCATCGTAAACGGTCGAGTATTACGCGTCGTCTATACGGTGGTGCCGTGTGGGGTCATTGACCTTGAGGCTACGCAATGGCCTCTAAAGTATTAAAATGTCAGAGCTGTAATATTGTGATCAGCGAAGTGCTCGCGTTTGTGCAAAACAAAATTGAAGTAATGGATGAAGAAAGTTTAGTGCAAATCTGTGCGACAGCTTTTTCTGAGGAGGAAGTTGAAAATGCCAAAAGTCTGTTGTTTGATTCAGTACAGACTTCAAAGCGTAACATAACGCGCAAAAATAAAGGTAAAATGAACAGAAATTTGGAGGATATTATAAGCCTTCTCAAACAGACAGACCCAGAGTTAATCCCAATTTTTGTGGCGCGAGATCTACAGAAATTACCACCAATATCTTTTGACCATATAGACGTCACAAGATTACTTAAAGATCTCCTAATTTTGCGAAGTGACATATCGTATATTAAGGAGAAATACGTTACTGACGATCAATTCAGTGTTCTAAAAAGTGACCTAGAGAATCTTAAGAGAGCTTCATTGGTTAACGTTCATAATTTGAACGTGAATAGCAAAAGAGGAGCGTTTGTTTACGATACCTATGATAGCGGGCCAATGGGCTTAGTGACACACGGCGAACAGCTGATAATGCGTGACGCGCGGGATCAGCCGTCCCTTTCACCCGAGCGCGCTAACGATATGTGCGTCCCGCTTGCAAAACCAGACTCGCCGATTCAAATAAACGAGCCTGCCATCGGTACGGTGTGTGCGGCTTCACAGCTGAGTCATGCGCCGCCGCCGCCGTCTCAAAGTTCGGTATCTACTCATGCGCAATTGAAGGTAGACATCGAAACAATGAGTCACGATGATATCGAGAAAGTAAAACAAAGGACCTTAGCGGATATTGTACAGCAGCCAGGTATTTGGAAGGGAAATAAGCGAGACGAAGAATGGATTGAAGTTAGGAAAAAACGATACAAAAATCGTTTTATTGGGCAGAAAGGTACAGCTAAGAATGATGTTGAAATGAAATTTAAAGCGGCAGATATTAAAGTCCCACTCTTTATTAATAACGTTGACAAAGGTACCTCTGTGAGCGATATATCGAGTTATATTTTAAGTAAGACCCAGGTGTCCGTACAGTTGGAAAAGGTTGTTATGAAACAGGAAAGAGAGTACAACGCCTATAAAGTTTACGTTCCGAGACATAAATTACCAGTCTTCATGGATGACAACCTGTGGCCTGAGGGCGTTAATTTCAGGAAGTTTATATATTTCAGAGGTAAACCTGCTGAAAAATTACGAGTACCTACACCTACTCATAATGGAACAAAGTCTAGTTAATTTCGTAAGCTTCAACTGTAAATCTATTCATAGATCTATAGATGGTGTAAGATCACTTTGCCATTCGTCTGATATAATTGCACTTCAGGAGACGTGGCTCCTACCACACGACATAGCATACTTAGGAACTATCCACAAAGAGTTCGCTTTTGTGGGCAAATCAGCTGTGGATACGTCGAACGAGATATTACGCGGGCGGCCATATGGTGGCGTGGCGCTAATCTGGAGACGGAGTTTGTTTACATCGGTGTCCGTCATTGAGTGTAAAAGTGTGCGTCTAGTGGCGGCTAAGTTTGTAGTGGCGGAGCGCGTTTTTATAGTTTTTTCCGTCTACATGCCGACTGACTCAATGGACAACCTTATTGAGTTTACGGAATGTTTAAGTGAAGTAAGTGCAATTATTGAGAACGAGAACGTTGAGAGTGTATTTGTGTTGGGAGATTTTAATTCACACCCAGGTGAGCGTTTTGGTGTTGAGTTACTTAGTTTCTGTAATGAGCAAAACTGGTTATGTGCAGATATAGAGAGACTTGGACTGAATTCTGATACATATACGTATGTTAGTGACGCTCATAATAATTGTCGTAGATGGCTTGACCACTGCGTGGTCACTAGGGCTGCCTGTCAAACTATTGTAGATGTTAAGATTGTGTATGATGTTTTTTGGTCAGACCATTTACCCGTACAGCTGACATGCAACTTAAAAGTATTGTTGCCAAAAATTGTTAGCACTAAGGCCTCATGTAACAGGATTAAGTGGGGGTTTAGAGAAGGTAGCCAGATAAATAGGTACCATGAGTTGTGTCATGAGAAGTTGAGAGAAGTTGACTTTCCGGTTGTTTTTCATGAATGCTGTGATCAGTCGTGCCACAACCAGGAGCACAGACTACATATAGATAGCTTGTATAAAACTGTTATTGACTTTTTAAGTGAGTCAGCAGCGGCTACTTGTTTGTGTCGGACTGAATTGAAGCGGAGGTATGTCACGGGTTGGAACAAATATGTGAAAGAGGCTCATGCGGAGGCTCGACTCAGGTTTGAGCTTTGGTTGCAATATGGTAAACCCGGTGCGGGACCTATTCATATCCAAATGCGTGACGCGCGAAAAGTTTTTAAGGCAAAGCTAAAGTGGTGTCAAAATAACCAGCATCAAATTAAAATGGACATTATTGCTTCTCACCACTCGGCGAGGAATTTTGGAGGCTTTTGGAGAGAAACGAAAAAGTTGAATCCTGAGTCTAGTCTCCCTTCGAGTGTTGGCGGTAAAGGTGAGTCTGTCGATATTGCTAACCTATTCCGACAGCGTTTCAAAATAGATTCACCTCTGGGTCCAGCAGACCAAACATCGAATATTAGCTGTAATGACCTAAGTGTACGTTTTACGGCCCGGGACGTATCTTCCGTCATCAAAAATATGTCCAGGGGTAAGTCGCCTGGTCACGATAGTTTAAGTATTGAGCATCTGCAGAACGCAGGTGTGCATCTCCCAAGGGTTCTTGCCTTACTATTCAACTTATGTGTCAGTCATTCGTATTTGCCGGCTGATCTAGTGAAAACAGTTGTGGTGCCCGTCCCTAAGAATAAGACCGGTGATATGTCTGATGTTAATAATTACAGACCCATTTCCTTGGCTACGGTTACAGCGAAAGTTTTTGATTGTTTACTTGACCGTTGTCTGGGTAAACAATTAAAAATTAACGACAGACAATTTGGTTTTAGGGATGGGTTATCAACTGAGACTGCAATCATGACCCTAAAGAGTACAGTGCAATATTACACTGGGAGGAGAACACCTGTGTATGCTTGCTTCCTGGACTTATCTAGTGCTTTCGACCTTGTCTCATATGACATCTTGTGGAAAAAGTTAACTAATGAAGCTAACCTGCCGCCAGAAGTAGTTAATGTGCTAAAGTTCTGGTACGATAACCAACTCAACGCGGTGAGGTGGGCAGGCGCATACTCAGAGGTATACAGGTTAGAGTGCGGGGTGAGGCAAGGGGGGCTGACCTCGCCCAAGTTATTTAATTGCTATGTGAATAAGCTGATCGAGGAACTCAGCAGCACTGGCATCGGATGCACGATCGATGGTGTGTCCTTCAACAACATCAGTTATGCTGACGATATGGTGCTGCTGAGTCCGTCGATCAGTGCTCTTAGGAAACTGTTAAATATATGTGAGCGCTATGCTGGAGCCCATGGACTAAGGTATAATGCCAAGAAGAGCGAGCTGTTAGTTTTTATGGCACAAAACAAGACCTATGAAGTGGTACCACCAGTTTCGCTGTGTGGTGCCACGCTAAACAGAGTCAAACAGTTTAAGTACCTTGGTCACTGGGTTACAGAGGATGGCACTGATAACTGTGACATTGAGAGGGAGCGTAGGGCATTGGCCGTAAGATGCAACATGCTGGCCCGCAGATTTGCAAAGTGCGATGACAATGTCAAGATAACTCTGTTCAGGGCTTATTGCCAGACCTTTTATACATGCAGTTTGTGGACCAGATACACGCAGAAAACGTTTAATGCCCTGCGTGTGCAATACAACAACGCTTTTAGGATATTGCTGGCGCTACCTCGTTTCTGTAGCGCATCAGGGATGTTCGCAGCAGCGCGTACAGACGACTTCTTTGCGATTATTCGTAAAAGATCCGCTTCGCTGCTGCGTCGGATGCGGGGTGGCGACAACAGTCTCCTGAGCGTTGTTGCTAGTAAGACTGAAGGCCGCATTATGGGGCACCTGTGCGCAGTGCATGTACTGTTGCCAGGTGTAGCCGTGAGGTGGCGAAATTAAGTATGTATTATTAGTTGTGTAGTATAGTTGTGTGTTAAAGTCTTATACTAACATAGGTTAAGGAATACTAACAATTTTATGGGTTCTACCTGAATTAAAGATTAATAATAATAAAAGTATAAGTATGGTCTAGATATGTTTTTGTATTAAAAGTACTTTTAGTAGCACTTATTCGTATTTAGTAATATTATTAGATTCAACTTTTTTGCTGTGGTATTATTAAAACATACTATTTGAAATGTTGGTCACACAGGTTACCCGCTGTTACATTTCCGTTACGATTCGGTTTAAGTTTAGTTTCCATTTTGCTTATAGAATAGTAGAATGGCTTTTTTGGTAACTATCGAACGGCGATCGAAACTGAACTGTTGTTGAAACATAATTGAACGTGTAACGTTGCAAATTAGTAGAATCGTCCCCCAGATGACCGTGTGTGAATAATGTCCCAGGTTATTATTATTATTATTATAATTGTATAGTTCCAAGAGGTTACATGATGATGTGTTTAGCCGCTAACGTTAATGAGAGAACCATCTAATGAGAGATTGACCGACGTACTTAGCGTACAGGTTAGCTCGTGGTGGCCTGTAGTATTGTGTGAGCTCGTAGTGGCCTGTAGTATTGTGTGTAAGCATTCATTACTAGGTACCTACCTATCAGTACAACACACACAAGTGAACTCGTGCTGGGATTCCTGTCCACCGCATCATTGATTACGGGGAAATGCTACTTTAGATAGGAGCATGATATGCAACTTTGCAATCGCCGGAATATATCGCTGCGTTGCAAACCGCACGTGTTTAGATCGAGTGCGCGATAAGTCAGTGGGCTCGCAGCTTGATGCTAATAGAATAAGTCGCGATAACGCGCCCGCGCCAGCCCCGCAGCCCCGCAGCCCCGCAGCCCCGCGGCCCCCAGTAGGCCAGCTCTTGCAGTTAGAACAGCCGCTTGTTGCACTTGTTATTCCGTTCCGTTTGAAATGTTCATATTAGGTAGGTATGGTAATGTACAACACATAGCTCGAAGTAGGAAGTACCTACGTACCACCTGACAGCGTGTGGCGCGCATGCGCGGCGCGGCGTGCTCAACATTGTCTGGTCGCGTGCACATTAGACGAGCGGCGCGTGTCCGGTGTCCGGTAGTGAGGTGGTACGCGGACTATCACGAGCTCCGCGACGCATGCACTCTATATTGAACTCTCTTTGTTCCTCACATAGTGCACGTTTTGCAATGAACTCGTGCGGTGTTTATGCAGCTGCGCGTGCTCCCGCTGCACCGCTGCGGATATTGTTACATCGCCTCCGAACAATACAATAATAATGTAAAGAGCTTAAATGTAACAGTTTAGAGCACTCAATGTAAGAACGATGCGTGCAGGCTCCTATATTGTATTATGTGAATTTAATTTAAACAGTTCTCGTCGTTCTCAGATAAAATAAATAAGATACAGTCATGTCAGCTACAATCATTTTAAAAATTACTTGTACATATAGATTAGGCGATTAACAGTTATTTATGCAACTGTAGTATAACAAGGAGTATTAAAACACTCATGTGATAATAGTATCACATGAGTGTTTTAATACCTAGTTATGTACAGTTGCATACAAGACTTTATCTACATCCATAATATGACTCCTCTATTAAAGGTTCTGAAACCATAGGGTGTACATACAGTGTTGTAAGAACTCTATGTAAATTCATGGAAAGTTTAATTGCTGAGTATCTAATACAAACAAACAAGTAAAAGTTTTTTTCTTTTTAATTACGGCGCTGTGGTAGTGATACGCGCGTGCATGACTATGGTCTTTTTTTGAAATTCATAAAGATACCACGAATTGAGTAGGTAGTGAGAATGTGGCTGTTTGATAAATAAAAAAGGGATCGAAAAAGCAAAGGAGTTGCCTATACATGTGTATAGGGTGATTGGTAATTAGTGACCGATACTTAAACATGTGATTGTACTCATGATAACACAACTTTTACTATGGGACCAAACCTGAAATCGTGAAAAAAAATCAGTTGTTCCCTACATTTATGTTCGCATAACTCGTGGGAACAGCTATTTTTTTTCGCGATTTCAGGTTTGAGCCCATAGTAAAAATTGATCATAATGATGAGTAGGTACAATAACCCCTTAAGAGGTTTCTGGTGTTTTACCAATAACCCTGTATATGTTCTTAAAAAAGCTTAATATTCTAGACGACGCCGACGACAAAGTGGATTTAGAAAATGTAGATCAAAAACATTAGCAGTTTATAAATATGTTCAATAAACGACAAACGCTATGTAAGTGCGCTACTGCTACACGTGACAACAGCATACGACAAGGTCCTTACTCACTTCACTATAATATTTAATAAGTTGTCCAACATGTTTAAAACTGAAAAATCAGTAACGATATTCCAAAAAAACCGGTCCGTACTTGGGATGAATTTATCCCAACATTGTAGTTGAAAAACATTGTTTCCCATACATTCTAAATACAAATGTCCATAGTTAAACGAAAAAGATCCAACCCACATTACACGTATTGTGGGTTGGATCCTTTTCGTTTAACTATGGACATGTAAGTTTGTATGCACAATATTGTGAGATTTACCATGTTATTTTAACTTCTTATAGGTTTTCCTGTAATCTATAGCTATAGAATTATTTTCTGTATTCTTTTAAGGTTAGCAGTTTTGGATAACTTAAATAACTTTAAAATAGTTTATTTTAAAATTATAAACAAATATATATTTGATACCCTCACAGTAAGCCCTTTCATTTGATATATCGCACGGTACAGTTCGCATTTTTTTTTTAATTTTTTTATTTGCCCCTAAAATTGACCGCCATATTCAAAAACCATTCATTTACATTATACGTCCGTGTTTAGGTCACAGAAATACATACGTGTACCAAACTTCAACTTAATCGGTCCATTAGATGCGGAGCAAATTGACTGTGACAGACGGACAGACGGACAGACACGAGTGGTCCTATAAGGGTTCCGTTTTTCCTTTTGAGGTACGGAACCCTAAAAAGGCTAAATCTATACCTAATCCAAAATGTTTCTACTTAGTAAAAGAATATTAACACCCATACTGTAAGACGTTTCCTCGAAACTTCCTCCACTCCACTCAACCTCATTCAAGGAAATCGGTATTCACAGTTGCAGAACATCTCCTCCACTTGACGTCACTCGACGTTTTCCCTCACTCGAGGTAAAGAAACAACGGTCAAACTCAAAGTACGTCGGGTTTACCTTAAGGAACACTCAAGGAAGATTTAGCCCAGTATTCGCATATACCTACTCTCACCCACGCTTGTGTTCCTTACTGTTCCCACAGTGTGTTCAATGGATTTCCAAAGGTTTCTGAATTATCTGTATGATAATCCATACGATTGTCCCGAACGACGTAATTTACGAGATGCAGAAAACCCCATAGAACTTTATGATAGTGTAGAATTCTAAAGATCTTTAGAATTCTACACTATCATAAAGTTCTATGGGGTTTTCTGCATCTCGTAAATTACGTCGTTCGGATCGTCAATCGTACGGATTATCATACAGATAATCAATCGTTTTAGGAAAGAAACTGTTGAATAAGTTGTTACTACTTAGTACTCTGTGCACTTGTGTTCAATAACAGAGCTATGTCCAGCGGACTACCTATGTCCGAAAAAACAGCAAACTGATAACTTTTGAGTGAGCATATACAAAAATAAAAAACCGGTTAGCGAGTCGGACTCGCGCACCGCGGGTTCCGTACCATCATACTTCGTACTTATCCTAGTTCCTACTGTCCTACTTCCTATCCTACTATTCTACTAATATTAGAAATTCGAAAGCTGTAAACTGTATGCAGTTTTTTACAAAACTAAAGCTGTAAGCAGTCTTTTACAAAACTAAAAATACTCGCAGTACCATCACTGTACCTATATCTTTGACATGGTCCTTTCAAAAAACATTTTTTATCAAAAATAGTGACGGGATCACGCAACAGAACTAGAATATTTACAAAACTAAGTAGGCAATATAAAACTACTCTTTATGGGAAAAGCACATTTGTCATGGCGCCTAAAATATATTTATAATAAGATTCTCGAGGACATTAGAAACTGCAATAATATCCTTAAATTTAAAAATAAATTATTTAAATTTCTTAAAATCCTTTACTGAGTAAAATGAGTGTATCATTTTACTCAGTAAAGGATTTTTAGGGTTGAAATGATTTTACTATGTTTTTATTATTTTTTTCCTCTAAAGTGTTAATGTCTGATTGAGCGCATTGTGAACTGTATTAATAATTGTTTATGGTTTAATTATTATTATTTTTCATATACATTTGTATGCCTATGAGGCTGATCACAGCATGAACTCACTGTGTATTGTAAGACCTATATTGTAACCTGTGTATCACAAATAAACAGTTTCATTTGATTTGAAAGTTTGTGAGGATGGATGGATGTTTGTTACTCTTTCACGCAAAAACTACTGAACGGATATTCATGAAATTTGGCACACAGATAGTTTTTAACCTGGACACATCCCGATATGTTGACTGGTTCGAGACTTACGCGAGTGAAACCGCGGGGCGTGACTGGTTCGAGACTTACGCGAGTGAAACCGCGGGGCGTGACTGGTTCAAGACTTACGCGGGTGAAACCGCGGGGCGTGACTGGTTCGAGACTTACGCGGGTGAAACCGCGGGGCGTGACTGGTTCGAGACTTACGCGGGTGAAACCGCGGGGCGTGACTGGTTCGAGACTTACGCGAGTGAAACCGCGGGGCGTGACTGGTTCGAGACTTACGCGAGTGAAACCGCGGGGCGTGACTGGTTCGAGACTTACGCGAGTGAAACCGCGGGGCGTGACTGGTTCGAGACTTACGCGGGTGAAACCGCGGGGCGTGACTGGTTCGAGACTTACGCGGGTGAAACCGCGGGGCGTGACTGGTTCGAGACTTACGCGGGTGAAACCGCGGGGCGTGACTGGTTCGAGACTTACGCGGGTGAAACCGCGGGGCGTGACTGGTTCGAGACTTACGCGGGTGAAACCGCGGGGCGTGACTGGTTCGAGACTTACGCGGGTGAAACCGTGGGGCGTGACTGGTTCGAGACTTACGCGGGTGAAACCGTGGGGCGTGACTGGTTCGAGACTTACGCGGGTAAACCGCGGGGCGTGACTGGTTCGAGACTTACGCGGGTGAAACCGCGGGGCGTGACTGGTTCGAGACTTACGCGGGTGAAGCCGCGGGGCGCTGCTAGTCAAATATAAAAAAGTGTGCTATTTACAGACATCGTATTATTGTTCCTGTAATTTTTACATAAACTTCAATCACACAGAATAATTTCCGATTTTTCTCTATGCAAACTTCGGTAATAAGGGGAATACTCGTAATAAAATGTAAGTTCGGAAATAATGCAAATGTAAATAAAAATACCCCCCGTATTTTTATTTACATTTTTCATCAAAAGTCAAAAACTATGCGCCCTAAAAAGAAAAACAAAAAAAAATGTTTGAGAATGTGCAAACAGCGTTCTTTCATATATATGATACCCCCACATGCCCTAGTAGCCCCACTTCGAATTTTTAAGACCCCCTTTCAGTCCCTGTTGCAAAAAATATATATACATTTTTATTTCTTTCTAATTTGAAAAATAGTTGGGCAAATGTCATCTAAAGCTATTCCAAAATTAAAGCTATTCCAAAATTCAAGTTGGTAGCATTAGTAGTTCTTGAAATATCTAGCTGTGACTGACAGACAGACTGAGTCGCACCATAAGGGTTCCTTTTTACCATTTTGGTACGCAACCCTAAAAATCAAAGTGTAAATGCTGAGTGTATGATTCAATGACGTTTTACCTCGACTCAAGCTCGCTTGAGGATCCTCAAGATTACCTCGCGACAAGACCGAGTTTTAACTAAGAATACCGATTTCGAGGATAAGTTGTGGTGATCCTTAGGGTAACCTCAGTTGAGTCGAGGTCGAGGAAGTTTCGAGTTAACTTCTTAGAATATGGGTGTTAGAGTTTAGCTTAAAATAACGTTTTTGCTCTCGTGTACAAAAGTGGCGATCTGCCCTATACAAACAATAACATGGCTAGCCTACTTAACTTCATACAAAAATAATTATTATAATTTGTACTACCTGACAAGGATGACATTAGTATTGCTGAATAAATTCATTATTATTGATATTCAATTTTGTACATTACTATAATTTCTCGATTTAATTGTACTAATATAAAAGATAATAATTAAGTAATAATAATGTTGGGCATTTCATCACCGAAGACCTTAGGGATGATATAGACATTGAGAGAGAGCGTAGGGCGCTAGCGGTCAGAGGTAACATGTTGGCTCGTAGATTTGCTCGCTGCTCTGACCAAGTAAACATTACTCTTTTTAAGGCCTACTGTCAGAGCTTTTACACGAGCAATCTATGGGTCAGCTACACCAAGAGATCGCTGGATGCCCTGCGCGTACAGTATAATAATGCTTTCAGGATGTAGTTGCGACTGCCCGTTTCTGCAGCGCCTCGGAAATGTTTGCTGAGAACCACACAGATGGCTTTCAAGCCATAATACGCAAAACCGCGTCGCTGCTGAGCAGAGTACGGGGTAGTCGCAACTATATCCTGAGAGCGATGGCGGAGAGCTATACTCCAAATATTAGGCATTTTATGCGGAGGTTGATTGGGTAGGAAACTTGATTTTCTTGTCTAGTCGTCCTCTGCATGGAGTGTGCATTATTTTATTTTTAAAATTACTTATTTTGTATCTGTACCTACTACTAACACTAGAATATAAGTCTTTGTAATACTAACACAATATGGATCAAAGTTGTCCGAAATAAATGAAATTAAATTAAATTGAATGTAATGCATGCTAGATTAGGATGGTGCGGGCGGGCGACAGATAGTAAACTTGCAATACTTGTAAAAGGCTGCTAAGTCTAAAGTACTAACATAACATAACACCAACATCGTACACGTTATAGTTTGCAATAAACGTGTTGACTTTGACTTTGTCTACTTAGTATTATTCTGCGCTACTGTTGAGAGGATGGAGGCCGGTGAATATAACTGTAAACATAACATAACACCAACATACAGTACTTTTCAAATAGGATAGTCATTGAATTTACTTAACAAATTATATCTAAGCAGCAACCATCTTGTACGTTACCTCATCTTATACGTTACCTCATCTTGTACGTTACCTCATCTTATAGGATATACGTCTATACACATAATTATTATAACATTAGTCTAGGTAAATATACGTACAGTTAAGTCAGCTACTTTATTCCAACACGTCTAGAAGTTTTGCCGTGTCTGAGTAATCAAGTTTTGATAAACAATCGGATAACATTATACTACACCTATTAATTTACGCACTCCAATGCATAATAAAAATAAAATAAGTACATTCTTGTTTTGAAAAAGATTAAAGTATCAAAAATAACTCATCGGAACGGCTGCACAGAACTGTCCACACTCCACAGGCTCCCTCGCGCCGCTCATCTGATCGTTTAGATAAACACTCCGCCACACAATGTTCGCTAACTGAGCGCGACGCACTTGCTTACTATTGTGACCAGATTATCCATGTTATGAGAATTGAAGCGCGTAGGTACTGCTCATCAGTCGACACGTGCAGGCGCCCGATGCACACGCTTGGGATGGTACGAGATGAAGGTCTACGCTCAGTAGTAGGGATGCCTGGCATCTGTACAAACCTAGTGAGCGTATGCGCCCTTCATCTTGAACCACTAAGGACGTTCACTTCTGATCCAGCGCTCGCTCTGGGTGGCCACCTAGCTAGACCATTCTCTCCGGGAACATGTGCATCTGGATTGAGGGCTCAATTTTTCAATGTCTTTGTAATAAAGTGAAACATTTAGGAAAATTAGTAAATAATAATAAAAACCTAAAACAAAGGTTTAAAAATTTGTAAAACTTAAAATAAATGTGTTATCACCCTATGAAGAGTGCTCTCAATTCAGACGCTAGAACAAAACATGATATTTTAAATCTCAAAACGTATAACCTTTATGGCATCTGGTTTTACCTCAAAATTTAATAAACAATTTCTCAAATCTTTTAGAAAAGTTTCAGCTCCGTAGACTGAGAATTTACCGATTTATAGCAGTTTAACTAGAGCCCTCAGTTCAGTACTTGTCTGAACTGAGGGCTCAACCAAAACTAAGTTTGGCTGAAAGAATTCGTAAAACAACCTAGTGTATATTATAATATATGTTAAAATACAATTCCTAAAATATAAATAATGGTTCGAAAGTAATCGGTTGCAACGTACATTGAATTAAAATTATAGTGAAGCGTCTGAACTGAGAGCTCAATATTTTCGTTTTTATTTTAAATATTGAAATACATAAATCAAAACAAATTAGTTCATATGTTTTAAGAATAATTTTATTAAAACTTGGTAAAAGTTCAATTATCCTACATGCCGTAATAAGGAAGATATGCTTTTTCAATACATTAGTAACAGAACACAATGTAGGGTAGATATGTTTTTGGTCATTGATTCGCGGACACATTTACCTTCATTATAGCATTTGTTCAGTCGGTTTCCCAATGTATTATGGTGCATGTCCATGGATGTAGAAATCGAATCATAGTGCACTGTATCTACTACCTATTGATAATTTATCATCACAATCGTTTCCACTTCGTGAGTGACTGTCGTAAGTACAATACAATACACAGTATGGCCATAAATACTGTTACAATTTAAAATAAGAAAGATATTACATTTGAATTTGGAATCTGTCATTTTTATACGATTGTTCATTGAGTTTTCTAATTTTGGTGCCAATACATTGTACAATATTTTGTGATATTAAAATGGAGTGGGGTGATAAAGAGAACCGAATCGCTGTGATTGCATTACACAAAGTTGGTATGGAGCCAAATGCAATTTTTGAAACTCTCCATACGCTTGGTATGAGTCAAATGTTTGTGTACCGGGCTATTAATAGGTACATGAGACCTCCTCTGATTCTGACAGAAAAATATCTGACCGTCCACGTAGTGTTCGTACGAAAAAGGTGGTCAAAGAAGTAAGGGAAAGAATTAGAAGAAATCCTGTCCGAAAGCAAAAGATTTTATCTCGGGAGATGAAGATAGCACATAGAACCATGTCGCGTATTTTAAAAGATGACTTAGGACTTGCAGCCTATAAGAGACGCACTGGTCATTTTAACTGATAATTTAAAAAAGAATAGGGTGGTAAAATCGAAACAACTACTGAAGCGGTACGCAAAGGGAGGTCACAGCAAAAATTGTTTACGGATGAGCAAATCTTTACAATTGAGCAACATTTTAACAAACAAAATGACCGTATTTATGCTCTAAGGAAGCTTCTCAATTAGTCGACAGAGTGCAACGTGGGCATTATCCGACTTCAGTTATGGTTTAGCTATGAAGGAGTGACTGAGCCATATTTTTGTGAAAAAGGTATCAAAACATCGGCACAAGGTATCAATATACCATTCTTTAGAAGGTAGTTAAGCCCCTTAACAACACCATGTTCAATAACCAAGTATGGTCCTTCCAACAAGACTCGGCGGCGGGTCATAAAGCTCGGTCCACGCAGTCTTGGTTGGAAGTGAACGTTTCAGACTTCATCAGAGCTGAAGACTGGCCGTTGTCTAGTCCCGATCTTAATCCGCTGGATTATGATTTATGTTCAGTTTTAGAGAGTACGGCTTGCTCTAAACGCCATGATAATTTGGAGTCCCTAAAACAATCCATACGATTGGCAGTGAAGAATTTTCCCATGGAAAGAGTGCGTGCTTCTATTGATACCTGGCCTCAAAGTTTAAAGGACTGTATTGCAGCCAATGGAGACCACTTCGAATAAGCTTTTTATATTTTAAATTGTTTTATATTTATGTATTAAACTAACACACTGTAAAAGTAATAAATATTATTTGCAATAATTTTTTTTTTTCTTCGTGACAATATTTATGGCAAGACTAGGTATTTACTTAGATCGGTTTAATGACATTTTTAAAAGCTTTTAATTAACTTGAAATATTTGTAACTACATAAGTAAAATGGGTTAGCAAAAAAAAGCCTCGTTCATTTATACTTGGCACAAAAGGTAAACTTTGTTTGTACTGAAAAAGTAAAATTACGAATTTAGTACATTTTACACTGTATATCTTCAGAACTGCCATTGCCGGAAGACGATTTCTTAAAATGTGTTTTGAATGACATGTATAAGTCAGAGGTGACAGAGACAAAGTCTACGATGGAGTGAGCTTACCCAGAAGAAGCCACTTCACCACGTTCACTCTAATTTCACTCTAACTAGAGACTCGGGTTGTATGCGTTCGGGAACACAGACGCAGGTAGTGAGTTCCACTCTTTTGCCGTGCGCATTACGAAGGATTTTTGGAAGCGCTTAGTGCGAATTCGTGGAATGGCAACTAGGTATGGATGGTAATTTGCAGTGCGTCTAGATATTCGATGGTAGAAGGGTGCCGGTGGAATGAGGTTGTGGAGTTCCTGAGCACACTTACCGAAGTACAGTCTATAGAAGACCGACAAGCAGGCAACCTTGCAGCGATGAGCCAAACTGGGAAGCTTCGCATCCACCAGTTTTACGTCGCCAATGAGCCTGATAGCTCTGCATTGAATAAATTTCTTACATGTTTATGTATTCGTTTCAATTGTACTTACAACATTTACATTTTAGATCGGTACTTACATTACTAGAACACTGGAAACAACATCATAGTCACCCTACTTTTCTCTCTGTATGAAATGTGTGAAATATGTATATCTCCTGAATTACAGCATGTAGGATAATTGAACTTTTACCAGGTTTTAATAAAATTATTCTTAAAACATATGAACTAATTTGTTTCTATTTATGTATTTCAGTATTTAAAATAAAAACGAAAATATTGAGCTCTCAGTTCAGACGCTTCACTATAATTTTAATTCAATGTACTTTGCAACCGATTACTTTCGAACCATTATTTATATTTTAGGAATTGTATTTTAACATATATTATAATATACACTAGGTTGTTTTACGAATTCTTTCAGCCAACCTTAGTTTTGGTTGAGCCCTCAGTTCAGACAAGTACTGAACTGAGGGCTCTAGTTAAACTGCTATAAATCTGTAAATTCTCAGTCTACGGAGCTGAAATTTTTCTAAAAGTTTTGAGAAATTGTTTATTAAATTTTGAGATAAAAGCAGTTGCCACAAAGGTTATACGTTTTGAGATTTAAAATATCATGTTTTGTTCTAGCGTCTGAATTGAGAGCACTCTTCATAGGGTGATAACACATTTATTTTAAGTTTTAGAAATTTTTAAACCTTTGTTTTAGGTTTTTATTATTTTTTACAAATTTTCCTAAATGTTTCACTTTGTTACAAAGACATTGAGAAATTGAGCCCTCAATCCAGATGCACATCCGGGAACTCAGTATAAATGGCAGTGTGTGTGGCACCTACTTCAGCCTGAACGTTGCCAAACTTGCTAAGATAATCATTCGCTACCAAATCGCGTAAATATTCATAATCATCATCAAGCGGGCGATGTGCTGCAAGAATTCGCCTCCAATTTCCGAAATAAAGAAAATAAATACAGATGAGTGCTGCTTAACTACTCTGACAGGCCAGCTAGCGTACCACCTGTCACGTCGCAGGTCGTGGGTTCGATTCCCATCCAGCACAAACATTTGTGTGCATGAACATGTCTGTTTATTCTGTGTCTAGGTGTAATTATATATATATAAGCATGTATTTACAAAACAAAGTAGTATATGTAGTATATCAGTTATCTGGTTTCCATAGTTCGAGCTCTGCTTAGTTTTGGATCAGATGACCGTGTGTGAAGTTTCATTAGTGATAAAATAATCTGTGTGTAAAAAAAGATTCAGCGACGCGATAGTCTGCTAATAAATGTGTTTTTCTTTTCAGCTGACGAATAACGCAAGGCGAGATGTGCGAGCGCCGCGCGCTACGTCGTGACGTCACGTGGCGTGTGAGAGAGGCGTGACGTATTGTGACGTGCCCGCCGTGTGGACACTTTGTGCTCATTGATACTACTAGTCAATTGTGAACTAAAATGATGATTTACGACACTAAATTGTATGTACACTAAGGCGCCTTACAGTAATCGACCTGCATTTGTGTAAATGAGCGGCCGCCACCGGCCGCCGTGCGGCCTCGTGCGGCCTCGTGCGGCCTCGTGCTGCCTCGTGCGGCTTCGTGCGGCCTCGTGGGGCCTCGTGCGGCCTCGTGCGGCCTCGTGCGGCCTCGTGCTGCCTCGTGCGGCTTCGTGCGGCCTCGTGCGGCCTCGTGCGGCCTCGTGCGGCCTCGTGCGGCCTCGTGCGGCCTCCTGCGGCCTCGTGCGGCCTCGTGCGGACTGGTGTCAGGCACAACAACAATAGACATCAATACCTGGAGCGGCAATCAGCTCGGGCTCCTGTGACACGTGCACCGAGTTTTAGATATTTATCTACATACATATTGTTTACGTAAACTGTACATAAATCCTAATCGAGTCGAGTAGCGCCCGCGCGCTCTACGTGGACCACGGGGGCACCGGCCACTTGCGGCCACACTTTGTACACCTATGTTCTTTAATATAAACATCCGCATCTTGGTCGGACCTTGTGCGGCCAAGATTGCGACCACGACCGTTCGCGAGCTCCCTTATCCTTTCAGACGCGATTTAAGAGGATTGTGAAGCTGTAAATGTTCATACAAAAAGCGGTAACGTTTTTCTCCCCGTAAGCGTAGTCTAATTTTCATAATTTTTGGAAAAGTTGTAGGTATAATGAAAAACTAGAACAGTAGGTATGTTTTTATTATAAAGAAATATTGTATACGATATAAGTTATTGGCATCAAAAAATTATCTATATTTTTGACATAAAAACTTCTTTATTCGTTCGTTTTTATTCTTTATGATTACATTAAATAGAATTCCTAAAAAAAAAACCATACTGACCTAGATTAAGGTGTACTAAATGTAATGAAACCAAAATTGTCTCATTTGGTAAAGGTTTAGGGGTGAAAACGTTATCGCCCGAAACAATATTTATGTAAATAATTGTATGAAATGTAGGTAATTGCCTCCAAGACTCCCGCCGCGTATCGGCACTTCACAATCATCTTAAGATGAGGGAGGGCATGTTTCTCAAAGTATTCTACGGCGATACAGCGTTCCTGATAAAAATATTAGCTATCGTTGTCGAGAATTCCCGAACAGCACTGTAGTTTATCTAAATACTAAAGTAGTTCAACTGGAACGAATCCAATATACGGTCAGGGTAGACGCTCATCCGTAGGTATGTGTCTGGACAATATGTTGTACCTTTCACTTCAGTAGGTATTTTACTAGCTGAAAATAATTCCATGTAACGATGCAGGTATGCATTATTTTTGTATGATAGCCGCGTATTATATTGCGCGTTGTATCCGTGCGGAGAGCGCCGCGAGCATCGGGCGGTTTTGAACATTGTTACTTATTTTTAGGCTACTTTGTTTTGTTTAGTCTCTGTATTAGATAATATTTACTGGAGCTAATTAGTTACTACTAATTTAGACGTTTTAGAGTAAAAATTGTGAACTACCGATTTTTGTTTTATTTTCTGGTCCCTTTCGGGCTCCCGGAATAAGTACCTAAACACATACATACACATCTACACACCTACATACCACATACATACACACCTACATACCACACACCGACACACCTACTTACCACATACATACACACCTACATACCACACACTGACACACCTACAAACCACACACCGACGCACCTCCATACCACACACCTACATACCACACACTGACACACCTACATACCACACACCGACACACCTACATACCACATACGTACACACCTACATACCACACACTGACACACCTACAAACCACACACTGACACACCTACATACAACATACATACACACCTATATACCACACACCGACACACCTACTTACCACATACATACACACCTACATACCACACACTGACACACCTACAAACCACACACTGACACACCTACATACCACATACATACACACCTATATACCACACACCGACACACCTACTTACCACATACATACACACCTACATACCACATACATACACACCTATATACCACACACCGACACACCTACTTACCACATACATACACACCTACATACCACATACATACACACCTACATACCACACACACACCTACATACCACACACCGACACACCTACTTACCACATACATACACACCTACATACCACACACTGACACACCTACAAACCACACACTGACACACCTCCATACCACACACCGACACAAATACAAACCACACATCGACACACCTACTTACCACATAGATACACACCTACATACCACACACTGACACACCTACAAACCACACATTGACACTCCTACATACCACATACATACACACCTATATACCACACACCGACACACCTACTTACCACATACATACACACCTACATACCACACACTGACACACCTACAAACCACACACTGACACACCTACATACCACATACATACACACCTATATACCACACACCGACACACCTACTTACCACATACATACACACCTACATACCACATACATACACACCTACATACCACACACACACCTACATACCACACACCGACACACCTACTTACCACATACATACACACCTACATACCACACACTGACACACCTACAAACCACACACCGACACACCTCCATACCACACACCTACATACCACACACTGACACACCTACATACCACACACCGACACACCTAAATACCACATACATACACACCTACTTACCACATACATACACACTTACATACCACACACCACGGATATATGCCACACACTGACACACCTACAAACCACACACCGACACACCTACATACCACATACATATACACCTACATACCACACACAGACACACCTACTTACCACATACATACACACTTACATACCACACACTGACACACCTACATACCACACACCAACACACCTACATACCACATACATACACACCTACATACCGCACACCGACACAAATACAAACCATACACCGACACACCTACTTACCACATAGATACACACCTACATACCACACACCGACACAAATACAAACCACACACCGACACACCTACTTACCACATAGATACACACCTACATACCACACACTGACACACCTACATACCACACACCAACACACCTACATACCACATACATACACACCTACATACCACACACCGACACAAATACAAACCACACACCGACACACCTACTTACCACATAGATACACACCTACATACCACACACCGACACAAATACAAACCACACATTGACACACCTACATACCACATACATACACACCTACATACCACACACACACCTACATACCACACACCGACACACCTACTTACCACATACATACACACTTACATACCACACACTGACACACCTACATACCACACCAACACACCTACATACCACTAACATACACACCTACATACCACACACTGACACACCTACAAACCACACACCGACACACCTACATACCACACACTGACACACCTACAAACCACACATTGACACACCTACATACCACATACATACACACCTATATACCACACACCGACACACCTACTTACCACATACATACACACTTACATACCACACACTGACACACCTACATACCACACACCAACACACCTACATACCACATACATACACACCTACATACCACACACCGACACACCTACATACCACATACATACACACCTACATACCACACACTGACACACCTACATACCACATACATACACACCTACATACCACACACTGACACACCTACAAACCACACATTGACACACCTACATACCACATACATACACACCTATATACCACACACCGACACACCTACATACCACATACATACACACCTACATACCATACACACACCTACATACCACACACAGACACACCTACTTACCACATACATACACACTTACATACCACACACTGACACACCTACATACCACACCAACACACCTACATACCACATACATACACACCTACATACCACACACCGACACACCTACATACCACATACATACACACCTACATACCACACACTGACACACCTACAAACCACACACCGACACACCTACATACCACACACTGACACACCTACAAACCACACATTGACACACCTACATACCACATACATACACACCTACATACCACACACTGACACACCTACAAACCACACATTGACACACCTACATACCACATACATACACACCTATATACCACACACCGACACACCTACATACCACATACATACACACCTACATACCACACACCGACACACCTACATACCACATACATACACATCTACATACCACACACCGACACACCTACATACCACACACAGACACACCTACTTACCACATACATACACACTTACATACCACACACTGACACACCTACATACCACACACCGACACACCATCTTACCACATACATACACACCTACATACCACACACCGACACACCTACAAACAACACACCGACACACCTCCATACCACACACTGACACACCTACAAACCACACACCGACACACCTACATACCACATACATACACACCTACATACGACTTATCGACACACCTACATACTACATACATACACACATACATACCACACACCGACACACCTACTTACCACATACATACACACTTACATACCACACACCACGGATATATGCCACACACTGACACACCTACATACCACACACCGACACACCTACATACCACACAATGACACACCTACAAACTACACACCGACACACCTACATACCACACATCGACACACCTACATACCACACACTGACACACCTACAAACCACACACCGACACACCTACATACCACATACATACACACCTACAAACCGCACACCGACACACCTACATACCACACATCGACACACCTACATACCACATACATACACACATACATACCACACACCGACACACCTACTTACCACATACATACACACTTACATACCACACACCACGGATATATACCACACATTCACACACCTACATACCACATACATACACACCTTTATACCACACACCGACACACCTACTTACCACATACATACACACTTACATACCACACACTGACACACCTACATACCACACACCAACACTCCTACATACCACATACATACACACCTACAAACCACACACCGACACACCTACATACCACACATCGACACACCTACATACCACATACATACACACATACATACCACACACCGACACACCTACTTACCACATACATACACACTTACATACCACACACCACGGATATATGCCACACATTGACACACCTACATACCACATACATACACACCTATATACCACACACCGACACACCTACTTACCACATACATACACACTTACATACCACACACTGACACACCTACATACCACACACCAACACTCCTACATACCACATACATACACACCTACAAACCACACACCGACACACCTACATACCACACATCGACACACCTACATACCACATACATACACACATACATACCACACACCGACACACCTACTTACCACATACATACACACTTACATACCACACACCACGGATATATGCCACACACTGACACACCTACAAACCACACACCGACACACCTACATACCACACACCGACACACTTACATACCACACACCTACATACCACACACCACGGATATATGCCACACACTGACACACCTACAAACCACACACTGACACACCTACATACCACATACATACACACCTACATACCACACACCGACACACCTACTTACCACATACATACACACTTACATACTACACACCACGGATATATGCCACACACTGACACACCTACAAACCACACACCGACACACCTACATACCACACACCACGGATATATGCCACACACTGACACACCTACAAACCACACACTGACACACCTACATACCACATACATACACACCTACATACCACACACCGACACACCTACTCACCACATACATACACACCTACATACTACAAACCACACACCGACACACCTACATACCACATACATACACACCTACAAACTACACATCGACACACCTACATACCACATACATACACACCCACATACCACACACCGACACACCTACAACCACACACTGACACACCTACAAACTACACACCGACACACCTACATACCACATACATACACACCTACATACCACACACCACGGATATATGCCACACATTGACACACCTACATACCACATACATACACACCTATATACCACACACCGACACACCTACTTACCACATACATACACACTTACATACCACACACTGACACACCTACATACCACACACCAACACTCCTACATACCACATACATACACACCTACAAACCACACACCGACACACCTACATACCACACATCGACACACCTACATACCACATACATACACACATACATACCACACACCGACACACCTACTTACCACATACATACACACTTACATACCACACACCACGGATATATGCCACACACTGACACACCTACAAACCACACACCGACACACCTACATACCACACACCGACACACTTACATACCACACACCTACATACCACACACCACGGATATATGCCACACACTGACACACCTACAAACCACACACTGACACACCTACATACCACATACATACACACCTACATACCACACACCGACACACCTACTTACCACATACATACACACTTACATACCACACACCACGGATATATGCCACACATTGACACACCTACATACCACATACATACACACCTATATACCACACACCGACACACCTACTTACCACATACATACACACTTACATACCACACACTGACACACCTACATACCACACACCAACACTCCTACATACCACATACATACACACCTACAAACCACACACCGACACACCTACATACCACACATCGACACACCTACATACCACATACATACACACATACATACCACACACCGACACACCTACTTACCACATACATACACACTTACATACCACACACCACGGATATATGCCACACACTGACACACCTACAAACCACACACCGACACACCTACATACCACACACCGACACACTTACATACCACACACCTACATACCACACACCACGGATATATGCCACACACTGACACACCTACAAACCACACACTGACACACCTACATACCACATACATACACACCTACATACCACACACCGACACACCTACTTACCACATACATACACACTTACATACTACACACCACGGATATATGCCACACACTGACACACCTACAAACCACACACCGACACACCTACATACCACACACCACGGATATATGCCACACACTGACACACCTACAAACCACACACTGACACACCTACATACCACATACATACACACCTACATACCACACACCGACACACCTACTCACCACATACATACACACCTACATACTACAAACCACACACCGACACACCTACATACCACATACATACACACCTACAAACTACACATCGACACACCTACATACCACATACATACACACCCACATACCACACACCGACACACCTACAACCACACACTGACACACCTACAAACTACACACCGACACACCTACATACCACATACATACACACCTACATACCACACACCGACACACCTACATACCACATACATACACACCTACATACCACACACCGACACACCTACATACCACATACATACACACCTACATACCACACACCGACACACCTACATACCACATACATACACATCTACATACCACACACCGACACACCTACATACCACATACATACACACCTACATACCACACACAGACACACCTACTTACCACATACATACACACTTACATACCACACACTGACACACCTACAAACCACACACCGACACACCTCCATACCATACACCGACACACCTACTTACCACATACATACACACCTACATACCACACACCGACACACCTACTTACCACACACCGACACACCTCCATACCACACACTGACACACCTACAAACCACACACCGACACACCTACATACCACATACATACACACCTACATACGACTTATCGACACACCTACATACTACATACATACACACATACATACCACACACCGACACACCTACTTACCACATACATACACACTTACATACCACACACTGACACACCTACAAACCACACACCGACACACCTCCATACCATACACCGACACACCTACTTACCACATACATACACACCTACATACCACACACCGACACACCTTCAAACCACACACCGACACACCTCCATACCACACACTGACACACCTACAAACCACACACCGACACACCTACATACCACATACATACACACCTACATACGACTTATCGACACACCTACATACCACATACATACACATCTACATACCACACACCGACACACCTACATACCACATACATACACACCTACATACCACACACAGACACACCTACTTACCACATACATACACACTTACATACCACACACTGACACACCTACAAACCACACACCGACACACCTCCATACCATACACCGACACACCTACTTACCACATACATACACACATACATACCACACACCGACACACCTACTTACCACATACATACACACTTACATACCACACACCACGGATATATGCCACACACTGACACACCTACATACCACACACCGACACACCTACATACCACACAATGACACACCTACAAACTACACACCGACACACCTACATACCACACATCGACACACCTACATACCACATACATACACACATACATACCACACACCGACACACCTACTTACCACATACATACACACTTACATACCACACACCATGGATATATGCCACACACTGACACACCTACAAACCACACACCGACACACATACACATACATTAAGTTATAGTTCCCCATGTTTCGTTTGTCATCTTTTTTGTGGAGTGGAATAACGATAGATGTCTTAAGTTTCTCTGGATATATTCCGCTAGTAAAGCATAAATTTACTATAATATGTAACATAAAGGAGCTGCAATGGAGTGCGATACGTATTTTATTACTTTGGTGCAAACACCATCGTCGCCCACGCTATGAGTATTTTTTAATTGTTTTATCTCTCTATCTATCTCTATAGGTGTTGTGGGTGAAAGAAAAATTGAATTTACGTTTAAATTTATTTTGTGATCTGATAGATTTACTTTAGGGATTTGGTTTGAGGGTCGGGACTCGTTCGGTTTGTTATTTTTTGAATGATCTGTTTGGTCTGATTGTGATACTTGGTTTATGAAGAAAATTTTAAAATGATTTGCAATTGATTTTGGATCTCTAATTTTTATACCATCTTTTAATATTTCAGTAATACGCTCCTTGGGAAAATTAAACTTAGACTTGTTTTGATTCACAAAATTAAGAGTGGTATTTGGTGCTGTTACGCGAGACCATGTAAACAAGGTTTTAAAAAAAACACTTTGAGATACACGAAAAGAATTAGTTTTAATTCCGAGTTTGACCTTGTTACAATTTTTGGACTTTAGGTTAACACTAAGTAAACTGGCAGACACAACGATATACGGAGATGGTAGAGGTTCGGTGGATGGGACGAGACTGGCGAGCTGCGGGAGCAGGGAGGCAGTGCTGTCCCTAAATGATGACAAGGCAATTTCCGGGAAATCTATGTAATCAATTATTATTGATTATTAAGGGTTTTCCTTAGCATTGGGAAACTGTAACAGCCCCCCGATTTAGAGTAAACTACACCCTTCAAAGTGAAATTTACGTTTAAATTAATGAACTATGAATCAGCCGATGCGAAGAGAGGGACCCGTGTTAACATTTGAGAGTTCAATGTCATCTAACTCAGGGTCATTATTTTCAGAACTTTTATTTTCTTTAAATTTTATTATTTTCTTGTGTATGCCAGTTTTATACACCTTATAGATAATAAAGCACATAATAGAAATTATAATTACAATTATAATACCTGAATAGTATTCTTGATATAAAACAATATGTGGTTTTTCAATTATATTGTTAAGTTTTTTCAGGATTTCAGGATTATCATAAGCTAAGGAATCTAAGTTAATGTTCTTAAGATTAACTATAGGTAGGTTTGATACAATATTATTATAAGCTACAATATTACAACATGAATCATTTAAAATATTAAAATTAGAAACAATAGTTTTTAGCTGAATTTTATGATTTTCATGCGAGGTTAAACGAGTGTCCTTGCAGTAAGCAACACATTTAGAAGGTAAGTACAATACACCATTTCCACTAAATTCTATTTCAGTAGATTGGGAGTTATTACATTCAATACTTATTTTAGTTTTATCCGACATTACATATAACCACCTACTGTAACGTAGTGGCTGCCAGATGCTAACGTGACCATGAATAAATTTGGTTTCACAAATCGAAGGGATTGAGGTAAGTACTTTTGTAATAATTTCCGTTTCACAGGAAGTCGTCGCGGAAGAGGAGTATAATATTGATGTTTCACAAAGGTAATGGTCATTATCAATTATCCTACAATAATCTAGGTTATCTAACTTACAGTACATTGACCTATCTCTGCTTATACCAATATACTTGGAGGATGGAATGATGGTCGAATATGACCTTGGATTATTTTTATCATGAGGAACCAGCGAAGGTAAGTTATGATATACATTTAAGTGTATAGGGTTAATGAGAGGGATTTTTACTGTAAACACTACTTTTTCTTTATTGAAGTAACTAGATATTTCTGATATATTTAGAATTACTATTCTAAATATATCAGAAATAACCTCGATAACATGCATACTTGCATGTTATCGAGGTTTAAGGGAACTGGAAGTTGTGTAGATTCGGGTAGGAATCTATAATTTTCGACCAATTCGGTATAAAGTTCTTTAGGTGTTAGAATAGTGGGGTACAGGACATTAGATTTGCTGAACATAATAGAGTTAATTATGTCTTCGACTTTGAAGGACAAGGCTAAGAGACTATTTTCTATCATGGAGGTTAATTCCAGCATGCGAGACCTAATACCTAATTCTTTTGAAACGTAAGTCAGATTCAGAATATCTTGGGACAATTCATCAATTGCATCTTTCAGATGCTTTTCATTTAGTTTTATTATATACATAGTTTCATTGTAGGATTTAAGCGAGGAAGTAGTGACTAATATATTTTCCTTCATAAGAAGGGCTAGTTTCTTTTGGTCTGTTTCTACCTCTTTAATGGCATTGTCGTATCGGATGGCATCGTCTTCATCCATTGTGCCAAATATTTTTTTAGATATGGTGCCTACGAATCCTAGAAGTGCAGATCTTCTAGACTGGCGAGATATAAGGTGAAAAATAGCTTCATTATCATGGGCTATATCATTATAACGCGTGTTCAATGGTTCAAAGAGATTACTACATTCTAAATAATCAAAGACTTTACCATTGTCACATATTTGTTTGGATTTGTTGAGAATAAGACGGAGGTTTAGAATATGCGGATTAATAAAGGATACATCATAAGGAATAACTATACTAAGGTGACTATCGATTAAACTTAAAGAACCTAAGGGGGGTAAGAACGAAGTAGATGCCAGGACTGTTCGTCAAGGGCGTAATGAACTCCTGACCCAGCGCAGGACTACTGTAATAAAATATAATTAAAAATAAAATTAGTATTAAGTATATAACTAGGGCTACGTTTCAGATCTAGGAGCTAGTTTGACTTCGCCATAGTGATGTGTCACATGTCTATTTATGAGTAAGGTCAAGGTGTTTCTACCATTGATTTTTACAACCTTATACGGTCCTTTCCAAATTGGCGAAAGAGCTTTGCGCAAACGTACATGATTATATAATACACAGACAGACAGATATACATAATCTCCGACTTTATATTGAACAGGTCGCGAGCGGGCGTCATAATACTGTTTAGATCTTTCCTTAGATCTCTGTATGTTTTCGATGGCCTTTTCACGTGACAGTTTTAGACGATGATGTAGAGACTTAAGGTATTCTGGATATGTAAGATCTGATTGTAATAGGGATGATGACTAAAAAATGTTTTTTTTGTCCGTCATGTAGATTATTAAAATATATTGGACACGTATTTTTTCTTTTTCTACGTAATCAAAAGATTACGGCGATACATTGAGTTGAAATGTGGCATGACGTCACGTCTTCGTAGATTTTATACGTAGAAGTGACGTAGCAAGCCCCCACTCCCGAATTTTAATGCGAGTTATCTAAGTCATTTTTTATTAATATGATAAAGCAAAAAATACGTGTCTAATATTTTTTTATTATCTGACTGACGGACTAAATAGAATTTCTTTTTTTTTACCCAGGCATCATCCCTATTCGTAGACGGAATCCGGAATAAAAGGCTTTTGGCCGAAGAGGAGCTCATATGGTGTGAAGTTAGAAGTGGAACAAGTAGAGGTGTTATACGCCAACATAGCAGTATAAACATATTTATGCCAATCAGAATGATTTTCATTGACATAAGATTTAAGATATTCTTTAAGTGTGGAGTGACTACGTTCAAGTGCACCTTGAGTTTGAGGATGGTATGGGGAAGACCAGATTTTTTTAATTTTTAGAAAGTCGCAGGTTTTTTTAAATAGATCTGCGGTAAAGGTTGTGCCTTGATCGGTTAAAATAGACTTCGGGATACCGAAAACAGAAATAAAGTGCACGAGACACTCACATGTTTCTTCTGCAGTCGCATTAGCGATAGGGTAAGCCAGGGAATATTTAGTGAGGTCATCCTGTAGTGTAACAATGAACTTGAGCTTAGTAAGGCCAGCTTCTGGAAGGGGACCCACAAGGTCAAGGCTGAGTTCAAATGGTTTAGTGGAAGTAGTAGTTATTTGCATTGGAGATTTATTAATCTGTCTTAGGGCTTTGTTACTTTGGCATTGGGAGCAATTTCTTATGTATGTTTCGATATCTGTCCGCATATTTTTCCAGAAATACCTTTCTTTTACTCGATTAAACATTCGCGTAGGTCCTAAATGTCCGGCAATAGGAATGTCATGGTTTTCGCGGAGTATTCTAGGTATCTCCGAGGGTGTAGGGAAAGTTATAGTATTATGATAAATATGAACCGATACTTGAGTATTGTTAAATATATAGCAGAACATGTTGTATATTTTCGCCCAGATATGCTTATCAAAAGGATTTTGGAAATCAGTGATGGCTAAATTTAGCTCGGAATCAGTAGAATCACGTAGTATATCGGTTTGAAGATTTAGTATACTTTTATAAATGTCCTCGTATGAATTGTTATGAAAGTGGTATACTTTAGTGAATAGGAAATATATTGTCTTTTCTTTGTAACTGAATGAGATAAAGGAGTAGAGAGTTATTTTCCTATCTAGGAGTTCATTAGAGTTTCCGAGGTTGCTCAGGATTTCTTCTACGTGAGGGTTGGTGTCATCGAGATCGATGGAAGTAGGTATAACAATGATTTTACAGTTAGTCTTCAGGATGCTTTCGTTGTGTTCTGTGATTTTAGCGTTACTATTAAAATCTTTGCTGCTCATTATTTTCAGGAATTTGCTATAGGTATCGTCACGAGAAGGATTTGTTGTGAGATTTGGGGATTTGTTAGATGTGGTAGGTGTAATTGGATCGTCAATTCCTGGTGGTGAATCGTCGTTTTCTAGGAGGTCTACAGATGGTAGGTTATCTTCAGCGTCTAGGGAACCAGGAGGTAGTTGGATATCAAGATCCTCGAGTGTTAGAGGACTGAATTGAGGTGTGGAATTATCTGCATTTTGATTAGATGTGGATGGAATGGGATCACAGTCTGACGGTTGAATTGGGTTTACAGGATATCGGGATAAGGCGTCAGCAACGGCATTCAGTTTTCCTTTCTGATAATCGATTTCGTACTCGTATTCCATTAGTTTAAGCCGCCATCTTTGTAATTTGCTACTAGGATCTTTATGATTAAACAACCACTTTAATGGCCTATGATCAGTAATGATCAAGAATTTTGGTCCATAGAGATGTGGGCGAAAGGTTTTGCAACCGTACAAAATGGCAAGGAGTTCTTTTTCTGTGGTATTGTAGTTACATTCGCTCTTGTTGAGGGTCCTAGAGGCAAAGGCTATTGGCCTATCTTTACCAGCTGGACCTTGACTGAGTACGGCACCGATAGCATAATTAGAGGCGTAACACGTTAGGATGAAAGGGGCAGAAAAGTCTGGATAAATGAGGATAGGAGCAGAGGTAAGTTTGAATTTAAGTTCGTCAAAGGCGACTTGTTGTTGGTTCTCCCATAGGAAGGGGACATCCTTTTTTAAAAGTAACTCAACTTTTAAAAAAGGAAGTGGTTTAGCAATTTTCGAGAAGTTAGGGATAAAACGGCGATAGTAGGATACAAGTCCGAGGAAGGACTTAATATCCTTCGGGGATTTTGGAATAGGAAATTTGGTTACTGCTTTTATCTTTTCAGGGTTAAGTTTTACACCATCTTTAGTTATTTGATGGCCAAGGAATGCGACTTCTCGTCGAAGAAACTCGCACTTGTCAGGTTGGAGTTTTAGATTTTTAGATTGTAATCTCGAAGTCTTTGAAATACTAACGAAAGATTATCGATGTGAGAATTTAAATAATGAGAGTATATGACTATGTCATCTAAGTATACAAAACACCGCATACCTTGGAGGCCCGTGAGAGCGGTATTCATTAACCGTTGGAAAGTAGCGGGTGCGTTCTTTAAGCCAAATGACATTCTTGTAAATTGGTAATGTCCTTGAGGTACACTAAACGCTGTTTTAGGAGCGTCTTCCTCATTAATTAAAATTTGATGAAACCCTGATGTAAGGTCAAGGGTCGAGAAATATTTACTCTGACTCAGCTGATCTAAAATTTCGGATATCTGCGGTATAGGGTAGCTGTCCCCAATAGTGATGTCATTTAGTTTTCGGTAATCAATAACTATACGCCATTTTTGCTGTCCGGACGCATCGATTTTTTTTGGGACAATCCAAATTGGTGAAGACCATGGAGACTCTGAATGTTTTATGATTCCTTGATCGAGCATTTCGTCAATTTGTTTGTTGACTTCTTGTTTGTGTACCTCTGGGAACCGATAAGATTTTACATTTATTGGATTTTGAACGCTCGTCGTTATGTTATGCTTAAGTGCATTTGTGTGGGAAAGGAATAAAAAATATATCTGAGTATTCAGAGCAAACGTCGTGAAGAGCATTTGCTTCTTCAGGATTGAGGTGGGAGATTCTAAGAAGGTTTAATACTTGTTATGTTCGGAGGTAAGAGTTGGTGTCTTTGAAATGACAAACTGTATGAGCGTTTACTGGATCAGAAGGTTTGATTAAAGAACTTAAAGGAATAAGTGTGATATCCAGATTTGACTTTAGGGTTATGGGAGTTTCAGAAGTATTGATTACTGATAAATTATTTCTTTTGTTTTCTTTGACTGCTACTAAGCAATTTGCGATCAGTAAATCTTCGTGATAACATTAGTCTAGTACAAGCCCTTCTTTCACCTCAGGGTTGGAGACGGAGCATTCTATGACAGTTTCAGTCCTGGGAGGAATTACATAAGTAGGCGCATTGAAATGTAATTTTATTTCATTGTTACCTATTTTCAGGATTTCACGAGTGTAGTCAATAGTGCAGCCAAAATCAATTAGCATGTCAGTGCCAATTACACCATCATAAGGTAAGTGTATTCGGGGTATTATATGAAATTTATGCGTGACACTATTTTTATCATCTATTTTTAATTTTAGCGGAAAATGACCTATTGTTGGTGACGGTTGATCAATGGGGTCAATACCTTTCAAAAGAATTATTTCTGTTGTGATATCAACTGGTATTTGTATGGAAGATTGTTTCAGAAGGCTTACAGTTGCGCCGGAGTCTACAAGGAGAGATAAGGTATTATTTGCCACTGGGGTATGGACAAGGATGTGAGGTAAGCGTCTTTTAAATGGACCAATATTAATCTCATAAATTTTTGTTTCAGGAATTGAACGAGGAACGACTTCGTTTAAAGTAGATTTAGCACATATAGGATGATTTATTTTACGTTCAACGGGGGCAGTGGATGCAGAGGATACAGCGGTGCGACCAGTTGGCGAGACCCTATTGTAAGGGGATACAGAGGGTAGTGTTGATGCAGAGGATACAGAGGATACGGCGTTGTGGTTTATTTGCGAGTCCCTATTGTTAGGGGATACAGAGGATACAGCGGACATAGCATTGGTCTTTGATATAGAAATGTTTTGGAATTTGAGTTTGGGTCTCACGAGACACCACCGTGAGCCCTTTATTCGTTTAAATCATCATTTGGTTTACCCTGAGTATCTTCCAAGTAGTCATTGCCTTCGTTGCTATTTAGAGCGTGAACTTGAGCTTGATTATTTTGGTAACGCTTTGGAAATAGTATTTGATTATTTTGATCTCTGAAACGATTATTATTGAATTCCCGTTTTCTACATTCCTCAATAGTGTGGCCCACGTTTTTACAATAACGGCACACTGGAGGACCTGAAGTAGATTGTCTTTGATTATTAAGCTCGTTTGAAACACCTTGCTGTGTAGGGTTACGGTTCTGTTGGAATCGACGTTGAGACCATCGTCCTTGATTAGGGGAATTGGTATTGATTGCTGATGGATTACGCTTAGAGGTGGTCTGAAAGATTTTTTCTTCTGACACCGCGAAGCCAATGGCTTCATTTAAAGTTTCAGGGTCACGGCATCTGACTACAGTTGATAATCGGGAATTTAAGCCACTGATAAATTTATGCAATGCTAAGTCTTGCATTGCAGTGACACGGCCAGTCAGTGCACCTTTCTTTTTTGTGGGTATTGAAATATTGATTTCGGTTAATAGTTTGGCTAGGCATGTCTCTACGCGTAGTGCGAACTGGTTGACTGTTTCGCTATTAGTTTGACAGCAATCTTGGAGATCCGAGAGTAGTGCAGCGTAATGTTTTTTCTCGCCAAATTGATTTTTGAGAAATTCTTCTAACTGTTGCCAGTTTTCGAATTCTTTAATGGAGCACGCGCTTTCGGCACGGCCTTCAAGTTGGCTTAAAATATATTTTAATATTGTGTCTTGTTGTGACGGTGACGCAAGGCTTATTGCATTTCTGCAATTATTTAAAAACGCATTTAGTTTTTCGCGGTTTCCATCGAATTTATTAATGAATTTGCTTATAAAGTTCATGTCGATTTCTTTAATTTCAGGTTTAGATATGATACTGGGCTCGTCTCTAGGCATGAACAGTTAGTCAAAACAAAGATAACGCGCAAGGTACGGAGTTGCGATAAGAAAGGAATGTTGCACTAGTCTCGGCGCTGAGTGATAAAATAATACATTGGAATAATTAATTAACCGAATGTGACTAAGTCTAGCACTTTGAAGCTCGATTTAAATTGGAACTATGTGATGAAACTTTGTAGTTTGAATCACTGGCACTATTTTCACAGCACGGATAGTTTCGATATAGAATGAATGTACTTACAGGAACACTGCGAATACGACGGCAACATGAATCATTTTGTAGCCAGGCGAGATCACCTAAGGTGAGAGATAGGTATTCCGGGCACACCCCGTTACACCAGCACGGCACGTGAGGGCCTAATAAGACCAGCAGGATACAGTGGCACTGAGCGGGAAGACTCAGCGACAGGATACAGCGACAGGACACAGAGGTGAGATCGGATTTAGCAATTTTCACTGTTACAATCACAACACAAGTAGGTATGGTTTTTCTTTAATTTTTCACTGAAATGAGGCGATCCGAGGATTTTTAAAATCCCTTAAGCTGCCACCAATGTTACGCGAGACCATGTAAACAAGGTTTTAAAAAAAACACTTTGAGATACACGAAAAGAATTAGTTTTAATTCCGAGTTTGACCTTGTTACAATTTTTGGACTTTAGGTTAACACTAAGTAAACTGGCAGACACAACGATATACGGAGATGGTAGAGGTTCGGTGGATGGGACGAGACTGGCGAGCTGTGGGAGCAGGGAGGCAGTGCTGTCCCTAAATGATGACAAGGCAATTTCTGGGAAATCTATGTAATCAATTATTATTGATTATTAAGGGTTTTCCTTAGCATTGGGAAACTGTAACAGTGCGTCATCCAAGGGATCTGATGGTGTTTCCTTAAATGACAGTTTAATGGTAGGACCACTCTTACAAGGCGATTTACGTCATACAGTTGTGCGGTGGCGACAACATCCAATATGCTTGGCAGCAGATATAATGAAAATGTATCGCCAAGTGAAAGTAGCTGATGATCACGTGGACTTTCAAAGGATTTTATAGCGAGATGACGTTCATTCTGATTTAAAGGAATACAGGCTTTTGAGAGTTACATTTGGAACATCTAGTGCACCTTATCTGGCAGTTAAGGCATTGCAGCAAACCGCATCATCAATCATATCCATGCGCTGCTAGTAGGGTTAGGACGGACTTCTATATGGATGACCTAATGACAGGTTGCCAGACTGATGAAGAAGCTGTAGAAATCTATCATGAGTTTAATGAACTATTGAACAAAACAGGTTTCACTTTGCAAAAATGGACAAATAACCGAGAAGAGTTGCTAAAACAGATAAGGCTGGATACTGGAAGAGATCTGGAAATAAAAGAATATGAAATCACTAGAATTCTAGGACTTACCTGGAATCGCAATTCCGATGAATTCCATTATACTGTAGACTTACCCTTATCAACATCGCCGTCGCCGTCACCGTTGCCGTCGTCTGCATCTGCAACTAAAAGAACAGTTATATCAGAGATATCACGTTTAAATGATTCATTAGGTTGGATTGCACCATGTATAATTACCGCTAAAATCTTCATCCAAAAACTATGGATCGCTGGTTTGGATTGGGATGTGAAACTGTCTGAAGGTCTTCTAACAGAGTGGCAGTCTTATCATAGTGGGTTGCACACACTCAACAACTTCAAAATTTCTAGGTGGCTGAAAAGAAAAAGCGATGATCAAACGGTTGAGCTGCATGGTTTCTCTGATGCGTCGAGCGTAGCATACGCCACCGTTGTTTACATCAGAGTCATCGATGCTGTAGGTCGAGTCCATTGTAATCTGGTGACTGCAAAAACGATGGTGGCTCCAATTAAACAAATTTCTATAGCACGACTGGAATTATGTGGCGCAGTTTTAGTTACCAAATTACTTTTAGAAGTAGCTCGTGTCTTGAATATCCAAAAATCCAACTTACATGCTTGGACAGATTCAACGATCGTGCTGGCTTGGTTGAGCGATCACCCGAGTCGATGGCAAACCTTCGTCGCAAACCGGACGTCTGAAATCCTTAATTCCCTTGATTCTACTCAATGTCATTATGTCGATACGAAAAACAATCCAGCTGACATTGCTTCAAGGGGAACAACAGCCACATCTTTGTTAGATGACCCGCATTGGAAACATGGACCGTCGTGGTTGCTTGCGGATACAATAGAATACTGCAGACCCAAGGCTATAATGACTAAACTGGAACTAAAATCTGTCAAGGTTCATGCAGCACAGATAGACGATCACCCGATTGAGCTGATATGGTCCAGATTTTCATCATTCCGAAGGTTGATCAGGACTCTCACCTATTGCAGACGATTCCTAAAAAATAAAGATAGCCAGAGAATCACGGACAAAGTTGCCACCTTACCTTTCAGCTTCTGAGATTGCGGACACCATGCGTTGCTGTCTCAAGCAAAGTCAAAAGGTTTGGTTTGAGACAGAAATAAAAGCAACACGAGTACAAGCCGGAAGAGACGTCAGCTAAAGCAGCGGTTTGACTTCTTTGAATCCTTACTTGGATGATAAGGACTTGATGAGAGTAGGGGGTAGGATACAACACGCAGCTAAGTGATGATATGAAGCATCCCATCATAGTTCCTCATCAATCCCATTTGACAAGAGTACTCATATCAGATGCTCATGAGCGTGTACTACATGGTGGACCCCAATTAACACTTAATTTTCTTCGGTCAAAATATTGGGTTGTTTGTGGAAAGAATTTGATCAAGGATCACATCCGCGAATGCGTACCAGGCATTCGTCACGCAGCCGTAGCAAAAAACCAATTGATGGGTCAGTTACCATCATGCAGAGTGACTCCAAGTAAGCCTTTTCTCCATTCAAGTGTCGACTACGCTGGACCGATCCAAATGAGAACAGCGAAGGGTCGTGGACATAAGTCCTACAAAGGCTACATATGTATGTTCGTATGCATGGCGACCCGCGCTGTGCATATAGATGCGGTCTCTGATCTGACCTCTCAGGGCTTTTTTGCTGCATTTAAACGTTTTGTGGCTAGACGGGGCCATTGTAGCCACCTTTTTTTTTTGCAGCGACAATGGAACCAACTTTCTAGGGGCGTCAAAAGAGCTTAAAGCAATGTTTCGCGATGAATGCGCATCTCTTCCCCGAGAAGTTGCTTCTATATTGGCTAACAATGGAACCGAATGGCATTTCATCCCGCCTCACTCTCCTAACTTTGGAGGGCTATGGGAGTCTGGGATCAAAAGCATCAAGCATCAAATGCTTTCTTTTGAACTACAACCTAAATGCTTTCTTTTGAACTACAACCTAAAATTAGGAATTAATGAACCAACCCGTCTTATTAGTAATACTTGCTTGGATAACTTTGCCCACAACTCTAAACACACATGTAAATGTGAGGTCATGGACTTCGGGTTATCTGACCATACAGCTCAAATTATAAAATTTAAAGTAAGAAGGTTTTGTAAAATAAAAACATGGAAAACAAAATTACGAGATATGTGCACAGAAAATCTCATCAAATTCAAAGAACATCTACAAAGTTTAACATTTTCAGACGTACATAGCTCAGAAGACCCTAATAAGGCTTACGATAACTTCCTTGAAATATATACACTCCTTTATGACTTGTGCTTTCCGTACAAAGTAGTAACAATGAAATCCGAAAAAAAGATTAACTGGGTAACACGAGGCATACGAATTTGCAGTAAAAGAAAGCGGCAGTTACTCTGGAAACATAGACTCCAACCGACAACAGAAAATAAAAATACGTTTATAACTTATTGAAAAAGATTTAAAAACATTGTAAAACTGACTCAGAAAGCGCAAAACAATCACTTAATCAATAATTCAAAAAAAAAAATCAAAAACAACCTGGCAAATTATAAACAAGACTAAAGCTATTTGTGAACCTATTTCTCTAATAAAGAATCGCGGAATAATATTAACAGATCCTACTAAAATAGTAGAATCATTTAATAATTTTTTTGCAGACCAAATTGTAAATGTACCAAAACATGATTCGAAAAATGTCGTCACTTTAATCAATCACCCCCACTCAATATTCATGTCCCCAACTATACCCGAGGATGTCATACGCATAATAAAATCTTTGAAAAATAAGAACAGCGTTGGTTATGACAATATCTCAACTAAAGTAAATAAATTTGCATCCAGCAGCATAGCCGGTCCTTTGAGTCATATTATTAACCTAAGTATTTACACCGGAATATTTCCTGAACGCCTTAAAACAACTGTAATCAAACCAATTTATAAAAAGAACTGCAAAGAAGAAATGACAAATTATCTGACCTGTTGCTTTGATACCGGTGTTTTCTAAAGTTATAGAAAAAAATATTTATGAATATATTTATACATTTTTATCGAAATATATTATGTGAGTAGCAATATGGTTTTAGAAAAAACAAAAACACAAACATAGCAATATTCGACTTCTTAAGTAAAATAATGCCAAATGTAGATGCTAAAAGACCAGTATGTGCAATTTACACTGATATGTCGAAAGCATTTGATTATGTGGATCATGAGATTCTTTTCGGCAAACTATGCAAACGGAATACGGGGAAATGCACTTAATTTAATAAAAACTTATATTAGCGGCCGGAAACAATATACAGAGATATCTAAAATTTGCCCAAAAACTAAATGTGAATTAAAATGTAAATCAACTACTAGAGAAATAAAATATGGAGTTCCGCAAGGCAGCGTGTCGGACCATTGTTATTTTTATTGTACATCAATGACCTCCCACGTCAAACCGCCCAGCCCATGGTACTATTTGCTGACGACAGCACGTTACTAATAGAATGCCATAACAGAGAGTCATATGAAAATGACATTAACAAAACGCTTGATACAGTTGTAAATTGGCTTAATAATATCAACTTAGTCTTAAATGTACAAAAAAAAAATGATGCACTTCTACCAGAGAATTAATTCTGAAGACATGAATATAAACTACAATGGACAGATGGTAGACAGAGTAAATGTGGCGAAATTTTTGGGAATTATAATTGACAGCCAACTAACTTGGAAAGCTCACGCGGAAGAAATTTGCAAAAAAATAAGCTCTTCCGCTTATGCTTTACACAATATGTCAAAAAAAATTAACTATAAATCGCTACTAGTGGCTTATCATGGTGTGGTTGTGTCAGCCTTAAGGTATGGCATAATGTTTTGGGGCAATTGCAGCGAAAGGGAAAGCATTTTTAAATGTCAAAAGCGTTGCCTTAGAGCCATGTTTGGTCTAAAAGTAACGGATAGTTGTGTCCCTGTCTTTAAAATGAATAAACTGTTAACGTTTCCATGTCTGTATATTTTAGAATTAGCTAAATAAATAATAATAAAAAAATAAATAATAAAAATGTTTATTTCTGTACCAACTCGTTTACATTAGTTTCGATTGGAGTCTCCTTTTAAGCATGATGACGCCTGTGTTAGGAGACTCCGCACTTCCATACCTTTGGCTGTTTGTACATCTTACAATTTAAATTTTTATGGCTAGACTAATAAACAGAATGAATAAATTAATATAGGTGTGTTGGGTGTGCGAAGTGTGTGATGTGCGTGGGGTGTGTAAGGTGTATCGAGTGTGTGTGGTGTGTGATGTGTGTGGGATGTGTGAGGTGTGTGGGGTGTGAGAAGTGTGTGGGTGGTGTGGATGTATGTATGAGGGAGATGCATGTAGGTTTGGTGGTGCCAGTATAACTAATTTCCACTTATTGTACCAATAATTCAATGTCTGTATACGTGCGCGACTTTAACCATTCTATGAGCATTTTCTTAGCTGTATGTGGATGTTCAGTGTATATATATATGTCTTTATTTATTTTATTATATAGCCGTGCTGATTGCTTATCATATTGCATAGCAGCAAATTTGGTATTAGATTGTGGAACTTGCGCAATAATATCATTTCTTCTTTTGAATATTATGTTTTTATCATACGTAAGTGTTTTATGTTTTTTTAAGATCGTGGCACAGATATATAATTTCCTAACAGATAGCAGGCCACAGATCTCATAAAGTTTTACAGTAGAGAATCTCCGTTTCTTAAAATACATCGTTTTTATCAGACCTCTTTGCGCTCGTTCTACGTCTATAAATTTTGATTTCGCTGCCCCACCCCATACCGGTATACAGTAGACTATCACAGATTGTGCAAGGGCTGTGTAGATTTCATTTAGAAGATTTCTCTTAGCGCCCACTTTTGTAGCTATACTTGCAGGAACCACGTATCTCAATGATTTAAATATCCATCCCAATTTTCGTATTCAATCAGCAACGTGTTCGAGGTGGGAGTACCAACTTAAATGTTGGTCAATTATAATACCTAAATATTTTGTTTGTGTTACTTTATTAATTATAGGACATGTACAGTCATAATTCATGTCACGTTTACAAGAATGTATTTTGATATTTAAATCTTGATCTGGTTGTGAACGGTTTCTAATTGTGAAACATATATAGTTGGTTTTGGCTGCGTTTAACGTAAGGAGATTTTCATTGAGCCAATTCGCGATTTGAGCCATACCCATTTCAGCTTTGAGCTTTACTTCGGACCAGTTATTCCCATAAAAGACAATGACGGTATCATCGGCGTAAGAGAAGATTTTTGCGTTATCTACTTTTAAGTTAATAGGTCATTAATGTACACTAAGAAAAGCGTTGGACCCAATACGCTACCTTGAGGTACGCCGAATGATACCTCCACGTCATCACTGATATATTTCCCTATCTTAATCCTCTGTTTCCTATTCGATAGATAATCTTTAAAAATCATAAGAGGAGTTCCCCGTATTCCAATTCTTTCTAGCTTGGACACAAGGGTTGGAAAAGAAACGGTGTCAAAGGCTTTTTTCAGATCAAGGAACACAGCCAGACACTTTTTACCTGAATCGACATAATCTGTTACCAGTGAGCCGAGTGCTGTAACTGCATCCTCAGTTGATATTCCCTGTCTAAAACCAAACTGTGTAGATGACAATATGTTAAATTCTTTTAGATAATTTAAGAGTCTTATATTAATTATTTTTTCTACAACCTTGGATAGACCTAGTAAGACAGAGATAGGTCTGTAGTTATTGACGTCGCTGCTGTTCCCTCCCTTGTGGACCGGTGTAATAATGGATTGCTTAAGTAGTGTCGGAAAGATACCTTTTACAAAACAGAGATTTACCAAATGAGTAATAATAGGAACAAGTTCTTTGCCAATATATTTTAGGAATTTAGTTGGAACATTATCCCACCCTGGAGCACTGTGGGATTTCAAACTCATCAGAACACTTTCTACTTCCATGGGGTCAGTATCCAAGAGCACAAAAGAATTCATTCGTGTGGATGGAATGTTAGATTGGCCAGAAGTTATATTAATCGGAATTTGCTGAGCTAATTCCTTTCCTATATTAGCAAAAAAGTTATTAACAGAGTTCACTGATGCAGCTGGAGAGGGCAAGAGATTCAATAATTCAGTGCTTTTATTTTAGGCTTATTGGACTAGGTAATTGATTTTATATTTTTCCATAATAATTTAGTGTTTGTAATTGATTTAGCAAGTGATTCTCTTTCGTATTTTCTTTTCAATTTTTTTTAGATTATTGCAGTAATTTCTGTACCGACTGTAGGTTATTTATAAAATGTCATTAAACGGATCTGATCGACAGTTTTTTTTGTAATTTATTGCGATTTTTAATACATTTTAATAATCCTGGGGTGATCCACGGCTTAATTATACGTTTGCTGCTAGCGATAGTTTTTGTGGTAGTGTTATATTTAACAGAATCAGTCAGTTTTTGTATGAGTTTATCTGTTAGCACATTCGGATCGTCACAAAAAAGCAAGTCTGCAAGATTTTTTTCCTGTAAATATTTTAGTGCATTTTCAAAGTTTATGGTTGTGATGATTTTACTAGAGGATTCCTTAATTTTTATTCTGGAAAGTGATAAAAATGTAGTACAGTGATCGGTAACTGTTGTTTTTAAAAAAGCAATCGAAGCAGATGTCTTTTTTTTATGTATTCTTAACATGAAGTGGTCTAAGCAGTTCCGTTCTCTAGTCGGTAATGTATGACCCGGTAAAATACCATACGCCGACAACATGTTAGCTATATTTGTCAAAACAAATAAACATTTATTTCCATCTTTAAATGACGTCAGGAAAAGAAATAACATTATGAGATCCCAGTATAAGAGTCTACTGTACACAGGTGCATATAATACTGCACTGTTAAAAAAGGGCGTGATTTGTATGGCACCCACTGTTTATAATAAAATACCTCATAGTATAAGAGAGCAACCGTTACATAAATTTAAAAAGTACCTTACAAAATTACTTGTGGATAAATGTTATTATTCATTAACCGATTTTATAGCAGATAAGTTACCAAATTGAATTCATTCTCAATTTATTAATTATACACACCGGCACAATTAGCGGAACATAAAAAAGCAGGATTTTAAAATCTTTTACTTGAGGAACTGGCCAGTTATGATATTCTTTTTAATTTATTGTCAAATTTGAAAATAGAAAATTAGATGACATACACTTTTTTCATTCATTTGTTTTATTTTCCCGAACAATACGTTTTGTCAACTTGTTCGAGTAATAACTACGTAATTGTAATTTTTTTTAAAAATTGCACTCAATGGTTTTTTATAAATTTGTTATTCTATAGGCAATTTTGTTTAATAAAAACTCTTTATTATGCCTGACTTAACATCACTGGAAATCATTAGGGCTGATGAAATGAGAAGAAATGGCCATACCTACAGATCGATTGCCTCAAGGCTTCGTCGACCAGTATCAACGATTCATCGCAGCATCCAGCGGTACAGATCGTCTAATTCTCTTGTGAGGAGGAGGGGTCAAGGTAGAAAAAGATGTACATCGAGACGAGATGACAGTTTTTTACAACTTGGAGTTCGTAGGAATACGCGATTAACGGCTGTACAAGCTCGAAATGAACTGGAAGACGTTCGAGGAGTACGAGTAAGTGAGCGTACAGTTCGCAGGAGATTTGAAGAAGTTGGTTTAGGGTCGTATATACCTGCCAAAGGCCCAAAACTTGAGAGACGTCACCGCGTAAACCGATTAAGCTATGCGCGAGAACATCGTCATTGGGATTTGAACGAATGGCAGCAGGTTCTCTTTACTGATGAGTGCAGAGTTCTTTTAAAACAGATCGATGGGAGACAGCGAATATGGAGACGCAAAGGAGAACGCCACATACAGTCTAATTTTGAACACACAGTGGCTTATGGTGGCGGCTCGATTATGGTTTGGGGAGGGATATGTTTGGGAGCTCGCACGGAGTTAGTGATAGTCACAGGAGGGACCATGACAGCAGCATCGATATATCAGAGACATTTTAGAAGAACATGTTGTACCATTTGCCCCATTTATTGGTGACGACTTTATTCTAATGCAAGATAATGCTCGTGCTCATAGTGCACAATCGGTACAGGCATATCTGAGCCACGTAGGTATACCGGTGATGCAGTGGCCAGCAAATTCCACCGATATGAATCCGATAGAGCATGTCTGGGACTTGCTAAAAAGAAGGGTTAAATCCAGAATGCCACCCCCCAACAATCTGAATGAACTTGGAAACGCATTACTTGAGGAGTGGGAGCGGTTGCCTCAAGAAATCATCGATAACATAATCTGTAGCATGCCCAGACGAATGGAAACCGTAATCAGAGCAAAAGGGGGAAACACTCGTTATTAATTTTGCTTTAATTTTATTGTTAAATCATTTAATGCTTACTTTTTTTATTTTTTGTGATGGTTCATAATCATCTAAAAATTTCACTTATTTCAAATTTCTTTATTTTTCAATAAAAAATAACGAAGACTTTTCAAAGTCGTTGTTAAAAGATGTTAATCAATTTGTTATTTTGTGTCTAATTACATTTTCGTCAAATATATGCGTTATTATCTCATAGTCTCACTTTTTTTTCTGTTCCGCTAATTGTGCCGGTGTGTATATAATTGTACTTGCTATTATGATTTCGTGACTATTATTTGTACTTCTTTTTTATAATTGTGACATGTTATTATGACCTTTTATTACTATTATGACTGTGACATATTTATTCTACTTACATATAGTTTAAATTTATATAAAGATATTATTCTGTTAATTATAATTATTTGAAGATGAATTTATTTAAAATTATTTTTTTCTAAAGATTTGCATGCCATGACGTTTGGCAAACATGTCTTAAGCACGTCTACTTTGTCTCTATTTTGTCATCCTACATATACACCTATGTGTGTGTGTGTGTATGTATACACATATTTTTGCGAATAAATTATTATTATTATTATCTTTTATTTTTCATTATATACATATGATTTACATTTTTAAATATTTTTATAAAAACTTAAAATAAATAAAAACATTTAAAAATATAAAAAATAGTAGCCCACCGGTATCGGGAACAGGGTCCAAGCTACCGGTGGTCAGGGCTCCTGAGAGAGGAACCTCCTAACAATACGTGCCGTGTCCAGAAGTACCGCTTTCTGGATTAAGCCCTTGATCCAGCTGCCTAACGAGAGCCTCCTCAGGTGTTGGTCGAGACTCTTCGCTATTATGCCATTGGCTGTCACAACTATCGGCACAATGATTGCTGTATCTACATCCCACATGTCGACCACCTCGCGAGCCAAATCAAGATACTTAATCTGTTTATCTTTTTCAGCTTTCACGAGGTTCTCGTCATGCGGAACCGCTATATCAACAATCATTGTGCGACGCTCTATTCGATGTATCACCACTATATCGGGCTTATTGGCCACAATAGTCCTGTCAGTGATGATAGATCGATCCCAATACAATGTGATATTGCCATTTTCGAGAACTGGGTCGGGCACATACCTATAGTACGGTACTTCCGATTCCACAAGATTGTATTGCAGAGCAAGTTGCTGATGAATAATCCTGGCTACAAGGTTGTGTCTATGCAAGTAGTCTCCGTTAGCCAGACGAGAGCAGCCAGAAATAATGTGACGGATAGATTCCCTCGGACGGTGGCGTGCCCGACAGATGTCAACCGTGCCGTCCTTCACAATATATTTCCGGTAGTTGTTCGTCATTATAACTTCGTCCATAATCGCAAAGATAAACCTTCGGTTTCGCCAAAGAGATCACCGAATCGCAACCAGGATACGGACGCCAAGAGGTCTACATCAAGCCCATGTAGGACCCGGTAAAAGCGCCCGTGAAGCTCTTTGCTCTGCCATACCTCCCTGCGGTCATTAGTATCTAATACTATAGGTTTGCGCCAGTTCTCGTTAGCCAAGGAGAGCGGGGTGAGGCCCTTGTCCACTGAGACCACATCTCGGTGGTCGGCTTCTAGGAAGTATTCCCTGAGACTGCATACCTCACGGTTGTGCAGGGTCTTAGCATTTAAGAAGCTTCGACCGCCACACTTCCGCGAAATATACAGTCTCATCACTGATGACCGAGGGTGATGCATCCGATTTGCAGTCAGCAGTGTGCGGACCCTCCTATCCAAGGCGTCAAGTTCTGTCTGAGTCCATTTGAGTATACCGAAAGAGTACATCAAAACCGGCATGACCCAACAGTTGAAGGCGCGCACCTTGTTTCCGCCTGATAGAAGACTAGTAAAAACTTTGTTCAGGCGGCTAAAGAAGCGCTCCTTCAGCAGTTGCTGCCTAACGTATCAGCAGCGTTGATGCCTAACGCTTCCGACATACCCAAATACTTGTAAGTTTCGAGTGAGGAGAGGGGTCTTAGGTGTATGGAATCCGAGAGTTGGGTTCCTACGGATTCCAAAATCCTCCCCCGCTTTACATGCATGACCGCACATTTGTCCACACCAAATTCCATCCTGATGGCACTACTGAAAGTTTTGGTTACCTTCAATAGCTCCATCAGTTGAAAATTGCTGGGGGCATAAAGTTTCAAGTCATCCATGTAAAGAAGGTGAGATATAACCTGACCACCTCTTCTCAATCGATAGCCTAGACCTGAATCCTCCAACAGTGTGCTTAGAGGATTCAAGGCTAAGCAGAACCAAAGTGGGCTCAAACTATCGCCTTGAAATATACCTCGCTCGATCCTTATCGGTTCGCTATTCCTCTGGGTATGTAGACATCCTGGATAGCGAAGGACTGTCCTCCACTGCCCCATACACGACATCAGGAAGGTCCGCAGAGTTGTATCTGCTTTATACAACTCCAGCACCCTCATGAGCCATGTATGTGGCACCGAGTCATAGGCCTTCTTATAATCTATCCAGCATGCCGACAGATCCTTTCGGGAACGACGAACCTGTTGGTTAATGGCCATATCTATGAGGAGCAGCCCCTTAGTACCGCGGGATCCATTCCTACATCCATTTTGAGAGGCAGACATGATGGAGTTATTGTCTATATGTTTGTTAATTTTAGCTCTCAAAATGGATGTAAGAACTTTATAGACCGTCGGTAGACACGTGAGCGGTCTATAATTTTTGGGTTCCGCAGTACTACCTGATTTATGGAGCAGGTGGGTTATTCCTGTCGTTAGGAACTGGGGCAGCGACCCCGACTCTAAGGCTGACTGGAACTTATGGAACGACGGATGGAAGCATTTTATCCAAAAGTTGTGCAGCCCGTCCGGCCCTGGAGATTTCCAGTTAGGTAACGGACGGACTGCACAAGTTACATCTTGGGGGTAAGTGCCCCCATTTCTGGTATTTGATCGCACGTTCGCTCGATCTCCCTAGTCCAATCACCTTCGGTGTGACTGACAGGCACCGACCAGATGCTTCGCCAGAACGAATACATGGCGTCATCATCCGGAAGGCGCGTGTCGGTCACACCATGGTCCGGTCGCTCCCAAGCCCTATAGACCCACTTTTCATCACTCTGGAATGTGCGATTCTGAGTGTACCGGTCCACTCTCCGTCTGTACCGACGAATACGGTTTGCCCATGCATAGATTTAATTCTGATTCAAAAAGCTACTTTGGGAATATAGATTAAATTCTGATTCAAAAAATAAAAAAGTTCTTAAAAACTATACAAAACTTTATAGAAAGATTATCAAGCTAACACAAAAAGCACAAAATAATCATGATATAAACACTGCCGAAAATAAATCGAAAGCAACCTGGCAAATAATAAATAAAACCAAATTGTGTTTGCCACATGAGCCAATTATGTGCATTAATAAAGGTGATTTGTTGCTTACACACACTGCAGACATTGCTAATGAATTCAACAATTATTTTATTGATGACATTGAAAATAATGTAAAAACTGACAACACATTGAAGAGTATTAATTTTAGTAATCAGACATTAAATTCCTTGTTTATGCAACCTGTTACAATTGACGACATAATAAAAATAATTTCCACCCTAAAAAACACAAGTACTATGGGATACGATGGCGTTTCTACTAAAGCCATAAAATTTACTAAAGACTTGATAGCCCCTCCACTAGTGCATATAATAAACTTGTGTATTACTGATGGCATATTTCCCGACCGACTAAAAAAAGTTATAATAAAACCCTTATATAAAAGAGATGACAAAACCAAATTAAAAAACTATAGACCTATTGCAAAAATTCCAATATTTTCAAAAATAATCGAAAAAGTAATATATAACTCTCTTTACGCATATTTCGAAAAATATGAATGTACGAGCCAATATCGCTCGTACAGCATTTTTACTTTATACCTAAGTTTTATAACCTACTTTAGTCGTAACTTAACAACACAGCGTATCGTACGTCACGCGAATTACGAAGGTGACAGCCGGAGGACTTAAAAAAAACCGAAATTACTTTAATAAGGTAAAAAAAATTACAATAAAGCTTATGCTATTTCTAAGTCTAGATTCGGACGATGCTAGTACCGAAGTGTCCAAAATTAATTATCTTTAATATTACAATTCTGGCGATTGCTAAACGTGGATGCGGCATCAGCAGATTCGGAAGTAGGTGAGCGTTCAGCGACACGAGGCGTCGATTCGATGATTCAGCAGGTGGCGTGTTGCAGTTTTATGTGGAAACATCCGATTGACGTAAACATGTCGCTATTCAGCTGATTTGGTGTAGGCAGGGTACGTAACACCTCCCCCCTCAGAACAGCAACTATTTGAGAACTTTTAGCGAAAATGTTGGTGGTGTCTGTTTCCTGGTTGTGGGTGATTCTGCATCTTCGTATTGATGATTTTCAGGGCTTTCATCTGATATCTGTGGTTTTCTAAGCTTTGTGCAAACATTATACCGACGTATAGTGAGAGTAACGATCAGTACTGTTGCACCGAATAGTACGACGTATAATGGGATCGTCGTATGGTAGAGTGAATTTTCCAGGTTTGCGTGGTCTATTTGTACTGGATGCTGCAGTAGGATTTTATCTTCGATTTCATGTAGGCTTTGCAGGTGCAGTGAGTTTAGTTTCAGATGTGGGATGGTTTCTTCAACAATGTTCAGGTTCATAGGTATTTCAATTATTTTCAGCGGTTGTCCTTTTATAAGGTCGTTAGTGTTGATAATAGTGAATCGCTCGGTGCGTAGTAGGCAGCTTTTCGGGATAGTGGCGAGATAACTTCCGTGCAGGGAGATAGATTCATGACGTTCGCATTGTAGCTCTGTCCGGGTCGGTTGTGGAAAGGTAAGTGTGTAGCGTCTGTCGTCCAGTTGTTCCATTGCTGCTTTTGTCAGTATGAGCTTTGTAGGCAGGCATGTTTTTTCCAGAGATTGGTTGTAAATGAGGCCTTGGATGCAATCTAGATGTCTTCTCGTCGGTTGATGGTTGATTCCTTCTTCGCAGAGACGATATGGGCCGAACTTCGGGCATTCAGCCTCTATGTACTTGAAAACTTTCCCATTGGTTGCAATGAAAGGGTAAGGAGGGATATAGGTGTACATTAATTTATTGGGAACTATTGCTAATCTGTATAATTCAAACTTATCAGAGTGGATTATTGGAACTTTAAATATGATAACAATTTTTTTATCTGTGTAATAATATCCAGGTTTTATAACTGTATAGTACTCTCTTAAATCTGCATCCATTAACTGATCCTGTCCGTATATAGATTTTAATCGCTTAATCATATTAGTTAAAGTATCTATGCTTAACATACTATGATGGGTGCTCGATGCACGTATAAAAGCTAAAGTATCTTCAATCCCAATTATCTCTAAAAATAAATCTTCCGTATTATCACTAATTATAGTCAGCAACTGAGCAAACTTTGCGAATCTTATAAGATCATTTTTAGCGGCAGTTTTCTCGTCTAAAAGTAATCCTAAAGTACTATTGATTCTCTCTTGATTGCTAACGATTGTCGAGAGTATGTCGCTATATCGAGCCATCCAGACTTTGTTAAGACTGATATGCTCATTGAACTCCGATATTATTTTATCGTTGTTGCTTTCTAAAAGGTTAATTGCATTATTATACATTTGGGCATCCATATGGTCTAAGTTTCCGGTAATGCTTTTTATAATGGACCCTAATCCGTCTACGAGACCTCTTTTACTACGACCGGGTTCTAGTGTTTTTAACTGAGAACTAATTTGACTTAATTTATTAGCTAAGTGATTGATTTGAAATTCATACAAGAGAGAGGATTGGTTGTCTAGTTTAGTCTGGAAATAGTCGAGTTGAGACATCACAGAATCAAGTCTATGTTCAATGTCAGTTAAGTCTATGTATTGTAGGAAGGTGTGGTAATGCATAATGAGCCTCGTTTGTCCAAGGTTGAAGGGTAAGAGTCCTGGTCCCTCGTCCAAGCTTTCAAGTTTTATCTCGAGCGCCAGTATTGGTTGAACTATCATCGCCAGCAGTATCCTGTAACAATTTTGATTTCTTAGGGGTGCGTTTGAGTCGAGACTTGGCTACAGGGCCTTTCTTTTTGGAAGTGTATATATGAATTGGAAGGTCAGCTAAAACAGTGTCATGCGTGTAACGTGGTGCTAATTTTTGTCGGTTGGCTACTGGGTTAGAAATGAATATTTGTTCCTCCGGTTGGTATTCTATTTCGGGATCTCTGTCCTTATTCCTATTTTGTATGATATTTCTACGGTCGGTAAGCGTAAAGTTATTGATAAGGTCGTATACAGTTTTCATCTGGTCTCGGTGTGTCAAGATATATTGTTGCATTAGGTGTTCAGTCATGTTAACGTCAAGGGGGTCTCTTGGGTCAAAATGTCCTCTAATTATGTCATGTGGTCTACACTTGGTAAAGCTGTGAACTGAGCTATTATATGCTAATAAGGCATAAGGCATGAGGTTGCTCACAGGTTCGTCTTTTTGACGTAATCGTAAAATACGTAAGTGTTCTAATAACGTAGAGTGAAATCGTTCTATAATTCCGTTATCATTAGGGGAGTGTGCTAATGTCCTATGGTGGTTAATTTTATGTAATCTTGTGAATTCGGAGAATAACTGGTTTGTGAATTCTGTGCCGTTATCGGTCACTATTGTTAACGGTAAACCATGATGTGTACAATAATTGAGTACTGCTTGAAGTATGCTTATTGCTGTACCATCTCTCAAATGGTATGCTTGTCCGTACTTTGAGAAAACATCTACCACTGTCAAATACTTTTCATTTTGAGCTGTAAAGAGATCCATGTGTATTAATTCGAACGGTTTAGTTGCTGGGGGTACTACATTAAATTGTGGTCTAATCGGGTTCCTATCATATTTCGTTTGTCCACAAATGATACACTCGTTAATGTATTTAGTTATTTCCTCCTTCATTTTAGGCCAATAATATTTCCGGGAAAGGGCAAGATGACACTCGTTTATTCCTCTATGATTAGTTTTTCCTTCGTGATAGTGTTTTATAATTTCTTGCTGTCTTAAATACTCCTTGACATCTTCTAATTCTGTTTTGGCTAATACTAGGTTAATTGCTGAGCTTTTAAAATTATTCTGGATTATGGGTATAAATGAATACATGCCTAAAGGTGGAGTTATTTTTATAGCGGTTTTAACTTTGGGGTTGACATATTCCTTTATAGCATTTACTACGTCTTGTTCTAAATCTGATTCCGAAACTTGTATAAATGTACGGGTGTGTGTATCAAAAGGTTTAATGGCGGTTGTACGTCGTTTAATATCCCCTACTATAGTAATGCATAACTGTCGGTGGAATTTGTTCAAAGGTTCGTCAGTAATAGGGACTTCTAGAATAGGGTTTTCAGTGCTGGTATGTGCAGTGGCTGTCGTGGAACCTGCTCTCGAGGGTGGTCGCTCTGAAGGGTTGGCTATCATTGAGTCAGTCTCTTCATTATTAATTTCCACTCGGGATAAAGCGTCGGCATTCGTGTTATATTTTCCTTTTTTGTAAACTATAGTATAGTCGTATTCACTTAGTTTAAGGCGCCATCTAGTCAGTCTTGAGTTAGGTTCCTTAAGGTTCATTATCCACTGTAGTGGCTTGTGGTCGGTGAGTATTTTGAATTTACGACCAAATAAGTAGGGCCTAAAATATTTTGTAGCCCATACTATGGCCAAAAGCTCCTTTTCGATAGTGCTGTAATTGGTTTCACTATCGTTCAAGGTTCTTGAGGCGTAGCAGATGGGTTTATCTGAGCCAATGGTACCTTGTGAGAGTACGGCGCCAATAGCTACGTTAGATGCGTCAGTCGTTAATATAAACTCTCTAGTGAAGTCAGGGTACTGTAAGATTGGGTCGTTTGTGAGTAAAGTCTTACATTTGTTAAAACAGTCAATATAGTCGGAGTCAAAAGTAATTTTGTTAGTCTTTTTAAGGCATTTTGTCATAGGCTTAGTAATGCGGGCAAAGTCCGGGATGAATTTCCTGTAATAGCCTAATAATCCAAGGAACTGCTTTATTTCTTTCGGGGTTTTTGGTAATGGGTATTTTTGTATAGCTGTTATTTTATCAGGATTAGGTTTAACACCTTCTCCACTAATTACATGACCTAAAAACGCTGTTTCTAACTTTAAAAATTCGGACTTATCCATCTGAATCTTAAAGTTAGATTCCTGTAATCTACTAAATACTTTTTCTAAATTAATCATGTGCTCTTGCAAAGACGTACTAAATATGATGACGTCATAAGATACCTAGTGTAGGCAGATGTCATTTTGTAAGCCTCTGAGCACATTATCCATCACTCTTTGGAATGTAGATGGAGAGTTCTTTAAACCCATGGGCATGCGTAAAAACTCAAAGTGCCCATGTTCTACGTTAAAGGCTGTCTTCGGAATGTCGTCAGGATGCATCTCACATTGAAAAAATCCAGATGCCAGGTCTAGAGTAGTGAAATACTGGCATTTACCAAGCTTGTCAAGTATGTCATTTATGTTAGGGATCGGGTATTTGTCGTCTATGGTCTTGTCATTTAGTTTACGAAAGTCAACTACGATTCTCCACTTCTGTTTGCCTGATGCGTCTGCCTTCTTAGGAACTACCCAGATAGGTGAGCTCCAAGCTGATTCAGAAGGTCTTATGATACCTTGGTCCAGCATCTTAGTGATTTGATCTCTAACTTCTTGTCGGTGAACAAATGGGTAGCGATAACTTTTCGTATATACGGGAAGTTCGTCGGTCGTTCTGATACGATGTTTAATTTTATTTGTAAAGGTCAAAGGTTCTCCTTCCACATAGAATACGTCAGCAAAACGACTGCATAAAGTCTCTAAATTAGTTTTTTCTTCAATATTTAAATGGTCAGTACGCAATCGAGATAAAACCTCTTTAATGCGCCTAGGATCTTGTTTAGTACTAATGCACTCATTATTAAATACCTCTGCTTGTAAAGGTCGCTCAAATGTAACGAGTAAGTCATAATCGGTCGGGTTTTCAATTTCTACAATACCTGTACAGTCAGTAACGCGAGTAATGCATTCATGAATAATACAATTATTGTGTGTTTGCTGAGCTATGGAAACGTCACCGTCTGGGCTATAAATAGGAATATTTAATAATTTTGATGAGTTCGCGGGTATGGTTTCCTGATAACTAGACCTTTTACATTGATAGAAACGAATAGGTATGGTTGTAAACTCTGTAATTAGATTATTATTTTTAAGATCAATCTGTGCTCCGTCAAGTAAGTCTAGGCCTATTAGTCCGTCAAAGTAATTATGGAACTTATAAATGAAAAACTTAACATTCGTAGGGTTATTAAATTCAGAAAAGTTCGGAATAGTAATAGAATGGTTGTGCGTACTAGTTACACGAGAATTTGTTACTTCAAAGGGGTCAAAGTTCAAAGGTATGTGCGAAAAGTATTGTTCGACTGCCTCAGGAGTAATGAAGGACTGGTTAGCCCCGGTATCTACTAATAACTTAAGTGGTGGATCCGATATCTGAATGTAACGTAATTCCCTTTTAGATTGTATATTTAATTCTATTTTAACCCTGTTTGATCCTTCTCCTTGGGAAAATCCGGTTTAACACTAGAGGTAGACGACTGTGGTGCTTCTATGCATTTCGCGTTGTCAGTACTCTTTGATTGTGTGTTGTCTTGTACAAACGGATAATAGTCGGACTCGGTCTGATTGAAGTAATACAAGTCGGGATAGTCATAATAACAGGAATAGTCAGGTTGCTCATAGTAATAGTCGGGGTAATCATAAAAGTTTTCAACGTCTGTCATTTCGTTAAAATTCATTTCGCGTGTCTTGAAGTAATTATTAGGTGGTGGGTTTCCTGATCTACGCCAATCATGTCCTGGTAACCCTATCGGTTTTGGTACGAAGTGACTAACACCGCTCATTGGTTTCGGACCTGTATATTGCGCTGGGCGATTTGCGTTCGGTAATTTAAATACGTTACTCTGGGGGTGGTAGTTTGGCGGGGGTGCACGAAACATTTGCTGGGTTCGACTAAACATGTTAGGGGCACGATGAGGTACCTGATTATGCTGGAAGGGCGGCCTCCATTGCTGCTGCTGCTGCGGCGGCATAGGCATAGGCATAGGCTTATGCCAGCTCGTGCCTGCATTCGGAAAGCTAAAAGGTTTGGGTGTGGTCATAAGGACCGCTGGGGGCATTCTATGGGTTAAATGCGCTTGCTGTGTCAGATTACGTCGCTCAGTACTTTCGTTGCGTTGCTGTAGGTACATGACATTCAATTCCTGTTGTACAAATTCCAGAGCCTTTTCTATAGTTTCGGGTCTCATGCATCGAATGCGGGACCCTAAAGGTTCTTTTAGACCTCTGACATAGGATTGTAACGTCAGTTTTCTATAAAGGTCGCGTTTTGCTTCGATAGTGGTAGCTATATTTTCATGTAAAGTGACATAGGTCATTATAGTGCTAAAAAGGGTCTGGCATTTGTCATAATATTCCTGCGGAGTGCTACTTCCTTGTGTTAGTAAGGACAAGTCGTTGTAAAGGGCGGTCTCGTCCCTCTGATCGGAAAAGTTGTTAATTAAAGCGTCACGAATCCCTTGCCAATTTTCAGGTATACCATTAGAATTTATAGTTGTAGCTGCAGATCCCGTGATTTTATTTAAAATTCCGTTTATCACACAAAGATTAGTTAACTCGCAGCTCGGGTCATTTCTAACGTATTGTATTACGAGCTGATCACATATTTTAATAAAACGAGTTAGAACATTCGGATTGCCATCAAAGTCTGGTACTGCGCGTAAGGCCTTAAAGATGGTATCGGGGTTCAATGCCATTTCGTCACTACTAAATAATATATCTAACCCTAAATTATCTGTATCTATAAACCTATTTAAATCTACTTCCCTGGTCCTATTTATCTATCTGGAAGAGACAGATTTCCTCCTAGTTTCCCTTGGGTGAAAAATCTTGAATTAATAATTATATAGGTAGGGGTTAAAAGGAAGAGTCGGGAGCAACACTCAAAGAAAGTTTCAAGGACTTACATATACATGGTTTTTCTTGGTGTATCGATGGCTGGATACGTCCTCAGCTGCGTCTTCTTAAGTTCGGATATTCGACGAGGTACTTGGAAATACCGACAGCGACTATCGGAGTCAGCAGATTAACGATTTTTGGAAATCTATACCGCGCCGCGCACTGCCTCGAATATCCTACCGACTGCGCCAATTACGAAGGTGACAGCCGGAGGACTTAAAAAAAACCGAAATTACTTTAATAAGGTAAAAAAAATTACAATAAAGCTTATGCTATTTCTAAGTCTAGATTCGGACGATGCTAGTACCGAAGTGTCCAAAATTAATTATCTTTAATATTACAATTCTGGCGATTGCTAAACGTGGATGCGGCATCAGCAGATTCGGAAGTAGGTGAGCGTTCAGCGACACGAGGCGTCGATTCGATGATTCAGCAGGTGGCGTGTTGCAGTTTTATGTGGAAACATCCGATTGACGTAAACATGTCGCTATTCAGCTGATTTGGTGTAGGCAGGGTACGTAACACGCGTGATTGTGAAACGTAAATATAAGTGCGATTCAATAAATAAACCTTTGAACGAATATCGGTGGTTTTGGCATTACTGTCAACATACTTTTACTACAATCTACAATCAAGGATACTGCGTTGCGGCTAAACCGGCAGAAATCCCCAACATCTTTTTGGTCCTTCGATCCATTTGGCTGTGCTTTGTGTGGTTCTTCTCGGTTGCGGTAGCAAAATCGGCTTGAGTGGCTTGCCACAAGCGGCATCCCCCATTTAAGTTGAGACGGTTGCATATAGCGTAACGCGAGAGGGCTGCATCGAGCATCAACTACGATACCAGCGGAGACCATCTACGTCTACTGCTGCAAACAACTGTGAACCTACGGGAATCACTTCATCTACGTGTCATCCACCAACAAATAACCTTCAATTGCTACAATGTCGGAAGAATTCTTGGAGCTGTTGAACAAACAACAACATAGCTACGAGCAAATCAAGACAATCCATACAAACTACAAAAAGGATTCTGTGAGTAGGAAATCTTTAGATTACCTTAACAAACGTTTGGATGCTCTACAATCTCACTGGGATGAGTTTAGAACAAATAACGACATCCTGAATAAATTTGCGTCAACCCAAGGAGGTCATGACTACTTCAAAAACAACGTCTTCAACATAACGTTACAAATGTATGAAGAATCTTTCCTATCTATGACTCGGCTACGAGATCAATTAGCAACAATGAAAACCGTGGATCCTCAAACTCCGGGAAACGAAGGATTAGGGGACTTTTCAAAACCTGGACTCTCGAAACAACCGGGAAGTGTGCAGTTTGACACGACGGGGATAAACTTAAACATCCCCGAGGATGCGGACGAGCACTTGTCAACGCTTTTACATACTCAAACTTGCAATTTCAACGCTTTGGGACGCGCAATTTCCAAAGTCCATCTCGATGAGCTGAAAGGCGAATGGCAGCTTCAGGAACAACTTCGCATACTACGCGCGAAATGGGAATCCATTGACAAAGTCCACTGGCAACTACACTACTTGCTACAAGGAACTAACGAGGATTACGAACAAACATTCGATCACTGGGAACGGGCCTACGATAATATTACAGATAACATCAATAAGAAGATGTACGAGACTTCTCATTACGAAAAGACCAACCCAAGAATCGAAATACCCGAGTTCCACGGTGATTACAAAGACTGGGAATCGTTCAGGGATCTATTCCTCGAAACCATTCACGATAACCCAACTCTCAACAACGCCCAGAAAATGAAGTTTTTGAAGTCTAAGCTGAAAGGTGAAGCTGAAAAACTGATAAAACATCTACCCGTGAGTGCTGCAAACTATGAGTCATGCCTGAATATCATCCAGCATCGCTACGACAACAAGCGCATACTTTTTAAGTCCTATTTGGATACACTTCTCAATCAACCTGCGGTCGATATTCCCACCTTAAACAACTTGAAAAGGCTACACGACACCACGAGGGAGTGTATAAACGGCTTAGAAAACCTCGGCATAGATATTCCTGTGTGGGGACCAATCATCGTGTACTTGCTACAGGCAAAGTTAGATGACGTCACTGACAATGATTATCTCCTGTCGGTCAAACATTCCAGAGAACTACCAGATTTGGAAGAATTTCTCAAGTTCCTGGAGGAGAAGTTCATGGCGTTAACAGGATCCCGCACTAAGAAAAATCCTCACAAACAAAATAATTCTGGGAATGTTCAAAATAAAAATACCAATAATTATTCGAATTTCAAATCGAACAAAAACAATGCAGAAAAGCGTACAAATACCTATCATGCTGCTATTAGAACTTGCCCGCTTTGCAAAAACGAACACACGCTGTGGCACTGTCCTACATTTTCAAATATGGATATTACAACACGAAATCAAACTGCAAGTAATCTGAATATTTGCAAGAATTGTCTTGTTAGTCACGAAGAATCGAAATGTACTTCGAAACAAAGATGTCGCACGTGCCGCTATAAGCATCATACTATGCTCCACGACGATAATCTGAAGCGAAATGGTCCTAAATCAACTACGTCAACAGCGCCGGAGAGATTATCAAATCACGTAAACGGTGAACAAGAGATCCTCTTAACGACTCTTCAACTTCAAGTAAAAAACAAAGAAGGTGATTACATCACACTACGGGCGTTACTGGATCAAGGTTCTCAAGTGTCTTTGATCACAGAAAACGCCGCTCAGCGATTGAATCTACCGCGGAGCAAAAGCAACGCCACCGTGACAGGTGTCGGCACTATCATGGGTACGAGCAAAGGAATGATCAAGCTCAACTGCAAATCAATTCACTCAGATTACACATTCCGCACTGAGGCACTGATAATGCGTAAACTGATCAATAACTTGCCGAACTCCACTTTCGACACGAAAAACTGGTCACTACTAGACAGCCTCGAATTAGCTGATCCAAGTTTTAACATCTCTGGGCCCACCGATCTGCTTCTGGGTGCAGATATTTACTCGAATGTTATCATGGAGGGAGTACGAAAACAAAGCGACAACTCGCTAGTAGCTCAACAGACAAAGTTAGGTTGGATCCTCAGCGGAGCTACAAAGAAGCAATACAACTGTCTCGTCACTCTCAAAGAGCTGGATACTTTATCTCACTTCTGGGAAATAGAAGATATCCCCTCAGAACTCCAGAAGACAAAGTCAGATGAATACTGTGAGAAATATTACTCTCAAACGACAGAGCGATTGGAGAACGGGAGATACGTCGTGAAAATGCCGATGAAACCAAACTTTGAGGAAAACCTAGGCAATTCTAAACCTCAAGCTATCGCTCAATTTCGTCAGTTAGAGAAAAATGGCGAAACAAGAACATTTCGCTGCTCTTTACAAACAATTCATACGTGACTATGTTGAATTCGGTCACATGAAAACAGCAAAAAAGGCCGAGAGTCAACTTCAAGTATACCTACCACATCATGAAATACTGAGGCCTAGTTCTACGACGAGCCGACTACGTACCGTCTTTAACGGGTCCATGAAGACTGACTCCGGCTACAGCTTAAAAGACTTGATGGAAAAAGGACCTAACCTACAAAAGGATATTTTAATTCTGATCGTAAAATGGAGGAGTTGCAAATATGTACTAACGGCGGACATCGAGAAAATGTACCGGCAAATCCTTATCCATCAAGATCAAGAAAATCTTCAAAAAATAATTTGGAGAGACACCGTGAACGAACCTCTGAAAGAGATGCAACTCTGTACGCTGACTTACGGCACAAAAGCCGCACCATTCCTCGCCATGCGCACTCTTTCCCAACTAGCTGAAGATGAAGGCAAAGACTATCCTTTAGCGCAAAAAGCTTTACAAAATGACTTTTACATGGACGATGTCGTCACGGGAAACCATACTATCGAAGCTACAACAGCCCTACAAAAGGAGTTGTACCACTTACTGAAAAAAGGTGGCTTCATCTTACGAAAATGGGCTACCAACGAGCCGTCTATTCTCAAGGACTTGCAAGAGAAAGAGAAAAGTCAAACGAGTAGCTTCAACTTCAAACAACAAGAGTTTAGCAAAACACTCGGTCTAACATGGGACAACTCCAACGATTCATTCCACTTTATGTAAGAGCCTCAAAACGATAACAGAACTACAAGATACACTAAACGTAGATTGTTATCAGAGATCAGTAAGATATATGATCCACTCGGTTGGTTAGCTCCGATGACGATTCGAGCTAAACTAATCTTCCAAAAACTATGGAGTGAATCCTACCAAAACATCGGCTGGGATGAAAACGTTCCCGAGAACATATCCGAAGATTGGATAAAAATAAAAACTGATTTATATAACTTAAATAAAATCAAATTACCTAGATGGATCAAAAACGCAAGCAAGAAGTTCGAATTACATGCCTTCTGTGACGCCAGCGAGCACGCTTACGCATGCGTCATCTATAGCCTCACGATGTTACCAAACGGCGCATACGTAACAACTTTACTAGCCGCGAAAACCAAAGTGGCACACCTAAACAAGAAAACTGCGATCCCTAGGCTCGAGCTTTGCGCTGCAGTCCTGCTATCAAAACTCCTAGATAAGATTCGCAGTGTCCTAGAAGACTACGATCTAACGATATCCTGTTGGACAGACTCTAAAGTCGTCTTAGCGTGGATTCAAGGAAGTCAAACAAAATATGAAAAATATATCACCAATCGAACTGCACAAATAATAAACATCGTTCCTGCTAAACATTGGGGTTACGTAAAGAGTAAAGAAAACCCCGCCGACTATGCTACGAGAGGACTCTCACTATCAAAACTTGTAGACTTTTCTCTGTGGTGGGAAGGACCTCAATGGCTTAAGGATCGAGAGCAACAATTATTAGAAACTCAAGAGAGTTACATCACTGACGAGGAAAGCCAATTGAATTGTTATGCAATTAAGTCGACGGAACCCATCATCAATAAAAATGAATTAATTGATTCATTAATTGAGCGATATAGCAGCCTAGATCGTGTTACAAGAATACTCGCCTGGGTGATACGTTTCGCTGACACGTTAAAACGCAAGAGGTCAATCGAGTACATTTACCTGCATTTCACAGAAATAAATAACGCATTAAGTGTGATTATTAAATCAATTCAATTGACTTACTTTGAGAACGAGTTGAAATTTCTCAGTAACGGCGGAAAACTCCCTAAGAGCAGCTCTATTTTGAAGCTCAACCCTTTTTTGGAAGGAATTCTGCGTGTCGGAGGGCGCTTAGCACATTCAACCTTACCAGAGGAAGCTAAACACCCCATACTCATCCCATCTGATGGAAGATTGACGAAACTCATTGTAGAAAAGTCCCATCTATTGACTTTACATGGGGGAGCGAGACTAACGCTAGCTCACACAAGGAACAAGTATTTTATCGTCAGCGGCAATCGAACTGTTAAGAAAATACTGCGGCAGTGCGTTCGATGTCGTCGATATTCTACATCTAGAACAGAACAACTCATGGGCAATCTTCCGAAAGAAACCAACTTACCTCCAGGCAAATGGGCGATGGGCCGGGTTGTAGAGCTGCACCCGGGCACTGACAGCTTGGTTCGTGTAGTCACGCTCAAAACGCAAAATGGAGAGATAAAACGGCCAATAACAAAACTAGCACCACTACCTGTAAACGCAGATTGTGAGGGTACAGAAAAACGGAAACCGATTACTGAAACGGTAACTCAAGGCGAATGTAAACCTTCGACAAAAACCAAGAATGCGAACAGCCTACTCATGGTGCTACTAGTCGTATTTCTTAACATATCCTGCGGAATAGCAACCCCTGTACAACATTTCAAAACAACAAACCTCTCAGAAAATCATCGTATCTACTTCGATCCAGTTGGCAACGTGCAAGTAATCCATGATGAATGGAAACTTTTGGTTTACTACAACCTAACAACGTTTTGGGAAAGCACTAAAAAGGTTGAAGAGTTCATCAACCACTTAACACGGATATGCGCAACAATGCCTTACGAACAATGTCATACAACTTTACATCAATTGAAATTCGATATCAATCAACTGGACGAATACAACAAACTGTTACTGTCTCAACATCAACAACGAAGTCGCTGGCGCCGTGGCTACATCAACGGCGTCGGAAACATTGCGAGAACTTTGTTTGGTGTCCTCGATACCGAATTCGCAGAAAAATATGCTCAGGACATACAAAAAATCCAGACAAATGACCAATACCTACTACAGCTGATAAGAAATCAGACACTTATTATCGAGGCAGAAAACAATATTATAAAGAAAAATGAGGACTTCGTTACACAACAAATGGGAATCATTCAACAATATATGAATGAAACGAAACACGATATTGAAGTATTAGAAAACCGTTTCCAGATTATGAAAACAATGAATGACGTCAACGCTGGAGCGCTAACAGCGGGTTTACTTCTCTCGGTACTCAGAAGAAACCAACAGATGCTCTTAAATGCAATCACAGACATACACAGAGGACATCTTGACATGAATCTCTTCACTCCAGAGCAACTGTCGGAACAACTTCACTGCATAGCCGGAATCATACCTAAGCGATTGACACTGCCCATACAAGTAAAACACGGAGAGAGCATTGAAAATATTTACAAATTAATCTATGTCAAAGCCCGTCTGACAGAACAATACCTACTCTTCGAATTACACATACCTCTACTGAGCGACGACGAATATACTTTGTATAACAGCATACCTATACCTATTCGACGAAGCGCGCCTAACCAATGCCACTTGATCAAGACAATAACGAAGTATATTGGAATCAATTTTGCGAAAAATACCTACATCCAGATGAGAGAGGCGGATCTTCATCAATGTACAGCGTTGGTGACTAATAACTACATATGCCACGCCTCCACATTGATAAGAAACCTACATGGAGCCACCGCATCTTGCGAGGCTAGAATGCTGAGTCAACATGTAAACTTTACCTGTGATTGGGTACAGCAACCATGCTCCGACCAATGGATAAAGTTACAAAAACCTAACTTATGGCTCTATAATTGCATCGAGGCATGCCCGACACGTATAGTGTGTGAGAGTCAGGTTTCAACAACAATATTAACGAAGACGGGCCTCCTAGCAACAGATCAGGATTGTGTAATACAATACCAAGACACGACAATTTACTCGCAAAATGTGTTTAGCAGTAAAACTAAGATCGGTATAAGTTTGGAAGTCCCGACTATCGATTCCCCGAATGACATGTTGGATACATATAAACACATACATACCATTCTACCGAAATTAAACATGTCAAATGATCATTTGTTGCTAGACGATCAGATTACAGCACAAAAGAGAGCAGAGCACCTTCCGAGTGACTTATCCGTCCACGACATCGGCAATTATACAATAAGCTCACTATTGCTGGTGGGAGGAATCGCTGTCACTATTATAACCTGGCGATTGAGAAAACGTCTCTGGGTTCCTGCTACCAATCCAACTTCGACGAAGACTGAGGATATCGAACTACAGGACATGGCCCCCTACGCTGAAGTTAGACGAGGACAATCCGAGATCGTTCCCGATTCGAAACCAATGACTCACGCGGGGTTCAGACTGTAAACAAAGATACCTACTACTTAATGTAAAATGATACCTTAGTTTATTTCTTGTTACTTTATTTTGCTTATTGTTAATTGCTTGAATATTTTATACTTTATTATTGTTCCTTTTCCTATCCCTCGGGAGCATGTACGAGCCAATATCGCTCGTACAGCATTTTTACTTTATACCTAAGTTTTATAACCTACTTTAGTCGTAACTTAACAACACAGCGTATCGTACGTCACGCGTGATTGTGAAACGTAAATATAAGTGCGATTCAATAAATAAACCTTTGAACGAATATCGGTGGTTTTGGCATTACTGTCAACATACTTTTACTACAATCTACAATCAAGGATACTGCGTTGCGGCTAAACCGGCAGAAATCCCCAACAATGAATTATTTTGTAAAGAACAAAAAGGGTTCCGTAGAAATACTTCAGTTAATATGGCCCTCTTCGACTTATTAACTAACGTCATGTCATCTGTAGATAAAACAAATCCAGTATGTGCAATTTATACTGACATGTCCAAGGCTTTTGACTATGTGGATCATAAGATTCTATTACATAAGCTGCATAGTACACACGCTCCTGTGCTGAGTAACAGTTGTATGTTGTATCGGTCACTACCACCAGGCACGCTGTACACACGCTCCTGTGCTGAGTAACAGTTGTATGTATGTTGTATCGGTCACTACCACCAGGCACGCTGTACACACGCTCCTGTGCTGAGTAACAGTTGTATGTATGTATGTTGTATCGGTCACTACCACCAGGCACGCTGTACACACGCTCCTGTGCTGAGTAACAGTTGTATGTTGTATCGGTCACTACCACCAGGCACGCTGTACACACGCTCCTGTGCTGAGTAACAGTTGTATGTATGTTGTATCGGTCACTACCACCAGGCACGCTGTACACACGCTCCTGTGCTGAGTAACAGTTGTATGTTGTATCGGTCACTACCACCAGGCACGCTGTACACACGCTCCTGTGCTGAGTAACAGTTGTATGTATGTTGTATCGGTCACTACCACCAGGCACGCTGTACACACGCTCCTGTGCTGAGTAACAGTTGTATGTATGTTGTATCGGTCACTACCACCAGGCACGCTGTACACACGCTCCTGTGCTGAGTAACAGTTGTATGTTGTATCGGTCACTACCACCAGGCACGCTGTACACACGCTCCTGTGCTGAGTAACAGTTGTATGTATGTTGTATCGGTCACTACCACCAGGCACGCTGTACACACGCTCCTGTGCTGAGTAACAGTTGTATGTATGTTGTATCGGTCACTACCACCAGGCACGCTGTACACACGCTCCTGTGCTGAGTAACAGTTGTATGTATGTTGTATCGGTCACTACCACCAGGCACGCTGTAGACACGCTCCTGTGCTGAGTAACAGTTGTATGTTGTATCGGTCACTACCACCAGGCACGCTGTACACACGCTCCTGTGCTGAGTAACAGTTGTATGTATGTTGTATCGGTCACTACCACCAGGCACGCTGTACACACGCTCCTGTGCTGAGTAACAGTTGTATGTATGTTGTATCGGTCACTACCACCAGGCACGCTGTACACACGCTCCTGTGCTGAGTAACAGTTGTATGTTGTATCGGTCACTACCACCAGGCACGCTGTACACACGCTCCTGTGCTGAGTAACAGTTGTATGTATGTTGTATCGGTCACTACCACCAGGCACGCTGTACACACGCTCCTGTGCTGAGTAACAGTTGTATGTATGTTGTATCGGTCACTACCACCAGGCACGCTGTACACACGCTCCTGTGCTGAGTAACAGTTGTATGTATGTTGTATCGGTCACTACCACCAGGCACGCTGTACACACGCTCCTGTGCTGAGTAACAGTTGTATGTATGTTGTATCGGTCACTACCACCAGGCACGCTGTACACACGCTCCTGTGCTGAGTAACAGTTGTATGTATGTTGTATCGGTCACTACCACCAGGCACGCTGTACACACGCTCCTGTGCTGAGTAACAGTTGTATGTATGTTGTATCGGTCACTACCACCAGGCACGCTGTACACACGCTCCTGTGCTGAGTAACAGTTGTATGTATGTTGTATCGGTCACTACCACCAGGCACGCTGTACACACGCTCCTGTGCTGAGTAACAGTTGTATGTATGTTGTATCGGTCACTACCACCAGGCACGCTGTACACACGCTCCTGTGCTGAGTAACAGTTGTATGTATGTTGTATCGGTCACTACCACCAGGCACGCTGTACACACGCTCCTGTGCTGAGTAACAGTTGTATGTATGTTGTATCGGTCACTATCACCAGGCACGCTGTACACACGCTCCTGTGCTGAGTAACAGTTGTATGTATGTTGTATCGGTCACTACCACCAGGCACGCTGTACACACGCTCCTGTGCTGAGTAACAGTTGTATGTATGTTGTATCGGTCACTACCACCAGGCACGCTGTACACACGCTCCTGTGCTGAGTAACAGTTGTATGTATGTTGTATCGGTCACTACCACCAGGCACGCTGTACACACGCTCCTGTGCTGAGTAACAGTTGTATGTTGTATCGGTCACTACCACCAGGCACGCTGTACACACGCTCCTGTGCTGAGTAACAGTTGTATGTATGTTGTATCGGTCACTACCACCAGGCACGCTGTACACACGCTCCTGTGCTGAGTAACAGTTGTATGTATGTTGTATCGGTCACTACCACCAGGCACGCTGTACACACGCTCCTGTGCTGAGTAACAGTTGTATGTATGTTGTATCGGTCACTACCACCAGGCACGCTGTACACACGCTCCTGTGCTGAGTAACAGTTGTATGTATGTTGTATCGGTCACTACCACCAGGCACGCTGTACACACGCTCCTGTGCTGAGTAAACAACAAGTAGGAACCTATTATATAATATTATATTATACTATATTATATTATATTATATTATATTATATTATATTATATTATATTATATTATATTATATTATATTATATTATATTATATTATATTATATTATATTATATTATATTATATTAATATTATATTATATTATCGGGGACTTTCTGCTCGTCTGCTCGGATGAAATTCGCCGACAATCACCTTGTTAGTTGTGTCGAACTGAACATCCCGTAACATTCGTGACGTATGTAGTCGCAGTGACCGCGTGCGAGTGTCCCGCACGCGTGCGAGTGCCCCGCACGCGTGCGAGTGCCCCACACGCGTGCGAGTGTCCCGCACGCGGTCCCCACAGCTGCGCTACTTGTAAACGTAACCACACTAACAATAGTTTAACACGGAGCGATTTGCGGAGGGCGTTCCAGAGATTTGCGGAGGCAGGGAGTGGAGCAACCCTCCGCCCTGCGGCGCCAGGGAGTGCCGTATATATCGAGCTCAACCCTCGCGGCGCGCGACAGTCGTGTGCAACCTGCGCCCGCGCACCTCGCTGGAGGAGCAGTGTTACAGAGAGGCCGCGGTGATGTCGCGAGTGGTGTGCCGGCGCGGCGTGGCGCGCGGCGCCCTCTCGCGCGTGTTCGACGCCGGCGACCTGCTCGACGCTTTGAAAGGAATGGACTCTGAGCATGTAAGTACGTAGCAGCTACTGTATGATGCGCGGGTACCTAAGACCTACGAATATCCTGATTCCCGATGGCCACTGCTGAGCTTGCGCTCTTCCCCGCCAGCTCCTGCTTTATTATAAGCTAAACAGCCTATGACTGTAAAAAGGTTCCTACATAAATTTACTTAAAAAAAAAAAAATCGACTTAAAAAACCTAAAACGAATAAAATAATTTTCACAAAAAACATAACAGCTTCTGAAGTCGGTGCCAAGCTATGGTGCATTGAAGAATAGAAGAATTCAGAAGTTTTTTATGAAAGTTATTTCACTCCGGTTCTTGAAGTCGGTTTTTACTTTTTTAAAGTAAATTTATTTTCTATTTGGTCGACCGAGCTCTGCTCGGGTGAAAATAGGGAAAACGAATTTTCTCAGATGTTACACCTAGCTAGATCGATTTTTCGCCCTAGCTAGGTAAAACAACTTTCATTGAAATCGTAGGAGCCGTTTTCGAGAACGTGATTACAAATTTACCTACAAATATTGCTCATTTAATAGTATGGGATACAATTACATAAGCCCAAGACGAACGAAAAGAAGAATCATCAAAATCAGCTTAGAAATGCCGGAGATACAGTACATGTATGCATATAACTTCGTACGTAAGTAATGTACCTACGTGTCGTAATGTATCGACGGTGGAAAGGAAAAACAAATGAAACGCCACTTTGGTCGAAAATGAGGTTTATATACCTATACAGTTCGATAGGGTTTTGGATTCTCTATCGATGTGTCTAGGTTAGAAGCCAATCGGAAGCACTTTTTGGCGTATCATAAAGTACAAAATGGGGTACTTTAAAAATACACTCCCTTCAAACGACGTTTCCCTTCCGTTTTATGATATATTTTTTCAACAATGTCTTTTAAATTATTTTGAAAATATTAGCTTATGCCCACGGCTTCGCTCGCGTTAATTTAGAATAGCGGTTTAGGGCGTTAAAAGGTATCAAGCAAACAAACTTACTTTCGCATCTATAATATTATAGTTAGGAGGATGAAAAACCGGTCTATCGACACTCTACGACTCACAGAATGTAGTAGGTACTTAAATAAAAAAAAAACATAAAAAAAACTCTTAACACACTACTAAAGTTTCTATAATAATATAATTCAATCATGGTTCGTAAGACACGTGGCGCCATCATAAGAACGTTATTGTTGTTTTCCTCGGGAACAATACTGTTTCCGGGATGAAAGGTACCCTATGTCCGTTTCTGTACACCTGACAAAGTATATGCAAAATTTCAGGATGATCAGTTTAGTGGTTAAGGCATGTGTTCACCAACATTCAAACCACCGGTTAGGTATTTAAACAGTTGTTTTATGTCAAATTTGGAAAGAAGTTTGACATATACCAACTGTTTATTACTTGTACCGGCGGATTGAGTGTTGGTGAAGACAGCCCTTAGGCATGAAAAAGTAACAAACAAACAAACTTTGAAATGAAATGAAATGAAATAATTTTATTTGCTAAGAATGTAGGTACAAAAATATGGTGTTAAGTAAGAGAAGGATCCAGTACATTCTACCGTGAGGCATGCAATTTTTTTTTATAGTAGAATTAATTATAAGATAATCTTAAAAAATCAAATATTTAACTGGTATCAAATTATTAAAAATAGTCAATAAAAATATAAATCATTCAATTTATAAGTTCATTCAGTGGTAAACATTGTCCATAATAAGTTAATAATTACTAAATATTACAATGTCAATAATAAGTTAATAATTAGTCAATAATACAATGTCAATAATAAGTTACTAAATATTCAAAAAATTGCAATGTTTGAAAACTAAAATTGCAAGGAAAATCATCGTATATAAATAATTCATATTGATATGTCATTCAAAAATTCATCAATTGTATAATAACATTTTTCAAATAGCAATTTATTTAACTTCCTTTTAAATATTTGCAGTGTGCAATTTTTTATATCAACAGGTATTTTATTGTATATCACCGGTCCCATATGCATAATATTCTTTTTTAGCAGCGTTGTTTTAAATTTGCCTGTATGTAAAAGATTTTTATATTGAGATCTTATTAATGTTGGCCTTGTTGAGTGATCAATATTGGAACAAAATAAATTTTGATTACTTTTCACAAACAGTCCCATTTCCAAAATATAGAGCGATGGAAATGTTAGTAATTTAAATGATTTAAACATAGGAATGCAGCTGTCTGTTGAATTTATTCCAGTCATTGATCTAATGCAATATTTTTGGGCTCTGAAAATCCTTTCTCTCTCACTACAATTACCCCAAAAAACTATTCCGTATCTTAAAACAGAAGCAACGAGACCATGATTAGCTATAATAATTGTGTCAGTGCTAACTTTTTTTGTCAAATTATATAAAATGTAGGCAGATTTGCTTAATTTCTTGCAGATCTCCTCGGCCTGTGGTCGCCATGTCAGTTGATTGTCAATTATTATACCTAGAAATTTTGCAACATTTGTATTGTCTAGTCTTTCTCCATTGTATGCGATAGTCATAGTGTCTGGACGTAAACGCTGGTAAAAATGCATTACTTTTGTTGTTTTCAAATTGATAATTAAATTATTGATAGAAAGCCAATTTATTATATTTCTGTTTCATAATCCGCTTTTTCCGTACATTTAACTATAGCCGTGCTGTCGTCAGCAAATAATACCATTGGCTGTTGAATTTGTCTAGGCAGGTCATTTATATAAAGCAAAAACATTAAGGGTCCAACAACAGTACTGCCGTCGTAAGAAAAAAGGCAACAACTAACATTTAAAAAAAAATCTACAAAAAATTGAGCAGATTAGCCTTTTTTTTCTGATTCTAAATATGTATGTAACTCAATTTTTTTTTAAATGTTAGTTGTGCCCTTTTTTATTACGACGGCAGAGTACCTTGCGGTACTCCGAATTTGACTTCCCTACTATCTGATAAATATTTATATTTACTTTCACATTTTATTTTATTTTATTTTTATTTGAAAGGTACACCAACGACCTATTCACTAGGAATATTGACATAATAATAAATAACATATGCATTAAGTTATGGTGAATAAGTCACTTACAGGCATACACAGCACTTACATGAAAAATAGCCTCTTAAATATATGTTTTATTAAGATTTTTTACTCGTAGTGAGAATAGACAAATTAATTAGAAACAAAAAACAAAACAAAATCATAATCGATATTAGAATCAATAATTAAAATCAAAATTATCATTAGAATTATTTAATTTTAATTCTAATGATAATTTTAACATTACCCTAACATTACATAACATTTTTAGCATTAAGATTAAAAAAAAAAAAGAAAAAACAGTAAAATTCATATTCGATATTCAAAACAGTAGACGCGATAACGAATGCAACAAGAGAACAATCCAAAAATTGGCTGGCCGCACATGTGGCAAAAAAAAAATAATAATAATAATAAACAAAAGGGACTAAAAAGTAAGTTATGAAGTTATGATCCGTAACTAATAGTTAAAAGTTTTCTGCGAAATTGGGAAAATGAGTCGCAAATATATCAATATTGTTGCAGATATCAATTTTATTATAATTAGCCATTAGTCGACTCAAGGGGGCATTGAGAACAAGGTTGGTTACTACACGATACTTGCTGAAGGTCTGATGATGACCAGGTAAGTGTTTATCGGTTCTCAATAACGGAAATAGTTAGGATGGCCCAGCTTTCAACATTTATATAATAGGTTGGGAAAAAAGTTTCTTCGCATTTTTTAAGAAAATTCAAAACATTTTTTAATATAGTTTATTTACATTTAACTAAAGTATGTAGGTACCATTTTGTTCGATAACTTTTTGCCATCTTGTAGGTAGGGACATGATCTCATTGCTATAGAAATTTTGGGACTTCTGGTCAAAATACCGCGACAAGTGGTTTTGGCAGTCCTCTCGTGATGTTAACCTGACACTGCCTAAAGAATTCTGAAGACCTCGCAAACCACAGTCAGACATCGCACCTCGCAAACTCGAGGAGGCGGTGTGTTGATTGCTGTGCGGAATGACTTGACCGTTATCGAGAGATTTAACTGGCGTAGTTCCGCTGAAGATATCTGGGTAACTATAACCTTAAAGAGATCTAGACCTCAAGTTACATACAACATACATATCTGTGCCCTTTACCTTTGTAATGAACATACCGGTAATTCTTATACTACTCAGCTCCAGAATTTTACAAATAATTTAAATAACTTAATTTTGACCAACCCATTAGATAAATTCATTGTCCTAGGCGACTTTAACTTTGGAAATGACGTAGAATGGTGTCATACGAATAACAGCGCTGAATTACTACCACAAAACTATTCAAACCGATATCTTGTTGACTTCTTCGATACTATAAATGTATGTAACTTATCGCAGTTTAGTAATGTACGGAACGCGAATAACAGATTGTTAGACCTCGCATTTTCTAATGGGTCCCTGGACATACACGAATGTCTTGACCCATTAGCAGTACCTATTGACACGCATCACAAACCCTTTACTATTCAGGCTGATTTTGTTCAAATACACTCACTATCAGAAAAAACTAACACTAAATATCAGTTCTATAAAGGAGACTACACTTCTATCATGTCCGCTCTTGATGACGTTGACTGGGACGAGTTGCTGAATGCTGAGCCACTAGACAATGCTGTTAATCTTTTTTATAACAAACTCTATGAAATCAGAGATCAGTATATTCCAAAAAAGTCTGTTAAAAATTCATCACATCCTCCCTGGTATACAGCTGCACTAATTAAGATCCTAAAAGAAAAATATAAATATCACCGGAAATTTAAAACTTATGGAAATATGTCAGACTACCAAACCTTTTCTTTATTGCGTCATAGAGCTGCACAAGTAGAGAAATCTTGTTACCGAACGTATATGGATAAAGTCGAGTCATCAATTATCAAAAACCCAAAATTTTTTTGGTCCTGTATTAAAAGCACGAGAAGTAATAGTAACTTCCCTAATATACTTAAATACCAAGATACAACTGCAGACACTGGAGAAGAAATCAGTAACCTGTTCGCTACATACTTTCAGTCAACATTTCAAGAGCCAGACAAAGACGACCAGGATCAAGCCACAACATTATCGACGAGCACAGCGAGCATCAGCTCCATAGAGGTATGCCACGAAAAAGTATTAAAGTTACTTCAAATGCTCGATCTTTCTAAATCAGGAGGCCCGGACTTAATACCGCCTATATTTATAGTCAACTGTGCGAAAAGTCTAGCCAAACCTGTCTGTATTATATTCCAGCGATCGTTAATAGAAGGCACTGTTCCTAAAATCCGGAAATCTGCATTCGTTACGCCAGTTTTTAAAAAAGGTGATAAGTCTGTCGTAGATAACTATCGCCCAATTTCGAAGCTGTGCCTGTTCTCCAAAGTGCTCGAGCGCGTTGTTTACTCCGCAGTTTATTCAGCTTTAAAATGTGACTTTGGTGATGAGCAGCATGGTTTTCTTCGTAAGCGATCCACTTCCACAAACCTTATTCTTTCCAATGAATTTATCACTAATGGTATGGAGCAACGTGCACAAGTTGATGTAATTTACACGGATTACAGTAAATGTTTTGACCGCATTGACCACAGGTTACTTTTACGCAAACTTTTCTTAGCTGGAATTCACGGCGACCTATATCGATGGTTTTCCTCCTACATTGAAAACAGATCACAAGCAGTAGTACTACAAGGTTTCACCTCCAGTTGGAATCTGATACCGTCTGGAGTTCCTCAGGGATCGATTTTAGGACCTCTTCTATTTAATTTATTTATAGCAGATATTAAGAAATGTTTTATTAATTCGTACATTCTATTATACGCCGATGACATGAAAATACTTAAAACAGTACGTTCTTCATCTGACATATCACTACTCCAGGAGGATCTCAATAAGTTTGTAGATTACTGTAGACTAAACAAACTTCAATTAAATGTATCCAAATGCTTCCATATGACTTATACACGGCAAAAGAAGACAATTGGTTCAAGGTACGCATTGGATAACCAAACAATCACTAAGGTGAACAGTATAAGGGACTTGGGCGTTATCCATGACAGTAAACTCATATTCGAAATGCATATTGATGAAATCGTAAAGAAAGCGTCCAATCAATCAATCAATCAATCATTTATTTATTTGCAAACATGGGTAATTGGTACACAGATGTTCTTTTAACATAATAAAGTGCTCCATATTCTACCATCGCGTGGGCATGCAAATAATAATATTCAGTCACTATTTTTGAAACATTACAATACAATTAAAATAAAATCAATAATGTCAAAGTTAAATTTAAATAAATGTCGTTTAGAGTACAAAAAAAAATACAAGTAATAAACAATAACAATCAGGGATCACAATAGCAGCTATAACAATAAAAAAAAAATAAGTCAATCAGTCAGCGAATCATCATTAAGGAAGTCGTCAATTGTATAATAACATTTCTCAATTAATATGTCGTTTAGTGCCCTTTTAAATTTTGTAACAGTCATATTTTTTATTCCATTAGGTAATTTATTATAAATGCGGGGGGCAATGCCAAAAAAACTTTTTTTCATTAGCGCGGTTTTACATTTCACATGGCATACTTGGCTTAAATATTGAGTCCGTATTGGATATCTTTTGACTTCCGCCATTTTTTTAAATAATTGTGGATTGTTTTTTACAAACAAAGCTGTTTCCAATATATATAAGGACGGAAAAGTTAAAATTTTTAAAGTTTTAAAATAGGAAAGACAGCTATCTGTTGTTTTTAGACCGAGCATTGACCTTATACACCTCTTTTGCATTCTAAATACCAGTTCCTTATCGGTAGACTGCCCCCAGAAAATAATACCATACCGCAGAACAGACGCAACTAGTCCATGGTAGGCTATTAAAAGGGCCTGACTGTTCACTTTTTTTGGAAGTTGGGAGAGTGCAAATGCAGATTTGCTAAGTTTTTTGCAAAGGACTTCAATATGAGGTTTCCAAGTAAGTTTACTGTCGATCACTATACCCAAGAATTTGGCTTCATTTGCTTCCTCAATATTACAGCCTTGGTAATTAATACAAACACTTGGGTGCTCACTGCGTTGATGAAAATGCATTATTTTTGTCTTGTTCAGGTTTATTACCAAATTATTATTATGTAACCAATTTATTATATTTTGTAACGTAATATTTATATCTTGTTCGTAATGAATTTTATTTGTACACTTAACTACAGCAGTACTATCATCCGCAAAAAGAACCATTTTGTGCGTTGTTACTTTCGGGAGATCGTTAATGTAAATTAAAAAAAGTGGCGGCCCCAGGACACTACCTTGTGGAACACCATATTTTATATTCCTTGGTTGAGATACATATATTGTCTCCAACTTACTCTTTGGACAAATTCTAGAAACTTCTACGCATTGCAGTCTATCACTTAAGTATGATTTTAACAACTGCAGGATGTTTCCTCTGACACCGTAACTATGCAGCTTATGTAATAGAATCTTATGATCCACATAGTCAAAAGCCTTGGACATGTCAGTATAAATTGCACATACTGGATTTGTTTTATCTACAGATGACATGACGTTAGTTAATAAGTCGAAGAGGGCCATATTAACTGAAGTATTTCTACGGAACCCTTTTTGTTCTTTACAAAATAATTCATATTTTTCGAAATATGCGTAAAGAGAGTTATATATTACTTTTTCGATTATTTTTGAAAAAATTGGAATTTTTGCAATAGGTCTATAGTTTTTTAATTTGGTTTTGTCATCTCTTTTATATAAGGGTTTTATTATAACTTTTTTTAGTCGGTCGGGAAATATGCCATCAGTAATACACAAGTTTATTATATGCACTAGTGGAGGGGCTATCAAGTCTTTAGTAAATTTTATGGCTTTAGTAGAAACGCCATCGTATCCCATAGTACTTGTGTTTTTTAGGGTGGAAATTATTTTTATTATGTCGTCAATTGTAACAGGTTGCATAAACAAGGAATTTAATGTCTGATTACTAAAATTAATACTCTTCAATGTGTTGTCAGTTTTTACATTATTTTCAATGTCATCAATAAAATAATTGTTGAATTCATTAGCAATGTCTGCAGGGTGTGTAAGCAACAAATCACCTTTATTAATGCACATAATTGGCTCATGTGGCAAACACAATTTGGTTTTATTTATTATTTGCCAGGTTGCTTTCGATTTATTTTCGGCAGTGTTTATATCATGATTATTTTGTGCTTTTTGTGTTAGCTTGATAATCTTTCTATAAAGTTTTGTATAGTTTTTAAGAACTTTTTTATTTTTTGAATCAGAATTTAATCTATATTCCCAAAGTAGCTGCCTTTGTTTCCTACTGCATATTTTTATTCCTCGAGATATCCATTTCGTTTCCTTGTGTGTTTTGATGGTTATATATTTTTCCGGAATACATAATCTATATAAAAGAGAAAAATCATCCATAAATATGTCAAAGGCTTTGTTTGCGTCCGTAGATTCAAAAACTTGCGTAAAAAATAGAGAGCTAAGATGCATTTTAAATTTTTTTAAATTATTTATGCTCATGTCCTGCTTTTTAGTTTTCCAATACTGTAATTTACAAGTTTTGTTAATTGGTACTTTAAGGATTTGAGCTGTATGATCTGAAAGGACTAGATCTTTAACTTCAGCTTTGCAGTTTTTTCTGTAGTTGTGCGCAAAATTGTCGATACAAGTGCGACTATTTAACCTTGTAGGAGTATAAAGCGCTAATGTTAAATTATACTTCATAAGAAAATACTCAAATTCTAATGTAGTCTTGTTCCTTTTCAAAACATCAATATTGAAATCACCACACACGACGATTTTCTTGTTTGGATATGAACTAACTTTAGTCAAGATACTGTCTAATTTTTCATAAAATACTTCGTAATTAGGTTTAGGAATTCTATATACACAGATAATAATAATTTTATAAGATACTATCTCAACAGCGCAGCATTCAAAAATTCCCGCAACTGATTTTTTTGCTATATCCGCTATTTCTTTAAACTGCAATCCCGCTCTAACAAAAATACACGCTCCTCCTCTCTTTGCATTTCTAGAAAAACAAGCGGCTGGACAAAAATTTGGAATGTGCATTAAATCCTCATAACCCATTTGCATGAAGTGTTCTGTAACACAAATAACGTCTATAGGGGTTCCTTCATCAGATAATTCCACTAGCTTTACAGTCAGAGTATCTGATTTATTTATTAGCCCTGCTATGTTCTGGTGTAGAATATTAAGATAATTAAAGAAAAAACTGAGTATTTATTTGCGATTCTCTACGAAAACTATTTTGATTTTGAGGGAAGCAGTCAACTTTTGAGTTCGTAGTAGTCAGATCACTCAGGCTAAATATAAGGTCTCGTAAATCTGATACAACAATCTCCAATCCACGATTATTTAAAGTCCCATATTTCTTATTGTAAGTTTCATAATCATAAGGCAGATTAAGATTAGAGTCTAGCAAATATGCATAGTTACATGTATTGATATCTAAGTAAAGAAGGTTGTTAAAGGTTTCTACTCGGCTGTTAAACATAATATTGGAATCTGTCATATATCTGTAAGTTGGTAAACATATAATAAAGTTTGTATGATTCAGAGGTAACAACTTTTCCCTAACAAACAAAACAAGCTGTAAATAGTTATTTGTTTTCCGAAAGTCTTCTTCGCCAATATAAATAATACAATAGTCCGAGTGTGTAAAATTTCGGACTTTACTTTCAATTTGCTCAAGTAATTGCGCTAATCCACATGTAGGTTTCCGATAGTGGCAAATATCAAAGTCGCATAGGTTTTTTCTTTCGGCTAGTGTATATAATCTATTACAAGTTTCGCTGCTGATAAGGCATATTTTATGCTTTATTGCCGTTTGTTCTACCGCATTTTCGGCGCGCGTTTTACCAATTGACTTATATGAGCTGACATTGTGGGTACCGTCATAAATCATTTTTGTGACGATAGGCAAAGAGAAGTCTCTTTCTATGGTCTGTGTTTGTTTTGTCTTTGTATTATTTTTTCCAGTACAAGGTTTAGTTTGCACTCCCTGCATTTCTAAATCTTTATTTTTTATTTTACTTTGTGGGGTAGTCGTGACTAATTTCTTCGTTTTCGGAGTGTCGGTAGTATCACTGTTCGGTATTTGTCCCTGTGGGGAAGTCATTGTATATCTGATCTTTGAAGCTGGCGTTATAGTGATATTTTGTTTTTGTTTACGTTTCAGTCCAGATCGAGGTGTCACATTTTTGTTGTCTGAGGCATTTAAAGTCTTGTATGTTTCTATAACTTTTAAATATTTTTGCAGATCCGATTTTAGGCGAATGTTTTCTGTGTTAAGATTCTCAATTTCTTGGTGCGCTATAAGTAAATTATCAGATAATTGTTTGTTTTTTTCGTGTAAATCAAGTACGGTTTGACTTATATTTAAAGATGTGTTGGGTAAGCTCATCATAGTCGCGTCGAACAGTGTTGAATTATCTCTAGTCATGTCGTTTAATGAACTAGATCTGTGAATTTTTCGGTAAGTTATGTTGTCATAGTCACCCATTTTTTGTTTATGTGAAATGGAACGTAGTCTCAAAGCGCTGGGCCAAAGTGCTAGTATTCAGATTTGGTAAGTCAAGTTTCAGAACGAAGATTGTCTTGTCAAATTACTGAGCTAGTTGTTGATTGGTGGAACGAGTCGTCTATTCTTTGTTTACATTGAAAAATAATCTGTTTTTGAATTCTCAACCGTTCAATTGAGATATTAATTAGTTAATTAAAGGCTTGAAGCTGCTGAGCGGAGTATCGTGTCTTACCGTCCGTGCATTATTTAGTGTGGTTTATAGCCAACCTGCTTATATGGTGATGTTGGTGAAATGCTCCTTAATCACTGTAGAAATCAAACTCACACTGATACGGCTTAATCTCGAATGTATGTTATTTAAAAACAGAGATAACACTGCCACTGGTGTAAATACTCTTTCAGTTGAATTTATTCAAGTTTAGGCAATAAGTATCGAAAAAATACACTATTTATAAATTATTTAAAATTAAGTTCCACAGACCAATGTTTGACGTTTGACGTTCAAACCACCAAGTCTCTTGGTTTCATAATAAGATCTTCTACTTGCTTCAGCTCTCTAAAACCACTCAAAGTTTAATACTGTTCGTACGTACGCAGCCACCTTGAATACGCATCTCAAGTGTGGAACCCAAAATATGACGTGTATAAGTCAAGAATAGAAAGCATTCAGAAAGTTTTTAAGATACTTAGATTATAAGACAAAGCAATGCTCAACGGATTACACTCATCGTTGCAAAAGATACCATTTTCTACCACTTGAAAACAGACGCCATGCTAATGATATTACTTTTCTGTTAAATATTGCCAATAGTTCCATCGACTGTTCCCAACTTCTATCCAAAATATCACTCCACACCCATCACGTTGGCATCAGACAGCGGCCACTTCTTCATATTCCATTCGCATCAACAAACTACCGACAGAATGCCTTCTTATTACGTAGCGCAGCAAGCTTCAATAATCTTCCCTCTCACTTAAATGTTGATCTATTTAGAACCAGCCCTTACGCATTAAGACGATCTATAAATAAACATTACTTTGTAACAGACCGCAATGATTAACATTATTATGATTTAATAACATGTAAAACAAAATGTATATTTTCTTTTTTACTGTTTTTAGCATAACTGTCACGAGATAATAATAAGATTTTTATGTTTTGTTTTTAAATAATATTTTATTTCATTTTGTTTCAAGAAATAGGTACTTGATAGGTTATATTTAAGGAGATTTTATTTTCATTTTTGTGTTTCTTTCTTTTATTAATTTTAGGTACATAGTTATTAATTTGTGGAAGCTTGTAAATGGCAATTGTAAGCGCTACTGTACATAACTTACCTGTAAAGATGTTAGACTGTAAGCTTTCTGAATAATAAATAAATAAATAAATAAATAAATAAATAAATAAAGAGACCGAAACAGATGGAAATCTGAAGGTGCAAGGTCAGGACTATACGGCGGATGCATTAACATCTCCCAGCCAAACTCTCTTAATTTTTGCTGAGTGGCTAAAGATGTGTGAAGTCTAGCGTTATCATGATGAAAAACCACACCCCTTCTGTTGATTAATTGCGGCCGCTCTCTCTCAACTTCTTGCTTTAATCTCATCAGTTGTTTTCAGTAGAGTTCAGAATCGATGGTCCTGCCTGGTGGTAACAGCTCATAATGAATAATGCCCTTCCAATCCCACCACACACACAGCATCACCTTGTTGCGAGTTAACCCGGGTTTCGCCACAGTCTGTGAAGCTTGACCGGCCTTTGACCACGACCTTTTTCGCACGTTCTTGTCATACGTGATCCACTTTTCATCAACAGTTATCAGCTTCTTCAAAAATGGTTCGGTTTCATTACGTCGTAATAAAGAATCACAAATGAGTACACGGTTCATTAGGTTTCTTTCAGTGAGCTCGTGAGGTACTCAAATGTCGAGCTTTTTTGTGTACCCAGTTTTTTTCAAATGCGCCAAAACTGTTTTGTGGTCAATTTCCAGTTCTTCAGCTACGTCGTAACTACTGATATGCTGATCTTGCTCCACTTTTTCAAAAATGGCATCCATTTTATCCGTAATAGGGCGACCAGAGCGACGTGCATCTTTGACATCAAAATTTCCGGATTGAAAACGCTTAAACCAAATTTGTGCTACTCTCACAGACACTACACTAGGTCCATAAACATCGCAAATTTTTTTCGCGGCTTGCGTTGCATTTTTACCTTTTTTGTAGTAAAATTTTAAAATGTATCGAATTTCTTCATTAGATTCACTCATCTTGACGGTACGAAAAACAAATGAAAATCACACATTTTCCTAATTTGAATTTGGAATTATGTTCTTTAAAATTTAATCTTTCAATGATACCAAAACCAGCCAGATACAAATAGTATAGCCAAAGAGATTTTATTACAAGTTCATACATACTATAATGCGAAAAGACTTTTTCCCCAACCTAATAATTGAGCACGGATGCTACTACATGACACTTGCTGAAGGTCTGATGATGACCAGGTAAGTGTTTATCGGTTCTCAATAACGGAAATAGTTATTAAATATAGTTATGTAATATAGTTTTCTGTGAAGCTATGGGCCGCTAATTAGTATTTTTGTTTTTGTTTTATTTATTTGGAGGCCGACACTAGCTAGTAGGGGTTTAATATGGAATACGATACCTTCTAGCCCTTTTAGGGTATCTGTAATGAAGATAAGGGCGTCCGCGAATGATAGTACAAGGAGGAGAGAGATTACTTGGTCTTGATCTAGTATGATTAATTGTGTTTCACCTTCAAGTGTTCTAAGGACATCATCCATGATCAGTGTAAAAAGACGAGGCGATAAATGGCAACCTTGTTTCGACTCCCTTCCCTATAATTTAGTCGCTAGATGGCGCTGTATCTAGCTTAACATATCGCTATACGCTCTGTTATATAAAAATGTTTAAAAATACAATTAGTGCATAAAAGTTAATAAAACCCAGTGACTCAAGGGAGCGTTACCTAATAACTAAGGGACAGTTTTATCTACAAGTTTTAAATACAATAATCTAATGCTAAACTATCCTGCGAAACGATAACGTAAAACAAGTGGCATTTCCCAATAAACAAAACATTACGAATTATATAAAAGTTCTCACAGAACAGGTAAAAAAGGTTAGAAAGGAAATAGTTCCTAATTTGTATTAGAACGCGTGTCGCCGGTTATCTCCCACTCTTTAACTGCACTACAAGCAAGAGACCAATACGTACGCGCATTACGCACACAAATACGCCACACGCACTTAGATCGCGATTTTGCTATTGGTTGTCACACTAACGCAACCATTGCGCTTGACGTACACTCACACACGCGCAAAAGCAATTTATTTCTCATACATGTTACGGCGATCAAAAGGTCGATTATTTATATCGTAAAAATTATTGTAATTTTGTTACTTTAAGTTTTACAATTCTTCGCTTTAATTTCTTAAAGGGCGGGATACGAATAGTGTGGACTTCCTAAATACATATAAATAATCATGTCAAATTAAGGGGGAACATCCAATATAGCCACAAAATTCAAATTTTCTTTCATTTTTAGGGTTCCGTACCTCAAAAGGACAATAAGGACAATAAGGAACCCTTATAGGATCACTCATGTGTCTGTCTGTCTCTCTGTCCGTCTGTCCCAGCCAATTTGCTCCGAATCTAATGGGCTGATTAAGCTGAAATTTGGTACACGTATGTATTTCTGTGATCCAAACACGGATGTGTAACGTAAATGAATGAATTTTGAATATGGGGGTCAATTTTGGGGGGCAAATAAGAAAATAAAAAAATATATATTTGCAAACTGTACTGTGCGATATATCAAATTCTACCCATGCATAACTTTTACTATGGGACCAACTCTAAAATCACGAAAAAAAAAATCTGTTGTTCCATACAAAGGTTCAATAGCTACTCAACCCAAATGTATGACACACTTGATTTTTTTTCTGGATTTCAGAGTTGGTTCCATCGACAAAGTAGTTCATATTCATGAGTAGAACACCCTGTGAAAATTTGCGCAGTAAATAAAAACTTCTCCTGTATAGATTTCAAACATGGATTTTCAGCTTTACGGCTGTATAAATCCAATAAACACGGCCTTATATAATAAAATCCACAAAAGATGATCTAGGTGACAACATTTTAAGGTAATAATTAGGTACGCTACGCAAAAACACCAATAAAGTTTTATAAGATGTAAATTATATACTACTTACTGAAAGACGCATAACGATATTTTTGTGCGGAGTAGCTCCTGATTTTAAATATCTTTTCCCTGACTTTTTTGTTGTATAGGTAATCATTTTCTGCAAAATGTTGAGAACAAATAGTGCTACATTTAGTAGGTATCCATTCAATTCTACCAGAAACCTCAATCAAAGATTTATATATAACAATAACAGTAATCTTGTATCTGAATCTGTTGGAAATCTAAAAATGAAATTTAAAATGTATGTTTTCATTATAACTGACATCAAAAAAAAAACAAAATTCAGAAACTAAATTGATAACCTACAATAAACAATAACTGGTGTTAATAAACAAAGCTGTTTTAATTATAATACGCGCGTACCGAATCTTCCCTTTTTTATACATCAGTGATTAGTGATTATTGATAATAATCATTTGTACGCATACATACTTTTAATATCGACATTGTCTACAACTTGGTACAACACTATGGATACTCATGGATTTCACTGAATTCAAGCTTTTGCTCGGCACACGCGACATCGCAGTGAACGCAATACATTGCGCGATCGCTTACGTAGTACAAGATGGTACCCATGTATTGCAAGCAATGTATAATTTTGCATCTGTTTGCGATTGTATCGTTTTTGTCTACAAACTACATAATACTATTGTAATAATTACAAATATCACTTGTATTTTAAGGTTTTTGGCCTTACCGGTGAAAAGAAATCCCTTCTCGGGCTACACTACACACCTGGCTTCTTTTACGACACGTTATAATGGCGCAAGACGGCATAATTTGTTTTTTTTTCGCGGAACTTCGTACGCTGTCACAACAGGAGCGCGAATGTTCGCCGATGAAGCAAATTTTGGTTGACTTTGAGCATTTGCTCATAATTGCGGCGCGCCTGCCCCGCCCACAAGGCCCTTCTAACCTTTTTTATCTGTTCTGTGAAAGTTCTGCTACCCAACACGTTAAAATAAGTGTAACAAAGGACAAAGTAAAAAAGTGATTCATTCTGTGATTTAAATTTCAACCGTCACAATTATCAACAAACAACTTGAGCGAACTGAACATTGATCATAAGGCAAGTAGTGTGAATTTTGATCCTGTCATTCTATGTACAGGTAGCGCAGTGCGTAAAGTGCCTTCATTCTTTTGCAAATAACTAGCTTTAATGAGTGGTCGCTAGTTCAAACCTCGGTTTTAACACAAACCACTTTTAGGAAATTTAAAAATTCTTGTTGTGAATTTTATGAGGAATCTTCACTGGATGTGTAGAATACACGTAACAAATACTAGTATCATCAACCAATAAGTACTTGCAGCAATACCCGCAGGATGGCGCCAATAGTTACATGTTATGAATGTAAAAAAATAGTTAACATAAAAAGCACTGCTCTGTGCTCCGCCTGCGATAAAAGGTATGAATTTGATTGTGTTGGTTATCCAGAGCTGACACAAAAATGCAGAAGAGAAAAGGAAATGGAGATGTACGATGTGTATCAGGAAAAATAATTAGTAATACGGACGAAACATCTAACATAACCATAAGGAAAAACAAACTTTGTTAGCAACACCTTTGCAAACAAAAGGAACACAAGATGCAAAGAAAATCATAGATTCTGGAGCACTGAATTATCAAACCTCAACTGGAAATACCTTACTGGATTCCCATATACTAGCTGTCTTCGAATCAACAGATGACTCATATAGTACCCCCAATAAATTATCAAGAAGCATTGACAGAACAGTATCTGACCTCGTATCAGCCTCAGAGATGAAGGAGACGATTGCTCAGCTTACACTTAAGCTTGAAAGTACTGAGAAAGAGCTAGATAATACACTATTGGAAAACAATGACCTTCATAAACAACTCAATAAGTTAACCATGGAAAACAAAACTCTGAAATCTTTATGCCTTTCCTCCTCAATGGTTGGAACTCATGGTAGCAGCAAGAAAAAAAAATCAGCTCTCACGCATCAAAATGCGTCCTACACTGTCCACCCCATTGTCATCCAGGTGGAGCGGCGAAACCAAAGAGGATGTAAATATATCAAACTTGCAACAAGAAATTAAAACACTACAAGCTCAACTAAAGATCGCAGAACAGGAGATTGCAATGCTCACGCAGCGTATAGGAGTATTAAAGCAACAGAAGCGCACTACTTATGAACTAAAAATCCAGGAACAAAAACGGGAATCTGTGACCGCCGGTGTTCAGGATTGTGCTGTCGAAAATGTGCAAAATAAACCTCACGAGAAGAAAATATATGTTTTTGGCACTCAGCGTTGCGTCGGACTTGCGGCAGCTATCTCACATTCGAGAACTAATACACATTATGAAAAATACAGAAATGTAGCTGAAACAATGCCAAATGCGCCGGGCAATGAAGTATTAGCGACATGTAGAAATATTAGATTGACAACTGACGACAAACTTGTATTATGCATAGGAGAGAATGACCAGAACTTAAACTTAGTCTTGTCTGAATTGCAAGTTATATTGGATATATTTAAAAATAACACTGTAATTGTATTAAATGTTTTAACTAACTCATATCAGAATGTCAACAAATTAAATTATTCGTTAAAAACTATGTGTAATAAATATAAAAAATGTCACTTTTTAAATCAAGCGCACACTAAATTAGTGCATATTTGTAAGTCATTAAATTTCATTATAGATTGTAGTGATTACAGTGATAAATTTATTTATTTATTTTAGGATCTCCAACAAAAGATATACACTAAACATTGCATAAAGTTAATGGACGACAAAGTATTTGGTAGGTGTACTCCTTCACTTACAGGAGACCACAGCATGCACAATAAAATGAACAACTAAGCTAACAAATTAAATACCTAATACAAAATAAAAGAAAAGAAAAAATACTGTGGAACATGAAAATACAACAAATTCTGTAAAATATTAGAAAATAGAGTAATAAAATACCTAAAATTAACATAAAGAAAAAAGAAAAATAAACATTTACCATTACAATAATTTTTTAACACATTTCTTATATTTTTCGACAGATTGGCTGATGTCTAAATCTGTAGTTTTAGCCAGCATATTGTATTGCCTACAAAGCCTTGGCACAGCGGCGTAATGACCTAAATTTGTTTTGGAGCCTGGGATGTAAAATAGATTATGAGTATTAAACCTGGGAATCCGAGTTGGAATTTTAATTCCTAATGAGCCCAAAAGTTCACTGCAGTCTATCGATCCACTAAGTATCTTATGAAGGATAACGAAGTCCAGTTTCGTCCTACGACTAGCTAGTGTTTCCATGTTATAGTGTCTCAACCTTTCAGTGTAGCTAGTTAGTCGTTTAGCCAAGTGATCCCCGTAGCATAGATGGTAAAGGAACCTGTTTTGCACACTCTCTAATCGCTTGGTATAAACTTCGTAATGCGGATTCCATACCACTGAACCATATTCTAAGATTGGACGGACTAGAGTGTTAAACAGTTTTATTTTCGTAGATGCTCTTTTAAATTCTTTGCAATTTCGTAAAACAAATCCCAGTACCTTTAAAGATCTTGATACAATATTCAGAATGTGCACATCGAATTTCAGCGCTTGGTCAAGTTGAACACCGAGGTCGCGAACATTGCTCTGTTTTTTTACTTTTACTCCCTCAATGTAGTATTTATTCTCTAAGGTTTTTTTATTACGTGTGAAATGGATGTAATGACACTTATTAATATTTAAAAGCATTTTGTTATCTTTGCACCAGTTTGCAAGTCTGTTGATGTCGTCCTGGAGCATATTAGAGTCCAAGTTACAATGAATCGGCTTCATTATCTTTAAGTCGTCAGCAAATAATTAGAAACGGGAGTGTTTGAAGCATTCGGTTATGTCGTTAATAAAAACGTTAAAAAGAATCGGACCCAAATGCGATCCTTGCGGAATTCCAGATGTTGCCAGATAGCCGTCAGAGAAATGACCGTTAACTACGACTTTTGAACCTCTATTTTCAAGGTAAGATTTAAACCACCCTGTCAACGTCCCACCCACGCCTAATTGATTCAATTTATTGATGAGAAGGCGGTGATCTACTTTATCAAATGCCTTGCTAAAATCAGTATATATTGCATCCACTGGAATACGGTTGTCAAGACATTTAGATAAAGCCGATGTAAAACATAATAGGTTAGTATTGGCAGACCTGGATTTAACGAAACCATGCTGATATTCAGTAATGTGATGTTTAAGGTACCAAAGGTATCAGATGGTATCAGATGTTTGCTAACAAGTTTTTCAAATAATTTCCCAATGTTACTAATATTGAGATTGGCCTATAATTAGCCACAAAACGCTTTTCCCCAGATTTAAATATAGGTATTACTAGAGCTTCTTTCCATGTGTCTGGAAATATACTATCGCGCAAAGATCTATTGAAGATTGTTTGTAGTGGAAATACTAAGGCATTTGCACAGCGTTTTATAAATAAAGGAGGAATAACATCACTACCCGCGCCTAAAGGCGCGGGTAGTGATATACCGTGAATTAATTGGATTAGACGAAACTAAAGTTTCGTCTAATCCAATTAATTCACGGTATATTTCTTTGCTATCGAATTGTAGATTACACAGTGACGCAGACGTAAGAGAAGTGGAATAATAATCAGTGTTCGTGAGACCTGGATTATCTGTAGGAGCACTAAATGTACTTGCGAAACTCTCTCCAAACATATTACAGATATCCCTTCCACCTGATGCGATTTTATTGTTGTGAGACATTTGTGCCGGATATGTACTGCTGCCTTTTCTTTTATTTTTAACAAAGGACCAAAATGTCTTTGGGTTTTTGGTAATGCTGTTTTCCATATTTGAGATATATTTCTTATAGCATGTTGAGCTTAGAACATTGCATTCATCCCGTAAACTTTCGAAAAACTCCCGGTCTAATGGATTTTTGTACTTTTTGAAACGAATATGGTGTTTGTATTTTTCTCTAAGAAGTCGTAGGAGATCACGAGAGTACCACGGTGGATATTTATTACTTGTCGTATTTTTCATAGGGATACATTCTGAAATAGTTTGTCTCAATAAGTTATAAAAAACGTCCACCATTTCGTTAACAGAAGTACAGTTTTTGAACTCACTTTCCCACTCAATTGCTAACAAGTGACGCAGGACATTCTCATAATCTGCTCGAAGAAAGTTCGGTTTTTGTACTTTTTGAGCTTCCAAAAAACGTTCCACCTGCATTGGTAGATTAAACTCTAGTGGGGGGTGTAAAGGGTCCACTTTTGATAAACTGTAGGAAAGGGCAAAGTCTGTAATGGGAGTATTACAGAGTATTAAATCTAATAATTTCGACTTATTATTTAGGATACTATTGTATTGACTAAGTCCATTCATTGTTAAGAATTCAGATAATATCGCGTTGATATCCGTGTTTCTGGGTTCAGGGTACAAGTATTTATGGTCGCTATTTGTGAGCCACGTGATATTAGCGAGATTAAAGTCTCCCAAAATCAAAATTTCTTCATTTTTATTCATTAATTTTTGAACATTTTTGGTAAACAACTCCAGTCACAATGAATTGGTGGCGGAAGGTATACTCCGCAGATGTATAGTTTATTATTATTTTTTGGGCTAATATCAATGCTTAGCCACAAATCTTCTACTTCACTTTCTAAGTGGGATAATCGACAAGATTTCAGAGTTTTTGAGATGGCAATTAATACACCTCCTCCGTCTTTACGAGCTTTATATCTACTTGATTCACGATCGCGCCTGTAAACTATGTATCTATCGTCAAACAACTCAGAATCATAAACACCACTGTTCAGCCAAGTCTCTGTGAGCACTATAATGTCATAATTATGAGTAGACATGTTGTAGTAAAAGTCAATAGTTTTCGTTTTTAAGCCTCGTACATTTTGATAGTATACATGTAGTGGATGGTTGAATGTGACTAGATAAAAACAATGGGAACTTGCCACGTATACATACTTAATGATTTAATGAAACTATAACTACTAATGATTTTAAATTATCTAAGCTTTTGATTACAATTCGTTGCGAAGACTCGTCTTTTTTCATGAAGACCTTGCCGTCACGTACCCAAACAAATTTGAAACCAAGTTCTTTTCCGCGGTTCCGAGCCGCGGCATGAATTGATTTATTTTCGCTAGATAGGTGTTCCGTGACGTAAATTGGTTGAGATTTCTCCGCTGCGATACCCAGGTGACTAGTATTCAGTTTATCTTGGCTGTTGTTTCTGTTATATTTCATTGAAGTGGCAAGGAAGTTGTCTCGCAGACGTGGACTACTGAATTTGACGAGAATGGAACGGGCCCTGGTACTTTGAGCGTCTTTCTTAGCTATTCTGGTGCAGTGTAGTATGTCGGGGTCTTTAATATCACAACTGATGACCTTCCCTAACTGCAGTACGGTGGTGAGCAAATGTTCCGCCTTGTTATCGGCACGCACTGAAGCTCGACGTTTGCGGACCTGGAGTTTTGTTCTACTAGGTTCAGACGCTGACTAAGTTGTTGAAGTGCATGCTGTAAACCACAGTTATCCTTTTCAAGCTTCTGTATCCTATCAGATTTATCTTCCAGCGTTGCCTTCATCTCTTCGTATTTTTCGTTGAAGAAATTAAGTGACTCCCTGAAACTTGAAATCAACTCGTGAATTTGTCGGGACTGATCGGAAACTACATCTTTAAGCGCACATTATATTTCTTGCCTAATAATTTCCTTCAACGTGCCCTTCGAGAACCCAATCAAGGTGTCTTCATTATCATTTTCTTGAACCGGCGACGTGGTGTGGCTTCGCGATTGCTTGGACTGCTTGGACTTGGAACGAACCGTAACATTGGTGTCCGTCGATGATGACGACACATGATGACGATAAACGACACGATGACGATAAATGATAAATGATTTTTATTTCTGTAAGTAGGTTTGTACAAACACTTTTACAAGTTAATCATGTTTTTTTTTTTTAAACTAGATGAGGTCGGCGTTTCCTATCTGACTACTCTGAGAAGAAAGGCCGAAACAAACTCAGAGGTCACAGTCTCTTATAAAGTCCAGACATAATCTTGGTCACTTCATGTGAAGACCATGTAGATTGGTGTCTGAAATGGTCTTTTGAGGAAAGAACCACACAGATTGAGAGGACCTGTCCAGTCAGTGCACGCATTTGTCAGTAATCGCGCAGCTCAACTCAGAACTTAAGGAGCTCAACGATTCGACGAACATTACCAAAGAAAGGACATTGGGGTAGGCCGCTTAAATTACTCAAACTGCCAGACCATGATTAAAAATAACTGAGAGAAAAAATAAAACAAACAAAAAAAGCAATGACCTACATAGTCTTCACATTCACAATAAATTAAAATAATATAATACTTTACAAAGTAAATATTCATGTCAACATTCAGTTTGCAAAAATAAAAATAAAAATTGGAGCAGTTCCCAATCCCCAATCCCAAGCCTTTTTGTCCGCAATATAATCTTTAACGGTATAAAAATCTTTCTGACAAAACTTGCGTTTAATGAATGATTTGAATTTATTAAGGCTCAGATCTTGAACGTGGCTTGGAAGTTTACGAGTATTATACATTGTACATTGACACCTGAATGACCCACCTATTTTCTTGAGCCTTGTTGGAGGTACAACAAATTTGTGTTTGTTCCTAGTATTTATATTGTGGATATCACTGTATTTTTTAAACAATTTAATGTTTTTATGGGCATATAAAAGATTTTAAAAAATGTACTGAGAAGGCAAAGTCATTATATTAATCTCCTTAAATTTCTCTCTGAGAGATTGTCTCGGACTTATTTTATAAATGCATCGAACAGCTCTTTTCTTCAAAACAAAGATAGTCTGAATGTCGGCTGCATTTCCCCACAACAGATTACCGTACGACATTACACTATGAAAATAGCTAAAGTACACTAAACGGGCTGTCTCTATGTTAGTTAAATTACGAATTTTCCTAACAGCGTATGCTGCGGAGCTTAGCTTTTTTGACAATTTATCTGTATGCTGGCCCCACTGAAGCTTAGCATCCCAAGTTAAGCCCAAGAATACTGTGCTATCTTCAGGATTCAATTCTTCGCCCTTTATCAACACGTTAGTTTTCACCTGCCTAACGTGAGGTAGTGTAAACTTAATGCATTTGGTTTTTTTTTTTCATTAAGGAGTAGTGTTGCCCAAATTCAGTCTTGGTCTTGCAGTCTTGGTCTTGTTCTTGCGTTTTTGCAAGACCAAGACCAAGAACAAGACCGCGTATTTTTAGCAAGACCAAGACCAAGACTGACCGTGCAAGACTTGAGCAAGAACAAGACATAGCCTGCAAGACTCTTGCGTCTTGCAGCTAGGACTTAGCGCTATTTCACTGAGTAGTTAGGTGTAACAGTTCGGTGTATAGGTAGGTACGCTTAGGAATTCTATGAGACGCAAAAAACTGTATCAAAGAATATGAAAAACTGGACCTATGCGCATTACGACTAATACCATAAACATAGCGAATAAAAAAATATCTATTAAAATCAAACTGAGTGCATGCATAGTTATGTTTTAACCATCGGCACTTTGATAATGCGGCATCAAAGGTTTTGTACTTACTTCTCAAAGAAATTTGCCGCTTTTCGGAAGTACATGGTTATGATACACGCGCCGGCGGCTTCTTTTGAAATCTAAAACAATCGTTGCCGCCACGCCGAAATCATAACATTTGTGACACTATTTGATTGCCGCCATAGGGCGTAGGTATACTCATGCAAAATAATTTCGAATTTTTTTAAGAGTACCTACAGGTGTTCCAAAGAATAAATAAGTTTCAGAGTGCTTAGAATGAAAATGAATACATTATAGGTACTGATCACGCAAGTAGTATTATGATTAGGATAAAATGGTAAGGATAGGTAGTAGATGTCATATTAATTCATTCTAGTAAGTATATATTATAATATTGATTACTTATATGGTTTTAAACTAATTACTTAGGTACTATTATTGTACATTTAGTCATTATATTTCTTAAGTTTTTACAAGAAAAAATAGCAAAAAAGTGTTCAAATATCACCCGTTTAATAAATATTGTAGCCACTTTTAAATATACTTGAAACGTGTAAAAAAATTCTACAAAACTAATAAAATAATATAAAAAGCGTAGGTACTTACCTACTAATAAAATAAAAAGCCTGCGATAAGAGTTTTGTATTACTTACCAGCCCGAATATCTCTGAGAGAGATGATGAGAGTAAGTATTTACTAGCTGTGCCCGCGACTTCGTCCACGAGGAATAGTAACTTTGGAGGTATAGTGACGTTCAGGACTTATTTATTTATTTTAAAACTTCTGTCATCAAACATACAAACGAACTCTTCAGCTTTATAATATTAGTATAGATGTACGCCAAAACATTCACTTATATGTAAAGAATAGTGATTGGCACTAATTCTATTTTATTCACGCGTCGCGTCTGTACAAGTAGGTAATATTTAGTGTGTGTTTGTACGCCGCACGCGGCATTGTTTGATTTGCGGCGGCATCCTTTTCATAGAGCCGGCACGTGGCGAGGCGGCGCGGTAGAAAGCAAGGAAACGTACTATAAATAAAGGAATTATTTTAATTCCAGTCATTTCCAATTGAGCTGTGCTTCGAGTCTAACTTAATAATTGTTTTTACTAATTCTCGTTGTTTTCTAAAAACGTATCACGTGTACAATTTAATATGAGTGACGAAGATTCAAATTATTCTAGTCCGAGTAACGAGAGTTTGAGTCACAGATCTAAAAGACCCAAAAGCAAATTTGAGGAGTTTTTCGAAATAATTCATGCATCCCAAACTGCCTTCTGTAAATTGTGCCAACATAAAAAGATTGAAATAAAAATGAAAAACAGAAACACTTCAGGCTTAAGGAAACATCTAATATCTTTCCACAAAAAGGAATCAGAAATATTTCTTCCTGTTAAACCAAAATTAAGTGGAGATATCACAAGCTTTTTAGTAACCGCTGGAAGAAGTGGACAGGTAAGAATATTTTTTTAACAGTTAAAAGAATTTTAACTCCGCGTAGCTATTCATGCGATACTTTCAAAAACGCCATTAACTTACGTAAGTATTTTTGAGTTAGTGGTGTTTTCATCTAGGGGTGCGACATATTAAGTATGTAATTATCGTCTTAAATATTTTTTATAAACACCCATATTTTCATTTAATCGACCAGTAACAACTAAGTACTTTATTTTGGTAAATTACAGTACAGTGCAACCTTAATATAACAAATATCAATTTAACGATTTTCTCGATTTAACAACAACAAACCTCCTCCTCTTATACGCTCAAACCTAGTATGTTTTAAATAATAACACAAGATTTATTGTTTTGTTTCAGTCGGAAAACAGCAGTGACAACATCACGACAGCTACAGTTGATTGGGTGGTGAAAAAATATCTTCCCTTCTCATTTTTCGATGACGAAGCTACACAAGTATATTTTCGACGTATTTGCCCTAATATGGTGTTTCCTAAAAGGTCTACACTTAGAAGGAAAGTCAAAGAGCGATTTGAAGAGCTCCAATTGAATCTCAAGGAACGACTTCAACAATTATCATCTAAAATGTCTTTTACCATTGATGGGTGGACGTCAATTGCTGGTAGGAGTTACTACGGGGTTACTATTCATTATATAGACAACGAATGGAAGTATCAATCTGTAGTTCTTGATTTTATACCATCACGCGGTCGACATACTGGGGAAGATATTGCAACGATTTTCCATGAATGTTTATTGGAATATGGCATAATTGATAAAATACAAGGTATCACGGTCGACAACGCAACTGCAAATACCAAATTTATGTATGAACTGGGCAAACAGCTGCCGCCACACTTTGATTCAGACAATCAACATTTCCGGTGCTTTGCTCACATTTTAAACCTTGGTGTACAAGATTTATTAAAGACCTTAGCATTACACTGTGAGTCTGACACTAACGCGCAAGATCAGCAGTACGAAGACTATGCAGACGAAACTGAGGATGAGGAAGATGAAGAATCTGCACCAAATATTGCTGACTCGCGTACATCTGTAACAAAGTTACGCAGTATTTCCAGTAAAATAAAAAGAAGTGAGATAGTGAAGAAGAAGTTTCAGTCTGCTTGTGAAGCAGCTGGCGTGCCATCAAATCTAAATGCCATTCTTGACTGTCCAACGAGATGGAATTCCACACATGATATGATTGGATTTGGTTTAAAAGTGAGAGCGGGCATTGACATATTGTGCAGTTCTGTCACCGAATTAAATGATTTTCAAATCACAGCTAATGAATGGCAGGTACTCGAAAAATTACATAAATTTCTAATAAACTTTAAACTTTTAAGTACAAAACTTGGTGGAGACAAATATGTTACATTACCGCTAGTCATTGTATCATTCAATCTCTTGCTAGATAAAATTGAATCCATGGTAAAACAGTTAGATGAGAAACCTAATCGATCTGAAGTGGATGAAAGGCTCATTCTAGCTTTCCAAGCAGCTCGAGACAAAATGCTTAAACATTACAAGAAGAGCAACTGGATTTATTGTACTTCTTTAATTTTAGACCCAAGGCATAAGGCTCAGACTTTTGACCTGACAATGTGGGGGAAGCAACTTAAAACAGAAAGTCTGCGCAAGTTCAATGAACTTTATGAAGAATATAAAAGTCTACACTCACTGAACAAATCTCTGGAATTACCAGAAAAAGAAAATAAAGTATGTGATGAAGATGAAGACGTAATAGACTTTGATAAACTCTATGAATGTCCCTCGACGTCATCTGGATCTTGTCTTCAAGGCTTAGTGATAGACGAGTTGGAGGAGTACCTGAGAAAACCAAGAACTGCCAGCTCGGAAGACATTTTAGATTGGTGGAGGACGCATGAGACAGAGTATCCGATTTTATCGAAAATGGCCCGTGATTTTCTCTCAATACCTGCAACTTCAGTACCTGCTGAGAGGTTATTTTCTAAAGCATCATTAGTAATTAGAAAACATAGAAATAGGTTAAGTGATGAGTCAGCCAGATGGTTACTTTGTATTAATTCTTGGTCAAAAAAATTGATATAAAGTATCATAACCTAATGATAAAGCTGTTGATTTGTGTTGTATTTTATTTTTTATTCAAATAAATGATAAATCGTAAAACTCTTTTATTAAATTTCTTATAAGTTGAGGGTTCAATCTCTTTCTAGACAGATAAGTATTGTTCTTTAAAATACAGTCAAGTTATTGTAATTAATTTGTTTTTTTACATGTTTTAGCAAATGTAAGCTTATAAATCATAAATGTTTATTAAGAAACAGTTACTTCCATGGAAAACGACATATAGGTCAGTTGATTTTTCGAATTTCTTATCAAATCTTCAGTTATTTATTAATCTGCTTGATCTTTACTATGGCTATGTTAATTCAAGCTCACAATGTTCCAATTCTAATACGTTTTTCTAAGATTTAAAGTAAACTTTAATAAATAGTAATAGACTAATAGGTAATTGCAAGACTTGCAAGACTCTTGCTGCAAGACCAAGACCAAGACCAAGACTGGGAGCGCAAGACCAAGACCAAGACCAAGACCAGGTGTATTGGCGCAAGACCAAGACCAAGACTGGCTAAGTCTCGTCTTGTTCTTGCATTTGGGCAACACTATTAAGGAGTAAATTATTAACATTGAACCAGTGAACTACTTTTGAGATCGCTCTGTTTACATCGTCAGTAACCAGCTGGTGACGTTTAAGTTTAAACAGAAGTGAAATATAACATATAACATTTTTAAATAATTTTGAATAATTTCTAAAATATAAATTAAAATCAGCAGTGTTTACAAAAGACCTTTCATTGTATAGTTCATAAAGCCGTGTTCTACTTTTATGAATACCAATGGTAGCCCAATCACTGAAAGACGCGTTACTATTAACCGAGATAGTCTTGGGAATAAAAATGAGATTAAATTGTTGACAGTAGGATATTAAAAAAAACATCATATAGATGATTAGGATCAGTATGATTAGCCAAAACTGTTAATTTATTAATGAGTTTAACTTTAAAAGCTTCCAAGCGGCTTGTAGTTTTGGGGTTAACAATGATATCCTTTTTAGCCACTTTGTTGTTTTGGTTTTGGATAGTAATCCTTTGCCCGCAATGATCAGAATCTAGTAAATTTATAATTTCTTTATGGCTTGGAATAACATCTGTATAAATATTATCTAGGCATGTGGCACTAGTAGGGGTTATTCTTGTGGGCTCCAAAAACAGGTTTACAAGATTGTATGACAGACTTATTATTTTACTACAAGAACCTGACTTTTCTAATAAATTAACATTAAAATCACCGCAAATGATAATAGATTTATTCGAGTTACATATCTTGGGTAACACTTCATCCATTACCTTTTCAAAGCAGTCATACAATCCTGAAGGGGGCCTGTACACACTTAATACAATAAATTGCTCCAATTCTATACAAGTTATTTCAACTGTCCGCACAACAGATAGGCTCACAATATACTTACGGTCTTTAAATTTCAGCTGGTTACTTACTAAAATTAATGAGCCACCATGTATAGCATTTACTCTGCTGAACGAACTACCAACCTGGTGATTATTAAAATTGAACATAAACTGGTGGCTTTTAAGCCAATGTTCTGTTATACAAAGAATGTCAATACTGTTAAAATTCATAAATAATTCTACTTCTAAATCTTTGTTGAGAAAACCTTGAATATTTTGATGCGCCAGGTTAATACTATTTACTAATTTTGAAGTTTTATTTTATTTATTTTTGCATTTCTGTACATTATTGCTAGAGGATGCCTCTATTGTCTTAATTTCTAATTTAAATTACAATCAATGTCAATTTTGGATACCAAGTTATTGGCTGAATGATATAAAATGTCATGGCATTGCTCAATAGAAGCAACTTGTTTAGCCAAGTTCTTGGCTGTAATAGAAAAATAATATAATAGCGACACAGCTAACTGTCTTTTACAATATTTTGAAAGATAGTATGGATTTTATGGATAGTATAAACCTATCCATAAAAAATCTATCTTTTGTCAAATATAAATGATTACCAACATAATTGTTAGTGTCAATTAAATGGAATAAATTATTATTATATGTCAAGTTATGTAATGTCATATTTATTTCAGATCTAAAATTGATTTCTTCCTGTGGCAAACTTTGACTGTATGGGAATGTAAACAATACAATTTTTCTTAAACTAATGTTGCACAATGATCTATAATATTGGAGTAATTCTCCTTTGTTCACATTACCCCTATTACCAACAAATATTATTAATATAGTATCCTGGTTAAAATTGCATTTTAACACTTTTTTCATTATGTCAAATAAAGAACAACCAGGCATACAGTAGTTCATTATTGAGTATCCTGGATATTTATTTGTTAACAAGTGGCCTAGATCTTTTCCAATTTCATCACAGAATAACATTATTTCTTTATTTACACTCTGTTTAGGAAAGCAGTTAGCAATTGACAATGGCTAACTGGCACAAGACTGCGGCATGGTGGTATCACATATTGTCAATGAATGATCCGGTGTGGGTTGAATAGGTGGTTGTTCACTATGTACATACACATTTGTTTGTTTGTGAGCTTACCAGTTCATTCATTGCCAATAGATATTCGCTCATTTGGTTTTCAGAGGCTGTATATTTCATGGTTATAGAAGTAAGTTTCTCCTGTAGTAGATCTAGTTCATACTGCAAGTTATCTGTGTCAATTTGGTATTTCCTAGTACTTTTTTCTAAGTTTAATGAATACATATCTAATTGTTTCAGGAGATGTAACCTTTCTCTGTTATGTTTTACATTTTTGGTGAATAATTTTTGTTTTTTGATCATTTTCCTAGTTTTAACTATGTATTTATTAATATTTATGTATTTTTTAAGATTATTTTTACTAGCAACTACCCTCACTGATTCATTTGATTTTGAATCATCTTGACCTATTAAATCTATTGTGTTAGAGGAGTTTATTGCAGAAACCATTGATGGGTCTAAATAAAAACTTGAACCTTAATGAAATTAGAAAAAGGATAGCGAGTAGCAAATCAAGTTTTAAAGCAGATGACAGTTTGAGCAACACCCAAAAAAGGGACAATCCCGTACTATTGTAAACGTCGTGAAATGGTAGAGCCCGAAGAATGTAGCACCTCTATACAACTCAAGATTGGTCATAGAGGGACTATACGCTATTACTTCCCTGCTTTAAACAGGGGCGACGTGATAAACAAGCAAAACTCATTTTTTCGTGTCCAAAGCCCCTAAAATGCATCATTTTAAAATACTTCACCAGAATATCGCTAGTATCCTGTCCAAACAGAAGATACTAGAAATTACGATCCAGGAGTTAAAGGTAGCAAATAATGATCCTGATGTAATTTGCCTATCAGAAACTTTTGTAAAAAAGGCTGTGAAAACTATATCAAAGTATATAACTATGAAGTGGCTACCAACTTCTGTCGAGACAAACCAAGGCGAGGCACTTGTATACTAGTAAAAAAAGGAAAAAATTACAAAGAATTGACATTCATAAAATCCCATGCAACACAGAACACATTTGAAGTCTGTGGCTTAGAGCTGAGCAATAAATTAGTAATTATATGTGTGTACAGAACGCCTCAGTCTGATCCAAATCAGTTTCTAACAAAATTGGAAACACTTTTACATGATTTGCTTAAGAAACACAAATCTAAAATAAATATAGTTGTAGCCGGAGATTTAAATATAAATACCATCAAAGAAGGCAACATCACAAATGCGTTACAAGACTTGTGTAGTAATTATAATTTAAAAATACACATCAATGTCCCTACGCGCAAACTATCTTGTATTGACCACATAATAAGCAACATTGACAATGCAACTGCAACCGTACTACCTCTGCATCTTTCGGACCATGACACCACACAAATGTTGAGTTTCTCGAGTAAACATCAACCATTGAAATCTACTATATACTGTATACTACATTTATAAAAGAGATTTCAACAGGGACAACATCTGGAAATTCAAAGAATGCTTGCAAAATCTGTCTTGGTCCGATATCTATGCAAACACCACTGATGCAAATTATGCGTTCAATGATTTTCATTAATTGTTCTGCCTATTTTACTATCTGTGTTTTCCTAGGATTAGAGTCAAGGTCAATAGTAATAATAAGAACACAAAAAAGTGGATAAGCAAAGGTTTAAAACAAAGTTGTAAAACTAAACGTTATCTGCGCTATCAGTACTACAAAAAACTAATAAAACTAAATATAAAAATTATTCAAATCTACTAAAAAAATGTAAGTATCTATAGTTCCAAAAAGAACGCGAATATAAGATATATCAATAAGCATGATAACAAGTGTAAAGCGACATGGAACGTCATACAAAACGAAATAAATAATACAAACCCTAAAAACAATATAGAAAGTATAAAGATAAACGATACTATGGTTACAGACCCTGTAGAGATAGCTTCGGTATTCAATGACCATTACGTAAACCTATCGCCTTTACCTACACAAAAAAGCGTCGACACAAGATTTAGGAAAAATAGTAGTGTTAACTCAATGTTTCTTAAACCAATGTTGGAAAGTGAGGTGAGCCGGGAAATAATGTCACTACGCAACACCAAATCGGAAGGCATATCATGAAAATAACACGAAAATCATAAAGCCCTGCTGTAATGAGCTGAATGGTGTTCTAACTCAATTAATATGTCGTTTTTGACCGGAGTTTTTCCCGAAAAATTAAAATTATCAATAGTAAAACCCTTATTCAAAAAGGGTGATGTTTACGATATCAATAATTACCGTCACATTACTTTAATACCGATTCTATCAAAAATTTAAAAAAAATGTATGTTTAAAAACTGATTGACTGCTGCAACAAATTTCAAATTATAAGTAGCGAACAATTTGGCTTCCAAAAAGATAAATCCACTACGTTAGCTAATTATTCTCTTATGAAAGGTATACTCACAAATATTAATAATAATCGTCTGACTACAGCTCTATTCGTTGATATGCCTTCGATCTGGTGTCACATGATATACTGCTTCAAAAGGTGGAAACAATTGGGATTAGAGGACCTGCACTCCAGTGGATATCGTCCTACTTAAGTAATAGGCAACAATGTGTTATTATCAGTAAAATGAACGAAACCAAAGACATCACATCATACTCATCGGAATACAAATATAATAAATATGGCGACACCCAAGGTAGCGTACTAGGCCCAATATTATTCCTATTATACGAGTATATAAATGACATCATAAAAATAACCGATCATAAATGCATCTTATTCGCTGACGTTTGTTAACAGAGTTTTTTAACAGATGTCACAATTATGGATATATCCATAATTGTGACATCTGTTAAAAAACTTAATACTGTTATAGATCACGAGACTGACATTAATAATACTATTAACATACTATTACACTGGCTTGACAAACACCATTTGAAAGTAAATTTAGACAAATCCGTATATATACAATTTAATCAATCTAATAATAATAAATTTAATATCAAACTTAATATAAATAAAATTAAACAAGTTCCACATACAAAATTTTAGGAGTAATAATTGATCAAGATATGAACTGGAAGGAACACGTAAATAACGTCAGTGGTAGAATTAATAAATTCGTATACGCCTTGAAGCAAGTCAAAAATGTAACAAACATAAAGACTTCTATTATATCTTACCATGCATATGCTGAATCGTTACTACACTATGGTCTTATAATGTGGGGTAATAGCACTGATCTAAATAGAGCGATGAACGCTCAAAAGAAATGCCTAAGATCAATTTATGGACTTCAGCCGGATGATACATGTCGGCCAATATTTAAAAAGCTTGGTTTGTTACCGCTTCCATCTCTCTATATTTACGAAATACTCGTATGTGTGTTTGTGACCAAGAATAAACAATTATTCAAGACAGCAAGCGATGTATATCCTCGGTACAGACGTGATCTTTATAGACTGGTGTTAAATGGTTTACCAAAGCTAGCCAAATATAATGAAAACTGTCTAGCAATGTGTGTGCGTGTTTATAATAAAATACCAAACGTTCTCAAACTATTAAATGTAAGATTATTTAAAAACAAATTATACAAATGGCTAAATGAATGTAGTTTTTATAGTTTGAAAGAATTTATGGATAAAAAATATTGACATTACATTCTAACATTAATGTACCTACTTAATTATAATTACCCTGTAACATTAAATTTTTGCATGCTGTGAATGATGGGTTTCAGTAAATAAAGTCAGTTGTTGTTTTGGTGTAGTCCTGAGAGATTGCTCCAGTACCTGTATTTGCGTATTTAGATTTTTTATCTCATCTTCAGCGTTTTGAAGTTCTTTTTGTAAGATAATATTTTTTTGTTGCAGATGTGAATGAGCAGTGTCGGTATTATAGTCAGCATTTGTTGTGAATCTCGGCGAGGAAGGTGTAGATGACACGTTTTGACTGAAAAGAGAACGTCTATTTTTTTTGGCAGTGTTTATAGGGGAGTTTTGTATAATTGTTGAAGAGTGACATAGCGACTTCAATATTTTAATTTCTGTAGTGAACTTGTTCACTTGTTTATTTAAATCATTTTTTTCTAATATTGTGAACTCATTTTCCGTACTTTCTAACTTTATAGTCAGCTGGGCTATGGTATCTTGCATTTCTGCTAACGCTGATAATGTATTAGTCGTGGTACCGTCTACACTTTTTGAGAGTTTATTTGGTGAGGTGTCCGTTTCGTATGAAGTATCATAGTCGGTGAGTACGTGAGAATCCTGTGTAGGAGGTGATTGTATTTGTTTCTTTGTGTATGTTTCCGGGAGCGACTCTTTGGTGGGAAGAGCTAATTTTTTCCGCATTGTTATATTAGATGTATCTTTAGAACTAATGGCCATTTTTCTAATACACATCTTGCAGCGCCATTTGCTTTTGGAGTCCTTGTCCATTAATCGGTATGTTTGTTCCGGATAACCAACGCAGTTTGGTTCATATCTATTTTTGCAGACACAGCACAGTTTTTTTTATGTCTAGATTCTGTTTACATTTAAAACACACTACGAGTACTGGCATCTTGCGGCTACTATTGGTATGGTGTCATATCTGATGTCAGTGCAATCACGTATGCCGAGAGGCTAATTAGTTCAATGAAGTATAACTAGGTGTCGTCAGTATTGATTGATTGAAACGGTAGATACTTAAATGTAGGTGACAACAGTTCGATGACGTACCGCTACTCAGCGATAGATGACGCTGTTATCAATTATGTAGCTGAATGACATGGTTTTTTAAATAATAACGGTATGAAATTTTTTTTTTTTTAAACACTTGAATCTGAGTTCAATTAGACATCATTCATCAAGGCATAGGTACTTATAAGCCGAAAACTTATTTCACAAATCACTGCAATGTAAATATCACTCAGTTTTTTGTTGTTTTACCACTGAACTTTCATTTGTTTATAGAGTCACAATTGCCGCACTTTTACGGAAGATAACATTAAATGTTCTTAATCCACACTTATAGCACTTAAATAATAGGTTTATTCGTCAATTTTCGCAATATTACTATTTGTTTACGTTTTTTATATACGGACTCGATGCAACTGTGCCACTTGACGGTAGCGCTCCATAGGCCTTCTTATAGTCTATCCAACATATCAACAAATCCTTGCGGGATCGACGGACCTGTTGGCTTATGGCCACGTCAATGAGGAGTAGCTCCATGGTGCCGCGGGACCCATTCCTACATCCATTTTGAGAGGCAGACATAATAGAATTCTTTTCTAAATGAGAATTAATTTTCACTCTCAAAATGGATGTAAGAAGTTTATAGACCGTCGGCAAACAAGTGATCGGCCTATAATTTTTGGGTTCCGCGGCATCACCTGACTTATGGAACAGGTGGGTAACTCCTGTTGTAAAGAACTGTGGCAGCGACCCAGACTCTAAGGCCGACTGGAATTGCGATGCCAAGCACGCATGTGAACTTTGCAGCCATTTAAGCCAAAAATTGTGCAGTCCGTCCGGTCCCGGCGATTTCCAGTTCGGTATCAGACGGGCTGCACTGGCTACATCGGAGGAAGTAATTATTACTTCCTCCATCTCTGGTATGCCGTCACACACGCGCTCAACATCACGCATCCATTCAGCCTCAGTATGGCAGACGGGCACCGACCAGATGTTGCGCCAGAATATGCTAGTAGCATCATCATCCGGGCGGCATACGTCTGCCACATTTTGCTCAGGTCGCTCCCATGTTCTATACACCCACCTTTGATCACGCTGGAATATGCGATTCTGAGTATACCGTTCAACTCGTCGCTTATACCTACGGATACGGCTTGCCCATGCACAGACCTTCTGCTTCAGGATGTCAATGCGCTCTGTGACACGGGACATATATTCTTGAGGCCTGATTCCAGTCCCCGAAAACGCCCGCCTCACAAAGCGCATCACTCTAGGGCGAGTATTGCCCTCCCTGAAGCAGTATAGTTTGCCGATGAGCACCCTGGTCCCCTCGATACGCTGCTCGATCCTGCACTGCCAGGCTGGAACGGTCGTGTAGCTATGTCACAAATTTAGAAATGTAACATTGGCTACACGACACGCCGCAATAGCCGCGCAATACAAGATCGCTGCTTTCAAAATAAGAACCAATTAGCGAATCCAAGGCACACACCAACGACCTATTCGTTTTGTGCATAGGCAAGCGAGGTAAACGAGGTCTAAGTTGGACGGGGGCAGTTCTAAACTCCCGAATCGCATCCTCCAGCGCGCTCCTCAATCGGTCGTTACACTGGTTACTTACCGTAACAACCTCATCGCCCCCCTCCACATCATTAACATAAGACCGCAGTTGGATTATACCACTTACTGGAGGTTGCACCGCGGTCTGTGACGGGACAGGGACGATACGGTTGCTCAGTACCTCTAAGCGGAGCCTATCAAGCGCAGCGTCGTCCAATCTGTGATTCCGTTGGATAACCCGCGCCTGATCCGACAGCCGAGACGTTGATGGCTGGTTGAAGCGCCCGGAACAGAGACAGCATCCTATCGCGGTACGCAGTGAGGTTAGTTCCCCCCTCTGTTGCCCCGTAATATGCGCGCATGACGTTCTCATTCATTTGTTGAGTCCATTTCATGCGCTGCACACAACCACCGGCAGCGGGGACCCGGCTCGGGGCCGGTTGGCCCCTAGGTCCCATGCCGTTCGGTGGCCGGCCTCTTCCCGGCCGACGTGCAGGTGGTGGCGACGTCGGTGGAGAGAAGTACTCGTCGCTCGAGCTCGACGCAACTGCCATGGCCGGTGTCACAGCACTCTCGATGGGGCTAGGTACCAGCGGCGGCGGGGCGGAGCCGAGCGACGAGTCCGGAGGTGGAAGGTGTGTGCGACGAGCTGCTGACCTTGTTAACATCTTCTCATCTCTTTGCTATTTTCTTCTTGTTGTTGGTTGTTGTTTGATAGGAGGTGACATCTGTCATGTCACCTCCTATCCGGCAGTTTTTGAATAAATTCTGTAGTATGGTTCTTTACGGTATTTTAAAATTATATTTGGGTTATTTTTCTTTAAGTTTTGTTGTATGGTTTATCAAAAAGTTAAAAAACTGCGACTAAAATTAATAAAAATGTAAAAGAAGAAGAAAATAAATTTTGAGGCTTGTTGACATTGGTGTTGCCAGCTTATTATTATTATTATTAGTTATTTCTATATACAAAAATGACACGCGATTTAATTCTGCTCAAAAACGGACACTCACTTTTTTTCTCCCCATGATAAATACTAATCTATCACATTCTACACAAGAATAAAAATATCTAATTATATGTCCGCTGTGAGTTTACGAATTGTCCAAAATCCAAACGCAATGAACGACGAGAGGGTGACGACTGGCGTAGGTTTGCTCGACGTTTGTGGGCCCGCAACTAAGCAAGTCGAAACATGAATCTACCCGCACCATTTAAGTTCTCCGGTTGTATTTGACGTCCTCAGATCAATACTTTCTGGGGTAATATAACTTGTTGGAAGTGTTAAAAAATAGACGAAAACAATTTAGGTTACGAATATATACAAGGTAGGTACGAATTACGGAATTAACCTTTTAATTTGGGTGTCAAAACCGTTTGTGCTTATGTAACCGGTAACCTTTATCATTTGGGTTACATTAAAACAGTTCAATTGTTTAACCGGTAAATAAAGGAACGATATATTAACCGGTATTTAATCGAAATTAACCGCTTTTAAAAAAAAAACCGGTTCCGAGCCCTGTTTTAAACATGTTTGAGAAGACAACCCAGAGTAATGAACCACAGACTGACCGACAGTCTAAAATCACAGAATGGACCAACACAAATTTGTTGTACCTCCAACAAGGCTCAATAAAATAGGTGGGTCATTCAGGTGTCAATGTATACGCTTTTATAATAAACTTCCAAGCTACGTTCAAGATCTGAGCCTTAATAAATTCAAATCATTCATTAAACGCAAGTTGTGTCAGAGAGCTTTTTATACCGTTAAAGATTATATTGAGGACAAAAAGGCTTGGGATGAACTGCTCCAAATTTTATTTTATTTTTATTTTTGCATGTTGCGAGTATTTACTTTGTAAAGTATTATATTATTTTAATTTATTGTGAATGTGAAGACTATGTAGGTCATTGCTTTTTTTTGTTTGTTTTATTTTTTCTCTCAGTTATTTTTAATCATGGTCTGGCAGTTTGAGTAATTTAAGCGGCCTACCCCAATGTCCTTTCTTTGGTAATGTTCGTCGAATCGTTGAGCTCCTTAAGTTCTGAGTTGAGCTGCGCGATTACTGACAAATGCGTGCACTGACTGGACAGGTCCTCTCAATCTGTGTGGTTCTTTCCTCAAAAGACCATTTCAGACACCAATCTACATGGTCTTCACATGAAGTGACCAAGATTATGTCTGGACTTTATAAGAGACTGTGACAGATAGGAAACGCCGACCTCATCTAGTTTAAAAAAAAAAAATATTGACTTGTAAAAGTGTTTGTACAAACCTACTTACAGAAATAAAAATCATTTATCATTTAATCAACCTAACGTCGACAAGTTAGCGTCTAACGAATGGTTAAGGAGTGGAGAAATGTTTCTTGAGACAAAAGGGTTCATGATAGCTATTCAGGACCAAGTAATAGAAACTCGCAATTACCAGAAACACATAATGCAAGTTCTACAAACAATAGACAGGTGTAGGCGATGTAATAGTTCTTCCGAAACCATTCAACACATCACGGGTGCGTGTAAAGCAATAGTCCAGACTGATTACAAACACAGACATGACCAGATAGCTAATATAATACACCAAAAATTAGCAATATAAATTAAGTCCTACACCAAATATCAACCTGAAACTGTTCTCGAAAACTCCACACATAAGCTGTACTTTGACCGAGCTATAATCACCGAAAAAACAACACACTACAATAGACCCAAACCTTGCGTTAAGTAGATCAAATTAACAAAACTGCACAAATCATAGACATCGCCGTTCCTAATACACGCAATCTGCAGAATACTATAGCAGAAAAACTCTCAAAATATACAGACCCGAAAATAGAAATCAGCCGGATGTGGCGGCTTAGCAATGTCATACTTCCTATAGTATTATCAACAACAGGTGTAATACCTAAACAGCTCCACCTGTCTTTAAAAATACTCGATTTACCACCTTACACATATCAGACTTCTGAAAGCTGCAATCTTGAATACCTGCACGATTGTCAGAAAATTTCTGCAAAATGACAACGAAACATCAATCAACAAGTTTGTTATCCATCTGTCTTAGCTGTTCGTTCTGCTATCAATAAACGGTGGGGTGGGATATTAGTAGAGTGCTTTTAAAAAAAGTTAAATATGTCATTATAGCTGGTCACATATTGAAAGCATTTGATTGATATTAGGTACAGTCAGGTTATGCTTGCTGGTTAAACATTTTCCTGATTGAACTTTCATAATATTTCGTAAGACACACTCAGAACGGTAGCATACTTTAAACAAAGTCGCAGCAACGCAGCCGCTATCTTGGATTTTTATTTTGACCAAATTTACACTTTCTCTCTATTACTATCGAATGAGAGAGAGTGTGTGAATTCGAAAGAAGAAAGTCACATAGCGGGGGCATACAAGATGAACGCTTTTTCGCGTGGCGCGTTAAAGATCTTCGTTCCAAAGATATATTTTTTAATACAGCAACGGTATCTATTTTCTCCGTGCTATTAAAGGAACTTATGTACCTACAATAACCTGTATATTTTGCAGTGCCGTCCCCATAGGAAAGAATGGTGTGTATTTAGATTGTAATCAAAATAATAAAATTTGTCATTATTATCAGGTAGAAAAATAAATTGTTTGGTTGCCTTAACATCATCCCCGCAGACTTCGGTCATAATTCATGACGTGATCACTTGGACTTCATTTTTAATAGAAATATAAAAAATAGCGATGTGACTTATACGTGAAAACTAATTCCAGCATTCTTTTTATGCAAATGTGATTGATTTACACACCACTTCACTGCACAAGAAAGCATTTCTAAATATTGAACGCTAAAACCGGTAAATAATAATCGACCGCCGCTGTTGCCTACTGCGGACGAACTAAACACGTGAGCAGCGCAATCGGTAAGCCCCGCCTACCACAGCGCAATCTGCGTTGGGTCATTTTTTAGAGCTAGGAATGCTTCCATACTTATTTTCGTTCACTGAAAATGATAAATAATCATGTTGACGCCCTCAGACTAAGTATCCTGTAGACGGAGCTATACCTTGTTGCCGCTCTTGTATCCGTGTGTCAAACAAAGTATTGTTCTCTCTGTCTATTTCACAGAGTTCAGGAACGAGTAAAAGGTACAGCACATGTTAGTTTGGCAACGTCGCACTGTCTGTGTAAATCGTGTCAACAAGTGACCGACTTAGTCGGTCAAACCATTGCGGCTTGGTGCAGTTTAAATGCGAAATATTAAATAATATCAGTGGTTTGGCTAGGACAAAATTAGTAAAGTGAAAATATGCTGTGTGCGGCTGTATATTATTCATCAAGAATAACGAAAGAAGGCGTAATAGACCCAGAATTATCATTTCACACGTAAGTCTATGACAACAATTTAATCGTTAATTACAGAGGTTAACTGTTAGAAAATTGATAAACATTGAAGATTTACATAATAGGTTGGGGAAAAAGTTTCTTCGCATTTTTTAAGAAAAATTCAAAACATTTTTTAATATAGTTTATTTACATTTAACTAAAGTATGTAGGTACCATTTTGTTCGATAACTTTTTGCCATCTTGTAGGTAGGGACATGATCCCATTGCTATAGAAATTTTGGGACTTCTGGTCAAAATACCGCGACAAGTGGTTTTGGCAGTCCTCTCGTGATGTTAACCTGACACTGCCTAAAGAATTCTGAAGAGACCGAAACAGGTGGAAATCTGAAGGTGCAAGGTCAGGACTATACGGCGGATGCATTAACACCTCCCAGCCAAACTCTCTTAATTTTTGCTGAGTGGCTAAAGATGTGAGGTCTAGCGTTATCATGATGAAAAACCACACCCCTTCTGTTGATTAATTCCGGCCGCTTTCTCTCAACTTCTTGCTTTAATCTCATCAGTTGTTCGCAGTAGAGTTCAGAATCGATGGTCCTGCCTGGTGGTAACAGCTCATAATGAATAATGCCCTTCCAATCCCACCACACACACAGCATCACCTTGTTGCGAGTTAACCCAGGTTTCGCCACAGTCTGTGAAGCCTGACCGGCCTTTGACCACGACCTTTTTCGCACGTTTTTGTCATACCACCACCATCCACTTTTCATCACCAGTTATCAGCTTCTTCAAAAATGGTGCGGTTTCATTACGTCGTCATAAAGAATCACAAATGAGTACACGGTTCATTAGGTTTCTTTCAGTGAGCTCGTGAGGTACCCAAATTTCGACCTTTTTTGTGTACCCAGTTTTTTTCAAATGCGCCAAAACTGTTTTGTGGTCAATTTCCAGTTCTTCAGCTACGTCGTAACTACTGATATGCCGATCTTGCTCCACTTTTTCAAAAATGGCATCCAATTTATCCATAATAGGGCGACCAGAGCGACGTGCATCTTTGACATCAAAATTTCCGGAGTGAAAACGCTTAAACCAAATTTGTGCTACTCTCACAGACACATACACTAGGTCCATAAACATCGCAAATTTTTTTCGCGGCTTGCGTTGTATTTTTACCTTTTTTGTAGTAAAATTTTAAAATGTATCGAATTTCTTCATTAGATTCACTCATCTTGACGGTACGAAAAACAAATGAAAATCACACATTTTCCTAATTTGAATTTGGAATTATGTTCTTTAAAATTTAAACTTTCAATGATACCAAAACCAGTCAGATACAAATAGTATAGCCAAAGATATTTTATTACAAGTTCATACATACTATAATGCGAAAAGACTTTTTCCCCAACCTAATATTTAGAATAAGATTGTCTTATATCATATTGATAAAAAACCAAGTTTTATAGTCTAAATGAATGTTTAACCTAGGCATTGTTTTAGGCGTGTACTGCAGGGATGTGTACAATATTATCGATTAAATCTATCGACGTTTGTTGTTGATATGGTATAATAATTTTTGCTTACTGTTGTAGGTTTCCATAATATTGTGAAATTAATAAGCAGTGAGTGGATTAAAGCTGTTAGACGTCAGAACTAGGAACATAAAAAATTCAAGGCTTTGCTCCAAAGAAAGCCACAGCTATCCTGCTTCATAACGGGTTTATCTATAAAAAAAAACTAAAGTCTGTTTCGGTGCCAACCACAGAAATCTTAATAATAAGGCAATAGAAATGCTATAGTACTAAATTTTATATCGGGACGAGTGTCGCCGGGTCACAGCTACTACTACATAAACAAAAAATAGATACACAATTACACCTACAAATGCACTTTGCATTACTGCTACAAAATTAAACTTTATGCGATGACATTACGCAATATTTTTTTATAAACGCATAATGTCAGGGGGCGGGACTCCTGCAGCCAATAAGAAACGTGTGCGAAAAGCAAAAAATGATATTGCGTGCTCACTCTCACTTAAGAATAGTGCAGTGCAAACTATTACGAGCTCATATCGATAAATTATATTTTTCCGTTGAGTGTTAATAATCTCCAAGGAGTCCAGCAACAATACATAATTAATTTTATTGAAAGTATTTCTTTCGTCAACGCCCTTTTAGACGATTTATTTATGAGGAAATGGATAAGATAAGATAAGATAAGATAAGATTTATTTATTTGTTTAAACATGGTATACATACAAGAGCATGCAAGATATTATATCGTATGAAACCAATCATGTTTAGCCGATACTTAATCGGCGTACAAATATTTCCATAACATTGAAAAAAATTAACAATAAGAAAATCGAAAAATTACCAAGACTACGCATTTTTTTTTTATAATTTAGAAATATTATGTATTAGAGATTATTATTGTTATATTGTCAAAAAATCAAAATAAGTTAAAAACTATAATGTCAATCAATTACTAGAAAAGTGTCAAAGTTACTACATGTATGTCAAAATTAAATTAGTTAGATTAAATTTACAAAATTGATGTCAAAATTACAAGATTAATGTCAAAATTTGCACCATTTATGTCAAAAATTACATATAACTTAATTATTAGTGTCAGGAAAAAGATAACATTATTTAATCAAAAACTTTTTCGGCTAGAAATTCGGAGACACTATAATATGCTTTTTGAGAAAGGAACATTTTTAATTGACGCTTGAATGCACTACTATTTAGCTCCTTCCAACGTTTAGGCAATATGTTAAATATAGTAGGCGCCATGCAGACAATACTTTTGCGCATGAGTGCTGTTTTTGCTGGATAGACACGAAGAATGGTCATATCCCGTCTGTTCCGCTGTACAACGTCCTGTAGACGTGGAAACAGATTGGGGTTTGTTTTAACAAACATTGCGGTTTCGAGGATGTACAGACAGGGAACAGTTAATATCTTGTACCTTTTAAAATATGGTTTACATGTATCAACCGTTTTTAGCCCAAACATAGATCTAATGCATCTCTTTTGTGCCTTGAAAACTGTGTTAGCGTCGGTAGAATTTCCCCAAAATATGATACCGTATCTTAGGTGAGACGCAGCTAAGCCATAGTAGGCCGTGATCAAGGTTTCTACATTCACCACTGCAGCTAGAGAGTGCAATGCAAATGCAGAACTACAAATTTTTTTGCAAAGGTTTTCGATTTGTGATTTCCAGTCAAGTCTTTTATCAATTATTAGTCCAAGGAATTTAGTCGTATTTACGCGTTCAACATTTTTATTATCTATATTTATGTCCATATTTTCTGTAGCCAGTCGTTGGCTAAAATGTATGATTTTAGTTTTATCTAAATTAATCTTTAAATTAATATTATTTAACCAATTTATTATAGATGTCAAGGTATTGTGAATGTCAAGTTTATATTGGATCATGTCATTGTTTTTACTAGAAATTGTCACCGTGCTATCATCTGCAAATAAAGTCATAGGGTGTGAAATTGATTTTGGCAAGTCATTAATGTATAGTGTAAAGAGTGGAGGTCCTAATACACTACCTTGAGGAACACCAAAAGTAGTTTGACGTTCATCTGATAAGTATATCTCTTCCTTTTTTGTGATTACATTAATTCTAGTGATTTCTGTCTTTTGCTTTCTATTGTCTAAATAAGATTTAATTAAATTAAGAACATTACCTCTTATACCATATGCGTCAAGTTTTTTTATCAAAATGTCATGATTTACGTAGTCAAATGCTTGAGTCATATCGCAGAAGATAATAATATTCTGGGACAGAATATTATTCAAAATCAAAATCAAAATCAAAATCAAAAGTCATTTATTCAAACTAGGCTGAGAATCAGCACTTTTTGAACGTCAAAATTACATAAGACAGTCCCCCAAAACGCCCGCCCTTCACCACTTCCTAGTGCTTTAGCTGGGGAGAAGAAGTGGCGCAACAAACTCCCCAGCAGCACAGCTGTCTGTTCAGTTAAAAAAAAAATGATTCTATATAACACTGCGCATAATAATTTAGGTACATTACGCAATACAAAACATTAAATTAAATTATTTGCTATAAGTAAGCTAGCACACGCCAATATACCAAAAAAAAAAAAAAAATCGAAAACTATACTCAAGCAGAAACAAAATACAAAACTAAAAACGTAAGCAGAACTTTATACCCAAATAAAAGCCTCCAGTAATAAAGGGCGTGCCCACTTACATATAGCCGTACATGTAGTCGTAACTCAGTCACAGATGATAAACTAGGACCATCGAAGTAAAATCAACAACGAGTTAAGTTAGGTACTAATAACAAAACAAAACCAAGGTCAGCAAGACGACCTGTCACCACAAGCAGCACCCGTTCACGAGTATAACGCAAAGATCAGCCATTACCCCCCTCGCCATATTTGAGGGAAGGGGACAACCCGACCCCCGACGCTACCGCAAGCAGTGACATCTAAGGGAGCATGACGAACTTGCTGCCGGTTGCTCGGGCAAGAAAAACTATGATCAATTGTCGAGGTCACTAGCTAACCACATATTGCAATACCACTCATAAAAATAAATAAACATTGAAATGAGTAGATTATGTCAATAATAAATAAAAATAAAATTAAAATAAATTGACCTTGAGAGTCAAACAAAATAAATAATTATATGAACTCATATAACCTGTCAGTAGCTATGCTAATTCTGGAGAAAGAACATAAACATTGTCTTAAGCTAAACACAGCGACCAACTATTCTTATCGTTTAAGTAATCGTTGATAGAATAGTATGCCTTTGAACAAAGGTTAGATTTTACTTTAGCTTTGAACGCATTAAAGGGCAAATCTAGCAAAGAAGAGGGTAGCTTGTTATAAAAAGATATTATCTAAGATAGCACATACAGGTGTTTTTTTGTCCACTTTTGTCAATACGGTGTATAAGAAATCATAGATCGCCATATTTATAGTTTTATTTTCGCGAAATCCTTTTTGCTCATTACATAATATTTTGTTTTTTTTCTATATAACTGTTTAACTCCTTTTGAATGAATTTCTCAAATATTTTCGAAAAGATAGGGATCACAAAAATAGGCCTGTAGAATTCCATGAGCTCTCTATCTTCTTTCTTAAACAATGGCTTAACGATCGCTAACTTTAGTGCGTCAGGAAACGTGCCAGCTACAATACATAAGTTTATAATATGAGACAAATGGTCGCATATTTCCGATGCTACAGCTTTTATTACTTTGGTTGATATGCCATCGTACCCCACACTATTTGTGTTTTTTAAAGCCATAATAATTTTCTGTGCTTGTTTTGGTGTACAGGGTGCCATAAACATCGAGTTTTTGTTGTTAACTATGGGCCGTGTAGTTTTATCACTAGTCTGGATGGGTTGAATTTTATTAATAAAATAGTCATTGAATTGATTAGCAATTCGTTTCGCATCTGTAATTTTGTCATTATTGATTTTAATTTTCAAGATATAATTTTTAGGTACATTAAATTTACCTTGATTTATTATTTGCCATGCGGTTTTACATTTATTGTGTGCTGTTTTGATTTTATAGTTATTTTGTGAACGCTGTGTTAGAGTCATGATTTTTCTAAAAAGTTTAGAGTATTCTTTAAAGCGAGTTCTATTTAATTCATTTGATTTTAATCTATAGGTCCACAGAAGTTGCCGTTTTTTCTTACTACAGGATTTAATACCTTCTAGATATCCACCTTGGCTTTTTAAATACATTTATTGTAATCATAGTCTTAGGAAAACAGAGGTTGTAAAATAAAGAAAATATTTCATGAAATTTATTACAGGCAATGTTAGGGTCCTCAGTTTCATATATTTCGGAGAAATAGATTTTGCTCATACAATATTTAAATTTAGAAGTATTTTCCTTGCTATAATTGCGTCTAATAGCACCGTATTTGTCGATCGTACAACTACAATAAAACAATAAGTGTACGTACATTTAGTTTATTATATAATTATACAAATCTTAAAGGCTCTCCAATACTTCACCTTACAGTAAAAAACAGTCGTGTAAAAACAATGACCAAATCAAATAAGATGGATTGTGTATAAACTTAGAATAAAAGGGGGAGGTAGTTAGTGTAGTGGTGGACTATAAATACTTAATAAACTAAACTAATTTTAAAATAACACAATTTAAATTGTTTAGGTTTCATATAAATAACAATACATAAATATTGACAGTGCAGTGCAGTGGACAGTGCAGACCAGTCAGTTTTATACCTAAAAGCACAATAAAAATTGTAGTCCATGAATTTGCGAAGTCTACAGTGTTCTCTCATTCACATTATTAAAGGAAGCTATACAAAAATAAAAATAAACCTATTATTAAGTGATAGATATATACAATAGTAAATAGCTAGTTAAAACAATGATGGAGCAGTTAATAGATGGCCATACGACAACGCAGTTAATGAGCTGCCAGGGAAGCCACATGTGCAGAAGCAGTCATTGCCAAACAAGCTTGTCTTCAACATAGTCCTTAACCTTGTAATATGCTTTTTTGGCAAGGACACGCTTAATATGGGTTTTGAATTTTCCCTCGCTAAGCTCGGTAACCGACTTAGGTGACTTGTTATAAAAACGTATGCTGTCCACGTAACCTCCATTTGGGTGTTACAATTTCATGCTTATTACGTGTATTAATATTATGTAAATCGCTTCTAGTCTTAACTAACTATTTGTTAAAATGAAAATGTATGGGATTTCTATATTATGTTGATCAAACAACTCGCCTATAGAATTTACTGTCCTGAAAAATGTAAGAATTTATTTAAAAGTTGTCTTTTTGGGATTAGTTGGATAGCATTTTTAGCAAAATGATTGAGGCGAATATCCATATATTTTTCTAAAACACATTTAATTAATTGAATGACATGATTGTCTATTGGAGACTGGTCATATTGGTGAAAATCAATATCTTCAAATAATTTTAGTCCAACAAAATGACGCATGGTCTTCGTAACAAATTCACTTTTAAACCTTTTATTCGCTATTACTTTGTTGTGAAAGACACTACTTTTTAGCAGAACTTCTGTCTTTTTGCAAATAATTATCACTTCTTTACTAGGTATAAGAAGACCTCCGTTGTCTTTCAGTTTAATAAATTGTGTATGTTCATTTGAATTCTCAGGCTCTATTAATGCAGAAATACAAGTTTCACATTTAATTTTTTTTGTTAAGTAACGGATCACTGATCCAGCTATATATGTGATGACTTCTGATGCAAAATCAGACAAATCACTGATGTTGTAATGTTCATCCTCATCGTCAACAATGTCTTCATCATCCTCATTGTCTGAAAATGGCACCAATGTTGTTAAATTTATTTTGTCAATTGCTGACGTACAGCTCAAAATCGAAACATTTTCTAGTGCCATACAGTTACCACTATCAAAGTCTTTTAGCTCAACGTGTGCAATAAGTTTCTTATATATTGACATAAATTGACGGGCTGTGGGGTTATTATTACAACCACCGTGAGCCCTTATGTGGCCAAAAGTGAGCTCTAAGTGGTCTTGTGAAAATTTATATGCAGGTAAATACTTTAATTTTTTTCATTTTCTACAAGCCTTATATAAATCTGTTTAAAACTTTCAATGCAAACTAAGAAACCGACCAATCCCGTTTTTTTAACAGACTTCACCACTTCCTGACCGTCGATAAACTTTAATTTTTTTATATAGCTTGCTACTTTGTCGAGAAATAAAAATATGGTATCTTTGTTTCTAAAATAAATAGGTTTTTTAAAATACAATTGATTCATATTTCGCGAGTTTAAAATGTCAAACAGTTTATTGAAATTTCTTAAAAAGGTTGATGTGCCATTAACGTCAGTAAAGTCCGGATGTTTTATTTGAGAGCAAAAATCTAAAGCGGAAGCAACACTATCACTCATAAGTTGAGTCGCTAATCGCACTTTCATTTTTTGGTTTTGAAAAAAAAATGTGTCTGCGTCTTAATTTATTTGCCAAATGTAAGTGTTCTTTTTCTTGTAATTTATTAAGTTTTACCAAATTTGACCACTTCACCATTTTTTTTACATCGTCTATAAATACCTTGCTAGATTCGAATGAATTTCTTACTAGCTTCATCATATGGCAAACGTCTAGAAAGATAAAAACTGGATTTTTTGTTACCGGGTGCGGAAAGTGGGTAACCATTTCTTTTACATCAAATGAACAGCCTAGCTTTTTGGCCATGGCAATGTGAGCTGGACAACCATCAAACGTCAAAGATATGATTGTTATTCCTGTATTGTGGAGTAACTCTAGACACTGCAAAACTAAATTAGATTTTTGCTCTCCTGATAACCCATCCACAAGAAAATAGCCAACAGGAATTTTCCAGGATCCATTGATGGCAGTTACTAAGAATACAAGCGCCTCTTTAGCAATCATCATGCTCTCATTATTGTTGTTGCCTATATCAACATATCCGTGCATACGTCTACCATCCCACTCGACACGTTGCCGTATGGCCATCTCATCTAATACTAAATTTCCAATAAGGCCGTATTTACTCGCTGCAGCCTTAGCTTTGATGGCAGAAAGAGATTCTGTACTAAAACCGGGTTCAGCATTAATGGATTGATACCATTTTTTTATTGTTCTAACATGAGGCAAACATGTGTTAAATTTTTGTCGCACAAACTCATAGGCTTTAGGCGAATAAAAATGTAACGTCATAGCGAAGCTTCTTAAGCTTGGCGAATATTTGGTACTCGTAATTTTATCGGACTTCAATTTTTGACTGTATTTTCTTAATAAATCTTGCATTGTAATATTCATATTTTCTAAGCAGCACCCTTGATCTCCTGTAATTAATCTTTTATCTTCTAAATTTTTATGAGGTCTTTCAGTTTCAAAATTTTTTTGCTATATCGTCTGGCTTTACATTGTAAACGTTTTATTTTTAAACGCTGATCTGCAATGACGACGCGACTTCTAATAATTTCAGAGCGTAATTTTTTTTCCTCGGGGTATCAGCTTGACCAGAATCACTTATTGGGGCCGCCAATTTCTGGTTATCTGCGGACTAAAAACATGTTTTCTAATGTACATGGAAAATGAACATCTTGGAAAAAATCAGTCATAAAATAAATAAAATTATATATAAAATCAATACCAATGTTTATACTTACATCAATTATCTCTGAAATTTTACGTTTACGTGAAAAAGTTGATGGCGTTACCGTCAGCTGCGAATCATCCGTTACCTGAAATTTTTGTTTATTAGTACGCCCCGTTTTTATGAACTTTTCTGCCCAAAATTGATAGGACCTAGGTATAATACGTTTTTATTCTTACCGTAATGAATTGCCATACGTCAACTGTTGGTACAGCTGATTTAACCAAAATCCGTCTTTTTGTCGACGAGTTAAATTGTTCATTTATGAAATGAACAGAACAAATTCTGCTATTGTTTGTCGGGAACCAATTTCTTTTTCCAGTAGCAGATATCCATTTGTCTTTAATATCTGGATCTTTTGGGAACCTGTAATAAAAGCATTGGATAAAGTAAACAGATGCATACAAATTATGTAAATTCTGTAATGATTATCTTTACAATATAAAACTTTGTATACTTAATTATTTTGACATGAAAAAAGCATTTGATAAATCTTGAAAACGTCCTTGTATTATATAAAAGGATACTCAACGCAGACTGCTTTTTAACTTACCCACGTACATAACAATAATAAGCCTTCCTCCTATTAATTTTCTGAATGAGAAAGTAGTTTAAAAATACGAATTAATAGTTAATCGTTACAAAAATTGGTTTGTAAACTATTTATGGTGCGTTTGTTTAGGTGACTAAAAAAATGTAAACAATCTTGGTATGTCTTTTTATATTAAAGTAGTCGTATAAAATACATACGAAGGATAATTAAATTTAGTTAGTCCTAACATTAATTTAGGTAAATACCTAATTGTAAACATTTTTAGATACAATTTTTATTCAACTTTTAGATAAAAAGACATACCAAGATTGTTTACCTTTTTTTAATCACCTAAACAAACGCACCATAGATAGAAAGAAAACAAACACAGTGAAAACTGAAAATGAAAAAGGTTACATCTCATATTTAAATATTAAAAAAAAAACATGATACATTCCAATTTGGTAAAACGAAGTATTAAGCTGAACGTAAATAATTATCGATACAGAATAGTAGTAGCACGTCACTAAATTGCGGCCAACTCATGCGGCTTGTACCTAGAATTTACGCAAACGGCGATTTTTGTTTATTGCGTATGACTATAATTTCATTGCTGCTTTTAGCAGTAGTAATAGTAGACATAAATAAGCTTAAGCGTTAATGGTTATTGATTTGACAAAAAAATCGTTTTTTGTGATAAATCGTAGTAGTGATAGTGAAAATATTTGATTTGTCTATATTTGCTAAAAAACGACAATATTTAAAAAATTAAGTACTTACATATGAAATGTTATTCCTTTATTTGTTAAGTTACAAGTTTTGGACGAGTTTCCGCAGTTGGATATGCTGCAAAACACCATGTTTACCTCTCCGCGTCTCAAATAACACAAGAAATCGCAACAAACGCTCCGCGTGCACTTGTGTACTCCAACCACGGAACATAAAAAACAGTGGAAGTGGTATGCAACAAAATTACTATAGGAACCGCTGTCGCCAAACTCACACAAATAAACCGATAATCATATAATGCACTACAAGTACAAACAAACAATTCGTCTGATTTGTCGTTTTAATTTTAGTCAAAACTAGCGTAAGTCACAGATCCTACATCCAGAAATAAACCTTCATGCATTATGAATAGGATTTATTTTGCTTTAGTCCAGAAAGTATTTACAACGTTTTGTAATCTCAAGTCAAACTAGATTCGATTGACGAGTAAATTCCGCTACTTGACCATAGATGGCAGTATTCTCAGTGATCACAATTATAAGTCTAATTGCGTTAGTCATAAGGTTGACATTCGCGTGATAGGTCGATAACTATTGCTACTCGATCATGGCCACACCAGTGCAGTAACACATTGAATTTTGAATTACATTATCGATATCGATAGATACCCGATTTCTTGTTTAAATCGAAAAAATAAGTATTGTTGGGAGTTAAGTAAAACTGTAAGAAGAATGAAGTTGTGTTTTTTTTTTCTTTTGCTTATATCTCGAAAACGGTGTGTCCTATCGAAAAAATAATGAAAATTTTGCACCCCTTTGCAACTCATAACTCCCTAAAACTCTACATGTTGGTAATACTCAATAATAGAAAGAACAATGCTCAAAAATGTATGGACACCGTCCCCACCCTTGTAGCACTTTAAAACCTATGTTAATCGAAGGGCTATATCCATCTTATTATTTTGTTTTATGACAGCGAAACTGAAATGTCTGTCCGAAAAAAGTTATATCGATAGACGAAACCGGAATCAGTAACAATTATGTTACCGTTTAATGTTCTTTGGTATTTAAAGTATGGCAAAAAATAAACAGAAAAACATATTACCTGGGATGATTAAATACCTTCGTTCGAAGCTTTCAAACAACCCTTTGGAATCAAAATGGTGATGACTCCAGCACGGGATGCAACTCCCGGGGCAGCTAGAAAAAAGTTCAATGAAGAACTGTTGAATATCGCTTATGTGAAATTCAAATTCAAATTCAAATTCAAATTATTTAATTCAGACATGAGTCCATAGTGTTAGTATTACAAAATTACTTAAAGACTAGTGTTAGTAATTCAAATAATAAAGGTATCATCCTCAACTGGTGTGGATCCTTACCCAGTGACGCAGCAGAGGGGAGTCCCACCGATCTCGGAACACACTCAGGAGACTATTAGTGGCGGTGCGCAGCCGGCCGGCCATGGATGCGGTCCTTTTTCTAATTATGGCGTAAAAACAATCTGTGTGCGCCTCCGCAAACATACCGGACGCACTACAACGCCACGACAGCCCCAACAGTATCCTGAATGCGTTATTGTATTGGACACGCAGGTCGCTGTACGCTCTCTGCGTAAAACTGGTCCAAAGACTGCACGTGTAAAAAGACTGGCAGAAAGCTTTAAAAAGAGTTACCTTTACTCGATTTGTACAACGTGCAAATCTTCGAACCAGCATGTTACATCGAACGGCCAGCGACCTGCGTTCCCTCTCTATATCTAGGTTATCTTTAAGATCCTCAGTGACCCAGTGACCCAAGTACTTAAACTTAGTCACCCATGCTAAAGGAGCGCCACAGAGCGAGACACTGGGGACATCTAAATAGTTTATGTCCCGCGCCTTAAACATCATAAGTTCACTCTTCGTGACATTATACTTGAGCCCATGGGTCACTGCATAGGACTCACAAATCGCCACAAGCGTCCTCAAAGCACCAATCGATGGGCTCAGCAGCACCATATCATCGGCATAACTAATATTATTCATACAAACGCCGTCAATATGACATCCAACTCTGGTGCTGCTGAGTTCACCGATTAGCCGGTTTATGTATAAGTTGAAGAGACGGGGTGAACTTAACCCCCCCTGTCTCACCCCGCACTCCAGCTCATACACATCCGATTGAGCCTCAGCCCATCTAACACTATTCCTCTGGTTGTAGTACCAGTAGCGAAACAAGGATGTAATTTCATTCGGTAGTGTTGTCTCACTCCGCAATTTGTTCCATAGTACCTCGTAGGACACAAGGTCAAACGCCCTTGACAGGTCCAAAAAACAAGCAAAAACAGGTGTTTTTCTGGAGGTATAATATTGAACAGTTTGCTTGAGGCACAGTATGGCACTCTCCGTGGATAGACCGGGTTTGAAGCCAAACTGCGCGTCATGGAGTTCAATGTGTTTAGCCAACTGTTGATCAAGCAAACTGTCCAAGACCTTGGCGACTATCGTGGCCAACGAAATAGGCCTGTAATTGGACACCTCAGAGGCATCCCCTGTCTTGTCCTTAGTGATCGGAACTACCACAGTGTGCATAAGGTCTTCCGGTAAGTAGCGGTGACTGAGACATAAATTAAAAAGCAAAGCAAGAACCCTACACAGATGTGGCCCCGCATGCTTCAGGTGCTCGACGCTGAGGCCGTCGTGGCCTGGTGACTTACCTCTAGTCATTTTCTTAATAACAGTAGCAACCTGTTTAGCTGAGAACATTACGGTAATCTCACCAGAATCCGACAGTTTCTCTTCATCGAGCACCCGCCGCCCTGTTTGCAAGGGAGACTGCACTTTAAAGTGTCTTAGAAAAAGGTTAGCGATATCTTTCGGCTCAGTGAGACCCGCCACACTCACAGGGAGACTCGGCTTGGCATTTAATTTGTTAGTTGACTTCCAAAATTTAGCAAACTCTCTTTTGGAATGACTATTTGCCAAAATATCTAATTTAATTTGTTCTTGATTATTTTGAACAAATTTTAATTTAGTCTTAAATGCCCTTCGTGTTTCTCTCATTGTCTCATACAAAGTCCCCTGAGTGGGTGCACCATGTGATAGCCACATTTGATAAAATGTACGAGCCTCCCTATGAGCGTCGCTGACAAATTTGTTCCAACCTGTGACATATTTTTGTCTCTTAATGCGGTTACTACCTATATATGTACACTGGGCACCCTCTTGGCCAATAACCATTGACTTTTTTTAGTTCAAATAAAAATACCTTCTTAATTACAAAAAACCTTTTACTTTTATTGCAACACACAGGGGTGGAAGGGGGCTGCCCTTTACACCCCTGTGTGTTGCAATAAAGTCAACGACTCTTGAAGACAACATACAAGTGGCTTAGGAGCGAAACGGGTGTATAATTCTTTAAAAAGGTCTTATCACCCATTTTAAAGAAGAGAACGACCACACTCCTTCGCCACGTTTCTGGAGTTCTCCCAGAGAACAGGACAGAGTTGAAGAGCTCTCGAAGCTCTTTCAGTACACGACTTCTTCCGCTTTCAGGAGCTCGGTCGTATCTCCATCCATTTTTATTTTTAAGCTGTTTAAAAGCCGCCTAGATTTCGTCTTGGCTGACTTCTGGCAGGTCTTCTGTGAAATGGCGGGTTAAGGTGACCCTGGAATCCTCACTCGGGATCAGGTCCAAATGCCTTCGGATGCATATAATTGGCCGTAGAAGTTTTCTACTTCCGAAAGGATTTCCGGCCTCGGAACGATGATATCCCCACTGGATTTGGTCAATTTCGTCAGGTGGCTCCTCCCAAGTGGTTGGACTAATACTTTCAACCCCCGATTTTACTCAATCGCTTTATCTATAGAGTGCGTATTGCAGCGTCGGAGGCAGCGTCGTACCAGTGTTCTAATATTTTTGTTGAGTGCCCATTGTTCCGGCAAAGTGATAGGTGGGTTTTACGTCGTTCTGTTCTAAGCTCCAGAGACTCTTCCAAAAGTTTGAACTTCTTGCCCGTACGCCGCATTTTACAAAATCGCGTGTATCTTTGAGGATTTCCGCTATTTGGTAGAGCGACAAGGGAGAAGTCTGTGCTGGTGTTGAACCTGTTGACGACGAGATATCCCTGAATATATGCTTTTTATCCTTTATGTTGAAGTCAATCGCATTTTTCATCTTAGTATCGGGGCTTCACCACGTTCACTTCCTTTAGGGCGGTTTCTTAAAGGAGTTCATCAAGAAAAGCCCCTCCTCAAGGAAGTTGACAAGCATTCGCCCCGTATGATTTCTGCCAGACCCGTAGGATCCTACTAACGATTATACCGATTGTTTCAATTCTGTACTCCCACTTTAGCGTTAAAATACCCCACGAAAACGTTGTAGTGAGCCTTAGTAGTACAATGCGAGGCCTTGGAGATGTCCTCAAACATTTCCTCGACTTCGTAATTCGAGTATGCCGAGGTCGGTGCGTAAACCTGAATAACCTTGAGGCTATATCTCTCGGCTAACTTCACTACGATGTACGCTACCCTGTTCGAGACTCTGGAGATTTTTACAAGGTCGTCAGAAAGGTATTTGTTTGCCAGGAACCCGACTCCAGCTTGGCATAGCTGGTTTCCCTCTCGAAAATACATAAGGTGGCCCGATTCAAGGGTTATTGTGTCCTTCTGCTCTCCTTGGACTTCAAACAATCTTAGAATGTGCCACCTTATTTTTCCGAGTTCTTCTTCTAGCTGCACTAGGTGTTCGTCGAGCCGTAACGTGCGTCCGTTATACGTCGCCAAGATCAGTTCGGTTTGGCGGCCATTCGTAACCTTGGGATTCTTTGCACCCCCTACCTTGCTGTTACCGTAATCGCCGCCAAAATCAACAAGGCGGCCGATAACTGGGGGCCGCGAATTGGGCTTGCCATTTGAAGGGTTTGCTCATAATCGCCACGCTGGGCGGGCCATGCGGGTTGGCAATCGCAGATCCCAACTTCATGCTCTAGTGACGCTGCTGCCTGTCACTAGCCTGCGCCATTTAGTCGCATTTTATTTAGAATGCTGGTACCGCCATTTGTCGGTTGTCAGAGCTTCATTTCTAATGAGCAGGGTGCACCACGGGCAGGTTAGGTTGTCTTGAGATACTGAGTTAGTAAGTGTGCCCTTTATACCCCTCTGTGTTCCGTATTTTTATAAAAATAAAATAAAAAAGTGAAAGGTATTTTTATTTTAAAACTAAAAAAAACGTCAGTGGTAACGAAACAAAACAACAACATAATTCTTTTTAATAACAAATCACATTAAACGGCAACACAATTGTGAATGATTCCGGTTTCTTCGTATCGATATAACTTTTTTCGGACAGACATTTCATTTTCGCTGTCATACAATAAAATGATATGATGGCTACGGCCCTTTGATTAACATAGGTTTTGAAATGCTACAAGGGTGGGGACGTTTTGAGCATTGTTCTTTTGAAATTTTTCATATTTTCCATACAAAAAGTGAAAAGTTCGTCCAGTTGAGGTGTCATTTATTTTTTAGCTTTTGCTTATATCTCGAAAACGGTGTCCTAATAGAAAAAAAATATGAAAACATTTAATCGCGATTAAAAAAAGACATTTAGTTTGATAATCAAAATTTTAGGTTAAAAACATCAAACTCAAATAGCAAAATTTCCATTTTCACTAAATTAAATAGCTTAGGACCAACTTAGTTCTGTCTAACAATAAAACAATTAAGTTGTGTAACTTTAGTCCATCGTCGTTTGACAGGAATAAACTAAATTTAGATGATTTTTAGTCTAGTGTAGAGACATTTGTGACAAGATAATCTGCACCATTTTCTTTTATGGATAAAACTAACATCCGACCCAACCACATCACTAATTGAGTAGCGAAGTACTTTCGAGAACGAAATAAGAAATACCAGAGAATACAATCAATCCAAAAGAAACTGTATTTTAATCCTATAAGGTTGATTTTAACTAGAGGTTCTATTACTTCATTCGTAAATTGAAATTAACTAAGATTTTATTAGAAAACAAATTAAATCTTACTTAGCGATGGTACGAAACACCTCCATTTTTAAGAGTTTTTTCCTACTATCATTTTTGCACTCCAAAATGGAACAAAACGGCATAGCTACGGAAAAATAAATTTGTCGCGAGACTGCAACTCGACGCGATGTTAGAACTCGACTGTGACCATAGTTTAAGATCTGTGGGGACCAAGCAAGCGATACAGCGCTTATTTGTGCCACGCGTGCCACGCCTACTTAGCACTTCCACTGTTTTTTTATGTTCCGTGACTCCAACACATAAGCGCGGCGACAAGGTCACGCGTCTATGCGACTTCTATTGCCTTATTATTATTATTTAGATTTCTGTGGTGCCAACAGTATTCGAAGGATATCCAGAATATTGCCAACATCCAATTTGCAAAATAAACAATTTCATTTTATTTCATTGTACTCCAATATATTAGGTTGGGGAAAAAGTTTTTTCCCATTATAGTATGTATGAACTTGTAATAAAATCTCTTTGGCTATACTATTTGTATCTGGCTGGTTTTGGTATCATTGAAAGTTTAAATTTTAAAGAACATAATTCCAAATTCAAATTAGGAAAATGTGTGATTTTCATTTGTTTTTCGTACCGTCAAGATGAGTGAATCTAATGAAGAAATTCGATACATTTTAAAATTTTACTACAAAAAAGGTAAATATGCAACGCAAACCACGAAAAAAATTTGCGATGTTTATGGACCTAGTGTAGTGTCTGTGAGAGTAGCACAAATTTGGTTTAAGTATTTTCAATCCGGAAATTTTGATGTCAAAGATGCACGTCGCTCTGGTCGCCCTATTACGGATAAAATGGATGCCATTTTTGAAAAAGTGGAGCAAGATCGGCATATCAGTAGTTACGACGTAGCTGAAGAACTGGAAATTGACCACAAAACAGTTTTGGCACATTTGAAAAAAACTGGGTACACAAAAAAGCTCGACATTAGGGTACCTCACGAGCTCACTGAAAGAAACCTAATGAACCGTGTACTCATTTGTGATTCTTTATTACGACGTAATGAAACCGAACCATTTTTGAAGAAGCTGATAACTGGTGATGAAAAGTGGATCACGTATGACAAGAACGTGCGAAAAAGGTCATGGTCAAAGGCCAGTCAGGCTTCACAGACTGTGGCGAAACCCGGGTTAACTCGCAACAAGGTGATGCTGTGTGTGTGGTGGGATTGGAAGGATATTAATCATTATGAGCTGTTACCACCAGGCAGGACCATCGATTCTGAACTCTACTGCGAACAACTGATGAGATTAAAGCAAGAAGTTGAGAGAAAGCAGCCGGAATTAATCAACAGAAGGGGTGTGGTTTTTCATCATGATAACGCTAGACCTCACACATCTTTAGCCACTCAGCAAAAATTAAGAGAGTTTGGCTGGGAGGTGTTAATGCATCCGCCGTATAGTCCTGACCTTGCACCTTCAGATTTCCACCTGTTTCGGTCTCTTCAGTATTCTTTAGGCAGTGTCAGGTTAACATCACGAGAGGACTGCCAAAACCACTTGTCGCGGTATTTTGACCAGAAGTCCCAAAATTTCTATAGCAATGGGATCATGTCCCTACCTACAAGTTGGCAAAAAGTTATCGAACAAAATGGTACCTACATACTTTAGTTAAATGTAAATAAACTATATTAAAAAATGTTTTGAATTTTCTTAAAAAATGCGAAGAAACTTTTTCCCCAACCTATTATGTACCTACCTGTGTAAATATTACAAGAAATAAAATCGTAAAAATATACGTCTGATTATTTATTTAAGTTGGACCCTTAACCCTTAATTGGTAATAAATTGTTACATAATACCATATTTATGTGCCCATAATTTTTATTTAACAAAGCACACATTTTATTATATAATAGTAGGTAGGTACTAGCTTCTATCCGCAGTTTCACTCCTGTGCATTTTTCGTTAAGCAAAAAATCGATGTACTACAGATTCCATAGTACCTATGCTTTGAAGCGTCGACCCTTCCCTAGTCACGCACACTAATACTACTCTAGAGCCGCACACTAACAAGAAAAGGACACGCGTCTCTCTTTAAGGCTCCGTCTACAGGATATTTAGTCTGAGTTGACGCCCCTGCATTACTTCAAGACATCTCTTTCCGTGTACCTCGCAGGCTCGAACGCAGTTGTAATAAAAAACTATTGTTTGTAACACTTGTTATGTATCTGATAGTTTTTTGAGGCGAAGTTGTCAACTTTTTAATGATAAATATTTGAATATGGACAAAATTGTTTTAAAAGTCCTATTAGTAAAATTTGTTGAATTACTCATTTAGAATGTTTTTGTTTCGTTAGCGTCGAGCGTGTGTTAGACTGCGTGCGCACCGGCGTCATTATCGTTAGTGTCGAGCGTGTGTGAGACTGCGTGCGCACCGGCGTCATTATCATTAGCGTCGAGCGTGTGTTAGACTGCGTGCGCACCGGCGTCATTATCGTGTGACAATGTTTTTGTTTCGTTAGCGTCGAGCGTGTGTTAGACTGCGTGCGCACCGGCGTCATTATCGTGTGACAATGTTTTTGTTTCGTTAGCGTCGAGCGTGTGTTAGACTGGGTGCGCACCGGCGTCATTATCGTGTGACAATGTTTTTGTTTCGTTAGCGTCGAGCGTGTGTTAGACTGCGTGCGCACCGGCGCGCGGCGTCATTATCGTGTGACAATGGCTTCTAATGTAATCAAGTGTCCGGGTTGTAACCTGGTAATTTGTGAAGTATTGGCTTTCGTAAAAAACAAACTGGATGTTATGGACGAGGACAGTCTAAGTAAAATATGTGTGTCGGCGTTTTCGCCTGAAGAAATACTCAGTGCTAAGAAATTACTGTTCGACTCAATTCCGTCCGACCAGCAAGTGAAAATCCGTAAAGGTGACAAGAAAATACAGCGGGACATTGAGGATATTATTGTGCTTCTGAAGCGGACAGATCCTGAGATTGTTCCTATTTTTGTGGCCCGTGACCTTAAAAAGTTACTTTCGGTGTAGGTACATGCCTACTGATGAACGTGAAAATATAGGGGAGTTCTCATCATGCCTAGGTTGGTGTACGTATGGTAAGCCTAAGTCGGGTAGGCTCTATGAGGCCATGCATAACTCTAGGAAACTATTCAAATCCAAACTGAAATATTGCCTTAATCATAAAGATCAAATAAAGATGGACATAATCGCCAAGCATCAAAAAACTTCAGGCAGTTTTGGAAATCTACGAACAAACTTAAGCCAAAGGTGAGTCTCCCAGCCAGTGTGGAGGGTATAAGTGCGCCCCGTGACGTGGCTAACCTATTTAGGAAGCACTTTACAGTGGAACCCCTTTTAAAACCGGAAGTGGGCGAAATGATGCTTGAAGATGCGAAGCGCGATTCCGGCGACCCTCCAGTTAAAATAACTTATGCGGAGGTTGACAAGATTATTAAGCAGATGACCAGAGGGAAATCGCCGGGACACGACGATCTCAGCATGGAGCATCTCCAGCATGCCGGTGTTCATCTGCCTAGGCTCCTGTCCATGTTATTTACCTTCTGTATGCGTCATAACTACCTACCAGATGATCTCATGAAGACCATAGTAGTACCTATAGTGAAAAATAAGACTGGTGACGCATCAGACAAGGGTAATTATCGACCTATTTCTTTGGCCACGACTCTGGGCAAGGTACTGGACGGTGTGCTTAACAGACATTTAAACCAGCACGTCCCTGTGCACGACGCTCAGTTCGGATTCCGACCTGGGCTGTCCACAGAATCGGCTGTACTGTGTCTTAAGCATACTGTCCAGTATTATACTGATAGAGGAACACCCGTATTCGCCTGCTTCCTAGACCTGTCAAAGGCGTTTGACATGGTGTCATACAACGTCCTGTGGAGGAAGATGACACTTAAATCCAGCTTGCCCCCAGAAATCACTCGGTTGTTTAAATACTGGTATGATAACCAAAGCAATTATGTCAGGTGGATGGGCGTATGCTCTGATGAATATAAAATGGAGTGCGGAGTAAGACAAGGGGGTTTGACTTCTCCGACTCTATTTAATTTATATGTAAACGGACTGATTGAGGAGCTCAGCAGTGCCGGTGTCAGTTGTTCAGTAGGGGGCGGGGGGGTTATGAACAATATCAGCTATGCTGATGACATGGTACTGCTGGGCCCCTCAATTAGTTCTGTGAGGTCACTATTGACAATTTGTGAACGGTATGTAATGGCCCATGGGCTCAAGTACAATGTTCAAAAGAGCGAGTTGCTAGTTTTTAAGGCTGGGACGAAAACCTACCCTGTTCCTCCGATCAAACTAAATGGAACCGTCCTACAGCAAGTGAACAAATTTAAGTACTTGGGTCACTGGGTCAATGAGAACCTAAATGATGACATGGACATGGACAGGGAGCGCAGGGTATTGTCGGTAAGGGGTAATAACTTTAACGTCACTTGAGCATCGTGCAAACCTGCGAGAAAGCATATGGGGTAATATGCTTTCTCGCAGGTTTGCACGATGCTCAAGTGACGTTAAAGTCACACTATTTAAAAGCTACTGCCAAACGTTATACACGTGCAACCTGTGGAGCAATTATACTAGAAAGGCCTACAATGCCTTGCGCGTCCAGTATAACAACGCGTTCAGGAGTTTGTTGAAGCTTCCGTGGCGGTGCAGTGCCTCCGGCATGTTCGCCGACCACGGTACGGACGGCTTTCAAACGGTGCTTCGCAAAAGATCGGCCCCCCTGTGGTTTAGGTTAAAGCGGAGCACCAACACGCTTTTGAACGTGGTGTCGGACGGAGTGGGCGGCCAAATTCTGAGGCATTGGTCGTCCATTCATGTCCAAACTAATAATAATAATTTTAAATTCTACTAACATAGCTTTAAGTATATCTACTACAACATAATTATGGACTTTATAAGTCTGAAATAAATATTTTCATTTCATTTCATTTAAATACCTAGTTTTATATTAAGATAGGGAGCTATATAGGTTTGTTAAAAACTACTCAGATAAGAATCATGTTGTTTGTGAATAACTGTTTGTTTCTAAATAAAAAGCAAAGCAAAAGAGTGGATCTCACTACCAGCGTGTATTTCCGAGCGCATACAACCCTCTACATAATAACATGAACATGGCATCTAAGATGACAACAAGATCCACTAACAATGGCCGCAAGATGTCAGGACTAGTACCTTGCTATAAATGTAAAAACTATGTTGACATAAAAACTACTGCATTATGTTCAGTATGCAATAAAAGATACGAGTTACATTGTGATGGATATCCAGAACACACATACAGGTTAAAGGATCAAGAAGCAAAGAATAAATGGAGATGCAAAATGTGTATAAGAAATAAAAAAGTTATTACTAGCGATATATCATCACAACACGGAACTGAAAACACCACATTGCGAAAAAGACAGAATTCTCCAATTTTACCGGGTCCCCTTTATACAAAGAAAACCTTATGCGAAGAAACACCAACCCCACCCCAAACTACCTCTCAGATCATGGATTCTCATATACTTACCGTTTGCGAGACATCGGATGAATCATACTTCACACCTAATAAACTGTCTAAGAGTGTCGACGGTACAATATCTGACTTGGTAGCAGTTTCATCTATGAAAGATACAATATCTCAGTTGAGTGGAGAACTCAATAGTACACAGAAAGAGCTAGAAAAAACAAAACTCGAAAATAACGAACTTCAGCTACAGGTAAACAAACTTAGTTCAGAAATTAAAATGCTAAAATTGCAGTCTCATTCTTCTGTGGTGGAAAATAATACCGAGAACAATACAAAGAAGCAGAGCCTTTCCATACAACTTCATAGTGCATTGTCTTCACCATCATCGCTGCCATTCACTTCAAACACCAATTCTACTAACAACACACAATTGGCATGCCTGCAAGTAGAAATCATAGATCTCCAACAGAAATTAAAGAACGCTGAACGAGAAATTACAGTCCTTACAAAACAAATAGAGACTTTAACACAGTACTTACACACTGAAAACAAGAGATCAAGAACCTCTGCACAAACAAATAATATCCAGCAGCAAATCAACGAACATGGAAGAAGAATAGTTATCTTTGGCACTCAACAATGCGTTGGATTGGCTTCTGCCATTTTACAATCAAGAATGGATACACAATATGAAAAATATGATGTAATGGCGGAAACGAAACCTCATGCACTAAGCAGCCAAATAGTAAGAAGCTGCCAGGATATTAAGCTAAGTACTAACGACAAACTCGTAATATGTTTAGGTGAAAATGATGTCAACGTAAACCTTGTTATATCGCAGCTGCAAACTATCTTAGATACATTCAATAAAAATAAGATTATTGTGCAAGCTAGTGCAAAGTGAAGTGCTACTAACATAGTCTTAAGCCTTATTTATTAACACAAGATTTTGTTTATAAAAATATGTATGTTTAGGTTAAGGTATTTTTCTATGGGCCTATGTCGCCTGAAATAAATGGTATTATTATTATTATTATTATTATTAAACGTTATCAAAAATCCTTATTTGAATGTCAATAAATTAAATAGCCGCATTAAGAATTTATGTGTAATGTATAAATGTCAATTTGTGTATTGCAAATACTACAAATTAACCGATATTTGTAAATCGATTAATTATGTTATTGACTACGACGATTACGATGAGAAATACTTAAACCCGAGCGAACTTAAGAAACGGATAGTGAGTAACAATAAACCAAGTCAAAAGTTAAATGAGAATATCATTATATCTGAAAAAGAGATCATTTCTTACAATTTTAATCACACTGATATGGTAAAATTAAATATTAAACCTTCAGAAAACTTATTCAAAAACATAATTAAACTTAAGAAAGGAACAATACCTTACTATTTCCCTGTGATTAACAAAATCGATACGTTTTTTCGAGCCTAATGATAATATTACCCCACATAATTTTAGAATTCTGCACCAAAATATTGCTAGCATTTTGTCAAAGCGCGAATTACTAGAATTAACTATACAAGAGTTACGAGAATCACAAAATAATCCAGACGTAATATGTCTTTCCGAAACATTTGTTAAAAAAGGCTACGAGGGCCATGTAAAGATCTTTGATTATAAGTTGGCTTCCAGTTTCTGTAGGGAAAAACAAAGAGGTGGTACTTGCATTTTAGTTAAAAAAGGTTTAGCTTACAAAGAATTAACATTAATAAAAACATTTGCCACGCAGAATTTATTTGAAGTCTGTGGCATAGAACTCACGTCTAGTAAATTAATTATTATTTGTCTCTATCGTACACCTACATCAGATCCTACCCAATTCTTAAATAAACTCCATAGCCTTTTACATAATTTATTCAAGAAATATAAACCCAACACACATGTAGTTTTAGCTGGTGATCTTAATATTAACACGTTAAAAAAAGGCAAGATCACAAGTGAGTTACAAGACCTATCCTACAATTATAATATGAAAATTCACATCAATGAACCCACACGTAAATCAACCTGTATAGACCACATCTTGAGTAACATTCCTAAAGCGACTGCTTCAGTACTCCCACTTCATCTCTCCGATCATGATACAGCACAAATGTTGAGCTTTCCTATAAAAGATAAAACAGTAACCTCAACATTTTCAATATATAAGAGAGATAATATTATAAAATTTAGGCAATGCTTACAAAGTTTGACATGGTCAGAAATATATGCCGAAAATGATATAAACCAAGCATTTAATTCCTTTCATGAATTGTTATGCCTCTTTTACAATCTTTGTTTCCCGAAAATAAAGGTAAAAATAAACAGCGGAAATAAAAAGAAACCAAATTGGATTAGCAAAGGACTGAAACAAAGCTGCAAAACAAAGCGAACTCTTCGTTCTAATTATTATACACATAAAAATGCGGCTAATAAAACAAAATATATCACATATTCAAAGTTATTACAAAAATGTGTAATCTCTTCAAAAAAGAACGCAAATATCAAGTTTATAAATAAAAATGAAAACAAATGCAAAGCCACGTGGAGAGTAATTAAAGGTGAAATAAGTAATACTAATTTTAAAGACAATTTAGAGAACATCCAAGTTGATAACACACTAATAACAAATCCAGTAGAAATAGCATCTGCTTTCAATAACCTACATTAATATGACACATAATTGTACTAGTACGAAAACAAAAGGTAATTCCAATGAATATTCAACAGTCCACTAAATGTTCCTCAAACCTGTATCAGAAAGCGACGTTCAAACGCAGATATTATCATTAAATAACACGAATTCTGAAGGTTATGATGAAATTAACACGAAAATTTTAAAAGCATGTGCTAATGAAATAATTGTAATATTGACATATCTAATAAATTTATCGTTTTCTCTTGGCACTTTTCCCGAAGCATTAAAACTATCCATAGTAAAGCCGCTTTTTAAAAAAGGAGAAAAATCCGACGTCAATAATTACCGCCCAATAACGTTAATACCCATTCTGTCGAAGATATTTGAAAAATGCATGTATAAAAGATTGATTGAATTTTGCAATAAATTCCATATTATTAAGAACGAACAGTACGGCTTTCAAAAACAAAAATCCACTACTTTAGCTATTTTCTCTCTTATTAATATAATTTTAACGAATGTTAACAAAAACCATCTTACTACAGGGTTATTCTTTGACTTATCAAAAGCCTTTGACCTAGTGTCTCATGATTTATTATTACAGAAGTTAGAAAAAGTCGGGATTAGAGGACCTGCACTTCAATGGATATCATCGTACCTGAACAACAGACTACAGCGGGTAACCATTACAAAAATAGATAAGAAAAATAAGAACATGGTACCATATTCATCCGAATATAAATGCAACAAATTTGGCGTCCCCCAAGGAAGTGTCCTAGGGCCGATCCTATTTCTACTTTATATAAATTCCATTACTGATATAACACATCATAAATGTGTACTATTTGCCGATGATATTTCTATTATTGTTACATCCGATAGAACGAATAACACAGTTAGTGATCATGTGACTGACATAAACAACACAATTGAAAAATTAATTGAATGGTTAAACATAAATAACTTATCAATAAATCTAAATAAGTCCGTCTATATACAATTTAACAAATCAAATAATCCTAAATATAATATAAAACTAAATATACATAAAATTGAAGAAGTAACACAAACAAAATTTCTTGGCGTATCTATAGACCAAGATGTCAATTGGAAAACACATGTTGATAGTGTATCTAAAAAAATAAATAAGTTTGTATATGCACTCAAACAGGTTAGAAGCATTACTAACATTAAAACGGCAATAATATCATATCATGCATATGTCGAGTCGTTGTTGCGATATGGTTTAATAATGTGGGGTAACAGCACCGACCACAATAGAGCATTTGTTGCTCAAAAAAAGTGCATTAGAGCAATTTACGGGCTCCAACCAGACGAATCATGTAGACCTATATTCAAAAAACTTGGTTTGTTACCGCTACCGTCTCTTTACATCTATGACATATGTATGTTTGTAAGGAAAAATCAGGATTTATTTCTCAAAGCAGATGCTGTTAATGTCCGCAGCCGACGAGACCCCAATAGGCTCGTACTAAGCGAGATTCCAAGACTAACTAAATATAATAAAAGCTGCCTTGCAATGTGTGTACGTTTATACAGGGTGTTTGGTGCATCGTGTGCCAAATTGAAATGGTCGACTGGGGGGGTCACCTTCTATCCTTTCAGACCCCTAAACACTTCTCATGCCCTGTAGCTTTTTTTTCATCGACTTTTTATTTTTTTATAAAAAAAATACCCAAATTTTGCATTCAATTTCAAAATAAAAAAAAAGTGTAAGTCGTAGACTCTGAATTTTAATTTTATTTAGACGTGTATTGTATTACAGTACTTTTAAATTCAAAATTAGTGACATTAGCCATCCAGTTTTTTTTTAATTTACTCGCAAAGTTTCGGACTTCAATTAAAGCTGTCCATGTTACAGCTATTTACATGGCTATAAAAAAAAACCAAAAGCGACCGGGATCTTCCAACTCCCTCAAAAACTCTCTAGTCTATCCTCTTGCTAGTGATGTGCCACATGCCATAAAAATCTTTTTACAACTTTGTAAATTAGCTAGAATAATTGTGAATCGAGTCACAAAATATTAAATTCCAAATTCAAAAGAAAAAAGTCTTTTTGCGTAATTGTTACTTAAGTAACAGGTAAAATTTGTTTTCTCACTCTCGCGAAGTAAAATCTATCTTCTATCTCTATCTTTCTTGCATAGCGTACCTAAACTAGTTTGAACAAACGACGAACTGCCACCGACGCGGCGACGCCGTCAATCCGTCATTCGTCAGTCAGTCGAGACATCACTGCCTCTGCTACCTGACGTGTGTGTTAGTTCACCGTACTCCGCGATTTTTTCATTTTGTTACTTTGTTTTGTTGAGTTTTGTTGGTTTTTGTTACGTTTTAACTTTTGGTGTTATTGTTAAACTTTGTTGATTTTTTGTTGTTGCAATGGCGACGTTCTCTAACGAGGAATATGCTGACATCATTATGGAGCCGCCAATGGTGTCGCTCGTGCAGCGCAACGAATTTACCAGGAACGTTTTCCTGGTAGACGACTACCTGGCCGCAGAGTCTTCCAAGACACATACCGACGCATACGCGAGACTGGCCGTGTCACTTTTCATGAACCAAGGGGCCATATTGTGCGACATAATGTTGAAGTGGACGAGAGAATACTGGCACTTTTTGAGGAAGACCCTACAAGAAGCATCAGAAATGTGGCAGCACATCTTGATATTTCAATATGGAAAGTGTGGAAAGTTCTTCAGCAAAACGAAAAACATCCATTCCACTACACTCCGGTGCAAGGTACGTAATTTTGAACTAACTTTAAACCCGTACACACTTTGTTTGACGATGCCTTTGTTTAGCAGGTAATGGGTATGACGTCACTACTTCCAGGTAGTGAACCAGCCCATACAAACGGTCCGACGCCGCCGGTCATTAAAAATCTCATTGTGCAATTATTTACTGCTCAACAGGAATTTAAAAGAGTTCTTTGTTGTAGGTCTTGAGGGTGGCGACTTTGACAGACGAGTGGCATTCTGTCGGTTTATGTTACACACGGATGTGGATGATCCTAATTTCTTAAAAAGAATATTGTGGACGGATGAATCCAAATTTACCAAAGAAGGGATCCTCAATCTTCACAATCTGCATCACTGGACAAACAAAACGGAAAACCCACATGTTAAAAGGCAGAAATCTTTTCAAAGGAGGTTTAGTGTAAACGTTTGGGCAGGAGTGATTGGGAATCAGGTAGTTGGACCGCATTACCTGCCCGATAACCTCAATGGCGATAACTATTTGGAGTTCCTTCAAAATGACCTGCCCGAATTAGTGTCCGAGGTGCCCGTATTTAATGAAAATGTTCCCAAAGTATTCCAGCATGACGGCTGTCCCGCGCATTGGCGTTTGACTGTGAGGGAATATCTTGACGATGTGTTCCCCAATGCGTGGATTGGTCGCGATGGCCCTATTGCATGGCCGGCACGTTCCCCAGACCTAACTCCGCTAGATTTTTATGTCTGGGGACGTGCCAAAGAGCTGGTATACGCCACGGAAATTCCGACTAGGGAGGTACTACTTCAACGCATTGAAACGGCGTTTAATCAAATTAAGGAGGAAATACGACTTCGTACAACAACTGTGGAAATACGAAATAGATGTCGGGCCTGCATTCGCAATAGCGGCCAACAATTTGAGCAGAATATGTAAAAAATGATTAAATAAATGTTAAAAATGCAATTATTTTTTATTTCTAGTAACCGTCCCCCCCAAAAAAGAGAGATACGAGACAGATTTTACCTTACAAGAGTGAGATAACAGATTAAATGAGTTCTTGAGGTATAATTTAAGTAAAAATATTTTTTTAAATCATAATTTCAAATTTAGTATTTTGTGACTCGATTCACAATTCTAGCGAATTCACAAAGTTGTAAAAAGATTTTTATGGCATGTGGCACATCACTAGCAAGAGGATAGACTAGAGAGTTTTTGAGGGAGTTGGAAGATCCCGGTCGCTTTTGGTTTTTTTTTTATAGCCATGTAAATAGCTGTAACATGGACAGCTTTAATTGAAGTCCGAAACTTTGCGAGTAAATTAAAAAAAAACTGGATGGCTAATGTCACTAATTTTGAAATTAAAAGTACTGTAATACAATACACGTCTAAATAAAATTAAAATTCAGAGTCTACGACTTACACTTTTTTTTTTATTTTGAAATTGAATGCAAAATTTGGGTATTTTTTTTATAAAAAAATAAAAAGTCGATGAAAAAAAAGCCACAGGGCATGAGAAGTGTTTAGGGGTCTGAAAGGATAGAAGGTGACCCCCCCAGTCGACCATTTCAATTTGGCACACGATGCACCAAACACCCTGTATAATAAGTTACCAAATGTTCTCAAAAATTTAAACATTAGATTGTATAAAAATAAAGTTTACGAATGGTTATCTGTTAATAGTTTCTATAGTGTTAAGGAGTTCATTGACAAACAATGTTAATGTCAGTAACCTACTGAAAAATTTGCATGCTTATTATTATATTGGCAAAACATGTTTTGTTCTAAATTGTACTTTTACCATCTTTTTATACCGTGTTTTTAAGCAAATAAATATATTATTATTATTATTATTGTTATTATTATTATTACTACATAATCTCTTCAAAGTGAGAGTGAACAGGCACCTTCTGGGTAAACTCACTCCATCGTCGATTTTGTCCTCTGACCTAGAGCAAACCCATCTCAAATAAAAAATATGTAGAATTATAATATCACCTATGAGGAAGCTGGAGTTATGCACATAAATTCATTCACTGTTACAAAAGTCCGAGGTCAAAACCCCGAGGCGCTCCATTATAAGCTTAGCGGTAATTTATCTAGTCTGTATTGGGTTGCAGCTCAAAAACTAAGCTAACTTAGTTTAGCTTAGTTCACATAGCTGGCGTAGTTTTTCTTACTTGGGTGCAGACCGCAGACTATGCATAGTTGTTGGTGTGCACGCGACAAACTAGATTATTAAAATACTCGTAGCTGGCTTATCTTAGTAGTCTTAGTTTAGCTTTGACATAGCTTAGTTTTTAGTCTGCAACCCTCTTCGCTCAAGTTTCAAACGTAAAAAGCCTGAAAGGTCGCAGAAGATACCTATTGACATATTGGTCCTCTTTTCACGCTTTAGAAATGTTTTAATAAGGTTACAATGGTGCGTCGATATTGCAACGTCCTTTGGTGAAACCATACTGTGAAGATCGTGAAGGATTGTATTCGTATTAAATGATTGAGCATTTGACTAAGCATTACCTTTTCAAACGCCTTGCTGACAACCGGTAAAACGGATATGGGTATACCTAGTCTTGCCATAAATATTTCTCGAAGAAAAAAAAAAATTTTTTTATTGCAGATAATATTTATTACTTTTACAGTGTGTTAGTTTAATACATAAATATAAAACAATTTAAAATATAAAAAGCTTATTCGAAGTGGTCTCTATTGGCTGCAATACAGTCCTTTAAACGTTGAGGCCAGTTATCAATAGAAGCACGCACTCTTTCCATGGGAAAATTCATCACTGCCAATCGTATGGATTGTTTTAGAGACTCCAAATTACCATGGCGTTTAGAGCAAGCCGTACTCTCTAAAACTGACCATAAATCATAATCCAGCGGATTAAGATCGGGACTAGACGACGGCCAGTCTTCAGCTCTTATGAAATCCGAAACGTTCACTTCCAACCAAGACTCGGTGCAGAGTCTTGTTGGAAGGACCATACTTGGTTATTGAACATGGTGTTGTTAAGGGGCTTAACTACCTTCTCAAGAATGGTATCTTGATACACTTGTACCGATGTTTTGAGATAGGTACCTACCTTTTTCACAAAAATATGGCTGTCACTCCTTCATAGCTAACACCCCACCAAACCATCACTGAAGTCGGATAATGCCCACGTTGCACTCTGTCGACTAATTGAGAAGCTTCCTTAGAGCGTTGAGCATAAATACGGCCATTTTGATTGTTAAAATGTTGCTCAATTGTAAAGATTTTCTCATCCGTAAACAAAATTTTTCTGTGACCTCCCTTTGCGTACCGCTTCAGTAGTTGTTTCGATTTTACCACCCTATTCTTTTTTAAATTATCAGTTAAAAAATGTCCAGTGCGTCTCTTATAGGCTGCAAGTCCTAAGTCATCTTTTAAAATACGCGACATGGTTCTGGGTGCTATCTTTTGGCTGGCCTGTTGGTCTAGTGGTTAGTGGCCCTGACTGCTATGCCGGAGGTCGTGGGTTCGATTCCCACCCAGGACAAATATTTGTGTGATGAGCATGATCATTTGTTCTGTGTCTGGGTGTAATTTATCTATATATGTATGTATTTAGAAATATATAAGTATGTTTATCAGTTGTCTAGTACTCATAACACAAGCTCTGCTTAGCTTGAGGCTAGACGGCGTTGTGTGATAGTTGTGGAATATTATTATTATTATTATTATTATTTTTTTTTTTTTACATTTCTCGGGACCCTGGGGTCCCGGACCTTTGGAAGGCGTACAAGGAGCCGAAGCCAACTCGCAGAGGCCCCTTAAATAATTTTAAATGATAAGGAGGCACCAACCGACGATTATCCCTGTATGCACTATGCAAGTGCACCCAAGGACAACCCCCGGTTGGTGCAGGACTATTGTTGTGTGTGGAAACAAAATATATTGGGCTATGGGTCTGGGTAGCTAAAGTGGATCGGGTAACTTGAACTATGGAAGAACTATGTCCCCTGCCTGACCAATGTTATATATTATACACGGATAAAATGGCAGGGGGTGACTTGCACACTCAATAATGGGCCCCCGGAAACGGCCGCTAGCACATAGCGACAAGGGGGCAACACTTCCTGAGATGCTTGAGGAGTGGAGAGGTATTCCACGGCTATCAGGACAATCCCGGAAGTACGGTCAAGATCCCTACCAGCACCTTACTGGAATACTTCCTTCCTCCGAGCACGTTTGCTCTTGCGAATCTCCACTCAATCCGGCCAATAAAGGCAAGAAAGAGGTGGGAGCTCTGTTCCTCGTCAGTGTTCACTCCAGCCGGCCAATAAAGGCAAGCTAGAGATGAGGACAAGATTTCTCTCGGGAGATAGGGGGTCCGTGGGGTCGCTACTGCCCAACAGCTCGCCACATGCTGCCCTGCGGGTTTCTGTATCTCTCTTGGTCTGGCTCCTCATCCTAGACCCGTTCCGGCAAAGTAAACTCTACCGGCACAGACCTAAAGTTTGAAGCGCGCAAGCCCCACCACGACGTCAACGTAGAGATACAGCGGTGGGGTTATTATTATTATTATTATTATCTTCATCTCCGAGATAAAATCTTTGCTTTCGGACAGGATTTCTTCGAATTCTTTCCCTTACTGTTTTGACCACCTTTTTCGCACGAACACTACGTGGACGGCCAGATCTTTTTCTGTCACAGAGGTCTCATTGTACCTATTACACAAACATTTGACTAATACCAAGCGTATGGAGTTTTAAAAATTACATTTGGCTCCATACCAACTTTGTGTAATGCAATCACAGCGATTCGGTTCTCTTTATCACCCCACTCCATTTTAATATCGCAAAATATTGTACATACAATGTATTGGCGCCAAAATTAGAAAACTCAATGAACAATCGTATAAAAATGACAGATTCCAAATTCAAAAGTAATCTTTCTTATTTTTAATTTGTAACAGTATTTATGGCCAGACTGTGTATATCCGTTTAAATAATTATTTTGACTTGATCTATTAATGTTGCTCTAGGTATACGTAGAGCTGGACAGTGGTGGCTGGGTGAGCGCGGTGGGCGAGCACGGCGCCGCGCGGCTTTGCGTGCGCGCTTCGATGGCGCCCGACGCGCTCTGCGCCGGCGCCGAGCTCGCGCTGTGCGGCTCGCGCTTGCGCCTGCGCGCCGTCGCTGACCTGGCGCCGCACGCAGAGCTGCTGCTATGGTTCGCAGAGGACGCGCTGGCCGCGCTCGACATGCCCTTCCTCACGCCGCGCAACGTGCACGGCCGCGACTACGTGTGCCACGTCTGCGCGCGAACCTTCCCCGACCCCAACCCGCTAAAGGTGCACCTGTTCCTGACTTGCGCGCCCTACGAGCCGGCGCGCTTCTGGCGCGAGGCGGCGGCGCGCCTGAGGCTTGCGCGGCCCGCGGCCCCACCGGGTCCCCCCAGCGCCGTCAGGCCCCTGGCGCCCGCGCAGCTGGAGGCGCTGGCCACGGAGTGGGGCCGGGCGCGCGGCGGCCACGTGTGCGTGTACTGCGGCAAGCTATACTCACGGCGCTACGGGCTCAAGATCCACCTGCGCACGCACACGGGCTACCGGCCGCTGCGCTGCCGGCACTGCCTGCGCGCGTTCGGCGACCCCAGCAACCTCAACAAGCACGAGCGGCTGCACGCGGCCCGGCCGGGCCCCGGCGCCGGCGCGGACCCCGCGCGGTACGCGTGTCCGCTGTGCGGCCGCGCATTAGCCCGGCGCCGCGACCTGGAGCGACACGTGCGCACGCACACACACACACAGACGGCAGAGCAATGAAACGAGAGTGTCGATTTAACGTATTTTATTAAAGTTATGCGACTACTGTCCGGCGACCTTGGCGGCGATGCGCTTGTCGCGCTCCTCGGCGATGGTGAGCCGCACTCCTTTGCCGCGCGGGAGGGAGATGTACGCCTTCGTGCCCTTTCCGATGATGAACACGTTGTTTAACCTATAATAGAAGTCGTTTCATGGTTAATTAGGTTAGTAGAATGAAGTGTTCTGTGCAAAAATATCAAAAGATAGTATTAGTAGATGGTAAAAAAGTGGCTGTGATTAATAGATGTTTACCTAGTAGCGAAAGTGTGGCCCGTGGTATCCTTGATATGCACGATGTCGAAGGAACCGGGATGCCTCTCGCGGGACACGATGGTGCCCACTCTCCCCAAGTTCCTGCCTCCCGTGATCATGCACAGGTTACCTGTAAATGAAAACATATTTGATGATCAACAAAACATGTCAAGCCAACATAATAAATAAGTTGGCTGCTAATTAATGTATTTAGTGATTTGTGGTGCGGAAGCGAGTGTTATTTAGTTGAACGCCATCATTACAGAAACAATGTTTCGTGCAGTCCAGAGGTTAAGGCCGCTTCTCAAATGTATGAAAAATAGTAGAGAAATAGTTTTTCTAAGAGTGATGGCATGCTAACATAAAATGATGACTAGAAGAATGGCTACAGTAATCTCCTTAAAAACAAATTTGATCTTATGTAATGTGCACTTAGGTGTCAAAGGAGACAAGAATTAGACATTAGAATTTTGTTTAATAATTATTGGTTAAATACTAGCAATAAACTGTCTTGTTGAATGTCCAAATGCGTTTTATTTAGAGAGTAGATTGACAGCAGGTTTGTTTTACTAGTCGTATCTGATGTAAAATGTTTCAAGCTAGAGAGAGATACGGATACGGCTGTCCCCTGGGTTTCATGTCTGATAACTTTCAAAATTTATATCTGGCTAATCATTTTAATGATTGAAAAGCGTTAAACACTCTAATCTAGTTAATTTCCAGCAATCATTTTAGCGTAATAAATAAAAAAACCGGCCAAGTACGAGTCGGACTCGCGCACGAAGGGTTCCATAACACACACACACATGTATGCTACAACATTTCTTTTTAATTTATTCTCTTAATTTATTATAAAACGGACACACACTTCTCTGTGTTTATTAAATTCTAGCGTATGGCACTCGTGGGATGCAACTGAAAATCAGCATCAGGTGGTATACCTTGTGTTACCATCTGACATTATGCCGAGCTGAGGCCCTTTTGGCATTGCAATCATGTTTCCATAGTTTTAAGGTGTATTTATTTTATGCTGTAATGCCAATTAAACGCGTTTTTCTTTATTTATTTCAAAAAAAAAATCACGTTTGTTGTATTGGAGGGTTTATTCCCGGTCGTCCCCACCACGTCGTCCCCACTGGGTACGAATGGGAAAAAAAGTTTCGTTCCTCCCCAGTGGTGACGATTGGAACTTTTTATTTCCCACTCGTTCCGATATAGACCGAGAGTCAAAATGCAGTAATGGGGATTTCTATAAGCGATTTCACGGATTATTAAAATGTTTTAATTACGACTCTGACCAAGAGTGAGCAATTTTTTTTTTTAAGTAATTTAAAAAGATTAAATCACAGGTAATCAACGAATTAAAATATTTGAATCACTATTTAGGTACGAGGGCTGCACTAAAAGTAGGTATCGGGAATGGAATATTTCCATTGTTCCTGTCATATTAAAATCTTTTTAATTGAAAACTCCTTGGTTTTAAAAATCGAATACCATTTATTTATTTTAAAAAAGATTCTCGGTCTTGTCACAAGGTTTTGTCAAACTTGTTTAGTCGTTGAGAAAATGGAATTGACTCGAGAAAATTCAAGAGCGATGATTTATTATGACTTTCGAAGTGGTTTAACACAAAAACAGTGTGTTGGCCGGATGATTTCTGCATTTGGTGATGAAGCCCCATCCAAAACCACAATTTACCGCTGGCTCAGTGATGATCCCCGTCAAGGTCGTCCAAAAACTGCAGTCACCCAAGCAAACGTTGATACTGTGCGTAAGCTGATTGAGGAAGATCGACATGTGACATACTGCGAAATTCAGGCAACTTTAGACATTGGCATGAGTCAAATACAAATAATCTTGCATGAACAATTAGGTGTAAAAAAGTTGTTTTCCCGATGGATACCGCATTCGCTCTGTGAAGAGCAAAAAGCGGCTCGCGTTACTTGGTGCGTCAGAACTCTCGAAAGATTCCACGCAGGATCCTCAAATGCTGTATACAACATCGTATCAGGTGACGAATCCTGGATATATGCGTACGAACCCGAAACAAAAAACTAGTCACGAGTTTGGGTGTTCGAAAATGAGTTAAAGCCAACAAAAATTCGTTCACGGAGTGTTGCAAAAAAAATGGTGGCCACGTTTGTCTCCAAAACCGGCCATGTTGCGACTATTCCTCTTGAGGGACAAAGAACGGTTAATGCAGAATGGTATGCTAGCATTTGTTTGCCACAGGTCGTTTCTGAACTCCGTAAAGAGAACTGCAACCGCCGCATCATCCTCCATCACGACAATGCGAGTTCTTCTCACACCGCGCACAGAACAAAAGAGTTTTTAGAGCAAGAAAACATAGAATTATTAGACCATCCGCCGTACAGCCCCGACCTAAGTCCTAATGATTTCTATACTTTCCCTAAAATAAAGAATAAATTGCGTGGTCAGAGATTTTCATCACCTGAAGAAGCTGTGGACGCCTACAAAACGGCCATTTTGGAGACCCCAACTTCCGAATGGAATGGTTGCTTCAATGATTGGTTCCATGGTATGGAAAAATGTGTCAATTTTCGCGGAGAATACTTCGAAAAGCAATAAATACATTTTTAAATAGTAATGTTGTGTCACTTCCTTGATTCCCGAAATTTTCAGTGCCGCCCTCGTAGTCAGTACTGCTCTCTAAGAGCAACTTACTATCATCTACTTGGTAATTGTAAGTAGTTATGTTGATGTTAGTAACAAACAATAGATACGCAGTGACGCACCCTCACCACCTGGCTTATCGTAGTGCATTGTATGCATGACCTTGTAATAGCCAATCAGAGCACCGCAATAAGTGTCGTTGATGCTCTTCTTATTACTCGCAAATGGGTTTGTTGGGTTTTAGCTGGCAAAATTCGATCATGGGGGAACCAAGTGCAGGGAGTAGTTCAAGTGGTCAGACAGTGTTAGTGTATATGAAAAGAAAACTTGGGGGTCACCAATATTACAAAAAAAGGCAACATAAAAGTGGCTTAATTGTGTGGGATTGCTGTCAACGCAAATTGAAGTGCAGAGATTTTCTAAAAATAAAAATAAGTAATTTCTTACTACATAGATATTATAATACCAGTTATTAAATAGATATTAATAGTTACCAGATGCCTTATAATATATTCTTTTATATGATACTATTTCTTTCAACTAGTTTCTTCAATGGAGGTAGGTGGCTTCAAATTCCGTTTTTGGAAAGACTGTTTAATATATTAGGCGCGGCAGACGCACATGCGCATTTTCGGACGTTCACCAGGTGCTTGACGGCGCGTATGCGCGTCCATACAATTTACATAACTATCATCGAGTGCGGCGCGCCGCACCTGTGTGTTCGTTGTGCATCTCTATTGTTTCGAAAACATCGTAAAATAAGGGTCGGTAAGGGTGTAGCATAAAGAAGCGTTTGCATAAAGCAGATAATGTGTTAATAAGTAGGTAATTTCTTGTGTAATTTCGTGTTGGACAATGTAGCATGTAGATAATTATGATCTGCATGTAAATTATTTGGAATTTGGTTATAACAACCTGACAGAAATCGCGGGCCAGCAGCTAAGTACCTATTGTCCTAAATTCCCCACAACAGAATACCGTACGACATTACACTATTATGAAAATAGCTAAAGTACACTAAACGGGCTGTCTCTATGTTGGTTAAATTACGAATTTTCTTAACAGCGTATGCTGCGGAGCTTAGCTTTTTTGACAATTTATCTATATCATATAGACAGCTCATGTACAAAGGCGAGCTTAACTGACTACCTAAGTCCTAAATAATGATTCAAATATTTTAATTCGTTGATTACCTGTAATTTAGTTTTTTTTTAATTATTTTTAATAAAAAAAAAATTGCTCACTCTTGGTCAGAAAGTCGTAATTAAAACATTTTAACAGTCCGTGAAATCTCTTATTGAAATCCCCATTAACCCCCCCAACTTTTTTTCCCATTCGTACCCAGTGGGGACGACGTGGGGACGACCGGGAATAAACCTATTGGAGCCCGCTTAAATATTTATTTTATTCTGTTTTTTAATATTTGTTGTTATAGCGGCAACAGAACTGCACTGCTCACTAAACAAACACTTTTAATATCTTTCACAGATGTTCTGAACAGACCAGAAGCCGTGATTAACTTCTGGAGGGAGGTGGGCTAGTCACAACCCAATAACATAAAACAGCGGCAACAGAAATACATCTATGAAAATTTTAACTATCTAACTATCATGGTTTATGAGATACAGCCTGGTGACAGACAGACGGACTGCAAAGTCTTAGTAATAGGGTCCCGTTTTACCCTTTGGGTATGGAACCCTAAAAATGGTTCAGCCATTTGATGATGATTGATGAGACACAGTTACACATGTTAAACTCCCCACACCCTGCTGTTTCTATCAGGGGTTAAAAATACAAGCAGCATTTATTATGAGTGTTTCATTTTAGGACATACCTGACTCAAACTTAATGAAATCCATGATCTTGGAGGAAGCAATGTCGACCTGTACTGAGTCATTGACCTTGATCAGTGGGTCAGGGTAGCGGATGGTGCGGCCATCATGCGTCACTAGGAATGGCACATTCTTGGGCCCCGTTGACACGCGCTTCACCTTGCACAGCTTGTACTGCAACAGACACACAAACTGTACTGACTGCACTCTACTTACTACTACATCCATCCTTAAGGAGGACTCCTTATGGATGGACATCCATACTTAAGGAGGAAGCGTCAGGGTAGCCCGCGAAATTCAAATTTACGTTTTTTGCAATTTGCAAGTCAGTATTAAGTTGTATGTTAAATAAAGTATGATTTGCGGCCGTAACAAATATGTTTTTTTACAGAATTATACAATAGAATCGGTAACACAACTCCTTAAGTTAGTATAATCCTAAAATGACAAGATTTCATAAAATAGGGATTACCTGGTCTTAAAGAGTTGTATTGATCACTTTAATAATTCTAATTATGTAAATAGATACTTGTTATGACCGCAAATTTTATAATTTGATCAACGTACAATATAATACAGACTTGTAAATTGCAAAAAACGTGAGAAAATTTGAATTTCGCGGGCTACCCTGACGCTTCCCCCTTAAGCGGGAAGCATCAGGGTAGCCCGCGAAAAATAAATTTTCTTACGTTTTTTGCAATTTGAAAGTCGGTATTAAGTTGTATGTTAAATAAAGTATGATTCGCGGCCGTAATAAATATGTATTTACAGAATTATAATCATTAGAATCAGTAATACAACTGCTTAAGTAAGTATAATTCTCAAATGTCAAGATTTCATGAAAGAGTCATTCACAAGGATTACCTGGTCTTAAAGAGTTGTATTGATCATTTGATCACTTTAATGATTATACATAGTCTGGTCATAAGTTTTGTCACATATGGAAAGTTCAATAACTGACACATTGAGTTACGCACTACAACCATTTATACATCAAATCAAAGGGTATCAAATACAGATTTACACCACATTAAAATTATTCGAAATGTCCTCCTCTTGCTTCGATACAAGCCTTTAATCTGCAAGGCCAGTAGTCAATCGAAGCACGCACGACGTTCATGTCAATATCGGCGACTGCTTTAATCAGGGATGCTTTAAGTGACTCGCAAGTTGCGATGGGGTTTAGCGCAGACCTTCTCCTCTAAGTGCTGCCATGTTTTGTAATCCAAGCGAATCAAGTCTGGACTGGATGAGGGCCAATCCTCATGCCTGATAAAGTTGATTCCACGGGTCGTGAGCCAGTTTTGGGTACTTTTCGCCTTATGAGCCGGCGCAGAATCCTGCTGGAATACCCAGTGCTTGTTTTCGAACATTGTTTGTGAAAGAGGTTCCACAATGTATGTTAGGACTGTGTTTTGATATACAAGGGCACTGGATTTCACTCCTTTTTTACAAAAAAAAACACCTCCGTTGGACCCAAATAGGACACCCCAAGCCAAACCATGAATGCCGAAGGGTGATGACCACGCTGAACACGTGGCACACGTCTGTTCGCTTCTTCACTAGAGTGTGCATACACTTTATCATTTTGTTTGTTGAAACTCCTCAACATTTTTTCATCTGAAAAAAGTATTCCGCGGTTATTTTTTTCCCCGCGTACCGCCTTAACAAAACTCGGCTCCTTTCGAGTCTAATTTTCTTCAGCTGTGCGTTAAGAAGATGTGCTGTATTTTTTCTATAAGCATGCAGTCCTCGGTCTTCATTTATCACCCTTTTAACAGTAGTTCGACTTAGTCCCATCTGCAGAGCCAACATTTTTTGCTTGCAGACAGGATTTCGGTGGATTCGCACCTTCACTGCTTTGATGATCGCTGGAGTCCGAATAGTACGGAGTGTGGAACCTAAGATAGAAGCATGCTTGTATGATACGACTAAATACAGAAAACAGAGCTAATAGAAATCTCTATTCCTAGACAGCATGTTTCACCGAAAACTTAGTTGATAGAAAACATTGTTTGTAGATATCTCGGTCCATAGGGAGCACTAATAATAATATTATAATAATATCACACATGGTCGTCTAATCCCAAACTAAGCAGAGCTTGTACTATGGAAACCAGATAACTGATATACTACATACACTACTGTTTTTTTTTTTTGTAAATACATACTTATATAGATAGATAATTACACCCAGACTCAGGACAAACAGACATGTTCATGCACACAAATGTTTGTCCTGGATGGGAATCAAACCCATGACCTGCAACATGATAGGTGGTATCTTAACCAACCACGCCATCTAAATTTTGCTCCCGATTAAAAATTGCTCTTCTCCAATGTTTGAAAGATAATCCGGTATGCCAAAATTAAATGTATTAGGAATTGTCGGTTGAACTTTATTCCTAATGTGGTGCACCATCATTTATGCTGCCGCTTAATTAGGCAAGTGGGCAGCACTGGCACTTGTAACATCCTAGAGGCAGTTCAGTTTCTATGAATAAAGTTTACGACAAGAAGTGCTATCTATGAGATCTCTGCCAACATTGCTCCCTATGGACCGAGATATCTACAAACAATGTTTTCTATCAACTAAGTTTTTGGCGAAATGTGCTGTCTAGGAATAGAGATTTCTATTAGCTCTGCTTTCTGTATGTAGTCGTATTGTACAAGCGTGATTCTATCTTAGTTTCCACACTCACAGTACAAGGACGACAGCTCCTTTGTTTATCTTCTAATCTTGAATCTTCCCTGAATCGTTTGATAGTACGATAAATAAATTTCAAATTTTTCGAAGTTTGAAAATCTCAGTTGGCACTTGACCAAAATGATGCAATGCAATTACTGCTACTTCTACTTCTTTGCACGTCCACTCCATTTTAGAAATTCCAGAAACCCTTTGTTTTTATTTTCTTTAAATATTCAAATTTCAAATGCCCATAATATTTTCCTCGGCTTGCGAAATTTTACCTATGTGACAGAATGGCCGGACTACATAATTATGTAAATGCACACTTGTTACGACTGCGAATTACATTTTGATCAACATAATACTGACTTGTAAATAGCAAGAAACATAGGAAAATTTGAATTTCACGGACTACCCTGACACTTTCACTTTAATATATATTTGGGAACCTACATATTTTGTAATCCATTTGGAATAAATATAAACTACCTTATGAATATGTTTGATTTACAAATTACTTTGGTATTTCGTTTGTAGGAACTACTCATGCGCTAGGGGTCTCTTAAGGGTCCAATTGTCCATAGTTAAACAAAAAGGATCCCACTACCAACACACTTGATGTGGGTTGGATCCTTTTCGTTTAACTATGGAGAATTGCAATAGCAAGATTTACATTTACAATATTATAAAGGACCAGCTAACCTTGGCTTCTTCAGGAGTGATGCGGTGAACTGTGAAACGTCCTTTCACATCATAGATAAGGCGGAACAGCTCATTAGTCTTCTCAATAGAAACAACATCTGCAAGAAGTAAACACATAGCAAATATTAGATATGGCTCACAATATTACATGGAGCCTGAAAATATCCTTAGCTGAATGAGACTAGTTACTCTCTTTGTTAATAATGTTTTGTTTGATAAACAATACCAAATCAATCTTAAAGTACCTGGGTCATGATAACAGAATACATTTACATGATGTGAACTCTAGCTCAACTCAACCTAACAACATCAATTAGGAATTACTTCAGTCACTTCAACAAAACTGTTGTGATCGCCTATTAGCAGCAAGAGTGCCACTCACCCATGAAGCCGGCGGGGTAGGTGGGGTCAGTCCTCACTTTGCCGTCCACCTTGATGAGGCGCTGCTTCACGATCTTAAGCACCTCGTTGCCAGTGAGCGCGTACTTCAGCCGGTTGCGTAGGAAGATCACGAGCGGCAGGCACTCGCGCAACTTGTGGGGCCCGGTCGAGGGCCTCGGCGCGTACACGCCGCCCAACTTGTCCAACATCCATGCTTTGGGAGCGGCTAAGCGCTTCAAATGCTTTTTAGGTCCGCGTGCCTAAACAGCACATCAAATAAATTATTGCATCTCGCATCAACTCGCATGTAAACTTAACCTGTGCCAGACATTAACTCGTTCGAAGAATTTCTCAATACGTAACGTTGTAGGTACTGTTAAGAGATTTTTCATTAAATATCGTACTGTTAGTGTCAATAGATTATTGGAATTAGATACATCTCAATAGAAGTTCACTTTCAAAGATCGGCAGCGACATACCAACAGAATATACTCTGTATCTGAAAAATATTGAACGGCCAAGTAATATTTAACACTACGCTCTCGTTATGCAGTATTACATTTGCTAAAATATTTAGTACTTTAACGATTTAATCGGATTTTAACAAATTTACACCACGAACTCACCATGTTGAACACAAAATTTAACAAGAAAGAAACGTCAAAATTTCAATTTGTCAAACACAATGTAAAGGAAAAGCTTTTTTGGTAAACATGAAACAAGGGCTATTTAGACTTAAGAACAACTTTATTTCTCATAAGAATTACATAAATAATTCACTAACTGAGAAACAATATCTAAAACTATGATTATGTATGTCATATATATATTATTAAAAGTATGTCCCACTCAACGCTGTAGAACGGCACTTGGTAAACGACATTACTACGGGATTGCAAGTCTTATTTATAATAGAATTAACAAAAGTTGTTCCATTTATTCTGCTACATTGCGAGAATGTAAAAGAAAAGTTTTTGGCTGGCTTCAAACGCTGAATTATGAGGACACTGAAAATCTCCTACAAATATAATTCAACTCTGCACTTCTCTTCGGTATACACGCGCACATACACACGCACACACTCACACACACACACACACACACACACACACACACACACACACACACACACACACACACATACACACACACACAGACAGACACAGGCACGGGCGACTACTTCTAAATTGTAACATTAGTGTCACAATTCGTATTTAATTAGAGAATGCTGGTACCCATAACACAAGTTAAATCTTTTACTTGGGTACCAGAGTTCATACAAACAATTGTGTTAAATTGACATTAATAGTCCTATGTTTAAGTTCTAATGTGTTTTTTTTTCATGATCCATGCTTTTCTTTTTTATAAATGTTTGTCTGTATATGCCCATTAAGTTCAATAAAATATATTATTATTATTATTATTATTATTAATAATTAGTCTATTGGCACAATAATCCTAAGGCAAGCTTAGTTCTACTCCAAGCAGAGCGGGCTCCGTATGTTTTTGGAAAAACAGCGAGAATTATTTGGTTTACTTATACAGCTAAATACACAAAATACTTAACAAAATATTTTTCATTTATTTATTTAGTTTTTAACTAACATCTATATATGTTCATTACAGAGTAACCTATTGCGACAGACATAGTGTATACATACATAATGGTGCCGATTCCCTTGTTCACAAACTAAACTAAATTGAAGTTGATTGCATCTCTTTTTATGCCAATAAATTTATTATTATTAATTGTTGACATATCTCGGGCCCCTGGGGTCCCGGACCTTTGGAAGGCATACGAGGGGCCGAAGCCAATTCCAAAAGCCAAAGAGGCACCTTAGATTATTTTAAATGATGAGGAGGCACCAACCGACGATTATCCCTATATGCACTATGCAAGTGCACCCAAGAACAACCCCAGGTTGGTGCAGCTGAGCTATTCTGTACATAGCTCACCGTGAAAACTTAGGTGAAGTGAGCGTGGAGTGAGCTGTCAATAGCGTCAATCCCTAGCATCAGGTTGAATAACAGCTCACTTCAAGCTCACTTCACCTTTGTTTTCACGGTGAGATTTTTACAGAATAGACCGGCAGGACTATTGTTGTACGTGGAAACAAAACATATTGGGCTAAGGGTTTGGGTGGCTAAAGTGGATTGGGTAACGAACTATGGAAGAACTGTGTCCCCTCCCTGACCAATGTTATATATTATACACGGATAAAATGGTAGCGGGGGGGACTTGCACACTCAATAATTGGTCCCCGAAAACGGCCACTAGCACATTGTGACGTTGCGACAAGGTGGCAACACTTTCTGAGGTGCTTGAGGAGTGGAGAGATATTCCACGGCTATCAGGACAATCCCGGAAGTACGGTCAAGATCCCTAACAGCACCTTACTGGAATACTTCCTTCCTCCAAGCACTTTTGTTCTTGCGAATTTCCACTCAAGCCAGCCAATAAAGGCAAGAAAGAGGTGGGAGCTCTGTTCCTCGTCAGTGTTCACTCCAGCCGGCCAATAAAGGCAAGCCAGAGATGAGGACAAGATTTCTCCCGGGAGATAGGGTCCGTGGGGTGGCTACTGCCCAACAGCTCGCCATATGCTGCCCTGCGGGTTGCTGTATCTCTCTTTTATTATTATTGTCCTTTATTTATTTTCAAAACGTATTAAATACATTTTAAAATATTTTTATAAAAAACATTTACAAAAAAAAATATTTAAAAATATAAAAAATAGTGATCCACCAGTAGTGGGAGCAAGGTCCAAGCTAGCGGTGGTTAGGGCTGCAGAGACAGGAACCTCCTCACAATGCGAGCCGTATTGAGAAGTACTGCCTTCTGAATCTGGCCCTTGATCCAACCGCCTAACGAGAGCCTGGAAAGATGTTGATCGTGACTTTCAGCCATCAGGTCATTGGCCGTTACTACAATCGGCACAATGGCAGCCGAGCTCACATTCCACATGTCAACAACCTAGTGTGCTAAGTCGAGGTACTTAATTTGCTTCTCTTTCTCAGCTTTCACGAGGTTCTCGTCATGTGGAATGGTAACATCGACAATCATTGCGCGGCGCACTAATCCATCTATCACCACTATATCAGGCTTATTGGCGACAATAGTCCTGTACATCGTCAAGTCATAGACCGATCCCAGTACAACGTGGCATGGTTATTTTCGAGAACTGGGTCGGGCACATACCTGTAATACGGTACTTCAGAATCCACAAGTTTATATTTCAAAGCAAGTTGCTGGTGAATAATCCTGGCCACTTGATTATGCCTGTGCAAGTACTCGCCGTTAGCCAGACGAGAACAACCAGAGATAATATGTCTGATGGACGGTGACCAGTCAGTTCACCAAAAACAATTCATTATTTTTTTTTCATTTCATTTCATAAACAACGTTTAGAATAAAGCCTAACCGTAGACGGTCGACGTCAGGGGCACCCCAAGGTTGGGCTGGTTTGAACCTTGCAGACAGAAATAGGAGCCCCGCACAGCGGGGCTCCATCGACCTGCTGACGAAAACCCTATCCCTAGACGGTCGACGTCAGAGGCACCCCGAGGTTCAGTTGGTTAGGTTCCTTTAAACCCTACAGACATAAATAAAAGTCCCGCGCATGAATCTAAATGAGAAATGAAAAATGTTTAAATGATTAAATATCATCTGATGCATTTGTTAAAAGAATTGTTTGCCAAATAAATGTTTGTAAAACGAGTGTTTATAAAATAAAACATTTGCGGAAAAAGTTGTTTTCGAAATAAATAGTATAGGAAACGTTGCTTTTAAAATGAAAATTTGTCAATGGAGTTTTGGTGAAACTTTAGTGAACCCCGATGGACTCGGCCGGACGGTGGCATGCCCGACACACATCAACCGTCCCGTCCTTCATAATATGTCTCCGGTAGTTATTCGTCAGAATAACTTCGTCCATAATTGCACAAACAAAACCTTCAGTTTCCCCCAGTTTCAGTTGACACCACAGAGTACATTTCTATATATAAAAATGTACTCTGTGGTGTCAGTGAGGCAAATGCAATGACAGTAGATTTGTGATTTGACACTTGACAACCGGCCGGCATTACTCAATGTTACCACACCGCACACAAAAAATTGATAAATCGATATCGATATTTTTATTCGATACAAAATTATAATCACCACTTAAACTCTTAAGAAGTTATGTTCGTCTTTGTAAATATATTTTCTTTAACATACGAGTATTCTGTCGTTATTGTGCTCAACAGATTAAGAATGTGTGGTAGCGTTTGTGGTAGCGTTTTTGCTGTGCTGCTAGGCATTTATTGTTATACAGGGTGATTTTTAAAACATGCGACAAAATTTAAGGGGGTGTTCTACCCATCAATATGAACAACTTTTACTATGGGACCAACTAAGAAATCGCAAAAAAAAAAAATACCTTCCCATGTAAAAGCACATACCCGATTGGACCATTTTGTATAAAAAGGTCGAAATTTTTTTGCGAATTCCGAGTTGGTCCCATAGTAAAAGTTATTCATATTGATGGGTAGAACACCCCCTTAAATTTTGACGCATGTTTTAAAAATCACCCTGTATTAACAGTCTATAAATTCGCTTGTTTATTTAATATCAATAGTAAAAAAATAACACCGTACCTATATAATATAATAGATCGAATCATAAGCATTACGGATGTGATATTATAAATAAAAATTCATGTTTCGTTCACAAAATAATCCACACATAATCGAAATTTTGTAAACGAAACATGCTTTTTTCCTGATAAATTATTGGTAACACTGCTCCACCAATTCTACCAATCCACAAACGTGAATTATTGTCATATACGTTTTCAATACTTTTAATTTGTTCAAAAATGTTGCAATCTTATTCTGATAAATAAATATTCCGTTAAATAAATATAAATTAGTAATTACGATGGTTTTAGTAGGGTTCCGTACCTCAAAAGGAAAAAACGGAACCCTTATCGGATCACTCATGTGTCTATCTGTCTGTCTGTCCGTCTGTCACAGCCAATTTGCAAAAATCTAATGGACTGATTAAGTTGAAATTTGGTACGCGTATGCATTTCTGTGACCCAATTACGGACGTGTAATGTGAATTTTGAATATGGGGGGCAAATAAGAAAATTAAAAAAAATATTTGCCATCTGTACCGTGCGATATATCAAATGAAAGAGCTTACTGTGAGGATTTCAAATATTTTTTTTTTATAATTTTAAAATAAACTATATAAAAGTTGTCTCTTATCTCCGAAAGTACCGAGCCTAAAATTAAAAAAAAATACAGAAAATAATTCTATAGCTATAGATTACAGGAAAACCTATAAGAAGTCTATGGTCTTAAAATAACATGGTAAATCTCTCAATATAGTGCTTACAAACTTACATTGTAGTTGGAATGTATGGGAGAACATGTTTTTCAACTGCAATGTTAAGTTTGTTCTTGGGATAAATTCATCCCATTTACGGAACTCTTCATTGTGCGTGGTCCGACACGCACTTGACCGGTTTTTTACATAAACGTAAATTGCTGTGCCTTTATGGCCAAAAACGGGTATCCCCCTTTCAACTTAATTGGTCCGTTAGATTCGGAGCAAATTGGCTGTGACAGACAGACAGACACACAATCCTTTTGAAGTACGGAACCCTAAAAATGCAGAACTACATTTCAAACTTAATTTTGCAGGGCTGCAGACGATATCCATGATAATTGTAATGAAAATGTTACTGGTAATGATGAAAGAAAACAAAAGGCAAGAAGTCTAAACCAAATACAATGATGAAGCAGTTAGTGCAGAACTGAATGTAGTTATTAAGGAAGAAAAAGCATATTTTGACACTAAAAGTAACAGTAGTCTAAAGAAAAATGAAATTAAAATAGAACCAAACAGTGATAATGATACACGCAAGAAAAAAAAGAAAAATAAACTTGATAACTAATGGAGACCAAAATGACTCACAAGACTATGTCCTATGATGAGACTTACCTTAACTTAAAAGTAAAACAAGAAGAATCATGAGCTGCATCTTTTACAAAACATAAAAAGAAAAAACGTAAACGCACTTCAAGTATATAAGTATTCATCAACAACTCCATTGAAAAATCATGAAAACAATTCAAGCAGTGAAATAGATGATAATAATGTTACTCTCAAAGAAGAAACTGAAAATGATACAGAAATGAGTAAACCTAAGAAAAAGAAGAAGTCTAAAAAACATTATGATAGTGACAATCTGCATCTAGATATTGAAGATAAAATGGACAGTGAAGAAACAGTTGTGAACAAAAATAGCAAAGGCAATCATACACACTGCCTTATAACAGAAAATACTATATCACAAGAAGAAAGTGGTTGTGATGAAATATCTACAATAAAATATGACGATAGTCATTCTTCCCATAATATTTCATTCATCAACAAGAGTATTGAAGAAAAAGACGAAGTAAATTGCAATGACAATTTAAACATAATTACTAAGCTAGCTCGTAGTGTACCAGAGCAAGATTTCATTAAAAAGTTAGAAACAACAGAGCATCGAAAACATCGAATATCAGACAGACTTCGTTTTGAGGATGATGAAGATGATACAAACACAGAGTCTACCTATGTAGAACATGAAAGTTATTCTGAAAATAATAGAAAAACATTAAAATTAAAACATTTCCTCAAAACGAATCCTAACTTGAAGCTGCTTCCCCAGACATTTATCAACAATACAAATCTTGCCAGAGATGACGAAATATGGATTCTGAAGTGTCCAAAAGAGATTAAAGATTTTGATAATACAACCTTAAATATCCATGGAAAATGCAAGATAAAAGTTGGTGGGCAAACTTATGAAGGTAGTGCTGCATAAGAACAACCGGACACTATATCACTGCTTATAATGGAGCAAAACAAATATAAAATCAGGAATGTACCACTAAGTGGGGTCATCAATTTACGTAATCGAATCCCTAAAGCACATTTCCGTGATGACAATATTATGGTGAAAAATCAGACTAATTTTATACCACTACCCGAGACAAAATGTCGCCATCCTCTTTTTGGCTCAAATTATAAGAAGGCCATAAAAATACCTGCACCAATAGTGGAACGATTAAATGTGCAGGACACTGAAGATACTATGATAAGGACTGCAAAGAGAAAGAAAAAGAAAAACAGGAAGGAACGAAACACATCAGAGCATGTTGATCCACAAGCACAAAATGACGTTACGATGAAGACAGAGCCAGAACTCTCTGTAGAAATAAGAGAAAAGAAAATAGAAGAAACGCAAAATGATAGATGATGAGGGTTCTGCGCCAAAGAAAGTGAAGCGAATCAAACATGATCCAGAATCTGCAGAAGCGTGGGAGTCAGAACAAGCAATAGAAAAAAAACTTTTGATAATTCAGTATATTGTTATATTACATTTTGTTTCATTTATTCATGCCACCAGTCCTGTAATCTAAGGCTGCCATCAGACGAACTGCACAGCAGCAACCGCGCGCAGTTGATATATTCAACTGCATGCAGTTGTTTTTTTTATGTATGGCACCTCGTAGTTGGCCTAGAGGCCGTGACTACTTAATCGGTCAATCCTGTAACTGCCTTAAGCTAACTCAAAGCTTCCAGCCAGGGCATAAAACTTATAAAACTAAGCGACTACACGCTAAGGGCACCCTCTGTGGGGAACGAACCTCGGCTTAGGGCGTCGCTGGGGGAGAACAGCAAGATGGGACAGGCTGGATCAAATCATGGTAATTATTATTATCAGGGGAATTTAAGGTGGAACTGTTCGCGGGCTCGACCTCACTGGTGGGCGTGGCCAAAAAGCATGCTGTCTCACCTTGGATCGTGTGCGACAGAGATAGTATCAGTGATGAGCAGTTAGACGCTAGTGCGCATGCACTTAAACACCTTTCCGAACCGAAACGACGTTAGGCGATGCACAGTCAGGAAGTACCATAGAGCAACACGGGCCCCGGCGAACCGGAGGGGAGTAGCCATACGCAGGCGTTCCCGTCTGTCAAAGTACAAGTCCACGCGGCCATGTGCATCCAATAAAACTAGTTGCAATCGCACTGCTCACTAGACTAAATCTAGTTGCGCGGGTGAATCAACGTCCTACAAAAATGCCGAATTGTTCAGTTTTTGCTGCAGGAAGAGGTCTGCCACATCAAAACAAAAAGATGGCGTTACTTTTCATATGTAAGTAATTTTTAATAACATTATTACTTTTTAACGACTTCAAAAAAGGAGTTATCAATTCGGTACATACGTATGTAATATTATTGGAACTGCGAAATATTCACATATGATGATCTATTAGGGCTTCCAAACAAATATACAAAATTTCATAGATGTATGTATGTATGTTTGTCCACGCATTTCTCCGAAACTATTAATCGGATCGTGACCATTCTTTTTTTTTGTTGGCTTACATTTACATCAACTTAGGGCACATTGAAAGTTTCATCGAAATCGGGATAATGGACTAATACGTGTTATTACGTGTACCTAAAATGTGCGTACGGCCTGGCTTATTGATCTCAAAACAAGGTTCTCAGTAACGAAAATAGGATATCCCAGCTTTTAACATTTATTGAGCACGGTTGCAACTACATGATACTTTCTGAAGGTCTGATGATGACCAGGTAAGTGCTTATCGGTTCTCAGTAACGGAAATAGTTAGGATGACCTAGCTTTCAACATTTATCTAATTGAGCACGGGTGCTACTACATAATAATAATAATAATAATAAATTATTTATTGATCCAAGATATACATAGACATAGAGTTGTACACTAGTTACATGCTAAGACTTAAGACACAAAGGGAGAAAAATAATAGTCTAAAGTCTGATGATGATCAGGTAAGTGCTTATTGGTCCTCAGTAATGGAAATAGGATGACCTAGCTTTATAATTTAAAAAATTAAATCGACTTCAAAAAGAAATTAACACAAAATTATGAAATAATTTTAATTTTGGAAGTCGGTGGCAAAAAATTAAAATACAGATCCTAAAACACCGACTTCCGAAATTAAAATTATTTCATTTTGTGGTAGTTTCTTTTTGAAGTCGATTTAATTTTTTATATTATTGGTTTTTAACTTAAATTTTAATAATAACGGTCGTGTTGTTCCAGATTCGTTTACCAACCCAGGCCGCTCGTCCTCATACAATATGCAGATCGGTCGAGCGACTGATCCGAGAGTTGTCGTTGTCACCGACCGACAGTGTTATTTCCGATTTGTAAATAGTTAGGTATCGGTAAAAAAGGCAAAGGAGTCTATGCAGCCATGTCTCTCCTGCATATATCATCGTCCCGAAGATATGGAAATCGGCATTTATTACACCGGTTTTTAAAAAGGGTGATAAGTCTAAAATAGAAAACTACCACCCTATATCAAAAGTGTGTCTTTTCTTCAAAGTTCTTGAACGAATAGTACACACGGTAGTTTACTCAGCTATGCAGCGCCATTTCGGCGACGAACAACATGGTTTCCTCAGAAACCGGTCAACTGCCTCCAACCTGATACTATCCAACGAAGTTATAACCACTGGGATGGAAGTACGATGCCAGGTCGATGCAATATACGGACTATAGCAAATGTTTTGACCGTATAGATCATCAGGTGCTTCTTCAGAAGCTATTTTCCGCAGGAATTCACGGCGATCTATTCCGGTGGTTCTCGTCATACATAGATAATCGAACGCAGGCTGTGGTTTTACGTGGATACTCGTCTAGATGGAAATCTGTCCCATCAGGAGTGCCCCAAGGCTCAATCTTAGGACCGTTATTGTTCACGATATTATTTTATGCTTTAGAAACTCACATATCCTATTATACGCTGGTCCTAAAGTCCATACGCACATTATCTGATACTGAGCTACTTCAGTCAGACCTTGACAGATTCGTACAATCTTCATCTGGCTGAAGTCCCTTGACTACGACGCGGTAGAGAATCTATTGACTGTAGTGACTTAAATTACATAAAAATAGTAATAAATACCATCACCCTAATTGCGTAACACAAATTCAAATTCGATTCGTCTTGAACCAAATTGCTAATCCGCTACTTCAGGCAAGCCAACTCACATATACACAAACACAGCTCACACACACACAAATATATCCTCGCGCAAAATTAGAAATTAGAACCGTTAATACCAATTTTGTAATTCCTATTTTATTTTAATTTCTTACTTTTACTTTTTTTTTCTTCAATTATTTTTGTACATTACATTTTTTTTTAATTCATTTTGATTTAAAACAGTGTTTTTTTTTTCTTTTTTTATGTTACGTATAACTTTAAGTGTGTTCTTTTTATTACGGGAGGACACTGGCTTCTGCAACACAGTTTTAACTGGTGCAGGAGCCATATTCTGGTGTAGGTACAATCGGTTTTATGTCAATATTTTTTTTTTGTTTTGTTTGTTGTTTGTTAATATTGCAAAACCAACAAATTACAACTAAATGTATCCAAATGTTTTCACGTAGTATTCACTCGCCAGAAATCTATTATTGGCCCAGGGTATACACTAGATGGTACTTACATAAGTAAAGAAACCAGTATCAGGGATCTTGGTGTGGTTCACGACAGCAAGCTGCTTTTTGATGATCATATAGAAACAGTTATCAACAAGGCGTTCAAAGCCTTGGGCTTCATTATTAGAGCTTGTGCTAGCTTTCGCTCCCTAAAACCACTAAAAGTTCTATATTGTTCTCTAGTGCGTAGCCACCTTGAGTACGTTTCTCAGGTGTGGAACCCACAATATGAGGTCTACAAATCTCGTATTGAGTCTGTTCAAAAGAAATGTTTGCGGTACCTACTTGGACTTCAAGGCTAGGTTATTCTCAGTCGACTATGAAATAGATCCAACGGTGTAAGCGATATCATTTCTTACCATTGCAGGTAAGACGTAACATCAATGACATCTGTTTTTTAGTGAATATCGTAAACGGCTCGGTTGATTGTCCCGAACTTCTCAGCAAAATACTTCTTCGCACTAATCTTAACAACCTAAGAAAACGGCCGCTACTCCATGTACCATTCGCATCGACAAAGTACAGGCGCAACGCCTTCTGCATACCTAGTGCTATAGCTTTCAATAGTTTACCATCACACCTGGAAATCGATTTATTTTGCACCAGCGCACACAACATCAGAAACATTTTGAATAGGTAGGGAGTATTTTGGTGACAACCATAAATAGCTTTTAATCACGATTTTGATATTGCACGACTTGAAATACCTATTATATTTATTATCTCGACATACGTAATATGTCTACATCGTAATCTTACTCAAATCGCTGTAACTGGTCAACGCAAATAACCCTTACTAAGTAGCTTGTATACATGTGGAAGTTTGTAATTAGCAAATGTCCCTACTTATGCATGATATTTATAATTGTATTAGTCTGTAAGCTTTCTTTAAAATTAAATAAATAAATATTAGTCGACTATTAGTTCTATTAGTCGAATATGTACTGACAGAGACACGACATCACAAGTTATTTACTGAAGTTACAATTTACGAACCTGTTAGAAGGTCGCACAGAAGGTCGTTTTGAGGAGATAACTGTCAATTTGTCAAAACAATCCCGGGTTTGAAATTTTGAGCATTTTAACAAATTAATTTTATTTATTCATTATCAGCAGCAGTTTATAATCTTTCAAATGATCTGTAATTTGCATGCAGAATGAAAGTAACCTCTTTACAATCTATTACTACAGCTTGAAAGTAATCACTTAGGTAAGGATGGTTTTTTCCTATTTTTATTTGACATTCATAATAGAAGTTTCTTTGCGGAATGAATTCATTTCTGTTAAATTATTCCTTGAAGCACATTGTATAAAAGAAACTGGGTTGGGTTTTATTCAAGTCGCATGAATTTGAGGAGTAGTTACTGTGTGGGGGTCAAGGGGGCTTATCTCAAGCGCCCCCATGCAATTATAGCTGCCGGTGCTGCGTCGAAATATTTAAAATTTGTTTATAAAAATATTCGTAAATTGGTCAGTGGGTCGTCTTAGGAATCCCTAATTAATACCTGAAATGGAACTTAAATTTCACTAAATTCTTACAGAGGAATTATAAAAGTTAACATTTTGGTGTTTTATTGGGTGCAAGAGTGAGCAATGCGAGCTCAGTACTTGGGGCACTCTGACTCGTACAGGTTAGGTTAGAAGAGGCATCCCCATTGTGGTTATAATTTTTAAAATCATGCCTTGTTATTATTGCTTGCTTGCTTCCCCTCCCACTCTATTAAGGAACCAAGTGATATCTCGGGATTTCGGGCACGTCGATTCGATCGACAGGTTATGTTAGAAGCAACCGAAAAGACCCTGCCATCCCTTTCGTGGGTATTAAGGTAGTAAGTATAAGCCAGCCATTCCTAGGGCTCCGTCAAGTAGGCCTTGATATTACTCCGGGGCGAGGGGGGAAGGGAAACCTTACACCCTCCCGCTTCCCTGTTAAGACGCTTTTCTGAAAACTCATTCAATAAATACTTAAAACTTTAAAATTTCATGTAAAAAAATATATCTTGATATTACTCCGGCGGGGGCTCAAGAAAGCTGATATTGTGCTGCCTGATTAAATAGAATTTGGACATTGGTCCTGATTCTGTAAAAATGTGATGCATCTTTCCACACATCTGATCATAGTCAAGGATGACTGATAGCAGATAAGGATAGAAAAAAAAATACTAAGATGCCCGGTACATGAAATTATTTCAGGAACGTTATGAGAATCCAATAAACCTGATTTGTTTGTGTTTTTATGCACAAATCGGAGCATCAGTTACTGGTTGTGAGGGGTAGGTAATAGGTATGCGGTGGGTTTGGTGAACTCTGTAGTTACGCAGAAAGTGAACAGCTGATTTCACACGTCGTTCGTTAGAGTAGTTCAACATCCATTGCTGTTTTTTTTATTGTACTTGTTTTATTTACATAAATGGAGTACTGCATACAGATAATGTAATTTTACATTGAAATAAAGGAATAGTAATTGAAAAACAAAATTAAAAAATTAATATTTTCCTGAGAAATTTTCCAGTGGAATATGATTCAAAATAAGGAGCTGAATGCACCCTGTTAGTTTGTGGAGGGCTGTCCCTTACACCCTGTATACTTACAGACTATATTAGTAAAACAAAAACACAGAAGCAATTTGTGACATCACTGCTGCAAGGTGACAGGCCCAGCTGATACCTTGCAGCAGTGGTTCATAAATGCACAATTTGTGACATCACTGCTGCAAGGTGACAGGCCCAGCTGATACCTTGCAGCAGTGGTTCATAAATGCACAATTTGTGACATCACTGCTGCAAGGTGACAGGCCCAGCTGATACCTTGCAGCAGTGGTTCATAAATGCACAATTTGTGACATCACTGCTGCAAGGTGACAGGCCCAGCTGATACCTTGCAGCAGTGGTTCATAAATGCACAATTTGTGACATCACTGCTGCAAGGTGACAGGCCCAGCTGATACCTTGCAGCAGTGGTTCACAAATGCACAATTTGTGACATCACTGCTGCAAGGTGACAGGCCCAGCTGATACCTTGCAGCAGTGGTTCACAAATGCACAATTTGTGACATCACTGCTGCAAGGTGACAGGCCCAGCTGATACCTTGCAGCAGTGGTTCACAAATGCACAATTTGTGACATCACTGCTGCAAGGTGACAGGCCCAGCTGATACCTTGCAGCAGTGGTTCACAAATGCACAATTTGTGACATCACTGCTGCAAGGTGACAGGCCCAGCTGATACCTTGCAGCAGTGGTTCACAAATGCACAATTTGTGACATCACTGCTGCAAGGTGACAGGCCCAGCTGATACCTTGCAGCAGTGGTTCACAAATGCACAATTTGTGACATCACTGCTGCAAGGTGACAGGCCCAGCTGATACCTTGCAGCAGTGGTTCATAAATGCACAATTTGTGACATCACTGCTGCAAGGTGACAGGCCCAGCTGATACCTTGCAGCAGTGGTTCATAAATGCACAATTTGTGACATCACTGCTGCAAGGTGACAGGCCCAGCTGATACCTTGCAGCAGTGGTTCATAAATGCACAATTTGTGACATCACTGCTGCAAGGTGACAGGCCCAGCTGATACCTTGCAGCAGTGGTTCACAAATGCACAATTTAGCCCGCTTGCTACCATAGACAGGATGCTGTTGGTGCTGCCCCGCAGCCCACTAACCAGGGATGTGCACCACATCCGCATCACAGAGTAGAAGCACTCAATTCGAGCTTCAGCAAACCTGATGCGCTACAGTATCGGGGCAACTCCATCAGCACCCTGAATGCGTTATTGTATTGAACGCAAAGGGCGCTGTATGATTTCTGACAATGATTATAATGAGCCCAGAGACTAAAACAGTAAAGACATGCAGTAATCACTATAATATAGTGCGCTTGACCTCCTAAGCGGCAAGCCTGAATCTGCAGGCAATCATGTTAGATCTCACAGATCATTCACGTATATTTTGAAAAGCGTAGGTGAGAATAAAGCCACCCGCCGACCTACGAAGCCGACTTACACCTATTAAGGCGACTTTCGCCTATTATGGCGATTAAAACCTGGATCAAAGATGGATGGAAGATCAAAGACCGACGTCTTTGATCTGTCGGTGTATACTTAGTCACATTGTTCTTCTGTGAGTATTATGTTGTAATGCTTTTGAAAGCAGTGTTGTTTCGGAGCTTTGTCACAGGGTGATGCCATAATTGGTTGTCGTTTGATCACATCCTCCTTTATGTGTATGGAAGGGATGGGTATGGCTATTACAAATGAGTAAGACCCCTGTCCTTCAAACTAGGAGGATCCTGTATTTTGAAGGACAGTGATAGGCTTAGGGCCAAAGAAACATGGTAGTTGTAGTGTTGTCAACTTCCTCTTTTTTGTAAAGAGAATCAGCTCAGTTTTTGTAGGGTTCACTGATTGTTGGTGTTTATTGCACCAGTCCTCTACTATTCTCACAGCTTGGCGCATTAGATTGCATAAGGTATTTTCATGGGTGGGTTTATTATTATGGTTATGCCATCGGCATAGCCTACGGTGAAGTATTCTTTTGAGTGTTTTGATGAGGCTATCTACAACCAGGTTCCATAGCAGCGGAGAGAGGACGCCCCTTGCAGAACGCCCTTTGCCACGATGGCCCTTAGTGTTATTCACTGTCACTTCCACAATACATACAAATAAATGATTCTGATTCCACAACTCTCAGTTTGAGCATGATCCACCACTCAGGGTTGAGTCTATGCTATGTCTGTCGAGGGCCGTGTTGATACTGGCCGTGAAGATAGCCAGAGATGAGCATTGGTCGTCCACTGTGCATTCAATTTTGGAAACCACACTGTGCAGTGCAGATTCGGTTGATCTGCCAGTGGAGTACGCATGCTCTTGTCTGTGAAGTGATTTTACCCGAAGAGGTCGGTCTCGGATGTACGTACTTACAGATGTACTTGTGAAGTCATGATGTTTGTGAGTTGGGCGCTACTCGCCGGCGCGGGCGCGGCGCTTCCTTATTACCTACTACCTATTGTCACAGTATGCGGGTTTATTACTCTATTCGATTGTATTTCACTTGGAGCATTACTATTTTAATAGGAATCTAGATTAGACATTGATTACCCGCGAGTGCTCTTTGTTCAGCATTCCTATTGTTACAGCGTCCATGTTATTAACAGCATGTGAATTGGTAGTCAAAATGTTTTGTTGTTTGTCAAGATTAACTTTTCGGCAGAGAGAGGTAGCTACGTAAATATTTCATTTCATGTTCCTACATATTATTACCGCTACGTAAATATTTCATTTCATGTACAGTAGCGGTCAGAACTCCAATGCCAGTATTACAAAACTATCGCATACCCGTCGCACTTGAGACCTTCTTCTATTTAGGCAGTTCACACACACACACACATACACACTCGTATATTGCACTCTTTCATCACGAACCAAACAGAAAAAGTGCGGTATAAGGTCATCATCATAGGCCTGTCGCGGCACGCAGTCTTTTTCTGATTATGGTAATGAGAAAAAGACAGCGAATATTTTAAACTAGTCACATAAAAGTTGAGGGTTGATTTGAAACAAAATAAATTTTCTGTCTGTAGTTCTATTGGGTACGGCGTTGTTGGTTGGTGAACTTAGTTTTTGTTTGTGTTATTGATATTAGAGGTGTTGAGTTTGAAGATTTTTATTGAAAATGCAAGGAAATATAAATTTTGAAGCCCGGGCGAACATTGTGCCTTGCATAGCAATGTGTAGTAAAGTGTAATATATCTGAAATATCCAATGAAACCGGATTTTGTGTAAGTTATTTTATTTGCTTTTGATTTTATTTGTTCTCATAAGTGACGCTTCAAAATGTGTAATAAAGATTTCTTTTTTTTTAGAGAGATACTGTGAGACGTTGGGTGAGGAGATTTGAGGAAGAGGGGAGTCTTAAGAGCCGTGTAAGAAATGGTAGGCCGCCACTTATTAACCAGTCTCAGCGACGCTTTATGATTGGTGAATATGAAACGAATGGTTTCATACCTACAAGACGATTTGCTGTAGAATTTGTTACTCCATGCCGAAGGCCTCCGTCATTGAACATCAGCGAAAAAACCGTTTTTAACGCAAAAACGTTTTTAACGTAACGGTTGCATTTTACTCGAGAAGATTTAGACTTTGGGAGACTACTGTATTTACTGACGAGAAGACATTCAGGTCGTGTCAAAAAGGAAGACTTCATTTATGGCGCAGAGACAATACACGTTGGTCTGACAGTAATATTATAAATAATACGGAGTCAGGAAGAACTAGTGTGAATATGTGGGGGTGGATCCGTGCTCAAGGGCCGGGTGAGTTGGCATTTATAACGACGCGGGCCAACAGCTCCGATTACGTCGAGGTTTTGAGCGATATAATGCTACCTACTGTTCGCAATGTTTATCCAGTGGATGCAATTGGTGACTTTTATTTGGTTTAGTGAGCATTCGCATGTTAAAGTTATTCCGTGGCCAGCGCGATCTGAAAAAATATTATATTATTAAATGCTATCAGGGGAATTCAGGGGATACTGGCCATAATAGTAATATGTTAGTAATCGTAAGATTATAGTATTGAGGTTTAGTTTCAATCTTAAGAAAACGAATAAATTAAGCTATAACTTCAATAAACCAAAAACATAGAACAAACAAACATCATATTTTAGTAGCAACCAAAAATTATTTACGAACAAATTTCGTATTTTATTTATTACAAAGTGTGGAATATGTTTGTTTTTAAGGTTGTTATCAATATCTCAATTAAAGTTCCTATGAAAAATAGTGTTTTTTTTTAAATTAAATTGCCTATTATACTTTATTTTTACCCTCTGTACCCTATTGTCATTGTATTAACGAAACTCAATAAATAATAATGAAAAAACAAAAAGAGTCTAATACACTGAGGTTCGAACCTTCTCCACTCCATGCACACACAATAACAGCCAGCCACTCATGTGAACCTGCCATCGCTGCTTGTAATTTTCTCTTCGAATTTTAATATTGTTTTTAAATAAGCACTATGGCTGATAATTTATTAAGAAAAAAAAAAACAAGTATATACGTAGGTAGTTGAAGGTATCTTTATTTAGTGTTGACCACACATGCATCTGACCAACCAACAACGCGCTTTCGTAGTTATACTGTGTGCGCGTTACTGTCTGCATTAAGAGGATTGTGAAGTGCCGATACGCGGCGCGATTTTTGGAGGCAATTACCAACATTTCATACAATTATCTACATAAATATTGTTTCGGGCGATAACGTTTTTACTCCCCTAAACCTTTACGAAATGAGACAATTTTGGTCTCATTACATTCAGTACACTTCAATCTAGGTCTGTACGTTTTTCGTTTTTAGTAATTCAATTTATATTAACTTAAAAAAATAAAAATGCTCGAGGATGTTTTTTATGTCAAAAATATAGATATTTAGATGCTAATAACTTATATCGTATGCAATATTTCCTTATAATAAAAACGTACGGACCTAGTTTTTTATTATACGAGTACCTACAACATTGCCAAAAATTATGAAAATTAAACTATGTTTACGGGGAGAAAAACGTTATCTCTTTTTGTATGAAAATTTACAGCTTCACAATCCTCTTAAAACATCATACACAGAGATACGCACAGATCTGGCGTACAGGCCAAAATGATCATTCCGGTGGCAGTCCACTTATGATCGTTGATTGTATGTACCTACATATTATTACCGCTACGTAAATATTTCATTTCATGTACCTACATATACAGCTCGTGGCTAAGTAGTAACAGCCGCACGGGTCGATCCATCAGGTTAAGCTACGCTTGTCGGGGTTGGTCTGTGGATGGGTGACCATCTTTTCATACCGAGACTACTACGTGCCTCGGAAAGCACGTTAAGCCGTTGGTCCCGGCTGTCATTCGAAGATCTTTGACAGTCGTCACGAGTCGTCAGAAGCCCGAAAGTCTGACAACCAGTCTTACCAAGGGGTATCGTATTACCCAGTAACTGGGTTGTGGAGGTCAGATAGGCAGTCGCTCCATGTAAAATACTGGTATTCAGCTGCATCCGGTTAGCCTGGAAGCCGACCCCAACATATTTGGGAAAAGGCTAGGCAGATTGATGGTACCTATATATTATTACCGTTACGTAAATATTTCATTTCATGTACCTACATATTATTACCGTTACGTAAATTTTCATTTCATGTTCCTACATATTATTACCGTTACGTAAATATTTCATTTCATGTTCCTACATATTATTACCGTTACGTAAATATTTCATTTCATGTACAGTAAACGCTCAAAAGTCCATAAGCGTGCTAAGGATTACATTGCTATGAACTGTGCGAGCACGAACCAGTACGTGTGCGTGTATGAGCGATGTCTCACTCAACATTCCGCAGATAACACGCACTAATGAATTGTCGCATGTCGTCGTACTACGCGAAATAACATTATATTTCTGTTGCATTTAGAATACTCGTCATAGTGGCGACCTGTTCTTACCATTGCATTGCTAAAATTCGCATAAACATAACATGTGCTGGTAGCTGTTTGGGCTAAGCAATGGTTTCACGATCAATGAAGTCTGAGTTCGAATCTTAATCACAATGTGCGACTCTTTTTTGTTTTTTATTGGAACCATAATAATATATTTGTACTATTTTAAGCAAAAATTTGTTAGATGTTTATGTTCATTTATTATTTATTTTTATAAGAAGTTAAATATTAGTTATTGTATTATTATTTAACTATTTTTGTGATTTTAAATTTATATTTTCGGTGTTGGAAGGTTGAAATAAAAAAGTCGTGCTGAATGGTAACAAAAATGTTTATTCGTTTTATTTACTTATTTATAAAATTATATTGTGACGTTACATTCCTGCTAGATAAAAGAAGTTTTTTTGTAACCGTTCATAGGATTTTTTGTTGTCTACCTCACAGAAATCGAAATTATTTATTTAGTTTTCTATGATCTACCTTTCTAACTTTACGAAATGAGTGACCAAGCGAACAAGATAAAGAATATTATATTTCTGTCCCTTTACTTCCAATCAAGTATTAGCTAAATCAGAAGTTAGGCTTCAACTAGATATCTATTGTTTTTCTGTTTATATTACTATATGTTTGATGGAACACAGTAAATGAAACGTATTGTAGTTTAACATTCAAATCACACATTTAATATCATAACACTATTTTTCATAAGATTCTCATTTACTTTACACATAATACTCGGTATCTTCGGAATATAAAACATTGTACATACTTAGTATATAAATACCACAACTAGCAAAAGTTACACGATATGATCCAATATTTAAAATAAAATAACGGCACAGTTATAATTTAGTATGATATTGAAAGAATAGTTATTGAATAAGACTGACTTACAGTAGGTTCACCTCACTTCACTGTTATGACTTGTTCTCTCGGTGGTCCATGCTCGAATGCCCGAGAGCCCCAATGTTCTTAACCTCCTTAGTGAGCGTTGAATTCACAGACAAAATACAAACGATCGTTGTCACGTGACAGGCAAAGGAAATGTAGCCATCAGCCAATATGATTTTAACAAAATAAAAACGTAAATAGTAAACTAAATGTACTTATTGTGGAAGAGTGAGAATAATGCAATCTTAATTCTCTAACACAAGTAAAAACTTACAAAAAGTCAAGTACTGCGTGAGCTTTAAACTCACGGCTCACTGATTCACGCATCTATCTGCACGCGCTTAACCGCTAGGTCATCTTTACACATGTTATAACTTTGAAATTATGAACTACAATCAGTTGTTGACGACAATAATTATGCATGTTTATGTTCTTGGAAATAGAAGGTTTAAGTCAAACTAAACGCCAAGCTATTGCTTTGTGAGTTTGCTTATCGACTTTTGGTCGCGACTGTACCTACATATTATTACCGTTACGTAAATATTTCATTTCATGTACCTACATTACACTGGTTAGTACTTAATTAGTACCTAAGTATATACAAATTTTCCTTCCGGCCGCTATAGCAACTGAATTTCGCAACTAGTTGTCAATAAAGAAATAACTTTCTTTCTATGCAACCGGTTCCCAAAGGAGACCTTTATTTCTTGTTTGGCAAGTGGTTGACAATTAAGAATTCCTCGAAAAGCGTGGTAGCGATAGAGGAATTATCTTTCGTAGTACACAACTATGCCTTAAACTGCCTTGTCGTATGCTTATAAGAGCTTAGCCAAACAAGGTAAAAATATGCTTAATAATACCCGTGACAATTATCGTGACAATCTAACGACATATCATTCATTAAAATCGGTCAAGCCGTTTTGGCTACAGGAGGTCGCAATGGAACGGACATACATACATACATACATCACTCGAGCAGATCCGTTGAGAAGATCAATTTGTTAGATGTCAACTCTGGCAACTCCTGACAAGAACTACTAAATATGTAGTTTAAATCTTGAAATCCTTCCAAAATGGTTTTTAGGGTTCCGTACCTCAAAAGAAAAAACGGAATCCTCATGGGATCACTCGTGTGTCTGTCTGTCTGTCCGTCTGTCACTGCCAATTTGTTCCGATTCTAATGGCCCGATTAAGTTGAAATTTGGTACACGTATGAATTTCTGTGACCCAAATACGAACGTGTAAAGTAAATAATAATAATAATAACGTTTATTTTCTCCACCACATAATGAAAAATTTGTACAATACATAATTTGTGCATACCAACATACATTGATGTTGTGGAGACTGGAGCCTGTACTAGGAATACCTGTGTTACAGGTCTCCAGGCCTCCAAACTACACGGACAAGTCACAGTAATATACACAGTCTGGCCATAAATACTGTTACAATTAAAAATAAGAAAGATATTACATTTGAATTTGGAATCTGTCATTTTTATACGATTGTTCATTGAGTTTTCTAATTTTGGCGCCAATACATTGTACAATATTTTGTGATATTAAAATGGAGTGGGGTGATAAAGGGAGTGCCAAATGCAATTTTTAAAACTCTTCATACGCTTGGTATTAGTCAAATGTTTGTAGGAACAATGAGACCGGTAGTTACTGGACCTACTTACTTGCACTGTAAACAGCAGGCGGGCGGTAGTTACTGGACCTACTTACTTGCACTGTAAACAGCAGGCGGGCGGTAGTTACTGGGCCTACTTACCTGCACTGTAAACAGCAGGCGGGCGGTAGTTACTGGACCTACTTACTTGCACTGTAAACAGCAGGCGGGCGGTAGTTACTGGACCTACTTACTTGCACTGTAAACAGCAGGCGGGCGGTAGTTACTGGACCTACTTACTTGCACTGTAAACAGCAGGCGGGCGGTAGTTACTGGACCTACTTACTTGCACTGTAAACAGCAGGCGGGCGGTAGTTACTGGACCTACTTACTTGCACTGTAAACAGCAGGCGGGCGGTAGTTACTGGACCTACTTACTTGCACTGTAAACAGCAGGCGGACGGTAGTTACTGGACCTACTTACTTGCACTGTAAACAGCAGGCGGGCGGTAGTTACTGGGCCTACTTACCTGCACTGTAAACAGCAGGCGGGCGGTAGTTACTGGACCTACTTACTTGCACTGTAAACAGCAGGCGGGCGGTAGTTACTGGACCTACTTACTTGCACTGTAAACAGCAGGCGGGCGGTAGTTACTGGACCTACTTACTTGCACTGTAAACAGCAGGCGGGCGGTAGTTACTGGACCTACTTACTTGCACTGTAAACAGCAGGCGGGCGGTAGTTACTGGACCTACTTACTTGCACTGTAAACAGCAGGCGGGCGGTAGTTACTGGACCTACTTACTTGCACTGTAAACAGCAGGCGGGCGGTAGTTACTGGACCTACTTACTTGCACTGTAAACAGCAGGCGGGCGGTAGTTACTGGAACTCGTACCTACTTACTCCTTCACATTGTATATTATGTGTGTATGGTAGATATCTACTGTCTATTATGTAGGTAAATTGTGGTTCTGGAAAAGACAAAGGGAGTGAAACCTAACACAGCGTGTTATGAGAGGTTCCGTTGCAACGAGAGAGGTGTCACGCGTCACGCTCCTCGCGCCTCGCGTTTATATAAGCGTGCCCGAGACTGCGCCTGCGCTCAAACCGAATGTGCTGTACATGGGGACTCATACACGGTGACTACTCGACATGCCCCAGATGGTGACCCGCGAGAAGAGCGACTACAGTAGGAAAGTGCACGAGAAAGCCGTTATAGAAAAGGTCCTCATCACCCTAATATATTTCGCTGTCTTCGGTAGAGAGATGGCGGCGCGGATAAGATCATCGGTTACGTTTACTCAAACGCGGCATAAAGCTATTTCAGAGTAGAATGGGTACAAACGTGTAGCCCCGACCGCTCTCAGACACCGCGGCTCACGTACTCTGTTTGTCGCAGAGGCAGATGGCGATCGAGCGCAGCGCGGCCGAGCGGCCCGCCAGCGCGGCCGAGCGGCCCGCCAGCCCGGCCGGCGCCTCCAGCCCGCCGGCCTCGCCCGCCGCGGCGCACACACGCGTGCTGGCGCTGGAGCACGGCGAGCATCACGACTCCACGCTCTACCGGTAACACATTGCACTCCACGTACTACTTGTCGTTGTTACTGCGCATCATTATTGAATGTTCTGGTGTTGCATTTTGTTTCAGATTTGAAAAAGGCTGCTATTTACAATTCTGCCCCGGCCCCTCTTTACTCGGCCGAAAAGTATTTCTCTATACCAATTATGTGATGTCGGATAATCGTAAGTATCGCAATTTTTCATTACCCGACTGTGTCAGGAAGAAGGAAGGTTTCAATCATAGTCAAGTAGTTAGCTCACAAATATATTTTATGGTTTTCAAATCAAACCCACGACCGGAGACACTTTGAAGTGTCTTCTTCTGAGGAAGTATCTACTTCATGAGGAAGTATCATTTCCTGACGATGTTTTTCTAAATTTTCTCTGGAATCTTAACAAGGCAAGCTCATGAGGCGACGGTCCCGCGTGCGCCGGAAGCACATTTAAGTTTCCGCTATTCATGGAGGTTTTATAATAATTCGAATAGTCGAAAAATTTTGTAATAATTGCATACAGAAGACGATAAGTGCGGCGAGCAAGCGGAGTTCATCCGCAACCAGTACTACGGGCTGGAGTGGCAGCGCGCCGCCGAGGACGAGGACGAGCCCGCCGCCGCCGCCGCCGCCGCGCTCGGCACCGGCCTGCTCGTCACCGACACCGACGTGTACTGCCAGCTGCGCCTGGCGCGCGCCGGCTCCTTCCACTACTACTTCGTGTACGACAGCGCGTGAGTGTCTGCCCAGCAGAGCGGCCGCGCCACGTGCGGCGCGCGCTCAGCCGGTTGCGTGTGTTGCAGGGAGTCGGCGGTGGGCCCGCAGGGCTCGGGCTGGTTCCACGTGGCGCCGACGCTGCGCGCGGGCCCGGGCGGCCGCGACCAGCTGCCGCTGGACGGGCTCATGTGCCAGACCGTGCTGGCCAAGTGTCTGGGGCCGCTGCCGCGCTGGGAAAGCGTGCTGCGCGTGGCGCGCGAGGCGGGCTACAACATGATCCACTTCACGCCCGTGCAGCAGCTCGGGGCCTCGCGCTCCGGCTACAGCATCGCCAACCAGCTGCGCCTCGACCCGCAGTTCAGCGCCGAGCCCGGCCGCGAGCCCACCTTCGCCGACGTCGAGAACGTGGTCTCCAAGATGCGCGCTGACTGGAAGGTGACAGACGGAACCGCTACAGATTAGTTTACCTACCATGGAGGAGCTCTCTCATGAAACTCACGTTGTGTGCAGATGCTGTCTATCTGCGACATCGTGTTGAACCACACGGCGAACGAGACGCCGTGGCTGAGCGAGCACCCGGAGGCGACCTACAACTGCAGCAACTGCCCGCACCTGCGGCCCGCCGCCCTGCTGGACGCGCTGCTGGCGCGGCTCACGGCCGACGTGGCGCGCGGCGACTACGAGGCGCGCGGCGTGCCTCGCCGGATCTCCGCGCACGAGCACCTCGAGGTGAGCCGGCCCGCCCGCGCGCCCGCGCCCGCCAGCCTTGCGCGCTCTCACGCTCCTCTGTCCGCAGGCCATCAAGCACCTTCTGCTGACGCAGCTGCTGCCGGAGGCGCGCCTGCACGAGATGTACATGTGCAACGCCACCGAGCTGGTGCAGGAGTTCTACTACATGGCGCGCAACAAGTGAGTGCAGTGCGCGCGCTCGCGGGCGCGCGGCTCTCGTAACCGCAGTGTTGTGTGCGCAGGGTGCCCGCGCCGGCCGCCGCGCCCGCCGCCGAGCGCGCCGCGCTGCGCCTGCTGCCCGACGCGCAGCACCGCCGCCTGCGCGCCGCCGTCGACATGGACCGCGCGCTGCAGCTCTACAACGTGTACCGGTGAGCACGTCGCCGTCGCCGCGCACGGAGCTCTGCCCGCGCCCCCCACGTTACTCACGAGCCTTTGTTGTAGAGCGGAGTGTTACGACGAGGAGTCGCGACTCAAGAAATGTTGCGAGGAAATGAAACGGAAGCTGGAGCAGCTCAACGAGGCCGCGGCGGACACGCTGCGCGAGCACCTGCGCGCCGCCGTCGACAACGTCGTCGCCGGCATGAGGTGAGCCGACCTGCTGACTACTGCGAACTAATCACTCGTACACGAACACATCGACTCGGTACATACTAGCACGTTATTTTCAGATATTATCGGCTTCAATCCGACGGGCCGAAGATCGAGGAGGTGAGCGCGAAGCACCCGCTCGTGCCCAGGTGAGCGCCGCTCGGTCAGAGGGCGGGGTAGCCGAGGGACCTGTCTGACGTGTGACTGCCGCAGGTACTTCACGTGGGCCTGCGCCGTGGAGAGCAGCTCGCTGAGCGAGGTGGAGGCGGTGCTGTTCTCGGACGCGGGGCGCCACTGCATGGCGCACAACGGCTGGGTCATGGACGCCGACCCGCTGGTGGACTTCGCGGCCAAGCCGGCCGGCGCGCGCGTGTACCTGCGGCGCGAGCTCATCGCGTGGGGCGACAGCGTCAAGCTGCGGTGAGTGGCGCCGCGTCGGCCGGGCTGCGCTCGCGCACGCACTGTTACTGACGGTCTGCCTGCGCAGGTACGGCGACAAGCCGGAGGACAGCCCGTTCCTGTGGGCGCACATGCGCGAGTACGTGGAGCTCACGGCCGAGGTGTTCGACGGCGTGCGCCTCGACAACTGCCACTCCACGCCGCTGCACGTGAGTGTCGCGTCGCCGCGTGTGTCTGTGTGTGCGCATGCGCGCGTGCTAGTGCTGTGTGCGCTTGTGTGCAGGTGGCCGAGTACATGCTGGACTGCGCGCGCAACGTCAAGCCCGACCTGTACGTGGTGGCCGAGCTGTTCACGAACTCTGACCACGTCGACAACATCTTCGTGAACCGGCTCGGCATCACGTCCCTCATCCGCGGTACGACTCATTTATATTTTATTACTCGACTGCCAACGAAGGGTTATGTTTCTCGCGCGTATCTTGTATATTTGTTTGTAAATTTCTTTATTACCTCGTATCTTCCAAACGGCTGGATGGATTCCGACTGATGGTTTCTGTTAAGGTATCGTTATATTTGTCTTAAAAACCCAAGTGTCCTTAGATAGGTGTTTGAAAAAAAAAAACGAAATGGCAGATTTTTGGCGCGAAATTAGTAATACGTAAAAAAAATAAAAAATAACCAAACCTATCGATTAGGTTATCAAAATATAAGAAATTAAAAGAGGATTACAAAAATATATATAACTTATATGTTTAAATTTAATTAGCAATAATAAGGTTAATTAAATAATTGATAAATATCCGTCGCCCAATCATATTTAAAACGAAACAAATAAATTGTCTAAAGCTATATATTATTTATATATGTCCGTATTTATGCAAAATGGAACCACACAGCAAACACACACTTTTGAGATATCAAAGGGTTTACAAAAACATGTGCAGCTCTGTTAAATGAAGTAAAATTACTATTTCTTTTATTTAAATATGTTGATAAATTACTAAATTTAGTATGTGTATATAATTTTTTGTTGATTACTGGTAAACTTTCAAAATAATTAAGAAATCGTGCATGTGGTTCCTTTAAACATTAAGTAATTAATAGAGTGGTTCCATTTTGCATAAATACGGACATATTGTATCTGGAAATACAAAAAAAATGGAGGGGAAGGTATTAAAAAAAAATAAAATACAACAATATTGGTATCCAATAAATGTTAGTAATGAGTCAATTCCAAATATATATATTTAGATTAATAAAACTAAAACGAATGAAAAAAAATCTTATTAAAAAAACAAAAACCCGACTGGAAAAACACATAACTGAAAAGAGAAAATCAAGCATTACAATTAAATAGCAAGCAAGGGTTTCCTAGTGCAGATACCAGTCTCCCACAAAGGATTAAGCGGATCTTATATTCTGCATATTTTGTTTTTTTTTTTAGATACCTTTGTGGAAGAGAAATAAAATGTTTATTATGTTATTATTATGTTTATTATGTATTAGCATTTAATTTTAGCATCGCCTAAACACTAATGCCAATGGAAACCACACCATTTCATTGATTTATTTCTCAATTTTCTATTTTTATTGTCAAAATTCAAATGTCAATTGTCAGATTTTATTGTTTTATAAAGCTAAGTCGCCATTCTAAGCTATGTGTTAAGGCTGAGTTGTAATGTTAATTGTCACTGGATATGTTTGTTACTCATCTAATCTGATGTATCTTTAAAATATTTAGTACTTGCTGACAAACGATCTGTATCTTTAAAATATTTAGTACTAGCGTACAAACGATCTGTCAAAATCTCAATAATTCATACAAAATTCCCATAGAAATTGCACTTTCAGATTTCCCGAATTTACCAATTTTCTCGGCGACTTTTGAAACATTTTCTTTCATACAAACCTTGTCCAGACAATTACAAACACAACAAAAAAAGAATTAGCTAAATAGGTGCAACCGTTCTGCAGTGATGCGCGTACATACATTTCGGCGATTGATTTTGATATATATAGATTTGTATTTCTAGAACGAGACGATAAAGGAACCCGCTATTACAAGTCAGTCTACAAAACCATCACGTGAAGTAAACACCAGTATTAGTTTCCGGTGGAGTCCGACAACCGGTCCAAGTCCGCGCTTCACTCTGAGCCTCTAGTGACATAACTCCTAGCGGTATGGCTTAGCTCACTGCCGCCCTCTCTATTTAATTGTCCTCCTTGGACAGAGGGATCTCTGAAATCCCTTTAACAGAGTGACGTAGGCCATTGCCAACGGATGCTACTCGTCCTTGGAGTAAGGCGCTGCAGCCTCACCCTCATTCCTTCTCTGGTGCTCCTGCCCTGCTGCCTGCCGATTCCTGCTGCACGGTCGTGACTCCGAGCGTCCCGAGCTGCAGATCCTCGCGGTGCATACCTAGTTGGACCTTTGTATTTTGTACTCCTCATGTGACTAGCTGATAGCCCCGGCTATTTGTTACGTCACACGCGGCAGCGGCCGGCGAGCGCTACTTCCAACTTGGTCGCAGTTACTCGGTTTGGTTACCTTATATTTTGTAGTCCTCAAGTGACTAGCTGATAGCCCCGGCTATTTGTTACGTCACACGCGGCAGCGGCCGGCAAGCGCTACTTCCAACTTGGTCGCAGTTACTCGGTTTGGTTACCTTATATTTTGTAGTCCTCAAGTGACTAGCTGATAGCCCCGGCTATTTGTTACGTCACACGCGGCAGCGGCCGGCGAGCGCTACTTCCAACTTGGTCGCAGTTACTCGGTTTGGTTACCTTATATTTTGTAGTCCTCAAGTGACTAGCTGATAGCCCCGGCTATTTGTTACGTCACACGCGGCAGCGGCCGGCGAGCGCTACTTCCAACTTGGTCGCAGTTACTCGGTTTGGTTACCTTATATTTTGTAGTCCTCAAGTGACTAGCTGATAGCCCCGGCTATTTGTTACGTCACACGCGGCAGCGGCCGGCGAGCGCTACTTCCAACTTGGTCGCAGTTACTCGGTTTGGTTACCTTATATTTTGTACTCCTCATGTGACTAGCTGATAGCCCCGGCTATTTGTTACGTCACACGCGGCAGCGGCCGGCGAGCGCTACTTCCAACTTGGTCGCAGTTACTCGGTTTGGTTACCTTATATTTTGTACTCCTCATGTGACTAGCTGATAGCCCCGGCTATTTGTTACGTCACACGCGGCAGCGGCCGGCGAGCGCTACTTCCAACTTGGTCGCAGTTACTCGGTTTGGTTACCTTATATTTTGTACTCCTCATGTGACTAGCTGATAGCCCCGGCTATTTGTTACGTCACACGCGGCAGCGGCCGGCGAGCGCTACTTCCAACTTGGTCGCAGTTACTCGGTTTGGTTACCTTATATTTTGTAGTCCTCAAGTGACTAGCTGATAGCCCCGGCTATTTGTTACGTCACACGCGGCAGCGGCCGGCGAGCGCTACTTCCAACTTGGTCGCAGTTACTCGGTTTGGTTACCTTATATTTTGTAGTCCTCAAGTGACTAGCTGATAGCCCCGGCTATTTGTTACGTCACACGCGGCAGCGGCCGGCGAGCGCTACTTCCAACTTGGTCGCAGTTACTCGGTTTGGTTACCTTATATTTTGTACTCCTCATGTGACTAGCTGATAGCCCCGGCTATTTGTTACGTCACACGCGGCAGCGGCCGGCGAGCGCTACTTCCAACTTGGTCGCAGTTACTCGGTTTGGTTACCTTATATTTTGTACTCCTCATGTGACTAGCTGATAGCCCCGGCTATTTGTTACGTCACACGCGGCAGCGGCCGGCGAGCGCTACTTCCAACTTGGTCGCAGTTACTCGGTTTGGTTACCTTATATTTTGTACTCCTCATGTGACTAGCTGATAGCCCCGGCTATTTGTTACGTCACACGCGGCAGCGGCCGGCGAGCGCTACTTCCAACTTGGTCGCAGTTACTCGGTTTGGTTACCTTATATTTTGTACTCCTCATGTGACTAGCTGATAGCCCCGGCTATTTGTTACGTCACACGCGGCAGCGGCCGGCGAGCGCTACTTCCAACTTGGTCGCAGTTACTCGGTTTGGTTACCTTATATTTTGTACTCCTCATGTGACTAGCTGATAGCCCCGGCTATTTGTTACGTCACACGCGGCAGCGGCCGGCGAGCGCTACTTCCAACTTGGTCGCAGTTACTCGGTTTGGTTACCTTATATTTTGTACTCCTCATGTGACTAGCTGATAGCCCCGGCTATTTGTTACGTCACACGCGGCAGCGGCCGGCGAGCGCTACTTCCAACTTGGTCGCAGTTACTCGGTTTGGTTACCTTATATTTTGTACTCCTCATGTGACTAGCTGATAGCCCCGGCTATTTGTTACGTCACACGCGGCAGCGGCCGGCGAGCGCTACTTCCAACTTGGTCGCAGTTACTCGGTTTGGTTACCTTATATTTTGTACTCCTCATGTGACTAGCTGATAGCCCCGGCTATTTGTTACGTCACACGCGGCAGCGGCCGGCGAGCGCTACTTCCAACTTGGTCGCAGTTACTCGGTTTGGTTACCTTATATTTTGTACTCCTCATGTGACTAGCTGATAGCCCCGGCTATTTGTTACGTCACACGCGGCAGCGGCCGGCGAGCGCTACTTCCAACTTGGTCGCAGTTACTCGGTTTGGTTACCTTATATTTTGTACTCCTCATGTGACTAGCTGATAGCCCCGGCTATTTGTTACGTCACACGCGGCAGCGGCCGGCGAGCGCTACTTCCAACTTGGTCGCAGTTACTCGGTTTGGTTACCTTATATTTTGTACTCCTCAAGTGACTAGCTGATAGCCCCGGCTATTTGTTACGTCACACGCGGCAGCGGCCGGCGAGCGCTACTTCCAACTTGGTCGCAGTTACTCGGTTTGGTTACCTTATATTTTGTAGTCCTCAAGTGACTAGCTGATAGCCCCGGCTATTTGTTACGTCACACGCGGCAGCGGCCGGCGAGCGCTACTTCCAACTTGGTCGCAGTTACTCGGTTTGGTTACCTTATATTTTGTACTCCTCAAGTGACTAGCTGATAGCCCCGGCTATTTGTTACGTCACACGCGGCAGCGGCCGGCGAGCGCTACTTCCAACTTGGTCGCAGTTACTCGGTTTGGTTACCTTATATTTTGTACTCCTCAAGTGACTAGCTGATAGCCCCGGCTATTTGTTACGTCACACGCGGCAGCGGCCGGCGAGCGCTACTTCCAACTTGGTCGCAGTTACTCGGTTTGGTTACCTTATATTTTGTAGTCCTCAAGTGACTAGCTGATAGCCCCGGCTATTTGTTACGTCACACGCGGCAGCGGCCGGCGAGCGCTACTTCCAACTTGGTCGCAGTTACTCGGTTTGGTTACCTTATATTTTGTAGTCCTCAAGTGACTAGCTGATAGCCCCGGCTATTTGTTACGTCACACGCGGCAGCGGCCGGCGAGCGCTACTTCCAACTTGGTCGCAGTTACTCGGTTTGGTTACCTTATATTTTGTAGTCCTCAAGTGACTAGCTGATAGCCCCGGCTATTTGTTACGTCACACGCGTCAGCGGCCGGCGAGCGCTACTTCCAACTTGGTCGCAGTTACTCGGTTTGGTTACCTTATATTTTGTAGTCCTCAAGTGACTAGCTGATAGCCCCGGCTATTTGTTACGTCACACGCGGCAGCGGCCGGCGAGCGCTACTTCCAACTTGGTCGCAGTTACTCGGTTTGGTTACCTTATATTTTGTACTCCTCATGTGACTAGCTGATAGCCCCGGCTATTTGTTACGTCACACGCGGCAGCGGCCGGCGAGCGCTACTTCCAACTTGGTCGCAGTTACTCGGTTTGGTTACCTTATATTTTGTACTCCTCATGTGACTAGCTGATAGCCCCGGCTATTTGTTACGTCACACGCGGCAGCGGCCGGCGAGCGCTACTTCCAACTTGGTCGCAGTTACTCGGTTTGGTTACCTTATATTTTGTACTCCTCATGTGACTAGCTGATAGCCCCGGCTATTTGTTACGTCACACGCGGCAGCTGCCGGCGAGCGCTACTTCCAACTTGGTCGCAGTTACTCGGTTTGGTTACCTTATATTTTGTACTCCTCATGTGACTAGCTGATAGCCCCGGCTATTTGTTACGTCACACGCGGCAGCGGCCGGCGAGCGCTACTTCCAACTTGGTCGCAGTTACTCGGTTTGGTTACCTTATATTTTGTACTCCTCATGTGACTAGCTGATAGCCCCGGCTATTTGTTACGTCACACGCGGCAGCGGCCGGCGAGCGCTACTTCCAACTTGGTCGCAGTTACTCGGTTTGGTTACCTTATATTTTGTACTCCTCATGTGACTAGCTGATAGCCCCGGCTATTTGTTACGTCACACGCGGCAGCGGCCGGCGAGCGCTACTTCCAACTTGGTCGCAGTTACTCGGTTTGGTTACCTTATATTTTGTACTCCTCAAGTGACTAGCTGATAGCCCCGGCTATTTGTTACGTCACACGCGGCAGCGGCCGGCGAGCGCTACTTCCAACTTGGTCGCAGTTACTCGGTTTGGTTACCTTATATTTTGTAGTCCTCAAGTGACTAGCTGATAGCCCCGGCTATTTGTTACGTCACACGCGGCAGCGGCCGGCGAGCGCTACTTCCAACTTGGTCGCAGTTACTCGGTTTGGTTACCTTATATTTTGTAGTCCTCAAGTGACTAGCTGATAGCCCCGGCTATTTGTTACGTCACACGCGGCAGCGGCCGGCGAGCGCTACTTCCAACTTGGTCGCAGTTACTCGGTTTGGTTACCTTATATTTTGTAGTCCTCAAGTGACTAGCTGATAGCCCCGGCTATTTGTTACGTCACACGCGGCAGCGGCCGGCGAGCGCTACTTCCAACTTGGTCGCAGTTACTCGGTTTGGTTACCTTATATTTTGTAGTCCTCAAGTGACTAGCTGATAGCCCCGGCTATTTGTTACGTCACACGCGTCAGCGGCCGGCGAGCGCTACTTCCAACTTGGTCGCAGTTACTCGGTTTGGTTACCTTATATTTTGTAGTCCTCAAGTGACTAGCTGATAGCCCCGGCTATTTGTTACGTCACACGCGGCAGCGGCCGGCGAGCGCTACTTCCAACTTGGTCGCAGTTACTCGGTTTGGTTACCTTATATTTTGTACTCCTCATGTGACTAGCTGATAGCCCCGGCTATTTGTTACGTCACACGCGGCAGCGGCCGGCGAGCGCTACTTCCAACTTGGTCGCAGTTACTCGGTTTGGTTACCTTATATTTTGTACTCCTCATGTGACTAGCTGATAGCCCCGGCTATTTGTTACGTCACACGCGGCAGCGGCCGGCGAGCGCTACTTCCAACTTGGTCGCAGTTACTCGGTTTGGTTACCTTATATTTTGTACTCCTCATGTGACTAGCTGATAGCCCCGGCTATTTGTTACGTCACACGCGGCAGCGGCCGGCGAGCGCTACTTCCAACTTGGTCGCAGTTACTCGGTTTGGTTACCTTATATTTTGTACTCCTCATGTGACTAGCTGATAGCCCCGGCTATTTGTTACGTCACACGCGGCAGCGGCCGGCGAGCGCTACTTCCAACTTGGTCGCAGTTACTCGGTTTGGTTACCTTATATTTTGATCTGTTTGCAATAGCGCTAAAGGTTAGCCGCCGGTTTGTCGATCGTATCATTCGACATTGTGGCTGAACGTCAATCAGCCGTATGACAAAACAGCGCCATTATGTATTTCGGCTAGGCGTTTTGTAATACGTATACCTAGTACAACATACTCGTAGTACATATGTCTGTGTCACGCTGAGATCTTGTAAAGTACACGTCTCGTAGAACATTTGTGCGGCAAGCTATATCTTGTAATAAGGTCATTAATTAATACCACAAGTAGACTTACCTATCCTTTTGTAAAGTACAACGTGCTTACAGCGTAAGTAATCAACATGGCGGCGGCGCTGTGCCGCAGTGCGGTGCGCTGCCGCTGTCCGTTAATACGAGTAGTGCCGGCCGCATCTCGCTTATGTGTTTTTTTTTTTAATTTTTATTTATGATGGGTTTGCTCTTGGTCGTACGCGATAGAGACAAAGTCGACGATGGAGTGAGCTTACCCAGAAGAAGCCTGTTCACTCTCACTTTAAAGAGATTAGGGTTGTATGCGCTCGGAAACATAGACGCAGGTAGTGAGTTCCAATTCAATTCAAATCTGTATTGCATATTGTTAGATATGAAGGTAGGTATAGGACGGACAACAGTCAATGACACACTGACTTTAATATCTATCGACGGGTTGCTGAGCCGGCTCGCAGCCGCGGTACGTTACACATACCTACATACCTACATATCTCATGTGTGTACAAGATCTTCATAATAATAGGTTGGGGAAAAAGTTTCTTCGCATTTTTTAAGAAAATTCAAAACATTTTTTAATATAGTTTATATACATTTAACTAAAGTATGTAGGTACCATTTTGTTCGATAACTTTTTGCCATCTTGTAGGTAGGGACATGATCCCATTGCTATAGAAATTTTGGGACTTCTGGTCAAAATACCGCGACAAGTGGTTTTGGCAGTCCTCTCGTGATGTTAACCTGACACTGCCTAAAGAATTCTGAAGAGACCGAAACAGGTGGAAATCTGAAGGTGCAAGGTCAGGACTATACGGCGGATGCATTAACACCTCCCAGCCAAACTCTCTTAATTTTTGCTGAGTGGCTAAAGATGTGTGAGGTCTAGCGTTATAATGATGAAAAACCACACCCCTTCTGTTGATTAATTCCGGCCGCTTTCTCTCAACTTCTTGCTTTAATCTCATCAGTTGTTCGCAGTAGAGTTCAGAATCGATGGTCCTGCCTGGTGGTAACAGCTCATAATGAATAATGCCCTTCCAATCCCAGCACACACACAGCATCACCTTGTTGCGAGTTAACCCGGGTTTCGCCACAGTCTGTGAAGCCTGACCGGCCTTTGACCACGACCTTCTTCGCACGTTCTTGTCATACGTGATCCACTTTTCATCACCAGTTATCAGCTTCTTCAAAAATGGTTCGGTTTCATTACGTCGTAATAAAGAATCACAAATGAGTACACGGTTCATTAGGTTTCTTTCAGTGAGCTCGTGAGGTACCCAAATGTCGAGCTTTTTTGTGTACCCAGTTTTTTTCAAATGCGCCAAAACTATTTTGTGGTCAATTTCCAGTTCTTCAGCTACGTCGTAACTACTGATATGCTGATCTTGCTCCACTTTTTCAAAAATGGCATCCATTTTATCCGTAATAGGGCGACCAGAGCGACGTGCATCTTTGACATCAAAATTTCCGGATTGAAAACGCTTAAACCAAATTTGTGCTACTCTCACAGACACTACACTAGGTCCATAAACATCGCAAATTTTTTTCGCGGCTTGCGTTGCATTTTTACCTTTTTTGTAGTAAAATTTTAAAATGTATCGAATTTCTTCATTAGATTCACTCATCTTGACGGTACGAAAAACAAATGATAATCACACATTTTCCTAATTTGAATTTGGAATTATGTTCTTTAAAATTTAAACTTTCAATGATACCAAAACCAGCCAGATACAAATAGTATAGCCAAAGAGATTTTATTACAAGTTCATACATACTATAATGCGAAAAGACTTTTTCCCCAACCTAATAGATCCAAACATTATTTTTATCTTGGTTTGTAAACAAAATGCAAGGGAAACAATACAATGTGTTTGTGTGTACACAACCTGTTAGCCGGTGATAATTATAATAAAACTTTTTATGAAAGTAACGAATAGCTGCATTACCTTTTTTTTGAGTTAAATTCAATCTGGGTACTCACCTTCCCTATGCAATCAATTTAAATTTTTCTTCGAAAGATAACGTCGAGAACGTGGCAGATTTTAATTTATTTAAACACACTTCGCCAGCACAGGACTCACAGGTTTAATTTTCCATTTTTTACAATAAACTTACTAAATAATTACTTAGACAATCACTTGCGCCGAGAATAACAAACAATATGGCGAAAAAGCTTTGCAATTACGTTCCAAATTAATACGAACGAATGAATTAGTTGGTCATTTGGCCAATCCGACTAAAAAAAGTCGACCCTCTGCAATCAACAATTAGGCGGTCCTTTTACAGCTTCTCAATTTGGACGGTTTGCAATATAAGCTGTGCTTCTAAAACTCCAACATGCGCACACGTTTTCACGCACTCAGACACACTTTTGCTGTGTACTACACGAGTCGCGAAATCTTGCGTTGTATGAAAAATAAGCACGGCTTTCGAGTAGTAATGCTTTTGCCCGCTGCGCCTGGCATAGCTGGCGCTTAAATCGCGCTGTAAAAACGGGAAGCGAATGTGTATTCGTGTGAATGGCAAATTAATATTTTTTCTTTGAACTATGATTATTTATCATTTAAAATTAGAGGGGCATGTATGTCTGGCACTACAGGGCATGCAGTGCTTATTTGCATGTGTGGAGTGCACGCCCCTGCCCGCTGGCCTTGTTACGTCTAGACTGCACAATACTCTTCGGACCTCTTTAATGTGAATTGCGATCTCCGGCATCGAGGAGTCACAATGAGGTACAGTAAGTGGTTGCTTGGAGCCAGCGACTTGCGTGAATTGCTTGCAAAGAGAGATGCAAATAAATTTGCTTTCTTACTTGCAAAGTGAGCCAGCGACCCATCAGGTTTCATCATTGGAGGTAAAGTGGGACGACTGAAATTCGTTTCAGCCGCTTTAGACAGGACCGAGAACTGTTTACTACCCGGAGGGTGCGAAGCCAGCCTGGCCCCGATACGTCCGACATGGTCAAAACGTGCCCTACGTAAAACCCGCAGAACTTGGCGGCAGAATGAAAGGCTCTCTACTTCGCGCGAACCCTACGCGCTCTAACTTTGCGGTCGCGGACCTTGACCCAGGCTTGGTAGGCGGACTCTTTTCGGGCCTCAGCGTGGACGCAATCCGCATTATACCAAGGCCAGGATTGTGACCGAGTGGGATGTCGGAGAATGGAATAAAATACTCCATCCCCTGCCGAATCACATCCGCAAACACGTCAGCACAGCACGAGAGGTCACTCGAAGAAAAGCACACTTGTCGCCATGGATAAGACGCAAAAAAGTCCCGCATCTCGTCCCAGTCTGCTGACTCGCTTCGCCATACTCGGCTCGTGCCTCTAGGACTCTCATCTGGAGGAGAGCAGGTCGATATGGATTTCACCAGACAGTGGTCAGACGTTCCCAGCGGGGCTGAGACCGATACTGAATGACTGTCTGGATTAGATGCCAGCAGAAGGTCCAAGCAGTTGGGTGTATGGCCGTCAACATCCGGTACCCGCGTTGTCACATTCACCATCTGGGTTAGATCCAGCGTTATAGCAAACTTGCGCGCCTCCAACCCAGCATGGTCAGTTTTCTGGTACGGGAACAACCATTCTTTATGATGGGCGTTGAAGTCCTCCAGAAAAATGAGCTTCGCTGTTGGGTACCGTTGCTGGGCTACGTCAGTCACCACGTGGGCCACGAGGAAATTCAAGAGCGCTGTTGTCTCCTGGTCACCGCTGTGCGATCGGTAGACGCCGATGTAGAGAGAATTCTCCACTCCAGTATCCACAAGTAGCTATATGGCAGGAAAACCCGTTATCTCAAAGCAACGGAGACGACGACAACAAATGTCATCGCGAACGTACACACGGACTCCAGCTTGCTTCTTGAACTTGTGTTCAAGAGAGTAACCCGGGTAGTAGAGGTACGCCACGTCCGACGGGGTTGTTATCTTTGTCTCCGTTACGAAAAACAGGTGCGGCTTCGCGGTCTCAAGGTGGTGATGGACTGGATCGAGATTGCGAGTGCAACCCCCTGATGTTAGTGAGGTGCACTTTCAGTGGGAGGAAGTGCAGCCGTTGTTTACCCTTATTTTTCTTAACTTTGTTCATTTGAGTGGAGTTGTTGGGGAAAAAAGTCGATTGTCGAGGCACTGCTCAGTGCCCCAAGTGGAACACTAGACCCAACCAAACCTGTGGGGAACTCATTTGGAGACTGCAGGGTCGCCCGAAACCCCCCGGATATGGCCACCGGGTCCTCCCATCCAGTCGCCGGCTGGCACGGTGATGTTTAGCGAGTTGGCGGGGCAGCCTTTGGCACGTTGCTGGCGTGCTACTTGGGCCCCCTACTGACTGCGGTCGGCCAACGGCTGGCACCGTGCTTCGGATCCCGCTACCCTCCAAAATGAGTTACCCGGCTAGCTGACTCTGAGACCAAGACCGGTTCCAAACAGCGCTACTGACAATATCCTTCTCCCCCAAAGGCAGTGGCACTCCCACACACCGGCAGGACGCAGCAAGCTGCTTGGCGCCGGACTCCGGTGGGCTGGTGGTCGCGAGCCAGGCGGCCGCTTGCGGAGCCTACCACCGCTAAGTGGGACCGTTCAGCCGTACACAGGCAAGCCTGTGGTGCCGTTGCCCGGGGTGGACTACTAGGAGGTAGATCCCAAACCACCCCAAAAATAGTGTATAATAAATCCCATCACAAACATAACATGAACAAAAATGCACAAATCTCGCAACGCAATTTTTCTGCCGTAAAAAGTTGTGAAATCGAATCCAAGTCAATCCAAGTACAGACTTGGATTGAATTTCACAAGTTTTCTAAAAGTGGTTGGATAGCTGCTCCCATAGATTCGTTCGATTCTCATCCAGGACAAACATTTGTGTGCATGAACATGTCTGTTTGTTCCGAGTCTGGGTGTAATTATCTATATAAGTATGTATTTACAAAAAAAAAAGTAGTATATGTAGTATATCAGTCATCTGGTTTCCATAGTTCAAGCTCTGCTCAGTTTGGGATCAGATGACCGTGTGTGAACAATGTCCCAGGTTATTATATAATATTATTATAGATAGGTAGGTACTGAATTAACCGTAATTCAGTACCTACCTATCTATGGGAGCAGCTATCCAACCACTTTTTCATAAATTGATGCATTGTTAGTTAGCTAACAACGTTTCATACTAACCATATCAATATTACATTTCCTTATTTCTTTAATAAGTAGAGTGACTTGGCAATTGCACACAGCAACAATCTACTAGGTAATTTAAATAGTCGTCCATATGGTATTATCAAACAAAGAAAAGCACAAAGCGCTAATATTAGATAGATTTGGTTTTGTGTAGATTATATTGCCGTGTGCAGTTGCTATTGGATAGTTGGATAGCTATATGGATAATCTATAATAATATAATTCAATCATGATTCGAAAGACACGTGGCGCCATGTATGTACTATCATAAGAACGTTATTGTTGTTTTCCTCGGGAACAGCACTTTTATTCGGGTTGAAAGTACCCTATGTCCGTTTCTGTACACGTAACAACGTATATGCAACACTTCAGGATGATCGGTTCAGTGGTTAGGCGCGAAAATAAACAAACAAACTTACTTTCGCATTTATAATATTAGTTAGAAAGTTAGGTTTACAAAGTTACTTATTCAGATTGTAAATCTAGAAAACGGGACTAACATTCGGAATGTCTAGAGTTTTTCCTTGCTTTATAGGCTAAACAATAACTGTGTTCAAAATTTGGAGCTTGTGGGTCTGCTAGAAGTACCTTAGAATTTTGATGATCCGTGAGTCAGTGACAAAATTAAGGAAATTTGACTTGCTATAATTCTTAAAAAACTACTGGCTCATATTTAATGTAATAAATGTAATGCCCTCTTGCTCACTGAAAATGTAGGCTTCTAGTTTTTCCACGACGAAGTTACAGGGGGTCGCAAACGGCCCGAGTGGCTTCGAGAAAAGGATGGCAGAACGGCCGTGCCTTTGTTTAGCTCAACTTGGCGAAGATATTATGGAAAACTTGCTTAATATAATACTCGTATTGTCGATGTTTTGTCAAGTCGTACCACCCGTGCGCAGCGGGGGCGCGGCGCTACTCCTAGTACAGCAATAAATGTGTGTCGACACAAGTCCGCACAACAATCGGTTGAGTGTGTGCGCTGCCCGCAGAGGCGCTGAGCGCGTGGGACTCGCACGAGCAGGGCCGCCTGGTGCACCGCTTCGGGGGCCGCGCCGTGGGCGCCTTCCTGCGGGCCCCGCGCCGCGCCGCGAGGCCGCGCGTGGCGCACGCCATGCTGCTGGACCAGACGCACGACAACCCGTCGCCGCTAGACAAGCGCAGCGTGTTCGACGTGCTGCCGTCGGCCGCGCTCGTGGCCATGGCGTGCTGCGCCACGGGCTCCACGCGCGGGTTGGACGAGCTGGTGCCGCACGCCGTGCACGTGGTTGACGAGGCGCGCCAGTACGCGGCGTGGGGCGACGGCGAGGAGGACGTGTCGCTACGGAGCGGCGTGCTGGCGGCCCGGCGCGCGCTCAACGAGCTGCACGCGCAGCTGGCGGCAGCGGGCTATGACGAGGTGTTCGTGGACCAGGTGGACGCCGACGTCGTGGCCGTGACGCGCCACGAGCCGCGCCAGCGCCAGGTCAGTGCTACCGTCTGTAGAGCGGCTGCAGAGCGACGTGCTGGCGGCCCGCACTTGGCCGGTTGTTTTTTTTGTAATAAAGTTTTTTGAATGTCGATGTCGACGCGACGGCGCTGAAGTGTGTTTCATGACGTGGTTTGTTATCAGTCGGTGATCCTGGTGGCCTTCACCGCCTTCAGCGCGCCCGACGCGGCCGGCGCCGGCCGCTACGTCGCGCCGCTGCGCTTCGAGGGGCAGCTGGACGAGATCCTGCTGGAGGCCTGTCTGCGCCACAAAGACCACCGGTACGAGTCGCATGCATTACTATATGACGCTAGGTCCGAATCGCCCGAACTCTTGTACTCTGAGTTTGTTTTTGTCTAAAAATATTCCGGTCAACGAACATGCTACCGATATCGATAAACAAACGCACGATAAAACACCTAATTAACAAACCGACACAAAGTCAACGAGTCCAAGTTTCCTTTGACGAAGGAAATTAGTTTCTTTTTTTAACCGACTTCAAAAAAAAAGCCCTCCGGAGCAACTGGACAGATTCTCAGCTGGACAGATTAGCAACTACACAGAACGTTTACAGTCCTGGACGTAATTAAAGAGGATGAGTGGGGAAAATGGACGTTATGAAAAAGTGGTCAAGATAGGAAAGTGGACGACTTGCTCCAGAGAGCAAGGGCTGAATCTTTTCAAGCTTCGATTTGAACAACTAGGCCTATCAAATTAGCATACCCTAGATATAATTAAATTACTCACGCTTTTTTTATTTGATCTGAAATTGATAGACGATCAAATATTAATAAAATAAATTCTAAACTTATTGGGTTGGCACAAAAGTAATGAGACACTCCACAAAAGTGTATACATTTCCTTTTTCAAGTTAATTGTTTTCTTTAATATTCTAGAATGTTGTAGAACATTCTATGTACTTGTGATGTGGGGGTACCTATATAAAGCCGCCCTCACGATCGGTTTAGTCAGTTTGAAGAAAAATGGACGAGCGACAAGTTCGAACACTATACTTATACGAGTACTTGTTAGGCCACAGTGCGCGGGTCGCGGCTGCCAATATCAACACTGCTTTTGGCGCTGGAAGTACAAGCCATGCGACGGTATCCCGATGGTTTGATCTTTTTAAATCGGGAGACAGGAGGCTTGATGAAAGTCAGCCACGCTCTGGACGACCGGGTGGTCCCGGTCAAGAATGATTAATGACGATTACCAGCAGTGAATGATGACGATTTACGCCGCGAACTGGAGTCGAATCCGGATGCTACCACTCGTACGCTTGGGTATCTGTGGGTACCGCACATCCTTACAGACGCCAGTCGTGCAGTCCGTGTCGCTATCTGTCAATCACTTTTGCTGCGACCCCGACGCGACGTAAAGAGTTTTTGTCTGATCTGGTTACTGGAGATGAATCATGGATTCATTATGAGAACGATACATATCGTGCTTTTTGGCTGCCTCCAGAAGAAACGCCACCAACTCAACCGAAGCTGAGTTCTGCTTTGCTGTTTCTGGGACGCGCAAGGCATACTGTTTTATGAACACAATGAAACTATAAACGATGACAAATATTCAACCCAGCTCACCAAACTATCTGCTGCTATCAAGAAAAAACGACGAAGACGAGTCAATGTAGTTTTACTACACGATAACGCTCGACCTCATGTCGCATCTGCTGTTCTTCGCCAGCAGTTGGAGAACTTGGGCTAGGAGACGATACCCCACCCACCTTATTCCCCAGACCTCGCCCCATCAGACTATCATTTGTTTAGAGCCCTGAAACAATATTTGCGGGGTAAACAATTGAATGATTTCTCTGATGTAGAGGCGGAGTTGAACAACTTTTTCGAGGCACAGCTATCAGAGTTCTGGGTGAAAGGCATCCAAACTTTGCCGAATCGTTCGCAAGAAGGCTTAGATGCTAATGGTGATTACATCATTGACTAAGCTTTTTGTATTGTAATAATAATAAAACACTATAAAATGTATACCAAGTGTCTCATTCCTTTTGTCCCAACCTGATACATAATATACTGAATATATTGAAGTATTGTATTGTGAAAAGGAAATATAAATTATAAGATTATAATAATTAATTATATAATTATTAGGTTGGGGAAAAAGTCTTTTCGCATTATAGTATGTATGAACTTGTAATAAAATCTCTTTGGCTATACTATTTGTATCTGGCTGGTTTTGGTATTATTGAAAGTTTAAATTTTAAAGAACATAATTCCAAATTCAAATTAGGAAAATGTGTGATTATCATTTGTTTTTCGTACCGTCAAGATGAGTGAATCTAATGAAGAAATTCGATACATTTTAAAATTTTACTACAAAAAAGGTAAAAATGCAACGCAAGCCGCGAAAAAAATTTGCGATGTTTATGGACCTAGTGTAGTGTCTGTGAGAGTAGCACAAATTTGGTTTAAGCGTTTTCAATCCGGAAATTTTGATGTCAAAGATGCACGTCGCTCTGGTCGCCCTATTACGAATAAAATGGATGCCATTTTTGAAAAAGTGGAGCAAGATCGGCATATCAGTAGTTACGACGTAGCTGAAGAACTGGAAATTGACCACAAAACAGTTTTGGCGCATTTGAAAAAAAACTGGGTACACAAATAAGCTCGACATTTGGGTACCTCACGAGCTCACTGAAAGAAACCTAATGAACCGTGTACTCATTTGTGATTCTTTATTACGACGTAATGAAACCGAACCATTTTTGAAGAAGCTGATAACTGGTGATGAAAAGTGGATCACGTATGACAAGAACGTGCGAAAAAGGTCGTGGTCAAAGGCCGGTCAGGCTTCACAGACTGGCGAAACCCGGGTTAACTCGCAACAAGGTGATGCTGTGTGTGTGGTGGGATTGGAAGGGCATTATTCATTATGAGCTGTTACCACCAGGCAGGACCATCGATTCTGAACTCTACTGCGAACAACTGATGAGATTAAAGCAAGAAGTTGAGAGAAAGCGGCCGGAATTAATCAACAGAAGGGGTGTGGTTTTTCATCATGATAACGCTAGACCTCACACATAATTAGCCACTCAGCAAAAATTAGGAGAGTTTGGCTGGGAGGTGTTAATGCATCCACCGTATAGTCCTGACCTTGCACGTTTCGGTCTCTTCAGAATTCTTTAGGCAGTGTCAGGTTAACATCACGAGAGGACTGCCAAAACCACTTGTCGCGGTATTTTGACCAGAAGTCCCAAAATTTCTATAGCAATGGGATCATGTCCCTACCTACAAGATGGCAAAAAGTTATCGAACAAAATGGTACCTACATACTTTAGTTAAATGTAAATAAACTATATTAAAAAATGTTTTGAATTTTCTTAAAAAATGCGAAGAAACTTTTTCCCCAACCTATTATGTATGAATTCGTTTTAGACTAGAAAATGATCGTTCGGTCGAAGCGCTACTGAATTTTGATTTAATAACCGACGCAACACTAGAAATTAAATCATTTTGGGTCCTATTCGATATCCCCGTGAATGAGCTACCCGATGTTGATTGTAAGTGGGTTTCCAAATTTCCATCATATTTAGCTAACAAATCTACAATTTCTAGAAAATTGCCTTTATTAAAAGACAAGCTGGATTCTTCATGCCCACGGAATGCTAATTCTTGTTTACCAAGAAAACAAACTACATCTATTAACCGTTTGAAAATATTTCTATTTCTCTCAACTGTCGCGTTTGCCTTTCAATATCTAACTTAAACTGGCTTTTCATACTAGTTCTCTATTCTACCTTTACCAAAAGTTTGGAACTTCAAGCAGGATTCCAGATGTTTTTCTGAAGAATCGTGTTTAGCAACAGTTTTTTGAAAATTATTTAGATCTGAATATCCGTTATAGGTTCAAACATTCTTTTTATCTTGGTTTGTAAACAAAATGCAAGGGAAACAGTACAATATGTATGTGAGTACATACACAACCTGTTATAATTATCATACAACTTTTCATGAAAGTAACGAATAGCTGCATTACCTTTTTTTTTGAGTTAAATTCAATCCGCGTACACACCTTCCCTTTGCAATTACGTTCCGAACTAATACGAACGAATGAATTAGTCGGTCATTTGGCCAATCCGACTAAAAAAAGTCTACCCTCTGCAATCAACAATTAGGCGGTCCTTTTACGGCTTCTCAATTTGGACGGTTTGCAATATAAACAGTGCTTCTAAAACTCGAACACACGCACACGTTTTCACGCACCAGACACACTTTTGCTGTGTACTACACGAGTCGCGAAATCTTGCGTTGTATGAAAAATAAGCACGGCGTACGAGTAGTAATGCTTTTGCCCGCTGCGCCTGGCATAGCTGGCGCTTAAATCGCGCTATAAATACGGGAAGCGAATGTGTGTTCGTGTAAATGGTGAATAAGTTAGATTAATATTTTTTTTGAACTATAGTTATTTATCATTTCAAATTAGAGGGGCATGTATGTCTGGCACTACAGGGTATGCAGTGCTTATTTGCATGTGTGGAGTGCACGCCACTGGGCATAGGACCATACAAGGCGAGCCTCCTCGAGTGCCTTGGTTCGATGTCGATCAACTAAGTAAAAATTATATAAAATTAGTTTTAAGACTTCGCTCTGGACACTATCCATCAGCGAAGTTTGCATTTCTCATGAAAAAAGCAGATTCGCCGAATTGCAGAGAGTGTGATCAGATTGAGGACGTGCAGCATTTGCTGATGGATTGTGTCCGGAACGGACGCGAGAGAGAGTCTTTTTTGAGAGAATTCGACTTAAACAAACTTAGCGTAGGATTAATTCAATCAGTTTTATCTCGACCAACGTCAGAATGTGCAAAAAAGTTATGTCGGTTAATAACAGTCCTCCAGCTGCGATATCTGTGTTTATCTCAAGGTGTTTCATATATTGTTTACGTGTATACTATATGTTATGTCTTAATTATAAGTGTTAATGTTATATGATAATACAAGGCACGATGGGGTTGGCATATCTGTCTAGATAAAAACCCCAAAACAAATAAAGAGGAAAAAAAAAAACATTTTGTGTTGGGTTGTATCGTCGTGCCTTTGTGTTTTAGACTTTCCTTGAATAAACACTTTTTTAAATTTAATACCTATGTTTCATAGTTTATAAACTTATTTTTTCACGACTTTACTCTGTCCAGTTGCTAATCTGTCCAGCTGCGAAACTGTCCAGTTGCTCCGGAGGGAAAAAAGGAGGAGGTTCTCAGTTCGTCGGAATCTTTTTGTATGTTCCCCGACTACTCGTGACGGCTAGGCCGATTTGTTCCCCGACTACTCGTGACGGCTAGGCCGATTTGGAAAATTATTTTTTGTTCTGATTGTTTGAGAGGTTATACTTTGTAGTTGGTCCCACTGTCATCAAGTCAAGATCAAGTGATGATGGCATCCTGGAGAAATTGTGACGGAACTCTTAAAATATTATAGGCACATCTATAGCGATTTGGGTATTTTTTATTGTAACTCGTGCATTTGATCTTGAAAAGCACCATTTAGTGAAGTGGAACTGATGATGAAGATCGCAGATGGTCACCGGAACAACTCGATAATAAGTATTTCATGGGTTGCGATTTAATTAGGTTCTGTACGGGTTGTAGTAGTTAACTCCGCACACCAACTTGTTGTGACCGTCGGTCAGTTCAGTTAGTATAGAGAAACGCCTTCCACTAGGATGCACTGAGTAGTTCAGTTTATAGTACGTAACAGTTTTAGAGTGGAAGGCGATTACTTCTCTCAGTTGTTGATAGCTACACAGTTATAAGTTCACTATATTTAAATACGTTAGTCATGTTATTTTATAATGCTAAATTATGACGCGCATCGTTGGCTTAAAGTAGTTTACAGCGTAAGCAGAAAAATGTACGGCGATGAGACCGTACAGGTTCTATAATAATGGTTGCTCGGCAATTTATGCTCGTCACAATGCATATGGTGAAGTGGAACTGATGATGACTTCACCATCAGTTCCAGTTCTCCTGGTACTTACCAGGAGAACTCCTTAACAATTAGCGTCCCCGCATCGGGAAGAGCTATATTTTGACAAAGGTGATGAACAGTTGACATTAGGCTATTGTAACTTAAATAAATTATAAAGTGACCCACTAAAAAGTGAAAAAAAAAAACAATGAACTTCCTAAAAAAACACTATAAAGTGAAAAATAACTTTAATTTTGGAAGTCGATGGAAAAAAACGGAAATATAGATCCAAACACTCCGACTTCCGAAATTAAAGTTTTTTTTTTCAATTTGTAGTGTTTTTTTGGAAGACGGTTGTTTTCATTTACATAATAAAATGGTTGCCAGCTTAAAATTCAGAATCGACTCTACATTAGTGGCGGTTTGTAGTTGTCGTTTAGAAGAAAAAGTATGAGGTACCTAATAGCATAATCGCCCGAGATGTCGGTCTGTAATATCTTCGTGGCGCATCCGCAGCTCGGAGGGGCGCGCGCTGCGGCCGCCCGGCGCTTTCACGCGGCACGCGGGCCTCATCAACGGGCTCCAGGAGTACGAGTGCAGCGTGCGGCGCGGCGTGCCGCTGGCGCAGTCGGGCGTGTTCGCGCAGGCGCGCGAGGAGGGTGCGCATACCGTGCTGGAGTTCCGCGCGCTGCTGCCCGGCTCCGTGGTGGCGGTGCGCGTGTCGCCGCGCGCGCCGCACCGCGCCGCGCTGGCCGCGCTGCAGCGCCACGTGGACGCGCTGCACGCCGCGCCGCGCTCTGACCCGCTGGGCCTGGCGCCCGCGCTCGCCCCTCTGGACCTGGCCGACTTCAACGCGCTGCTGTATCGCTGCGACGCCGAGGAGCGCGAGGCGGGCGGCGGTGGCGTCTACCACGTGCCGGGCTGGGGCCCGCTGGTGTACGCCGGCCTGCAGGGCGCCGCCTCGCTGCTGGCCGAGCTGGCGCCGGCTGACGACCTGGGCCACCCGCTGTGCGACAACCTGCGCGCTGGAGACTGGCTGCTGGAGTACGCGTGGCGCCGCCTGGAGCGGGAGCCGCGCCTGGCAGCTGTGGCGGCGCGCTACCGAGACGTGCTGCAGCCGCTGACGGCGCTGCCGCGCTTCCTGGTGCCGACGTACTACGAGGCGCTGGCGCTGGGCCTGTACCGCGGCGTAGCGAGCGCGGCGCTGGCGCGCCTGTCGGCCTGGGTGCGCGGTGGCTCGTTCCCGCGCGCGCTGGCGCTGACGAGCGTGCAGCTGATGGGCGCGCTGGCGTCAGCGCCGTTGCCCCCCTTTTCGCCCGCGCTGCCTCCGCCGCGGCCGGCGCGCGCGCTCACCATGTCGGCGGGCTTGCCGCACTTCGCCGTGGGCTACATGCGCTGCTGGGGACGCGACACGTTCGTGGCACTACGCGGCCTGCTACTGCTGACGGGGCGCTACCAGGTGAGCGCGCGCCCGCTCGGGCGACTCGAGTGCGCTCGGCTCGCGTGACGCTCGTGTTCGGTTGCAGGACGCGCGCTTCCACATCCTCGGCTTCGCGGCGTGCCTGCGCCACGGACTCATCCCGAACCTGCTGGACGGCGGGCGCAACGCTCGGTTCAACTGCCGCGACGCCGTCTGGTGGTGGCTGCAGAGTATAAAGCAGGTGCGTGTCCTCGTGGTCGCCGCGCTCGCGCTCGCACACACAACACGATGAACATCTCACGATTATGAAATCCTTGTTCGAGCGCAGTACTGCAGCGAGGCGCCTCAGGGCACGGGCCTGCTGTCGGAGCCGGTGGCGCGCCTGTTCCCGAAGGACGAGGGAGAGCCCGCGCCGCCCGGCGCCGCCGACCAGCCGCTGCACGACGTCATGCAGGAGGCGCTGGACGTGCACTTCCAGGTGAGTGGTGACGTCACGTGGGAGGCGCTGGACGTGCACTTCCAGGTGAGTCGTGACGTCACGCACTACTCGCGCTCGCTGTCCGCAGGGGCTCGTGTTCCGCGAGCGCAACGCCGGGCGCGCCATCGACGCACACATGTCCGACAAGGGCTTCAACGTGCAGATCGGCGTCGACCCCGAGACCGGCTTCCCGTTCGGCGGCAACGACGCCAACTGCGGCACCTGGATGGACAAGATGGGCTCGTCCGAGCCGGCCGGCAACCGCGGCACGCCGGCCACGCCGCGCGATGGCAGCGCCGTGGAGCTGGTGGGCCTGGCCTTCAGCGTCGTGGCCTGGCTGGCCGGCCAGCACCGCGCCGGCCGCTACCCCTACCCGGGCGTGGTGCGCCGCCACCGCGACGGCAGCCTGACGTCGTGGAGCTACGCGCAGTGGGCCGAGCGCATCAAGCAGAACTTCGAGCGCTACTTCTGGGTGCCCGCAGCGCCCTCGGCCGCCGACTTGCGCCCCGACCTGGTGCACCGCCGCGCCATCTACAAGGACAGCCATGGCGCCTCGCGGCCCTGGGCCGACTACCAGCTGCGCTGCAACTTCCCCATCGCCATGGCCGTCGCGCCCGAGCTGTTCGAGCCCAAGCACGCCTGGCTGGCGCTGGACGCGGTGGAGCGCCACCTGCTGGGCCCGCTCGGTGTCAAGACGCTGGACCCGGCCGACTGGGCCTACCGCGGCGACTACGACAACTCCAACAACGGCGACGACCCCAGCGTGGCGCACGGCTTCAACTACCACCAGGGGCCCGAGTGGTTGTGGCCGCTCGGCTTCTACTTGCGCGCGCGCCTGGCCTTCGCGCACGATTGCGGCCGCCACGCGCGCACCGTGGCCGCGGCCTACGCCACGCTGGCGCCGCTGCTGGCCGAGATCCGCAGCGGCGTGTGGCGCGGTCTGCCCGAGCTCAGCAACGCGGGCGGCGCCCACTGCGCCGACTCGTGCCGCTCGCAGGCCTGGAGCTCCGCCGTGGTGCTGGAGGCGCTGCACGAGCTCGAGCTGGCGCGACGCGCGCGCCCGCTGCCTACCGACTGACGCGCGCGCCGCGTGCGCCACGCGCGCCGCGGGCCCGAGCCGCGCCGCCTCTACAGCGTGCCCTACGAGCCACTCGTGCCCCGCGGCCCGCGCCGCCCGCTCGCGGCCCTGCGTCGCCTGCTGCGCCGCGCGCGCCCCCCCGAGCGCCTGTCGCACTCCATCTACAACTTGCTGGGGCGCCGCGCCGGCGAGCTGGCAACCGTCGTGTACAGCGACCGCTATTTCCGCTACGGCCTGCCGTTGGTGGCGCGCCCCGCGCGTCTGCGGCGCCTCGTGGCCGACGAGCTGGGTGGCGTCGCGCCCGTCTCGCGGCGCACGCCGGGGCCCGTGCGCGCGCACGTGATGCCGCTGTGCACGCCCGCCCGCCTGGCGCCGCGCGCCGGCCTGCTGCAGGGCGTGGGTGCGCGCGCGCCGGCTCCAGCCGCGCGCTACGCACCGATGCGCCGGACGCGTGTCGAGCTGCCGCGCGTGCTGCGCGTTCTTGAAGAGGCGCGCTTCGAAGAGGAGGGCCCGCCGCACTCCGTGCCCCCGCGGCGCCGTGCGCTGGACTACCGGCAGGGCACAGGTGGCGTGGCGCCGCGCCTGGCTCCGGCGGGCCGCGCGCGCCGGGCCGCGTCACCGCCGCGCGACGAGCTGGCTGAGGAGCCGGCGCCGCGGCCGCAGTTCGCGCTGGACGCGGTGTCGGTGCGCTCGGCGTCGCCGTACGGGCTGTCGAAGGCGTCGCCGCGCGTGTCTTGCAACCTGTCGCCATCGGAGGCGGAGGGCGACAAGGCGAGCTCAATGGCGCTGGCGCGCAAGGTTCTGAACACGGAGCGCTTCAACAACGGCGCCCAGGTGGTGCTGTACCGGCGCGGCTCCCGCGGGTCGCGCGAGTCCCGCGGGGCGCACGTATCTCGGCGCCTGCGCGCTACGATCCGCGCGATGCTCGCGTTCAGCGGCCTGTTCTATGCGCTCTCGTTCGTCGCGTTCTACTTGCTGAGCCTGCCGTAGACCGCGAGTCGAGGATGCTATTTTTTTTTTTACTTGAGTGCCATAGTATGTTAGTTTAAGCGTCTCTAATTAACCGCGGGCAGAGCCGCTCTGCGCCGATCGCAATTAGTCCGCGGGCAGAGCCGACCGCAATTTCGCGAATAAGTATGTCCTGTTCGTTTGATACGACTATTATTGTTATATTTAAGAGTTTTTATGAAAGGTTAATTCAGGGAATCTATTTGTGTGAAACACAATTTTGTTGTAATAATCATAAATCATGATGTCTTTATATATTGAAACGGGGTTGTTAGTAATAAGAAAATGTACTACTTGTAAGCAGACACATTGATACTATAAATCGTATCGTAAACTTATTTTGTTAGTTTACGTAAAGCATGTAAAAATATTATGTACTGTCACAGTAAATGGTAATGTTTATAAAACATTGGGCGTTTCCTTTCATCCGACCGTTAGAGTATTTTTTCTTCTTGGGCTTATAAAGTCATGTATTTCCATTACTAGGTATAGAACTATTGTCTGTATTTTTTCTTTTAGTCTCATTAGTTTCGGATATATGGGGGGGAGGGGGGGGGGGTCAATTTTCGTCTGTTTTATTAAATAAGTCAAAAAAAAAAACATTTTTAACTCAACTCTATCTCGAGAGTTATCCCTGTCGGAGCCAAAGGAATACCAGGACGTGGGCGGCTGTCACCAGGGCACCTTTTAGGATAGGTCCAAATCCTTCTTGAGAAATGTACACAGTCTGGCCATAAATACTGTTACAATTAAAAATAAGAATTATTAAATTATGTTGGACATTTAAATCGTATTCATTGTTAAAATTTTAATTTAATTTGCATTGTACTGTACTTCTTTTCTCTTTTTTAAATATTTGTGTTTATCACCAAGCCGATGAATTGTAAATGTTATGTACGCCATTATTGTCACGTGCATCAGACCGCTATGAAGTAACTTTTATAATATTTTTAATGTTATATGTATGTGATGTGGCAGTGCTCTCCATAAATAAATAAATAAGAAAGATGACAGATTCCAAATTCAAATGTAATATTTGAATTTGGAATCTGTCATTTTTATACGATTGTTCATTGAGTATTGTACAATATTTTGCGCTATTAAAATGGAGTGGGGTGATAAAGAGAACCGAATCGCTGTGATTGCATTACACAAAGTTGGTATGGAGCCAAATGCAATTTTTAAAACTCTCCATACACTTGGTATTAGTCAAATGTTTGTGTACCGGGCTATTTATAGGTACAATGAGACCTCCTCTGTTTGTGACAGAAAAAGATCTGGCCGTCCACGTAGTGTTCGTACTAAAAAGGTGGTCAAAGCAGTAAGGGAAAGAATTCGAAGAAATCCTGCCCGAAAGCAAAAGATTTTATCTCGGGAGATGAAGATAGCACCCAGAACCTGTCGCGTATTTTAAAAGATGACTTAGGACTTGCAGCCTACAAGAGACGCACTGGTAATTTTTTTTTTTTACTGATATTTTAAAAAACAATAGGGTGGTAAAATCGAAACAACTACTGAAGCGGTACGCAAAGGGAGGTCACAGAAAAATTTTGTTTACGGATGAGAAAATCTTTACAATTGAGCAACATTTTAACAAACAAAATGACCGTATTTATGCTCAAAGCTCTTAAGGAAGCTTCCCAATTAGTCGACAGAGTGCAACATGGGCATTATCCGACTTCAGTGATGGTTTGGTGGGGTGTTAGCTATGAAGGAGTGACAGCCATATTTATGTGAAAAAGGTATCAAAACATCGGCACAAGTGTATCAAGATACCATTCTTGAGAAGGTAGTTAAGCCCCTTAACAACACCATGTTCAATAACCAAGTATGGTCCTTCCAACAAGACTCGGCGCCGAGTCGTAAAGCTCGGTCCACGCAGTCTTGGTTGGAAGTGAACGTTTCATCATCAGACCTTCCGAAAGTATCATGTAGTAGCACTCGTGCTCAATTGGATAATTGTTGAAAGCTAGGTCATCCTAACTATTTCCATTATTGAGAACCGATAAGCACTTACCTGGTCATCATCAGACCTACATAAATTATCATGTAGTAGCTCCCGTGCTCAATTGGATAATTGTTGAAAGCTAGGTCATCCTAACTATTTCCATTACTGAGAACCGATAAGCACTTATCTGGTCATCATCAGACCTTCCGAAAGTATCATGTAGTAGCACTCGTGCTCAATTGGATAATTGTTGAAAGTGTTAGGTATGTAGGTACTGGGAAATATGTCAAACTCGCTCGCTGGTAAGTTGCACACTGATTTATTCGAGAACATGCCCCGGCGCGGGGAGGCGGGACGCAGCCCGCTCGCCTACCTATGCTTGGTGCACATACATTACATCCCTCCCCCTTAGCTACTACCACCCTGGTTTGTTGAGGTCGAGAAGATTGGGCTAATTTCTTGGCGCCGCTGATTAATGCCAGTGGCTTGTGGCGGTGTCGCCGGAGTAGCCTCCTCTATGGTTCCCGCTTCCAGCCCTTCCTCTTCTCCCGCCTGAACCACCCTCTCCGGTTGTGTGGCAGTGAGCGGCGCCACATCAGGAATCACGTCTGGGTCCCAGTCTGGCTCGTCCCTTGGTGAGGAGCTCACCCTTCTCCTTATTTGGTCTGTGTGTCTGGTTACTTCGCATTCTAGCTGTGGTATGTATACCGCATACATTACCGTGCCTATTCTCTTCCTTATGATTCCTTGTATCCAGATGAATTTTTTACTATCCGTATTTTTTGTTATCCACACTTTTTCACTGTTTTTAAAGTCTGTTCTGTGTATCCCTCTATAATATTTAGCCTGTAAGGACTGATTTCGTTCGACGGTTTTAGTGAGGTCTGTGGACGAGGGCGACGGCGTGTTTGGATTCAATAAGTCCAGCCGTGAGCGCAACGTGCGCCCAAATACTATTTCCGCGGGTGACTTATCGGTGGTACTATTTCTAGAGTTCCTGTAATCGAATAGTAATTTAGCAATTTTTTCGTTAATTGTTTTTCTATTACAACCCTCCAGTAATATAACCTTAAGTCCTTTTTTAACCACTTTCAGCATGCTCTCTGCTTGCCCGTTGCTAGCCGGGTGGTATACGGGAGACAGAACATGTTCGATGCCGTTAAGGTTGCAGAAATTTTTAAATTCAGAAGATATGAAGGATGCGCCATTGTCACTCACCAACGTATGCGGTATTCCGAATCGCGACATTAAATCGTATAGTTTATTTATAACCGCTCTAGAATTATACGTAGAGGATACATCGTAACATTCGACCCATTTGCTATATGCATCTACAATTATTAAAAACATGTAATTGTGAATTGGCCCACAAAAGTCTACGTGTACCCGGTAAAAGGGTTGCGGCGGTAAAGGCCAAGGCGCGAGAGGGGCGTGCGGCGGGGCGGGGCGCAGCGCACAGCACACGTCACAGGCGGCCGCTACTCGCTCCAGCGCGGCGTCCACGCTGGGAACCACAACCGCTTGCGAGCCTCCGCTTTCATTTTCACCACACCGAAATGTGAGCTATGTAATTCCCTACATATGCTATCCTGTAATGTTGCGGGAACTACGACCTTATGCCCACGCATTAAGATACCTCTTTCGTAAGACAATTGCGTTCGACAATTGAAAAATGGTTTTAAGTCTATGTCATTCACCTTCCTAGGCCACCCGTTTAAAACATAACGCTTGACGATAGTTAAAATGCCGTCGCGCTCCGTCTCGCTACGCAAGTCGCTTACTGTCACCGGTAAGTCTCCCTCCACTACAAAGTTGACGTAGCTAGCGCGGTCCTGCTCGCTCATAGTATCAACAAGCTCGTCATCCCGCGTTTCTGTTGTGTTGTCGTCACACGCCCGTGATAAATAGTCCGCACTATTAAGTTTGCTACTGATATACTCAATGCAGTAATTATAGGCCATTAAAAATATGGCGTATCTTTGTAGCCGATTAGCGGACACCTCCGGGATGCCTTTATGTGGGCCGAAGATTGCTAATAGTGGTTTGTGATCCGTTCGTAGTACAAATGGTTCGGCCCGTCCATAAAGGTACTGATGGTAACGTTTTACGCCAAAAATTATCGCAGTGGCTTCCTTTTGAATTTGCGCGTAGTTCTTTTCCGCTGCTGATAGCGTCCGCGAAGCGTATGATATCGGTCTTTCTAACCCGTCATCCCCTTTTTGTGATAGGATAGCTCCTAAACCTGTTGGTGACGCGTCTACCGTTAATATTAGTTTAGCTCGCGGATTGAAATGCGCCAAGGTTTTATCGGATGCTAAAATGTTTTTTATTTGTTTGAACGCTTCGTTATGGATGTGGGTCCATTGCCACTTAGTGTTTTTATTTAATAAATTATATAACGGACTAAGTATGGACGACGCGTCTGGCACGAAGTTCCGATAATAATTAGTGAGACCTAAAAATGACTGCAATTGTGACACGTTTGTTGGCGTAGGAGCTTGTAAAATAGCTTTTACTTTATCGGGCGACTTCCTTACTCCGTGCCTATCTATGACGTGCCCTAGATATGAGATCTCGTCTTTAAAAAATTCGCACTTACTCATCTGTACTGTCAATTCGGCGTCATCTAACCGTTGTAAGACAGTAACAAGCCTTTGCATGTGTTGTTCTTTGTTTGCTCCCGTAATAAGGACGTCGTCCAGGAGAAAGATAATGCCCTCTATTCCGGCGAGCAAGCATTCCATTGCGCGTTGAAAAATAGCGGGAGCGCTCGACAACCCGAAAAAACCAACCGAGTAAAATTGAATAATCCACGGCGTGTATTTATGCACGTCAACTTTTGGGACTCATTCTTCAAAATAAACTGATTGTTTGCCATGGATAAATGAACTTTACTGAATTGTAGGCCTCCATGCAATTTCGCCAACAAATCGTTTGCTGTTGGCAAAGGGTATTGTTCTACTATTAGCTGTTTATTTATCGTAACCGAGTAGTCGGCGCATAATCTACGGTTAAAGATATTTATTTCTCAAAAGAATTACAAATTCACTTATAGAGAAAACATAAACAAGTGTAAAGCAGAGTTATCTGCCAGTAAGCGTAGATAAAAACAAAAACAAACAAGTCTTTAAAACTTAAAACTAACATTACAATAATACTTCGACTTAGCATACATTGTTTTAGCATAAACAATTACAAAATATACAAATCAGAAGAAGGCAGGTTAAACACAAGAAACAACACAACAGTTTTGAGAGATGTGGGTATGGTGCAATTTAATAGTAGTTGCGTGTTTACTAAGGCCTATGACACAGTGCAGAACATAAGCGTTTTATTGAAATTGTTATATATATATATATATATTCTTTTTTCGATTAATATTTGTACATAAACTTATGATTTTATATATTTCTATAGACTATCATTAATTATTTTTGATTAATCGAAAGGCAGAGAAAGATCTTTTAATATATATTTTTTTAAAGTTTTCTTGTAAATGTATAACGATTTGATTTCTTTTATGTGTAATCTGATGCTGCCGTCTTTTTTTAATACCGGTACGACGGGCGATGCGTACTCCGAGTGTTGGACAGGTTGCAGTATGCCTAGTGACAATAACCGGTCTAGTTCCTTGTCTATTTTATCTTTGAGTGCGTAGGGTACCGATCTCGCTTTGAAAAAAATAGGCTTCGCATCGGTTTTTAAATGTAAATCTACTTTATATTTGTTAAATGCTCCTAGATTGCCTGAGAAAACTTTCGGAAACATGTTAGCAAGTCGTTTACCGACATTACACTCGCGTATTGATGAACCTTGGGTGACGGCGTGTACCCGCACAGCTGCTCGCGCCGGCGCTAATTCCAAGTCGAATTCTCGAATAAAATCGCGACCGAGCAACGGCGGGCCGCTTGCGTTCACCACGTAAACATTCAGTGTGTGTGTACGCCCGAGATATGATACCGGCAATAAAACGACTCCTATTGTTTTGATATTTTCCCCCGTATAGCTAAACAACCTTTTGTTGGTATGTGACAATGGCAATCCGTTAAACTTTGAATTATAGATTTCTCTTGACATTACACTCACCGCTGAACCACTATCGATTTCGAACTCCAAAGATAGACCGCTGATCATCACGCGCTCCGTCATTGGTTTCCCGCGCACGCATCGAATATTATAAAAACACTCACCGTCGTCGTCGTCCACGACAGCAGCCTCTTCCACGTACTTTACTTTGCCCGCGTGTGGACACATTTTACGTAGATGCCCTTTATTATTACACTTTTTACACTTGTACTTTTTATATCGGCACTGCTCAGACTTGTGATTATTGTACCCACACACATTACACTTTTCCGTCTTGGTTATGTTGAAGACGCCGTCCGGGCCCACTGCGCCGGCGCTGGCTGCGACGAGGCCAGGCGCGCACAGCGCACGCTCTCCGCCAAGTCGATGGCCTTCGCGAGAGTCAGCTCCCGCTGGTCCTGCACGAACAATTTGTCCCGCTCTCGTCCTGCCTCCATGCCCATGATATTTTTTTTTTTTTTTAATTTATTTATTCATTCAAGAAAATTCTAAACCAAAAAAATCACATATTTTCTGCCAAACTGCTGTAGTTTGTCGGCAGTGTTCCCGTGGATACAGTTTTGTGACATACAAGAACTTATTGACTACTTATAAGTCGAAGCAAAAAGAAAGAAAGAAAATAAACAAATAAAAGGGTACACACACTAAATATCTACGGATGGGCTCAGGTCATCTTGCTTGCCCACCAGGCTGGCATGAGCAACGCTGAACGCATGCACGCAACAAACCCAGCACGAGCGAGACGCCGCGCTGGCCGCTCGAGCGACAACAACAACACGGCGCGCGCGCATGCCAGACTGGCCGGCCCGCGCCTGCCTCATAAACTTGTTACATAACTAGGTTCTTACGCTAAGGACACAAACCTAAATAGTGCTTACGCAGGACATTTTTTAAGACATTTTTAGAAACTGCTTCAGTTGTAATTTGCGTAGGTAATTCATTTAGTAAATCTATCCAGCAAGGCCTCCTCCAAGTTCTTAAAAGCACAGTGAGTGGCTAATCCCCTGAGCCTAGCCGCCCATTGAGTGTGCGTTTCTCCTGGTCGTTGTGTTGCAGTATAGAAGTTTGACTTTTCTGCAAACCCGAACCTTTTTGGTGTGAAGTGATCATCGAGGAGTTTCACTATCACCTCGTATCCTTGTTCTTCCACCTTGTTGGGCAACGCCAGGTCCCTTGCGAGTTTGAATGTTGATTCGCATAACGACGTCAACAGTATTGCCCTCCGTCGGATTGACGCTTTGTCTGTTTCCTCGGTTATGTTGTTGGCAATGAACCACTGATGCAATCGCGACTTGTAACTGTCCCACTCCTGGGACAGGTGATCAAAGGTAGTGAGAACACCATACGTCGCTCCCGTAGACATTTTAAACGATAAAAATGTGAGTCCGCTCGTCGCCACGTGTTAGGTATGTAGGTACTGGGAAATATGTCAAACTCGCTCGCTGGTAAGTTGCACACTGATTTATTCGAGAACATGCCCCGGCGCGGGGAGGCGGGACGCAGCCCGCTCGCCTACCTATGCTTGGTGCACATACATTCCAGAAAGCTAGGTCATCCTAACTATTTCCATTACTGAGAACCGATAAGCACTTACCTGGTCATCATCAGACCTTCATAAATTATCATGTAGTAGCTCCCGTGCTAAATTGCATATTTGTTGAAAGCTAGGTCATCCTAACTGTTAACGCACACGTTAACACCTCCAAGACACACATGCGTCATCAAGCAGAGGGGAGCGGGCGGCGTGGTAGCAGCAGCGGCTCGACGACGGCTCGTGCGCCCTCGACAGGACACTCCTTTTAACACCGCGACCACGATCGCATCGATTTCAATAATTAAATTTTGACCTGTAAAATACCTAATATTATAACCTAGAAATACAGTCCGCTTTTTATTCCACCTGTGCCTATCTATGGTCCTTCGAGGTTTCGGTCAAGTTTAACTAAATATCTCGCCGCGAACGCAAGCCACGCCACCACAAAGCGCGTCAGAAATCAGCTGGAGGTCAAACAGAGGACATCGCATCAGTGAACTCAACCTACCAGCATCTGGAAGCAGCCACTCAAGCAGCGTCGGCCACATCAGTCGCAAAGGACGAACAAAGGGTTTGGTAGCAGCGGTTTCGTGAGTTCGACCAATTCATTCTTTTAAAATCATTAAAAGTCTTCACATATTCAGTCAACTTGCTTAATTGCCATCCATTCCCATTTTCAAGCATAAATTCATCCATAATTAGTCCTTTCTATAATCAATTATTCTTATAAGCAATTATTGCATCAGATTTTTTTTCCAGACATCACCTACCTACATATTTCTTTTCTCAATTTTCTTGTAACTTTTTTTTTATCATTTCGATTCTTTCCTATCACCAACCATTTCTTTTTCATTATTATATCACTTTCTAATACCTTTTTTTTTCTCTTGTACAGCTTAGGTACATCGCCTTGTTCTCAGCGTACCTACCGAGTTCATTCATTAACACACCGAGGGTAATTTGGTAAAGTTACGTGATCGCCGCGCTGTGCTTGCCACATTCCCAATCCAATTTAAGTAACGTTTCAATTAAGTACATTACTTTAATTAAATTTCAATTATGACTGATCCCAAATCAGCTCAAACTACAAATAAGCCCGACGAATATGACATTCCTCAGCTCAATACATACAAAAAGAGGAGATCCAGTCATAAAGGAAAGGTCACGGTATTTAAAAATTATCTTGAGTCATTATTAAAATCTGAAAAGCCATTGTCTGATTTAGATATTATACAACTTAGCAATCGATTAGAGTCCTACAAGTCCCTCGCAAACGATTTCGAGAAAAATCAAACCCTCATCGACGACATTGTTGGGGTTTCAGATGAACACCTGAGGGAGCGGGAGCAATTTGAAATGGAATACCAATATCAACTTGCGCTCGGCATCCATCTGCTGCGTGAAAATGAAACTGCCTGCGTCGCCGGGTCTGTACCAACTCCAACTGCAGGTGACACAGCAACAAAAGCATTCATAAAATTACCCACCATTGACCTTCCACACTTCTCAGGGGAATATCAGAATTTTAAAATTTGGTTTTTTTAATAAAATTCCTTATAATTTAAAAACTATTCAACTTAAAAATCTAAGTTTAACAGCATCTGTTCTACTGATGAGAGCGCCACAGACTGCAGTTGAAGATTTTGAAAATCTTTATTATATTCAAAGATATGAGGGTCCAACTTTTGAAAGTTCAAAGTGTTCTTAAAAATCAGGTACAATAGGTACAACCAAAATACTTGCGGCACCAGTCCAGACTGCCAGATGAGATGACTGCTGCAAATTTTCAGCTCTCTAGCTCGGCGTTTTCAGCATTTTCAGTGCCACGTGGTTTTTGTTTTTCTTCCAATAACTCCAGATGGCTTGGTTTTCTTCAGACTTCTGTGTTACCAGGACGGTCTGCGGAGATAACCCCGTCCCCTTTCCTCAATAAAAATGGGGGGTCATCGATCTTGTTTCTGTTTCTGAGTTTAACCTCAAAAAGTTGAGGTTTTTCAGGTTTTCACAATTTGTCACTGCAATCCGGTTATAAACACTCACTTGGGCGTATAGGTTTTACCTTTCCGCATACATGGATACCACAATTGCCAAAATCAGTCAACTTTAAACCACTTTTTCGATTTTTTAAAGACGGAGCGACACCGAAAACGATCCGAACGCCACGAGGGTTGGGGGGAAACTGGGTTAGGTTAGGTTAGGTTAGGTTAGGTTAGGAGGCACGGCTCTCTGTCGTTTCGGGCGACGCAGGTGCTTTCGGGGCATGGCTGCTTCGGGAAGTTCCTGTGTCGCATAGGCAGGGAGCCGGACGCTCAGTGCCATCACTGCGTCCACTGTCGGGAGGACACGGCGTGGCACACACTGGCAGAGTGTGTCGCATGGGAGGAGCCGCGCCGTGCCCTCGTATCAGTAGTCGGAGCCGACTTATCGCTACCGGCCGTCGCTCGTTCTATGGCCGGGGGCGCCGAGTCGTGGGATGCGGTGATCTCCTTCTGTGAAACGGTGATTTCGCAGAAGGAGGCTGCGGAAAGGGAGAGGGAGATTGAAACCACTCTCCCGATCCGCAGCAGGCGAACTAGGCGTCGGCGGAGGGCGGACAACGCCCTCTTCCAGCCCCCGTAAATAGGTCCGGAGGGACGGCGGACTCGGGGACGTCCGCCGCCCCTCATCCAGCAGGACCCGAGGCGGCGGCGCGTAGTGTTTCACGCGCGCCCCTAATAGACGTCGCGGGGGGAGTTTTCACACCTCACTCCCCCCGCGGGCCTGAGGTGGCCCGCAATGGCGGGCCGGCACTAGCCGAGGATCGTGGAAGGCGCACAAGTTCCCATGATCCCCGGTCCAAGTGTGGGAAGGGAACACCGGGGTGGTTTTTAGTCAGTAAGAGTCTGACAGACCCCTCCGCCCGCCCCAGGGCGGAGGACATCCATGAGGATTTTCCACCCCGGAACAAAAAAAAAAAAAAAAAAAAAGGTTAGGTTAGGTTAGGTTAGGTTAGGTAGGGGATCCCCCCCGGGCGGCAGTCGCCTCCTTCTGCGAATACGTCATGTCCCAGAAGGAGGCGGCGGAGCGCGCGCGGGAGGAAGACCCTCTCGCGGCGCCGCTCCGAAGGCGGAGGAGGGGTCGAAGAAGACGTCAGTATGACAGTCATCTTCGACTCCTCCCAGGTGGAGGCCAGCAGGCAACGAGTGCGGGGGCACCCTTGCCTGTATTGCACAGGCCTCCATCAGTGTCGGACGGGAATGGCCAGGTGTTCCCGGCCATTCCCGTAGCCCCCCAGCCTGGGGGGCATGCGGGGCCCGCCAGCTAGGCGGGCATGCGCCGGGAGGGTTGTGGAAGTAAAGGATGAGCCGGTCTCCCATGGCCCTCCCATCACGGCGATGCGGGAACACCGCTGAGTTTTAGTGGGTATACTGCCACTCTGGCAGGGAGTCCCACATACTCCGTGTCGTCCCCCGACGAGCGGAGATGCGTAATGTCATTTCTCAGCGACAAAAAAAAAAAAAAAAAAGGTAGGGGATCCCCCCACAGCTTATACGTCCTCGTCGTGATCCCCGGGCAACGCCGTGTCTGACCACCGTAACGGAGTGGCAGACCGGCGGCTAAAGTGAGCTGTGAATCGTAGATTTTTATGCGGACGTCTGCGAATTTGGATTTTAATTTTAACCCGATGTATAAGAAACCAATGCGTGACGCCTCTGGGCGATTCATTGCGAATCGTTCTTCCCAAGGCGATTCAAACGGCCCTTCTCAGGGCCCACCCAACGGCCCTTCTCAGGGCCAATCAAACGGCCCTTCTCAGGGCCACGCCGGCGACGCTACGGCGTCGGAAGCTGACCGCGCACCGTCTGCGGCCAGCTTGTTTAGCAGGCCAGACGAGTTGTCGGACTCCGACGACTCCAGTATGGACGCGTCGGCGGCTGAAAGCGGCTGCCTCAAAAGAAAAGGGGCCGATCTGAGGCTCGGGTCCGAGGGCTCCTCGGAGTCGGCCAGAAGTAAGCCGAAGAGGAAGTTGAAGTCCAAAAAGGCTTCGACTTCCTCTACCCACGATGTGGGCTTGGTGGACGCCGAGCGCCAGCTAGATTTAGCAAGAAAGGCGCAACTCCAGCAAGACCTGGAGGAGAGGGTCGCTGCGAAGGAGCGCCAGGCGCAAATCGCCAGGTCGAGGTCTGGCTATGGTGCATCAAGTGTGCTGTATGCCGACCACTCCCTGGCGGAACTGGAGCGCATGGCGCAGGAGGACAAGGAGGAGGTCTTGGAGGTCGCCTCAAAGTCCTCCAACTTGAAGGGGACCTTCCAGAAGGCCCTCAAATGCCGGGCCGCCAGCTTGCACGGCATTGTCCTGGAGCTGGTGAAGCGGACGGCCACGGACGAGACGCGGCAGCTGCAGGCAAGGGTGGATCGCCTGCAAGCGGACAACAGCCAGCTACACCAGAAGCTGGCTGAGGCCACGGCCCGGCCTGCCCAACCTGCCCCAGGTCCGGCAGTAGGAGGCTCCTCCTCCTCCCCTTCCAACCTTGAGGATATAATCCGCAAGGTTGTCATGGAGGAGAGGGCCTTCACCAGAGCCTGCTTCGCAGGCATCGAGGACCGGCTCTTGCCGGAAAGGCGGCTCCGACCGCCGCTAGCGGCGGATAAGAGTCCACCTTCGAAGGAGCCGGAACCTGTGCCTCTAGCAGGCTCGGCATCGTGTGCGCAGCCCCAGGCCGCGAAGCCCTCCAAGGGCAAGGGGAAAGGCAAGGGCAAGAGGACCAAGGTGGCTCCTCAAACCCCCACCACAAGTGCGGAGGGAGCGTCTGGGTCGTCTGCCACCCCAGCAGCCACCCAGAAGTCACAGGAGGAAGACGCCCTTCTTCCCTCCACCACCCCGTCCAACCAGTCGTGGACGGAAGTGGTCAGGAGGGGAAAGAAGGGTAAAAAGTCGGCCTCCAAGCCCGCTGCGACTGCTCCCGCAGCCAAAAGGGCTCCAGCCGGCGGGAGGAAGCTAGTTCCTCCCAAAACCGCGGCCGTCGTGGTGACCATCACCCCGGAGGCCGTGGAGCGGGGCGAGACGTACGAGTCCGTCCTAAGACGGGCTCGTACCAATGCTGATCCCACGCAGCTGGGGATCAGCAACATCACGTGCCGCCGAACCCTAACCGGGGCTCGAATTTTCGAGTTCTCGGGGGAAACACGCGGCACAAATGCGGACCTCTTCGCAACAAAGTTGCAAGAGGTCATCGCGGATGCGGCAACGGTCGTCAGGCCCGTTAAGACCGCAGCCTTGGAGGTGGCCGATCTGGAGGATTCGGTCACCAAGGAGGATGTGGCGGCGGCCGTTGCTGCGGCTGGAGGCTGCGACGCTGGCGCGGTAAAAGGCGGAGCCATCAGGTCCGGGCGCCGCGGCATGGGCATCATGCGCGTTGAGTGCCCAGTCGCCGCGGCTGGGGCCGTCCTTGCTGCGGGCAAAGGAATGTTATTGGTGGGACTCAGCTCGGCTGTGGTCCGACCACTTGAAGACCAGCCTATGCGCTGCTTCAAGTGTTTTGCGTTCGGCCACACCCGAGCCACGTGTCCCTCAAAGTTTGACTGGGGAGACACGTGCTACCAGTGCGGGCAAGAGGGACACAAGAGTGTCACCTGCCGCGCCACCACGCCACACTGCACGGCGTGTGCCGCCAGTGGCCGCCCCGCGGACCACAGGATGACGGGCAGGAGCTGCAAGTCCCCCGTGAGGAAGGGCATAGTGCCGGTGCAGGTTCGCCCTGTTGCCACCACCGCCGCCACCGTCGTCGCCGCTGCAGCTCCAGCGGCGGTTGCTGAGGAGGGGGGTGCGATGTCGGAATAATGGTTTCCGACTACCGCATCCTCCAGGCGAACACCAACCACTGCAGAGCGGCCCAGGACCTGCTGGTGCAGGCCATGGCTGAGTGGTTGGTGAACGTAGCGGTGGTCGCCGAGCCCTACTCGATCCCCAGCAGTTGGCTGGGTGACGAGGACGGCTTGGTGGCACTAGCGGCGCGGTCTTCCACAGACTCCCCTCCCCTCTCGCTATTAGAGAGGGGACCGGGATACGTGGCCGCCGCGTGGGGAGAGATAGCCCTCGTGGGCGTCTATTTCTCCCCAAACCGCCCTCTCCAGGACTTCGAGAACTATCTCGGAGTCCTGGCCGCCGTGGTCGGCAGGGTGGCGCCGCGTCAGGTCTTCGTGCTGGGAGACTTGAACGCCAAGTCGGTGACCTGGGGCAACCCGGCCACCGACGCACGCGGGCGGGCGGTGGAGATGTGGGCTGCCTCCTCTGGACTCTCCCTCTTGAACAGAGGAAGCGTCCAGACATGCGTGCGGCGTCAGGGTGGCTCAATAGTGGACGTCACTTTCGCCACCCCTGCGTTAGCCGCGCGCGTGTTGAACTGGCGGGTGGACCTCGTGGAGACCATGTCGGACCACCGCTACATCCGGTTCGACATCTCCACGAGTGGCCCCGGTGAGATGCGGCCCCTCTCGGGGCGATCACCGTTCCCGCGGTGGGCCCTAACCCGCCTGGACAGGGAGGCAGCGACGGAGGCGGCGTTCATCCAGGACTGGCTGTCGCCGCCTACCGCCGGCTTGGATGTGGACGCCGTAGCGGGGCAACTGAGGGAGTCTCTGACCGAGGTATGCAACTCTAGCATGCCTCGGTCTCGCCGACGACCACTACCCAAACGCGCTGTGTACTGGTGGTCGGTGGAGCTGGCGGGGCTTCGAGCAGCGTGTGTGGGGGCAAGGAGGGCCTATACGCGGAGCCGGCGGCGGCGTCGACGGGACCGGGCCGACGAGGACCACCTCTATGAGCTATACATGGAGGCAAAAATGGTCCTCGATCGGGCCATCGCCGCCGCCAGAGACTCGGCGAGAGCCGAGCTGCTGGAGGGTCTCGACAACGACCCCTACGGGCGACCATATAAGGCGGCGCGAAACAAATTGCGCCCCTTTGGTCCCTCGGTTGCCGAGACCCTGGAGCCCGCGTTTCTGGATGGGGTGGTTCAGTCCCTGTTCCCGTGCAGGGACAACAACTTCACCCCGCCAGTGATGGGCCCATCACGAGCTATAGCCCCGCCAGACGACGAGGAAGAAGAGGAGGCCCCCCCTCCTGTCACGGAGTCGGAACTTGGCGCGGCGATTTTCCATATCCGCGCCAAGAAGACAGCTCCAGGCCCCGACGGCGTTCCCGCAAGGGTGGTGGCGATCGCTGCCACCCAAATGGAGGAGAGGTTTCGGGACCTCTTCAGCGCATGCCTTGCTTCTGGGAGGTTCCCGAAACCGTGGAAGGAGGGACAGTTGTGCCTCCTTCGCAAGGAGGGCCGCCCCGCAGACTCCCCCTCGGCATACCGGCCCATCGTTCTGCTCGATGAGGTCGGCAAAATGTTCGAGGGGATAATCGCTGCGCGGTTAAAGGGCCATTTGCGCGGGATCGGGCCGGACTTGTCGGATGCTCAGTTCGGTTTTCGGGCTGAGCGTTCCACGGTGGACGCGCTGGCCTGCCTTAAGGGGCAGGCGAAGGAGGCGATGGAGGCAGGGGACGGATTGTTGGCTGTGTCATTCGACATAGCCAACGCCTTCAACTCCGTTCCCCACTCCACCATCCTAGAGGCGCTCCGATTCCACGGAGTGCCTCTATACCTGCGCAGTCTGCTGGCCAGCTACCTGGAGGATCGGGCGATCCTCCTGGTAAATAGGACTGGCCAAGTCCGGCGATACGCCGTTGAGGCCGGCGTTCCGCAGGGGTCAGTCATAGGACCTCTCCTCTGGAACGTCGGCTATGATTGGCTCCTGCGGGGATCTCTCCTCCGAGGCACGAGTGTCGTTTGCTACGCGGACGACACTCTCCTCACCGCCCGGGGGGGGAGTTTCAGGGAGGCGGCCAACTTGGCCTCGGCGGGCGGATCCTTGGTCGCGGGGAGGATCCGCCGCCTAGGTTTAACGGTGGCGCTGCACAAGACCGAGGCCGTGTTCTTCCACGGACCTCGGCAGCGCCCCCCACCTGACGCCCACATCTTCGTGGAGGGCGTCAGAATCGAGGTCAAGACCCAGATGAAATATCTGGGCCTTGTACTCGACAGCAGGTGGCGCTTCGGTCCGCATTTTAGCGGGCTGTCGTCGCGCCTGCTGAAGGCCGCGGGCGCGCTGTCCTGGCTGCTTCCCAACTTGGGGGGGCCCAGCGCCCGATGCCGGCAACTTTACGCCGGCATCTTGAAGAGTATGGCCCTCTACGGGGCGCCCATCTGGGAGGACTCCCTCCAAAGGAGGGAGAACGCCGCCGCCCTGCGGGCGCCCCAAAGGGCCATAGCCCAGCGGGTGGCGCGGGCCTACCGCACGGTGGGCTTCGCGGCAGCATGCGCTCTGGCCGGCACCCCACCTTGGGAACTCGAGGCGTGGGTGCTCGCCAGAGTGTATGAATGGACGGCGGGGCGGAGGGCGAGAGGAGAACGCCCCGCCCCGGAAGAGCGGGAAGCCGTCCGGCGGGAGGCGAGGGACGCCATCGTCGTCCATTGGACGACGGACCTCGCCACCGCAGCCTTCGGCCGCCGAACCCTCGACGCGATTGGGCCGGTCCTGCGAGACTGGCTCGAGCGGTCGCATGGGTTCCTCTCCTTCCGCCTGGTGCAGGTGCTGTCCGGACACGGTTGTTTCGGATCGTACCTGCACCGTATCGGGCGGGAGGAGACGCCGTCGTGTCACGACTGTGGCGCGGCGGAGGACACGGCGCAGCACACTCTCGAGGTGTGCCCGTCGTGGTCCGAGCCGCGCCGCAGTCTCACGGCGGCGATCGGAACGGACCTTTCGCTCCCCGGCTTGATCAACGCCATGCTGGGGGATGAGGGGTCCTGGGCGGCAGTCGCCTCCTTCTGCGAACACGTCATGTCCCAGAAGGAGGCGGCGGAGCGCGCGCGGGAGGAAGACCCTCTCGCGGCGCCGCTCCGAAGGCGGAGGAGGGGTCGAAGAAGACGTCAGTATGACAGTCATCTCCGACTCCTCCCAGGTGGAGGCCAGCAGGCAACGGGTGCGGGGGCACCCTCGCCTGTATTGCACAGGCCTCCACCAGTGTCGGACGGGAATGGCCAGGTGTTCCCGGCCATTCCCGTAGCCCCCCAGCCTGGGGGGCATGCGGGGCCTGCCAGCTAGGCGGGCATGCGCCGGGAGGGTTGTGGAAGTAAAGGATGAGCCGGTCTCCCATGGCCCTCCCATCACGGCGATGCGGGAACACCGCTGAGTTTTAGTGGGTATACTGCCACTCTGGCAGGGAGTCCCACATACTCCGTGTCGTCCCCCGACGAGCGGAGATGCGTAATGTCATTTCTCAGCGATAAAAAAAAAAAAAAAAAAAAGGTTAGGTTAGGTTAGGTTTCTCGCGGCGCCGCTCCGAAGGCGGAGGAGGGGTCGAAGAAGACGTCAGTATGACAGTCATCTCCGACTCCTCCCAGGTGGAGGCCAGCAGGCAACGGGTGCGGGGGCACCCTTGCCTGTATTGCACAGGCCTCCATCAGTGTCGGACGGGAATGGCCAGGTGTTCCCGGCCATTCCCGTAGCCCCCCAGCCTGGGGGGCATGCGGGGCCCGCCAGCTAGGCGGGCATGCGCCGGGAGGGTTGTGGAAGTAAAGGATGAGCCGGTCTCCCATGGCCCTCCCATCACGGCGATGCGGGAACACCGCTGAGTTTTAGTGGGTATACTGCCACTCTGGCAGGGAGTCCCACATACTCCGTGTCGTCCCCCGACGAGCGGAGATGCGTAACGTCATTTCTCAGCGACAAAAAAAAAAAAAAAAAAAAAAAAAAAAAAAAAAAAAAAAAAAAAAAAAAAAAAAAAGGTTAGGTTAGGTTAGGTTAGGTTAGGTTAGGTTAGGTTGGGGATCCCCCCACAGCTTATACGTCCTCGTCGTGATCCCCGGGCAACGCCGTGTCTGACCACCGTAACGGAGTGGCAGACCGGCGGCTAAAGTGAGCTGTGAATCGTAGATTTTTATGCGGACGTCTGCGAATTTGGATTTTAATTTTAACCCGATGTATAAGAAACCAATGCGTGACGCCTCTGGGCGATTCATTTCGAATCGTTCTTCCCAGGGCGATTCAAACGGCCCTTCTCAGGGCCCACCCAACGGCCCTTCTCAGGGCCAATCAAACGGCCCTTCTCAGGGCCACGCCGGCGACGCTATGGCGTCGGAAGCTGACCGCGCACCGTCTGCGGCCAGCTTGTTTAGCAGGCCAGACGAGTTGTCGGACTCCGACGACTCCTGTATGGACGCGTCGGCGGCTGAAAGCGGCTGCCTTAAGCGGAAGGGGGCCGATCTGAGGCTCGGGTCCGAGGGCTCCTCGGAGTCGGCCAGAAGCAAGCCGAAGAGGAAGTTGAAGTCCAAAAAGGCTTCGACTTCCTCTACCCACGATGTGGGCTTGGTGGACGCCGAGCGCCAGCTAGATCTGGCGAAAAGGGCGCAATTGCAGCAAGACCTGGAGGAGAGGGTCGCTGCGAAGGAGCGCCAGGCGCAAATCGCCAGGTCGAGGTCTGGCTATGGTGCAACTAGTGTGCTGTATGCCGACCACTCCCGATCTCCAGGTCTCATGGCCAAGCCATTCCCGGATCCCTTTTGCCTCCTTCTTGGTGTCCGAGACGTCCGTCCGCAGGAGGGAGAGCTCCACCTTCATAGCCATAAGCTCCCGAGTGTGAGCTCTCTCGACCCGCACAAGCTCTTGTGCGTGTCGAGAGCGCTCCTTCTCGAGGTTGTACTTATGGCGTGCTCTCGAGTCTGCCAGCGATAGGGACACCTCGTACAGTCCTTGCAGGCATTCGTGGGCCGTGGCCTTACACTCGCGCTTCATATTTCCAGCGGCTTCCAAGGCGTCTTTTCCCTTTTGGAGGAGGTCGTTTGCCTCTCTCGTGGCCAGGTCCATTTCCACCCCTGTGCCCCTTCTCGGGGTTCTATAAAGAAGACTCGGTCTTGCGGGTTGGCTCCCTGCTGAGGCCACCGAGCTTTCCTCGTCCGAGATGATCTGGCGTGGGGGGGAGATGCCACACTGCTCCCAGTTTATAACAATTTCTGAGGCCCTGATGTTGGTCTCTGGGGTGCGAGTCTCTGGCGCCAGTGGCAGCGGTGGAGTCATACTCGTCACTTCCGACTCCGACGCTGCCTTCGTCGCCTGTGGCCTCTGCGATGGACGCGCCGACTTTTCTGAAGCTACCGACTTGGCCGTGTTCTTGAGGACCTTCTCCCTTAAAGTTGGTGGGGCTTTCGCGGCCTCCGTGGTCGCTTTACGGGATGTGTTGGACGCTTTGGAGGACATATTTAGGTGTGTATGTGTGTGGAGGGAATTAATTCTACGATGACTTATGCTACGTGTGATGCTGTTTAGTTATTAGACTATGCCTGTGATTTATTGTGTGTATGTATATATATATATAGAAAAAAATTTTTTTTTTTTTTTTTGGGATGAACTCACGGAAGTTCCGCTGCTGGTCTGCGTCGCTGTCCGGTGAGGAGTCCGATAATTGCTTGGCTCGATGGTCTGAGCCTTTTTTGCGCGCTGATGGTGGTTATCAGTGGGACCCTGTTGTGCCGCTGGATAGATGTTGGTGTAGGTGCCGAATTTCGTATTTTTGTTGGGGCCAAGTTGTAGAGCTTCTCACGCCCTTTCAAATGAGCCCAAACTCGGCTTCGTAGCTCCAACGGGTGCGAAGCTAGACTGCGGGGGGGTGAGGTAGCCCCGAGGGGGGAGGGGAGGGGGGGAAGGTTTCGTGGGGAGACTTAAGAGGGGGGGTGAAGGCGGGGGGGGGGGGGTGTCTCGTGGGGCGACTATTGAGGGGGGGTGAAGGAGGGGGGTTGGGGGGAGGGGGTCTCACGTGGGAGTCGTGAGGGGTCTTGTAGTGAGGGGTCTCGTAGTGAGAGGTCTCGTAATGAGGGGTCTCGTAACGAGGGGTCTGTTAGGAAGGGGTCTCTTATAGTGTGGGGGTGGGAGTAGTATTGGGGGAAGGGGGTTGATAGTGGTTAGGTCTTGAGGGATGCTTTTTATGGAGGGGGGGGGGGGAGGTTAAGTGGGGGGGGGGGGCTGTTCAGGCTGTTGGTGTCTCCTGTAAGGTCCTGGAGTCCCAAGTCAGATGAGCCCAAACACGGGGGGGGTGGGATTAAGGGTTGAGGAGTTCCCTCGGGGCTTACCTGGTGCTGAGCCGTGGAGTCGTCACGCTGGTGGATGGTCTGCAGGCAGATTCCTCGGCCGGCTCCGGAGTCTTCAGTCAGGGCTGGGAACGTCGGGTGTACGTCACGCCTCGTGGTATAGAAACACGTGGGGAAAAAGTGAGGTTGGTTTATGCACCAAAACCCACGTGTTTTGGCGATCTTCACGCCTTAATAACTCCCTGTTCCCTGGTCCGATTTCGACGATCTTGGTGTCGTTAGATTGGCCTCTGCTGCGTCTTCCGGGATTATTGTTTGCAGAACGACTCCACTAACCTTGGCTGCGGTATTAAGCTGCAAAGTTCCCGGGGTCCTGCTCCGCAACCCGTTGCTCCAGACACTTGCCCACACGGATCCTGGTGATTTGGCACTACACAATTCCACTGATATTTGTTTTACGCTAATAACTCAACACGTCTATTTTTGGCGAATTTTTGACGCGGAGGTGATGTTGTATGGACGATATTATATCGGTTACTGGGTTAGGTTAGGTTAGGTTAGGTTAGGTTAGGTTCGGGAGGAGACGCCGTCGTGTCACGACTGTGGCGCGGCGGAGGACACGGCGCAGCACACTCTCGAGGCGTGCCCGTCGTGGTCCGAGCCGCGCCGCAGTCTCACGGCGGCGATCGGAACGGACCTTTCTCTCCCCAGCTTGATCAACGCCATGCTGGGGGATGAGGGGTCCTGGGCGGCAGTCGCCTCCTTCTGCGAATACGTCATGTCCCAGAAGGAGGCGGCGGAGCGCGCGCGGGAGGAAGACCCTCTCGCGGCGCCGCTCCGAAGGCGGAGGAGGGGTCGAAGAAGACGTCAGTATGACAGTCATCTCCGACTCCTCCCAGGTGGAGGCCAGCAGGCAACGGGTGCGGGGGCACCCTTGCCTGTATTGCACAGGCCTCCATCAGTGTCGGACGGGAATGGCCAGGTGTTCCCGGCCATTCCCGTAGCCCCCCAGCCTGGGGGGCATGCGGGGCCCGCCAGCTAGGCGGGCATGCGCCGGGAGGGTTGTGGAAGTAAAGGATGAGCCGGTCTCCCATGGCCCTCCCATCACGGCGATGCGGGAACACCGCTGAGTTTTAGTGGGTATACTGCCACTCTGGCAGGGAGTCCCACATACTCCGTGTCGTCCCCCGACGAGCGGAGATGCGTAATGTCATTTCTCAGCGAAAAAAAAAAAAAAAAAAAAAAAAGGTTAGGTTAGGTTAGGTTGGGGATCCCCCCACAGCTTATACGTCCTCGTCGTGATCCCCGGGCAACGCCGTGTCTGACCACCGTAACGGAGTGGCAGACCGGCGGCTAAAGTGAGCTGTGAATCGTAGATTTTTATGCGGACGTCTGCGAATTTGGATTTTAATTTTAACCCGATGTATAAGAAACCAATGCGTGACGCCTCTGGGCGATTCATTGCGAATCGTTCTTCCCAAGGCGATTCAAACGGCCCTTCTCAGGGCCCACCCAACGGCCCTTCTCAGGGCCAATCAAACGGCCCTTCTCAGGGCCACGCCGGTGACGCTACGGCATCGGAAGCTGACCGCGCACCGTCTGCGGCCAGCTTGTTTAGCAGGCCAGACGAGTTGTCGGACTCCGACGACTCCAGTATGGACGCGTCGGCGGCTGAAAGCGGCTGCCTCAAAAGGAAAGGGGCCGATCTGAGGCTCGGGTCCGAGGGCTCCTCAGAGTCGGCCAGAAGCAAGCCGAAGAGGAAGGTTAAGTCCAAAAAGGCCTCGACTTCCTCTACCCACGATGTGGGCTTGGTGGACGCCGAGCGCCAGCTAGATTTAGCAAGAAGGGCGCAACTCCAGCAAGACCTGGAGGAGAGGGTCGCTGCGAAGGAGCGCCAGGCGCAAATCGCCAGGTCGAGGTCTGGCTATGGTGCCTCTAGTGTGCTGTATGCCGACCACTCCCTGGCGGAACTGGAGCGTATGGCGCAGGAGGACAAGGAGGAGGTCTTGGAGGTCGCCTCAAAGTCCTCCAATTTGAAGGGGACCTTCCAGAAGGCCCTCAAATGCCGGGCCGCCAGCTTGCACGGCATTGTCCTGGAGCTGGTGAAGCGGACGGCCACGGACGAGACGCGGCAGCTGCAGGCAAGGGTGGATCGCCTGCAAGCGGACAACAGCCAGCTACACCAGAAGCTGGCTGAGGCCACGGCCCGGCCTGCCCAACCTGCCCCAGGTCCGGCAGTAGGAGGCTCCTCCTCCTCCCCTTCCAACCTTGAGGATATAATCCGCAAGGTTGTCATGGAGGAGAGGGCCTTCACCAGAGCCTGCCTCGCAGGCATCGAGGACCGGCTCTTGCCGGAAAGGCGGCTCCGACCGCCGCTAGCGGCGGATAAGAGTCCACCTTCGAAGGAGCCGGAACCTGTGCCTCTAGCAGGCTCGGCATCGTGTGCGCAGCCCCAGGCCGCGAAGCCCTCTAAGGGCAAGGGGAAAGGTAAGGGCAAGAGGACTAAGGTGGCTCCTCAAACCCCCACCACAAGTGCGGAGGGAGCGTCTGGGTCGTCTGCCACCCCAGCAGCCACCCAGAAGTCGCAGGAGGAAGACGCCCTTCTTCCCTCCACCACCCCGTCCAACCAGTCGTGGACGGAAGTGGTCAGGAGGGGAAAGAAGGGTAAAAAGTCGGCCTCCAAGCCCGCTGCGACTGCACCCGCAGCCAAAAGGGCTCCAGCCGGCGGGAGGAAGCTAGTTCCTCCCAAAACCGCGGCCGTCGTGGTGACCATCACCCCGGAGGCCGTGGTGCGGGGCGAGACGTACGAGTCCGTCCTAAGACGGGCTCGTACCAATGCTGATCCCACACAGCTGGGGATCAGCAACATCACGTGCCGCCGAACCCTAACCGGGGCTCGAATTTTCGAGTTCTCGGGGGAAACACGCGGCACAAATGCGGACCTCTTCGCAACAAAGTTGCAAGAGGTCATCGCGGATGCGGCAACGGTCGTCAGGCCCGTTAAGACCGCAGCCTTGGAGGTGGCCGATCTGGAGGATTCGGTCACCAAGGAGGATGTGGTGGCGGCCGTTGCTGCGGCTGGAGGCTGCGACGCTGGCGCGGTAAAAGGCGGAGCCATCAGGCCCGGGCGCCGCGGCATGGGCATCATGCGCGTTGAGTGCCCAGTCGCCGCGGCTGGGGCCGTCCTTGCTGCGGGCAAAGGACGGTTATTGGTGGGACTCAGCTCGGCTGTGGTCCGACCACTTGAAGACCAGCCTATGCGCTGCTTCAAGTGTTTTGCGTTCGGCCACACCCGAGCCACGTGTCCCTCAAAGTTTGACTGGGGAGACACGTGCTACCAGTGCGGGCAAGAGGGACACAAGAGTGTCACCTGCCGCGCCACCACGCCACACTGCACGGCGTGTGCCGCCAGTGGCCGCCCCGCGGACCACAGGATGACGGGCAGGAGCTGCAAGCCCCCCGTGAGGAAGGGCATAGTGCCGGCGCAGGTTCGCCCTGTTGCCACCACCGCCGCCACCGTCGTCGCCGCTGCAGCTCCAGCGGCGGTTGCTGAGGAGGGGGGTGCGATGTCGGAATAATGGTTTCCGACTACCGCATCCTCCAGGCGAACACCAACCACTGCAGAGCGGCCCAGGACCTGCTGGTGCAGGCCATGGCTGAGTGGTTGGTGAACGTAGCGGTGGTCGCCGAGCCCTACTCGATCCCCGGCAGTTGGCTGGGTGATGAGGACGGCTTGGTGGCACTAGCGGCGCGGTCCTCCACAGACTCCCCTCCCCTCTCGCTATTAGAGAGGGGACCGGGATACGTGGCCGCCGCGTGGGGAGAGATAGCCCTCGTGGGCGTCTATTTCTCCCCAAACCGCCCTCTCCAGGACTTCGAGAACTATCTCGGAGTCCTGGCCGCCGTGGTCGGCAGGGCGGCGCCGCGTCAGGTCTTCGTGCTGGGAGACTTGAACGCCAAGTCGGTGACCTGGGGCAACCCGGCCACCGACGCACGCGGGCGGGCGGTGGAGATGTGGGCTGCCTCCTCTGGACTCTCCCTCTTGAACAGAGGAAGCGTCCAGACATGCGTGCGGCGTCAGGGTGGCTCAATAGTGGACGTCACTTTCGCCACCCCTGCGTTAGCCGCGCGCGTGTTGAACTGGCGGGTGGACCTCGTGGAGACCATGTCGGACCACCGCTACATCCGGTTCGACATCTCCACGAGTGGCCCCGGTGAGATGCGGCCCCTCTCGGGGCGATCACCGTTCCCGCGGTGGGCCCTAACCCGCCTGGACAGGGAGGCAGCGGCGGAGGCGGCGTTCATCCAGGACTGGCTGTCGCCGCCTACCGCCGGCTTGGATGTGGACGCCGTAGCGGGGAAACTGAGGGAGTCTCTGACCGAGGTATGCAACTCTAGCATGCCTCGGTCTCGCCGACGACCACTACCAAAACGCGCCGTGTACTGGTGGTCGGTGGAGCTGGCGGGGCTTCGAGCAGCGTGTGTGGAGGCAAGGAGGGCCTATACGCGGAGCCGGCGGCGGCGTCGACGGGACCGGGCCGACGAGGACCACCTCTATGAGCTATACATGGAGGCAAAAATGGTCCTCGATCGGGCCATCGCCGCCGCCAGAGACGCGGCTAGAGCCGAGCTGCTGGAGGGTCTCGACAACGACCCCTACGGGCGACCATATAAGGCGGCGCGAAACAAATTGCGCCCCTTTGGTCCCCCGGTTGCCGAGACCCTGGAGCCCGCGTTTCTGGATGGGGTGGTTCAGTCCCTGTTCCCGTGCAGGGACAACAACTTCACCCCGCCAGTGATGGGCCCATCACGAGCTATAGCCCCGCCAGACGACGAGGAAGAAGAGGAGGCCCCCCCTCCTGTCACGGAGTCGGAACTTGGCGCGGCGATTTTCCATATCCGCGCCAAGAAGACAGCTCCAGGCCCCGACGGCGTTCCCGCAAGGGTGGTGGCGATCGCTGCCACCCAAATGGAGGAGAGGTTTCGGGACCTCTTCAGCGCATGCCTTGCTTCTGGGAGGTTCCCGAAACCGTGGAAGGAGGGGCAGTTGTGCCTCCTTCGCAAGGAGGGCCGCCCCGCAGACTCCCCCTCGGCATACCGGCCCATCGTTCTGCTCGATGAGGTCGGCAAAATGTTCGAGGGGATAATCGCTGCGCGGTTAAAGGGCCATTTGCGCGGGATCGGGCCGGACTTGTCGGATGCTCAGTTCGGTTTTCGGGCTGAGCGTTCCACGGTGGACGCGCTGGCCTGCCTTAAGGGGCAGGCGAAGGAGGCGATGGAGGCAGGGGACGGATTGTTGGCTGTGTCATTCGACATAGCCAACGCCTTCAACTCCGTTCCCCACTCCACCATCCTAGAGGCGCTCCGATTCCACGGAGTGCCTCGATACCTGCGCAGTCTGCTGGCCAGCTACCTGGAGGATCGGGCGATCCTCCTGGTGAATAGGACTGGCCAAGTCCGGCGGTACGCCGTTGAGGCCGGCGTTCCGCAGGGGTCAGTCATAGGACCTCTCCTCTGGAACGTCGGCTATGATTGGCTCCTGCGGGGAACTCTCCTCCGAGGCACGAGTGTCGTTTGCTACGCGGACGACACTCTCCTCACCGCCCGGGGGGGGAGTTTCAGGGAGGCGGCCAACTTGGCCTCTGCGGGCGGATCCTTGGTCGCGGGGAGGATTCGCCGCCTAGGTTTAACGGTGGCGCTACACAAGACCGAGGCCGTGTTCTTCCACGGACCTCGGCAGCGCCCCCCACCTGACGCCCACATCTTCGTGGAGGGCGTCAGAATCGAGGTCAAGGCCCAGATGAAATATCTGGGCCTTGTACTCGACAGCAGGTGGCGCTTCGGTCCGCATTTTAACGGGCTGTCGTCGCGCCTGCTGAAGACCGCGGGCGCGCTCTCTTGGCTGCTTCCCAACCTGGGGGGGCCCAGCGCACGATGCCGGCAACTTTACGCCGGCATCTTGAAGAGTATGGCCCTCTACGGGGCGCCCATCTGGGAGGACTCCCTCCAAAGGAGGGAGAACGCCGCCGCCCTGCGGGCGCCCCAAAGGGCCATAGCCCAGCGGGTGGCGCGGGCCTACCGCACGGTGGGCTTCGCGGCAGCATGCGCTCTGGCCGGCACCCCACCTTGGGAACTCGAGGCGTGGGTGCTCGCCAGAGTGTATGAATGGACGGCGGGGCGGAGGGCGAGAGGAGAACGCCCCGCCCCAGAAGAGCGGGAAGCCGTCCGGCGGGAGGCAAGGGACGCCATCGTCGTCCATTGGACGACGGACCTCGCCACCGCAGCCTTCGGCCGCCGAACCCTCGACGCGATTGGGCCGGTCCTGCGAGACTGGCTCGAGCGGTCGCATGGGTTCCTCTCCTTCCGCCTGGTGCAGGTGCTGTCCGGACACGGTTGTTTCGGATCGTACCTGCACCGTATCGGGCGGGAGGAGACGCCGTCGTGTCACGACTGTGGCGCGGCGGAGGACACGGCGCAGCACACTCTCGAGGTGTGCCCGTCGTGGTCCGGGCCGCGCCGCAGTCTCACGGCGGCGATCGGAACGGACCTTTCTCTCCCCGGCTTGATCAACGCCATGCTGGGGGATGAGGGGTCCTGGGCGGCAGTCGCCTCCTTCTGCGAATACGTCATGTCCCAGAAGGAGGCGGCGGAGCGCGCGCGGGAGGAAGACCCTCTCGCGGCGCCGCTCCGAAGGCGGAGGAGGGGTCGAAGAAGACGTCAGTATGACAGTCATCTCCGACTCCTCCCAGGTGGAGGCCAGCAGGCAACGGCTGCGGGGGCACCCTTGCCTGTATTGCACAGGCCTCCATCAGCGTCGGACGGGAATGGCCAGGTGTTCCCGGCCATTCCCGTAGCCCCCCAGCCTGGGGGGCATGCGGGGCCCGCCAGCTAGGCGGGCATGCGCCGGGAGGGTTGTGGAAGTAAAGGATGAGCCGGTCTCCCATGGCCCTCCCATCACGGCGATGCGGGAACACCGCTGAGTTTTAGTGGGTATACTGCCACTCTGGCAGGGAGTCCCACATACTCCGTGTCGTCCCCCGACGAGCGGAGATGCGTAATGTCATTTCTCAGCGAAAAAAAAAAAAAAAAAAAAAAAAAAAAAAAAAAGGTTAGGTTAGGTTAGGTTAGGTTAGGTTAGGTTGGGGATCCCCCCACAGCTTATACGTCCTCGTCGTGATCCCCGGGCAACGCCGTGTCTGACCACCGTAACGGAGTGGCAGACCGGCGGCTAAAGTGAGCTGTGAATCGTAGATTTTTTATGCGGACATCTGCGAATTTTAATTTTAACCTGATGAGCACTAAACCGATGCGTGACGCCTCTGGGCGATTCATTTCGAATCGTTCTTCCCAGGGCGGTTCAAACGGCCCTTCTCAGGGCCCACCCAACGGCCCTTCTCAGGGCCAATCAAACGGCCCTTCTCAGGGCCACGCCGGCGACGCTATGGCGTCGGAAGCTGACCGCGCACCGTCTGCGGCCAGCTTGTTTAGCAGGCCAGACGAGTTGTCGGACTCCGACGACTCCAGCATGGACGCGTCGGCGGCTGAAAGCGGCTGCCTTAAGCGGAAGGGGGCCGATTTGAGGCTCGGGTCCGAGGGCTCCTCGGAGTCGGCTAGAAGCAAGCCGAAGAGGAAGTTGAAGTCCAAAAAGGCTTCGACTTCCTCTACCCACGAAGTGGGCTTGGTGGACGCCGAGCGCCAGCTAGATCTGGCGAAAAGGGCGCAGTTACAGCAAGACCTGGAGGAGAGGGTCGCTGCGAAGGAGCGCCAGGCGCAAATCGCCAGGTCGAGGTCTGGATATGGTGCATCTAGTGTGCTGTATGCCGACCACTCCCTGACGGAACTGGAGCGCATGGCGCAGGAGGACAAGGAGGAGGTCTTGGAGGTCGCCTCAAAGTCCTCCAACTTGAAGGGGACCTTCCAGAAGGCCCTCAAATGCCGGGCCGCCAGCTTGCACGGCATTGTCCTGGAGCTGGTGAAGCGGACGGCCACGGACGAGACGCGGCAGCTGCAGGCAAGGGTGGATCGCCTGCAAGCGGACAACAGCCAGCTACACCAGAAGCTGGCTGAGGCCACGGCCCGGCCTGCCCAACCTGCCCCAGGTCCGGCAGTAGGAGGCTCCTCCTCCTCCCCTTCCAACCTTGAGGATATAATCCGCAAGGTTGTCATGGAGGACAGGGCCTTCACCAGAGCCTGCTTCGCAGGCATCGAGGACCGGCTCTTGCCGGAAAGGCGGCTCCGACCGCCGCTAGCGGCGGATAAGAGTCCTCCGTCGAAGGAGCCGGAACCTGTGCCTCTAGCAGGCTCGGCATCGCGTGCGCAGCCCCAGGCCGTGAAGCCCTCCAAGGGCAAGGGGAAAGGGAAGGGCAAGAGGACCAAGGTGGCTCCTCAAACCCCCACCACAAGTGCAGAGGGAGCGTCTGGGTCGTCTGCCACCCCAGCAGCCACCCAGAAGTCGCAGGAGGAAGACGCCCTTCTTCCCTCCACCACCCCGTCCAACCAGTCGTGGACGGAAGTGGTCAGGAGGGGAAAGAAGGGTAAAAAGTCGGCCTCCAAGCCCGCTGCGACTGCTCCCGCAGCCAAAAGGGCTCCAGCCGGCGGGAGGAAGCTAGTTCCTCCCAAAACCGCGGCCGTCGTGGTGACCATCACCCCGGAGGCCGTGGAGCGGGGCGAGACGTACGAGTCCGTCCTAAGACGGGCTCGTACCAATGCTGATCCCACACAGCTGGGGATCAGCAACATCACGTGCCGCCGAACCCTAACCGGGGCTCGAATTTTCGAGTTCTCGGGGGAAACACGCGGCACAAATGCGGACCTCTTCGCAACAAAGTTGCAAGAGGTCATCGCGGATGCGGCAACGGTCGTCAGGCCCGTTAAGACCGCAGCCTTGGAGGTGGCCGATCTGGAGGATTCGGTCACCAAGGAGGATGTGGTGGCGGCCGTTGCTGCGGCTGGAGGTTGTGACGCTGGCGCGTTAAAAGGTGGAGCCATCAGGCCCGGGCGCCGCGGCATGGGCATCATGCGCGTTGAGTGCCCAGTCGCCGCGGCTGGGGCCGTCCTTGCTGCGGGCAAAGGACGGTTATTGGTGGGACTCAGCTCGGCTGTGGTCCGACCACTTGAAGAGCAGCCTATGCGCTGCTTCAAGTGTTTTGCGTTCGGCCACACCCGAGCCACGTGTCCCTCAAAGTTTGACTGGGGAGACACGTGCTACCAGTGCGGGCAAGAGGGACACAAGAGTGTCACCTGCCGCGCCACCACGCCACACTGCACGGCGTGTGCCGCCAGTGGCCGCCCCGCGGACCACAGGATGACGGGCAGGAGCTGCAAGCCCCCCGTGACGAAGGGCATAGTGCCGGCGCAGGTTCGCCCTGTTGCCACCACCGCCGCCACCGTCGTCGCCGCTGCAGCTCCAGCGGCGGTTGCTGAGGAGGGGGGTGCGATGTCGGAATAATGGTTTCCGACTACCGCATCCTCCAGGCGAACACCAACCACTGCAGAGCGGCCCAGGACCTGCTGGTGCAGGCCATGGCTGAGTGGTTGGTGAACGTAGCGGTGGTCGCCGAGCCCTACTCGATCCCCGGCAGTTGGCTGGGTGACGAGGACGGCTTGGTGGCACTAGCGGCGCGGTCCTCCACAGACTCCCCTCCCCTCTCGCTATTAGAGAGGGGACCGGGATACGTGGCCGCCGCGTGGGGAGAGATTGCCCTCGTGGGCGTCTATTTCTCCCCAAACCGCCCTCTCCAGGATTTCGAGAACTATCTCGGAGTCCTGGCCGCCGTGGTCGGCAGGGCAGCGCCGCGTCAGGTCTTCGTGCTGGGAGACTTGAACGCCAAGTCGGTGACCTGGGGCAACCCGGCCACCGACGCACGCGGGCGGGCGGTGGAGATGTGGGCTGCCTCCTCTGGACTCTCCCTCTTGAACAGAGGAAGCGTCCAGACATGCGTGCGGCGTCAGGGTGGCTCAATAGTGGACGTCACTTTCGCCACCCCTGCGTTAGCCGCGCGCGTGTTGAACTGGCGGGTGGACCTCGTGGAGACCATGTCGGACCACCGCTACATCCGGTTCGACATCTCCACGAGTGGCCCCGGTGAGATGCGGCCCCTCTCGGGGCGATCACCGTTCCCGCGGTGGGCCCTAACCCGCCTGGACAGGGAGGCAGCGGCGGAGGCGGCGTTCATCCAGGACTGGCTGTCGCCGCCTACCGCCGGCTTGGATGTGGACGCCGTAGCGGGGCAACTGAGGGAGTCTCTGACCGAGGTATGCAACTCTAGCATGCCTCGGTCTCGCCGACGACCACTACCCAAACGCGCCGTGTACTGGTGGTCGGTGGAGCTGGCGGGGCTTCGAGCAGCGTGTGTGGGGGCAAGGAGGGCCTATACGCGGAGCCGGCGGCGGCGTCGACGGGACCGGGCCGACGAGGACCACCTCTATGAGCTATACATGGAGGCAAAAATGGTCCTCGATCGGGCCATCGCCGCCGCCAGAGACGCGGCGAGAGCCGAGCTGCTGGAGGGTCTCGACAACGACCCCTACGGGCGACCATATAAGGCGGCGCGCAACAAATTGCGCCCCTTTGGTCCCCCGGTTGCCGAGACCCTGGAGCCCGCATTTCTGGATGGGGTGGTTCAGTCCCTGTTTCCGTGCAGGGACAACAACTTCACCCCGCCAGTGATGGGCCCAGCACGAGCTATAGCCCCGCCAGACGACGAGGAAGAAGAGGAGGCCCCCCCTCCTGTCACGGAGTCGGAACTTGGCGCGGCGATTTTCCATATCCGCGCCAAGAAGACAGCTCCAGGCCCCGACGGCGTTCCCGCAAGGGTGGTGGCGATCGCTGCCACCCAAATGGAGGAGAGGTTTCGGGACCTCTTCAGCGCATGCCTTGCTTCTGGGAGGTTCCCGAAACCGTGGAAGGAGGGGCAGTTGTGCCTCCTTCGCAAGGAGGGCCGCCCCGCAGACTCCCCCTCGGCATACCGGCCCATCGTTCTGCTCGATGAGGTCGGCAAAATGTTCGAGGGGATAATCGCTGCGCGGTTAAAGGGCCATTTGCGCGGGATCGGGCCGGACTTGTCGGATGCTCAGTTCGGTTTTCGGGCTGAGCGTTCCACGGTGGACGCGCTGGCCTGCCTTAAGGGGCAGGCGAAGGAGGCGATGGAGGCAGGGGACGGATTGTTGGCTGTGTCATTCGACATAGCCAACGCCTTCAACTCCGTTCCCCACTCCACCATCCTAGAGGCGCTCCGATTCCACGGAGTGCCTCGATACCTGCGCAGTCTGCTGGCCAGCTACCTGGAGGATCGGGTGATCCTCCTGGTAAATAGGACTGGCCAAGTCCGGCGATACGCCGTTGAGGCCGGCGTTCCGCAGGGGTCAGTCATAGGACCTCTCCTCTGGAACGTCGGCTATGATTGGCTCCTGCGGGGAACTCTCCTCCGAGGCACGAGTGTCGTTTGCTACGCGGACGACACTCTCCTCACCGCCCGGGGGGGGAGTTTCAGGGAGGCGGCCAACTTGGCCTCGGCGGGCGGATCCTTGGTCGCGGGGAGGATCCGCCGCCTAGGTTTAACGGTGGCGCTGCACAAGACCGAGGCCGTGTTCTTCCACGGACCTCGGCAGCGCCCCCCACCTGACGCCCACATCTTCGTGGAGGGCGTCAGAATCGAGGTCAAGACCCAGATGAAATATCTGGGCCTTGTACTCGACAGCAGGTGGCGCTTCGGTCCGCATTTTAGCGGGCTGTCGTCGCGCCTGCTGAAGGCCGCGGGCGCGCTGTCCTGGCTGCTTCCCAACTTGGGGGGGCCCAGCGCACGATGCCGGCAACTTTACGCCGGCATCTTGAAGAGTATGGCCCTCTACGGGGCGCCCATCTGGGAGGACTCCCTCCAAAGGAGGGAGAACGCCGCTGCCCTGCGGGCGCCCCAAAGGGCCATAGCCCAGCGGGTGGCGCGGGCCTACCGCACGGTGGGCTTCGCGGCAGCATGCGCTCTGGCCGGCACCCCACCTTGGGAACTCGAGGCGTGGGTGCTCGCCAGAGTGTATGAATGGACGGCGGGGCGGAGGGCGAGAGGAGAACGCCCCGCCCCGGAAGAGCGGGAAGCCGTCCGGCGGGAGGCGAGGGACGCCATCGTCGTCCATTGGACGACGGACCTCGCCACCGCAGCCTTCGGCCGCCGAACCCTCGACGCGATTGGGCCGGTCCTGCGAGACTGGCTCGAGCGGTCGCATGGGTTCCTCTCCTTCCGCCTGGTGCAGGTGCTGTCCGGACACGGTTGTTTCGGATCGTACCTGCACCGTATCGGGCGGGAGGAGACGCCGTCGTGTCACGACTGTGGCGCGGCGGAGGACACGGCGCAGCACACTCTCGAGGTGTGCCCGTCGTGGTCCGAGCCGCGCCGCAGTCTCACGGCGGCGATCGGAACGGACCTTTCTCTCCCCGGCTTGATCAACGCCATGCTGGGGGATGAGGGGTCCTGGGCGGCAGTCGCCTCCTTCTGCGAATACGTCATGTCCCAGAAGGAGGCGGCGGAGCGCGCGCGGGAGGAAGACCCTCTCGCGGCGCCGCTCCGAAGGCGGAGGAGGGGTCGAAGAAGACGTCAGTATGACAGTCATCTCCGACTCCTCCCAGGTGGAGGCCAGCAGGCAACGGGTGCGGGGGCACCCTTGCCTGTATTGCACAGGCCTCCATCAGTGTCGGACGGGAATGGCCAGGTGTTCCCGGCCATTCCCGTAGCCCCCCAGCCTGGGGGGCATGCGGGGCCCGCCAGCTAGGCGGGCATGCGCCGGGAGGGTTGTGGAAGTAAAGGATGAGCCGGTCTCCCATGGCCCTCCCATCACGGCGATGCGGGAACACCGCTGAGTTTTAGTGGGTATACTGCCACTCTGGCAGGGAGTCCCACATACTCCGTGTCGTCCCCCGACGAGCGGAGATGCGTAATGTCATTTCTCAGCGACAAAAAAAAAAAAAAAAAAAAAAAAAAAAAAAAAAAAAAAAAAAAAAAAAAAAAGGTTCCCGGGAGGGTTGTGGAAGTAAAGGATGAGCCGGTCTCCCATGGCCCTCCCATCACGGCGATGCGGGAACACCGCTGAGTTTTAGTGGGTATACTGCCACTCTGGCAGGGAGTCCCACATACTCCGTGTCGTCCCCCGACGAGCGGAGATGCGTAATGTCATTTCTCAGCGACAAAAAAAAAAAAAAAAAAAGGTTAGGTTAGGTTCAATACCCTGCCCTGGAGTTGTATTCGGGAGGCACTGCGTTACCATAGGGTGCCTCGCTACCTCCGCCACATCGTTGGGGCTTACTTGGCGGAAAGGTGTGTCACCTACAGGGGACGCGACGGCGGGCGCCGGCGCGATATGTCGTGCGGTGTTCCACAGGGTTCGGTTGTAGGTCCTCTCCTGTGGAACATCGGATACGACTGGGTGCTGCGGGGCGAGCTCCAGCCGGGAGTGGACCTGACGTGTTACGCGGACGACACGCTGGTCACAGCCCGGGGGAGTTCGTTCAGGGAGGCAGCGTTGCTGGCTACGGCTGCGGTCTCGCAGGTCGTGAGTCGCATCCGACGCCTGGGCCTGGAGGTGGCCCTCAACAAGTCGGAGGCCATTGCATTCCATGGCCCCCGACGGGCGCCGCCGCCGGGATCACACATTGTGGTCGGAGGGGCTCGAATTGCTGTCGAGTCAACCATGAAGTACTTAGGACTGGTGCTCGACAGCCGGTGGGACTTCGGCCCCCACTTTCGGCGGCTGACGCCCAAGTTGATGGGCGTGGCGGGCGCGCTCGCAACGCTGCTTCCCAACCTGGGGGGCCCGAGCACCGCCTGTAGGCGGTTGTACTTGGGGATCGTGCGATCCATGGCCCTGTACGGGGCCCCGGTGTGGGCTTCTGACCTGACGGCTGGCTGCATCGCAATACTGCGTAAACCACAGAGGGCGATGGCCGTCAGAGCTATCAGGGGGTATCGCACGATCTCCTACGAGGCGGCTTGTGCACTGGCCGGATCCCCGCCCTGGGACCTAGAGGCGAGAGCCCTCGCGTCTCTTTACCGATGGCGCGAGGAAGTGCGAACGCGGGGCGGTGAACCGATGCAGCGAGAGTTCGAGCATCGTCGGTCACAGCTCCGCGAGGTCCTGGTGACGGAATGGCAGAACAGGCTTCTGTGCCCTACTGCCGGACTCGCTACCGTCGAGGCGATCCGACCAGTGCTCGGCGAATGGCTCGGGAGGAGGCATGGCTCTCTGTCGTTTCGGGCGACGCAGGTGCTTTCGGGGCATGGCTGCTTCGGGAAGTACCTGTGTCGCATAGGCAGGGAGCCGGACGCTCAGTGCCATCACTGCGTCCACTGTCGGGAGGACACGGCGTGGCACACACTGGCAGAGTGTGTCGCATGGGAGGAGCCGCGCCGTGCTCTCGTATCAGTAGTCGGAGCCGACTTGTCGCTACCGGCCATCGCTCGTTCTATGGCCGGGGGCGCCGAGCCGTGGGATGCGGTGATCTCCTTCTGTGAAACGGTGATTTCGCAGAAGGAGGCTGCGGAAAGGGAGAGGGAGATTGAAACCACTCTCCCGATCCGCAGCAGGCGAACTAGGCGTCGGCGGAGGGCGGACAACGCCCTCTTCCAGCCCCCGTAAATAGGTCCGGAGGGACGGCGGACTCGGGGACGTCCGCCGCCCCTCATCCAGCAGGACCCGAGGCGGCGGCGCGTAGTGTTCCACGCGCGCCCCTAATGGACGTCGCGGGGAGAGTTTCACACCTCACTCCCCCCGCGGGCCTGAGGTGGCCCGCAAAGGCAGGCCGGCACTAGCCGGGGATCGTGGAAGGCGCACAAGTTCCCATGATCCCCGGTCCAAGTGTGGGAAGGGAACACCGGGGTGGTTTTTAGTCAGTAAGAGTCTGACAGACCCCTCCGCCCGCCCCAGGGCGGAGGACATCCATGAGGATTTTCCACCCCGGAACAAAAAAAAAAAAAAAAAAAAAAAAAAAAGGTTAGGTTAGGTTAGGTTAGGTTGGGGTGCGTGCAGAAAACCTCCTCGTGTGCCTGATACCTGCTCGTCCCTTATGGATACGTTCGAGGGGAAGAGCAGTCGTCGGGCCGGTGCACCCTGGGCATGGACAATAATCTCTTCTGGAAAAGGTGTGGGAGTTTTTCGGAGAGAGTATTGTCTGTGGCAAATTTCTGCGGGCGGGGGAGCAGTTTGCTTCACGTCGTTCTTCCACGTGTCCCTCTGATTCGCAGAGGGCATAGTGGAGGAACAAGGGTTGTGGGTCGCTCCTGATCGATCGACGTTCGTCGATTGTCACTGGACGTGACCCTGCCGCTACGGTGCAGGCGCACCAACGCGGCTGTTGTTTCTCCCTCAAGAGCAATCTTGAGGAGAGAACTTTCGGCGGGTTCGCTGAGTCGGGTTAGCCGGACAGCGAACGGAGGCATGCATAATGCCGCCGTCGGGGGCTCGGCTTAATCGCCCGGCCCAGAGGAAGGACACCTCTAAGATAAAAAACCACCTAATCCTAAGCTTTGAAGCGTGGCGAGAGGATGAGTGGCTGGTGGGGGACCAGTCGCTAGCGCTTCCCCTGTAGATACCTGCCGCACTCTACAGTATATAGGCTTACCTAGTACAAGAGGCTCTGTCTAGGCGGACATTTATTTCCTCACTACTCGTGGGAACAGTATGGATAAAAATAATGATAGCAAAAAAGCTGAGAACGTACCAAGTTTATTGGTGGAGGTGCCGCTTGCCGGCGACGGCAACAAGAGCCGAGGAGGCTCCCGTCCCTCAAGGGACCAAAGTATGTCCGATCAGGACTCGGGCGGGCGTGTCAGGTCCTCTGGAAAGCGTTCGCGGACGAGGTCGATGGATCTCTCCTCAAGCGAGGAGAACCTGTCGGCCGCTAAATTGACGTCGGCGAAGAGAGGACGGGGTCGCGTGGTGGCGGGTGGAGCTTCCGCTCCGATACCAGGGCGCGACGATCGGGGTCGCTTCAAGCGGCCTGATACGCCGGGAATCGGCGGGGAGAGTGACCTCGGTGTCTCATCCGAGGCCTCAACCGAGGAGCCAGGAGGGGTCACCGTCTCGCTTGTGGGCACGAAGGCGGAGGCCAACGCCGCGAAGCGTGCTCAAACTAGAGCGGTCGCGGCCGATGAGGTCGCCGAAATGGCCCGTCAGGCCCGGGAGCGGCGGTCTGCCCAGGCCGCAACAGGGGGGAGCCTAACGGCACAGGAACTCAACCGCCAGGTGTTGGACGGTGTGGATGTTGTCCTGAAGGTTGCTACCAAGTCCGGCAACCTGAAAGGCTCCTTCACCCGTGCCCTTAAAGAGGCGGCGGAAGGGATCAGGGAGGCGGTTAAGATTCTCCTTGATCGTACGACCTCGGAAGAGACGGCGAAGCTGTGGGAGGAGAACAGCCGTCTCCGCTCCGAGCTGGAGGACCTCAAGCGGCAGTTTGCCGCTCAGAGGAATGGCTGGCCGCGGCAAGCGACTCCGGAAGCCACCCGCTCCCCTCCTGCCGCATCTTCATCGGCCCCTGCATCTGCTCCACCGCATGCTCTTGCCCTGTCGGACCAAGATATAGAGAGGGTGGCCAGAATCTGCATGCTGCAGTGTGGGGGCATGGTGAATGCCCGGCTGGAGGCCATAGAAGCACGACTTCCCCCGGCCGAAATCCTCCGGCCGCCGCTTGCGGCAGATAGACGGAGGAAAGAGGAGTCCACAGGGACGCAGCCCGCACAGGTGGCTAAGAAACCTGCGGAGCGGGGCAAAAAGCCCGCGAAGGGGCCCAAGAAACCCGCGGAGGGTGTGTCCGCGCCCCCTTCCAACACAACCGCGCTCCCGGCGACTACGCCACCCAACCAAGAGACCTGGACGACGGTTGTAAAAAGGGGCCGCAAGAAGAAGGCAGCACTGCCGACACCCGCCAACGGCCCGACTCCAGCAGAGGGCACGAGGCCGCTCAAGGTCATAACTCCACGCTCCGAGGCTGTAGTTATCACACTGCAGCCCGAAGCCGCAAACAGGGGTGTGACCTATAAGTCGGTCCTGATGGAGGTCAAGGAGAAGCTGAAGTTCAGCGAATTTGGCACCCCGGCTGGCTTTACTTTTAGAACGGCAGCTACGGGTGCTAAGGTGTTTGAGGTGTCGGGTGCTGCAAGGCAGGAGAGGGCGGACGTTCTGGCCGCTAAACTACGAGAGGTCCTCAAACCGGAGGATGCCCGGGTGTCCAGACCCACCAAAACGGCTGAATTGCGAATAGATGGGCTGGACGACACCGCGACCCCGGAGCAAGTAGTGGCGGCCATTGCCGAAAATGGTGGATGTCCGCTCGAAAATGTGAAGGCGGGTGAAATTCGCTGCAGCGCTGCCGGGCTAGGCACGGTTTGGGTGCAGTGCCCGGTAGCGGCTGCAAATAAGGTCGCAGACGGCAGACGTTTGCGGGTGGGATGGGTGTCTGTCAGGGCTAAACTCCTGCCAACAAGGGCTGTGCAGTGCTTCAGGTGCCTGGAAAAGGGGCACGTCCGGGCACAATGCACTGCACAAATCGATCGCAGTGATCTATGTTATCGCTGCGGTCAACCCGGCCACAAGTCGGCCAAGTGCTCCGCGGCTCCACACTGCAGTCTTTGCGCAGCTGCAGGAAAGCCTACGGAGCACAGACTTGGCGGGAAAGCCTGCAAGGCGCCCAAAAATATTGGCAGGAGGACAGGAGCTGTCGGAGGACCTGCACCCCTCCCACAACCTGGAAACACAGCAGCTGACTCCCGACCCAGGGAAGGAGAAGATGCCGAGGAAATGGAATGTCAGTGATGACACAATTTCATTTCCTCCAGGCAAATATCAATCACTCTGCCAGAGCTCAGGATCTGCTGCTCCAGAGCATGGCGGAGTGGTCGATCCACGTGGCTGTGGTCGCTGAGCCGTATTTTGTCCCCCCCCGTGATAACTGGGCAGGGGACCTAGACGGTTTAGTGGCTATCACTGGCGGGACTCTTGTCAGTCCCTCCCGAGGACACGGCTGGGTCGCCGCTCTTTCGGGGGGAATCGTTACGATTGGTGCGTACTTCTCGCCCAACAGGAGTCTTGCTGACTTCGAGGGGTTCCTTGTCGAGTTGGGTGCCGTCGTGGGCCAGTTCCACCCTCGCCCGGTGCTGTTGCTCGGGGATCTAAACGCCAAGTCTACGGCGTGGGGATCCCCGGTCACCGATTCTAAGGGCGAGGTGTTGGAAGAGTGGGCGATCACGGCCGGCCTGACCGTCCTGAATCGGGGCTCGGTCTACACGTGCGTGCGGCAGCGGGGTGGGTCTATAGTGGACGTCTCGTTTGCCAGCTCCGCTGTTGCGGGCCGTGTCCGCGACTGGCGAGTTGCCGTAGAGGTGGAGACGTTGTCGGATCATCGTTACATTCGTTTCGACGTCTCCACCCAGAGTGCGGGCGGCGGCCGCCCGTCTGCCTCGCAAGTGGATGGTCCTCGCTGGTCGTACAAGCGAATCGACAGGGAACTTCTCGAGGAAGCTGCTATTATCCAGGCCTGGGTCCGGGAGTCACTGACGAACGAACCCGTCGACGTCGAAGGGGAGGCGCAGTGGTTCCGCAGGACGATGACGCAAATCTGCGACGCGTCCATGCCCCGTGTCCGCACAGAGCTCACAAGGCGCCAGGTGTACTGGTGGTCCGCCGCAATCGCGCAGATGCGCGTGACTTGCGTGGAGGTTCGGCGCCAGTACACCCGATACCGGAGGAGACGTCGTCGGGTTCCGGAAGAAGAAGCCGCGCTGTATGAGGTGTACCGCGCGGCGAAGGAGGCTCTGTGGCTGGCCATCGACGAGTCAAAGACTCGAGCCAGGGAAGAGATGCTGGCGACCCTAGACGGGGATCCGTGGGGACGTCCATATCGTGCGGTTCGAGGGAAACTTCGTGCCTGGGCGCCCCCACTCACTGAGAGTCTAGAGCCTCAGTTACTAGAGGAAGTGGTCGCAGCCCTTTTCCCTGCTAGAGAAGAGCATGTGCCGCCGCCGATGGCTTTGCCCACAGCCGCAGAGTCGGAGGATGAGGAGGTCCCTGAGGTGACACAGCCGGAGATGACGGCGGCCGTAACGCGGCTCCGGGCCAAAACAGTTGCCCCGGGGCCCGATGGAGTTCCCGGCCGCGCGCTCGTTCTCGCTTTAAAGGAGCTAGAGCCCCAGCTGAGAGGACTCTACTCAGCTTGCCTTGAGCAGGGCCGGTTCCCTACTCAGTGGAAAACAGGTCGTCTGGTCCTGCTCAGGAAAGTGGGGCGCCCAGCAGACTCGCCGTCCGCATACCGGCCTATAGTGCTGCTAGACGAGATGGGTAAGCTTTTTGAGCGGATAATTGCAGCCCGCCTCGTCGGCCACTTGTGCAGAGAGGGGCCGGATCTGGACGACAGTCAGTTCGGTTTTCGGCATGGGCGCTCCACTATCGACGCGATAATGCGGGTGAGAGTCCTGGCGGAGGAAGCGGTGTCCCGGGGCGGGGTGATGCTGGCGGTGTCCTTGGACATTTCCAATGCGTTCAATACCCTGCCCTGGAGTTGTATTCGGGAGGCACTGCGTTACCATAGGGTGCCTCCCTACCTCCGCCACATCGTTGGGGCTTACTTGGCGGAAAGGTGTGTCACCTATAGGGGACGCGACGGCGGGGGCCGACGCGATATGTCGTGCGGTGTTCCACAGGGTTCGGTTGTAGGTCCTCTCCTGTGGAACATCGGATACGACTGGGTGCTGAGGGGCGAGCTCCAACCCGGAGTGGACCTGACGTGTTACGCGGACGACACGCTGGTCACGGCCCGGGGGAGTTCGTACAGGGAGGCAGCGTTGCTGGCTACGGCTGCGGTCTCGCAGGTCGTGAGTCGCATCCGACGCCTGGGCCTGGAGGTGGCCCTCAACAAGTCGGAGGCCATCGCATTCCATGGCCCCCGACGGGCGCCGCCGCCGGGATCACACATTGTGGTCGGAGGGGCTCGAATTGCTGTCGAGTCAACCATGAAGTACTTAGGACTGGTGCTCGACAGCCGGTGGGACTTCGGCCCCCACTTTCGGCGGCTGACGCCCAAGTTGATGGGCGCGGCGGGCGCGCTCGCAACGTTGCTTCCCAACCTGGGGGGCCCGAGCACCGCCTGTAGGCGGTTGTACTTGGGGATCGTGCGATCCATGGCCCTGTACGGGGCCCCGGTGTGGGCTTCTGACCTGACGGCTGGCTGCATCGCAATACTGCGTAAACCACAGAGGGCGATGGCCGTCAGGGCTATCAGGGGGTATCGCACGATCTCCTATGAGGCGGCTTGTGCACTGGCCGGATCCCCGCCCTGGGACCTAGAGGCGAGAGCCCTCGCGTCTCTTTACCGATGGCGCGAGGAAGTGCGAACGCGGGGCGGTGAACCGATGCAGCGAGAGTTTGAGCATCGTCGGTCACAGCTCCGCGAGGCTTTGGTGACGGAATGGCGGAACAGGCTTCTGCGCCCTACTGCCGGCCTCGCTACCGTGGAGGCGATCCGACCAGTGCTCGGCGAATGGCTCGGGAGGAGGCACGGCTCTCTGTCGTTTCGGGCGACGCAGGTGCTTTCGGGGCATGGCTGCTTCGGGAAGTTCCTGTGTCGCATAGGCAGGGAGCCGGACGCTCAGTGCCATCACTGCGTCCACTGTCGGGAGGACACGGCGTGGCACACACTGGCAGAGTGTGTCGCATGGGAGGAGCCGCGCCGTGCCCTCGTATCAGTAGTCGGAGCCGACTTATCGCTACCGGCCGTCGCTCGTTCTATGGCCGGGGGCGCCGAGTCGTGGGATGCGGTGATCTCCTTCTGTGAAACGGTGATTTCGCAGAAGGAGGCTGCGGAAAGGGAGAGGGAGATTGAAACCACTCTCCCGATCCGCAGCAGGCGAACTAGGCGTCGGCGGAGGGCGGACAACGCCCTCTTCCAGCCCCCGTAAATAGGTCCGGAGGGACGGCGGACTCGGGGACGTCCGCCGCCCCTCATCCAGCAGGACCCGAGGCGGCGGCGCGTAGTGTTCCACGCGCGCCCCTAATAGACGTCGCGGGGGGAGTTTTCACACCTCACTCCCCCCGCGGGCCTGAGGTGGCCCGCAACGGCGGGCCGGCACTAGCCGAGGATCGTGGAAGGCGCACAAGTTCCCATGATCCCCGGTCCAAGTGTGGGAAGGGAACACCGGGGTGGTTTTTAGTCAGTAAGAGTCTGACAGACCCCTCCGCCCGCCCCAGGGCGGAGGACATCCATGAGGATTTTCCACCCCGGAACAAAAAAAAAAAAAAAAAAAGGTTAGGTTAGGTTAGGTTAGGTTAGGTTAGGTTTCCCCCTCGGCATACCGGCCCATCGTTCTGCTCGATGAGGTCGGCAAAATGTTCGAGGGGATAATCGCTGCGCGGTTAAAGGGCCATTTGCGCGGGATCGGGCCGGACTTGTCGGATGCTCAGTTCGGTTTTCGGGCTGAGCGTTCCACGGTGGACGCGCTGGCCTGCCTCAAGGGGCAGGCGAAGGAGGCGATGGAGGCAGGGGACGGATTGTTGGCTGTGTCATTCGACATAGCCAACGCCTTCAACTCCGTTCCCCACTCCACCATCCTAGAGGCGCTCCGATTCCACGGAGTGCCTCGATACCTGCGCAGTCTGCTGGCCAGCTACCTGGAGGATCGGGCGATCCTCCTGGTAAATAGGACTGGCCAAGTCCGGCGATACGCCGTTGAGGCCGGCGTGCCGCAGGGGTCAGTCATAGGACCTCTCCTCTGGAACGTCGGCTATGATTGGCTCCTGCGGGGAACTCTCCTCCGAGGCACGAGTGTCGTTTGCTACGCGGACGACACTCTCCTCACCGCCCGGGGGGGGAGCTTCAGGGAGGCGGCCAACTTGGCCTCGGCGGGCGGATCCTTGGTCGCGGGGAGGATCCGCCGCCTTGGTTTAACGGTGGCGCTGCACAAGACCGAGGCCGTGTTCTTCCACGGACCTCGGCAGCGCCCCCCACCTGACGCCCACATCTTCGTGGAGGGCGTCAGAATCGGGGTCAAGGCCCAGATGAAATATCTGGGCCTTGTACTCGACAGCAGGTGGCGCTTCGGTCCGCATTTTAGCGGGCTGTCGTCGCGCCTGCTGAAGACCGCGGGCGCGCTGTCTTGGCTGCTTCCCAACCTGGGGGGGCCCAGCGCACGATGCCGGCAACTTTACGCCGGCATCTTGAAGAGTATGGCACTCTACGGGGCGCCCATCTGGGAGGACTCCCTCCAAAGGAGGGAGAACGCCGCCGCCCTGCGGGCGCCCCAAAGGGCCATAGCCCAGCGGGTGGCGCGGGCCTACCGCACGGTGGGCTTCGCGGCAGCATGCGCTCTGGCCGGCACCCCACCTTGGGAACTCGAGGCGTGGGTGCTCGCCAGAGTGTATGAATGGACGGCGGGGCGGAGGGCGAGAGGAGAACGCCCCGCCCCGGAAGAGCGGGAAGCCGTCCGGCGGGAGGCGAGGGACGCCATCGTCGTCCATTGGACGACGGACCTCGCCACCGCAGCCTTCGGCCGCCGAACCCTCGACGCGATTGGGCCGGTCCTGCGAGACTGGCTCGAGCGGTCGCATGGGTTCCTCTCCTTCCGCCTGGTGCAGGTGCTGTCCGGACACGGTTGTTTCGGATCGTACCTGCACCGTATCGGGCGGGAGGAGACGCCGTCGTGTCACGACTGTGGCGCGGCGGAGGACACGGCGCAGCACACTCTCGAGGTGTGCCCGTCGTGGTCCGAGCCGCGCCGCAGTCTCACGGCGGCGATCGGAACGGACCTTTCGCTCCCCGGCTTGATCAACGCCATGCTGGGGGATGAGGGGTCCTGGGCGGCAGTCGCCTCCTTCTGCGAACACGTCATGTCCCAGAAGGAGGCGGCGGAGCGCGCGCGGGAGGAAGACCCTCTCGCGGCGCCGCTCCGAAGGCGGAGGAGGGGTCGAAGAAGACGTCAGTATGACAGTCATCTCCGACTCCTCCCAGGTGGAGGCCAGCAGGCAACGGGTGCGGGGGCACCCTCGCCTGTATTGCACAGGCCTCCACCAGTGTCGGACGGGAATGGCCAGGTGTTCCCGGCCATTCCCGTAGCCCCCCAGTCTGGGGGGCATGCGGGGCCTGCCAGCTAGGCGGGCATGCGCCGGGAGGGTTGTGGAAGTAAAGGATGAGCCGGTTGCCCATGGCCCTCCCATCACGGCGATGCGGGAACACCGCTGAGTTTTAGTGGGTATACTGCCACTCTGGCAGGGAGTCCCACATACTCCGTGTCGTCCCCCGACGAGCGGAGATGCGTAATGTCATTTCTCAGCGAAAAAAAAAAAAAAAAAAAAAGGTTAGGTTAGGTTAGGTTAGGTTAGGTTAGGTTAGGTTGGGGATCCCCCCACAGCTTATACGTCCTCGTCGTGATCCCCGGGCAACGCCGTGTCTGACCACCGTAACGGAGTGGCAGACCGGCGGCTAAAGTGAGCTGTGAATCGTAGATTCTTTATGCGGACGTCTACGAATTTTAATTTTAACCTCATGAGTGCTAAACCGATGCGTGACGCCTCTGGGCGATTCATTTCGAATCGTTCTTCCCAGGGCGGTTCAAACGGCCCTTCTCAGGGCCCACCCAACGGCCCTTCTCAGGGCCAATCAAACGGCCCTTCTCAGGGCCAATCAAACGGCCCTTCTCAGGGCCACGCCGGAGACGCTATGGCGTCGGAAGCTGACCGCGCACCGTCTGCGGCCAGCTTGTTTAGCAGGCCAGACGAGTTGTCGGACTCCGACGACTCCTGTATGGACGCGTCGGCGGCTGAAAGCGGCTGCCTCAAAAGGAAAGGGGCCGATCTGAGGCTCGGGTCCGAGGGCTCCTCGGAGTCGGCCAGAAGCAAGCCGAAGAGGAAGTTGAAGTCCAAAAAGGCTTCGACTTCCTCTACCCACGATGTGGGCTTGGTGGACGCCGAGCGCCAGCTAGATCTGGCGAAAAGGGCGCAATTGCAGCAAGACCTGGAGGAGAGGGTCGCTGCGAAGGAGCGCCAGGCGCAAATCGCCAGGTCGAGGTCTGGCTATGGTGCATCAAGTGTGCTGTATGCCGACCACTCCCTGGCGGAACTGGAGCGTATGGCGCAGGAGGACAAGGAGGAGGTCTTGGAGGTCGCCTCAAAGTCCTCCAACTTGAAGGGGACCTTCCAGAAGGCCCTCAAATGCCGGGCCGCCAGCTTGCACGGCATTGTCCTGGAGCTGGTGAAGCGGACGGCCACGGACGAGACGCGGCAGCTGCAGGCAAGGGTGGATCGCCTGCAAGCGGACAACAGCCAGCTACACCAGAAGCTGGCTGAGGCCACGGCCCGGCCTGCCCAACCTGCCCCAGGTCCGGCAGTAGGAGGCTCCTCCTCCTCCCCTTCCAACCTTGAGGATATAATCCGCAAGGTTGTCATGGAGGAGAGGGCCTTCACCAGAGCCTGCATCGCAGGCATCGAGGACCGGCTCTTGCCGGAAAGGCGGCTCCGACCGCCGCTAGCGGCGGATAAGAGTCCTCCGTCGAAGGAGCCGGAACCTGTGCCTCTAGCAGGCTCGGCATCGCGTGCGCAGCCCCAGGCCGTGAAGCCCTCCAAGGGCAAGGGGAAAGGGAAGGGCAAGAGGACCAAGGTGGCTCCTCAAACCCCCACCACAAGTGCGGAGGGAGCGTCTGGGTCGTCTGCCACCCCAGCAGCCACCCAGAAGTCGCAGGAGGAAGACGCCCTTCTTCCCTCCACCACCCCGTCCAACCAGTCGTGGACGGAAGTGGTCAGGAGGGGAAAGAAGGGTAAAGAGTCGGCCTCCAAGCCCGCTGCGACTGCTCCCGCAGCCAAAAGGGCTCCAGCCGGCGGGAGGAAGCTAGTTCCTCCCAAAACCGCGGCCGTCGTGGTGACCATCACCCCGGAGGCCGTGGAGCGGGGCGAGACGTACGAGTCCGTCCTAAGACGGGCTCGTACCAATGCTGATCCCACGCAGCTGGGGATCAGCAACATCACGTGCCGCCGAACCCTAACCGGGGCTCGAATTTTCGAGTTCTCGGGGGAAACACGCGGCACAAATGCGGACCTCTTCGCAACAAAGTTGCAAGAGGTCATCGCGGATGCGGCAACGGTCGTCAGGCCCGTTAAGACCGCAGCCTTGGAGGTGGCCGATCTGGAGGATTCGGTCACCAAGGAGGATGTGGTGGCGGCCGTTGCTGCGGCTGGAGGCTGCGACGCTGGCGCGGTAAAAGGCGGAGCCATCAGGCCCGGGCGCCGCGGCATGGGCATCATGCGCGTTGGGTGCCCAGTCGCCGCGGCTGGGGCCGTCCTTGCTGCGGGCAAAGGAAGGTTATTGGTGGGACTCAGCTCGGCTGTGGTCCGACCACTTGAAGACCAGCCTATGCGCTGCTTCAAGTGTTTTGCGTTCGGCCACACCCGAGCCACGTGTCCCTCAAAGTTCGATTGGGGAGACACGTGCTACCAGTGCGGGCAAGAGGGACACAAGAGTGTCACCTGCCGCGCCACCACGCCACACTGCACGGCGTGTGCCGCCAGTGGCCGCCCCGCGGACCACAGGATGACGGGCAGGAGCTGCAAGCCCCCCGTGAGGAAGGGCATAGTGCCGGCGCAGGTTCGCCCTGTTGCCACCACCGCCGCCACCGTCGTCGCCGCTGCAGCTCCAGCGGCGGTTGCTGAGGAGGGGGGTGCGATGTCGGAATAATGGTTTCCGACTACCGCATCCTCCAGGCGAACACCAACCACTGCAGAGCGGCCCAGGACCTGCTGGTGCAGGCCATGGCTGAGTGGTTGGTGAACGTAGCGGTGGTCGCCGAGCCCTACTCGATCCCCGGCAGTTGGCTGGGTGACGAGGAGGGCTTGGTGGCACTAGCGGCGCGGTCTTCCACAGACTCCCCTCCCCTCTCGCTATTAGAGAGGGGACCGGGATACGTGGCCGCCGCGTGGGGAGAGATAGCCCTCGTGGGCGTCTATTTCTCCCCAAACCGCCCTCTCCGGGACTTCGAGAACTATCTCGGAGTCCTGGCCGCCGTGGTCGGCAGGGCGGCGCCGCGTCAGGTCTTCGTGCTGGGAGACTTGAACGCCAAGTCGGTGACCTGGGGCAACCCGGCCACCGACGCACGCGGGCGGGCGGTGGAAATGTGGGCTGCCTCCTCTGGACTCTCCCTCTTGAACAGAGGAAGTGTCCAGACATGCGTGCGGCGTCAGGGTGGCTCAATAGTGGACGTCACTTTCGCCACCCCTGCGTTAGCCGCGCGCGTGTTGAACTGGCGGGTGGACCTCGTGGAGACCATGTCGGACCACCGCTACATCCGGTTCGACATCTCCACGAGTGGCCCCGGTGAGATGCGGCCCCTCTCGGGGCGATCACCGTTCCCGCGGTGGGCCCTAACCCGCCTGGACAGGGAGGCAGCGGCGGAGGCGGCGTTCATCCAGGACTGGCTGTCGCCGCCTACCGCCGGCTTGGATGTGGACGCCGTAGCGGGGCAACTGAGGGAGTCTCTGACCGAGGTATGCAACTCTAGCATGCCTCGGTCTCGCCGACGACCACTACCCAAACGCGCTGTGTACTGGTGGTCGGTGGAGCTGGCGGGGCTTCGAGCAGCGTGTGTGGGGGCAAGGAGGGCCTATACGCGGAGCCGGCGGCGGCGTCGACGGGACCGGGCCGACGAGGACCACCTCTATGAGCTATACATGGAGGCAAAAATGGTCCTCGATCGGGCCATCGCCGCCGCCAGAGACTCGGCGAGAGCCGAGCTGCTGGAGGGTCTCGACAACGACCCCTACGGGCGACCATATAAGGCGGCGCGAAACAAATTGCGCCCCTTTGGTCCCCCGGTTGCCGAGACCCTGGAGCCCGCGTTTCTGGATGGGGTGGTTCAGTCCCTGTTCCCGTGCAGGGACAACAACTTCACCCCGCCAGTGATGGGCCCATCACGAGCTATAGCCCCGCCAGACGACGAGGAAGAAGAGGAGGCCCCCCCTCCTGTCACGGAGTCGGAACTTGGCGCGGCGATTTTCCATATCCGCGCCAAGAAGACAGCTCCAGGCCCCGACGGCGTTCCCGCAAGGGTGGTGGCGATCGCTGCCACCCAAATGGAGGAGAGGTTTCGGGACCTCTTCAGCGCATGCCTTGCTTCTGGGAGGTTCCCGAAACCGTGGAAGGAGGGGCAGTTGTGCCTCCTTCGCAAGGAGGGCCGCCCCGCAGACTCCCCCTCGGCATACCGGCCCATCGTTCTGCTCGATGAGGTCGGCAAAATGTTCGAGGGGATAATCGCTGCGCGGTTAAAGGGCCATTTGCGCGGGATCGGGCCGGACTTGTCGGATGCTCAGTTCGGTTTTCGGGCTGAGCGTTCCACGGTGGACGCGCTGGCCTGCCTTAAGGGGCAGGCGAAGGAGGCGATGGAGGCAGGGGACGGATTGTTGGCTGTGTCATTCGACATAGCCAACGCCTTCAACTCCGTTCCCCACTCCACCATCCTAGAGGCGCTCCGATTCCACGGAGTGCCTCGATACCTGCGCAGTCTGCTGGCCAGCTACCTGGAGGATCGGGCGATCCTCCTGGTGAATAGGACTGGCCAAGTCCGGCGGTACGCCGTTGAGGCCGGCGTTCCGCAGGGGTCAGTCATAGGACCTCTCCTCTGGAACGTCGGCTATGATTGGCTCCTGCGGGGAACTCTCCTCCGAGGCACGAGTGTCGTTTGCTACGCGGACGACACTCTCCTCACCGCCCGGGGGGGGAGTTTCAGGGAGGCGGCCAACTTGGCCTCGGCGGGCGGATCCCTGGTCGCGGGGAGGATCCGCCGCCTAGGTTTAACGGTGGCGCTGCACAAGACCGAGGCCGTGTTCTTCCACGGACCTCGGCAGCGCCCCCCACCTGACGCCCACATCTTCGTGGAGGGCGTCAGAATCGAGGTCAAGACCCAGATGAAATATCTGGGCCTTGTACTCGACAGCAGGTGGCGCTTCGGTCCGCATTTTAGCGGGCTGTCGTCGCGCCTGCTGAAGGCCGCGGGCGCGCTGTCCTGGCTGCTTCCCAACTTGGGGGGGCCCAGCGCACGATGCCGGCAACTTTACGCCGGCATCTTGAAGAGTATGGCCCTCTACGGGGCGCCCATCTGGGAGGACTCCCTCCAAAGGAGGGAGAACGCCGCTGCCCTGCGGGCGCCCCAAAGGGCCATAGCCCAGCGGGTGGCGCGGGCCTACCGCACGGTGGGCTTCGCGGCAGCATGCGCTCTGGCCGGCACCCCACCTTGGGAACTCGAGGCGTGGGTGCTCGCCAGAGTGTATGAATGGACGGCGGGGCGGAGGGCGAGAGGAGAACGCCCCGCCCCGGAAGAGCGGGAAGCCGTCCGGCGGGAGGCGAGGGACGCCATCGTCGTCCATTGGACGACGGACCTCGCCACCGCAGCCTTCGGCCGCCGAACCCTCGACGCGATTGGGCCGGTCCTGCGAGACTGGCTCGAGCGGTCGCATGGGTTCCTCTCCTTCCGCCTGGTGCAGGTGCTGTCCGGACACGGTTGTTTCGGATCGTACCTTCACCGTATCGGGCGGGAGGAGACGCCGTCGTGTCACGACTGTGGCGCGGCGGAGGACACGGCGCAGCACACTCTCGAGGTGTGCCCGTCGTGGTCCGAGCCGCGCCGCAGTCTCACAGCGGCGATCGGAACGGACCTTTCGCTCCCCGGCTTGATCAACGCCATGCTGGGGGATGAGGGGTCCTGGGCGGCAGTCGCCTCCTTCTGCGAATACGTCATGTCCCAGAAGGAGGCGGCGGAGCGCGCGCGGGAGGAAGACCCTCTCGCGGCGCCGCTCCGAAGGCGGAGGAGGGGTCGAAGAAGACGTCAGTATGACAGTCATCTCCGACTCCTCCCAGGTGGAGGCCAGCAGGCAACGGGTGCGGGGGCACCCTTGCCTGTATTGCACAGGCCTCCATCAGTGTCGGACGGGAATGGCCAGGTGTTCCCGGCCATTCCCGTAGCCCCCCAGCCTGGGGGGCATGCGGGGCCCGCCAGCTAGGCGGGCATGCGCCGGGAGGGTTGTGGAAGTAAAGGATGAGCCGGTCTCCCATGGCCCTCCCATCACGGCGATGCGGGAACACCGCTGAGTTTTAGTGGGTATACTGCCACTCTGGCAGGGAGTCCCACATACTCCGTGTCGTCCCCCGACGAGCGGAGATGCGTAATGTCATTTCTCAGCGAAAAAAAAAAAAAAAAAAAAAAAAAAGGTTAGGTTAGGTTAGGTTAGGTTGAAGGGGGGATCCCCCCACAGCTTATACGTCCTCGTCGTGATCCCCGGGCAACGCCGTGTCTGACCACCGTAACGGAGTGGCAGACCGGCGGCTAAAGTGAGCTGTGAATCGTAGATTTTTTATGCGGACATCTGCGAATTTTAATTTTAATCTGATGAGTGCAAAACCGATGCGTGACGCCTCTGGGCGATTCATTTCGAATCGTTCTTCCCAGGGCGGTTCAAACGGCCCTTCTCAGGGCCCACCCAACGGCCCTTCTCAGGGCCAATCAAACGGCCCTTCTCAGGGCCACGCCGGCGACGCTATGGCGTCGGAAGCTGACCGCGCACCGTCTGCGGCCAGCTTGTTTAGCAGGCCAGACGAGTTGTCGGACTCCGACGACTCCTGTATGGACGCGTCGGCAGCTGAAAGCGGCTGCCTTAAGCGGAAGGGGGCCGATCTGAGGCTCGGGTCCGAGGGCTCCTCGGAGTCGGCCAGAAGCAAGCCGAAGAGGAAGGTTAAGTCCAAAAAGGCCTCGACTTCCTCTACCCACGATGTGGGCTTGGTGGACGCCGAGCGCCAGCTAGATCTGGCGAAAAGGGCGCAATTGCAGCAAGACCTGGAGGAGAGGGTCGCTGCGAAGGAGCGCCAGGCGCAAATCGCCAGGTCGAGGTCTGGCTATGGTGCAACTAGTGTGCTGTATGCCGACCACTCCCTGGCGGAACTGGAGCGCATGGCGCAGGAGGACAAGGAGGAGGTCTTGGAGGTCGCCTCAAAGTCCTCCAACTTGAAGGGGACCTTCCAGAAGGCCCTCAAATGCCGGGCCGCCAGCTTGCACGGCATTGTCCTGGAGCTGGTGAAGCGGACGGCCACGGACGAGACGCGGCAGCTGCAGGCAAGGGTGGATCGCCTGCAAGCGGACAACAGCCAGCTACACCAGAAGCTGGCTGAGGCCACGGCCCGGCCTGCCCAACCTGCCCCAGGTCCGGCAGTAGGAGGCTCCTCCTCCTCCCCTTCCAACCTTGAGGATATAATCCGCAAGGTTGTCATGGAGGAGAGGGCCTTCACCAGAGCCTGCTTCGCAGGCATCGAGGACCGGCTCTTGCCGGAAAGGCGGCTCCGACCGCCGCTAGCGGCGGATAAGAGTCCACCTTCGAAGGAGCCGGAACCTGTGCCTCTAGCAGGCTCGGCATCGTGTGCGCAGCCCCAGGCCGCGAAGCCCTCTAAGGGCAAGAGGACTAAGGTGGCTCCTCAAACCCCCACCACAAGTGCGGAGGGAGCGTCTGGGTCGTCTGCCACCCCAGCAGCCACCCAGAAGTCGCAGGAGGAAGACGCCCTTCTTCCCTCCACCACCCCGTCCAACCAGTCGTGGACGGAAGTGGTCAGGAGGGGAAAGAAGGGTAAAAAGTCGGCCTCCAAGCCCGCTGCGACTGCTCCCGCAGCCAAAAGGGCTCCAGCCGGCGGGAGGAAGCTAGTTCCTCCCAAAACCGCGGCCGTCGTGGTGACCATCACCCCGGAGGCCGTGGAGCGGGGCGAGACGTACGAGTCTGTCCTAAGACGGGCTCGTACCAATGCTGATCCCACGCAGCTGGGGATCAGCAACATCACGTGCCGCCGAACCCTAACCGGGGCTCGAATTTTCGAGTTCTCGGGGGAAACACGCGGCACAAATGCGGACCTCTTCGCAACAAAGTTGCAAGAGGTCATCGCGGATGCGGCAACGGTCGTCAGGCCCGTTAAGACCGCAGCCTTGGAGGTGGCCGATCTGGAGGATTCGGTCACCAAGGAGGATGTGGTGGCGGCCGTTGCTGCGGCTGGAGGCTGCGACGCTGGCGCGGTAAAAGGCGGAGCCATCAGGCCCGGGCGCCGCGGCATGGGCATCATGCGCGTTGAGTGCCCAGTCGCCGCGGCTGGAGCCGTCCTTGCTGCGGGCAAAGGACGGTTATTGGTGGGACTCAGCTCGGCTGTGGTCCGACCACTTGAAGACCAGCCTATGCGCTGCTTCAAGTGTTTTGCGTTCGGCCACACCCGAGCCACGTGTCCCTCAAAGTTTGACTGGGGAGACACGTGCTACCAGTGCGGGCAAGAGGGACACAAGAGTGTCACCTGCCGCGCCACCACGCCACACTGCACGGCGTGTGCCGCCAGTGGCCGCCCCGCGGACCACAGGATGACGGGCAGGAGCTGCAAGCCCCCCGTGAGGAAGGGCATAGTGCCGGCGCAGGTTCGCCCTGTTGCCACCACCGCCGCCACCGTCGTCGCCGCTGCAGCTCCAGCGGCGGTTGCTGAGGAGGGGGGTGCGATGTCGGAATAATGGTTTCCGGCTACCGCATCCTCCAGGCGAACACCAACCACTGCAGAGCGGCCCAGGACCTGCTGGTGCAGGCCATGACTGAGTGGTTGGTGAACGTAGCGGTGGTCGCCGAGCCCTACTCGATCCCCGGCAGTTGGCTGGGTGACGAGGAGGGCTTGGTGGCACTAGCGGCGCGGTCTTCCACAGACTCCCCTCCCCTCTCGCTATTAGAGAGGGGACCGGGATACGTGGCCGCCGCGTGGGGAGAGATAGCCCTCGTGGGCGTCTATTTCTCCCCAAACCGCCCTCTCCGGGACTTCGAGAACTATCTCGGAGTCCTGGCCGCCGTGGTCGGCAGGGCGGCGCCGCGTCAGGTCTTCGTGCTGGGAGACTTGAACGCCAAGTCGGTGACCTGGGGCAACCCGGCCACCGACGCACGCGGGCGGGCGGTGGAGATGTGGGCTGCCTCCTCTGGACTCTCCCTCTTGAACAGAGGAAGCGTCCAGACATGCGTGCGGCGTCAGGGTGGCTCAATAGTGGACGTCACTTTCGCCACCCCTGTGTTAGCCGCGCGCGTGTTGAACTGGCGGGTGGACCTCGTGGAGACCATGTCGGACCACCGCTACATCCGGTTCGACATCTCCGCGAGTGGCCCCGGTGAGATGCGGCCCCTCTCAGGGCGATCACCGTTCCCGCGGTGGGCCCTAACCCGCCTGGACAGGGAGGCAGCGGCGGAGGCGGCGTTCATCCAGGACTGGCTGTCGCCGCCTACCGCCGGCTTGGATGTGGACGCCGTAGCGGGGATACTGAGGGAGTCTCTGACCGAGGTATGCAACTCTAGCATGCCTCGGTCTCGCCGACGACCACTACCCAAACGCGCCGTGTACTGGTGGTCGGTGGAGCTGGCGGGGCTTCGAGCAGCGTGTGTGGCGGCAAGGAGGGCCTATACGCGGAGCCGGCGGCGGCGTCGACGGGACCGGGCCGACGAGGACCACCTCTATGAGCTATACATGGAGGCAAAAATGGTCCTCGATCGGGCCATCGCCGCCGCCAGAGACTCGGCGAGAGCCGAGCTGCTGGAGGGTCTCGACAACGACCCCTACGGGCGACCATATAAGGCGGCGCGCAACAAATTGCGCCCCTTTGGTCCCCCGGTTGCCGAGACCCTGGAGCCCGCATTTCTGGATGGGGTGGTTCAGTCCCTGTTCCCGTGCAGGGACAACAACTTCACCCCGCCAGTGATGGGCCCAGCACGAGCTATAGCCCCGCCAGACGACGAGGAAGAAGAGGAGGCCCCCCCTCCTGTCACGGAGTCGGAACTTGGCGCGGCGATTTTCCATATCCGCGCCAAGAAGACAGCTCCAGGCCCCGACGGCGTTCCCGCAAGGGTGGTGGCGATCGCTGCCACCCAAATGGAGGAGAGGTTTCGGGACCTCTTCAGCGCATGCCTTGCTTCTGGGAGGTTCCCGAAACCGTGGAAGGAGGGGCAGTTGTGCCTCCTTCGCAAGGAGGGCCGCCCCGCAGACTCCCCCTCGGCATACCGGCCCATCGTTCTGCTCGATGAGGTCGGCAAAATGTTCGAGGGGATAATCGCTGCGCGGTTAAAGGGCCATTTGCGCGGGATCGGGCCGGACTTGTCGGATGCTCAGTTCGGTTTTCGGGCTGAGCGTTCCACGGTGGACGCGCTGGCCTGCCTTAAGGGGCAGGCGAAGGAGGCGATGGAGGCAGGGGACGGATTGTTGGCTGTGTCATTCGACATAGCCAACGCCTTCAACTCCGTTCCCCACTCCACCATCCTAGAGGCGCTCCGATTCCACGGAGTGCCTCGATACCTGCGCAGTCTGCTGGCCAGCTACCTGGAGGATCGGGCGATCCTCCTGGTAAATAGGACTGGCCAAGTCCGGCGATACGCCGTTGAGGCCGGCGTTCCGCAGGGGTCAGTCATAGGACCTCTCCTCTGGAACGTCGGCTATGATTGGCTCCTGCGGGGAACTCTCCTCCGAGGCACGAGAGTCGTGTGCTACGCGGACGACACTCTCCTCACCGCCCGGGGGGGGAGTTTCAGGGAAGCGGCCAACTTGGCCTCGGCGGGCGGATCCTTGGTCGCGGGGAGGATCCGCCGCCTAGGTTTAACGGTGGCGCTGCACAAGACCGAGGCCGTGTTCTTCCACGGACCTCGGCAGCGCCCCCCACCTGACGCCCACATCTTCGTGGAGGGCGTCAGAATCGAGGTCAAGGCCCAGATGAAATATCTGGGCCTTGTACTCGACAGCAGGTGGCGCTTCGGTCCGCATTTTAGCGGGCTGTCGTCGCGCCTGCTGAAGACCGCGGGCGCGCTCTCTTGGCTGCTTCCCAACCTGGGGGGGCCCAGCGCACGATGCCGGCAACTTTACGCCGGCATCTTAAAGAGTATGGCCCTCTACGGGGCGCCCATCTGGGAGGACTCCCTCCAAAGGAGGGAGAACGCCGCCGCCCTGCGGGCGCCCCAAAGGGCCATAGCCCAGCGGGTGGCGCGGGCCTACCGCACGGTGGGCTTCGCGGCAGCATGCGCTCTGGCCGGCACCCCACCTTGGGAACTCGAGGCGTGGGTGCTCGCCAGAGTGTATGAATGGACGGCGGGGCGGAGGGCGAGAGGAGAACGCCCCGCCCCGGAAGAGCGGGAAGCCGTCCGGCGGGAGGCGAGGGACGCCATCGTCGTCCATTGGACGACGGACCTCGCCACCGCAGCCTTCGGCCGCCGAACCCTCGACGCGATTGGGCCGGTCCTGCGAGACTGGCTCGAGCGGTCGCATGGGTTCCTCTCGTTCCGCCTGGTGCAGGTGCTGTCCGGACACGGTTGTTTCGGATCGTACCTGCACCGTATCGGGCGGGAGGAGACGCCGTCGTGTCACGACTGTGGCGCGGCGGAGGACACGGCGCAGCACACTCTCGAGGTGTGCCCGTCGTGGTCCGAGCCGCGCCGCAGTCTCACGGCGGCGATCGGAACGGACCTTTCGCTCCCCGGCTTGATCAACGCCATGCTGGGGGATGAGGGGTCCTGGGCGGCAGTCGCCTCCTTCTGCGAACACGTCATGTCCCAAAAGGAGGCGGCGGAGCGCGCGCGGGAGGAAGACCCTCTCGCGGCGCCGCTCCGAAGGCGGAGGAGGGGTCGAAGAAGACGTCAGTATGACAGTCATCTCCGACTCCTCCCAGGTGGAGGCCAGCAGGCAACGGGTGCGGGGGCACCCTTGCCTGTATTGCACAGGCCTCCATCAGTGTCGGACGGGAATGGCCAGGTGTTCCCGGCCATTCCCGTAGCCCCCCAGCCTGGGGGGCATGCGGGGCCCGCCAGCTAGGCGGGCATGCGCCGGGAGGGTTGTGGAAGTAAAGGATGAGCCGGTCTCCCATGGCCCTCCCATCACGGCGATGCGGGAACACCGCTGAGTTTTAGTGGGTATACTGCCACTCTGGCAGGGAGTCCCACATACTCCGTGTCGTCCCCCGACGAGCGGAGATGCGTAATGTCATTTCTCAGCGAAAAAAAAAAAAAAAAAAAAAAAAAAAAAAAAAGGTTAGGTTGAAGGAGGGGCAGTTGTGCCTCCTTCGCAAGGAGGGCCGCCCCGCAGACTCCCCCTCGGCATACCGGCCCATCGTTCTGCTCGATGAGGTCGGCAAAATGTTCGAGGGGATAATCGCTGCGCGGTTAAAGGGCCATTTGCGCGGGATCGGGCCGGACTTGTCGGATGCTCAGTTCGGTTTTCGGGCTGAGCGTTCCACGGTGGACGCGCTGGCCTGCCTGAAGGGGCAGGCGAAGGAGGCGATGGAGGCAGGGGACGGATTGTTGGCTGTGTCATTCGACATAGCCAACGCCTTCAACTCCGTTCCCCACTCCACCATCCTAGAGGCGCTCCGATTCCACGGAGTGCCTCGATACCTGCGCAGTCTGCTGGCCAGCTACCTGGAGGATCGGGCGATCCTCCTGGTTAATAGGACTGGCCAAGTCCGGCGGTACGCCGTTGAGGCCGGCGTTCCGCAGGGGTCAGTCATAGGTCCTCTCCTCTGGAACGTCGGCTATGATTGGCTCCTGAGGGGAACTCTCCTCCGAGGCACGAGTGTCGTGTGCTACGCGGACGACACTCTCCTCACCGCCCGGGGGGGGAGTTTCAGGGAGGCGGCCAACTTGGCCTCGGCGGGCGGATCCTTGGTCGCGGGGAGGATCCGCCGCCTAGGTTTAACGGTGGCGCTGCACAAGACCGAAGCCGTGTTCTTCCACGGACCTCGGCAGCGCCCCCCACCTGACGCCCACATCTTCGTGGAGGGCGTCAGAATCGAGGTCAAGGCCCAGATGAAATATCTGGGCCTTGTACTCGACAGCAGGTGGCGCTTCGGTCCACATTTTAGTGGGCTGTCGTCGCGCCTGCTGAAGGCCGCGGGCGCACTGGCGTGGCTGCTTCCCAACCTGGGGGGGCCCAGCGCACGATGTCGGCAACTTTACGCCGGCATCTTGAAGAGTATGGCCCTCTACGGGGCGCCCATCTGGGAGGACTCCCTCCAAAGAAGGGAGAACGCCGCCGCCCTGCGGGCGCCCCAAAGGGCCATAGCCCAGAGGGTGGCGCGGGCCTACCGCACGGTGGGCTTCGCGGCAGCATGCGCTCTGGCCGGCACCCCACCTTGGGAACTCGAGGCGTGGGTGCTCGCCAGAGTGTATGAATGGACGGCGGGGCGGAGGGCGAGAGGAGAACGCCCCGCCCCGGAAGAGCGGGAAGCCGTCCGGCGGGAGGCGAGGGACGCCATCGTCGTCCATTGGACGACGGACCTCGCCACCGCAGCCTTCGGCCGCCGAACCCTCGACGCGATTGGGCCGGTCCTGCGAGACTGGCTCGAGCGGTCGCATGGGTTCCTCTCCTTCCGCCTGGTGCAGGTGCTGTCCGGACACGGTTGTTTCGGATCGTACCTGCACCGTATCGGGCGGGAGGAGACGCCGTCGTGTCACGGCTGTGGCGCGGCGGAGGACACGGCGCAGCACACTCTCGAGGTGTGCCCGTCGTGGTCCGAGCCGCGCCGCAGTCTCACGGCGGCGATCGGAACGGACCTTTCTCTCCCCGGCTTGATCAACGCCATGCTGGGGGATGAGGGGTCCTGGGCGGCAGTCGCCTCCTTCTGCGAATACGTCATGTCCCAGAAGGAGGCGGCGGAGCGCGCGCGGGAGGAAGACCCTCTCGCGGCGCCGCTCCGAAGGCGGAG